>CM066031.1:83496283-84819350 GCA_033557465.1 Ichthyophis bannanicus
ACGCGCCTGATTGGCACTTCTTTTTCTAAAGTTGCTGTGGTGGGCCCTGATTGGCCATGAGATGAAGAGTGGGAGGGGGGTTTTCAGCCTCCCGCTCTCCTTTCCTGATGCCTGACCTGGGGCTCTGGGTCCAAAGGTGCAGTCCTGCAAGCGCCTGATTGGATGAGGGTGAAAGGAACTAGACTCAGGATTATATGCGGTAATAGTGTCTTTACCGTAAAGAGTGGTAGATACATGGAATAAACTCACAGTGGAACATAGGTAGAGATCTGAGGACAGTAATCTGAATTCAAGAAATCAGGGGAAAAACACCAAGATGTGCTTGCTGAGAAAACTACTACATGAGCACAATAAGGGAAGCAATGTAGAATCAAACATGGGACTGAAAAGATATGATGGACTAATTTTTAAATTATTTTTTAAGATACTGGTCCTAGGATATTTCCTCAAGGGACTGAACAGTATGAAGGAAAAACATATCTATATATGTAGGGGTTAAGGTAGGGACGATTCCTGATGGGGAGCCTTTGAACCCCGCACCCCAGGCGTTTTGACCGGTACTCATCCTCCGCCACTACGCTCTGCAGATTTCTGTAATCTAGAGTAGGGTTGCCAACTGGCTCCAATATGTGCCACGATAGGTTTGATCCAGTCCTGGGTAATTACACTCAAATTGCATGCAGGGATATGCAAGTTCTGATGTTTCTACCATTAGCACTCCATAAGAAAAGCGAAAACTACAGTAACCCTGCATAGCAATAGGGTAAACCCAGGAACACTAGAGCACATGCCAGTTGGCGCCACCATCCTGGATCCAGTTTGGCAAACCTTTAAATCTAGGAGTTGAAATTAATATAATTGATTTATTTATATAAATACCGTTATTGATTAATGCTGGTTGGTACGGGTGTTAATATGGCTGGAAATTGCTATCTGAGGCACATTTATCTGGACATGTCCGGCCATCTCTGGAAGCTGGAAGAATGGTAGATATCAGTATAATAGACTCGAGCCCCACCCGATCCTGCTAGGAACATGCAGATACAGTCCGCTACAGTCCTTTTTACCCAGGGAGATCAGAGTCCTCCTAGTTCTCCTTTCATCACCTCCCTGTAAAGCTCCTTCTGCCCTTCATCTAATTACTTCCCCACTCCTCCTGGGAGAAAGAGAACACAGTGATGTCCTCAAATGTCACCTGCATCTGAAACCCCAAAAGAGAGAAAAGCACACTCAGGGACATGTGGAAGGTGCTCAGAGTGAGGCAATTAAGATTTGTCGGCTGGCTTTATTCTCACTCCCATTAGAACATCCAAGGGCATTTAAAACCTTGTACGGAACAGACCCCAGAAGCTATCACCGGTCTCCAAGAGCACCAAGAGTGAAAGCACATAGGAGTGGATCTCTTCTGGCTAAGTATCATTTATTATTTTTCTTTTGCATGCTTTGAATAGTTTTAGCTGTCTGTACCTCGTCTGCCTTTGGGAATTACTTTAATTGCACTGCTTTACTTACTGCCTTTGTTTAACATAGTAACATAGTATATGACAGCAGATAAAGACCAGTATGGTTCATCTAGTCTGCCCAGCAAGGTGGCAAGAGTCGGTGAACCTGCTGCTCCATGTAGGTCACCTCTCCCCATGCCTTTGTTTAGGGGTGTACTCACTGCTCCATGTAAGTCACCCCTATTTGTTGAGATGTAAGAGATAGTTATGTTTATTTTGATTTTATCCTGTTGCTATAAAGGGAACCACTGTGTCTGTCCCATGCCTTTTTGAATTCTGTCACTGTATTTGCCTCCACCAATTCTATCGGGAGGGGATTTCAAGCATCCATTATGTAGATTTCTTTAGCCTTTGAGAAAATAGTGGATGCAATATAGAAATTACCTAGCTTTATAAAAAATAATAAGACTAGAAAAAGAGGTCAAATTTTCAGCCTGTTCTAGAAAATTAGCTTTAAAAGAATATATTTGGCATGCATTGCAGGATCTCTGGCTTAGGAATCAAACTCGTAGCCTACTGCCACTTATTTCTCAACCTCCCTCCCCTGTGGTACCTCTTTACAAAGTGGTGAAAGGGAAGAAGTGACAAACTACAGCCAGGTGAGCCTTACCTCAGTGGCAGGAAAAGTAATGGAGGAGTTCGTGAAAGAGCGAATAGTGGATTTTCTCAAAACCAACAGGTTGCATGATCGGAGGCAACATGGTTTTATGAAAGGACGATCTTGCCAAAACAAATCTGATTGAGTTCTTTGACTGGGTGACTAGAGAACTAGATGGAGGGACATGCGATGTATGTCATCTACCTGGATTTCAGCAAAGCCTTTGATACTGTCCTCATATTAGGCTTATCAATAAACTCAATAGTTTGGGGATGGGTCCCAACGTGGTGAAACTGGATTAGAAATTGGTTGACAGACAGACGACAGAAGGTGATGATAAATGGAGCTCACTCTGATGAAAGAAGGGTGATTAGCGGGGTGCCCCAGGGTTTGGTCCTGGGCCCGGCAGTTTTGTGAGTGATATTTCTGCAGGGACTGAATGGAAAAGTCTGTCTTTTTGCAGATGACACAAAAATTTGCAACATAGTGTAATCCCCTGTGGGAGTGGATAACATGAGGAAAGAATTACAAAAGCTGGAAGAACAGTCTAATGCTTGGCAGTTAAGATTTAATGTGAAGAAGTGCAGTGTCATGCACTTGGGAAGCAGAAATTCCAAGGGAAATGTACGGGATAGGGGGCGAGATGTAGGTGTGGCATGGACCAGGAGAAGGACCTTGGTTGTGTATTATTTCTGAGGATCCCCCAACGGTGGCAAAACAGTGTGACAAGGCAGTGGCAAAAGCCAGGAGGATGTTGGGTTGCATACAAAGAGGAATTACCTACAGAAAGGAAGAGGTACTAATGCCACTGTATAAGTCACTGGTGAGGCCTCACTTGGAATACTGTGTTCAGTTTTGGAGACCATATCTCACAAAGGATGTAAAAAGACTGGAAACTGTTCAGAGGAAGGCGACTAAAATTATTTGGAGCCTGCATCAGAAGCCTTATGAGAAGAGACTTGAAGACCTAAATATGTAAACTCTGGAGGAGAGGAGGGAAAGGGGAGATATGATTCAGAACTTTAAACAATTAAAGATAATTAATGAACAAACAAACCTCTTCCAAAGACAGGGAAGCTGTAAAACTAGAGGGCATAACATAAATCTGCAAGGGGGTAAATTGAAAGGCAATGTCAGGAAATACTTTTTCACTGAAAGGGTGGTGGATGCTTGGAATGCCCGTCCGATGCAAGTGGTGGGGGCAAATACAGTGAAAATGGCTTGGGACAGACACAGTGGATCTCTTTACTGCAATAGGATAAAATCAAAATAAACTTAATTTTCTATTTTCTCAACAAACAGGGGTGTCCTACACGGAGCAGTGAGTTCACCCCTAAACAAAGACATGGGGAGGGGTGACCTGCATGGAGCGGCAGGTGCACCTACTCTTGCCATCTTACTGGGCTGACTAGATGGAACATACTGGTCTTTATCTGCCGCCATTTACTATGCTACTATGTAAGTTGACAACCCTTGAGCTTAGTAAATATGTTGGGAAATGGAATTATCTTTGTAAATATGTTATTTAAATATGCCACTGTAAATAGTTCATATTGAATTAGATAAAAAATCTGTATATAATGTCAGGGGTGTTTGCAGGAAGGGTTGGCCTAGTGGTTGGGGCAAGTTACTTCAGGCCAGAAGGCAGGGGGTTCAAATCCCACTAGAGGACAGCAACCTTGGGCAGGGAGGACTGGGGTTTCTAGTCCCAGAGGTGCTCCTTGTGGTCCTGGGCAAGCACTTAACCCTACATTGCCCATGTTCCCTGTAAAATAGTTATCTCCAAGTTATAATGCCCTGTTCATTGTAATTCAGTTTGTTCAATGTAAACCACCTTGATATCATGAAAGGCAGTATATAAGAAATGTTAAATAAATATAATTCTTCCATCTCACTCTGTAATAATTATGTTCAAAGTAAGAAGTTTTGTTGTCTGGAATCCTCTTTGATTACTGGAAAAGGCAGTATAAAAAAAAACCTTTAAATAAAATAAAATAAATAAATAATAATAAAAAATCTAGCAATTCAAGAATAAATTGATCACAGTGCGTTCTGGCACGACCCATTACACAGAGACACCCTGTCCTCTTTGAGATATCCTTTCATAATACCTTCTCTGTCTTGCTAAATGAGGATTCTCCATTAATGGAAAATTAGGTGTGGTCTTAGAAAAGAAGATTGAGATACAGTGTAAGAGACATGCCCCGGGTGTTGTCAAGGTTATTTCAAACAGAAAACTGATAATACTAGGTGATTCCATTATTAGAGACATTAAATTCAGGAACTCCGTTCCCGTGTCAGAAGGTAAGAAAATGCCTTCCAGAGTCTTTCAGCCAGAAAGAATAAGAACCAGCTTGCTAGAGAAGTCCCAACGGAAGGTAAGGGGTTTAAAAATTATGTTGTAATCCATCTTGAAACACATGATATGTCCAGAACAGTATCTCTACAATGCAAAGATACTTCCAAATTTAGCGAAAATAATAGAAAAGGCAGTACAATTACAGCTACAGGACTTCATAACACTTCCGCCCCCTTTGACATGCAACAACATGAGTTTAGACCCAATTGCAATGTGCAACAAAGCTCACCTCACTCGTAAACACTCTGGGGGTCATTCTGTCCCGGAATAGTAGGAATGTCTATCCCTGCTATTCGCTCCCCTGCCGTCCCCAGCAAAAGCATTTCCGTATGAACAACGTGTTTTACAGGGAGGCTTAGATGTGGGTGTGAAGGGGTGTCACCGAGGCGGAGCGAGGGCAGGCTGTGTGTTGTCCACAACCCTGAAGATCGGCTGACAGAAATAGGAATAAACAGCACCCACCCCCCCTGGTTCCAGTTTTACTTGACAGCATGCATGCAGCAAGTTAGCATAAGGGAGAAAACGTCCAAACTGATCAAACATCTAAGTGACATACCCCTATGCATACAACATATTTGCAAGCTCAATCAGAGCCAGAAAATAAATTACCACTTATACATCAATGACCTAATGCTATATGCCCCTTCAACACCAAGAACGCAGAATATTCACCTATAAAATCATGCCGCAAGGCAGACGTAGGTGGGTTAAAAAGACTACCACCTGATAATCACCAGAGAGACATCCTATTCACCCCCAGAAACTTTCAAGGTCAATGATATCACCCTCCCTGTAAAACAGTAAATTAAATACCTTGGTGTCACATTAGTCTAGCGCAGGGGTCTCAAACACTTTGTGCGGCCCGCGACGGCGGAAAACCAAAAATCCCCCCAAAACCCTGGCTTCTGCTGCTGCCGTTGCCGCCGTGGCAGCAGCAGAATAAATTGTCAAATTAAAAAAAAAACTGACTTCTGCTGCTCAAGCAGCTGTCATGCGGCCCCTTTCCCTCTGCCCGGAGATCCGACTCTGCTCTCAGCGGCGTGCTTTTCAAGCCGCGAAGAGAGTATTCCCCTCTCGCGCGGCTTGAAAACCGCGCGAGAGGGGAATACACTCGTCGCGGCTTGAAAAGCACGCCGCTGATAGAGCAGAGTCGGATCTCCGGGCAGAGGGAAAGGGGCCGCAGGACAGCTGCTTGAGCAGCAGAAGTCAGTTTTTTTTTTTTTTTTTTTTAAAATTTTATTTTAATTTTGCAACAAACAAAAGAAAAAACACACCAAAAGAGACAAAACAAGTATACAATAAGGAAAAGAAAACCCATTACCCCCCACCCCGGGGGTTCGTCTCTACCCGGTTATATCGCATGTGAGCGCTTCCAATTAACAGTGATTATACATCCAACGATCAAACGAGTATCTACAATACAGCATGATCATGGGACAGAGATATATACAAAGTTAGACAGTCAGATGAGAGCATATAGCAAAATGTACATAGTCATGGAGCATCTTCCATTGAGACCAATGAGAAGGAGTCTGAACGAGGAAGCGAACAGACGAGGTATTTGTTCATATTTACTGTAAAGACAGGCATGATTCCACCATTCATGGGGCTCAGATGGGAGCTAATTTTCCAGTATTACTTAATTAGGGAAATAGCAATGCCAAGCATAAAGTTCGAAAGGAGATAAGCCATTTTTGGGAGAGAGGGGATCCCCGCAACTAGGCGAAGTCCCACTATCCTCCAAGAAAGGGGCTCCTGAGAGTGCGAGATAGACTTAATACGACCCCAGACCCGACGCCAGTTAATACTGTAGTGCGAGATATTCATGCATAACATGAGGCAATGAACCAATGGCCGCAGGACGTGTCCAGCAACCATTGCCCTGATTAGTGTTCCATTTCCGTGTTTGAGAAGAAAAGATTGAGGGAACACTTGAGTAAAATCGCCACCAAGTATTAATGGAGCATTGGCAGAGGCCAAGGCCACTGCGCAATACTTGCATAGTAAACAGGGTTGTCCACATTCGGGGCATAATGCAAATACACGTGAATTCACTATCTCCAACCTCAAGGTGTACACGGGCCCATCTACCCTCCTTGTCAGCGCTAATATCAGGTACAGTAGCGTGCAAAGACTTCTTAACCAGAATGGTTATCCCCCGTACCATTTGGAAACGGTGGGAGAATAGGCAGCTACCATATGAGGCTTAGCATTGAGTTTCAGTGTTTCAGCAGAGTTTAAATGCGTTTCCTGAAGAAACACTAAAATCAACCTGCTCATGGCTAAAATAGCTAAGGATTTTCTTTCCTTTGAGTAGACCATTAATGCCTTTTACGGTGATTGTTATGATTTTACTTAAGGCCATTCAGAAAAGTTTCAAATTCTGAGCATGTTATCACTCATAATTTAACTATTTCCCTCAAACTGTCTGTATCTGGCTGTAAACATGAAATATGAAAAATAATCTAATATAATGCAATGAAGCGCCCCACATTAACAAAGAAAACCGCAGTACGGTAGAGGAGAAGCAAAACCCCAAAATTACTGGCGACCATGTGTCTGCGGGGAGAAACCCCAGAGAAGGCCGAAATTGAAAAAACACATAACCTGTAGGACTGTTGCGTGCTCCGAATCCGACCGAGGCACACATCATGAAGGGATAGGAGACCAAAAACAAAAGTCATATAGAGAAAGAAAGAAAGTCCAGGCTATTTCTGTGCTTGGCTATGACCGCCGCATCGGCCCTTCAAAATGGCGGATAGAGCCGGCAGATAAGAGTCCAAGATTTGGGATTAGCGCATCTGCTCTGCTTCTTTGGAGTCTAAAAATGTTGATAGTAGATCAGGATCTTCGAACGTCCTGGTTTGGTTGTGGAGAGTCACTCGGAGCTTCGCTGGATACAACAGGCCAAAGCGAGCCTGTAGCTGTTGAAGTCGAGGGCGAAAAGCAAGGAGTTTCTTCCGACGGTCAACGGTAGGCTTTGCCAAATCAGGAAAGAAGGAGACCTTACGACCTTTAAATTCCAAATGATGATTCGCTCGGGCAACATGTAAAATTTGTTCCACTTGTTGATAGCGTAGCAAGCTAAAGATAATAGGCCGGGGGGTCGTACGGTTGGGCGCCATGTGGGCAGGAACACGGTGTGCTCGATCGATTTCCAGTTCTCTGTGAAAAGTGATCTTCAGCAAGGAGGGAAGAGTTTTGAGCAAGAATTCTCTTATATCTCCTGCTTCCACCCCTCCGGCATTCCGAGGAGCCTCACAATTGTTGCGACGGGCTCGATTATTGCTATCTTCTAACTCCTTTTGAAGATTCTGTATCTGGCGCTCAGCCTTGTCCAGTTTGCCCAAGCGCACCTCGTGCGAGTCGAGGACCCCCGCCATGTTGTCCTGCCGTAATGAAAGACTTTCAAGTCGGTCCTGGAGCACTCCAAAGTCTTCTCGCATGGCTCGAAGCGCTTCTCCATTGGACTGCACCAATTCCTTCACGCCGCGTATTTCCTCCAAAATCTCCAGGTGCATTGCGGGGTTTTCACGAAATGGACCATCTTCTGTGGGGAGGACACCTCTGTTTTAGAGCGTTTTCCGTGAGAAGAAGAAGGAGACCCGAAGTCCAAGCGTGCTGGTTTATGGGCCGCCATCCCCCCAGAGGTGCCCCGGTCCAGCTCGGAGCGAATAGTAAATTTGTATAGGTATTAAGTCAGGATTCTAAGTAGGCCTCTCGGGAGCTTCAACGCAAAGCGTCCTACCCGCTGGACATCAGGCTCCGCCCCCCGTCAGTTTTTTTTTTTTTTTTTTATTTTTTTTAAAATTTGACAATTGATTCTGCTGCTGCCACGGCGGCAACGGCAGCAGCAGAAACCAGGGTTTGGTTGGGGGTTTTTTGTTGGGCCGGTAATGAGCTATGGAGGGGCTGACTGAACTGGAAGTGGGCTATTGGCAGAGGGGGGAGGGGGGGGGGGTTATGACTGGTAATGGGCTGGGGGGGGGTTATAACTGGTAATGGGCTATTGTGGGGGCTAGGACTGGAAATGGGCAGAGGGTGGTTAGGACTGGAAGTGGGCAATGGCCAGGGGGGGTTATGACTGGTTAATGGGCTATGGTGGGGGCTAGGACTGGAAATGGGCAGATGGGGGTTAGGACTGGAAGTGGGCTATTGGCAGGGGGGGTTATGACTGGTAATGGGCAATGGTGGGGGCTAGGACTGGAAATGGGCAGATGGTGGTTAGGACTGGAAGTGGGCTATCGGCCAGGGGGGGGTTATGACTGGTAATGGGGCTATGGTGGGGGCTAGGACTGAAAATGGGGTTGATGGGGGTTAGGACTGGAGGTGGGCTCATTGGGGGGTTAGGACTGGTAATGGCCTATGCGGGGAGGTAAGACTGAAAATGGGGTGATGGGGGATACGACTGCAAGTGGGCTATGGGGGGGACTAGGAACTGGTAATGGGGTATGGGGGGGGTAAGACTGAAAATGGGGTGATGGGGGTAAGACTGGAAGTGCGCTATGGGGAGGTTAGGACTGGTTATGGGCTATGGGGGGTCTAGGACTGGTAATGGGCTGGGGGGGTTGCTAGGACTGGAAATGGGCTGAGTGGAAGGGGGGCTTGTAGTGCAAATGGCTGATGGGGAGGGGGGCTTGGAATGGAAATGGGCTGTGAGGGGAGGGATCTAGGATTGGAACTGGGCTGATGGGGGGCTAGGATTGGAATGGGCTGATGGTGAGGCTAGGATAGGACTGGAAATGGACTGATGCAGGGACTAGGAAAGGGCAGGATGCTGGGTGGGGCTGGAACTAGAAGGGAGCTGATGTTGGGGGAGGATTAGAATGGGATGGAGCTGGGAAAGTGAAATGGAGAGGGGAAAAATATTTTGTCTGGAAGAGAAGACAAATCTACAATTGGCCAGGTATTGGGAGAGTAAGTGGGGATTGAGGATGGAGGGGTAAAATTTGAGTGGATGAAATAGGAATGAGGAAAGAGCAAAAGGAGGAAAGATTAGTATGTTAAAGCAGATGTAGAGAGAGAGAATGGAAAAAAACTAGAAGAGAGAAGAAAGGACAAATGGACAGCAGACGATGGAGATAGCAGAAGACACGAAGAAACCAGAAGTGGCTGGAGCAATTGCAACTGAAAAAAAATGCACAAAAGGTAGAAAAATATCTCTTTATTTTGAATTTATTAACTGGAATATGTCAGCTCTGGGAAATGTGCATCATTAATGTCTGTGCTTTGGTACAAGAAATTATTTATAGTTTTATTTCTACAGTGCTGAGGTATTCTGTGTAATTCCTATTTGACATTGCTACTTGTTCTCTTTTCCCCAGTAGGTCATGTATTGTTCTCTGAAATGTATTGATTTAATATTTGCAGTGTTGCCTTTTGATAGGTAGGGTCTGGTGCTCTGTGAGTCCTGGTAGTGCTGTTATGATACGGGGGGTTTGCTATGGGTTCCAAATGGGCAGTGTTAGTAGTAGTTCCTAATGTGCCTGGCGGTTGGCACTGGATTATAGTAATATAGAAATTTTCTAGTCTTTCTTTATCCATGCCACTCATTATGCAACATTATGCAAATATTTATGCAAATGAGGCCCCCTATGCAAATGAGGCCCGTGTCTTATGCGGCCCCCGGGTTACTTTACAAGTCCTCATTCCGGCCCCTCAAAGCAATTTGAGTTTGAGACCCCTGGTCTAGCACTGAATCTGCAAAGTGCACATTAAGAAAATGACAACCACTGCAAACGACAACAAATGAAGATCCTTCACAACCCCCATCTGCTACTAGACCACAACCACTTCAGGACAGTAATGCCAAGCCATTATCACCTCACTCTTGGATTACTGCAATTCGATTTTACAAGGGATCCACCAGAACACACACTGAAAGAACAAATGTGAGAAAAAAGAAGAGAACCAAGATAGCACAGAGGCCTTAAAAGCAAGCAAAGACAAGGAATCAAGGAGAAGGTTGCGGTCAATAGTTTCAAAAGTGAGCAGAAAGTTCAAGGATGACGACTGAGTAAAGGTCTTTGGATTTTGCCAGGAACAGGTCACTGAAGACTTTGGCAAGAGCCGTATCAGTAGAATGTGCATTAAAGGACGAAAGCCAGATTGTAGAGGATACGGAAGGGCTTGAGAGAAAATTGAGGTGATGATGGTGAAATGCACATTCAATCAGCTTAGAAATGAAGGGAAGGAGGGAGATGGGTCGATAGAAGGACAGGTAGGTCTAGTGAGAGTTTCTTGAGTAAAGGAGTGACCACAGCATACTGGAAGGCTACAGAGAAAGTTGCAGTGCAGAGGGATAGGCTGAGAATATGAGAGATGGAAGGGACTATAGTGGAGGAGATGTAGCTATGGAGATGGGTGGGAATAGGATCAGAGGAGCAGGTAGTGAGTTTGGATGAGGAGAGAAGGCGAGTGGTTGCCTCCTCAGAGGTCATAGAAAAGGAAGAAAGGGTAGCAGAGGTAGAGTGGAAAGTTGTCAGTAAAGAAGGGGAGGAGGGGAAGTAGCTGACCTCCTGGGAAATTGGAGTGTAATCTTGTGGATTTTGGAAGACGTCAGCTAGGGATCGTGCAGAATGGGAGGGAGGGGTCAGAGTTGGTGGCACCTTCAGGAGAGAGTTGAGAGTTTTAAAGAGTCGACCAGGGTCAGAGGCAACAGAGTTAATCAGATGGACATAATAGCCTTTTTGGCGAGTGCTATTGCTGACTGCAAAATACAAACCTGAATTTGAAGTGTATAAAGTCCACAAGAGTGCGGAAATTCAGTCAAGATGCTCAGCTGAGTGGGGCGCAATAACATAGGTAGCAGGCAGTGGAAGACAGCCAAGGTTGGGGTACAGTATGCTTCACAGGACTTGGCATGGATGGAGCAGAGCATCCAGAGCAGAGGAGAGTGCAGTGTTATAGGAAGCTATTGCTCATTAACAGACTCAGATGACATAGTGGAGGAAAGAGGTGATGAGACAGTGGAGGAGTGATCCAACAGGTCAATAGCATGTAGATCTTTAAAGAGGTTGGAGGAGACAGGGCGAGGTTGAGGTGGCAGGTGATGAAGAGTGAAGCTTAGCAGGTGATGGTCTGACAAGGGAAGAAGTGAGGTACAGAGGTTTGAGGGTAAGCAATTAGAGAAGAATACAAGGTCAAGGCAGTGACCTTGCTGAGGAGTGGGGACAATACAGCAAAGCTGGAGGTTGAATGATAAGCTAAGGGAAAGGAGCTTTAAAGCATCAGATCAGAGGGGTGATCAACATGAATGTTAAGATCCCCGAGACTAAGGGAGGGGGGAGATGAATCCAGAAAGCAGGAAAGTCATGAATTAAAGTCAGAGAGAAATGTAGAGGTGGACCTGTCAGGGGGTCGATAAATAGCAGCTAACCGGAGAGGTAGTGGAGTAAAAAGCTGGATGGAGTGGACTTCAGAGGAGGGAACGTGGTGAGATTGAGGCAGAAGGAGGGGTTGGAATTGACAGGAAGGAGAAAGTAGAAGCCCAACACCACAACCATGGTTGGTGGGACAAGGTGTGTGGGAGAATTGATACCGCCATGACAGAGAGCAGTACATAAAGCCCTGTTTTCTGGGAGGAGCCAGGTTTCAGTTACAGCAAGGAGACAGAGAGCATTAAAGATAAAAAGATTATGAGTGAAGGCACGTTTATTTGAGATGGAGTGTGCATTACAAAAGGCACATGAGAAAGGGAGAGATTTGGGGGAGAGGAGAGGGATATGAATAAGATTTGTGATAGTGCAAACAATGTGACAGTGCAAATGCATGAAAACAAGGATAAGTCACTTATGTGCAACAGAGTACAAAGTCAGTGCAGTGGATCCCGTAATGCTGTGGCTAGGACCGCCTGACCAAAATCAGAATCCTGGGCAGCATCCATGTCCAGATAGTAATGTCTCTGGAAGGTATGGATTGAGGGCCAAGTAGCAGCTTTACAGATGTCGGCTGCTGACACCGCACACAGGTTTGCAATGGAGAAGGACAGTGCTCTGAGTTGGTGAGCATTGACCCTCAGGGTTGTCTGCCCTCTTGCCTTCTGCAGGCAGAAGGTGATGCAGGTTGAGATCCACAGGGAAAGCATCCTTTTGTTGACTGGTCAGCCGGGGGGGTTTGTTGGGGTTGTAAGAGACAAAGAGTTGAGAGCCTTTCCGCAGAGTTGCTGTACGTTGTAGGTAGGCGCGCAGTGCCCTTACACATCAAGAGTGTGTAGGTGTTCCTCTTCCTCAGGTCGGAAAGAGGGAAGTTCAGTGACCTGATTGATGTGGAAGGCAAATGCCACTTTGGGAATGAACCTTGGGTGCATTCTTAGAGAAGCACAGTCCTGCGAGAGTACCGTGTATGGTGGGTGTGCCACTAGAGTTTGGAACTCGCTTATCCTTCTGGCTGAGGTGATAGCTATTAGGAATAGTGGCTTCCAGGAAACATACTTGAGTTCTGCAGTGTGTAAGGGTTCAAACAGTGGCTGCATGAGCTCATTCAGGACCGTGTTGAGGTGCCAGTGGGGTACAGGGGCCCGGATGGGTGGGCAAATATTGTTTAGCCCTCTCATGAATTTTGCGACTAGTGGGAGCTTGGCAATGGTGTCATCCTGTTCGTAGGCATGGAAGGCAGCAATAGCTGATAGGTGCACCCTAATGGATTGAGTCTTCAGGCCGCTGTGAAGGAGTGAGGTGAGGTATTGCAGGATCCTTGTGACTGGGCATGAGAAAGGATTGAGATGCTGGGCTGAGCACCATGAGGTGAAGCGCTTCCATTTCAATCCATATGATTTCTGAGTGGATGGACGCCGGAAAATGAGGATCACCTCTTGGACCTCTGGGAGGAGATCAAACGAGGATAGCGCTACTCTTTCAGCTTCCAGGCAGTGAGCACTAGAGTCCGGAGATACTGGAGAGATGCAGGTTCCCCTTCTCTTGAGAGGAGGTCTTTGCGCAGGTGAAGTTACACTGGCGCTTCGAGGGCGAGGTGTTGGAGGTTCGAGAACCACATCTGGCATGGCCAGTAGGGTACAATATGAATGGCTTGTGCCTTGTCTGATATGATCCACTGGATGGTCATCAGAATGAGAGGTAAGGTTGGGAATGCATACATTGGTGACCACTCACCACACGACACAGTGAAGGCATCCAAGGCGATGCTGAGGCTGGATGGACGTTTAGAGCAGAAGTGGTCTCATTTGGTGTTGCTCTCTGAAGCAAATAGGTCAATTTGAGGTTGTCCCCCCCACCTCTTGAAGAGTGACCTCGTGATGCGGTGGTTGAGGGACCATTCTTGTGGGTCTGTTTGTCAGCTAGGTTTTTCTGCCAACTGATTCTGTGTTCCCGGGAGGTAGGAGGCCTGAGGGAGACAGTGTCTGGCCTGTGCAAATTTCCAGAGCTGTAGGACTTCCTTGCACAGTTTGTTTGTTTATGTAGAATATGGCCACCTGATTGTCTCTCTGTAAGAGGAATGTCTTTCCCTGCATCAGGGTCTGGAAGGTCCTGACGGCGAGACTTAATGCTCTGAGTTCCAGTAGGTTGATGTGCAGACTGCGCTCCCCCTGGCTCCAGGTTCCTTCGACATGGAGCTGACCACAGTGGGACCCCCACCCTAATAGGGAGGAATCCGAGGTGATGACTATCTGATGTAGGGCTAGTTGTAGGGGCCAGCCGCCCATGAGGTTCAGAGGGTTGGACCACCAGGCTAGGGATTTTTGCACAGCTGCATCCAGGGGAATTACTGCTGACAGTGATTGTGAGTGTTGGTTCCAGTGGACACACAGGTGCCATTGTATCCTGCGCATGTGTAGTCTTGCTAGAGAGATTACCTGCATGTTCACCGCCATGTGACCCAGGAGGCAGAGAAGGGTTCTTGCTGATGTTGATTCGAGCAACAAAATGTGTCGAGAGAGGTAGATGATACTTTTCCTCCAGGGTGGGCAAAGGAAGGCTTCGCCACAGTCATGTTTATTGATGCCCCAATGAACTCCAGCTGTTGAGAGGGGTGAAGGTTCGACTTCTGGAGGTTTACTTAGAACCCCAGCACTGAGAGCGTGTGGATGGTCTGTTGTATGGCGGCTTCTGTGTCTTGAGGGGACTGGACGTAAATCAGCCAGTCATCAAGGTACGGAAAAACACAGATGTCCTGCTTCCTCAGATGTGCGGCAATGACAGCCATGCATTTTGTGAAGACCAGCGGGGCAGTGGAAAGTCCAAATGGCAGTACCCTGTACTGGTAATGCTTGTCCTGGATTTGGAAGCGGAGGAAACTCCAGTGAGACACACGGATGGGAATGTGAGTGTAAGCGTCGAGCAGGTCCAGGGACGCAAGCCATTCTCCCGGCTAGATGAGGGGGAGGATGGAACCCAGGGAGTACATTCTGAATTTCTCTTTGAGGATGAGTTTGTTGAGATACTGGAGGACCAGAATGGGGCAGAACCTGCCCAAATTCTTGGGAACCAGAAAACATCTGGAGTAGAAACCCATAAAGTACTCCTGGGAGGATACTTTTCTATAGCTCTGGCTGCTAGCAGGGAGTGTATGGCCTTGTTGAAATCGAGGAGTGAAGCCACTGAGAAGTTGTTCCATGGCAGATTGTGTTGGAAGGAGGTGGAGGTGAACCTTAAGCTGTAGCCTTCCATGATGATGTGTAGGACACATCTGTCTGTGCTGATGGATTCCCATGCCTTTCTGAAGGTGGATATCCATTTCAGGAAATGGAAAAAAGAGCCAAACGACGAAACCTGGAAACAGCACAAGCACTGGCAAATCAAATGCAAGGCATTGATAAAGCAGGCAAAGAGAGAATTTGAGAAGAAGCTTGCTGTGGAAGATTTTTTCAAGTACATTCGCAGCAAAAAACCTGTGAGAGAGTTAGTTGGTCCATTAGATAATAGAGGAGTTAAAGGGGCACTAAGAGGCGACAAGGCGATAGCGGAGAGACTGAATGAATTCTTTGCTTCAGTCTTTACTGAGGAAGATGTAGGGATGTTACCCATGACTGAAGTGGTATTTAAAGGTGCGGAAGAATTGAAGGAAATATCGATACATCGGGAAGATGTATTACAACTATTAGATAAACTGTAGAGTAGCAAATCACCTGGGCCAGATGGTATACATCCAAGGGTGTTGAAAGAACTGAAATATGAGATTGCAGACCTGCTATTAGTAATCTGTGAACTATCATTAAAATCATCTCTAATACCTGAAGATTGGAGGATCGCCAATGTAACACCAATTTTTAAAAAGGGTTCCAGGGGTGATCCGGAAAACTACAGACCGGTGAGCCTGACGTCAGTACCAGGAAAAATGGTAGAAACCATCATAAAGAATAAAATTACTCAGCATGTAGATAGTTATGGCCTAATGGGAGACAGCCAACATGGCTTTAGACAAGGAAGATCTTGTCTTACTAATCTGATATGTTTTTTTGAAAGTGTGAATAAACAGTTGGACAAAGGTGAGTCGGTTGATATAGTGTATCTGGACTTTCAGAAAGCCTTTGACAAGGTCCCTCATCAGAGACTTTTGGCAAAACTAAAGAGTCATGGGATAGGAGGCAGTGTACTACTATGGATCAATAACTGGTTAAGAGATAGAAAGTAGAGGGTTGGGCTAAATGGCCAATTTTCCCAATGGAGAAAGGTGAATAGTGGTGTACCCCAGGGATCTGTGCTGGGTCCGCTGCTTTTTGACATATTCATACATGACCTGGAAAGTGGAATAACGAGAGAGGTTATCAAATTTGCAGATGACACAAAAGTATTTAAAGTTGTTAAAACCCAAGAGGATTGTGGATAATTGCAAGAGGATCTTGATAAATTAGAAGACTGGGCATCAAAATGGCAGATGAAATTTAATGTGGACAAGTGCAAAGTTATGCACCTAGGGAAGAACTATCCAAACTATGGTTACACAATGCAAGGTTCCGCATTAGGAACCACCACCCAGGAAAAAGATTTAGGCATCATTGTGGATAACATGTTAAAACCCTCGGCCCAGTGTGCAGTGGCAGCCAAGAGAGCAAATAGAATGCTAGGTATCATAAGGAAAGGAATGGAAAATAAAACAAAAGATATTATAATGCCTCTATATCGTTCCATGGTGAGACCGCATCTTGAATATTGTGTGCAATTCTGGTCGCCGTATCTTAAAAAGGATATAGAGTTATTATAAAAGGTTCAGAGAAGAGCCACCGAAATGGTAAAGGGGATGGAAGGATACTCCTATGAAGAAAGGCTAAAAAGGTTAGGGCTCTTTAACCTGGAAAAGAGACGGCTGAGGGGAGATATGATAGAAGACTATAAATTAATGAACGAAGTGGAACGGGTAAACGTAGATCGATTGTTTACATTATCAGAATATAGAAAGACTAGGGGACATGCAATGAAGCTACAGGGTAAACTATTTAAGACTAATAAAATAAAATATTTTTTCACTCAACGTGTAATCAAATTCAGGAATTTGTTACCGGAGGATGTAGTAAAGGCTGTTAGTGTAGCTGGTTTAAAAAAGGTTTGGACAAGTTCCTGGAGGAAAGGTCCATAAACCATTATTAAGAAGGGACCCAGGATATCAATGCTTGACCCAGTACAAGCATTGCGGAACCTGTGTCTTTTGGGGAAACTGCTAGGTACGTATGACCTAGATTGGCCACTGTTGGAAACAGGATACTGGGCTTGATGGACCTTGGTCTGACCCAGTATGGCATATCTTATGTTCTTATGCATCCTCCGGTGGATGGTGGAGAAGGCAAACTTGCATCAAAAGGAGGAGTTCACCTTCCCTGTGCCTGTTGGGGGTAGACTTAAGTTGTTTATGATCTCGCTGATGAGGCTTGTTGCAGTATGGAGTTTGATGGGTCTGTTTTTTGTACCGAGGCGCTTGCCACTTTCGGTAGGATCTGTAGGAGGGGTAGCATTTAGTTGTTGAGTAGGATTTATTTATTTAGCTGTATTTATATCCTGCTTTTCACCGGGTCAAAGCGGTCAATTGGGAGATACATTTAACACGAGGGGATATGACACACATATGCTAATACTTACAGGGAACATGGGCAATGGAGGGTTAAGTGGCTTGCCCAAGACCACAAGGAGTGCCTATATAGGACTAGAAATCCCAGTCCCTCCGGCCTGAGATTGCTGTCCCCAGGTGGGACTTGAACCCCCGGCCCTCCGGCCCGAAGTACCTTGTCCTAACCACTAGGCCACTCCTCCCTCAGTAAGATCCTTTTTGGTTGGTAAGATCCTTTTTGGTTGGTAGCCGAGGAACATTCGAGGCCCTGGCGTCTTTCACTTTATCACTGAACAAGGAGTCTCCCAGACAGGGTGCATCCGCGATGTGATTGTGGGTATCGACCCAGAGGCCGGAGGTGCATAGCCATGCTAATCGACAAGCTGAGATAACTGTCCCTGCTGTATGTGCGACGGTGTCGAAGCTGTCGAAGGCCGCTCTGATCTGATGTTTAGTGCATTCAAGCAGATCTGTCAGGGCTTTGGTCACAGATATCTGCATCTCTTCCAAGAGGGATGATGTTATAGATTTGAGGACCTGTATAATGATATCTTGATTGAGGGCGTGATGAAGCTGATGTGCTGATATCTTTGCGGAAAGCATTATTCCCTGGAAGACTTTCTTTCCAACCTCATCCAGGAGTTTGAGGTCCTTTCCTGGTGGGCAGTTGGCGTGGTTGTGAGCAGATTTGACCCACTTGAGGGCGGACTCCATGATGAGTGAGTTGTGGAGTAGTTGAGGCTTTTCAAACCCTGGCGATGGTTGGATCAGGTATTTGGTGTCCACCTTCTGCAAAGAAGTGGCCAAGATGGCCGGGTTCTGCCATATTTTAAGGAGGTTCTCCTTCATTAAGGGGTGCAGTGGCAGGATTGCGGAGATTTTCAGAGTTTCAAGGAACTTTAGTGCTGCTTGAGTTTCCGGACGTTGATCTGTTATGTCAAGGGCTGGGACCCCTAGAGTCGAGGAGATCTTCCGCAGGAACTTGGGATATGTTAAGTTCTTAGGGTTGGAGTTACTGTCCAGGTTGGGTCCAGTAGACAGCATCTCGAGAGGAGGAGGCAGCTCATCCTTGCTGAAGGAGGTTCCCATGGACGGGGCCTCCCCATCCCCACTGGGAGCATCAGAGTTAGTCCGGGAGGAGAGGACTGCTATGGAGTCCATAGAGGAGGTAGATGTGGGGGAGACAAGCTGGTCAGGAGGGTTAGTGTAACTTGCTGGGCTTCATGCCGAGGGTAGCTGTGCTTCTGTAGGAGCAGGAGTCCACGAGGAAGACTAGTGCTGGAAGAAATCTGAAAATAGTTGGAAAAGCTGTATAGGCCCTAGGGGGCCTGAAGCACATACGTGTGTGTCTGCTGTGTTCCAGTGGTGTCTATGTGATGTCCCAAGGTGCTCTGGTGGTGCCTGCGCTGTCTCTAGCTGCTCCAGCAGTGTCTGCGATGCTCCGACAATCTTTCAGAGCAGCAGTGTCATTGTCGGCTGTTTTCCGGGCTGTCGCGGAATCGTCTGTGCCAAGGAGAGAGGGATTCTCTGCATTCACGCGGTTGTTCCGGTTGCTGCTGGGAGTTTAGAGGACATCCAATAGCAGAGGAAGGGGTGGCAACCTGCAACACCACTTGTTCAGAGGCAAGATGGCCCTCCCCAGAGTCCCCACGTGTTGATGAGATCCCCGGAGCATCGAGGAAGGAAGACTGTGCAGGGAACTGGCTGGAGATGGAGGCCTTCTGAGGCACGTCTTAGGCCATTGCTGGGAGGAAGCAGATGCTGCCGACTTGTTCTTGTGCAGGTCGGTCGCCGTGGGAGCACGCTTAGAGGCAGAGGTCTTCTTTTTGATGCCATTCCTGACACGGGGATTCGGCATGCCCGAGCCGTGAGTAGAAGAGAGAAAATCCTCCAAGGCATAGCCGAGAGCTCTTCTGGCCCTCGGCGACATGCGGACACAGTCGGCACAGTCCTGAACCGGGGGTCCTTACTGAGGCAGCGGATGCATTCGCGGTGGTTGTCTGAGTTGCTCATCTTTCTGGAGCAGGACACGTACTTCTTAAAAACAGACATGGTGAGTGATGCTTGTTCTAATTTTCCTTTCTTCTTCTTATCTTCATTGTTTATTCCTTTTTTTTTGTTTAAGTAGACTGGAAGTAAGGAGGAGAGAAGAAATCTGTCTTGTGGGCAAGGCGGAAGAAGTAAAACTGGCCAGCTAGGGGCAGGATCGGAGGTTTGGGCTAGTGACTCATGCTCAGAAGGGCAAAGCCATTCTGGGCTATTGGAGAGATATCCATCTCAGAGCCGTCCGATGACATCAGCAGGTGTGGCTGACTCATCCTGCTTATCCTAGGAGAACTAAAGAGTGGATAAATGACTTAGAAGTGTGTGTAGAAAGGAAGAGACCAATTTTGCCAATCTTATAGAGAAAGAAGAGGCAGGATTTAGCTGTCTGTTGGATGTGTGCAGAGAATAAAGTGTAAAGGTCTGAATGTCCACCTGTGTACATGTATATCTCAGTCTTATTTTCTGCAAATTGACACAAAAGAAATTGTGCAAAAGAAAGAGCGAGAGAGAGAAAAAGTGAATCCAAAGACATTGCAGGAAACAGAAACTCAGAGCATCATGGGAGGTGAATGAGGAGGAAGAGCCTCAGAGGCTTGCAAGGAATAAAGAGCAGAAGTTTCTTTCCTGGACTGAGCTGTGCCAGCCACATTTCCCCTTCTGCTTGCCCCATGCAGAGTGTGTGTGTCTCCTAGGCTGGATCTTGGCACTGCCTCCCCTGCTGCCTGCCTCCTGCCAGTCTCCTACCTGCTGAGCAGAAAACCCTGCGGCCATTCTCCTGCCCTTCTCTGGAACACACCTTGGTTCCCTCTTTGCAAAGCTGGTGGTGTGAATTTTTGCTGGTGCTAGTAAGAAGGTCTTTCCAGGTGGCTTCAGTGGGAGGAAGTGAGAACAGAGACAAAGGGAAGGCAGCTGGAGACTGGGGACCGAGTGCCCTCCCCCAGCCCTGCAAAGCCTGTAAAAGGGGCTGGACTAATGCAGGGTCATCTCTCTCACAGATCCACTTCCTGAGATATTCAGGAAGATAAAAGCAGGGACGGAGAGAGGAGCTACTAACAACCGAATGCCCTGGAGGATTTCACCTGTCTGATCTATAGAAACAAAGACATTATATGCCCAGAACAAGTTCCAGCCACCAAGCTCTATAAATAAACTACAGTTTCTCGATGGGAGTATCACAGTGCACTTGGGGAGCTGTAGTCCTTCCTAAGAGGGATTACTGTGTGGGAGTGTCACAGTGCACTCTGGGAGCTGCAGTCCTTCCTAGGAGAGATTACTGTGTGGGAGAGTCACAGTGCACTCTGGAAGCTGTAGTCCTTCTGGGAGAGATTATGTTTGGGAGAGTCAAAGGGCACTCTGAGAGCTGTAGTCCTTCCTCGGAGAGATTATGTGTGGGAGTGTAACAGTGCACTCTCAGGAACTGTAGTCCTTCCTAGGAAGGATTACTGTGTGGGAGTGTCACAGTGCACTCTGGGAGCTGTAGTCCTTCCTAGGGAGTATTACTGTGTGGGAGTGTCACAGTGCACTTTGGGAGCTGTAGTCCTTGATAGGGAGTATTATTGTGAAGGAGTGTCACAGTGCATTCTCAGTGCTGTAGACATTTCTAGCAGGTATTTATTTTTGGGACTGTTACTGATACAGCTTGGAGAATTGCAGATCCAGCCTTTGTTCAGCTTCTGGGCATCTCTTTGCACTTTTGGAATCAGCCCAGTGTAGGGGTGAAGGAGAGGAGAAAGCATGGTGAGCCTTTATTACTGAAGCTTGTGCTTTGTTGAAAGTTCATCGCTTGTGTGATACACTGAGGGAAAAAGAAACCTTGTAAGATAGTGAGAACAGAAAATGATCTGCACAGGCCTTCTCATCTGCTCAATGAGATGGCTGGGATTGTTCACGCAGCTCCATGCAGGACATATCCCCATTTACTCCATGTCATTAGGCACCAGTGATCCGGCTGTGGGTCCTTCTCTATCAAGATTTTATTTATTCATTTCTTGATTTGTTTAGCTGTTCTTTTATACCACACTGTACATTTAATGATGGCTACAAAGTTGTTACAAGAAACAATAAGAACTTATGTACTGCAACAAAATGTACACACATATTACATGAGATAAACTATAATACAGTGGAACACGCTGTATGTACAGCAAACAGCAGCAGAATGGATGTGAGAATGTCTGAGCGAGGGACAGGCCTGGGGTGGGTGGGAGGGATGTTAAAAGGGTAGTCTTCGGGGGGAGGGGGAGAGGAAGAGTTCATGTGGTAGGTCCAAAGTGCTCCGTGAATAGGATGGTCTTGAAGTTTCTCCAGGAACAAGCAGGAAGTCAGTCCTCACACAGGGGTGAAGTCAGGGCCAGGGAGCCCGCATGGAGCATTTCCCCACAAAGCCCAATGGATGTCTGTCCCGTCTTCCCTCCAAAAACTCCTTTAAAATGACCTCTAACTGTTAATTTTTCCTGGTTTGCATATGTTAGAGGGAATATCATGTATATCACAAGTGACTATAAGTATGGAATAAAACCAGCTTGCCATAAGTGTATGTGTAGTGAAAAGCTTCTCAGATGATATCAAGATGACGTTTGCCCTGACAAATGTGTTAAGGCAAGCTTCCTTAGAGGAAAATTGAGCAAAATGGAAAACATCTCCCTGACCGATGATTGTGACATCACGGAACTTAAACAGGAAGATGTATATAAATATCTGGAAGATAGAGGAAGAAGCAACATTCAAGCTAAATTTATTGAAAGAAACCATCAGCAAAGAATATTACAGGAGATTAAGACTGTTATTGAAAGGAGAGTTTGGATCTGCGCCTACTATCTGTTGTGCCTGGAGTTCCACACTGCTGAATTGTTAGGCAGGTGGAAGCAGGAGTACCACTTTGCCGCTGCCCAGACCATCCCCACAGTATGTGAGGTCATCAGGGGGCTTTTAAAGCATGGCCTTTTTCCGCAGGCCCCTTTGGAGCCCCTTTAAAGCATGGAGCACAGCAAACTACTGGACAACGTTATGAGCAAACTAAAAAAGAAAGTGCCTGCTGTGAGTTGTAATAATCCTGCTAAATCATCTAAAACACTTGATCCAATGGACATACAGTTGCTGGTACCTATAAAAGATCCGGAAGATCATTCTTTGCATTTAATGGTTAGCTCGGACTCCTCTGTAAACTCTTCCATGCTTTCGGGGGATAATATCCCTACCCCTCAGGATGGTAATGTATCTATGGGCATGGCAATCTCCTCTCCTGGACAGCTAGGGACACCGCTGACTGGAGAGTTCCCCTGTAACTCCTTCTCTCCCTCTCCTGGGCCTCAGCAGGACTTGGGTAAGTTTGTTCCCTTGCCTTGCATTGTGCAGATTCTGGTGATTGGGGGTTCCTCAGGGGTTTCAAGTTTTTCAGCTCCTACAGAGCAAGAAACTGAAATTACGCTAAAAGATATCTGGCAGGTTGTGCTTGGAAGCTTCTTTATCTGAATCTGTAATCCAGTTTACTGACTTTACTAAAGAGACTGTTGCAAAGTTAGCTTGTCAAGAAACTCAGTTAGAGCAACAGGACTCTTGAATTCAGAAATTGTAAAGTCAGAGCATTACGGTGCCAGGGGCTGTTGCTTCTTTCATTAAAGATTGTTTGTCTCTCCACTGCCAAGTTGAATTATTAGAAAATGCCTCTAGGGCTAAGAATCTTGGGTATCTAAATTTCCCTGTTACTAGGTATCTATCCCTGCTTATCTTGTTTCAAAAGTACCTCAGGGAAGTTTTAGCCTACCAAGATTCTGATACTTTGTCTGTGAATAGTATTTTTTACTTACCTAGAGGAGTTAAAAGACCTGTTGATGGTGGTGAGGGACAAAAGGTTGCAACATCTGTGAATAGCCTCAACATCTGAGTTTTTGGAATCCTCAAGGGATGAGATTCCTGCTTGAGCAACACTTTTGGTTTCTTTCATCTCAGAAGTTGTTAAAAATGAGATACTGAAGCTGTATTTTTCCAGGAAAAATGAATTATTTTGTGGCCAAAAGATTAGCTTGCCATGTATCTAGGCCTACCCAGCTGAGATGCAATCCTTTTTGGCTTTGAAGCCTCAGGTTCTGAAATTAGATGGTACATTTTTTCTTAAGTTACAATGTAAGTGCCTAGTGAGGGGGAACAGCTATGTCTTTTTTGATATTTCTCAGCTTGAAACTCTGTTAAATTCATTTTCTGCCAGTTAGGAAAATGCCTTGTTTTGCCAACCTGATACAACAAATTAGGATTTTTTTTTCTCCTTTGGGTCTGCAGTTTTGAATTATTTTCATATATATTTTGCTTTCAGTTTCTTACTCCCCTAACTGTGGGCTTATTGCTTTCTTCTGTTTTGATCTATTAATGTATTAGTGTCTCATTTTCATTGTGCTTTCTTTCATTTTGTAATAAGTGAAATGCTTAATAAAAAAATTATAATTGAAAAGTGGTTTAACATCATGAAATAAGATAATAAGATACAAGCAATTATGTAGCTGGCAGTTCACATACTGTCATATAGCTTTTGTCGTGGGTCCTCTCTGTGCACCTACCGGTGAGCTCAGGTATTGCACTGGACCCCAGTGTAACTGGCCTCCTGGTAGTTGTAGCTGCTGCCAGTTACACAAAAATAGTTGTGGACAACCGATATAAGGTAAATAGGGCTTTATTTCCCTTTCCCAAATAGGATATTCAAATATATACAAAAACAAAACATAACCCTTCTTGGGTAAAACAGAAAGAAAACTGGAACACAAAAATGGCTTTCTTTCAGCTTCTTAACAACAGAAATGTACTTTAAACACAGACCTGTAGCCACCAAGAATAAGGCCTTTGCTTCACCTTGTCAGGCTGCTTATTCTTCTCTATCTTAGGGAGATTATATTATCTGCCAGAGAAAGGCTACAATCCATTTCTTCAATATTCTCTTCAATCATAGGTGATTCACATTGCATCGGCTCCTCAACAGGAATTAATACCTCTGTACTTTCTCTCTGTGTGGGCTTGGCAAACAGTCCGTCCTGGCTGTGACGTAGTTCTTTTCCACTAAAGGAAAACTGTTTGTGGTTACCACAATTACTCCTGTTTTGATAGTAGGAGCCTCCCCTCTGCTGACCTCTGTTTGGCAGGCTAAAGAATTCCCCTGTCCATCTATTAGGTGGAATTACTCCTGCTCTGAGCTCTGCTCTGTTTTGGAACCTGGAACCAGCTGGAACTTCTGATGGCAGCCCTTTTGAAACTCTGTGTCTCACGTACCTTTCAGAGTGTTTTACTTCTTCAGGTAAAAAGCCTTTCCTTTGTTTATTATAAGGGTACTGGAGTTTCTCTGCTCCCTTTAGGCTGGCTTTGGAGGGTTTCTGGACTTCCACAAACTGTCCCTTATCTCCAAGCTCTGAACTCCCCCTTTTTGCACCGGAATAAAACTTCCTGGCTTGTAACTTTTTTCTTCTATCTCTGCTCCAATCTGGGCTGTTACATTCACTCTCACTTTCTGTGTCAAGCTGTCTGTACCTTTCATTCAAGCATTCCTCGGACTCACTCAGACCTCCGTTCAAGCTTCCAATGTGGTAATTAGACACGCTCTCTTCACAGCTTCTCTCGTCCTCCTCATGCATCCAGTTCCTTCTCTGGGTTTCTCTCCAGCTCCTATCCTGGCTCTTGGCCTGGCTCTTAGGCTTTCTCTTGCTCTCGGTCTTGGTCTGCCTAACTGTTTGTGAGCTGAGTTTATCTAGGTATTTCCTAGCTGCACCACTCCCCAGCTGATTCGAGTCAGGTGAGAATCCCCTGGCTTCCCTACTGGCTGGGTGTGTCTCCCAAGCTCGTGACCTCACTTGCTTACGTTGCCCATGGCAACTTTCCACCATGTGCTTTCCCCAAACGTTATTATTTCCCTGAGCTGCAATATCCTCTGTCTCCATAGGGGTCACTAATGAGTCTGCTCTGTGACACTTTACAATTGTAGATTGTCCTCTTAAAGATATTTATAAACTGGATATATGAACAGGAAAACATCTCCATTCCCACAAGGTAATTTCTAGGAACCAGTGTATACCAAAGCTATGCAGTCCTTGAGCAGAAGGACGAATGGGACTTGTAGAAATTCATTATACATATAGAACTAACATCATAGGCTTCCAGTAGCAACAGATTCCAACATGAAAAAAATGATTAAATATGAAATTAAACATCCATAATCCACCTCGAGTATCAAATCTGAAAAATTATTTCAATGAGTATTTAATTTAAGTTTTTTTATACCGCTTTATCATTTCAGTCAAAGCGGTTTACATTGAAACTTAAACTTGGCAATGTATATTAAACAAGGACATTGATAACTTGGATTTTTTTGAGGCAATAGAAGGTTAAGTGACTTGCCTAAGGCCATGAGGAATGCTGGTAGGAATCAAACCTTGGTTTCTTGTTTCCCAAGCTAGTGCTCTAACCATTAGGCTGCTTTTCCACTCCAGTAGAAGGGATGGATGAAAATCTACCAATACACATGCAGAAGGAAGGTGCAGCATTTTCCAAACAAGAGAAAAATCTCTCCCAAGAATTAGGTTAGCAAACTAGAAACAATAAGTAGGAACTGAATAAATAGAGTGGGAAATACAAAGCATTATCTTAGGATACACAAGTTGTTAAGGAGGAGTGAATTGATACTAGCAGTATAGGACAGGGGATTTTGGACAAGACTGTTCATAGTGAGCATATAAAAAACTGAAAACTGACATAGGAAAATTCTGTACGAAATTGTAGGAAACAGTTACTCATCTTGTAGCTGGCTGCAATGTTTTGATGACAGAAAATCTCTCTACAGAAAAGCACAGTAAGGTGGTTCGCTTCATCCACTGGAAGCTTTGAAAACATTACAGCTAGCATTAGCAATAATAATCGAGAAAGCTAATTAGAGTTAGTGAGAAAGATGAAATTGAAAAGGAAATAATGTAGTGGTACTATGCTTCGTAAAATGCAATGTGTGCCTTCGAGTCAGTGAAACTTTCATTCAAATTGAAAGAGTGAATCAAGAAAGCAGAATAGAAATCCAAAGAAAGGGGGCCTTCTTCAAAAGGAAAACTGCAAAAAGCAACAGGCATACGTTTGAGATCTCTAATTGGAAAAATGAAAGAAAAGAAATATGTAAGTGATACATCTTAAAACAGATGAGGGTTGATATGGAAAGAGAAATACTGAGAAAATGGAGACCACGCCTGCTGTCTGAAGCTGTAGAGGTTCTGTGATCACCCTTAGATAGAATAACTCCAAGACAGAGTTTCTCAGAAAAGGATCATAATACTTTTGGCCTGGATAGATGTGCATTTTCCTTAAAAGGAAAATGAAGAAAAATTGAAACTATTTCTGTGTCAGAGCACTGTAATGTAAAAGAACCTGGCCAGAAAGGCGGTTTGTGTCCCACTCTATCAGTGCACACCAGCTGATCGCCTGATCGGGAGCCGGAAGTGAGTCCCCTCCCCCAGCACAGCTGATTGGCATCTTTTGAACTGCAGCACCAGAGGGCGCGCCTGCGCCTATGGGCCACGCCAAAGGGCCCTTTGGCGTGGGACCTTAGCCGCTTCCAGCGACATATACTCCACTGGTGTGCTGGGCAATTTGAACTATGCTCTCTCTACTTTGTGACTTTCTCGTGTTCCCTAACCTGCTGATTCTATATGCTCCCATCCCTATATTTGATTCTTTATTTACATTTAATTTGTCCTTCTTGTCTCTTTTGTACTCTGCTCCTCCTTTCTTCCTCATTTCGGGTACGTTACTCCCAAGTCTTATATTGTTATAATGAGGCCTTTACGTAATCTAGCGAACCTTATCTATGTCTTCCCTAGTTCTGGTCTCCCTAGATGTACTTCTCACTCTCTTAGGCTTCCTGCGCTCCCTAATTATTTCTCTCACGTTAGGTCTAGGCCTTCTCGCAACTTATCTAACCTTGTTCTGATTCCTCTTCTCTCCCTGTCTGCCCTCCCCTTCTCTTGTGCCTTATGGAACGTTCATTCTATCTCTAATAAACTTGCTTTTGTTCATGATCTTTTTATTTCCCGCTCACTTCACCTCTTTGCCCTAACTGAGCCCTGGCTTCTTTCTGATGACACTGCATCCATTGCCGCTCTATGTCATGGCGGCTATAAGTTTTCCCACACTCCTTGTCCTACTGATCGTGGTGGGGGTACTAGCTTTCTGTTGGCTCCCTCCTGTCACTTCCAGACCCTCATGCCACCTCACTCTCATTCCCCTCTCTCCTTTGAATTCCACTCCATCCGCCTCTTCTCTCCTCTTCCACTCCGAGTCGCGCGTTATCTATCGTCCTCCTGACATTTCCGTCTCTACTTTTCTTTCTGATTTTGATTCTTGGCTTTCTACCTTTATTCACCCTTCCTTCGCCACTCTTATTTTTGGTGACTTCAACATTCATGTTGACAGCCCTTCTGATCCCCCTTGCTTTAAAGCTTCTCTCCCTTACCTTCTCACAAAACCTTCAACTCTGTTCCACTGCCCCCACTCACTGACATGGTTACTGCCTTGACTTCATTTTCTTCTCTTACTGCTCACCTTCCAATTTCTGTAACTCTGTCCTTCCCTTATCTGATCACCACCTTTTGAGCCTTACTATTCATCATCCCCCACCCCAGCCTCGTCCTGTCTGCACTAACCTATTTAGAAACCTTCTTGTCATTGACCCTTTAGCTCAGGGGTCACCAACCTGCGGCCCGCGAGGTCCCTTCGTGCGGCCCGCGAGGCTCTACCCCGGTGCGGCCCGCCAAGGAATTTACACCGCATGTATTGTAGGCGCAATTAACGCCGGAAGTCAGAGCCCTGATATTAAAAAGTACTTCCATCTAAAGCGAAATACCTAGCGTACCTGCATGTGACTCACCTTGATCTACTACAGTTAAGGTATGAGTTAAATCCAAATAGACTTATTTTGAAGAGGCAGTTTCCATAATCACAGTCTTCCGTAGGCTGCGATTACAAGACTATGCTCACAGAGGTGGTATTTTAAAGATTTACACCTTACTCCTTTTAAGAGCTTGTTGCGGCACATTCCCTACATCCCTTGCCCAGTGCACACCAGAAAGGAAGGTCCTGGCATGAATTCGGGGTTAGCCGTGGCTGAGACACGGGGATGGATACCTGGTTGATACTGTTAATGGGGGTGAGTGCATCCTGGGGACAGATGAGTCTGGCGAGGAGAGAGCTGCGCTGTGATTTCTTATGGCACGCTTAAAGATACAGTGTACCTATCCTCCTTTAAATATTATTCTGCTTGAAACGAAGGGATCCTTTTACTAATGGGGCGGGGAGAAGGGGGGTGCGGCCCGCGAGGCTCCCGGAAGTCGGCTGTGCGGCCCGCGGCCCTCTGGAGGTTGGTGACCACTGCTTTAGCTCTTTCCTTCTCTCTCTCCTTATCTCTTTCATCCACTCTGCTTTCCAATTCTATTGATGAGGCTGTGACCTCTTATAACACTGCTCTCTCCTCCACCCTTGATACTTTTGCCCCCTCATCCTCCGTCCTGTTAGGCGTTCTTCTCCTCAGCCCTGGCTCTCCCCTACTGCCCACTTTCTGTGCTCTTGTGCCTGCTCTGCTGAGCGTGCCTGGCTC
This sequence comes from Ichthyophis bannanicus, assembly GCA_033557465.1. Taxonomy (NCBI): domain Eukaryota; kingdom Metazoa; phylum Chordata; class Amphibia; order Gymnophiona; family Ichthyophiidae; genus Ichthyophis; species Ichthyophis bannanicus. The sequence goes on from CM066031.1 coordinate 83,525,392, forward strand.
AAATCCCGCTCTTATCCTGACTTTCTCCACTTTAAATTCATGCTCTCCTCCTTCCAATCAGCCATTGCGCTTTTCAAACAAATTTACTTCCTCAATCTGACAAACTCTCTTTCCTCTAATCCTCGTCGTCTCTTTAGCACACTCAATTCTCTCCTCAGTGTGCCTCCCTAATTCCTCCCTTCCTTTCTGCCCAAACCTTGGCTAACTACATCCATGACAAAATCCACACGATCACCCTCCAGTTCCCCTCCTCCCCCTCTCCCCCCCCCCCTATTTCCCTCCCCAAACTTCTGTCACCCTTTCTTCCTTCCCTATGATCTCTGACGAGGAAACGTTGCTCCTTCTCTCTTCCTCCAAACCTACTACCTGCTCTTCTGACCCCTTCCCCACCCACCTCCTTAGCTCCATCTTTTCATCTCTCATCCCTTCTATTTCTCATATTCTTAACCTCTCTCTCTCCACTGCAACCTTCCCTTCTGTTTTCAAGCATACTGTGGTTACACCCCTCCTCAAAAAACCTTCACTTGATCCCACTTCTCCTTCTAACTATCATCCCATCTCTCTCCTTCCTTTCGTCTCCAAACTACATGAGCATGCAGTCTATCACCATTGTCTTGATTTCCTCTCCTCTCATACCCTCTTGGATCCTTTACAATCTGGCTTCCATCCCCTACACTCCACTGAAACTACTCTTACTAAGGTCTTGAATGATTTGTTCTTGGCAAAGTCCAAAGGCTTTTACTCTGTCCTCATTCTTCTTGATCTCTCTGCTGCCTTCGACATTGTTGACCATAACCTTCTTCTTATCACCCTATCCTCACTTGGATTCAAAGACTCTGTACTATCTTGGTTCTCTTCCTATCTATCCCATTGCTCTTTCAGTGTGTGCTTCGATGGCTCCTCCTCCTCTTCAACCCCACTACCTGTAGGAGTTCCTCAGGGTTCCGTCTTAGATCCACTCCTCTTCTCTCTCTATACCCAATCCCTTGGCACCCTTATCTCTTCCCATGGCTTTCACTATCATCTCTATGCCGACGACTCTCAAATCTATCTTTCTGCACCTGTTATCTCTCCTGATATCAAGTCTAAGATCTCACTCTGCCTCTCTGACATTGCTGCCTGGATGTTCCACCGCTGCTTAAAACTGAACATGGCCAAAACTGAGCTTCTTATCTTTCCCCGAATGCTTCCCCTCCTCTTTCCCCTTTCTCTCTCTCTGTTGATAACTCTGTACTCCTCCCTGTTTATTCAGCATGTAACCTTGGTGTTATCTTCGATTCCTCTTTCTCTTTCTCTTCACATATCCAGCTCATTGCTAAAACTTGTCATTTCTTTCTATACAATATTTCCAAAATTCGCCCCTTCCTCTCTGTTGACACCACTAAATTGATTGTCCACTCCTTAATCACCTCCCGTCTCGATTATTGTAACGTTCTCGTTCACTATTGCTTTCCATTCCTGTCTTTACCCTATCTTGATCTCTCTATCAACATTTGCATACTTTGCCCTGTAAATTTTTGTTATTTGTATTATGTAACTTATTTTGTTTTCTGTCTTATTAGATTGTGAGCTCTGATGAGCAGGGACTGTCTCTCTTCTATGTTTGTACAGCGCTTCGTATGTTGCGGCGCTTTATAAGTCTTTAATAAGGTGTAGAAGATGAACCAATCCAGCACAAATTACTGACCAAAAAGGTCAGCAAAGAATATTACAGGAGAATGAAAATGATAAAGAAAATTGTTTAAACAGCACAGAATAAGAGACAAGCCATTAATCAGCTTGCAGGCCCCATACTCCCCTACCCGCTTGCAGGGCAGTAGCCCTCAACCCAGTCCTCAGAGCATACCTAGGCCAGTCGGGTTTTCAGGATTCCACAATGCATGAGATAGATTTACATGTAGTGCCTTCATTGTATGCAAATATATCTCATGCATTTTCATTGTGGGAATTCCAAAAACCTGACTAGCCAAGGTGTGCTCCGAGGACTTGGTTGAGAACCACATATGTAGGGAAGCATGGAGCCTGCAAGCTGACTGGCCTCATAAAGATATTGAAAATGTGGATGTACAAACAAGAAAACTCCTCCCTGCCCTTAAGGTGATGTATAAGAACTAGTGAAATGCTAGGACTACATTCCACAAGCTAAAAGAGGAATAGGCTTTATGGAAATAGATTATACATCCAGAGTTACAGTTAATGAACTGATATACTTAACCATATCCAAAGACCCAGATATGTAACACATGCTCAAGTATGAAAGTAAATGTCCACAACCAGTCTCCATCCTTAAACATGGACAAACATTCCAATGAATAGAGGGAATGAGTGAGAATTTACCAGCACCAGAATTTGCAAAGCAAGAAAAAACACTAGATTGTAAGCTCCGATGAGCATGACTCTGAAGGGCAGGGATTGTCTCTTGTATGTTGGCTACCTCTTGCAGGTTAGCTGTGCAGCGCTGCATGCGTGGTGCTTTATAAGTGCTGAATAGTAGTAGTAGTAGTACTATTAAAAGAACCAGATCAGCAAACAAGAAAAAGCAGCTAGATAATACACAAATGTGACTATGTCTACTGTGCACCGCTATGATGCTCTTTATCATTTGGTGGTTTATAAAGAAATCAAATCAATTACAGTGAGAAATGCAAAGTGCTGCTTCAGGAGCCATTTGTCCATCAGAACCAGACATAGGAATTGTTAAGGAGAGGTGAACGTAAACCTAAAGTGGCCTGTGGCTTAGTTGGTAAGCTTTAGTTTGCTTCTTCATAAGGTCACCACAGTCCTGTACAGATAACCGCACAAGATCCCATCCCACGGTAAGTAACAGAAGGGAAACCATTTCTGACTGAACTAGTAGCCCAAAGGAGCAGGAGGAAAGTGGTAAAAAAATCCTTGTCAGAAAGCCGGGCATTGTGGTAAAGGAGAAAAGCACAAGAATGACATTGCTGAGAGAAAAGTCAGTAGTAAGTGACAAATTCTCAAGCAGCAAGAAATGCAATCTGAGACAATGTGGCAGAAAGAGACAGAAATATCCATTTGATCTGTGTTTGCATATATTCCACCCTCAGAACATCAAAAGCATTCAGACAAGTACTAGCAGTAAATCTGAGATCAGACCCAACATTCCCTGATTTACAACTGAGGTTCATTCCTGGCATGATGAAATGAGAGAGTTTTGGATGTAATAGTTATTTCAGATGGATACATTCTCTCTTAGGTTTCTCTTCCATTTTGCATGAATTCGTTTATGTAATAATCTCACTTTGTATGACAAGTAATGCGTAATATGTAATTATTTCTGTGACATGGTGTGTATCATGATATAACTCTGAGGGAAAAATACCCAGCACATGCATGCACGCCTTAAAAAGAGACCCTTCTCTTCCATCAATGACGCTTATAAACATTACATAGCAGAAATACGTAAACCAATTATTATTAATATAGAACAGGCCATGATACATTTTTGTTGTAGTTAGGATCCAGCCCAAAAACTTAGGAGCCATCGGTTGAAATCTTCTGCTCACCCCCGTTAGCTGAAGTTTGGGAGCAGGGGTGGGGGATGGAAGAGTTCCACTCAAGGTCTACTTCAACTTCTGTAGGACATGATTTACTAAGGCTAGTTTTCCCATTCCATGTCTGAGAAATTTCCAGCCATCAGCCTCCCTCCCCACCCAATATTGTTCTTTCTCCTCCCACCATGCTGTTAACCAGTCTTTTCCTTTTAGCTCCTACCCCTAACAAGCCCAGTTAGCCATCTTCCCTCTCAGCCCTTACATCAGTTCCAAGTTCAGGATCAGTGACAGCTTTGCTGGAATATGAACTGCCTCCCCTAGGTACTGTAGCTTTCTTTCTGCAAATCTATAGCTTTTATTCTTTGGAGAGTCACCTCAACCATGTGTGTAGGGGAATAGGAAGTGTCCAACACTTCATCTTGGTAAGTTTTTTATAAGTGTCTACATTAGTTAAGCTGGTTTTTAATTACTGATGATTTGAGGAAGTGTTTTCCTTCCCTGTGGAGGCATATAAAAAAGGAGGCTTGCTGTGATCTCCAGAGTTCATGTGCAAAATCCCCTCTGGATACATTTTATGATGCAGCCTACAATGAATCTCTATGTAACCTACAGGAGAGTGAAATATGCTGATGTCATAAGAGGGCATTATGACAGCAGAATGCTGGCAAGAGAAAGTGTCTCTCTCTCACCAAGGAGATTCATTTGTTTGTTTACAAATACTGAGGAGTTTGAAGAGAGCAAACAAACAATGGAAACCCTAAAGCGGGGGCTCTCAAACTTGTCTCACAGACAGTCGAGTTTTCAGGATATCCACAATGAATATGCATGAGAGAGATTTGCACATGCTGCCTCCATTGTATGGAAACCTCTCTCATACATATTCATTGTGGATATCCGGAAAAATCGACTAGCTGGGTAGGCCCCAGGACAAGTTTGGGAACCCCTAAAGAGTAAAAAGACAGGAAGCTCAACTGATATCACCAGTGCACAAGCATGATCTGGAAGCGATGCCTGGTCAAGTTGATCACCTGAATCAAAGGCAGTTGCATTGTGTCAGAGCCAGAAGAGTCTCCCAGAAGCACCCAGTGCATTAAATGGAGCAGCCTGGCCAGCTTTGCCCCCAAAACTGTAACAAGAGTCTTCCAGGACCATTTGTCAACAGCTGCCCAGACAGAATTTGCCACCTTATAAGAACATAAGATATGCCATACTGGGTCAGACCAAGGTCCATCAAGCCCAGTATCCTGTTTCCAACAGTGGCCAATCTAGGTCATACGTACCTAGCAGTTTCCCCAAAAGACACAGGTTCCACAATGCTTGTACTGGGTCAAGCATTGATATTCTGGGTCCCTTAATAATGGTTTATGGACCTTTCCTCCAGGAACTTTTCCAAACCTTTTTTAAACCCAGCTACACTAACAGCCTTTACTACATCCTCTGGTAACAAATTCCAGAGTTTGATTACACGTTGAGTGAAAAAAATATTTTCTTTTATTAGTCTTAAATAGTTTACCCTGTAGCTTCATTGCATGTCCCCTAGTCTTTCTATATTCTGATAACGTAAACAATTGATCTACGTTTACCCGTTCCACTCCGTTCATTAATTTATAGACTTCTATCATATCATACCTTGGTTTCTTTTCTCTTCCAGGGGGACTCATAATCATTGGCTGGATATATAGTCAGTAGATTCTCTTCATCTCTATGTCCCTGTACCCGGCCTTTCTCCTTCTATCCTGACTTCCCATCTAATATAGATCTGTGGCAGCCCTGAGTAACAACATCAGCATGAGACAAGTCTGAGGTAGCCTGAAGAGCTCCTAAAATCTGCTCCATGCCAGACCCGATCTGGATGGTGCTACAGTGCAGAGGAGATTTTCCTTCCTAAAATTGTATTTTCCAACTCCATTAAGAATAATGATCTCTCCCTCCATGTATGTATTAGGCATTTCAGGATAGTTTGGACATTTGTTTTGGTATTTAAAAATGTGCTCAAATTGCTTATGCATATATATACCTATGAATGTATGTGTGCACAATTAATTTATAGGTGTACAGAAGCCATAGCGTGCACTCCCGCAGAATGCTTGGTGAGTTACTTTGCCTGATAGGGGAGTTCTGTGTAGGTGAGGGGATGTGTATGGATGGGAGATGGGGAGATCATTTATATAACAGCACAAGACACAAAGCGCTGTGCAGACACATGGGGTCCTTTTACTAGAGGGTGCTAGCTGTCAACATGTGTTGTGGCACACGATGAGGCTGAATGAGCATTGGGACACATGTTGCCAGCTAGCGCAGGGCCATGACAGCATGGGATGATGTCTGCGTTGTCTAATTCGAGTTAAACTCATGAGTATGGTTAGGGACAGACAGTGGGCGTAGTTTGCTCTGCGAAGTTAGCGTGGGGTTCACACCATGAGCCAACTGCATTAACAAGGGATCACCTAACGGCACTTCCACAGGTGCACCCACCCTAACATCGCATGCGCTACGGGAGAGAACTCTGCGCTAACTGCCAGGGATATGCGTTCTATACCCCTGACAGTTTACGTGGCGGAGTTGCCCCTAATGCAGCTTTGTTTCAGCACTTTTGCAATTATCATGTCCTTTAGTAAAAGGGCCCCATAGAAGAGACAGTTCTTGCTCCATAGAGCTTACAAATGAAATAAAAAAGAATGATGTGAGACCTCATCTATGATCCTAAGTGGCTTACAGATTTGTAGATAATACTTTCAGAGCAGTAGGATTGTAAATCCATAGCTGAATAGTTCAACATGTACAATGAAACCAGCAGAGAGCTTGTAGTTTAAATTTAATAGTCACTCAGGGCCAAGTAACAGCAAAGTACTTTTAGTTTAAATTTAACACACAGAAGAGAGCTTTCTGGTTACATTTGGAGCCCAGCAGAGAGCCTGTAATTTACATTTAACAGTCACTCAGGGCCTAGCATCAGAAAAGTACTTTTAGTTTTAAAACACAGAAAAGAGCTTTCTGGTTAAATTTAGAACCCAGCAGAGAGCTTGTAGTTTAAATTTCATAAGAAGTTAGAGCCTAGCAGCAGCTAAGAGCTATAATTTAAATCAAATCAGAATTTAGCTTACCTCAGCAGCACAAGACAGGGTACTGTGTAGCAGCCCTCTTTTAATAAGTGTTATTTCCTTCCCTCCCTCCCCACACCCACCCACCCCTGGGATAATCATAGCTTTATAGGTACTTACACATCTTAAAAGACAGGAGGTGCTTTCAGGTGAAGCTCATTACCCAAATCAGTCATACACTAAGGACCTGAGATTAATTAAGCTTCAGGTGAACAAGGTATATTAAACGTATTAGGTACAGTTTTATTGGTATAAATACCCATAGCAACCCCTAGTAAGTAAGAACTTAAAGATATAGACACAAACTTAAAACTAAGATGCAGACAGCAGTCCAGCAGCGGGATGGGGGCTTTCCAGTCTTTTGCATTGAGTGTCACATGTATGATTTTCTCCCAGTTGGTGAGAGGTCTTACGTGTGCACTAGGTGCAAGGAGCTCTTTGCTCTCAGGGAACGAGTCCGTTCTCTAGAGGCTAAAGTAGCAGACTTGGAAAACATAAGACAGACAGAGAGGTACATAGACGAGACCTACAGGGATATAGTCCTGAAGTCCTACCTCCAGTCTGGCAGCACCCCTGTTGCCATGGAGGAGAGAGGTCACGTGACAGGAGAGCATCACCCTGGTGTGGCAGGAAGTGATCCTGTAACTAGGACCTGTCCTCCAGGTGATGTAAAATCCTCTCGCACCGAGGAAGTTTCTCCAGGGCCAGGTGCCCATGAGGGAAGGGTTAGGACAGCCGTTATAGTTGGTGATTCGATCATTAGGCATGTAGATAGCTGGGTGGCTGGTGGACGTGAGGATCGCCTGGTAACATGCCTGCCTGGTGCAAAGGTAGCAGACCTCACGCGCCACCTAGATAAGGTCTTAGATAGTGCTGGGGAGGAGTCTGCTGTCTTGGTACATGTCGGTACCAATGACATAGGACAATGTGGTAGGGAGGTTCTGGAGGCAAAATTTAGGATTTTTGGTAGGAAGTTGAAATCCAGAACTTCCATGGTAGCGTTCTCCGAAATGCTTCCTGTTCCACGCGCAGGACCCAAAAGGCAGGCAGAGCTCCGGAGTCTCAATGTGTGGATGAGACAATGGTGCAGAGATGAGGGTTTTGGATTTTTTTTAGGAACTGGGGAACATTCTGGGGAAAGGAGGGGCTCTTCCGAAGGGATGGGCTTCACCTTAACCGGGATGGAACCAGGCTGCTGGCATTAACCTTTAAAAAGGAGATAGAGCAGCTTTTAAACTAGATATTAGGGGAAAGCCGACAGTCACCCAAGAGCAGATGGTTCGGAAGAATGTATCCTTGAAGGATACTACCAAAAGCAGAGAGGTTCCACAAAAGAGTAAAGTAGCCCAAATGCCCTCAAGTATGGAGCAGACAGAGCTTAAAGATCCCAATTTACCCATGTCTAACAATAGCCAAATTAACATGAATAAAATACATTTTCTAAAATGCTTGTATGCAAATGCTAGAAGTCTAAAGAATAAGATGGGAGAGTTAGAATATATAGCACTAAATGAAAGGTTAGATGTGATTGGAATATCAGAGACATGGTGGAAGGAGGACAACCAGTGGGATACTGTGATATCTGGGTACAAACTATATCGTAATGATAGAGCTGATCAAATTGGTGGAGGGGTTGCGCTCTATGTTAGAGAGGGCATTGACTCAGAAAGGATGAAAGTTTTGCAGGAAACAAAATCTGCTGTAGAATCTATATGGTTTGAAATTCCATATAAAAGGGGGAAGGCAATGGCAGTGGGGTTGTACTATCGAGCACCTGGCCAGAATGACCAAATGGATGATGAAATGCTCAAAGAAATCAAGGAAGCTAACAAAAGTTACAGCGCAGTAATAATAATGGGTGATTTCAATTACCCCGGTATCGACTGGGTCATTGTCACGTCAGGACATGCTAGGGAGATAAAGTTCCTAGATGAAATAAATGACTGCTTCTTGGAGCAGCTGGTTCATGAACCAATGAGAGGGGAAGCCATATTAGACCTAGTCCTTAGTGGAACACCAGATCTAGTGCAAGAGATAAGGGTGTTGGGGCCACTTGGCAATAGTGATCATAGCATGATCGCCTTTGATTTAATTAGGGGAGGAGGGATAGTAAGGAAATCCACAGTACTACCTTTTAACTTTCGAAAGGGAGACTATGATAAAATGAGGAAAACAGTTAAGAAAAAACTAAAAGGAGCAGTTGCAAAGGTTAAAGACGTACATCAGGCTTGGCTGTTGTTAAAAAATACTATCTTGGAAGCCCAGGCCAGCTGTATTCCATGCTTTAAGAAAAGTGGAAGGAAGTCCAAAAAACTTCCAGCATGGTTTAAAGGTGAGGTCAGAGAGGCTGTTGTTGCCAAAAAAGCATCTTTCAGGAAATGGAAAAAAGAGCCAAACGACGAAACCTGGAAACAGCACAAGCACTGGCAAGTCAAATGCAAGGCATTGATAAGGCAGGCAAAGAGAGAATTTGAGAAGAAGCTTGCTGCGGAAGCAAAAAAGCAAAATAAAGACCTTTTCAAGTACATTCGTAGCAAAAAACCTGTGAGAGAGTCAGTTGGTCCATTATTTATTTATTTATTTAACATCTTTTATATACTGCACTATTGTCATCAGCGCGGTTTACATGAAACTAAACATATACATACAGAGTAACTGTAGTGCATTTACAAGTAACAGGGATTTAGAAACTTGGGATTACAGGTAAACTATATGATTAGATGATAAAGGGGTTAAAGGAGCACTAAGAGGTGACAAGGCGATAGCGGAGAGACTGAATGAATTCTTTGCCTCGGTCTTTACTGAGGAAGATGTAGGGATGTTACCCATGACTGAAGTGGTATTTAAAGGTGCAGAAGAATTGAAGGAAATATCGATACATCGGGAAGATGTATTACAACTATTAGATAAACTGAAGAGTAGCAAATCACATGGGCCGGATGGTATACATCCAAGGGTGTTGAAAGAACTGAAATATGAGATTGCAGACCTGCTATCAGTAATCTGTGAACTATCATTAAAATCATCTCTAATACCTGAAGATTGGAGGATCGCCAATGTAACACCAGTTTTTAAAAAGGTTTCCAGGGGTGATCCGGGAAACTACAGACCGGTGAGCCTGACGTCAGTACCAGGAAAAATGGTAGAAACCATCATAAAGAATAAAATTACTCAGCATGTATATAGTCACAACCTAATGGGAGACAGCCAACATGGCTTTAGACAAGGAAGATCTTGTCTTACTAATCTGTTATGTTTTTTTGAAAGAGTAAATAAACAGGTGGACAAAGGTGAGTCGGTTGATATTGTGTATCTGGACTTTCAGAGAGCCTTTGACAAGGTCCCTCATCAGAGACTTTTGGCAAAACTAAAGAGCCATGGGATAGGAGGCAGTGTACTATTGTGGATCAGGAACTGGTTAAAAGATAGAAAGCAGAGGGTAGGGCTAAATGGCCAATTTTCCCAATGGAGAAAGGTGAATAGTGGTGTACCCCAGGGATCTGTGCTGGGTCCGCTGCTTTTTGACATATTCATAAATGACCTGGAAAGTGGAATAACGAGTGAGGTTATCAAATTTGCAGATGACACAAAACTATTTAAAGTTGTTAAAACCCAAGAGGATTGTGGAAAATTGCAAGAGGATCTTGAAAAATTGGAAGACTGGGCATCAAAATGGCAGATGAAATTTAATGTGGACAAGTGCAAAGTTATGCACCTAGGGAAGAACAACTCAAACTATGGTTACACGATGCAAGGTTCCACATTAGGAACCACCACCGAGGAAAAAGATTTAGGCGTCATTGTGGATAACATGTTAAAACCCTCGGCCCAGTGTGCAGCGGCAGCCAAGAGAGCAAATAGAATGCTAGGTATCATAAGGAAAGGAATGGAAAATAAAACAAAAGATATTATAATGCCTCTATACCGTTCCATGGTAAGACCGCACCTTGATATTGTGTGCAATTCTGGTTTCTGTATCTTAAAAAGGATATAGCATTATTAGAAAAGGTTCAGAGAAGAGCCACCACAATGGTAAAGGGGATGGAAGGATACTCCTATTAAGAAAGGCTAAAAAGGTTAAGGCTCTTTAACCTGGAAAAGAGACGGCTGAGGAGAGATATGATAGAAGTCTATAAATTAATGAACGGAGTGGAACGGGTAAATGTAGATCGATTGTTTACGTTATCAGAATATAGAAAGACTAGGGGACATGCAATGAAGCTACAGGGTAAACTATTTAAGTCTAATAAAAGAAAATATTTTTTCACTCAACGTGTAATCAAACTCTGGAATTTGTTACCTGAGGATGTAGTAAAGGCTTTTAGTGTAGCTGGGTTTAAAAAAGGTTTGGACAAGTTCCTGGAGGAAAGGTCCATAAACCATTATTAAGAAAGGACCCAGGATATCAATGCTTGACCCAGTACAAGCATTGCGGAACCAGTGTCTTTTGGGGAAACTGCTAGGTACGTATGACCTAGATTGGCCACTGTTGGAAACAGGATACTGGGCTTGATGGACCTTGGTCTGACCCAGTATGGCATATCTTATGTTCTTATGTTTTCTCCCGTGTGGATCCTTTGGTGACTTTTTAAAGTTGAAAGCTGGGTGAAGCTTTTATTACACTCGGAACATGTAAAAGGCTTTTCTCCCGTGTGGTTCCTTTGGTGAAGTTTTAAAGATAAAAGCCAGGTAAAGCTTTTATTACACTCAGTACATGTAAAAGGCTTTTCTCCCGTGTGGATCCTTTGGTGACTTTTTAAATTTGAAAGCCGGGTAAAGATTTTATTACACTCGGAACATGTAAATGGTTTGTCTCCCACATGGATCTTTTGGTGAATTTTTAGATTTGAAAGCAGAGTGAAGCTTTTATTACACTCGGTACATGTAAAAGGCTTTTCTCCCGTGTGGATCCTTTGGTGAATTTTTAAATTTGAAAGCTGGGTGAAGCTTTTATTACACTCGGAACATGTAAATGCTTTGTCTCCCGTGTGGATCCTTTGGTGAATTTTTAAAGTTGAAAGCTGGGTGAAGCTTTTATTACACTCGGAACATGTAAATGGTTTGTCTCCCACATGGATCCTTTGGTGACTTTTTAAAGTTGAAAGCTGAATGAAGCTTTTATTACACTCAGAACATGTAAATGGATTGTCTCCCACATGGATCTTTTGGTGACTTTTTAAAGTTGAAAGCCAAGTGAAGCTTTTATTACACTCAGTACATGTAAAAGGCTTTTCTCCCGTGTGGATCCTTTGGTGAATTTTTAAATTTGAAAGACGAGTGAAGCTTTTATTACACTCAGAACATGTAAATGGTTTGTCTCCCGTGTGGATCCTTTGGTGAATTTTTAAAGTTGAAAGCCGAGTGTATCTTTCATTACACTCATTACATGTCACTGGTTTCTCACCTGTGTGACATGTGAAGCTCTTATTACATTTAATGCAAGTACAATTGATTCTCTCATGCCACATAGTAACTGCAAATTCTCTCGGGCTTTTCTTTCCTTTCTCTTCTCCCTGATCGAGGTTAGAATTCTCTTGATCACTGTTATTATTCTGGAAGAATGTCTCTCTTCTCAAGTGTCTCTGGTGCTCAAGGATGTTAGCTTGCCCCCTGTCGCTTCTCTCACACTCAGTGACTCCATTTGTTGGATCTCTCTGCTCCTTCTCTAATGTCTGTTGGCAATTCCTTGCGTTTTTCCTCTCAGTTCCCCGGGAAATATTCTCCCAGACATTTCCTGATTGTCCTGGGATTTGTTGCATTTTTTCCTGATGTTCTTTTCGGTTTCCCTCTCTCTTCCTTTCCTGAGTGATTTTATGATCTGCTAGATAGAAACAAAATACATTAATTGTTTGTTAGAGGACAGTAGTCGTTTCTGAGATATTACCTGGGTATAATAACAGGAAGGAAAGGTTATGTCGCACTAGTATACTCCATGCATTCCTAAGAATTGATGAGTTTCTTATTTACAAACCATTTCTTAGAGTTTTTTATCGCTATACACAGAGAGATTATGAGGAATGTAATAAGATGTCCCTTGGAAATGGCAGTGTGTAGACTCAAGAGTTTTGAACAATGATCTGAATGAGAATATGTTATAATTTACACTTGTCATTGAGTTTCTTTCATCTGGGAGAAATAACAATCCCTGATATAGACTCCTGCCGAAACACAGCCACTGTCAGGTCCAATTCGTCTCCAGTCTAACTTTAAGCAGGGAGAACAGCTTGGGAACGCAGTATGGAGACGTTTGAATCAAAGGTTTGTTGACAACCTGGCTAATGTGTCTGAAAATGAATAAATAGCAGCTTGTTATAAGAAACTAGAATAGGTTTAAGGAGCATAATAAGGGTAACAGTGTGCAGATCTGTGAAATGGAGAAATGGGCGTTTAACAGGTATGTTTACTAAAACCCCGGTAATGTGTGGGCCGTGGTAGTGTGCGGATGCCATATAAGGAGTGGGCGGAGCTGGCTGAAAAAAGAAAACCGGGACGAAAAATGCGCTAAGGTGCACGGCGCCCTAATGGGCGCCCCGCACATTAGCGCATGCGAAATGCGCGCGGGAGGCATAAGGCGGCGCACTGACACCCAAGCCCTGGAACAGAGCCACAGCACAATGGTTAAGACACTGCCCAATGGTGCAGGGACCATGGGTTCAATCCCCCACTGTGCATAATGCAAAAGGCTGGCTGAAGCATTACCTGTTACGGGTAAAAGTGCTTTAGGAGGCATGTTAATTTTGTGCGGCATAAGGCGGCGCACTGTTAATTTTGGGCGGCATAAGGCGGCGTGCTGTGATGTGTGGATGGAATAAGGCGGTGCGCTGTTAATTTTGTGTGGCATGAGGCGGCGCGCTGTTAAATGTTTAAGGTGGCACGCTGTTAAGTGTGGGTGGCATAAGGCGGTGCGCAGTTGATCTTGGGCGGCATAAGGGGGCACGCTGATGTGCAAGCATAGGAACAGAGCCACAGCACAATGGTTAAGACACTAACCAATGGTGTAGGAGTCATGGGTTCAATACCCCACTGTGCCCAATGAACAAGGCTGGCTGAGGTATCAACTGTTATGGGAAATATTGCTTTAGGGGGCACATTAAATTTATTTTAACTGGTGCTGCCAGCAAACACACCCCCAAGGTTTGTAGCATAAGGTGCTGCATTAGGCAGCCCATAAGGTACCCCAGAGGGCACATTCTAAAGTGCACTGTCCGCCAAGGCACCCTATAATGTTGCCCATAGGGAGCCTTAGAAGGTGCTGTATGGGGCGTCCTATGAGGCACCGAAAGGTTACAGTACTGCTGTTGATGGCAGCACTGCACATGTTAACGCATGGAAACCCGACGTAGTTGCGCTGACCTGCAATCACTGCAACAGAGGTGTAGCACAATGGTTAATACATGGCTTGCTGAACCAGGGGTCATGACTTCAACCCCCCAGTGGGGTTAATGATTACCTGTCTCAGGCATTACACTTTAGTATACAGCAGTGCTAAATGTATGTATTATGTAGTATTTATTTGCAGTTCTTGTATACCACGCTAGGTATCATCAGTGCGGTTTACATTGCACGAAAACTATCACATTGAATGAGGCATAGTGCTTTCTAATGTACATCAGTGCTGCGTGAGGCATATGTCTTCGTAAGTTACAACAGTGTTACCTGAGGCAGTCCCCTGTCTACGTTACAGCTGCCCTGCCAGGAGAAACAACATAAGGCACCTTACATGGCACCTTAAGGGTACAGCACTGTGAGGGTGTTTCTGCTGGCAGTACTACCAGAACGTACACACGAACCGCCCCAGACAGCCCCCCATGTACCCTGTAAAATACATATCTCCAAGCTATAATGCCCTGCTCAATGTGTGTCCAGTTTGTGCAATGTAAACAGCAATGGTGCAGAATAGTACAGTATATGGGGGAATGTAAATAAATAATTAAGTGAAAGTGATAAACCCACTATGGATTTGAACCACCAACCTCTGCCTCCACAGGCAGTGCAGTCACCAGTGTGATACAGCTCTATACCTGTAAAGGGATGTCTGGCTGGCTACAAAATAACCTCTGCAGACTGTGTGCTGCGGTTACTAGGGTAGGGTTAGGCCTCTCGCACCCATGATGCACTGCACATGCAAATCAGCTGTCCAAAGATAAACACAAGATGGGGTATGCACCCCCACAGCACTTCGGCCTGGTAGGGGGAACTGACCATGTGCACCCCCACAGCACCTCGGCCTTGTAGGGGGTACTGACCGTGTGTTGTACTGGCACAGAGTAGCTACATACCGTCACATTGTGCGGGTACTGTGCTCACCCTGAGGGTGCGGTGAGGCGCCCAGCACCAGGTCCACAGCACCTTCCATGGAAGACAAAGGCCATGTTGCAGGTCCCCAGCAGTGCTAATGTGGGAGATAGGTATTTTTTACAGAAGCACCTTGGCTATGTCTGTCTGTCTGTCTCATTCAAGTGTAGCCCCTATGGAGATCATGTACCACCACTCTCTTCCTCCAGGGCTGTGGGTGGTAAACAGGGTCTCCCATCAACGGATCCACATTCTACCTCCCTGCAATGGTGGCAGTAGAGGGGACCATCAACCCCATACCTGCTAGGGAACTGACACCCTACAGGGCAGTCAATGCAGCTATTTACACATCCATAAAGCACTAGTAGACAGACAGTGGGCCTGTACATGTTAAACTGCACCCCACCACTATCTGATATTCTCCTGCAGCAGGCCTTCGGCCACCATACCCTGCAAGGCACTCCATCAAGACACATACCAGCTGCAAACAGTCTGCTAGCTAGTCCACAGTGCATGTTCCTGGTGGAAATGCATGCACCCAGAACTGGGATGACAGCATACACAACAAGCAGATAAGTCAGTGACTGGGCCCCAAAAGGGAACCCATATATATCACATAAAAGAAATACTATGGGGGTGCCTAGCCATGCTGTGGTCACTGCACAGTCAGGGTGAGAGTGAGCTCCCAGTAGGCCATGCTGAGGCCACCCTGTCTGTGTAGGTGGTGGCCGGGCACTACAATGTCCCAGCCATTGCCCTATGCCCTGTGCAGCTACATCCTGGCCAGGCCACCCTGTCCGGGCTATATCCATGGTTCCTTGCTCCTCATTATGCACATTGGCAGGCCAATACTGGCAACAGTGCTGGCAATATGGGCTGTGGAGGGTGTTTGCAGCCACCACACACTGGATAGACAGACACTCACACCCACACCTATGCCAGCATTGTGCTACTATAGAGGTGTCTAGCAGCCCTGGCCACCACACCAGTCCTGGGCACAGTACAGGCATGGGATATGGTATGCAATACTGTTGGGGGTCACTCCCCAGGGTGGTAAACACTGTCAGAGACCGGACCTGCAGCACACACCGCAGACATCAGATGGATTGCTATGATGGAGCTCAATCAGCAAACTGTGCTTAACGTAGGAATTGCTATCTGCCAGTGCTCATAGCAAACGTTTGATAGCTGTGTACCATATACCCAGGTGTAGTGTGGCATTGCTAAGGTATGCAAGTGGTATTATTGGGATATGCACACAGGGCCCAATGTCCTGCCTCTCCAGGAGGCATTGGCCAATGGGGCCTGTGGGAGTGGGTGTGGGTGTGTCTGCCCCTGTTGGCTGCTGCTTTATGGCAGAGGTTCCCAACTCCAGTCCTGGTGTGCCAAACACTGTTTGGGTTTTCATGCTGTCCCTCATGAATATGCATGAGATACATCTGCATACCATGGGGGTGGTGCATAGATATGCAGCAGAGGCATCTTTATTAGGGACAGCATGGATCCTGAATGGTGTTTGGCCCTCCAGGACTGCCTTTGGGTGACTCTGCTCTAGGTACCGCACAAGTTTATGGAGTTTGTGTACACTGGGGTAAAATATATGCATTTGAGGCATGTTTCTGTTCCCAGCAATACAGGTTCAGTCTTTACTACCATGTTTTTGTCATGGGTAAAATAAGGGGATTGGGTTGGCAGGTGCCATAGCCTGGATTTGAACCTGTGACATTTTGTTCTTGCACACCCTGTCTGTGTGCACTGCGCCACCATGTTGCCACAGCTATGGCATATTCCCTGGGGAGTCTATGACTGTACATCCGACAGAGCCTGTCTGTTGCAGTGGACGTGCCAGCCTGCACAGGGCTAGACCACCGTCTACTGTGGACAGCAGCCACTGCCCCCTCCACCACCTGTACCCGTCCGCCAACATGCTGACATGTCCTTATATTGGAGACAGCATATGACCTGATTGATTTGTGGCACTCAAGGACTGCATTTGGGGGACTCGGCTGTAGGTTTTATGTTGTGTGTGTGTGGTGTAGGGTAATATATAGGTGTTCGCGCCATGCTTATGTTCCCTGCAATAAAGGTTTGTCTTTACTATCATGGTTTGGTTGTGGGAAAAATAAGGGGACTGGGTTGGCAGGAGCCCCAGCTGGGATTTAAACCTCTGACCTTCTGGTTCTAAGGCACTGGCTGTGTCCGCTGCACCACACTGTAGCCACAGAGATAGTGCAATCCCTGGAGATAGGGATCCTGGGCGGTGAATCCAGAAACCCTGCTCTGCACACTTTTACTGTGGGCTCATTCACCTTGTATGTGGACAACAGGGCAAATAAACCTTACAAATGACCTCGGAAAAAGGGGAAAAAACAGATACAAGCTGGCCAATAGTGATGACAATGGGCAACAGTGACAAACACTCACAAGAAAGCTCCAAAAAAATAAATGATTTTTGGAAGGGTCTATGCTCCGTAGACCCTTCTAAAAATCATTTCTATTTTTTTGGAGCTTTCTTGTGAGTGTTTTTTACTGTTGCCCATTGCTATCACTATTGGCCAGCTTGTTTCTGTTTTTTCCCCTTTTTTCGGGGTCATTTTTAATGTTTATTTGCCCTTTTGTACTGTGCACATGTATCACACTGCTCACTGTTTGGTAGGTTTCCCCGGTTTTGCTGTACATTGCTGACGGAAATGGTTTCTCTTTGCTTTAAATGCACTCTACCGCGAGTGTTTCACTCGCGGTAGTTTTTACTTGTAAATTTGGCCCTGCTAATGTGCGGGGAGCCTCTCCCCTCCCCTTCCCCGCCCATTGATCCCGTCTCTCTGACCCTCGGGAGCCTTCCTCCGCCCTCCGTAAGCCTTTCCACGCCTCTCTCGCACAATAGCGGGCTGCGCACATGAGCGGGCCCGTTAGTGTGACGCGCACGAGTGCGGGGCCCAAAAATGCGACTTTAGCGTGCGCTAAGGTACCTTAGCGCACGCTATTGTGCGCCGTGCACTTGAGCGCGGTTTAGTAAACATACCCCTAAGTCAAACTGTGGAAAAATAGACAAATGTTCAGAAAAGGCTTGGTGAGTACTGATCCTTCTATAAAATATGCCTCTCTCTTCCCCTGGAATATACATGTAACTGAAAGCATATATACATACAAAAATGTATGATTGTAACATGGACTATCAAAAAGGACTGCTATAGCTGGAAAAAGATCTGCATTCATAAGTACTTATCTTCTGGGAAATATTCTAAATCTTGCGGAAAAGGGAATTGTTTGGGTAAAGCTGGAAGATCTGTGTATTTTAGAAGTCAGTGTTTTTGTTAGTCAGTCAGATTTTAGGACCAGCAGAGAGCTTTTTACTTAAACAAATCAGAGTATAGCATTGCTTAGAAAGTAAAATAGAGTAAATGAATCTTTGAGTAGAAATAAATTTGTTTCTAGAGACCTTTACAAAGAGCCTTCCAGTTAGGAGACAAAAGATCTATAAAGTTGTCTTAGTAGGTGTTAGAGTCAAGTGACAGATCAAAGGAGAAATTGTAAAGGCCCCCTCTATCAAACCAAGGACTGTGTGAATCACCCTAGAAAATTAAGACATTATCTTAGAAGCACAGGTCAGACCACTGTGTAGCAAGCCAGTTTTTATTAAGACTTCTTTCCCTTCCACCCACCCCAATTCCCAAATACCCCAGTCATAATCTTAGCTTTTTAAACTCTTAAATCTATTAAAGGGAAGTAGGTGGTCAAATTCATTCTTAGGTTCATCTCGTTATCCTCATCAGGAATAGATTAATTAAGGAACTGAAGTTAATTAATCTTGAGGTGAACAAAGTTCATTAAACAAATTAGTTATAGTTATATTAGTACAGTCAAACCTCGGTTTTCGTTTGCCCTGGTTTTCGTACGTTTCGGTTTTCGACGTCTTTTCTGACTGAGATTTTGTCTCGGTTATCGGATATCGCCTCGGTTTTCGTAAAGAATGGCGCTGGTCTGTATACACTGCCCGCCCAGTCCCAGCAGCACTACCCCCCGGAAGTCCCGGCAGCACTACCCCCCGGACTCACCGATTGCGTGTTGAGAAGCGAAAGTCAGCTGAGCAACATCCTCGAGCCAGAGTCAGAGATGCAAGGATTGCACAGAGAGGAAGGCCCCGATCTCTCCACTGCCTGCCTGTTCTCTGGAGCGCCCCCTCAGGCTCGGAGGTAGCAGGGTAGCTGTCAATGTAAGCAGGAGATGTTGCAGTGCCGTACAGTACAATATCTGTGTGTTTGCTGTCCTGTGGACGATCGGGCAGGTGAGAGAAGTGACAGGAGCTGGGTGTCTGGAACGGATTAATTGAATTTACATTATTTCCTATGGGAAATATTGCTTCGGTTTTCGTACGTTTCGGTTTTAGTCAGACTTCTTAGAATGGATTAATCATGAAAACCGAGGTTTGACTGTATAAGTATTCCCAGCAAACTTAAGTAAATAACATCTTAAATAGATAGGCAAAACCTTAAAACAGCAGTCCAACAGAGAGATGGGAGCTATCCAGCCTTTTGCATTGAGTGTCACATGTATTATTTTCTCCCATTTAGTGAGTCATCTTTAGTGTGCACTAGGAGTAAGGAACTCTTTGCTCTCAGGGAACGAGTCCTATCTCTGGATGCTAGAGTGGCAGACTTGGAGGACATAAGGAAGACAGAGAGGTATATAGATGAGACCTCTATGGAAGTAACACTGAAGTCCCACCTCCAGTCTGGAGGCCCCCTGCTGACAGGAGAGCATCACCCTGCTGTTGCAGGAAGTTAGTTAGGGCCTGTCCTCCAGGTGATATAAAACCCTCTTGCACTGAAGAGGCTTCTCTGGTGACTTGTGCCCATGAGGGAAGGGTTAGAACAGCTATTATAGTTGGTGATTCAATCAATAGGCATCTAGATGGCTGGGTGGCTTGTGGAGATGAGGATCGCCTGGTGATATGCCTACCTGGTGCAAAGGTAGCAGACCTCAAGGTTTTAGAAAATGCTTGGGAGGAGTCTGCTATTTTGGTACATGTTGGTACCAATGACATAGGAAAATGTGGGAGGCAGGTTCTGGGGGCCAAATTTAGACTTTTAGATAGGAAGATGAAATCCAGAACTTCCCGTTTGCATGCAGGACCCAAAAGGCAGACAGAGCTCTGGAGTCTTAATGCATAGATGAGACGATGGTGCAAGAAAGAAGATTTTGGATTTATTAGGAAATGGGCAACATTCTGGGGAAAGGAGGGGCTTTTCCGAAGGGATGAGCTTCACCTTGACCATGATGGAACCTGGCTGCTGGCATTAACTTTTAAAAAGGAGAAAGAACAGCTTTTAAGCTTTAAAAAAAAAAAAGGGAAAGCCGACAGATGTCCAAGAGTGCATGGATCAGAGAGATGTATCCTTGAAGGATACTAGCAAAAGAGGAAGTTAGGACATCCAGACAGAGAGGTTCCAGTAAAGATAAAAGTAACCCAGATGCCCTTAAGTAGAGAGCTGAAAAATCCCAAATTACCCCGTCTACTGATAGCCAAATTAATATCAATAAAATAGAAACTTAACATGATTTCACGTATCAAGAAAGCAGCCAACACAGCATATCTGAAACTTAAGGTCCTCAGACATCTATGTCCTTTTCTCCAAGACAACAATTACAGATCAGTTTTCTAGGCATCATCACACCCCATCTTGATTATGGCAACATACTGTATCTGGGACTGCTGAAATAGGCATGATACACACTTCAGTTAGTGCAGAATACTGCCGCTAGAATCCTAACAGATGCACCAGGTCATTAATACATAACCCCAACTCTCAGGGGATTACACTGGCTACCAATAGCCCAAAGAATTAAACACAAGACCGTAACCACCATCTATAAAATCCTTCATAAGTTATCTGTTCCCTGTCTTGACGATCTAATCTCAAGAACATCGACAACAAGGCCCAGAAGATCAGCAAATTGGAATATTCTTGCCATCCCCCCTTTAAGACCCAAATGTACGTAGCAGACAAGCAATAGAGCCTTCTCACTATTTGCCCCAACAATTTGGAACTTACTACTATAAGCCATTAGATCTGCACAATATCCACAAGATCTGAAGAAACTATTAAAAACACATCTCTTCATTGAATATTTTGGTCCAAATGACATTATCTAACTGTATATACCATAACCATCTACACACCTTTGATTTATGTATAACCCCCTTATTTAGCATCAAGTTTACTTGCCCATGTTCTATGTAAAACTGTTGTTCTTTGTAAACTGCCTTGGATTAAGGGCAGTATATAAAAGCCTGTTAAATAAATAAATAAATAAAATGCCCTTATGCAAATGATAGAAGTCTAAAAACTAAGATGGGAGAGTTAGAATTTATAGCACAATATGAGAGGATAGATATCATTAGTATCTCAGAGATCAACCAATGGGACACTGCAATATCAGACTACAAACTATATTGCATTGATAGAGTAGATCAACTTGGTGGAGGGCTTGCAGTCTATGTTAGAGAGAACATTGAGCCATACAGGACTAAAGTTTTGCAGGAAACAAAATACACAGTAGGATCTCTATGGGTAGAAATTAGGGGGAGGCGATAGCATTGGGGGTGTACTATCGACCGCCTGACCAGGATGAACAGATGAATGATGAAATGCTAAAAGAGATCAGGGAAGCCAGCAAAAGTTACATAGCAGTGATAATAATGGGTGATTTCAATTATCCCAGTATCGACTAGGTCAGTGTCATGGCAGAACATGCTAAGGAGATAAAGTTTCTAGATGAAATAAATGATTGCTTCCTGGAGCAGCTGGTTCTGGACCAGGTCCTTACTGGAACACAAGATCTGGTACAAGAGATAAGGGCGATGGGGCCACTCGCCAATAGTGATCACAGCACAATCACATTTGATTTAATAAATGGAGGAAGGATGGCAAGGATATCCACAGTACTACCTTTTAACTTTCAAAAGGGAGACATGGTCATACAGGTAGAAAAGTGACAGCAAAAGCCAGAAGGATGTTCTGGTGTATAGGGAGGGGAATAGTGATAGCGCCTCTGAATAAGTCTCTGCTGAGAACTCATTCAGAGTACTGTGTACAATTCTGGAGACTGCATCTTGAAAAAGGAGACAGAGCAGCTTCTAAACTAGATAATAGGGGCAAGTCGACAGTTGCCCAAGAGCAGAAGTTTTGGATTGATGCATCTTAAGGATAGTAACAAAACAGGGAAGTTAGGGAATCCTGATAGAGAGGTT
Source organism: Ichthyophis bannanicus (assembly GCA_033557465.1). Lineage (NCBI taxonomy): Eukaryota > Metazoa > Chordata > Amphibia > Gymnophiona > Ichthyophiidae > Ichthyophis > Ichthyophis bannanicus. The sequence continues at coordinate 83,547,555 of CM066031.1, forward strand.
CCGATAAAGGTAAAAATATTCCAGGTATAATTACAATTTGCCCGTCAACTGATAACTACATTGTTATTATTAATAAAAAACTAACTTTGAAAAGCCTTTATGCAAATGTTAGAAGTCTAAAAAATAAGATGGGAGAGTTGAAATACGTAGCATTGAATGAAAGGTTAGATGTAATTGGCATCTCAGAGACCTGGTGGAAGGAGAACAACCAATGGTTCACCGTGATACCGGGTACAGATTACATCACAATGATAGAATAAATCAAACTGATGGAGGTGTTGTGCTATATATTAAAGAGGACATTGAGTCGAATAAGTAAGTTTTGCAGGAAACAAAATAAACTGTAGAATCTCTATATGAAATTCGTAGCTAGAAATTCTGTGTTAAAATGGGAAGAGAATGCCAATGCGGGTGTATTACCGTCCGCCTGGCCAGAATGAACAGACAGATGACAAAATGCTAACAGAAATTAGGAAAGCTACTACAATTTACAACACATTAATACGAGGTGAATTCAATTAGACCAGTAATGACTGGACCAATGTCATATCAGGACAGGCTAGAGCAGGGATAGGGAACCCTGGTCCTGGAGAGCCGCAGACAAGTCAGGTTTTCGGGATATCCCTAATGAATATGCATGAGATATATATGCATTAGAGATATCCTGCCAACCTGACTGGTTTGTGGCCCTCCAGGGCTGGATTTGGAGACCCCTGCCTTACACCTCTGTCAGTTAAGATTGTGAGTGGGCAAGGTGCAGATGTCCTAGACATCGAAAGGGTATATAGAATGTGTCACATTCCTCCTCGATTCTCACCACCACCAAAAAGTTGTCTAATAGACAATATTTTGGTGGTGGTGAGAAGTGAGGAGGAATGTGACACATTCTATCTAACCTTTTTGATGTCTTGGACATCTGCACCTTGCCCACTCACAATCTTAAATGACAGAGGTGTAAGGCAGGGGTCTCCAAATCCAGCCCTGGAGGGCCACAAACCAGTCAGGTTGTCAGGATATCTCTAATGCATATATATCTCATGCATATTCATTAGGGATATCCCGAAAACCTGACTGGTCTGCGGCTCTCCAGGACCAGGGTTCCCTACCCCTGGGCTAGAGAGATAAAGGGGTATGTTTACTAAGCGGCGCTAATGTGCGCCGTGTAACGTTAGCGCACGATAAGGTACCACATCGGGCGCTAATGTGCATCTTGCAGGCGCAAGGGTACCTTATCGGGTGCTAATGCGCGACGCGGCGAAAACGTGCGGCGAGGGAGGGGAAAGGCAACGGGAGGGCGGAGGAAGGCCCATATAAGGCACCCCAAGGGCGGAGAGAAGAGGTCAAGGGGAGGATAGTGGGAGGGGAAAGGCTCCCCGCACACTAACGCTGTGAAATTCCTGGCTGAACATTACCGCGAGTGAAACCCTCGTATCCAAATGCTTGTCCCGTGTTACGTAATCATTGACTAATCAAAATGTAAAACTGAAATCTCAATGTACCGTACAATACATTATGATTCTGTAAAGTAAACCGCTGCTGATCGTAGGAAGCAGCGGTATACAAGTGTTTACTAAATAAATAAATAAATAAATAAAAGTAGAGAGCATTTAAAGGGAAAAGAAACCATTTCCGTCAGCAATGTGCCTCAAAACCAGGGAAACCTACAAAAAGTGATAAGTGTGATACATGTGCACAGAACAAAAGGGCAAATAAACATTGACAATGACCCCAAGAAAATAAAAAACCATAACCAAGCTGGGCAACAGTGATCTTAATGGGACACATCAAAAAACACTCCCGAGAAAGCTCCAAAGAAAAGATATGAACTTTGGAAAGGTCTACGCTCCGTCCCCATACAAGGTGAATGATCCCACAGAAATAGCACTGATCAGGGTTTCCCTCTGCATTGGACAGGTGTCCTATGGCATGCACATGTTCCGCAACAGCAGGGCAGGCATGTCGGAACGGGCAACTGGACAGATGCCTGAAAAGGAGCCACAGAGGGCTGCAGGAGGCACATGATGTGGTGCAGCTGGGCCACAGTGCAGACCAGGGTGATGCTTAGGTGGCCCATAGGAATGCTGCAACTGTACAGCAGCCAGACAGCAACTGATGAGGGCCCAACACGGGCACGAGTGTGTTCCCCACAGTGTCACAGGGGATAGTACCCAGCAGGTACCCCCAAGGGTACAGAACAGTGGCAGGCGGTGCTTGGGGGACGTGCAGACAGATATGCAGGCACCCCTACCCCAGAACCCGCACCATAGGCAGCCACCTACCTGCACACAGGATGTCCTGAGACTGCGTACCACCAGCACCACCAGCAGAAGGGCATGTCAGCAAAGTGGCAGAGGGGTACTGGTGTTGGAGGGGCAGTGGCAGCTGCCCACAGCAGTCCAGGCCCAGTCCTGTGTAGGTGGGTGCCGTCCACTGCAACAGACAGGCTCTGTCGGATGTACAGTCATGGACTCCCCAGGGAATGCAGCATGTCTGTGGCAACATGGTGGTGCAGTGCACACAGACAGTGTGTCCAAGAGCAGAAGGTTCAAGTCCCAGCTGTGGCTCCTGCCAACCCAGTCCCCACATTTTACCCATGAAGAAAACATGGTAGTAAAGACTGAACCTTTATTGCTGAGAACATAAGCATGGGTCAAACACCTATATTTTACCCTACACAGCACAAACACCATAAAAATGCACATTACCTACGGCAGAATCTCCCAAATGCAGCCCTGGAGGGCCACAAATCCTTCAGGGTGTATGCTGTCTCCAATCTAAGGATGGAGCGGTACTGGTGGTGGAGATGGCAGCGGCTGATGCCCACAGCAGACCATGGCCTAGTCCTGTCCAGGTGGCAATACGGTGGTGCAGTGCACACAGACAGTGTGTGCAAGAACAGAAGGTCACAGGTTCAAATCATAGCTTTGGCTCCTACCAACCTAGTCCCCATAATTTTCCCACTAAAACAACGTGGTGGTAAAGACTGAACCTTTACTGCTGTGAATATAAGCGTGGGTGAAATGCTCATATTTTACCTTAAACAGCACACACCACATAAACATTGCATTACCTACAGCAGAGTCCCCCAAATGCAGTCCTGGAGGGTGTCAGACGGCTGCCTGGGTAAGAATCTTCACAGTCTTGTCAAGTGCATATATCTATATGATTTGCAAGGTATTGTGGGCAATGTAGTTCATTCACACCAGACACAGCTGCTGACAATAATTTAGTTGTGCTCTTGGGTAAAGCCAATAAGATATTTATTTATGGGGTTATTTCTCCCAACACAGATATGCTTGGTAGCACATAAATTAGGTAACTTGCTTTCAGTGTTAACTTGGAAAAACAAAGTCAAAATCAGGAAAACAACAAATGAAAAGCCACAAAGAAAGAAACAAACTGTTCTTTTCAGGTTAACTCCTGATTACTTCCCACATAGATACAGAAGTGATTTTCTCCTAGCTCACAAGCAATTACGTAAGGCTTAATTGCTAGCAGTTATCCAGCTGAAACCCCTTAGCTGGCTTGCTTTTTTACTGTGTGGGTCAAATCCTGCTTCAGGAGCTTTTCTGAGTAGATTAAAGAACAAATTTGTATTTCTTTGTGATGGTTGCTGTACTTTTAACAGAAAGTTACCAACGGAGTTTGGATAGACTACAGTCCATATAAACAAGATCCTCATCTGCTATTATTCCCCCTTGTTCAACAAGCATGGGTTCAATATCATGGATTGGCACAGATGAATCTCTCAATGGAGCATTTTCAGGAGAATACTTGTTTCCCTGCTGTCTTTCAAGGTTATAGCTAGGGCATAGATCAGTGTTCATACCTGAGCTTCCATTGCTGCTAGAGTTCCTCTCTATATAGCCTGGCCAGTATGTAGTCCAATTCTTATGTCCAGCCTTCCAATCCAGATCCCTGGACACTGGATCTCTCTTCACATACCTTCTGGCATAGGTCTTAGAGTCCCTTCCACGTGCAGCCGTCTCCCTCACAGGTAGCCTCTGGTGATTCCTAGCTCTGCAGCAACATTCCTCTGGCTTTCCCCAGTCCAATGGTGTATGCTGGCCCTTGGAATACCTCCCAGTATACGTACTGCTTTGGACTCTTCTAGACCTCTCAAAGGCTTTTCTCTTCCTTCTTCCAAAGGGTCTCTTTCCCTCTCTGTCCGTCCGGTTTGGCTTCTGCTTCTGATGATCCTTCAGATGAAACTGATGATCAAACTCAAGCTGATTCTCAGGATACTGAGGACAATTCTCTGGATATCCAAGGTGATCATGAAGCTGGTCATCTGTAGAATAAACTCTACTCTTATTCTGCTTAGATGAGTGCTCCTCCCTAACACAGCGCAGCTGTGCTGAATCAGGCCCTGCCCTTTGAGATGAGTGCTTAGGGATTACCTCATAGCCCTCCTGATTGAACACACGTTTCTTCACTTCAGCTCCTCTAATGGCTGTTGGAAACCTGGTGCATTCTGGGACTGGTAGTCTTTTATGGCAAAATTCTGTTTTCTCATTTCTACCAGCACTGACAGGTTGCTTGTTCAGAGACACTTCACCTTTTCTATAGCCCCTTCCTGAGCTATGATAAGCTTCCTTATCACAAGGGTCACAAATCACTCAGGTTGTATGCTATCTCCAATAAAGATGCCTGTGCTGCAATTCCAGGTACCGCCCCCATGGTATGCAGATGTATCTTATGCATATTCATCAGGGACAGCATGACAACCCGAACAGCGTGTGGCCCACCAGGACTGGAGTTGGGAAACTCTGCCCTAGAGCAGCGGGCAACAGGGGCAGAAACACCTGCACCCACAGGCTCCATTATCCAAAGACTAATGCAGAGGCAGGATGTTGGGCCCTGTGTGCATCTCCCAATACTAGCACGTGCATACCTTAGCAATGCCACCCTAAACCCGGGGATACGGTACACAGATATCAAATGTTTGCTATGATTACTGGCAGATAGCAATTCCTAGGTTAAGCACAATCAGCCCATTGAGCTGTATCATACCAACCTCTCTGATGTCCGTGGAATGTGCTACAGGTCTTCTGTCTGACAGAGTCCACCACCCTGGGGAATGACTCCTACAGTATTGCCTACCAAAGTCATGCCTGCACTGTGCCCAGTACTGGTGCGGTGGCCAGGGCTGCCAAATACCTCTACAGTTGCTCAATGCTGGCACAGGTGTGGGGAGTGTGTGTCTGTCTATCCAGTGTGTGGTGGCTGCCAACACCCTCCGCAGCCCACACTACTAGCACTGTTGCCAGTATTGGCCTGCCAATGTGCATAATGAGGAGCAAGGTACTGTGGGTATAGACCAGACAGGGCAGCCTGAGCAGGATGCATCTGCACAGGGCAATGGCTGGGACATTGTAGTGCCCGACCACCACCTGCACAGACAGGGTGTCCACAGCATGTTCTGCTGTGAGGTCACTCTCACCCTGACTGAGCAGTGACCACGGCATGGCTAGGTTCCACCATAGTGCCATTATAGTATTTTTCTCAAGTGATGTATATGGGTTCTTTATTTCTGAGGCCCACTCACTGAGTTATCTGCCTGGTGGGTGTGCTCATGTCCCAGTTATGGGTGCACACATTTCCTCCGGTAGCATGCACTATGGACTAGCTAGCGGACTGTCTGCAGTTAGTGTGTGTATGGTTGGAACACCTTGCAGGGTGCAGCAGCTGGGGACTCACTGTGCTTGCTGCTGGAAAATGTCAGATGGTGGTGGGGCAGCTGGGCATTTCAGGCCCTACTGTCTGTCTGCTATTGAAGTATGGATGCGTAGAGAACTGCATGGAGTGCGCTGTAGGTTGTCTGTACCCCAGCCGGACTGAAGTTGATGGTCCCCTCTGCCGCTGCCACCATTGCAGCGATATAGAATGTGGATCTTTTGTTGGGGGATCCTAAGCTCCAGAGGGCAGTTTCGGTGGTCCAAACAGCTCCTTTCCCTGCACATATATCATGTGACCATGGCACCCACACAGGATATGCACTATTCCGTGGGCATCGTAGTCCACAAGGCCCAGATGTGACTGGGCTATACAGATAGACACAGGTGTATCGCAGGTGTGTCTGATGGGACAACCTATCAAACATCGGCACAAATGGTGACCTGAAGCATAGCCCATCTCAGCTAGAACAGGACCCACACACTGTGAAGGTCTGTAGCCACTCTGTACCAGTAACACACAAGGTCAGTACCCACTACCAGGCCTAGGTGCTGTGAGGGTGTGCACCCCATCTTCGGATCATCTGTAGACTGCTGCTTTGCATGTGCAGTGCATCATGGGTGCGAGTGGACTAACCCTACCCTGGTAACCGCAGCACACAGTCTGCAGAAGTTATTTTGTAGCCAGCCAGACATCTCTTTTACAGCTATAGAGCTGTAGCCCACTGGTGACTGCAATGCCTGTGAAGTGACAGGTTGGTGGTTCAAATCTACAGTGGGGTTATATATTTGCTTTACTTTATTTATTTACATTCCCCCATATACTGCACTATTTTGCATCATTGCGGTTTACATTGCACAAACTGGACATGCATTGTAACATGGAGATAACTATTTTACAGGGTACATGGGGTGCTAGGAGGAATGGAACTCTGGTTGCTTGGTGACCAGGCCAGGTGTCTGACCTCTAGGCTACTCCTCCACTCTTTGAGCACACCAACACTTGTATCTACCGAATTCCTGTTAATGTACATGGCCACCTGTGCTCACATCCTTCTACGGTGGCAGCTGTGTATCTGCCAGCCATTTGTAATGTCACTGGGTATAACAAATTCCCATACACACCCTCCCTTTGGGTTACTATTGTGGCATTGTGCTCAAGGTGCTCATAGTGGTTGTTTGGGTAGTGGTTACAGGCATGTGTTCTAACACCATAGGTGTCTGGTTTGGTCCCCACTTTTTGTTTTTTTCTTCCGTGTAGTGCTAACATGACCATTAGGCACCAGCAGGTTCAGCACCTCTGCACACACCCTCTGCTGCCTATGGGGTTCAGGTTCTTTCCAGTTTTCCATGCTGTATCCACTACATAACATTTCATTGTGTGTGTGCATGTCGTTCTATGTGGCTCAGGTCCCAATTCCAGACTGTGATCTGATCTGTACACAGCAGATCTGCATGTGCATTTCATCCTGGTTACTTTTTGGGGTTTGCCTATCCTGACAGCCAGCAGGCGTCTTGTGTGCTGCCCTGCACTATTTTTGTGTGCAGCCTTTGGTGATGGGTTCATGTTGGTGGTGTGGCCTACCGGTTTGTGCATTGCCCTGTGTGCTAATGGTCACAGGTTTGATTTCTCAATGTTCTTTTTCATTTGTCTGCCTGTCCTGACGTACTACATTTCATTCCTCTGACAGTCATATCTGTGCAGTTCTGTACTGTACGCACATTGTACCCTTATCACATTTCTGTCCATCCTTCTGTCCATCCACGTGTGTCTGCCAGCTGTGTGCTGTCCTACCCTGATGTGCACGCTGCTACCCCACGTCCTGACCTCCTACACATTGCTGCATTGCAGCTCTCCCTGGTAGCCTCTTCTGTGTGTGCTCTGCAGGGCACTGCTACTCCACTGTCATCCTGACATTCTACCTTTCCTGCCACTTCTCCCTCCTCTGCTTTACACATGTTCCCAACCTCTGCCACACACTGTCATTATTGCATAGTACATTACCATCGTTATGTGCGTAGCTACAGTTGCCCCCGATATGTTTGTCCATTATTCCAGCTGCCACATGGTCTGGGGGCTGATTTGTGTGGTCTATCGGCTCTGATCTGCATCCTTCCATCACATATGCAGTCTGTCCTTGCTGCTCTGTGCGGTGTTTGGGTTACATGTGTGTTTGCCACATACCTCTCTTGCCCTTCTTATTGGGGGACCTTACTGCTCTTGGCCAACGTTTTTGGGTTCACCTGTACATCCTTGGGGCATCTTACACCACGCCTTCCATTCAGGCAGCATCTGGGGGGCCTACTATGGTACCTTGGGAATTAGCAACCTTTCAACATGGCCTCTGGGCCACATTATTACCCGCCTTCACTGACGTGGTTAGTTAGGATGTGCCTTCTGGTACACCGAAAAAGATGCAGTACTTTATGGCACTAGGGTGCAGTTATGTTTTAGACAGCAGCACAGATTGCTGTACAGTTGCAAGCAGAAAAAAAAATTCACCTCTGCCAATCCTTGTCATTGGGCACACTGGGGACTTGAACTCATAGACCCCTGTACCATCAGACAGTGTCTTAACCATTGTACTACACCTCTGTTACTCTGCTTGCACATCAGCGCACCTACTTCAGGTTTCCATGCATTAACATGCGCAGTGCTGCCATAAAACACAGTACTGTAACCTTACAGTGCTTCATAGGGCGCCCCATACAGCACCTTCTGAGGCTCCCTATGGGCAACATTATAGGGTGCCTTGCGGACAGTGCACTTTAAAATGTGCCCCCTGGGGTACCTTATGAGGCGCCTTATGCAGCACCTTATGTTACAACACTTTGGGGGTGTGTTTGCTGGCAGCACTAATTAAAATTAAAATAAAATGCCTCCTAAAGCAATATTACCCATAACAGGTAATGCCTCAGCCAGCCTTCTTCATTAGGCACAGTGGGGAATTGAACCTATGACTCCTGCATAAATGGTCAGTGTCTTAACCATTGTACTACAGCTCTATTCCTCTGGACGAATGTCAGCGCGCCTGCTTCTGCTTCCGGCGCGCAGACGCGTGTAGCTCCGTTTCGCGTGCACATTAGCGCACGGTAATGCGCCGCACTGCTTTTTTGACGGACCGCCCACTCCTTTTATGGCATCCTGCACACTAACGCGGGGCGCACGTTAGCGCTGCTTAGTAAACATACCCCAAAGTTTCTACATTAATTAAGTGACTGCTTCATGGAGAAGTTGGTTCAGGAACAGACATGAGGGGAACACAGGGTCTGGTATGAGAGGAATAAACAGAAAGATGACAGCAAGAAAATCCAATATACTGGCCTTTAACTTTCAAAAGGGAGGCTATGAAAAAGTGAAGAATATGGTTAAGAAAAAATTAAAAGAAGGAACTACAAAGGTCAAGAGTTTACATCAGCCCTGGACATTATTTAAAACTACCAGCCCAGCCCAGATGTATTCCACACTTTTAGAAAGGTGAGAGGAAAGCTAAATGACTGCCAGCATGGCTTAAAGGTGAAGTCAGAGAGACTGTTATAGCCGAAAAAAGACTCTTTCATAAAATGGAAAATAAAGAGCAAAATGACAAAAACAGGAAATAACATAAGCAGTTAGATTCAAGGTCTTGAAAGGTGGGCAAAGAGAATTTGAAAAGAAACTTGCTGTGGAAGCAAAACCACATAATACAATCTTTTTCAAGTACATTCATAGCAAAAAAAACAGTCCGAGAATCAGTTGGACTGTGATGGGGTCTACAGAGTGTTGCCCGTCCCTCTGCAGAGGGACCATTAACAGGCCCCTTTAAGAGAGCCTGCAGCCTGGAGTTGAAGGCTGGGAGAGCGTAGCTCACAAGGATCTTAGCCCCAATCTGCTCTGGCTTGGGGACCCCCCAACACTTTACCCTTCACTGACTTTACTGGAATGAAGTATCTCTTAATATATAAGTTAAATTGATAAATATATCTTTAATTCTATGCAGCATTTAATCTTATGTGCCACTTGGGATCCCCCTATTTAATCCCCCAAGTTTATCTCCCCTGTTCTATGTACATTTCTCTGTTGATGCTGCAATGTAAATCACTTTGAATATAAGGCGGTATAAAAAAAACCACCTCATTAAATAAATGAATTGAATAAAAGTGTTGGGATAGGAGACAGTATACTATTTATTTATTATTTATTAGCATTAACCACTATTGGGACTGGGAACTGGTTAAATGATGGAAAACACTGAGTAGGGCTGAATGGCCAATTTTCTCAACGGAGAAAGGTGAATACTAGAGTATACCAGGGATCTGAGCTGGATCCACTACTTTTTAACATATTCATAAATGACCTGGAAATGGGAACAATGAATGAAGTGATCAAATCTATAGATGACGCAAAATTATTATGTTTAACTTTATTAAAATTTGATATACAACACTTCAGGAGATATCAGGGCAGTTTACGGAATCATAAAATAAAACATAATAACATATAATATTTAGAAAAAGAAAAGGAACTCCAATAAAATACAGGTAAGTAAGAAGGAGGGGAATAGGCAGGAGTAGAGAAAGTTTAAAGTTATTAAAGCACAAGAGAATTGTGAAAATTGCAAGAGGACCTTGATAAATTTGGGACAATGAGTGTGCAAATGGCAGATGAAATTTAATGTGGACAATGTAAAGTTGTGCACTTAGGGCCTGATATTCAGCGGTGGTGGCAGCAAGCTGCTGCTGCTGAACTTTTGACCTGGAAATTCAATGCCAGGACCATATCCAGCCACCAGCAATGAATATCCGGGTTGCCCAGATTGCAAAGAAGCGAACTGGGAAGCGACGATATTCAGCCGCTGCCTGGTTAGCATCTGTAGCGAAAGCTAGACCAGCCTTTAAAGTACCTAGCTTTCATCGCATTGTGATGCCCAGGCAGAGGGTCAATATCATCGTTGCTCAGATATCAACAGATTCTGCCTCCACTACGCCTCTAGAATGTCCCGAGGCTTGTGTCGGGGCATACAGCAGCGGCACCAGTGAATATTCAGTGGTAATAATTGTGTTTCACTGAATATCCCAGCCAAGCTTTGCGAACCACATTAATCTCTTTAAATATCGGCCCTTAGGGAAGAAGAACCCAAAATACAGCTACATGATGCAAGGTTCCATATTAGGAATCATCACCCCAGAAAAGGATCTACGCATAAGCGTGGATAATACATTCAAACCCTCCATTCAGTGTGCAGCGGCGGCCAAGAAAGCAAACAGAATGCTGGGAGTCATAAGGAAAGGAATGGAGATTAAAACCAAGGATATTGTAATGCCTCTGTATCACCCATGGTGCAACCACACCTTGAATACTGTGTACAGTTCTGGTCAAAGAAGATGTAATGGAATTAGAAAAGGTACAGAGAAGAACAACCAAAATGATAAAGAGAAGGAAGGATACCCCTATCAGGACAGGTTTAAAAGGTTAGGGTTCTTTAGCTTGGAAAAAGACAGCTGAGATATGATACGGGTCTATAACATAATGAGTGGAGTGGAACGAGTAAACGTAGATCAGTTGTTTACTCTTTCAAAAAGTAGGAAGACTAGGGGGAATGCAATGAAGCTACAAAATAGCACAGAATTGAAGGAAATATTTTTTCACTCAACATGTAATCAAACTCTAAGGGGTATGTTCACTAAACCGTCTTAATGTGCACCCGGTGACGTTATCGGGCGATAAGGCACCTTATCACACAATAATGGCACTTTATCGGGCGCAAAGGTACCTTAGCGCGCGATAACGCGTGCAGCGGCGCAAATGAGCGCTGCGGGTGGACATAGGCTCCTGGAGGGCGGAGGCAAGCTCCCCAGGGGCAGAGAGAGAGGGTCAATGGGTGGAGAGTGGGAGGGGAGAGGCTCCCTGCACACTAACGCCATGGAATCAGGGGCTGAAAACTAACACCAGTGAAATGGAGTGGAGTGGCCTGGAGTGGAGGAGTGGCCTAGTGGTTGGGGCAAGGTACTTCAGGCCAGAAAGTCAGGGGTTCAAATCCCACTAGAGGACAGCAATCTTGGACTGGAAGGACTGGGGTTTCTAGTCCCACAGGTGCTCCTTGTGGTCTTGGGCAAGCCACTTAACCCTCCATAGCCTATGTTCCCTGTAAAATAGTTATCTCCAAGTTATAATGCCCTGTTCAATGTAATTTCAGTTTGTTCAATGTAAACCACACTGATGCAGAATAGCATGGTATATAAGAGAATATAAATAAATACAATGCCTCAAAAAGCACTACTTAAACATAAAGGGAGATGCCTCAGCCAGCCTAGTTCATTAGGCACACTGGGGGATCAAACTCATGTCCCCAGTACCATCAGTCAGTGTATTAACCATCATGCTACACCTGTTTCTATGTCTAGTTGTCAGAGCGCCTACTTAAGATTACCGTGCGTTAAAGTGCTTATCGCGCGATAATCCTGTTTTGCTACGTTAAGTCCGAAACGCCCACTCCTTTGATGGCAGCCTGCACACTATCGCCGGGCGCACGTTAAGACTGCTTAGTAAACATACCCCTAAAAGTTGACAGAATCTGTGAAAAACTGTTAATGTAGCTGGGTTTAAAAGAAGTATGGACAACGTCCTGGAGGAAAAATCCATAAAACGATATTAAGGTGGACTTGGGGAAATTCAGAGCTTAACCTGGGATATGCAGCATGGAATCTGTGTATCGTTTTGGGAACCTGACAGGTGCTTGTGACCTGGAGTGGCTACTGTTGGAAACAAGATACTGGGCTTGATGGACCTTTGGTCCGATCCATTATGGTATATCTTATGTTCTGATGTTCAGGATGGGGTCAGTGCAGAGAGTGGATACTAAAATGGGTCAGTGGTCTTTGTCATAATGCATATGGGGAGAGACAAAGATCTTAAGATGTATATGTGACCCCTACTGTGATTTCTCCTATGGTCATGCTTAGGTCCCTTTAAGACCCTGACATCTTCCACTTCCATCACTTGGGGCCCTGCTGCTGTGACTATTTCAGCTGGAGCTCGCCCCTGAGCACAGCAGGTAGATTCTCCTCAAGCTCAAGCAGTTTGTGAAGAATAGGAATTAGACCTGAAGGGGCAGCAATTTCTTTATCTGCTTAAAGAAGCTGCAGGAGGGAAAGAGCCCTGATCTGAGAGAAGAGGACAGCTCCAGAGATCCTCGGAGTGGCAGAAACTAGAAGCAGGCTGTGTGCGGAGAGCAATCACCCTTCTCCCTGCCTCAGTGCAGCTCTGCAAAGACCAGCTGCAGGACAGTGGGATTCACTGAGTGCTAAAAGCTCTCTGCACATCCCGAACTGGGTGAATTATCTACTTCTTAAGGACTGGGAAAGAAACTCTACATTACATGGTTGACAGCGTACACTTAGTTGCATCTAGAAGTGCAAATTTCTTTTATCTACAGTGGAACTCATCACTGACTATTTGATTCTGCTATTAAAATTCAGCGTGTTGCATATGTATGTGTTTTAAGTCTTCTTGCCACTGAGGGCCAAGAGCATTGCAAGTCTAAAAGCAGCTCTGGCACAGATCAGTATCGCTGCGCTATAGTGTGAGATTTAGCAGCCATCTAAGGACCAGAGTATCTCGTGGCTGCACAGATAAAGACGAGTCAGATTTGGAAATTAAGGTTACAATTCCACTCTTCATCTCAGCAGCTTTACCCCAGTCCCTCTGATTACTGGACTCACCTGAGCAGCTGCTTTTCCCAGTGTCTCTTGGCTCCGATCTGGGCTCATTCCTGATGTATGGATCTTCTCCTTGTTCAATGCGGAATATAATCTCAGGGATGAGAGTCGGACAGCCAATTCCTGGGGTAAGCACACTGTATTAGATTTCCTAAAATCAAGCCAGATGTGACTCCGGGCTCCCCAATTCAAAATTTAAACAAAATTTTTACCATAAAGAATTGTACCAATGCCAGTGAACACAAATATGAAACTCTCAGTAAAAGATGTATAGTTAGTTTCTTTATTTCTTTATTAGTATTTAGCTCAAACTCTTCCAGTGCTAGTTCTGGGGCCCTGCATTTTTCAGGAAAGTCACATAGACCCTTTTTATTCCTCTTTTTAAACTAGCTCCCACTATGAACATCTGCATTGGGTGTAGAAAAGGCAGGATCAGTCACTTTACTCAAGCCACCCATCCATTATTTCTCAATCCCTCATCCCCTTGTGCTCATTACCTCCCTCTCAGCTGAACCCCATCCCTACTTTTGCCCAATGACCTTAACATGCCTACTGCCGAGAGGATACAAAGCGAACCCTGCAGCGCTCACTCACTTTCTCACCAAATCACACCAGCAGACAATCCTACCCATCTTTATAATGATGTCTCAAATCCCTTACCCAGTGAGATCAGGATCTGATAATTCTCCTTCATCACCTCCCTGTAAAACTGCTTCTGCCTTTCATCTAAATACTCCCACTCCTCCTGGGAGAATGAGACGGCAATGTCGTCAAACGTCACCTGCATCTGAAACACAAGCCAGAAACACACTCAGCACCTTCTGCATCACATCCATCAGGAGACTTCCCCGTGCTGGGGCTCAGCAGGACAGGGAATAGTTTTCTGGGTGTATATGTCACAGTCACATATCACACAGTCCCAGAACAAGGATATAAAATGGCAAGAAATAATGTGGTAATATCCTGTCAGAGCTATATTGTGTATTACACAACTACAAACCTGCTCATTTGAATAGCATTCCAGTTACTGAGGACAAGGAAAAAAACATGTATATCAAGATCGAGGCATATTCAAAAAGTCAAGCCCATTTTACTCTTTTTCTTTTATAATTAATACTTTAACTTCAAATATCTCAGTAAAATGGGCTTGACTTTTTGAATATGCCTTGATCTTGATATATTCGTCTGCTTACAAAGTCTAACAAAATATATATATATTTTCTTTTTCCCTATCCATTAACTGGATACAGCAATTGTAAACCAGTCACACAGTACATGGGATGCAAAATCTCTCTCTGTAGGACTCCTGATCTCTCCATCCCCTCAGGAGGGTTCCAAAGAGCCTTTCCTCAGGTCTTCTTGGAGTCCTGACTCTCTGCAGTGCCCCAGGTCAGAAAGTTGCAGCAGTATTTGGAGAGAAAGAGCAGGAAGGATTGCTTCTGTCTGTGAACATCTCTTCCACTACCAACTCCAGACCTCAATCCTTCCACCTTACTGCTTCTTATGCCTGGAACAAACTGTGTGAGTCTGTACATCAGGCTTTATCCCTGGCCCTTTTCAAATCCATGCTAAAGGCTCACCTCTTTGAGGCTGCTTTTGGGTCCTGATTCTCTTATGAGTATGTTTACTAAGAGGTGCTAACCGCTACCGAGTGAAATGTATGCTGCGGCCCCAGTGAATAAAACGGAGCTGTGGTTCACATTTCGCTTGGTACTGGCTAGCGCCCCTTAGTCTCCTTTAAATACTTAAAGAGTATTAATGAACAAACAAACCTCTTCCAAAGACGGGGAAGCTGTAAAACTAGAGGGTATAACATGAAGCTGTAAGGGGGTAAACGGAAAGGCAATGTCAGGAAAAACATTTTCACTGAAGGGTGGTGGATTTTTGGAATGCCCTCCCGATGGAAGTGGTGGGGGCAAATACTGTGAAAGAATTCAAAATGGCATGGGACAGATACAGGGGATTCCTTTATAGCAACAAGATAAAATCAAAATAAACATGACTATCTCTTAAATCTCAACAAATAGGGGTGACCTACATGGAGCGGTGGGTACACCCCTAAACAAAGGCATGGGGAGGGGTGACCTGCACGGAGCAGCAGGTGCATCTACTCTTGCCGCTCTGCTGGGCAGACTAGATGGATCATACCAGTCTTTATCTGCCGTCATATATCCCTCTCCCCACCCTGGTACAAATACACCTCTGTAAGCTGCTCTGTTGTCAATATGTCATGTAAATAGTTTGATCTCAGCTTACACTATGCTTCTGCATAAGAGCCTAGCTGACCTGTATATAGTTTATTGTATCATAGTTTAAAATGTTCCCTATAACCAAGCATTTGGAATTCAGTTCTATGTAAAACGCCCCCGATCAATGGGATATAAAAAGCATTCAAATAAATAAAATAAATATACTATGTTACTATATGCATGTATGCTACTATGAGCCTCCTTATCTTTCCCTAGTTGTATCCTTGTCCTCAGCTATTGTATTGTCTGTTCCTTCGGTCTCATTACCCTTCCCTATTGTATCCTTGTTCTCATCTATTGTACTATCTGTTGAAGAAAATTGTAAGCTCTGATGAGCAGGGACCATCTTCTATGTATCTGTACAGCTCTGCGTACGCCTTGTAGCGCTATATAAATGATTAATATCAGTAGTAGTAGTAGGCTAGACTGTAAGCTCTGACGAGCATGGACCATGTCTAAAAGTATCTGTCAGCACTGCATACGCCTTGTAGCGCTAAATAAGTGATCAGTAATAGTAGTAGAAGTTGGAGGCAATCTCCTACCTGAGCAGAAGCTCCTGCAGGCATTGTCCTCTCAGATTTTGATGTTTGTGGGATTTCTCTGGCTGCAGCAGAGGAAATAAGGGTTTGTTTCTTATTCCTCATGCACTCACTCCAACAATCTGCCCGGTCATGACCACAAGCTCCTCAATGACATAGGCAAGAAAGTCTTCCAACGGGCCATGCTCAGTGCTAGGATTGCAGCGCACCAGTTCCAGCACGTCCTCTTCCAGGATGCTTGTATGGCAAACATCAAGAATGTCATCACTTCCCTCCCTAAAGAGTCACAGGCGTCGATCTCTAGCACGCTCACTGACATGACCGAATGCAACAAACATCTGGTGAGCACAGCCTTTGACACCTTTGACACGTCTGTGGGCATGGCTAAGAGCGTCTGGTCTGCGCGACAACACCCACGACAGGATTGCTGATGCATCCTGTACAGGCGAGTCGCTCTTCGGGGACAAAGTGACAGACACAGTAAATGACATGAAAGAACACTGCACTACCCTGCAGACCTTGGCAGAGGATGGTTTTGAACGCCACAGCGGCACCCAAAAGGGCAGTTATCAGCGAAAAGCCTACTTCAGTTCCAACAAAAGATACCCTTCCAACCGAAAGTGGCAAGGTCCCAGATACAAAGCCAACTCTTACCACTCTCACTAGCGCCAATCCCAGAGGGACCGCAAGCAGAAGAAGAACACCAATGCACCAGCGGGCAAGGGTGGCTCCGCTTTTTGACAGACATTTGCAGGCATCCACCCAGATTGGGAGGCGCCTGTCGCAATTTCTGCAAGAACGGGAAAAGATCTCCTCGGACTCCTGGGTCCTATGAGTCATTCGCGAGGGATACCGCATATGGTTCTTGGCACTGCCTTGCTAGCGCACCAAACCAATCAGCGAGACCCCTCCCCACCTACAACCCCCCATGGCCACAGAACTGATGCACCTCCTGACCTCCCGCACTATAGAAGGGGTGCCATCAACCGAGATAAAACTCTGGATTCTACTTCAGATACTTCCTTATTCCAAAAAGGTCAGGCGGAGTGCGCCCCATCCTAGACCTATGCAGGCTGAACAAGTTTATCACTCTCTCAACTCCATCCTCCCCCTGATTCAAGCTGGCAACTGGATGGCATCCCTGGATCTGCAGGAAGCCTACACCCACATCCGCATTCACAAATCACACAGGAAGTACCTTTGCTTCCACATACTGGGGCAACACTGCCATTACAGAGTCCTTCCCTTTGGACTGTCTCCAGCACCACGCCTCTTCACAAAGTGCACGGCCGTAGCAGCAGCGCACCTCCGCAAGCAAAACATCTCTATCTTCCCCTACCTGGACAACTGACTCCTCACAGCACCCTCAGCTCAGGAGCTGCAAGAGTCCCTGTGGAGGGCCACTGCCCTGATTTCCACCCCGAGCTTTGTCATCAACTACGACAAATCACAGCTACAGCCCTCCCAGCAGCTGGAATTCATAGGAGCAGTGGCATATGCACACCCACTGGAACCAACACTCTCAGCACTTCTCCACCCACATCCTGATGACACCACAGATCAGAACACAGTTATGCTGGTGGACGGTACCAATGAACCTCTCAGGAGGCAAGAATATCCACCAACACGAATACTAGGTGATTCTCACCATGGACGCATCCAATACCAGTTGAGGAGTTCAGCACCCAAGGGGCATGGTTGCCACAAGAACGTTGATTGTACATCAATCTCCTCAAGCTGAGGGCTATCAGATACGCTCTTCGGACTTTTCTGCTGCACCTCTGGGACAAATCTGTCCTCCTTCAGATGGTCAACCAGGTGGCCATGTTCTACATCAAGAAACAAGGGGGAACCCGGTCATGCTCCCTCTGCAAGGAAGCGCTGATGATATGGTCACTGGCCCTGGAAAACAAGTGCAGATTGTGGGCCTCCTATCTCCCGGGAGATCTGAACACCCTGGTAGCAAACTGAGCAGGCAGTTGCAGCCCCACGAATGGACTCTCCTCCTGGATATTAACGACAATCTCTTCTGGCGGTGGGGGACTCCATCCATCGACCTCTTTGCCACAGAACAGTACCCCCTGTTCTGTTCAAAACACCCGTCAGCCAAGTGGTTAACAGCGGATCCATTCGACGTGTGCTGGGGAGAGTGGTGTCTGGTGTACGCCTTCCCACCGACCCCCCTCATTCTGGCAATGCTTCAGCGAATCGTTCAAGACAAGGTGCATGCCATCCTAGTGGTCCCTCACTGGCCACATCAGATGTGGTTTTCACTCCTGCTACGCCTGGCCAAGGGGCCCTGATACGCCTCCCCCTCAGGCTGGACCTACTAACACAGAACGCAGGCAACATGAGGCACCCCAACGCAGCCAGGAGACCGTCCACTAGGAAGTCCTACAGCCTCAAATGGTAGAGATTCAGCATTTGGTGTGCAATGCGTGGACTCGATCCAACCATGTGTCCAGTCGCCAACGTCCTACAGTATCTCAGCTCTCTTTCCGACCTCGGCCTTAAGACCCAATCCATCCGGGTACACCTCTCGGCAATAGCAGCTTGTCATACCCTTACAGAAGGAACCAACTCGATTGCGGCATTGCCCCTGACCACAAAGAAAGCCTTTGAAAAGGTCCCTCATGAGAAACTCTTGGCTAAATTAAAAAGTCCTGAGATAGGAGGCAGTGTACTACTGTGGATCAGGAACTGGTTAAATGATAGAAAGCAGAGAGTAGGGCTAAATGTCCAATTTTCTGAATGGAGAAAGGTGAATAGTGGAGTACCCCAGGGATCTGTGCTGGGTCCGCTGCTTTTTTTTTTTTTTTTTTAAGTTTTTATTTTCAAATTTTCATAGACAAACAAAGCAAAACAAACCATGACAATATATGTACAAGAACACGTGATAGCATGAACGATACTAACCAAAGCAATTACACTACATATACACCCCACCACCCCCCCTCCCCCCACCCAGGATCTCTAAGGAGCAACAATTCCCACAAAACAGATGCCTGGCTGTTCGGCCGAGAATCACACACTACTGACTGCCCTAGGACCTGTACCGCGCCACCGCCCACTAAATGGAAGAGCGGGCGCAATACCGGACCAGGGGCACCCATCGTCCCACATTCAAGTCCCCTCCGCTCGGGTGGTGCAGCTTACTGTACAATCTCTCTAGCTTGGAATAATAACATACCACATTCCACCAACCATCCGAGCTCAATGACTGGAAATTTTTCCACTTAGACAATATTAACTTTATTGCCACAGCTACCATGAAGTTCAACAGAAATATATTATCCTTGGGGATATCTAAACACGGTTCCAAGGACAGTAACATGATGATGCTCAAGGAAAGAGTAGCAGATATACCCAAGATTCCCTGAATTCTGCTCCATACCTCCTGCCAGAATCGTTGGAGCAAAGGGCATTCAAAAAACATATGAGCATATGTGCCGATCTCCCTATGGCAGGACCAACATCGGTCAGACGACTGTTTGTCCCATTTGGATACCCTTACAGGTGTGATATAAGCCCTGTGTAGAAAGAAATATAGTGATTGAGTGACTGCAGTGGACCTCGAAGTCCTGGTAATAGGACCCCAGAGCAACTTCCAGCTAGTGGACTGTAGCGACTCAGACAGATCGGACTCCCAAGCACTCGCAAGACCCTTTAACTCATGGGGGGCAGAATCCCTAATTACCCGATATATGGCAGACATAACACCCTGCTGTCCTATTAAGGTTCTGAGAACCCTGTGGGGAACCCCCTCCCCAATAGTATCCACCGCTCTGGTCCCACTTGCAGCTATGCAATGACGAAGTTGCATCCATTGAAAATGACAGGACCATGGGAGGGAGAATTCTTTCTGAAGTACGGCAAATTCTTTCCACCCAGTTTCAATAGTAAGGTTCCCCAATGTCCAGATACCACATTCCTGCCACTTGTGCCAAGCAAATTTTTGACCCCTGATTTTAAACATTGGGTTCCACCACAATGGGGTCTCACTAGATAAGAGGCCGCCTTCCCCCGTTTTTTGCACCAGATGTAGATATGCGTCCTGGGTAGCCAGGATAACTGCCCCTACTTCCGACCCCTCTGGGAACCGCATCCCCAGTAAATGTTTCATAGGATAGGGGGCGGCAACCCGCTCCTCCACCTCAAGCCAGATCGGCCTCTGAATAGTGCCCTCATCGGCTAACCACAGCGCACCTTGCTTTAAGAGAAGGGCATAATGATACCGCTGAAAATCTGGAAATTGAACTCCCCCCATCTCCTTAGAAGCCTTGAGCTTCCTGAGAGCTATTCTTGCCCGTTTCCCATTCCAAAGGAAACTTACTAACAACCTTTCAATATCCCCATAAATTCCATGTGGGAGTGCGAAAGGAAGCATGCTTAAAACATAATTTATTTTTGGGGAGAGAGACATCTTGATTGTTTCAAGCCTACCCCACCAAGACAAGTGGAGGGGCGTCCACGTATAAGTCATTTTACGGACCAAGTGCAATAAGCTGCCCACATTTGCTTTAATTGTTTCCTCCCGTGATGCACTATATTGAACACCTAAATACTTGATTTTGTCTGAGTCCCAGTGAAAAGGGAAAGCAGCCATGAGATCAGCCGTTGGGATCCCGTTTAGAGGGAAGGCGACAGATTTAGTCCAGTTAATTTTATAACTGGAGATGGAGGAATATAGATCAATTAAAGTTAGGATTGTCGACACCTCCGCCGGTTGAGTGAACAAAAGAAGATCATCGGCATAGGCTGACAGCTTAACCTGGAGGTCACCTATCTCGATGCCGGTTAGCGCAGCCTGCTGTCTGATGGCAATAGCTAAGGGCTCTAAGGCTAAATTAAACAGGAGAGGGGACAAAGGGCAGCCCTGCCGAGTTCCCCTATGAAGAGAGAAGGGGCGGGATAAAGCCCCATTGGCCAGAATACGGGCACTGGTGCTTAAATATAACACTCTCACCAATTTGATAAACTCATCCCCTAGGGCCGAGAAGAGGAAGGACCACTCAAGCCTGTCAAAGGCCTTCTCAGCGTCAAGTGAGAGGCCAATATAGGGAGTTCGAGACGCAGAAGCCCTTTCCAATAAATTACAGAAGAGACGAGCATTATCAGAGGTTGCTCTCCCTGGAACAAAGCCACACTGATCCGGATGAATCAAGTCGCCAATGACCTTGGCAAGCCTGTTCGCCAGGATACTGGCATAAATCTTGTAATCAGCATTTAATAAGGATATTGACCTATAATTGGTCACAAATCTGGGGTCCCTCCCTGGCTTTTCAAGAACTACGATCGTGGCTTCAGCAAAATTACCAGTAGAACCTCGCCCTTCCACCAGCTCTTGATAGTATATCAGCAAGTGTGGAAGCAGCTCTTCGCAGAACACTTTATAAAACTCTGCAGGGATTCCATCCGGACCAGCAGCCTTGCCCCCAGCCAGAGAACCAATGACCATTCTCAACTCCTTGCTAGAGAAGGGCTTGCCCAAACTCTTTGATTGTTGCGGTGTCGCTTTGGGATGGGTCAGATCCTCCACGAAGTCTGAGAAGACCTTTGGTTCGGTTTTTAGATCACCAGGCCCAGCTCGCAGAATCCCCCAATTTATTAAACTCAAAGTAGGCACTGATAGCAGCCTTGATCTCCTCTTGGAAGGAGGGCTCTGCCAGCCATGCTCTATTAAACGACCAAGACGGAGTAGTCCTCTCCAGCTCAGGGACCCCAACTGTTAATGTAATGGCTGCATGATCTGAGATAGTTATACTCTCTATGGTCGCTACGCATTCACTGGTGACAAGGGACTCAGACACTAAGAAGTAATCAATCCGGGAAAAAGATTTATGTGAGGAGGAGAAGAAGATATAATCTTTATCTGTGGGATGCAGGACTCTCCAGATATCAACTAGGCAACAGGATTCTATCAGAGCCGACACAGCTAAGCCAGCTCGAGTGGGCCTCTCCACTCTCCCGGGATTACAGTCGATGATCGAATCCCTGACCATATTAAAGTCTCCGCCTAAGATAATGGGAAACTCCATCTCCGCCTGTATCCTAGCTGATAACGAACGAAAAAATACAGGGTCATCACAGTTAGGGCCATACACGTTCAATATAAGAAAGGACCCTCCCCCAACCTGTATTAGGGTTTTGACCCACCTGCCTGAGGCATCATTGCAGGTACTTTCAACCATGGCCCCTAGTGCTTTCCTTATTAAGGTGACCACCCCATTTCTCTTATGAACTGCTGGGGAGGAGCCGATTACCTGATACTGTTTATTATCCAGCTTACTGATCTCCTGAGCAGTGAGGTGCGTTTCTTGTAACATGATAATGTCAGCATGCTTTTTCCCACAGTAAGCTAATATTTTCTTTCTTTTAGCTGGAGTCTTAATGCCTTTAACATTTAAGGACAGAAGATTTAACCCACTAGTCATTAGAACTTGCAAATGTCAACCCCATCACAAATCACACAAGCGGCCCCACAACCAGACCATGATATAGAACCACCATCCCCCTTCCCCAGAGAACCCCCAAGAAAACCCCTTAATGACAACAACAACAGAGAAACACAAAAAAATGGGTGAGACAGCATGACCATTCACACATGGCGCAGCCGGGACCCGTCCTAGCTTACATCTGTAGGGACAGGATTTATATAAGGAAAAATGAAAAGAGAAACAAAACACGAGTCCTCTCAACTCAAGCAGGCAAGGATGAAAACACACACAGACTTAAAGTCCACATGAGATGTGATCTCTTTTGCCATCACCCGGAGCAGACCAACTGCGTATCACATACGATAGCACAAGTCGCTGGGCCTCTGTCAAAGAGCAAGCCGCTAGGCCTCAGGAAGAGTACTTGCAGCCAGGGCGGCTGCCCAACAGAGCATATCCAAAATGAGTACTGACACCCCGGGCAGAGAAAGTTAGTTTTGATGCATTAATAAAGCCTCCTGCTCTTCTATGAACCGAGTAAGAGCTGCCAGGTCCTCAAACACTTTGGTAGAATTGTTCAAGGTAACTTTGAATCTGGCCGGGTTGAAAAGGCCATACTTGGCTTGAAGATGTCGAAGACTCGGCCTGAGCGCAAGGAATTGCTTTCTCTTTTCCACCGTTGGTTTACTATAATCCGGGTAAAGATTTACCTTCTGACCCTCATACTGGAGGGCTGGACTCGCCTTTGCCGCAGCCAACAGCTGCACTGCCTGTTGATGACGAAGGACACAAAAGATTAGAGGACGTGGCCTTTGACTGTGCAGGTTGGGCGTTGATGGTATCCGATGCGCCCGCTCAATCTCCAGTGGCTGAGAGAACTCTACTTTCAAAAGTTTAGGCAACAGGGATTCCAGGAACCGTATAGGGTCACCCCCCTCCGTTCCTTCTTTGAGTCCCATGATTCGAATATTGTTGCGACTGGCTCTGTTATTCATATCCTCAATACTCCTTTCAAGGCGATCCACCCTCTGCGCCATCTTTGCTTGCTGCTTGGCCCTCTCCTCGCACCTAGCCATTGACGCCTCCGCAGTTTCCATACGAAATGTTAAAGTTTGCATCTGGGACCGCAGATCTCTCAAATCCGTTTGCACCGCTAGCAACGACTCCCCATTAGAGTCCACCCGAGCCCATATTGCCCGGATTTCCTGCAACATCTCTTGTAGGCACTCCGTCGTTTCTTGTTGCGGTGCCATTTTTTGTGGGGAGAGTGGATCAGTCTTGGATCTCTTAGATCCCGTCGCCGAAGAGTTTGCAAACTCCAACCGGTTCTGCTTGCTGCCAGCCATCCCAGCTACCTTTGACCCAGTTTATTCGGTAGGAAATAATCAAATTCCCACTGAGAGAACAGGATTAGTTGACAGGGTCCACGGGAGATAATTCTTATGCGTCCATGTTGGAGTCTCGCAGGCTCCGCCTCCGGTCCGCTGCTTTTTAACATATTCGTAAACAACCTAGAAATGGGAATTCAGATGACACAAAATTATTTAAAGTTGTTAAAGCCCAAGAGGATTGTGAAAAATTGCAAGAGGACCTTGATAAATTGGAAGACTGAATGTTCAAATGTGGACAGGTGTAAAGTTATGTACCCAGGAAAGAACAACCCAAACTATTGTTACACGATGCATATTAGGAACCACCAACCAGGAAAAGATTTAGGCAACATCGTGGATAAAATGTTGAAAGCCTCCACCCAGTGTTCAGCGGCAGCCAAGAAAGCAAATAGAATGCTAGGAATCATAAGGAAAGGAAAGGAGAATAAAACAAAGAATATTATAATGCCTCTGAATCGTTCCATGGTGCAATCGCACCTTGAATATTGTGTGCAGTTCTGGTTGCCATATCTTAAAAAGGATATAATAGACTTAGAAAAGGTACAAAGAAGAGCCACCAAAATGGTAAAGGGGATGGAAGGATACTCCTATGAGAAGAGGCTTAAAAGGTTAGGGCTCTTCAACCAGGAAAAGAGACGGCTGAGGGAGATATGATAGAGGTCTATAAATTAATGAATGGAGTGGAAATGGTAAATGTACTGTAGATCAATTGTTTATGCCATAAAAATATAGAAAGACTAGGGGGCATGCAATGAAGCTACAGTGTAACCCATTTAAGACTAATAAGAGAAATTATTTCTTCACTCAATGCATATTCAAACTCTGGAATTCGTTACCAGAGGATGTAGTAAAAGCTGTTAGTGTAGCTGAGTTTTAAAAGGTTCCTGGAGGAAAGGTCCATAAACTACTATTAAAGAGGACCTGGGAAATCCACTGCTTGCCCCAATAGAAGCTTAATGGAACTTGTGTGTCTTTTTGGGAAACTGCCAGGTACTTGTGACCTGGATTGGCCACTGTTGGAAACAGGATAGTGGGCTTGATGGACCTTGGTCTGACCCAGTATGGCATTTCTTATGTTTGTAAGGAGGGGCATCCCTGACTACACATGTGCTCAGAAAGGAGCTCCTGCATGTTTAAGAGTCATTGCTGGTATCTCTTATTGCTGTAGGAGGTGCTGAGAACAGAGTCCAGGTGCTGGTGTGGACTTGAGCATCCAGCAGTGATGACTTTTACCAGATCAACTCTGAGGGCACACTGGCTGGGAAACACTGGCTAGTGCTTAGTAATTGTGGCCGTATGCAAGATCGGGAGTAAAGTACTCAGCCTGCCTTTGTTTCTGCCTGCTGTGAATTATGCAACTGTGTAATAGAGAGACTCTGCCTCAGCCATTCTCTCTTCTGCTTTTCTGGGGAAGATTCGCTCTCCCTTCTCTCTCTCTCTCTCTCTCTCTCTTTCTTTCCTGGGATAAGGCTTCAGGCTCTGCTTCTTTCTCAATGGCAGAAGCTTGCAGAGAAGGGAGGGCAGGAAATGTTGGGGCTAGGAGAGAGGAAGGGGAGGAGGATCTAGCCAGAGAAACTGAAAGACTGTGTTCTCAGGATCCACATCGGTGGCCATCTTCAGAGTGTCAACAAGCTGCTGAGGCTCCAGTTACCAGTCACAGCTGCCAACCAGCTCCACTGCACAGTTATAATTACAGTGAGACCCAACGGCACGTCTCCCTTTCCCTTCCACTGGCAGGCTCGGGCATGTCTATCTGTGGGTGCTGGGGTTAATGGGTATTATGGGGTGTGAGCAATGACCAGGGCCGGATTTGCCTATACGCCACGTACGCCGTGGCGTAGGGCCCACAGCTGGCAAGGGCCCACCGGGAATGTTTTTTGCACAGGGCCCCGCGTTTCAGGGGGCCCCGCGCAAAAAACATTCATTTCATCATTAAAATTAAAACAAAAAAAAAAAAAAGCTGTCGCTGCCTCTGCCGGGGCCGCCGCGGCAGAATCGAGTGTGCCGCGGGGCCCCCCCTGCCCAGCAGAGCCTGGCCTGCCCTCCCCGGTATCACCTCTCGAGTCTCAGCTGCCGGCTTTCAGAGCGCGAGGGAAGAGTTTTTCCCTCGCTGCTCTGTTTAAGCCCGCGGGGGCTGATGGGACTTCCCATCAGCCCCCGCGGGCTTAACAGAGCAGCGAGGGAGAAACTCACCTCGCGCTCTGAAAGCCGACGCGTGTGACTGGAGGGAGGCAGCTGAGACTCGAGAGGTGATACCGGGGAGGGCAGGCCAGGCTCTGCTGGGCAGGGGGGGCCCCGCGGCACAATCGATTCTGCTGCGGCGGCCCCGGCCCCGGCAGAGGCAGCGACAGCTTTTTGTAAAAAGAAATTCGCTGGGCTGGGGTGGGCTGGGGGGGTTAGGACTGGTGATGGGCTGAGGGGGTTAGGAGTGGTAATGGCTGTGGGCTGTTGGGGGGGTTAGGACTGGTGATGGGCTGGGGGGGTAGGAGTGGTAATGGATGTGGGAGGTTGGTGGGGTTATGACTGGTGAAGGGCTGGGGGGGTAGGAGTGGTAAGGGCTGTGCCTGTGGGCTGCTGGGGGGTTAGGACTGGTGATGGGCTGGGGGGGGGTTAGGAGTGGTAATGGCTGTGGGCGGTTGGGGGGGTTAGGACTGGTGATGGGCTGGGGGGGGTTAGGAGTGGTAATGGCTGTGGGCTGTTGGGGGGTTAGGACTGGTAATGGGCTATGGGGGGGTTAGGAGTGGTGATGGGCTATGGGGGGGGCTATGGGGGGGCTATGGGCTATGGGGGAGCTAAGTCTATATGGGCTGATGGGATTAGGACTGGAAGTGGGTTGATGGGGGCTTAGGACTGGTAATGGGCTATGGGGGGGGCTTAAACTAAAAATTGGGTGATGGGGATTAGGACTGGAAATGGGCTGGTGGGATTAGGACTGGGAGTGGGCTATGGGGGGCTAGGCCTGGTAATGGGTTGGGGGATTAAGACTGAAGGTGGGCTGATGGAGTTAGGACTGGTAATGGGCTGTGGGCTGTTGGGGGGGTTAGGACTGGCAATGGGCTATGGGGGGCTAGGACAGGAAATGGGCTGATGGGAAGGGGTTAGGACTTGAGGTGGGCTGATGGGGTTAGGACTGGTAATGGACTGTGGGCTGATGGGGGGGTTAGGACTGGCAATGGGCTATGGGGGGGTTAAGACTGGTAATGGGCTGTTGGCTGATGGGGGCTGTCTGATAATGGGCTATGGGGGGTTAAGACTGATAATGGACTATGGGGGGGGGCTAGGACAGGAAATGGGCTGATGGGGAGGGGTTAGGACTTCAGGTGGGCTGATGGGGTTAGGACTGGTAATGGACTGTGGGCTGATGGGGGGGGTTAGGACTGGCAATGGGCTATGGGGGGCTGACTGGAAATGGGTTGATGGGGGTTAGGACTGGAAGTGGGCTGATGGGGGGTTAGGACTGGTAATGGGTTATAGGGGGGGCTTAAACTGAAAATGGGGTGATGGGGGGTTAGGACTGGAAGTGGGTTGATGGGGGGGCTAGGACTGGTATTGGGTTGATGGGAGGGGCTAGGACTGGAAATGGGCTAATGGGGGGCTAGGACTGGAAATGGGCTGATGCAGGGACTAGAAGGGAATGGATGCTGGGTGAGGCTGGAACTAGAAGGGAGCTGGTGTTGGGGGAGGATTAGAATGGGATGGTGCTGGGAGAGTAAAATGGAGAGGGGAAAAATATTTTGTGTGGGAGGGATAAAAAATCTACAATTGGCCGGGTATTGGGAGAGTAAGTGGGGATTGAGGATGGAGGGGTAAATTTTGAGTAGATGAAATAGGAATGAGGAAAGAGCAAAAGGAGAAAGATTAGTATGTTAAAGCAGATGTAGAGAGAGAATGGAAAAAAAAAACCAAGAAGACAGAAGAAAGGACAAATGGACAGCAGATGGAGAGTTAGCAGAAGACACAAAGAAACCAGAAGAAAGTGGCTGGAACAATTGCAACTGAAAAAAATGCACAAAAGGTAGAAAAATATCTCTTTATTTTGAATTTATTAACTGGAATATGTCAGCTCTGGGAAATGTGCATCATTAATTTTTGCGCTTTGTTTAGTACAAGAGGAAATTAATTTATAGTTTTATTTCTACAGTGTTGTTGTATATTCCAAGTTTGGCTTTTGGGGTTCCCAGTTTAATTATTGTCTTCCTGTTTCTAAATTGTGATTCCTTGTTTGGTGATGGTCTATGTTGTGCATGTGTAACTGAGCTGAGGTATTCTGTTTATATAATTCCTATTTGACATTGCCACTTGTTCTTTCCCCAGTAGGTCATGTATTGTTGTTCTCTGAAATGTATTGGTTTAATATTTGCAGTGTTGCCTTTTGATAGTTAGGGTATGGTGCTTTGTGAGTCCTGGTAGTGCTGTTAGGATATGGCGGGTTTGCTATGGGTTCTAAATGGGCAGTGTTTGTAGTAGTTCCTAATGTGCCTGGCGGTTGGTACTGGATTATAGTAATGTAGAAACCTTTTAGTCTTTCTTTATCCATATACTCATTAAGAGGCATGTTTACTAAAAGTTAGTGTATGGCAGAGCTACTCAATTCCAGTCCTGGTGGTCCACAATCCTGCAGGTTTTCAGGATATCCCTAATAAATATGCATGAGATATATATGCATTGGAGATATCCTGCTTTAACCTTTCCCAGCATTCCCGGCTTCACAGAAACAGCCGCCAGCGTGAAGGAAAAGGCTCTTCACGCTGGCGGCTGTACAGAGGGAGCCGGGGCCTCGCGCGGGCTTCCCCGGCCCCCTCTGAAGCCCCTCAGACAGCCGCGATGCTGTCCGGGGGGCCAGGACTGCATGGGGGGGCCCAGGACTGCACGGGGCGGGCCAGGACTGCACGGGGGCACGGGGGGGGGCCCAGGACTGCACCGGGGCGGGCCCAGGACTGCACGGAGGCACGGGGGGGGACACGGGGGGGCCCAGGACTGCACAGGGGGGGCACAGGACTGCACGGGGACATGGGGGGGGGCCCACAATTTTTCTTGGCGTAGGGCCTCACTCTAGCTAAATCCGGCCCTGGCAATGACTGATGGTGTAAGTGAAGTGCCTGTGCGTAGGTTTATGGCTTATGATTGTTTTCCACCTTTATGAAGGAAGGCAAGGCAGTCTGCAATAAAAACAATAAAACCCCCCCAGAAATGAACGCCATATCATATAAGCAGAGATAGGAGGGGATAAAAGGAGAGAGCAACAGAAAGGGGAGGAGAAAAGAAGTTACAATAGGTCAAAGGTCAGCCAGAGATTTCATAAGTGAGCTCGAAAAGATATGTTTTCATTTTATTTGTTTATTTATTTATTTTTTATTTATTTATTTAACTATTTCTTTTATACCGCCCCTTCCAGAGATCAAGGGCGGTTTACATATAACAGATTAACAGTCTTGTACACAATTTGTATACATTTTACATAGAACAATAGAAATCAACTATTTACATTGAAGAAATTTTAGCCTTGAAACCTTTGAGATGGACTCTAGGTGAATTTCAAGGAGTAAACTGTTCCATATGAGAGGTGCAATCCAGAAGGAGGCAAATTGCCAGTTGAATCATTTTTAGTTTGGGAAGAAGTGGGAATATGAAGATAATATGTGTGTATTGAACCAAGAAATCACTGTGGGGAGGGGGCAAGCAGGGTGATCAGTGAGGAAAAGTATTCTGGAAGGAGTGGGACTGTAGAGATGATCTGCATGTATTGAACAAAGAGATTCCCTGGGGATCATGCAGTGTGATCAGTGAGGAAAGGTATTCTGGAAGGAGTGGGACTGTAGAGATCATCTGCATGTATTGAACAAAGAGATTCCCTGGGGGGTCATGCAGTGTGATCAGTGAGGAAAGGTATTCTGGAAGGAGTGGGACTGTAGAGATCATCTGCATGTATTGAACAAAGAGATTCCCTGGGGGGTCATGCAGTGTGATCAGTGAGGAAAGGTATTCTGGAAGGAGTGGGATTGTAGAGATCATCTGCATGTATTGAACAAAGAGATTCCCTGGGGATCATGCAGTGTGATCAGTGAGGAAAGGTATTCTGGAAGGAGTGGGACTGTAGAGATGATCTGCATGTAATGAACAAAGAGATTCCCTGGGGATCATGCAGTGTGATCAGTGAGGAAAGGTATTCTAGACTCAAACTAGAGTTCTCTTTAGTAGAGTCATTTCTCATTTAGATTACTGCAATGTTGTCTATTCAGGTTCACCCTCTTACTCATTAAAGTGAATCCAGGGCATTCCGAGGGTGGCAATAGTCGCTAACCGGGCAACGTGTTATATTGCCGCTGCCCGGCTAGCTACTCCAGCTGTGTGGCAAACCTGGATATTCAATGGGAGCGCTGCATATGACCTCAGCATTGAATATCTGGGGTTAAGGATTGGCAGCGATGGCTGTGCGCTGTAGTGGTTCATAGCCATTCTGACTCAGTATCAGGTCCGAAGAGAGGAGGTGAAAGTAGAGCAGGAAACTGCCATGAGTATGTGGCTAGAACCATCTCCCTCCTGCATCAGTAAATATTTTCAGATTTCAGTGTGAGGAAATACTGCGACAGACATAAAGGAACCTGTATATCTAACAGACCAGTGCCTAGCTTTGGTGGATATGAGATAAAGTTAAGCGGGATGGAGGTGATCCAATGCTGAGGTCCTTGAGTAGCCAGAGCAGAATATTATGGTGCTTATTTTTGATTTACAGTGTTTGTCCCATGCCTTTTTGAATTCCGTCACCGTGTTTGCCCCCATCACTTCCATCGGGAGGGCATTCCAAGCATCCACCACCCTTTCAGTGAAAAAATATTTCCTGATATTGCCTTTCAGTTTACCACCTTGCAGCTTCATGTTATGCCCTCTAGTTTTACAGCTTCCCCGTCTCTGGAAGAGGTTTGTTTGTTCATCATTTCTCTTTAAGTATTTAAAGGTCTGAATCATATCTCCCCTGTCCCTCCTCTCCTCCAAAGTGTACATATTTAGGTCTTCAAGTCTCTTCTCATAAGGCTTGTGACACTGGCTCCAAATCATTTAGGTCGCTTTCCTCTGAACAGTTTCCAGTCTTTTTACATCTTTTGCAAGATATGGTCTCCAAAACTGAACACAGTACTCCAAGAGAGGCCTCACCAGTGACTTATACAGTGGCATAAGTACCTCTTCCTTTCTGCTGGTAATCCCTCTTTGTATGCAGCCCAACATCCTCCTGGCTTTTGCCACCGCCTTCTCGCACTGTTTTGCCACCTTGAGATCATCAGAGGTAATCACACCAAGGTCTTTCTCCTGAACCGTGCATACCAACCTCTCGCCCCCTATCTCGTACATTTCCCTTGGATTTCTGCTACCCAAGTGCATGACACTGCACTTTTTCGCATTAAATCGTAGTTGCCAAGCATTAGACCAGTCTTCCAGCTTTTGTAGATCTTTCCTCATGTTAATCACTCCCTCGGGGGAGTCCACTCTGTTGCAAATTTTTGTGTCATCTGCAAAAAGACAGACTTTTCCATTCAGTCCTTCAGCAATATCACTCACAAATACATTGAACAGTGCCGGGCCCAGGACCGAACCCTGGTGCACCCCGCTAATCACCTTCCTCTCATCTGAGTGAGCTCCATGTACAATCACTTTCTGTTGTCTATCAGTCAACCAATTTCTAATCCAGTTTACCATCTTGGGACCCATCCCCAAGCTACTGAGTTTGTTGACAAGCCTCCTATGAGGAACAGTATCAAAGGCTTTACTGAAATCCAAATAGTTTTCCTTCTCCTCTTGTTTTTATTTACTTTTCTTACATATTTATCTGTTGCTCCTTTTATTGCCTTCTTTAGTTTAGCCCATTGCAATTCCACTTCCTTTATCTCCTGCCACCCCGTCATCTCCTCCTTTAAGTACTCTGCCATTTTATTGAAGTCAGTGTATTTGAAGTTTAGGACTTTGAGCTTGCTATGATTGGCCTGTACCATGGCTTTTATCTCAAACCACACCGTGTGATGGTCGCTGTTGCTCACAGGGGCACTCACGCAGACATTCGACACACTATCACCGTTGGTGAGCACTACATCCAGCGTTGAGCTTTCCCTGGTTGGTTCCATCACCATTTGCCTAAATAATGCATCTTGGAGAGAATCCACGTTCAAGTAGTTTAGAAATGAAGGGAAGGAGAGAGATGGTTCTATAATTAGAAGGATAGCTGGGATCAAGTGAGGGTTTCTTGAGGAGAGGTGTGACCACAGCATGCTTGAAATCTGCAGGGACTGTTGCAGTGGAGAGTGATAGGTTGAGAATATGAGAAATGGAAGGGACAACGGTGGAGGAGATGGGGCTTAGGAGATTGGTGGGGATAGGATCTGAGGAGCAGGTGATGAGTTTGGATGAAGAAAGAAGGTGGGCAGTTTCCTCTTCAGAGATCACAGGAAAGGAAGAGAGGGTAGCAGAGGTGGGGGGGGGGGAGTTGGGAGTGAAGAGGGGGAGAAGGGGATGTAGCTGACTTTGTGGGGAATTGGAGGGTGATCTTGTGGATTTTGTCATGGAAATAGTTAGCCAGGGTTTGGGCAGAAAGAGAGGGAGGGATCAGAGGCGGAGGCACTTTGAGGAGGGAGCTCAGAGTAGTAAATAGACGGCGAGGATTACAGGCAAGAGTATTAGTCAGATGGACATAATATTCTTGTTTGGCAAGAGCTATGGCTGACTGGAACGAGACAAGCATGAATTTGAAGTGTAGAAAGTCTGCAAGGGAGAGAGATATGAGCCAAGCATGCTCAGCAGAATGGGCACAGGAACGTAGATAGTGAGTAGTGGGCTGGGGTGCAGGACGTCTCACAGGATGTGGCATGGGCGGAGCGAGAGCATCCAGAGCCGAGAGTGCAGCATTATAGGAAGTTACTGCCTCGTCAACAGACTTAGATGACATAGTGGAAGAAAGAGATGAAGAAATAGTGGAAGAGAGTACCAAGGGATCAATAGCATGAAGAAACTTAGAAACATAGAAACATGATGACAGAAAAAGAACACATGGCCTATCTAGTCTGTCCTTCCATATCAACAACTACAACAGTCCACTTTTTACCTTTAGAGATCCTCTGTGTTGGTCCCATGCTTTTTTGAATTCAGTTACTGTCCTCATCTCTACCACCTCCACTGGGAGACTATTCCACGGATCCACTACTCTTTCCATAAAGAAATATTTCTGCATATCACTCCTGAATCTATCTCCCTTCACCCTCATCCCATGTCCCCTTGTAGCAGAACTTGCTTTCAATTGAAAGAGGCTCTCTCCCTGAACATTTATGCCACGGAGGTATTTAAACATCTCAATCATATCACCTCTATCCCGCCTTTCCTCTAAGGTGTACATATTAAGATCCTTAAGTCTGTCCTCATATGCTTTATAATGAAGCCCACTAATCATTTTAGTAGCCACCCTCTGCACCGACTCCATCCTGTTCACATCCTTTTGAAGGTGCGGTCTCCAGAATTGCACACTATACTCCAAATGAGGTCGCACCAAAGACTTATACAGAGGCAATATCAGCTCCTTTTTTCTGCTAGCCATTCCTCTCCGTATGCACCCAAGCATCCTTCTAGCTTTTGCCGTCGCCTTTTCTACCTGTTTAGCTACTTTAAGATCATCAGACACAACCACGCCTAGGTCCCGCTCTTCTTTAGTGGACAAAAGTACTTCACCTCCTATACTGTATTGCTCCCTTGGATTGTTGCAGCCCAAATGCATGACCTTACATTTTTTAACATTAAATCCCAGCTGCCAAATTCTAGACCATTCTTCAAGCTTAGCTAGATCCCTCCTCATGTTATCTACATCTTCCTGGGTGTCTACTCTATTGCAGATTTTGGTATCATCTGCAAAGAGGCAAACCTTACCCAACAGCCCTTCCGCTATATCACTAACAAAGATGTTAAAAAGAATCAGACCAAGGACAGATCCCTGGGGCACACCACTGGTAACATCCTTCTCCTCAGAGTGAGCTCCATTTACTTGTACTCTTTGTCGCCTCCCACCCAACCAATTTCTAACCCAAGCAGTAACTTTAGGGTCCATCCCTAGGGTGCTCAGTTTGTTTATAAGTCGCCTGTGAGGAACAGTGTCAAAGGCTTTACTGAAATCTAAATACACCCAACTAGAGCTCTCCCTCGGTCCAACTCCCTGGTCACCCAGTCAAAGAAATCAATCAGATTTGTCTGACAAGACCTGCCTCTGGTGAATCCATGCTGCCTCAGATCCTGTAATCTGCTGGACTCCAGAAACCTCACAATTTTCTCTTTCAGCAGCGTTTCCAATAATTTACTCACCACCGAAGTTAAACTAACCGGCCTGTAGTTTTCAACCACATCCTTACTTCCGCTTTTGTGTAAAGGCACCACATGAGCCTCTCTCCAGTCCTTTGGCACCACTCCCGACTCCAACGAGGCATTGAAAAGGTCAGTCAGTGGAGTTGCTAGAACGTCCCCAAGTTCCCTCAGTATTCTAGGGTGTATCCCATCTGGTCCCATCACTTTGTCTACTTTAAGTTGAGCTACTTTCTCACGAACACAGTCTTCTGAAAATTGTTCAAGATGTCCCTCGCTTCTGTTCCTATTTGTGGGTGTTTTCTGAGGTCCTGCTCCCGGTTCTTCATCTGTGAACACAGAACAAAAATATTTGTTAAGCAATTCCGCTTTATCCTTATCAGCTTCTACATATTCCCCCCTTGCACCCTTGAGTCTGACAATACCACTCTTGCCCTTCCTCTTCTCACTAATATATCTGAAAAATGTCTTATCCCCCCATTTTATTGCATTGGCTATGTCCTCCTCCTTTTGAATCGTTGCCTTCTTGACTACTTTGCTAGCTTCTCTAAGTTTTTCCAAATGCAGATGCCTGTCTTCCTCTCTCTGTGATCTCTTGTATTTCATGAAGGCCTCCCTCTTTTTCTTCACTTTTTCAGCTACTTCCTTTGAAAACCATAGCGGTCTCCTTTTCCTTTTGCCTTTATTTACCATTTTAACAAAAAGGTTGGTTGCCCTTAAAATATCCCCTTTCAGTTTTGCCCACTGTTTTTCTACATCCTCCAGCTGTTCCCATCCCACTAACGACTCCCTGAGGTATTGGCCCATCTTCGCAAAGTTAGTCTTCCTAAAGTCTAAGATCCTCACCTTGGAATGGTTTCTAACAGCCAAAGTCCTAATACTGAACCACACCATCTGGTGATCACTGGATGCAAAATGATCTCCCACTACAACTTCAGAAACACTTTCACCATTGGTAAGCACCAAGTCCAGTATGGTCCCTTCACGTGTGGGGTCTGTTACCAATTGCCTGAATAGTTCTCCCTGTAGAGAATCCAGGATCTCCTTACTTCTAGATGATACTGCAGCAGGAATGTGCCAATCAACATCTGGCATATTGAAATCTCCTATCAGTAGCACTTCCCCTTTCCTAGCAATGCTGCATATGTCTTCAATTAACTCTCTGTCCACCTCTTCCTCTTGTGAGGGAGGTCTGTATATCACACCAATGCAAATAGATTTCTCTTTCCCTCTTTCTAGTTTAACCCACAGTGCCTCCTCTCTGCCTTTTAAGCTCTGTAATTCCAAAGCTTTAATATTCGTTTTTACATATAGTGCCACTCCTCCTCCCCTTCTTCCTACCCTGTCCTTTCTGAATAAAGTATAGCCAGGTATAGTTACATCCCAGTCATGGTTTTCTGTGAACCATGTTTCTGTAACTGCCACTAAATCCAAGTCAGCCACTCCCACCAAAGCTTCAACTTCAGGGATCTTATTTCCCATGCTACGGGCATTTATACACACTGCTTTCCATATGCTACCCCTGTTACCCATTTCCATAAAGGTATTTAATGTATCACCTACCTGGGGGCTTTCACTTACCTGGGGGCTTTCTTCACCCATCCACAACGAATCTAGTTTAAAGCCCTCTTCAGTAGATTAGCCAGTCTACTACCGAAGATGCGTTGACCTTTCTTGGACAGATGGATGCCATCTCTGCTCTGCAACCCTTGGAACAGCATCCCATGGTCTAGGAAACCAAAACGCTCTCGATGACACCGCCCCACGCAGCCATATATTCATCTCCAGGATGCGAGCCTCTCTGCCTTGGCCTTTACCCTCAACAGGGAGGATTGAAGAGAACACCACCTGTGCACCTAACTGCTTCACCCTCTGTCCCAGAGCCATGAAGTCACTTTTGATACGTTCCGAGGTATACCTGGCAGTATCATTTGTTCCAACATGGATTAGCAACATTGGGTAATAGTCAGTGGGCTTGATGAGTCTCGGCAAACTCTCTGTAACATCTTGGATTTTGGCACCAGGCAGACAGCATACCTCTCTGGACATCAAGTCTGGTCGGCAGATGGACACCTCAGTATCCCTCAGAAGAGAGTCTCCAACCACCACTACCCTTCGTTTCCTTCTGGTCACTGATTCTGCAACTTTGGGGTACTTGAACTCTGGTTCTTCCCTTTCCAGGGATGCTTTCACCTCCTCCACCTCCAGGGCTACATAATGGTTCTTCAATTCAAGGGCTGGAGAAGTTGGATTGGTGATTTTGCAGGCCCTGGTGACTTGTGTCCAACCATTGACATTCTGTTGGCACCCATCTTCTCCTGTGCTGGAGAGCTTGGTTGCTGCAAGAAGCATCTCATCAATGTACTTCTCACTGTCTTGAATGCTCCTCAGCCTCGCCACCTCCTCTCTGAGTTCCTCCACTTGTTTCCTCAGAGCTTCAGCATGCAGGCACCCTGCACATGGAACCGGTCCTTCAACTGGCATTAGGAACTCTGTCTGGACCGAGGCAGAAGCTGTAACGGGGGCAACAGCTTTAGCAATACGATTTTTCCCAGCCATTGTTCTGTTCGTGGAGCTTAGGTATCTGTTAAAGCAAAAGAGAGAGATCTACCAAGTACCAGCCGGTTTTTCAGCTGTCCTTTCAGAGAAAAAAGCAGTTAAATCTCTTTAATTATATTCAAAATGTGCTGGTCCAATTCTCTGTGATTTGTTAAAGGGGGAGGCGCCCTATAAAGCAAGACTGCTCACTAGGGGTGGGTGGGAGTCGGGGTGGGTAGGGAGGGAACTAACACCTAATTAGGTGTTAGCAGTTTCCAAACCTGAGGAGGTTACTGGAGCTCAGCAACCTACTGTGCTCAAGGAAAGTTCCCCTAAAGCACCAAAAAGAAAGTAACCTTGCTTTAAAAAATATACAAAAAACCCTTTTAAGAGCTCCCAGTCAGAGAGCTAGCAATGTAATATAATAAAACAAACAAACAAACCCTCAAATCCTTACTGTTTGTTGATCTGTAGAGCCCTGGTTAGGAAAGCCTCAACAGGGCAGGGCACTGGAGCCTTTTATGCAGTCCTCAGCTGCACTCAGGAAACAGGCCCACTAACTCCTGATTAGGTGTTAGCAGTTTCTAAACCTGAGGAGGTTACTGGAGTTCAGCAACCTACTATGCTCAAGGAAAGTTCCCCTAAAGCACCAAAAAGAAAGTAACCTTGCTTTAAAAAATATACAAAAACCCTTTTAAGAGCTCCCAGTCAGAGAGCTAGCAATGTAATATAATAAAACAAACAAACAAACCCTCAAATCCTTACTGTTTGTTGATCTGTAGAGCCCTGGTTAGGGTTGCCGGGATTTGGGGTTGTCATTCCCAAGACCTGACTAGTGGGCAGGCAAATGGAGATGATGGGGTGGGTGAGTGGGTGGGGCATATGGGGGAAGAAGGGAAAGAGAGGGGAAGGGGAAGGGGAAGGGAAGGGAAGGGAAGGGGAGAAGGAGGATATCAGGGAAGGGGTTTGAGAAAGGAAGGGTGGGGAGAGGAGAGGATGGAGATTTTCTGCGAGGGGAAGCTGGGAGAGGGGCAATTATTGAGGGCTCTGGTTGTGGCTGCGGCGGGGTCTGAAGCATTTATAGAGCACATGGAGCATGAGATTCCAGAGGGAGAGAAAGGCAGAGAGGACGGTATACTATGCTGATAGAAATGTTCCCTCTAATCTTCTGTAGGCTGTGTGTGCATAAAATATCAGCTGTGCGGCTTTTGAAGGAAGATAAATTTTTTGTGCGCCACATAACGACACTCTGAGTTATATACTTTAAAATTTGACTACACGTCAGAATACAGTATGTACACCACATTGATTGCACTAGAAAATATTGTAGAATTTGTGAAAACCGTAAATACACAACAACTTTTAAATTTTAAGACGTCTGTGTTGTTTTCTATCAGAATCAGAACCGTAATTTTTCTGCGCTCTGTTGTAAAGTATGTGCGCTCGCTCGGTGAGGTGTGTGCGCACGCACACGCGCACAGCTTAGAGGGAACAGTGGCTAATAGTCATCTCCTTTAATGTAAAAGGCTTCAACTCTCCTCAAAAACATTCTTTGCTATTTACGGAGTTGGGGATCTTGAAGAGTGAGTTTCTGTTCCTGCAAGAGACGCTCCTTCGCTGCGCCAATCGGGGCTGGTTGAAGTGTAAGCCCTATTCTGAAGTGTGGATAGCGTCAGAAGAAAGGGGCTGGAAGAAAAGTGAAGTGGATAAACTGTTCCATGAGGCTTTGCCCATAAGGGTAGAGGAAGTGAGGAAGGATAAGATGGGGTGCTAGGTGGGCTTCTCCTTACTTTGGCTAATATATATGTGCCTAATGGGGGCCAGGTGCAATTTTTTGTTCGGCTGAAAACTATGTTAGCCGAGTTTGCGAAAGGGCCTGTTCTTTTAGGTGGGGATTGCAATGCCCATATGATACCACACTTGGACTCCACGGGGAAGAAAACCAAGGAGGGAAGTGGAATAAGTCGAGCACTTCAGACATTTATGACTGACTTGGGCCTATGGGATGTCTGGAGGGATATCCACTGAGGGGAAAAAACGTTATACCTATTACTCGCCAATCCATCAGGTTCATACGCGTATCGACTATTTTTTTGCTGGATCAGCACCTGAAAGATGGGGGGGGTGGAGGTAGGACATGGCGTTCTAACATGGTCAGACTATGCTCCCTGCTGGGTTGCCCTTCCTTGTGACCTTGGTGGGGATATGAGGTGGATGTGGAGGTTGGACGGGAGTTTTTTTCCGCTGGGCCCCTGCTGTGCACGACCATGGATGGTTTATATAAGAGTTCTTTGAGCTGAATGCCACAAAAGAAGTTGCATTGCTGGTGGTTTGGGATGCCTTTATGGCTACAGCCTGAGGATGCCTCATAGCTGAGGTGGCTTGAGCTAGGAAGGCTTGGAAAGGGAATCCCATCGGTTGGAAGGGGAAGCTAAGCGCCTCCAGTTAGAACATGCGCAGCAAACATTTTACGAGCAGGGAAACAAGGTTGGGGGTTACCTTGCCTTTAGGTTTTGGAAGCAGCAAACCAAGCTAGTGGTGCGCTAGATTTGGGAAATAGCGCCACCTAGATTATGTTAGCATAAGACATGGACATGAAGCAATCTTGCAAGAGTGAGTGTCCAGCAAGTAGGCACACCCTTTGACATATCTCAGTGACATTTACACCTTTGTCACACCAGCAACCCCTACCCCCAGCATCTTACTGGCTAACTAATACAGTGTTATTGACCTATCTATTGTGCTGAGTCTCCACTTCTCTTTAGTGTAGCCCCATTCTCTTTATTTATTCTTTACCTTATTTAACATAATTCCTCCTTACATTACAGACCACATGCAAGAATGAAGTTTGCCTTGTTTTTCCTTTGCATGTGTAGGTGGTCAACAGTTTATTTGCAAACTTTCCTTTCAGAGTCCCCAGAACAGTTTCTAGTGAGGCAGCCATGAGGCTCTTACATAAAGTGATCAGCCTGACCCTTCCCCCAAGCCATGAGGCTCTTACATAAAGTAATCAGCCTGCTAAGAGAAGGCATTAAGATTTCAGTAGACACCCTTCCCCCACTCCAGGTCTGAACACAATATCCCCTAGCCCAGAAATCAACAGACCAGAGCACACTGGTTTGAACAGGTCACCCAGGTACCTTCCCCAGGGGCTGCTGATTGGTGGACAGGAAATACCTGTGGCAAATGGGATTATAGAATGAGTTTAAAATTTGTACTGTATATAAGGCATTGTAAGACGCCCCTTGGGGCTCAGATTTTTGTGGAGGGTACCGGCTCTCTGTCTGAACCTGTTTGCATACCAGCCTGTCTGTGAGTTTTCCTTCTGTGAGTGAGTGAGAGAATTAGAGCTTTTTCAGCAGCTATGCTGCAACACTAGTTTATTCATGTTTGTGCTTGCTCGATAGGACCTTTGTAATGTAAAAGGTCAACAGAGCAAGGATCCCTCTTTTATTTACTATAGCTTCACTAAGACCAGCCCAGACCTCTGCAAATCTCGATTTTCTGCCCTACATACATTTCCTGCTGAGGGCTTTTGTCTCTTCCAATACGGCAGCTAAAAGAAGCAGTTTTCTTACAAGCGTATGATAGACACACTTTAAATACATAATCTTTCATGTCTTCAATGGGGTCAGCTCCCTGACTTCGTTTAACAATTTTTGGCCTTTCATGGTCCACGCAGTATGCCTTCTGGCCTTGGGTTTCTGTTCCTTCTTTCGGTCCTTATCATAACGGACCACAAAGATGAGGAGGGGAGGGGAATTATCTGCTTAGCAAAACCTGCTAATGCTATCTCTAGGTGCAGAACAAGGGAGTGGGGTAAGAGTCAGCGTGATATGACAGACAGTTTTTGCAAAGCATTCTAGACGTCTCTGAGATACTACTCTTACTTTTGCTTAATATCCTGATCCTTCTGTAAAAATAACAACTAACAGTCTTCTATCAACATCACCATGATTCTTGCAAAAACAACAATTTTTATCAGTATGACTCCCACAGTACGCATTCTGTCCTTGGCTTTCTATTTCTCCTCTCTGTCTATATGCACCACAGAGTAGGACAAAGGGGAAACCTAAGATTAGCAGAGTCTAAGAACTGTCATTACCTGGCGTGGGATAAGGAAGTGGGTAGGAGCGAGTGTAATGTGACAGGCAGCCTTGCATAGCATTGCATTCCATAAGCTTCTGTTTCTCCTCCGTGCTACATGTTGTAAAAACACCATTTTAAACATTTCTGTCATAATCTTACCCTAAAAATGTCTAAACCTCCCTAGATAACAAAGGACATCCTGTACCCAATTCCTTTTTGCCAAAGTACAAAGACACAACTATTTTCCTAGCCTGTGACTGCCCAAGGGGAAGGAGGGGGGTTTAGGGGAAAGAATCTGTATGTTCAGATCTGAGCTGAGAGAAACGTTTCCTTGCATTGAATGTATCAGAAGAAACTATTAAACTTGTATGTTTCTCTTATGCATTACAGAATATCTTCTTTTATCCAAAACTGCTGAGATTAACAAATCAGAATCAGATTACAGTGCACTCTGGGAGCTGTAGTCCTTCCTAGGAGAGATTACTGAGTAGGAGTGTCACTGTGCACTCTGAGAGCTGTAGTCCTTCCTATGAGGGATTCTCTGTTTGGGAGCGACACAGTGCACTCTGGGAGCTGTAGTCCTTCCTAGGGGGTATTACTGTGTGGGAGTGTCACAGTGCAATCTGGGAGCTGTAGTCCTTCCTAGGGAGTATTACTCTGTGGGAGTTAGTGCACTCTCATGTGCTGTAACCGTTTCTCGCAGGTATTTATTTCTGGGACTGTTACTGTTACATCTTGGAGGATTGCAGATCCAGCCTTTGTTCAGTTTCTGAGCATCTCAATGCACTCTTGGAATCAGCCCAGGGTAGGGGGGAAGGAGAGGAGAAAGCATGGTGAGCCTTCATTACTGAAGCTTGTGCTTTGTAGAAAGTTCATCGGAGCGTGATACACTGAGGGAAAAAGAAACCTCATAACATAGTAAGTGAGAGCAGATAATGACCTGCATAGGCCTTCTTGTCTGCTTAGTGAGATTGCTGTGGGTTGTTTACGCCGCTCTGTGCAGGACACCCCCTCCCCCCCCCCTCCCGTTTACTCCACGTCTTTGATTAGTGCTGTTTACACTACTGTGTGCTGGTTACTCCCTTCTACAGTATTTGCTGAAGTACAAAAGCTCTTTAAATTTCCTTTGATTATTACCTCCTCTGTGTCGCTGCCATCCCTTTCTGAATTGCTTCAGTGGTTTTTCTCCCACCACCTCCACTGGAAGAAAGCTCTGGCACCCTGTGATAGGAGATTCCCCTCTGGCCAGAGGTTCTACTGGAGGTGTCAGTTCATGTCAGGATAAAGCGTAGTTACTCACCTGTAACAGGTGTTCTCCAGGAGCAGCAGGAATCAGTCCTCACTTATGGGTGACGTCGGCGCCGACGGAGCCCTCGCGGAGCAATTTTCCCCAGCTTTCAAAGAAAGCCTTTGGGAATTGCAGCGCGCATGCGCGGTCCTCTTCCCGCCCAAGGGTGCCATCTTAGCCAGTCAGATGACATAGCTAAAAAAGACAGCATAAAAATTTGCAAAAAAAACTAAAGCAGACGATTGCAACTCCAAGGGGAGGAGGGAGGGTTGTGAGGACTGATTCCTGCTGCTCCTGGAGAACACCTGTTACAGGTGAGTAACTACGCTTTCTCCAGGACCAAGCAGGAAGTCAGTCCTCACTTATGGGACTCCCAAGCTTAAGGCTACCGGAGACCCTAAGCACAAAAATGAGCTCCCTCTAGCTCAGCAGCACAGAAGGAAAGAATCTTCGCTGAATTATTACCCACCGGTAGCCCACATCCGGGATGGAGGGTAGGAGTTGCTCAGACCTCAAAGAGATTACGGAGGACTGCCTGTCCGAAAGCACTGTCCCTGCGGGACTCCCTCTCGAGACAGTAATGGACCGCAAAAGTCTGGCTCGAAGACCAAGTAGCGGCCCGGCAGATGTCTGCCAGCGGAACAGAGCGGAGGTAAGCCACTGACGTGGCCTTTGCCCGAACGCAATGAGCCATGACTCGACCGTCCAAGGAGAGTCCGGCTGCCCCATAAGCCCAAGAGATACAGTCCACAACCCAGATGGACAGAGTACGCTTGGAGACCGGGAGCCCCAATTTATTGGGGTCAAAAGACACAAAAAGCTGAGCAGCTTTACGGTGCTCCCGCGTACGGTCAAGGTAGAAGTTCAATGCCCTTCTACAGTCCAGGGTATGGAGGACCGTTTCAGCTCGGCTGGAGTGTGGTCTGGGAAAGAAGGTTGGAAGTACCACCTCCTGATTGATATGAAAAGGGGAGACCACTTTTGGAAGAAATTTTGGGTGAGTCCGTAGGACTACCCTATTTTTGTAGAACCGAGTGTAAGGGGGATCAGACACGAGGGCCTGCAATTCACTGACGCGTCTAGCGGAAGTGAGGGCTATCAAGAACAATGTTTTCCAAGAAAGAAAACGGAGAGAACAGGTAGCCATAGGTTCAAAAGGCGGACAGGTGATCCGCTGTAAAACCACATTCAGGTCCCAGTCAGGCGCTGGCGGGCGCAGAGGTGGTTTAAGTAGGAGGAGACCTCGGAGAAACCTCGCTACGAGAGGGTCGCTGGAAAGAGGTCTGCCGTCCACCGGCACATGATGTGCTGAAAGAGCACTGAGGTGAACTTTGACGGAGTTGGACTTAAGTCCCAGATTAGAGAGGTAGAGCAAGTACTGCAAGATCACCGACACCGGGCAGGAGAAGGGATCCTGAGACTGTTGGGTACACCAAACGGAGAAACGACGCCATTTAAGGGCGTAGCATTTTCGGGTAGAAGGTCGTCGCGAAGCTAGGACGACCTCCTCCACCTCTGTCGGCAGGAGAAGGGGAGCAAGGACTACCCTCTCAGCAGCCAGGCCATTAGGTTGAGAGACCTGAGGTTGGGGTGTAGCAGAGACCCCTGATCCTGAGTGAGGAGATCCGGTTGTAACCCCAGAGGGAATGGATCCTCCACCGCTAATTGCAGCAGGAGTGGAAACCAGGGCTGTCTGGGCCAGCGAGGGGCCACCAGGATCATGAAGGCTTTGTCTCGGAGAACC
Organism: Ichthyophis bannanicus; assembly: GCA_033557465.1. Taxonomy (NCBI): domain Eukaryota; kingdom Metazoa; phylum Chordata; class Amphibia; order Gymnophiona; family Ichthyophiidae; genus Ichthyophis; species Ichthyophis bannanicus. The sequence goes on from CM066031.1 coordinate 83,591,526, forward strand.
TTGAAAAGAGTCCGGGAGACTAGCGGGATGGGAGGGAAAGCGTACAGAAGGCTCCCCGACCATGAGAGCAGGAAAGCGTCTGCCGCAACCCGAAGGGGGTGTGGCTGACGAGAGCAGAAGCGAGGAAGTTGCCGGTTGTGAGGACTGGCAAAGAGATCCATCGTGGGGAGGCCCCACTTTAGAAAGAGCTTCTGAACTACCAAGGGATCCAGGCGCCACTCGTGCGGCTGGAGGATCCTGCTGAGTTTGTCCGCCAGGCAATTTTCTTGGCCTGGGAGATAAACGGCCTTGAGAAGAATGCCGTGACTGACGGCCCAAGAGCAGAGCTTCCTTGCTTCCTGACAGAGAAGGAAGGAGCCCGTGCCCCCCTGCTTGTTCACGTAGAACATGGCAACTTGATTGTCCGTCTGGACAAGGACGGACTGGCGAGAGGTCAGGTGGGAGAAGGCCTTGAGAGCCAAGCGGATCGCTCTGAGCTCCAGGAAGTTGATCTGCTGAGCAGACTCCCACGCGTTCCAGAGACCCTGAGTACATGCCCCTTGGCAATGTGCACCCCAGCCCAGGAGGGATGCATCTGTCGTCAGCACCCGGCCCGGCTGATGTGGCTGAAAAGGCATGCCGAGCACTAGGTTTGGCCGATGAAGCCACCACTGAAGAGACGAGGCCAGCGGCTCGGAGACTCGCACTAGGTCCGCTAGGCCGCCTGTGGCCTGTTGCCACTGCTTGCGGAGACACCATTGAGCAGGCCGCATATTCAGGCGGGCATTGGGGGTCACATGGACGGTGGAAGCCATATGGCCGAGTAGTCTCAGGAAGCGCCTGGCGGAGACCAGGGGCTGGCTGCGAAAACGGTCGGCTAGGTCCATGAGCCGTTGAGCCCTGTCGAGCGGTAGGAATGCTCGTGCCTGAGGAGTGTGCAGCCTTGCGCCAATGAACTCGAGATCCTGTGAGGGGAGCAAAGTGGACTTTGCGAAGTTTATAACAAAGCCCAAGTGCTGCAGAAGAGTCACCGTGCGACGTGTGGCGATGGTGACCTCCGGGGCGGACGCTGCTTTGATGAGCCAGTCGTCGAGGTACGGAAAGACATAGAGGCCGTGAAGCCGGAGATGGGCCGCCACCACCGCGAGGCATTTTGTGAAGACCCGCGGTGCGGAGGACAGGCCAAAGGGCAGTACTCTGTACTGGTAATGATTTCCTGCCACCACAAACCTTAGGTATTGGCGGTGGCTTGGGTGGATGAGGATGTGCGTATAGGCATCCTTTAGATCCAAGGAGCATAGCCAATCTCCCTGCTGGAGGTAGGGCAGAAGGATTCCAAGGGTAAGCATCTTGAACTTCTCCCGCACAAGGAACTTGTTGAGGTTGCGCAAGTCCAGGATGGGTCTGAGGCCTCCTGTCCGCTTTGGTACTAGAAAGTACCTGGAATAAAAGCCTAGACCTCTCAGGTGGTGGGGCACCGGTTCCACCGCCTGCTCCTGCAGAAGACCCGCTAACTCCTGAAGGAGTAGTTCCCTGTGCAGAGGGGGTCATGGAGGTTCTCCCGGAAAGTAGGAGGGAGGGATCTGGTGGAAGTGGAGAAGATATCCTTCTCTCACGACCCGAAGCACCCAGGCATCTGAGGTGACGCCGGACCACCTGTGGGCGAAGTGAACCAGCCGGCCTCCGGTGCTGGGAGGAACCAGCGGGGGGGGAGAGGCTATGCTTAAGGAGTCAAAAACCCCCACCCTGCTGAGCAGGGGCTGGTGGTGCAGGCTTGGGGGCTTGCTGCCTACGGGACCCGTTACCCCGTCCCTTGGCCTGCTGGCCCTTTTGGGGAGCTGCAGGGGCCTGATAATGGGGGTATTGTTTGTAGGCAGCCGCCTTCCTCGGGTAAAAGGACTTTTTTCCCGAGCCCTTCTTTTTCTGGGAAGGGGCGGAGGTCTTCCTAGAAAGCCTAGTCCTGGTGAGAGTCTCCGTCTCAATTTGTGCAGCCTTTTCAGCCATGGGCTTGCCAAAGAGGTTTTCGCCTCGGCAGGGGACATCGACCAACTTGTCCTGCACCCAGGGCTCAAGGTCAGACGACTGAAGCCAAGCCTGTCGGCGGGCACCGATGCCGGCTGCGGCCACTCGAGCCGATGCTTCAAAGCCATCATAGGCTGCTCTGGATATGAATTTTGAGCATTCCCGAATGCCAGTGGACAAGGCCAGGAACCTCCGCAAGGGTTCCTCGGACAAACCAGCGGAGAATCCGGCTAGCTCTTTAGCCAGGTCTCGGAGATACATGCCCATGTATAGCTGGTAGGTCTGGACACGACACGCAAGCATAGAGCCCTGGAAACACTTCTTACCAAGGCCATCCAGGTTACGGGCCTCCCTGCCAGGAGGCACCGAGGAGTGCATCTTCTGGCTCTTAAGACGATGCATGGCCGATTCCACTACCATGGAATGGTGTGGTAGCTGTGCTTTTTGGAAGCCAGGGCTCTTGCGGACTCGATAGATAGAATCGACCCGCTTGCTCAGGACCGGCGAGGTGGCCGGACTCTCCCACATGCGGAAGAGTAGTCGTTCCAGCATGGGAGGAACCGGTACAGTAAAGTGTTCCCTTGCGGGAGAGTCATACTGGAGGGCGTCGAGCTCTTCGGCTCGAGGCTCCTCCTCGGGTCCGCAGGGAAGGCCAAAGCCTTGGCCATATCCCTGACGAAGTCCGAGAACCGGGCATCCTCCGGGGGGGACTGCTTCCGAGGTTCGGACTCCAGTGAGTCCGAGGGGACACACCGAGTCCGGAAAGAATCAGGCGACTCTTCCTCTTCAGACTCCCAGACCGACTCCGACGAGGACTCGGTGGGGTCGGCCCGGGCATGGCGCGGCGCCTGCCGCCCCGACGCCGAGGGAGTCGGCGTCGGCGACCTCGGTCCCGAACGGGAGGCCGAGGGTGACCTCGACTGAGGATCGACTCGAGTTCGCATCGACTCGAGGATCGGCTCGGTCTCCGGGGTCGACTTGGACGTCGACGTCCCGGCGGTCGGGGCAGCGGCGCCAGCGAAGCCAGCGAGCAGTGCCCGCTGCTGGTCCATGAAGGCAGACAGTCTGCTCTCCAAGGCCGTCAACCTGAGTCCGAGCTCAGGTGACCCAGCAGCCCCCGACTCGGGCCCCGACGGCGTCGGGCCCGACGTCGGCTGTCGCGGATGCGAGTCCAGGAGGACCACAGGACTTACCCGAGCAGGCAGCTCCGACTCCAGGCGAGGTCGCTTCGTGAGGTGCTCCTTCTCCAAGGACCCGGGACGGCTATCGGGGCTATGCGACCTGGCCCTCGCGGAGCCAGGAGCGTCCACCGACGCCGCCCTCGCGGGTTTCACCTTACGTCGATGGTCCCCGGAGGGAGAACCCCTGTCGGAGGAACTCCGGCGACGGTCCGAGCTGGAACCTTTGGACGCGGAGGCCTCCGACGAGGTCCGGGTACGGCTGGGGTCAGCGAAGATCCTATCCCGCTGATGCCGCCGACTTCTCAACGCTTTGGAGGACATTTTGCCGCAGGGCCCACAGATCATTTCTTCATGATCCGGGCCCAGGCAGCAGAGGCAAAAGTCGTGTGTGTCAGTTAGTGACATATTTCGGTCACACTGACCACACCGCTTGAAACCACTGGCAGCCATCGGGGGAAAAAAGGGCCCCGGCGAGGTCACAGGACCGGGCTGCCAGGGAAAAACCGAAAACGAAAGCTGACTACCTCAGAAAAAACCGACCAGAAGAAGAGGACTCGTGACCGGCGTCGCGAGTCCGGGCGGGAAAAAGACCGGCGTCGAACCGAAGGGAAAAAGAATAAATTATGAAGAAATATCAACTTTTTCGCGGGGACACGACGGGTACGTCTGTAGGGCTCCGCGGAAAAAAGAAGACTGGCTAAGATGGCACCCTTGGGCGGGAAGAGGACCGCGCATGCGCACTGCAATTCCCAAAGGCTTTCTTTGAAAGCTGGGGAAAATTGCTCCGCGAGGGCTCCGTCGGCGCCGACGTCACCCATAAGTGAGGACTGACTTCCTGCTTGGTCCTGGAGAAATACTTTCTCCATAGACAAGCAGAAGTGAACTCCATAGATATGGGTGACGGCATCCTAGAGTCCACGTGGGATGCTCCCCAGCTAATAGTACCATTTTACCTCAGTTTTCATTTTTCCATGGAGCGTTTACCAATGTCTCTGAAACTTGGTAATTTCCACCGCACCTCTGCCCCATTAGTCACCAGTGATCCGGCTGTGGGTCCTGCTCTTTCAAGATTTTATTTATTCATTTATTGATTTGTTTAACTTATTTTATACTGCTTTGTATCGGGTCAAACCACTGTACATTTAATGATGGCTACAAAGTTGTTACAAGAAACAATGATAACTTATCTACAGCAACAAAACTTATATACATTTTTTATGAGATAAACTATAATACAGTGGAACACATCATATGTATAGTGAACAGCAACGGAATGGATGTGCAGACGTCTGAGCAGTGGTTAGGCTTGGGGTGGGTGGGAGGAATATAAAGGGGGAAGACACTGGGGAGAGGGGGACAGGAAGAGTTCATGAGGTGGGTCCAAAGTGCTCCATGAATAGGATGTTCTTGAGGTTTTTCGGTGATATTTCTGGTAGAGAGTTCCAGAGGCTTGGTGCATGTAGTTTGAATGATGTCATGCATGCATATTGGCTGCTTTTGATATTCTCATGTGGTATGGTCAGTAATGGTCCAATATTTCCATTGATGGCTAGACACAAGTACAGCATCTAACTGTCGGTGCTGAACTTAACTCTGGATATTCAATGCTGGGGATCAGATGTGGCTCCAGCATTAAGAACATAAGATATACCATACTAGGTCAGACCAAGGTCCATCAAGCCCAGTATCCTGTTTCCAATCTAGGTCACAAGTATCTAGCAGTTTCCCAAAAAAAACACTGGTTCCATATTGCTTGTATAGGGGAAACCAGTGGCTTTCCCGGGTCCCCTTTAAGAATGATTTATGGACCTTACTTCCAGGAACTTGTCCAATCTTTTTTTAAACCCAGCTACACTAACAGCTTTTATAACAGGCTTTAGTAACAGATTCCAGAGTTTTGTTACGTGTTGAGTGAAAAAATATTTTCTTTTATTAGTTTTATATAGGTTACACTGTAGCTTCATTTTAGGTTCTCTAGTCTTTCTACATTTTGATGGCATAAACAATCAATCTACATTTACCCATTCCACTCCATTCATTAATTTATAGATCTCTATCTTATCTCTCCTCAGCTGTCTCTTTTCCAGGTTGAAGAGCCCTAACCTTTTTAGCCTCTCCACATCGGGGTATCCTTCCATCCCCTTTACCATTCTGATGGCTCTTCTCTGTACCTTTTCTAATAACACCTTATCCTTTTTAAAGATACGGAGACCAAAATTCACACAATATTCAATGTGTGGTTGCATCATGGAATGATACAGGGGCATTATAATATTCTTGGTTTTATTCTCCATTCCTTTCCTTATGATACCTAGCATTGTATCGGCTCTCTTGGCTGCCGCTGCACACAGGGCAGAGGGTTTTAACATGTTTATTTATTTATTTACATTCTCTTATATATGACACTATTCTGCATCAGTGCAGTTTACATTGAACAAGGCATTATAACTTGGAGATAACTATTTTACAGGGAACATGGGCTATGGAGGGTTAAGTGACTTGCCCAAGACCACAAGGAGCACCTGTGGGACTAGAAACCCCAGTCCTTCCAGCCCAAGGTTGCTGTCCTCTAGTGGGATGTGAACCCCTGACCTTCTGGCCTGAAGTACCTTGCCCCAACCACTAGGCCACTCCTCCAAGATGACAACTTAATCTTTTTCCTGGGTGGTGGAGAATAAAACCATAGTTCCGGTTGTTCTTTCCTAGGTGTATAAGTTTGCACTTGTCAACATTAAATTTCATCTGACATTTGAGCATCCAGCTTTCCTATTTATCAATTTCCTCTTGCTATTGTTCGCAAATCTCCTGGGTTTTAACAACTTTGAATAATTTTGTTTCATCTGCAAACTTGATTATCTCACTAATTATTTCCATTTGCAAGTCATTTACGAATAAGCAGCAGACCCACCACATATCCTTGGGGTACCCCACTATTTACCTTTGGGAAAATTGGCCATTTAGCCCTATCCTCTGCTTTCTACCTTTTAACCAGTTCCTGATCCACAATAGTATACTACCTCCTATCCCATGACTTTTTAATTTCTCCAAGAGTCTCTCATGAGGGACTTTGTCAAAAGCTTTCTGAAAATCCAGATACACTACATTGTCCGACCCAAATTGTCTGCCTGTTTATTTACGTCTTTAAAAAAATATAACAGATTAGTAAGACAAGACCTTCCTTAGCTAAAGCCATGTTGGCTGTCTCCCATTAAACCCTGACTATCTACATGTTCAGTAATTTTGTTCTTTATAATGTTTTCTACCATTTTTCCCGACACTGACGTCAGGCTCACCAGTCTGTAGTTTCCCAGATCACCCCTGAAACCCTTTTTAAAAATTAGTGTTACATTGGTCATCCTACAATCTTCAGTTATTTCATATGATTTTAATGATAGTTCACAGATTATTTATTTATTTAAGTTTTTATATACCGTCTTTCATCAATTCAAGACGGTTTACAGGTAACAAAAATGTAACAGCATGGTACTGCTGTTTTACATGGAACAGAACTTAATTAAATTGAAATCTTATAATATGAGAATACAAGAACCATCAGGTAACTATGTACATTAACTATGCACAGTTATATTATATTATATATATTACATTACTAATAGTAGGTCTGCAATCTCATACTTCAGTTCTCTCAACACCCTTGGATGTATACCACCTGGTCCAGTTGATTAGCTACTCTTCAGTTTATCAAAGAGTTGTAATACATCCTCCCGGTTTATCAATATTTCTTTCAATTCTTCTGCTGCATCAGCTTTAAATACCATTTCAGTCATGAGTAACTTCCCTACATCTTCCTCAGTAGAGACCGAAGCAAAACATTCATTCAGTCTCTATTTCTTTCAGAATATCATTGAATATCCAGGGTCGCCGTACTGCCTCACGGCGGCATAGTTAACCAAGCAGCAGCAATATAGCATGCTTCTCAGTAGCCCCTGCAGCTGAAAGATAGGGACTGTCACCCGGATCTCCCACGACACTCCCTGATGCTAAGCGGTTAGCATCAGAGCACACAAGAGAGAAGACGTGATATTCAGCAGCACTAACTGTGTAAATGCCTTTTGAATATCGGGCTCTATGTTTTTAGTGCTTTGTTGGTTTTGGTTGTGCTTAGTAGAGTTTGTAGATGGGAGGAGGATTGGTTGTTGATTATTTTGAAAGTTAGGGACAGCATTTAGTATTTGATGTGGCTTTGCAGGGGAAGCTAGTGGAGGTGTCACAGGATAGGGATTAGGTGGTCGTATTTTGGGGCTCCTTGAATGATTCATCCAGCTCTATGTAATGCAATGCGTAGTGGGAGCAGAGTTGAATTTTTTGAGTCGTGGTAAATTGAGTTACAGTAGTCAAAGTGTGGTGAGATGATGGCCTGGAATGCTGTACAGAAGTCCATTGGTTCCAGTAGGGGGTGCAGGTGTTGCAGGGTTCAGATTTTGTGTTAGGTTGTCCTCATTGTGTTATTTATGTGTGGTTTCAGTATTAGTTGCTGGTCCAGGGTGTTACTTAGATACTAGACCTCTTTCTGGACATTTACATCAATCTCATTTGTTGTCAGGGATGGGGGTGAGTGGAATGTGTTATCCTTGGTGATGCAGAGTACTTTGGGGGGGTTTTGTAGTTAACTGTCAATGAGTTTCTTGCCAGCTATTGAGTGATGTCTGTGAAGCAGCTTGATATTCTTTGGTATATGGCTTTGTTGGTGTTGAAAGGTTCGTATCTCCATTGCCTCAGAAAAATCCAAGTTATCAATGTCCCTGTTTAATGTACATTACCAAGTTTAAATTACAACGTAAACTGCTTTGACTGAAATGATAAAATGGTATAAAAATGGTGAAATAAATCAATCAATTATTCTATCATATGCATAGATGTGGAAGTATGTGTTATGGGCATGGATAATTGGGCAGAGTGGCTGAAGAGAAGTGCCTTGAGGGATGCCTTGGGTTAGAGGGAAGGAGGATGAGGTGTTGATGCCCATTTTTGGTTGTTGTTGTCCCTGGAAAAGGTAGGAGTGAAACAATTTTAGAACTTCATTTTGTATTCTTTGAAGGAGGATGCTTTGACAGATGGCGTCGAAGGCAGCAGATATGTCAAAGAATATTAAGATTTATCCTTGGTATGGTTTCCTGTCACTCCTGCCCCCTCCAACAGGACATTGCATCAGAGGGGGCAGGAGTGGCAAGCCATGAGCGTGCTAGCATGGGCACTTCAAAGCCCGCTCTGGCCACTGTGGTTCATGCTGCAGAGGGGTGAATCGGGCTACATGAAGACTGGAGCCAAAGGTGGAGGACTCAGGCAAGCTCCCTGTGAGTGAGAATGGTCAGACTAAGAATTGCCCTCAGGAGGGCATGACTGGTCACAGAAGCACAGGAGAGTTGACCATTTTAGCTCAGAATCTGAACTCTCTGTTTGCCAACCCCCGCCCATCTGCTGATACGGCTTTGCCTGAGGTGTCTTCAAACTGGTAGTTGCTAGAAGCTCTGAAGAACACAGCGAGGGTCTGGCTGAAGGTAAAGTTGTTTTCACCCAAGTTTGTCCTTGTTTGTAGCTATAGAAGAAGACAGACCAACTCAACCATTAGTGAAGACTAGGCAGTCACCTAGGGCAGGAGATTTTGAGGGGCTGCAAAGAGCAGCAGCAGTCAAAGCAAAAGACTAGATCCTGGCAGCCAGACAAACTCAAAGGGCTCTCAGCACAATCTTTTAGCTGCAGGACGAGCAGACACTCACATGCAATGTAAAATAGAATATTTCAAAGTATCATCTGTGAGGAAAGGAGAAGCTCAAGCTGCCTAAAATAGATGCCTTGATTATGCCATTAACAAAGAAGATGACTATTCTTGTCGGAGGAGGTATTGCTCTGGAACCTTGAAGGATGGTTGAAGAAGGCTTTTGAGGTTTCTACTTTGGGCCTCCAAGCTATTATTTGCAGTGCTTACATGTCTAGGACCTGTTTGCACTAGGTACAGCGGTGACCTGAGAAGGCTTTGGAGGATGACCAGCAGAATTCACAAGAGGCTGTCCGAGTGGAAACAGGAATGATGTACGAGTCATTTGGCAGATGCCTGGTATGACTAAGGAACTGGTCAGCGGATGCAGACTCGAAAAATTGGCTTAGTAGGTTGTCTTTCCAGGAAAGCTCCTGTCTGGGGAGGATTGGAAGACGTTTGTGAAAGACAGAGGGCAGTCAAAGCCCCAGAGGCTGCCAGAGGATAAACCTAGAAGTGCATCTTATTTGAGCTCTGGAAAATCCAGCATTGTCAGCCAGGTGAGGGGCATTCCTCTTAATGTGCCTGTTTTCTGAATAGGTCCTTTTCCTTTCATACTGACAGAAAAGGAGGACTCCATGAGGAGCTGCAGGTCCTTCTTTCAGCAAACAAGCAAGAGGTCATCTGACCAGTTTTCTCAAGGAGTGGGTCAAAATTACATCCATCCAAACGCTCTTGAAGATGGTGAGAAGTGACTGTATGTTGGAGTTTTCCCATTGTCTCACAGAGTTATCATTTCCCACTGTCTGGTGCCAAACAAAGGAACTGTGGTGCAAACCTAAAGGACTTCTGGACAGTGGACACCACACCCAGTGAGCAGTGGGGAACAGGTTAGTACTCAATTTAGTTTCTCATCCCCAAAAAAAGAAAGTTGCTTCTGAACTAGACTGGATGTGAAAGAGGTGAACCGAGCGCTGCCTATTCCACATCTTCACATGGAGATACTGTAGTCAATAACTTCTGCAGTACGCAATGGAGAGTTCTTGTTGGCCATAGACCCATAGCAAGGCCTGTGGGTACATTTTAGTGGCTCCACTGTCTGACTTTTTCAATGCCTCTTTGGAGTGGTGCCAAAGGACTGGAGAAAGACACATGTGGTCTCTGTACACCAAAGTGGACGTAAGGATGACATTGAGAATTACAGGCCAGTTAGTCTAATCTCTGTGGATAGTAAATTATTGGAAAGGCTACTAATGATGTAACTTTGCCAAGATGGGCCAATATCTCAGGGAGTCATTAGCGGGATGGGAACAGCTGGGGATGTAGAAAAACAGTGGGCAAAACTGAAAGGGGATATTTTAAGGGCAACCAACCTTTAAATTAAAATGACAAATAAAGATTAAAGGAAAAGGAGACCACTATGGTTTTTGAAAGAAGTATCTGAAAAAGTGAAGAAAAAGAGGGAGGCCTTCATAAAATACAAGAAATCACAGAGAGAGGAAGACAGACATCTATATTTGGAAAAACTTAGAGAAGCTAGCAAAGTAATCAGGAAAGCAAAAATTCAGAAAGAGGAGGAAATAACTAATGCAATAAAATGGGGGGGGGGATAAGACATTTTTCAAATATTTTAGTGAAAAGAGGAAGGGCAAAAGTGGTTTTGTCAAACTCAAGGGTGAAAGGGAGGAATATGTAGATGATATGGATAAAGCAGAATTGCTTAACAAATATTTCTGTTCTGTGTTCATAGATGAAGAACCAGGAGCAGGACCTCTGAAAACACCCACAAACAGGCACAGAAGCGAGGGGCATCTTGAACAATTTTCAGAAGACCATGCTCGTGAAAAACTGTGTAAACTTAAAGTAGACAAAGCGATGAGACCGGATGGGATACACCCTAGAATAATGAGGGAACTTGGGGATGTTCTAGCAGCAACACTGACTGACCTTTTCAAGGCCTCGTTGGAGTCGAGAGTGGTGCCAAAGGACTGGAGAGAGGCTCATGTGGTGCCTTTACACAAAAGCGGAAGTAAGGATGTGGTTGAAAACTACAGGCCGGTTAATTTAACTTGGGTGGAGAGTAAATTATTGGAAGCATTGCTGAAAGAGAAAATAGTGAGGTTTCTAGAGTCCAGCGGATTACAGGATCTGAGGCAGCATGGATTCACCAGAGGCAGGTCTTGTCAGACAAATCTGATTGATTTCTTTGACTGGGTGACCAGGGATTTGGATCGCGGGAAAGCCCTAGATGTCTTGTATTTAGATTTTAGTAAAGCCTTTGATACTGTTCCTCACAGGTGACTTATAAACAAACTGAGCACCCTAGGGATGAACTCTAAAGTTTCTGCTTGGGTTAGAAATTGGTCGAGTGGGAGGCAACAACGGGTACAGGTAAATGGAGCTCCCTCTGAGGAGGAGGAGGTTACCAGTGGTGTGTTTCAGGGATCAGTCCTTGGTCCGATTCTTTTTAACATCTTTGTTAGTGATATAGCGGAAGGGCTGTCGGGTAAGGTTTGCCTCTTTGCGGGTGATACCCAAATCTGCAAGAGTAGATACCCAGGAAGGTGTAGATAATATGAGGAGGGATCTAACTAAGTTTGAAGAATGGTCTAGAATTTGGCAGCTGAAATTTAATGTTAAAAAAATGCAAGGCTATACATTTGGACTGCAGCAATCCAAGGGAGCAATATAGTATAGGGGGTGAAGTACTTTTGTCCACTAAAGAAGAGCGGGACCTAGGTGTGGTTGTGTCTGATGATCTTAAATTAGCTAAACAGGTAGAAAAGGCGATGGCAAAAGTCAGAAGAATGGCCAGCAGAAGAAAAGAGGTGATAGTGCCTCTGTATAAGTCTTTGGTGTGACCTCATTGGGAGTATTGTGTGCAGTTCTGGAGACCGCACCTTAACCTATAGGTTAGAGTGATTGCGAGGTTGGCTACTAAAATGGTCAGTGGTCTTCATTATGAAGTATATGAGGACAGACTTAAAATGTCAATATGCATATTCAGAGGAAAGGTAGAATAGGGGGTGATATGATAGAGACATTTAAATTCCTCCGTGGCATAAATACACAGGCGGGTCTCTTTCAATTGAAGGCAAGCTCTACTATGAGGGAACATAGGATGAGGGTGAAAGGGGATAGACTCTGGAGCAATATGCGGAAATATTTCTTTACGGAAAGAGTAGTAGATGAATGGAATGGTCTCCCAGTGGAGGTGACAGAGACAAGGACAGTATCCGAAGTCAAAGCATGGGACAAACACAGAGAATCTCTAAAGGAAAACATGGGACTATTGTAGTTCATATGGAAGGGCAGACTAAATAGGCCATCATGTTTCTATGTATTACAGTGTGGGAGTGTCACAGTGCACTCTGGGTGCTGTAGTCCTTCCTAGGAGGAACTACTGTGTGGGATTGTCACAGTGCACTCTGGGAGCTGGAGCCCTTCCCTTCAGGGATTATCTCAGGGCTGTTTCACCTAATGGGTGAGTTTTGCACCTAACATGACAACCGTGAACCTCACTTCTAAACCAAGGTATGTGGAATATGACCTCAGTCTCTCAAATTTACTGGTAATGCATGATGTAGTACTTGCATCGTGTGAAAGAGAGCCTCCTGCTGGACTTACTACTACTACTACGACTATTCAGCACTTATAAAGCGCCACACACGCAGCACTGCACAGCTAAGCTACAAGAGGTGGCTAACAAACAAACAAGAGACAGTCCCTGCCCATCAGAGTCCTGCTCATTGGAGCTTACAATCTAGTTAGAACAGTACAGAGCATTAGTCAGTTCTGTGGAAGATACAGTACAGTTTGGTATAGCTTGGTCTATAGTTTGGTCAAAAACGTTGACGGGGGTTAGGGTAGGATGAGGATGGAAGTCAGGATCTGAATGCAATGGTGAAGAAGTGGGTCTTCAACCTGAATTTGAAGAGGACCAGGGAGGGCGCCTGGCGCATAGATGCAGGTAGGCCGTTCCAGGCGTGTGGGGTAGCAAGGTGAAAGGAGCGCAGTCGGGAGTTCGCGGTGCAGGTGAAAGGCATTGAAAGAAGCAATTTCTTAGCGGAGCGCAAATTTTGAGAGGGGACGTAAGGAGAGATAAGAGATATGAGTTGTTGAGGGGCCATAGAGTGAATGCATTTATAGGTCAGCAGGAGAAGCTTGAATTGGATGCGGAATTGGGCTACTGTTTAGCTAATTTATGAAGCTTGTCACACCCAGTACAATGGGAAGATTACTGTATCTTTCTGCCACATTTTCTTAGTCTCTGACTGCACTTCTTGATACTTCCGGTTCTTCTGCCTCTCCATGCAATTCAGAGAATAATCACTTGTAACAGAGACCTCTATTATATTATTCAAGACTAGCAGTATGTCAGTTTATTTTCCCCAGTGTGAGTTCCATGATGACTCACTAGTCTTCATTTTGTGCAGAAATATCTCCCACGTTTCAAAAAACTAAAGGTCTCTCCCCATTGTGGATTTTATGATGCATCACTAGCTCTGAGTTCCAGTGGAAACGTTTCCCACATTCAAAACAAGAAAATGGTTTTTCCCCTGCGTGGGTTCTATGATGCAGCACTAGCTGTGCTTTGGTGACAAAACATTTCCCACATTCAGAACAACTTTATTTATTCATTTATTTAACATTTCTTATATACTGCCTTTCATGATATCAAAGCAGTTTACATTGAACAGAGTACTATAACTTGGAGATAACTATTGTAGAGGGAACAAGGAGCAATGGAGGGTTAAGTGGCTTGCCCAAGACCACAAGGAGCACCTGTGGGACTAGAAACACCAGTCCTTCTGGCCCAAGGTTGCTCTCTTCTAGTGGGATTTTAACCCCTGACCTTCTGGGCAGAGGTAACTTGCTGCAACCACTAGGCCACTCCTCCCTCCAACAACTAAAAGATTTCTTCCCTGTGTGGGTTCTATGATGCAGCACTAGTTGTGTTTTTCTGGAGAAACATTTCCCACATTCAGTACAACTAAAACGTTTCTCTCCTGTGTGAGTTCTATGATGCTGTACTTGTTCTGATTTTGTGCAGAAACATTTCCCACATTCAGTACAACTAAAAGGTTTCTCACCGGTGTGGGTTCTATGATGCAGCACTTGTTGTGCTTTTCTGGAGAAACATTTCCCACATTCAGTACAACTAAAAGGTTTCTCGCCTGTGTGGGTTCTATGATGCAGCACTAGTTGTGCTTTTCTGGAGAAACATTTCCCACATTCAGTACAACTAAATGGTTTCTCACCAGTGTGGGTTCTATGATGCAGCACTAGTTGTGCTTTTCTGGAGAAACATTTCCCACATTCAGTACAACTAAATGGTTTCTCTCCTGTGTGAGTTCTATGATGCTGTACTTGTTCTGCTTTTGTGCGGAAACATTTTCCACATTCAGTACAACTAAAAGGTTTCTCACTGGTGTGGGTTCTATGATGCCGCACTAGTTCTGCTTTCGTGAGGAAACATTTCCCACATTCAGTACAACTAAAAGGTTTCTCACCGGTGTGGGTTCTATGATGCCGCACTAGTTCTGCTTTCGTGAGGAAACATTTCCCACATTCAGTACAACTAAAAGGTTTCTCACCAGTGTGGGTTCTATGATGCTGTACTAGTCCTGCTTTCATGAGGAAACATTTCCCACAATCAGTACAACTAAAAGGTTTCTCTCCTGTGTGGGTTCTATGATGCATCACTAGTTTTCCTTTCGAGAGGAAACATTTCCCACAATCAATACAACTAAAAAGTTTCTCCCCTGTGTGGGTTCTATGATGCAACACTAGTTCTGCTTTCGTGAGGAGACATTTCCCACATTCAGTACAACTAAAAGGTTTCTCCCCTGTGTGGGTTCTATGATGCCGCACTAGTTCTGCTTTCGTGAGGAAACATTTCCCACATTCAGTACAACTAAAAGGTTTCTCCCCTGTGTGGGTTCTATGATGCCGCACTAGTTCTGCTTTCGTGAGGAAACATTTCCCACATTCAGTACAACTAAAAGGTTTCTCACCGGTGTGGGTTCTATGATGCCGCACTAGTTCTGCTTTCGTGAGGAAACATTTCCCACATTCAGTACAACTACAAGGTTTCTCACCGGTGTGGGTTCTATGATGCCGCACTATGTCTGCTTTCATGAGGAAACATTTCCCACATTCAGTACAACTAAAAGGTTTCTCTCCTGTGTGGGTTCTATGATGATGCACTAGTTGTGCTCTTCTGAGGAAACATTTCCCACAGTCAGTACATCTAAAGAGTTTCTCCCCAGTGTGGTATCTATGATGCATCACCAATTCATCTTTTCTGGGGAAACATTTCCCACATTCAGTACAACTGAATGGTCTCTCCCCCGTGTGAGTTCTATGATGCTGCACTAGATGTGTTTTCCTGAGAAAACATTTCCCACATTCAGTACAATGAAAGGGTTTCTCCCCTGTATGGGTTCCATGATGCCTCAGTAGTTCTACTTTTGTGGTAAAACATTTCCCACATTCAGTACAACTAAATGGTCTCTCCCCCATGTGGGTTCTAAGATGAACCACAAGTTGTGAGTTTTTGAGGAAAGATTTCTCACATTCAGTGCAGTGAAATCTTTTCTCAGCCCTGTGGATTTTCTGGTGCATTGTTACGGATTTCTTAAGAGCAAAATTTCTTCCACATTCAGGGCTTTTATAAGATATAGAAGGCCTCTCTGTTGGGATAGTTCCCTCTGCTGTGTGGGTTACCAGGTGGCTTCTTAGGCGATCGCTTTGATTGAAACTGCTCTCACACTCAGTACATGTAAAATGTCTCTCTTGCGTGTGGGCGTTTAGGTGGAGTGCTGGGTGCACCTCGTGTGTGAAAGAGTTTCCCCATTCTTTTCTCTTCTCCTCTCTCTTCTTTTCCTGTGTGACTCCATCACCTGCTGGACTTAAAAAGAAGGCACTAATCACGTGTTGGGACCACAGAGGTATTTCTGAGTCTCCTGATCCCAAAATCCCTGCTCTGGACTTATTCCACATCTCTGACCAATCAGCTATGATTAATCTGATAAGAAGGAGAAAGTTAATCTCTTACTTGATTTCATGATCTCTTGATGTCCCTCCTTTCATACAAAAGAGCAAAGCAATTTGCATTAAAATTAAATAATTACTGGCCAGTATTCAAGAAATATGACGGCAGATAAAGACCATACAGTCTGCTCCTTCTGCCCTTCCATACCATCTTTGACTCTACTCTCTCTTTCTCTGCAGCATCCAAAAGATAGCTAAAACCTCTTGCTTCCTTCTCTATAACATCAGAAACATTTGTCCCTTCCTTTCTTCACACACTACTGAGACCCTCATCTACTGCTACTGAACATTTGTATAGTGCTACAAGACATACGCAGCACTGCACAGACACATGTAAAAAACAGTCCCTGCTCATTAGAGCTTAAAATTTAGTCAACACAGACAAAAGAGTAGCTGTAGATATGGGATACAGCTAGGGGGAATGGTAAGGAAACACGAAGGAGATCAGGCGACCAATGTTCCCTCTAATTTTCTGTAGGCTGTGTGCGCATAAAATATCAGCTGTGCAGCTTTTGAAGGAAGGTTATATTTTTGTGCACCACATAATGACACTTGGAGTTATATACTTTAAAATTTGACTACACGTCAGAATACAGTATGTACACCACATTGATTGCACTAGAAAATATTGTAGAACTTGTGAAAACCATAAATACACAACAACTTTTAAATTTTAAGATGTCTGTGTTGTTTTCTATCAGAATCAGAACCATAATTTGTGTGCGCTCTGTTGTAAAGTATGTGCGCTCGCTCGGCAAGGTGTGTGCGCGCGCACACGCGCACAGCTTAGAGGGAACAGTGCAGGCGACTCAACGTACAAAAGCGGCAGCGTGTGAGTTTTGAGCCTTAATTTTTGGAATGGCTAGTGAAGGCGTCTTACGTACAGACTCAGGTAGTTTATTCAGGGCATAAGGAGTAACAAGGCGAAGGTAGCGAAGTCTGGAGTTAGCAATTGAAGAGAAGGGCACAGATAGAAGAAGTTTGCAAGAAGAACAGAGTTCCTGAAGGGGGTTGCAGGGAGAGAAAAAGAGAGGAGAGGTAGTGAGGAGCTGCAGAGTGATAGATCAGCAGAATTAGTAGTTTGGCAATGAAGTGACTTGAGAAGAGGGGTAATATGAGCATGATGAGGCTGGTGGAAGATTAGCCATGCAGCAGAGTGTTGAACAGAATGAAGGGGAGAGGGAGGATTCAGAGGGAGACCCCCAAGGAATAACATACTATAGAGAGAGATAAGGAGTGTGCCCAAGACAGATCCTTGGGGTACAGCAACTGACAGCGGAATAGCAGCAGAGGAGGATCCACCAAAGCAAACACTGAAAGAGCGATGGGAGAGATAAGAAGAGAACCAGGACAGTACAGAGCCCTTAAATCCAAGCGAGGACAAGGTATCAAGGAGAAGCAGTAGTAATATTTTGGAGGAAAGATGGAAGAGAGGAGATATGACAGAGATGTTTAAATATTTCCATGGCATAAATGCTCAGGAGGAGAGCCTTTTTCAAATGAAAGTAAGCTCTGCAATGAGGGGACAATTTATTTTATTTATTTAACACATATTTTTTTATACCGCCTTCTCGTATAATCAAAGTGATTTACATTAAAATAAACATTACAGAGAACTCAATGTGTAAACTTAGGAAGGGGTGATATGCAGGATTTGCACAGATGCAAAACATATACTGCATATTGCAACATATGTACAAGAGTCAGATATTGTTTTAGGCATGTGAGATGAGGAGGAAGAACTAGGTATTGTCTCTGAAGTGATCAGTGAAAAGAAAGGTTCTGAGATGTTTTCTGAATTACTTTAAGTTCTTGGTTGTCCTGAACTTCTCTAGGAGAGAATTCCAGATGGCGGGTGCCGCTAATGAAAGAGCCCTCTTCGTTGGTGTAAGAACTAGGAGTTGAAATGGTGTCTCTGGTGCTCTATCTCTGTCTCTGGTAGAATTCCAGCTGATGTGTTGTTTCTTATCTTAAAGATAGTCAAGGCAGTTTTGTATCTGGCATGTGAGGTAATTGGTAGCCAGTGAAGCTGATATGAGGTAATTGGTAGCCACTTAAGCTGATATAAGAGCGGTGTTATGTGATCATTTTTAGCGGATCCTGTGATGATGTGTTCAGCCTTGTTCTGGGCTAGTTGCAAGAGACGAGTGTTTTGAGTTGGAAGACCTACAAAAAGGGAGTTACACTAGTCAAGAATGGGGACTATAATTACTTGACAGACCGTGCAGAAGTGATCCAGACTGAGGAGGGGTTTTAGTCTTTGGATTATAGCAAGCTTTTTGAATGCGTTCCTGCAGGTTCTGTTGATGTGGGCTTGTAAGTTTAGAAAGCCATCAAGGGTGATACTCAGGTAGCGTACTTCCTCTTTTACTGGGATTAGAGTGTCCATGATGGAGACTGATGATGGGGGTAAAGGAAGAGTCCCGTGTTATGAATACCGCCTCTAATTTTTAAAGTTGACTTGGAGGTTGTTGGAAGCCAGCCAGTTGCTCATCTTCTGCAGGCATTTAGCGATAGCTGTATAGTCTGGCATATCGAGATGGATAGGGGAATAGACCATGATGTCTCCTGCATAAGTGGCATAGTTAATTTTGTGCTGCTTGAAGATGCTGCAAACTGGTTTTAAGTAGGAAGGGCAGGCAGGGAAGACCCTTGCAGGACTCCCTGTGTTGTGTTGAATGGAGTGGAGGTGTTTGAACAAACTTTGACCTTTTGTTGTCTATCACTGAGGTAGGATTGGACCCAATTGAATGCTGTGCTCTGAAGTCCAATGTTAGTTAGTCGGTTTAAGAAGAAGCTGTGTGATACGGTGTCGAAGGCCAAGGAGATGTCAACAAAGATAAGTAGGAAACCAGTTTTAATGTTGCCGATTCCTCTTAGGAGTATGTTGAATAGATGTATGAGGAGGGTCTCAACAATATTGTTAGGACAAAATTCATGTTGGTGTGGATCCAGAGAAGCATAAAGGTCAATATGGTCTTGCAGCCCTGGGTTTACCTCTTTGCATGCAGGGATATGTAGTTCTGATTTCTCCATTGCACTCCATAAGAAAAGGAAAACTACAAGTAACTGCATGCAATGGGGTAAACCCAGGACTAGAGCAAGCCTGTCAGGCACATCTGGAGCCAGTTGGCAACCTCAATCTAGAGTTGAATTATATATTGATTATTTATAAAATACTGCTTATTGTACCTAGTGGGTACTGGGTGTGAATATGTCTGGAAATTGCCATGTGAGCACATTTTCTGGACATGTCCTATCTCTGGAACCTGGAAGAATGGTAGATACAGTATAATAGATCAGCACCACCATCTGCTAGAAATGCAGATACAGTCATAAAGTCCTTACCCAGGGAGATCAGAGTCTCATAATTCTCCTTCATCACCTCCCTGTAAAGCTCCTTCTGCCCTTCATCTAAATACTCCCACTCCTCCTGGGAGAAAGAGACAGCGATGTCCTCAAATGTCACCCGCATCTGAAACACAAACCAGAAACACACTCAGGGACACGTGGAGGTGTTCAGAGTACATTAGATGTCGGCTGGCTTTATTCTTCTACCCTGGAAATCCAAGGGAGCTTTGCATTTAAAACTTGTAGAAACAGACCTCGAAGCTATTACTGTTCTCCAGAGTACCGGGGGTGAAAGCACATTTAGTGGATCTCTCTGGCTAAGTTTTTATTATTTTTCTTTTGCATGCTTTGAATAGTTTTAGCTGCCTGTACCTCATCTGCCTTTGGGAATTACTGTAATTGCACTGCTTTACTTACTGCCTGTGTTTAACATAGTAATATAGTATAAGACGGAAGATAAAGACCAGTATGGTTCATCTAGTCTGCCCAGCAAGGCAGCAAGAGTCGGTGAACCTGCCACTCTGTGTAGGTCACCCCTCTCCATGCCTTTGTTTAGGGGTGTACCTAACAGCTCCATATAAGTAACCCTTATTTGTTGAGATGTAAGAGATAGTTATGTTTATTTTGATTTTATCCTGTTGCTATAAAGGGATCCATTGTGTCTGTCCCATGCCATTTTTTATTTATTTATTTTTATTTATTTGCAGTCTCTTTTATACCGCGCTATTCGATATCAGTGCGGTTTACAATGAACATAAGAGTTGCACATCTCAATTTTGTGATTTGTGCTTACAGTGAAACAGGTATAATAACTTGGGTATACATTAAACAGGTATAACAGGTAAAATAGGGTATAAATAACCAGTCCCTTAACAAGGAGACACGATGAATAAATACAGTCTACTTTATGCAACAATATAATTTTGAATTCTTTCACTGTATTTTCCCCCAACACTTCCATCGGGGGGGCATTTCAAGAATCCACTATGTAGATTTCTTTAGCCTTTGAGAAAATAGTAGATGCAATATAGGAATTACCTAGCTTTAATAAAAAAAAGTTCAAATTTTCAGCCTGATCTAGAAAAGTAGCTTTAAAAGAATATGTTTGGCCTGCACTGCAGGGTCTCTGGCTTAGGAAGTCAAACTCATAGCCTACTGCCACTTATTTCTCACCCTCCCTCCCCTCACCCACCCACCCACCCCAGGGCTGGATGTTCTTAGTCACCCCAAGATACACAGTTGCTTGTTATAACTTTAGTGGAAAGCACGTCTCTGTTGCTTTTTCATCTGGCAAATGCCCCATACTTGATACACTAATCAAATTTATTTTTAATCAGTGCAATAGCTGTGATGCTTTAATCCTCAGGAAAACAATTTGGAGCCTTTGAGTTTGTCCTATCCATCTTATGCTATCTGCTATGGAAAAATAATTGATTCAATTGTAGGAAGATTTAGCTGCAATGAAACAAACCTCTCCCATGATACAGCTTGCAAACAATCCATGCAACTCCTTCAAAAAATCCAGCAATACAGGAATAAATGGATGACAGTGGTTCTGGCTGGTTATGTTGCATTACATGGAGACACCAACTCCACCTCGAGATACCCTTGCAGAATGCCTTCTCAGCCTTGGTAAATTAGGATTTTCCATGAATGCAAACTGAGGTGGCCTTAGACAAGAAAGTCTACATCAGTTTACAGACATCTAAACCATAATAGACAAAAGACACAGGTTCCACAATGCTTGTACTGGGTCAAGCATTGATATCCTGGGTCCCTTATTAATAATGGTTTATGGACCTTTCCTCCAGGAACTTAAACCCAGCTACACTAACAGCCTTTACTACATCCTCTGGTAACAAATTCCCGAGTTTGATTACACGTTGAGTGAAAAAATATTTTCTTTTATTAGTCTTAAATAGTTTACCTTGTAGCTTCATTGCATGTCCCCTAGTCTTTCTATATTCTGATAACGTAAACAATCGAACTACGTTTACTCGTTCCACTCCGTTTATTAATTTATAGACTTCTATCATATCTCCCCTCAGCCCTCTCTTTTCCAGGTTAAAGAACCTTTTTTGCCTTTCTTCATAGGAGTATCCTTCCATCCCCTTTACCATTTTGGTGGCTCTTCTCTGGACATTTTCTAATAACATTATATCCTTTTTAAGATACGGCGACCAGAATTGCACACAATATTCAAGGTGCAGTCTCACCATGGAACGATATAGAGGCATTATAATATCTTTTGTTTTATTTTCCATTCATTTCCTTATGATACCTAGCATTCTATTTGCTCTCTTGGCCGCCGCGGCACACTGGGCCGAGGGTTTTATCATGTTATCCACAATGACGCCTAAATCTTTTTCCTGGGTGGTGGTTCCTAATGTGGAACCTTGCATCGTGTAACCATAGTTTGGGTTATTCTTCCCTAGGTGCATAACTTTGCACTTGTCCACATTAAATTTCATCTGCCATTTTGATGCCCAGTCTTCCAATTTATCAAGATCCTCTTTCAATTTTCCATAGTCCACTTGGGTTTTAACAACTTTAAATAGTTTTGTGTCATCTGCAAATTTGATAACCTCACTTGTTATTCATAAATTACCTGGAAAGTGGAATATGTCAAAAAGCAGCAGACCCAGCACAGATCCCTGGGGTACCCCATTATTCACCTTTCTCCATTGGGAAAATTGGCCATTTAGCCCAACCCTCTGCTTTCTATCTTTTAACCAGTTCCTGATCCACAGTAGTACACTGCTTCCTATCCCATGACTCTTTAGTTTTGCTAAAAGTCTCTGATGAGGCTGATGAGGGACCTTGTCAAAGGCTTTCTGAAAGTCCAGATACACTATGTCAACTGACTCACCTTTGTCCACCTGTTTATTTACACCTTCAAAAAAACATAACAGATTAGTAAAACAATATCTTCCTTGTCTAAAGCCATGTTGGCTGTCTCCCATTAGGCTGTGACTATCTACATGCTGAGTAATTTTATTCTTTATGATGGTTTCTACCATTTTTCCCGGTACTGACGTGAGGCTCACCGGTCTGTAGTTTCCCGGATCACCCCTGGAACCCTTTTTAAAAATTGGTGTTACATTGGCAATCCTCCAATCTTCAGGTATTAGAGATGATTTTAATGATAGTTCACAGATTACTAATAGCAGGTCTGCAATCTCATATTTCAGTTCTTTCAACTCCCTTGGATGTATACCATCCGGCACAGGTGATTTGCTACTGTTCAGTTTATCTAATAGTTGTAATACAACTTCCCGATGTATCGATATTTCCTTCAGTTCTTCTGCATCTTTAAATACCACTTCAGTCATGGGTAACATCCCTACATCTTCCTCAGTAAAGACCGAAGCAAAGAATTCATTCAGTCTCTCCGCTATCGCCTTGACGCCTTTTAGTGCCCCTTTAACTCCTCTATCATCTAATGGACCAACTGACTCTCTCACAGGTTTTTTGCTACAAATGTACTTGAAAAAATCTTTATTTCGTGTTTTTGCTTCCGCAGCAAGCTTCTTCTCAAATTCTCTCTTTGCCTGCATTATCAATGCCTTGCATTTGACTTGCCAGTGCTTGTGCTGTTTCCAGGTTTCGTCGTTTGGCTCTTTTTTCCATTTCCTGAAAGATGCTTTTTTGGCAACAACAGCCTCTCTGACCTCACCTTTAACCCTTTCCAGGCCGAGCCCAAAACTCTAGGGATCTAAAAGTCTGACTAAATATTCCTATCAAATGGTATATAATACATGACCATAGCAGAAGGAAGATCACTATTAGAACATATTGAATAAGACGGGTACAATTTTCCTGAAATATGCAAGAATTAACCTGGATGCAGAATGTGGATTAAAAATTTAAAGTAGGCCTTCAAAGGGTTAAACAATGCTGGCAGTTTTTTGGACTTCCTTCCACTTTTCTTAAAGCATGGAATACAGCCGGTCTGGGCTTCCAAGATAGTAGTTTTGAACAACACCCAAGCTTGATGTAAGTCTTTAACCTTTAATAGTTTTTTCTTAACTATTTTCCTCTTTTTATCATAGTCTTCCTTTCGAAAGCTAAAACGTCGTATTGTGGATTTCCTTACTATCCCTCCTCCATTAATTAAATCAAAGGCGATCATGCTATGATCACTATTGCCAAGTGGCCCTAAAACCCTTGTCTGCTCTATTTCTGCAAGAATGGTTTATGTAAACTTTCTTGATTTGTTTGTTAAAATTTCATAAATAAAAAATTAAAAAAAAATGGCGGGTACAATGAAACATGGGCAATCGTGCCAACCAATTAGAGATTATTAACATTCTATTTACATCATAGAGCTATTTACAGATATATAGCGTAGCAATTCCGTATGGCGTGTGGCTAAGGTACTATCTTATTTACTGAAAAAGGACAAAGAAAAAGAAAAAAGATAAAGAAAAAGAAAAGAATGGGTATGTGTTGTGTTTAAGTAGGGTCAGGTTGTGGTACTTGGTTCGTGCTGCCCTGGGGAATCGGGACATCATCGTGTTGCAAGTTGTAGACATGCTGGGCAAATAGATAGGTCTTTAGTTCCTTTCTAAAGGATTGAAAGTCCTTAATCTCTCTTAGTTTGACTGGGAGGTTGTTCCACAACGTAGGTGCAAAGAACAAGAAAGCAGTGTTGCTAGTCTTTTGCTTTGATTTTCAGATGGATACTGGAACCAGCAGCATATGTAGATTCACTCTTCTTCTTGACCTGCTCTCCTGTGGGGTATGTATTAGCGTTGTCAGGTAGGACAGTGCTATGTTATTAATGAGCTTGAATGTAGTTACAATTAATTTATAAGTAATTCTACATGACACTGGAAGCCAATGCAAAGCATACAGGATAGGGGAGATATGGTCAGATAGTTTTGCCTTGAAAATAATCCTGGCAGCAACATTTTGAGCCAACTGATGAAGAAGATCGGCTGATTTCGGGGAGGCAAGTCATGTCTGTAACTTTTAGGATATTCCCACTGTTGTACTGGATCCCACTGATTCCCACTGCTGATAGGGGAAGGAGCAGGCCCATGTGGGATTCAAACCCATCACCTCTCACACCCAAAGCAAGCGTCTTTGCTCTAGGCCAAAGAGCCAGTGGGATCGACAACCAAAGGGAGGCACAGGGCAAAGTTAGAAGCTGACCTTGCTTCCCTCGCGACTCCGCCTGATCGGCGCTATGAGGAAGCCATCCTGGCGCCGAGCACAAAGTGACGAGGGGGGGTGGGGAGAGGAGTGCAGGTCGTCGGTCCCGTTGGTGCCGCTTGCTGTAAGCTACTCGGCTACTCCTCCACTCCATCATGCAGAGGCCCAGTAGGAGTGCCATGCTCGGTTCTGATCCGCAAGGCGGTGAGGGAAGAGGTTCAGTGCCGAGCTGCCGTTTCGCTGCCAAGCCGGGATCGGGAGGTGACATCGGCCTAGGTAGATCCAGGGCCTTTGGTGGTGGGCAACATCAAGCTTGCAACTGGGGATGGAGGCCTTAGAGGCACATCCCGAGTGGCAGCAGCAACAGGGCAGTATGTTCCGAGGGCAGCGCATGGCCAGCAGGCATAGGGAAATTTCCAGTCAGCTCCCTTTGAACAGCATTGCAGCAGCTGTGCTCCCAGCCTAGCCCTTTGCTCAGAGAAGACAGAGCCGGGCACATGCGAAGGCAGAGCACATGTCCATAGATAGATGTGCTCCCAGCCTAGACCTTTGCTCAGAGAAGTTGTCTTTGAGAAGTTGCCTTTGTTCAGGAATCTGAAAGAAAGAAAGAAATCCGAGATACCTTTTAAATGCATATAAGTAGATTTTGTTTGGAGAATAGAAAATTCTGACTTGGTGGCAAGGCGGAAGAACAGAAACTGGCTAGCTAGGGGTGGGCAGGGGAGTGGGGCCAGTTGGCCCATGCTCAGTGAGCTTGTGATAAGGAAGCTTATCCTGATACAAGAAGAAGTGATACAAGAGGTGAATTGGCTCTGAATAGGCAACCTGTGCTGGCTGGTAGAAACACTAAAAAGGAGTGTTTACATAAAGGACTACCAGACCCAGAATGCACTGGTGTGCAGGAGGCCTCTAGGAGAGCTGAAGTGGGGGAATGTGTGCTTAATTAGGGAGGAAATGAGGTAATCCCTAATCACTCATTTCTTAGGGCAGGGCTTGATTCAAATCACCTGGAGAGTGTTGGGGTGGAGCGGCCATCTGGGCACTTTAAAACTAAAAGATATTCTTTAGATCAGCAGCAGTGCAAACAGCAGTGCAGAGGACAAGAGCAGCGTGGAGAACAGCAACGTGAGCTGGAAAGACTGATCCTGAGTAGAAGGAAGAACAGCAAGACGTCCAGAGGGTCTAAGCAAGGAGCCCAAGGCAGTACGTATGCTGAGAGTGATTCCAGGGGCAAGCATTCTCCATTGGACTGGAAGAAGCCAGAGGCTTGGAGATATACAGCCAGGAATTCACAGACGGCACCGGCAAGGAAGACGGCTGCAGAAGGAATGAGCTCAGATGCCTATTTAAGGAGGTATGGTAAAAGAGGCCCAAAGTCCAGGGATTCTGTGTGGAGAACTGGAAAGAGAAACTTCACTACCTACTGGCCAAGATACCCAGAGAGGAAACCTGGCAACGTGATCTCAGGTATGATCTCTGATTTGTTCCCTAGCTTGGAAAAAGGAAGACAGCAGGGAGATAGTTGTTTATATCCTGGTAGAGATCAATTAGAGAAATCCTCTGAGCCAGTGTTAAAAGGAGATCCAATGATATTCCAGGAACAAGGGGAAATATCAGGGGAAGAACTTGAATATATGGATTGTTCTTTGTCTAAACTGCTGTTCTAAAATAAACCTCAGACAATGGTCAAACACCAAAAGGAACTGCAATAATTGTTAACTTTCCAGGAAAGTTTCTGTTAGAGAAAACTTTGGAAGAAAGTTTGAAGCCACGTGAAAAGTGAACCAGCAATGATGTACAGCTGGCCAAGCACCTGTGATGGAAGGAAGGCACAGTGCACGTGGGACTGTGAAAGAAAGCTTTTTCCTCTGTGTGTTGTAAGAAAGCTGTGTGAGTGTTTTTTCTTGACAAAGACTTTTCCTTTTGGGTTTGTTTGTTTTTTTTCCCTCCAGCTCAGCACTGCTAAGAAAGGTTATTAGCAGGGGCTAAAGGAAAGACCTTTTCTGTTCATCAAAGGTCTTTGTTAAGTTTGCTTAATAATTCAGTTGCCTTATTTTGTTTTTGCTTCCTGTATAAAACACCTGAGAAATGAATCCTATTGATGTTACCAAGCATATCTGTGCGAGGGAATAACACCCCATAAATAAAATCTGTTTTAGCTTTACACTCGAGCAACTGCAACTCATTATTCTGGCAAAACGGACAGTGTTATGTGATTGAACTACAAGACCCACAATCCTTTGCAAGTCAAATAAATTCCTGCCTGTGCATAGATTGTGGAACTTTCACAACAAGCACCCCCGTTTACAAGCTATAGAGCACTTCCGTCTTGGCGCCATCGGATGACATCACCAAGTGTGGCTGACTCATCCTGCTTGTCCTAGGAGAAAGCTCCTTCTGACTTCCATCTAAATACTACAACTCCTGGGAGAAAGAGACCGCAATGTCATCAAACATCACCAGCATCTGAAACACAAGCCAGAAAGACACCCAGCACCTTCTGCATCACATACATCAGGAGACTTTCCCGTGCTGTGGCTCAGCAGGACAGGGAATATTTTCTGTGTGTATATAATTCACAGTCACATATCACACAGTCCCAGAGCAAGGATACAAAATGGCAAGAAATAATGTGGTAATATCCTGTCAGAGCTATATTGTGTAATACACAACTAAAAACCTGCTCATTTGAATAACATTCCAGTTACTGAGGACAAGGAAAAAAAACATGTATATCAAGATCGAGGCATATTAAAAAATCCAAGCCCATTTTACTCTTTTTTTATAATTAATACTTTAACTTCAAATATCTCTTCCAAAGACAGGGAAGCTTGTAAAACTAGAGGGCATAATATGCAGCTGTAAGGGGGTAAACAGAAAGGCAATGTCAGGAAATACTTTTTCACTGAAAGGTGGTGGATGCTTGGAATGCCCTCCCGATGGAAGTAGTGGGGGCAAATACAGTGACAGAATTCAAAATAGCATGGGACAGACACAGTGGATCCCTTTACAGCAACAGGGTAAAATCAAAATAAACATGACTATCTCTTAAATCTCAACAAATAGGGGTGACCTACATGGAGCGGTGGGTACACCCCTAAACAAAGGCATGGGGAGGGGTGACCTGCACGGAGCAGCAGGTGCATCTACTCTTGCCACTTTGCTGGGCAGACTAGATGGATCATACCAGTCTTTATCTGCCGTCATATATCCCTCTCCCCACCCTGGTACAAATACACCTCTGTAAGCTGCTCTGTTGTAATATGTAATGTAAATAGTTCGATCTCAGCTTCTACATAAGTGCCCAGCTGACCTGTATACAGTTTATTGTATCATAGTTTAAAATGTTCCCTATAACCAAGCTTTTGGAATTCAGTTCTATGTAAACTGCCCCTGATCGATGGAATATAAAAAGCATTCAAATAAATAAAATAAATATACTATGTTACTATATGTATGTATGCTACTATGCGCCTCCTTATCTCTCCCTAGTTGTATCCTTGTCCTCAGCTGTTGCATTGTCTGTTCCTTCTGTCTCATTACCCTTCCCTATTGTACCCTTGTTCTCATCTATTGTACTGTCTGTTAAAGAAAATTGTAAGCTCTGAAGAGCAGGGACCATCTTCCATGTGTCTGGACAGCTCTGCGTACGCCTTGTATAAATGATTAATATTAGTAGTAGTAGTAGACTAGACTGTAAGCTCTGACGAGCATGGACCATGTTTAAAAGTATCTGTCAGCACTGCGTACGCCTCGTAGCGTTAAATAAGTGATCAGTAATAGTAGTAGAAGTTGGAGGCAATCTCCTACCTGAGCAGAAACTCCTGCAGGCATTGTCCTCTCAGATTTTGGTGTTTGTGGGATTTCTCTGGCTGGAGCGGAGGAAATAAGGGTTTGTTTCTTACAGTGCTCGGGGACTGTTAAAGGAGCAGGAGGGGAGGAGAACAGACCAATGACATCACAGTGAGGGGCTGGAGCTTTACAGAGTCCCAGGAGCCTGCTGAGAGAAACAGACTGAGCCTTTTCTCCATGGACCAGCAGGATTGCGTCAGCCACACCTGACGACGTCCTCCAGGAAACGCCATAGATACGGAAGTGCTCTCCAGAGCATGCCCAAGTAGCCCTACCTCACCAGCCCGCCGCTAGCCTGGCCAGTCTTTGTTCTTCCACCTTGCCAGCAGCCTGCTCTCCTCTACATCTTCCATCATAAGAACGATCAAAACAGCATGCCTAAACTGGGCTTCAAAAGTGTCCCTGCTGCAACAGGAAAATGCTCAGCAGCGTGCCTGGGAGATCGGGAGAGC
The DNA here is from genome assembly GCA_033557465.1 of Ichthyophis bannanicus. Lineage (NCBI taxonomy): Eukaryota > Metazoa > Chordata > Amphibia > Gymnophiona > Ichthyophiidae > Ichthyophis > Ichthyophis bannanicus. Next base: position 83,620,292 of record CM066031.1, read on the forward strand.
AGCGGCAACCACCGGAGGCTATGAGCATGTGCTCCTCCCCTTCATCGGAGAGCTCCAATCACCTTGGGGAATCAACTGCTTTTAACGGCTTGCTCAGCAGTGTGCCTACGCCTGGCGGGCCCGCGCCTGAGGGCCTCGCCAGAGGGCCCTTTGGCGTGGCCCTTAGGCGTACGGCCGTGCAGGACAGAGAAAACATCTGCGCTATTTTGGTTAGTTCTACCGGTATGTGTATGTTGTTAATGTATTGTAATGTATGTATTGTGTTTCCCTAAGTTATGTATTCCCTGATATCATCACTTTGATGTAACTATAAAGTGGTATGTTTCCCTTACCTTTGTATAACCCTTGTATTGTATTTACCGCTTTGATGGAATGATAAAGCGGGATACAAAAATGTCTAAATAAAGAAATAAAATGAGCAGCATGGACACCCATGATATCTGTATTCGCTGCTTGAGAGTCAGCCACAATGTGGAAGATTGCTCACACTGCAGCAGGATGTCTCTGAGGGTCCAAAAGTCAAGGGGACACGTGTTGAGGGATTACCTAGCTTCCACGAATCATGCAGGTAAGTCCTCGTGCACTCACTTCAACAATCTGCCCGGTCGTGACCACAAGCTCCTCGATGACATCGGCAAGAAAGTCTTCCAACGGGACATACTCAGTGCTAGTATTGTGGCGCACCAGTTCCAGCATGTCCTCTTCCAGGATGCCTGTATGGCAGACATCAAGAACACCATCACGTCCCTCCCTAAAGAGTCACAGGCGTTGATCTCTAGCATGCTCACTGACATGACCAAATGCAACAAACATCTGGTGAGCTTAGCCTTTGACACCTTTGACACGTCTGTGGACATGGCTAAGAGCGTCCAGTCTGCGCAACGACACCCACAACAGGATTGCTGATGCACCCTGTACAGGCGAGTCGCTCTTCGGGAACAAAGTGACAGAAACAGTAAATGACATGAAAGAACACTGTACTACACTGCAGACCTTGGCGGAGGATGGCTTTGAATGCTACAGCGGCACCCAAAAGGGCGATTATCAGCGAAAACCATACTACAGTTCCAACAAAACATACCCTCCCAACCGAAAGTGGCAAGATCCCAGATACAAAGCCAACTCTTACCACAGACCCTCTCACCAGCGCCAATCCCAGAGGGACCGCAAGCAGAAGAAGAACAACAATACACCAGCAGGCAAGGGTGGCTCCTCTTTTTGACAGACATTTTCAGGCATCCACCCAGATTGGGAGGCGCCTGTCGCAATTTCTGCAAGAATGGGAGAAGATCACCTCGGACTCCTGGGTCCTACGAGTCATTCAAGAGGGATACCACATACGGTTCTTTGCACCGCCTTGCAAGCACACCAAACCAATCAGCAAGAGCCCTCCCCATCTACAACCCCCCATGGCCACAGAACTGATGCACCTTCTGACCTCCCGCGCTATAGAGGAAGTACTATCAACCAAGATCAACTCTGGATTCTACTCCAGATACTTCCTCATTCCAAAAAGGTCAGGCAGAGTGTGCCCCATCCTAGACCTACGCAGGCTGAACAAGTTTATCACCAAGGAGAAGTTCCGGATGTACTCTCTCAACTCCATCTTCCCCCTGATTCAAGCCGGCAACTGGATGGCATCCCTGGATCTGCAGGAAGCCTACACCCACATCCACATTCACAAATCACACAGGAAGTACCTCCACTTCAAAGTACTGGGGCAACACTACCAATACAGAGTCCTTCCCTTCGGACTGTCTCCGGCACCACGCATCTTCACAAAGTGTATGGCCGTAGCAGCAGCGCACCTCTGCAAGCAAAACATCTCCATCTTCCCCTACCTGGACAACTGGCTCCTCACAGCACCCTCTGCTCAGGAGCTGCAAGAGTCCCTGCGGATGGCCACTGCCCTGATTTCTACCTTGGGCTTTGTCATCAACTGCGACAAGTCACAGCTACAGCCCTCCCAGCAGCTGGAATTCATAGGAGCGGTCATTGACACCCGGGATTCGAAGGCCTACCTCCCAGACTGCAGACTGCTTGCCCTCACCTCACTGGCGGGCAATCTATCCACAGCGGGGAACAATTCTGTACATTCCATCTTGCGCCTTTTGGGGCACATGGTGGCCACGACATCAGTCCTCCCTGTTGCGAGGATGAAAATGCGCATGCTCTAGTGGCATCTGCACACCCACAGCACTTCTCTACCCACATCCCGATGACACCACAGATCAGAACACAGTTATGCTGGTGGATGGTACCAACAAACCTCTCACAGGAGGCAAGAACATCCACCAACACAAACACTAGGTGATTCTCACCATGGACGCGTCCAACACCGGTTGAGATGCACACCTCCTGCAGTTCAGCACCCAAAGGGCATGGTCGCCACGAGAACGGTGATTGCACATCAATCTCCTCGAGCTGAGGGCTATCAGATATGCTCTTCGGAATTTTCTTCTGCACCTGCGGGACAAATCTGTCCTCATCCAGATGGACAACCAGGTGGCCATGCTCTACATCAACAAACAAGGAGGAACTGGGTCACACTCCCTCTGCAAGGAAGCCCTGATATGGTCACTGGCCTGGAAAACAAGTGCAGATTGTGGGCCTCCTATCTCCCGGGAGATCTGAACACCCTGGCGGCAAACTGAGCAGGCAGTTGCTGCCCCATGAATGGACTCTCCTCCCGGAGATTACCGACAACCTCTTTTGACAGTGGGGAACTCCATCCATTGAACTCTTTGCCACAGAACAGAATGCCTAGTGCCCCCTGTTCTGTTCAAAACACCCATCAGCCAAGAGGTTAGCAGCATATGCATTTGACGTGTGCTGGGGAGAGTGGTCTTTGGTGTACGCCTTCCCGCCGACCCCCCCCCCTCATTCCGGCAACACTTCAGCGAATCATTCAAGACAAGGTGCATACCATCCTAGAGGTCCCTCACTGGCCACATCAGATGTGGTTTGCACTCCTGCTATGCCTGGCCCAAGGGGCTCCAATATGCCTCCCCCTCAGGCCGGACCTACAAACACAGAACGCGGGCAACACGAGGCACTCCAACCTCAAAGCCCTCACTCTCACTGCCTGGAGGTTGAACGGCTGAACTTCTCAGCACTCCACCTGCCAGTAGAAGTACAGGACGTGCTCCTGGCAGCCAGGAGACCGTCTACTAGGAAGTCCTATGGCCTCCAATGGAAGAGATTCAGCATCTGGTGTGCAACGAGCGGACTCGATCCAACTATGTGTCCAGTCGCCATGTCCTACAGTATCTCAGCTCTCTCTCCGACCTTGGTCTTAAGACCCAATCCATCCGGGTACACCTCTCAGTGAAAGCAGCTTTCCATGCCCTGACAGACGGAACCAACTCGACTGCGGCACTGCCTCTGACCACACAGAAAGCCTTTGAAAAAGTCCTTCATGAGAAACTCTTGGCGAAATTAAAAAGTCATGGGATAGGAGGCAGTGTACTATTGTGGATCAGGAACTGGTTAAAAGATAAAAAGCAAAGAGTAGGGCTAAATGTCCAATTTTCCCAATGGAGAAAGGTGAATAGTGGAGTACCCCAGGGATCTGTGCTGGGTCTGCCGCTTTTTAACATATTCATAAATAACCTGGGAATGGGAATTCAGATGACACAAAATTATTTAAAGTTGTTACAACCCAAGAGGGTTGTGATAAATTGCAAGAGGACCTTGATAAATTGGAAGACTGAATGTTCAAATGTGGACAGGTGTAAAGTTATGTACCCAGGAAAGAACAACTCAAACTATTGTTATACGATGCATATTAGGAACCACCAACCAGGAAAAGATTTAGGTATCATCGTGGATAAAATGTTGAAAGCCTCCACCCAGTGTTCAGCGGTAGACAAGAAAGCAAATAGAATGTTAGGAATTATAAGAAAAGGAAACGAGAATAAAACAAAGAATATTATAATGCCTCTGAATCATTCCATGGTGCAATCGCTCTTTGAATATTGTGTGCAGTTCTGGTTGCCATATCTTAAAAAGGATATAATAGACTTAGAAAAGGTACAAAGAAGAGCCACCAAAATGGTAAAAGGGATGGAAGGATACTCCTATGAGGAGAGGCTTAAACGGTTAGTGCTCTTCAACCTGGAAAAGAGACGGCTGAGGGAGATATGATAGAGGTCTATAAAGTAATGTATGGAGTGGAACGGGTAAACGTAGATCAATTGTTTACACCATCAAAAAGTAGAAAGACTAGGGGACATGCAATGAAGCTACAGTGTAACCCATTTAAGACTAATAAGATAAATTATTTTTTCACTCAATGCGTATTCAAACTCTGGAATTCGTTACCAGAGGATGTAGTAAAAGCTGTTAGTGTAGCTGGGTTTAAAACGGTTCCTAGAGGAAAGGTCCATAAACTACTATTAAAGAGGACCTGGGAAATCCACTGCTTGCCCCAATACAAGCATTATGGAACCTGTGTGTCTTTTTGGGAAACTGCCAGGTACTTGTGACCTGGATTGGCCACTTGGAAACAGGATAGTGGGCTTGATGGACCTTGGTCTGACCCTGTATGGTATTTCTTATGTTTGTAAGGAGAGGCATCCCTGACTACACATGTGCTCAGAAAGCAGCTCCTGCATGTTTAAGAGTCATTGCTGGTATCTCTTATTGCTGTGAGGAGGTGCTGAGAACAGAGTCCAGGTGCTGGTGTGGACTTGAGCATCAAGCAGTGATGACTTTTACCAGATCAGCTCTGAGGGCACACTGGTTAATGTTTAGTAATTGTGGCTGGATGCAAGATCGGGAGTAAAGTACTCAGCCTGCCTTTGTTTATGCCTGCTGTGAACTATGCAACTGTGTAATAGAGATTCTTGGATCCTCCCTGAATGAACTCCCTCTTTTACACAGGGCCATAGCCTTGGGAGGCTGGGGGGAGAGGAGAAAGGGAGAGGAACCCAGAGGTGAAACAATCCCCTCCTATAAGCTGCTGGTAAAATGCCCCCAGCCCTGGAGTGAAAACTATCCTACCTGTGCAGACTCTGCCTCAGCCATTCTCTCTCCTGCTTTTCTGGGGAGGATTCGCTCTCCCTTCACTCTCTCTCTCTCTCTTTCTTTCTTTCCGGGGACGAGGCTTCAGGCTCTGCTTCTTTCTCAATGGTGGAGGCTTGCAGAGAAGGGAGGGCAGGAAATGTTGGCGTTAGAAGAGGAAGGGGAGGAGGATCTGGCCAGAGAAACTGAAAGTCTGTGTTCTCAGGATCCAATGCAGGTGGCCATTAGGGTTGCCAACTGGCTCCAGATGCGCTCGACAGGCTTGCTCCAGTCCTGGGTTTACCCCATTTAGGGTTGCCAACTGGCTCCAGATGCGCCCGACAGGCTTGATCCAGTCCTGGGTTTGCCCCATTGCATGCAGGGACTTGTAGTTTTCCATTTCCTATGGAGTGCAATGGAGAAAGTAGAACTAAATGTCCCTGCTTGCAATGGGGTAAACCCAGCACTGGATCAACCCTGTCGGGCGCATCTGGAGCCAGTTGGCAACCCTAACCCCATTGCATGCAGTTACTTGTTTTCCTTTTCTTATGGAGTGCAATGGAGAAATCAGAACTACATATCCCTGCATGCAATGAGGTAAACCCAGGACTGGATTAAACCTGTCGGGCGCATCTGGAGCCAGTTGGCAACCCTAGTGGCCATCTTCAGAGTGTCAACAAGCTGCTGAGGCTCCAATTACCAGTCATAGCTGCCAACCAGCCCCATGCCAGGAGGAACAGAGATCCAGGTCTGGTTTTCTAAATCCAAACACAAAGGAGAAGGGAGGAAGAAACTGTAGTACAGCAGTAGTGGTGATATGTAGAAAGAACAAACATATTTAGCTAAGATAGCATTAAAAGAAAAATGTAAAAACATTTTTGAGCTGCAGCAATTAGCATTTTTTTCATGCCGGCTGCCAAGGCTGAAATTATTCCAGCTATTCAGTGCTACTATACGGGGAGCTATGCGGAGAGTCATTTCCACTGTAATACGGCTTTTTGCTGTTCTGTGCTGCATGGCTAGCTCATTGCCTCTGTACAGATAAACTGCAGCACCAACCCTGCACCGCTCCGGCACTCCATAGAGTCGAGGCAGAGAGAATATTTAGTGTAATTTCTCCATAGTGCTTCTGAATATCCCTCCCAGCGGCACATATCTGCTTAGCAGCTGCTGATACCTGGATATGTGCTTTAGAAAACTGACCCCTAAACCTTTTTACCACGAACATATACAAAGTTGAAAAGTGTACAGTTATAATTACAGTGAGACCCAAAGGCACGTCTCCCTTTCCCTTCCACTGGAAGGCTCGGGTATGTCTACCTGTGGGTAGCAGGGGATGTGCGACTGGTTGTGAAGGTGCTGGGGATAATGGGTATTATGGGGTGTGAGCAGTGTCTGATGGTGTAAGTGAAGTGCCTGCGTGTAGGTTTATGGTTTATGATTGTTTTTTACATTTATGCAAGCAGGCAAGATGGTCTGCAATAAAAACAATCAATAAACAGAAAGGAAAGCCATATTATATAAGGAAAGAGAAATGGGTAGGGGATAAAAGGAGAGAGCAACAGAAGGGGGAGGGGGAAAGAAGTTACAATAGGTTGAAGGTCAGCCAGAGATTTCATAAGTCAGCTCAAAAAGATATGTTTTCATTTTAGCCTTGAAACCTTTGAGGTGGGCTGTAGGTGAATTTCAAAAGTTAAGCTGTTCCATATCAGAGGTGCAATCCAGAAGGAGGCCGAATTGCAAGTTGAATCATTTTTAGTTTGGGAAGGAGTGGGAATATGAAGATGATATGTGCGTATTTAATCTAAGCAGGGACTGTCTCTTGCATGTCTGTGCAGTGCTGCGTATGACTTGTAGCGCTTTATTGTAGCAGCAGAGCGCAGACAAACCAATGATACCAGGAGTCTGTTCAGAAGGTCCAAATCATTTATTTGTGCACAAGTCTCAAGCAGAATCAAATTCAAAATGGCTGAGCAATGGCTGTTAGCAAAACATCAACTTTTATAGCTTTCTTTCTCATTCTAGACATAGGCAAACATTTCATTGGTCCCAGTAACCCCCCGTACACCTTCTATTGGTCCCGGTACCGATATGTCTATCCAATGATGTCCCTTGACTGGGCTCAGCACCTGGTTACCCCCCTTACAGTCCCAATTACAATGGTCAGTTCACCAACTTAGATACTTTTCTCCTCCAAGGTCATTTAGCTAGTTAGAACATGTGGGAAAGCGTGGCACTGTAACTTTTCTTTCAGCAGTATTAATTAATTCCCTAGAAGCTGTGCTCTCTTATCAATATCAATTAGACTTGTTTTTCTATATTTTCTAAGTTTCGATTCTGCTTAGCTATACTAAATTGTGTTCAGTTAGGTTTCGATTCTATGGTAGCAGCATCTAGGGGAATATGTAATTCCTTTGGGCCTCTCCACAGGCTTTATTTACAGGTCAAGCTACTCAGGCTCGTCTGCTTATTTCAGACACCATGGATCATAGGCCTTCGCCTACCACATTCCCCCCTTTGATTAATCTCACCCTATTACTAATAAGGTGTGAGAGTTAAATCACTCAATTATACTATGGTCGGGTTCCGACCAAGTGTAGTAGGATTAGGGTGCCATAAGGCTAAAATCTTAGTTGCGGTTTTCCGCTCCACGGTGTTCTCAATAACACTGTTAATAGATCGCATACAACATGGGATTATACATGGTAACATAAAGAACAAGGCTACAAAGATTAGTATTATCATAGCAAAAGTAGTGAATCCTCCTAATCCAGAAAAGATAGATGCAAACCAATTGGGTATCTGAAGACTATGCCAGGTCTGTACTGGCACATAAGTTTGCTTCCGCATGTGTTCAGCAATTTCTTCAACAACCTGACCCTTATCATCTATCTTTAAGCAACAATTGGTAAGGTTCAGCTTACCACAGACTCCTCCTTCAGCAGCTAACAAGTAATCTAGAGCTAAGCGATTTTGATAAATTGCAGTGCGCATTTGTGTGCTTTGTCTAGCTAAAAGTGTAAGTGCTTGGCTAGTTTCATTAGTGATAAGTTCAACTACCGCTTGTAAGCGTATGATTCTATTCAACATATAAATTGGGGTACGATATCCCCACATGCCATCTTGCTCCCAAGTGGCAGGTCCATAATAGGCAATAATTCGTTCTGGGGGCCAATCTTCACCATCCCATTGCTCCCACTTGCCTATCTGTAAGGCTGCTCTTCTCTGTCTTTTTGAATAAACTGGGTAGCCTAGTTGTTCACCATGTTCTGTGGGCAACAGAAAGAAAGAGGGTCGAATAGTTCCTAAGACACATGCTCCTTCCCAGTAGATAGGGAGTCGGGCATATGCTCGGGTTCCGCAAATCCAATATAGGCCAGGTGGGGCTTGCCAGTTATGATGTCGGTCGAGGTTAGTCCATAAAGGGGCAAGCTCGGGGAACCGTGCTAAAGGATTGGTGGGCTCTGGTTCATTAACTCCTGACCACCAAGATGTCCGTTTTGTGGTATCATTATAAAACGTTTGGCTAAGACAGACAAGCTGCCCTACCTTAGAGATAAATTGGGGTCCAGTTCGAGCATAACACAAGCGCCCAACTATTGGGTGTGCTAATACCCATTCGCTGGTAGTTTTGTGTAGCTCTGTCTGATTGTAGACTACTGAGTAATTCAATTCTTGGGCCTCCCAAGGCCACTGATCGCCCATCTTGGTTCCACCACAAAAAAAACAGTCTGAAATGCGGAGGCTGGATACCACAGCTCCGGCCAATTCTAGGAATAAATTCTGAGAGGGATGAGGGATATCAAACTTGTTTACATGCATGGTTTCATAAAAAGTGTTATGTATATGATACCTTGATGATCGATGGGCTTGGGTATTTAGTCTAATATGCACAATGGTTCCGGGATCTGATCCAGTACCTGCAATGCGCAATCCAAATTTATACCCTTGTTTCCACACACTGGGATTGGCTATGGACAATTCTAGTGGATTACAAGCACCTTTTATGCAATTCTTAGGATCCTTCATAGATGGCTTAGTTAAGGTAGCTATCCGATTATCGTTAATGGTTACCATTGTGTCAAGTTCCCATGTAGAATAAAACACACATTCCCATCTTGGGCAATAATAGTCTTTAACTGGTGCTGTGCTGTATATGTCTGCGACACCTTTTTTACTTATACATGTCCCCCACCCAATTGCTCCTTCTGGACACATATACTTTCCATCATTAGCATAAGTTTTCTCCCAATTGGCACACTTTGAACGACTATCTCTATTGATGGCATCACAGGCATCAAAATATAAAACAGCAGGCTGTGTGGGATCAGTGAGTGGGAGTGTAGCATTTAGTAACGCTCCATCTGCATCATTCCATCTTATCTCTAAAGTATAATAAGATGGGTTCTGATGTGGGTTAAAACAAATCCTGGATTTACCTTTAGTACAAACATTCAGTTCAGTGGTGTTATAAATACACCGACTTACTGTACCAGTACAGGTATAGTAAGAATGATAAAGCAAAGTCTGAGTCACTTTCATTCCAGTTCGAGTGGTAGTAATACAGGCAGTACATGGGGGTAAAGCATGTACCAGTTCAAAGCTCCCCAGGCAAGCAGCCAAAGTAAGATAATAACAAAGATGCATGTTGATTGTAGTTCTTCTGGATCTCTGCTGGAAAATCTTGACCACGTCGTCCTCAGCGGGATGCCCGTTTGCTAATGAAGCAATTCAACGGGTGTCAATGTTGATTGAAGATCCTCAAAAGTCAAAAGTCTCGTTATGATGCCAACTTATCAAATGTAGTTGGTCTAATACAAGTCTATAAAGGCACAGTTAGTCGATGAAGAAAACAAATGTCTTTGCTGTATTGGGAACAGCAATCCTCTTCGAAAGACTTGGCTGCTGTAGGGCACTGTAGCACATGAGTGTCCCCAATGAGATCTAGGCTGCTGGCTGCCTCCGTAAGGTGAGACGCAAAGGGACGTCAGGATGTGGCTCCGCTGTCCACTGGTCCTCATCTGGAACTGCTGCCGGCTTGACTCTGCTGTGATGAATCCAGGAATCGATCTCTGCCACCTTTACTGCAGTTGGGGTAGACAGGATGACGGTGTACGGTCCCTTCCAATGAGGTTCCAACGGTGTCTTCTTCCAGTCTTTAATCCACACTGAGGTACCGGGCTTGTAGGGATGTAGGGGTTCCGTCAAGTTGATAGGCAACTGGTCCTGAATCCATGCATGAAGAGTCTGTAGAACAAAACTAAGAGCTAGAAGTTCTTGTCTGGTTATTTCTGAACCAATCTGGGCTAAACTACCTTTAATTCTCTGCACTATTGGTGGGGGTTTGCCATATACTACCTCAAGAGGGGAGAATCCTGTTGATTTCACAGGAGCTGAGCGTATTCTGAGTAAAGCTATTGGGAGCACTTGGGGCCACTTCAGGCGGGTCTCCTGGCAAAGCTTAGGCATTTGGACTTTCAGGGTACGGTTCATTCGCTCAACTTTCCCTGAACTCTGAGGTCTATATGCAGTGTGTAGCTTCCATTGTATCTGTAGGGCATTTGCTAACTGCTGAGTAATCTGAGACACAAATGAGGGTCCATTGTCTGACCCTATTACTGCTGGAATTCCAAATCTGGGGATAATCTCTCTCAGCAAAACTTTGGTAACTTCTCGGTCCTTTTCAGTCCTGGTGGGGTAAGCCTCCACCCACCCAAAGAAGGTACAAACTAACACTAACAAGTAGCGGTATCCATTGGCTTTTGGCATTTCTGTAAAGTCAATTTGCAGGTGGTACATAGGGGTTACACCTCCTGACTGAACTCGGGGTGGTGGCGTGGGACCCTGTTTGGCATTGTTCTTGGCACAAATTAGACACTGGCGGGCTACTGAGGCTGAGAGGGCTCCCAACAAAGCAATGCAAAAATGTGGCTTGAGTACTTTTTCCATAGCACTCTTTCCATAATGTGTGGCTTGATGGAAAGCCTTGACAAAGGCTGGTCCCAATAATTCAGGGATTACTATTCGTCCTGGGGGCTGACTGCCCTCGGTTGGTGGCAGCTCAATCCACCCATCTTTCAGCACTCCCTCTTCCTTATTACAGTAGTAATCCAATTCTTTGGTGGTATATCGTGGTGTCCATGAATTAAGGGGTACTGGAAACAATGCTGCCTGCATTGGCCTGGCTTGCAATAAAATTTGGCCTGTCATGGCTGCTTTTCGCGCTGAGGCATCAGCGAATCTGTTTCCTTGGGCAACCTCTCCTTTACCTGCTTGGTGTCCTCGGCAGTGCATGACAGCTACACGTGTTGGGGCCCACACTGCATCTAATAGCATCAATATTTCTGGGCCATATTTGATCGATTTTCCTCCTGACGTAATGAGCCCTCGTTCTTTGTAGAGGGCTCCATGTGCATGCAAAGTGGTGAAAGCATATTTTGAGTCTGTATACACATTTAACAAAAGTTTTGCACCCAATACTAATGCTCGGGTGAGTGCAATCAATTCTGCTTTCTGGGCTGATGTGCCTGATGCCAGGGCTGATGATTCAATGACCTCCTCCCGGGTGACAACTGCATACCCGGCACAACGTCGTCCATTGATAATGAGACTGCTTCCATTCACAAAATAAGTCTGATCAGGATTCTCTAGGGGCACATCTGTCAGATCAGGTCGAATTGAGAATACAGTATCCATGACTTCTATACAGTCATGCTCTGGGGGTTCTTCACTGACGGGTATCAATGTGGCTGGGTTCAAACCATGGCTCACTTCCAATTGTATCTGTGGGTTTTCACATAGCATACTCTGGTATTTCAGCATTCGGGAATTGGTGAGCCAATGATTCGCCTTCTGTTCCATGAGGGCAAGTACTGCATGTGGCACAGTGACTCGTAGATTCTGTCCTAAGGTGAGTTTGTCGGGTTCACTCACCAACAATGCTGTAGCTGCAACTGCTCTCAAGCATGGTGGCCATCCTTTGGCCACAGTGTCCAATTGTTTCAATAGGTATGCTACAGGTCGCTCCCAATGTCCTAATTTCTGAGTCAACATGCCCAAGGCGTTCCCTTGCACCTCATGCACAAATAGATGGAAAGGCTTGTGAACATCTGGTAATCCGAGTGCTGGTGATGACATCAACTCTTCCTTCAATGTCTTAAAGGCTGCATCCTGCTCAGATCCCCACTCTAGTGGCGACTTTTCTTCTCCTTTGGTGGCATCATACAGTGGTTTGGCAATTTGAGCAAAGTTGGGAATCCAGATTCGGCAATATCCTGCTGGTCCCAGAAAAGCCCTAACTTGCTTTCTGGTAGTTGGGGTTGGGATTCCGCATACAGCTTCTTTCCTCTCTCGTCCTAATTGTCGGCTTCCTTTAGTCAAGCGAAAGCCTAAGTATTTCACTTCTTTTTGGCATAGTTGTGCTTTTGCTCTGGAAACTTTGTATCCAGTTTCATCCAGTAACTGCAAGAGGTCCTTGGTGGCTTGTATACATTCACTTTCTGATACAGCAGCTATCAGCAGATCGTCCACATATTGGAGAAGTACTCTCTTCCCTGGGGCCACTGGATAGCTTGAAAGATCTTGGTTTAGTGCAGCACTGAAAATGGTAGGTGAATTCTTGAATCCTTGGGGTAATCGTGTCCAAGTGAGTTGGCCCCGTCTTCCTGAGACAGGGTCCTGCCATTCAAAGGCGAACAGCAATTGACTAATTGGGGCTAATCTTATGCAGAAGAACGCATCTTTCAAATCCAAAACAGTAAAATGGGTAGCTTCAGCTGGAATCAATCCTAAGAGTGTGTAAGGATTTGGCACAACTGGATGTATGGTCTCAACTGCTTCATTCACTCTCCTCAGGTCCTGCACTGGGCAGTAATCACCTGTCCCAGGCTTCTTTACTGGCAGGAGTGGAGTGTTCCATGGTGACTGACATACTTTAAGTAGGCCATACTCCAGTAGTCTTAACAGGTGGCGGTGAATGCCTTCAATTGCCGCTCTTGGAAGGGGGTATTGCTTGACATGTACTGGTTCGGCACTGGGCTTGAGATTCACAATTATTGGAGCTATATGTTTGGCTAGGCCTGGGAGATTGCCTTCTGCCCATACTCCAGGTGGGGCATCAATGCTTTTTAGAGTATGTTCAAAATAGGTGTCCTGGGCGGACTCATTACTATAATATCTCCATTCTTCTTCTCGAGGAACAGTGAGCAGCATTAATCCAGCAGGTTTTGAGTTTACGGTCATTTGCATTTCTCCTCTCTCAGTGAAGGATATTTGGGCCTGCAACTTGGCTAGCATGTCTCGTCCCAGTAATGGCACCGGGCACTCGGGCATATAGAGGAATTGGTGCGTTATTTGCTGTCCTCCTAAACTACATATGCGGTTCTGTAGAAAGGGCTTCGTGGCTTTTGCGCCCGTTGCTCCCACAATGGTGACTGCTCGTGTAGAAAAAGGAGTTATTTGTTTATCTACTACAGAATGTTCTGTTCCAGTATCAACCATAAAGTCCATAAATTGGTCTCTTATTTGTATACTGACCATAGGCTCCTGGAGACCTAAAGCGAATTCGGAGCCCGGTCTGTCCTAATCGGCTTCATCCAGCTCATAGGCTGTGGCGGCTGCCACTCCTTGGATGGCCTCCCCCCGTTCTCGTTGGAACTGTTCTCGATTGGTTCCTCTGCGATTCTGGGGTTGGCCTCTTTCTCTCTCCCTCGAAGGGGCGTATTCCTCTTCATCCTGGAAGGTTTCTTCGAGTCGCGGGCATGCGTTTCTCCAATGTCCTTCCTCCTTGCAATAGGCACATTTGTTCGCGCCTAGTTGGGGCCGGCCATCTCCTCGGCCCCTCCCTCTTCCTCTGCTCCTTCGACTAGGGACACCTGCTCTTTTCTGTTCCACTATGGCCGCAGCCAAAAAATCTGCTTTCTTCTTCATCCTGCGATCACTTTCTCTCTGTCTTTCATTATCACGATTCCCATACACTTTATGAGCGACTTCCAGTAATTGTGTTGCATTCATGCCTGCGAACCCATCTAGCTTCTGTAGCTTGCGTCTAATATCTGGTTGTGACTGGTTTACAAAAGCAGAATTTACCATGCACAAACTTCCTGGTGCATCTGGGTCATAGGGAGTATACATTCTGTATGCTTCAGTTAACCTTTCATAAAATACTGCTGGGCTCTCATCTGCACCCTGATTAACTTCGGTCACCTTTGAGAGATTCATAGCTTTCTGACCACCCCTTTTCAGACCTTGCATAAGGCCTTGACGAAACCGGGATAGAGCTCTGGATCCTCTCTCGGTATTCGGATCCCACCGAGGATCTTCATTAGGGAATTCTTTCTGGGCTGCTTCACGATTGTCTATCCCTACGTCCTCCCTGTCTACTAAGGGATTATCTGCCAGCCAATCAATAGCTGCTCGCTTTATTCGTGTACGCTCCTCAGTAGTAAATAGGGTAGACAGGAGCTGACGGCAATCTGCCCAAGTGGGCTGGTGAGTTTCCATAATAGTATGCATCAATTCTGTTAGTTCTTGGGGCTTATTAGTATAGGATGCGTAATGTACCTTCCAGTTCATCAAATCAGCAGTGGAGAAAGGCACATATACTAAACTCAGAGGTCCTGCAACTATCTGGTCGTGCTCATCTCGCACGGGCATTCCCGGGACTTGCCGTAGGGGCATCATTTTCTTAGCAGAAGTTTTCTGTAGCTTAACAGAAACTTTCTTGGTTTGGGCTTTCTGTTGTGTAGCACGCCTAGTCTGGGCCGCTTCACTCTTTCCAGATGAGCTTGCACTGACAACTGAGGCTACACTATCAGTCTCTTCCTGTGAGGACTCCCAGGCTTCCTCTTCCTCTGTCTCAACCTTTTCCCCCACCTCCGTCGTGCCAGACGATTCTTCATCAGGAGGGGGATCCTCTCTTTCCCTCTCTGGGGGTGGGTCGGGAGTTGGGTCCCGCCGTGGCGGCGGCGCTGCTGCTGGACGCGGTGGTACTCTCACTGGGTGCTGAGCTTGGGGCTGTCTAGTTATAACTTCCGGGGACTCAGGATCTACCAGAATAGGTTTCTGACTAGATTTCTCTGCTGTCCCTGCCTTCGGGGCCTGATCTGTTAATGCTAACAGGATTCTGCACTGTTCTTCATAACAGCGCTTCGCCCAAGGGGGCGGACTCTCACAAATACTTAACCAGGAGTCTATATAGGGGTATTGATCAGGGTGCGCTACTCGCACCTTCTGATGAACTGATTGAATAATTCCTATGCTGAACGTTCCATCTCAGTGCCATAAGGTGTCTAAGGCGGGCCACTCCCTAGTACACAAAAGCCGTAACCGTGAGGCTGTCATTTTTATTCCATAATCTCCTGTATATCCTTTACTAAAATGCTTGATCATACAGTCTAACGGAGTGTGCCTAGTAGACCCCGCCCCTCCCATATCGATGTGTGCGCGCAACAACAGACAGAAGGGAAAAGGAGGGCGGACCATGGGTAAGGGGTCCTCACGGCCCTAGAAACGTTTAAGGGAAACAATTAACAAGAAAAGACGACAAGCGCTTCCTCCTTTTTACGATCTGGACGCGATCGCCCGGCCAGAAACTGCGTTACTCAGGAGTCCGCCTTCGCTTGGTCCGTGCTGCCAGACCTCTCATTCACACTTCATTCACACAATCATGCTAGCAACGCATCCCAAAAACAGCCCAATCCTGTCTCTGCTGACTAGGCTATTATCAAAGTCAAAATCAAAGTCAAAATCAAAGTCAAAATCAAAAAAGACAGTGGTTTCGCCTCGCGCATACTCATGCAAGGTTAGTCGGACCGTCTTGAGAGTTGATCGGGCTCTCTTACCAAATACCAAATTCCAAAATGCAAAGTTTCAAAGTTCAAACAGCAGTTCTGCTCTGACTTGTCTGTCTAGACATATCGAAATCAAAACTATACTCACCGGATCCGGTTCCCAAAGTTCCCAAGCAAGCGCATGAGTTGGACCTCGGACTCCCCTCACTTCGGGTTCGAGGTGTTGGTTCCAACCGGGCCCGGCACCCGCCGAGGTCCGGCCAGCTCCCTCCGATGCAAGGGACCAGTGGCGCCAGGGAGCGAGCCCACATCGGAAGGGCGCGATCCCGGCAGGACCAAACCTGTAGAGGCGGAAAGTCGTGGTATATTGCCCTATATACCATCTATTACCACACCTTCCCGGCCAATGCACCAAGAATATGTAGCAGCAGAGCGCAGACAAACCAATGATACCAGGAGTCTGTTCAGAAGGTCCAAATCATTTATTTGTGCACAAGTCTCAAGCAGAATCAAATTCAAAATGGCTGAGCAATGGCTGTTAGCAAAACATCAACTTTTATAACTTTCTTTCTCATTCTAGACATAGGCAAACATTTCATTGGTCCCGGTAACCCCCCGTACACCTTCTATTGGTCCCGGTACCGATATGGCTATCCAATGATGTCCCTTGACTGGGCTCAGCACCTGGTTACCCCTCTTACAGTCCAAATTACAATGGTCAGTTCACCAACTTAGATACTTTTCTCCTCCAAGGTCATTTAGCTAGTTAGAACATATGGGAAAGCGGGGCACTGTAACTTTTCTTCCAGCAGTATTAATTAATTCCCTAGAAGCTGTGCTCTCTTATCAATATCAATTAGACTTGTTTTTCTATATTTTCTAAGTTTCGATTCTGCTTAGCTATACTAAATTGTGTTCAGTTAGGTTTCGATTCTATGGTAGCAGCATCTAGGGGAATATGTAATTCCTTTGGGCCTCTCCACAGGCTTCATTTACAGGTCAAGCTACTCAGGCTCGTCTGCTTATTTCAGACACCATGAATCATAGGCCTTCGCCTACCACAATATAAATGCTCAGTAGTAGTAGTATTGAACCAAGGGATCGCTATTGGGGGAGAGGGAAGGGGGGCAAACAGTGTGATCAGTGAGAAAAGGTATTCTGGAAGGAGTGGGACTGTAGAGATGATCTGCATGTATTGAACAAAGAGATTCCCTGGGGATCATGCAGTGAGATCAGTGAGGAAAGGTATTCTGGAAGGAGTGGGACTGTAGAGATGATCTACATGTATTGAACAAAGAGATTCCCTGGGGATCATGCAGTGTGATCAGTGAGGAAAGGTATTCTAGACTCAAACTACAGTTCTCTTTAGTACAGTCATTTCTCACTTAGACTACTGCAATGTCGTCTATTCAGGTTCACCCTCTTACTCATTAAAGTGAATCCAGGGCATTCTGAGGGTGGCAATAGTCTGTTATTTGTATCTAAGACAGCAAAGCGATTTTACAGTTAGTCTTTAAATTCCAGTGGTATATTCTCAAGGTCATATTTTCCTACATGCATGAGTAGCTTGCTCTTTTTCAACTTTAGCTTGAGTTTGCATATTAGTAGTATACCATGGACTGCCCGAAGAACAAACCAGTCAGTACTAGAGGAGATCAAACTTAAGCTTTTTTTAGAGGCTCAGATGAGAGATCATTAGAGAAAGACATCATACTTGGCAAGATAGAAGGTCAATGCAAAAGAGGAAGGCCAGCAATGAGATGGATTGATACAATAACAGCAGCTACGAGTACCTGTCTGTCAACAATGAGCCACCTGACGCAAGATCGAACACAATTTAGGATAGCTATCGAGAGGGTCGCCATGAGTCGACTCCGACTCGACGGCACTTAACAACAACAACAATGGATTGTCCAGGCAAGGCAAGGCAGCAGAGTTAACTTAGCTCAGGGAATGAGACGCTGATCTTTGGCCGCTACTTGGTCCGCGCCTATGGGCCCTCAGGCACGGGCCTGCTTGCTGGCAGCGTCTCTTTAAAGTTGTGGTTTCCCCACCTCCCACAGCCCCAATTGGGCTGAGCCTCTGAGCAGGAGTGTTTGTCTGCCCCGCTCAGGTGCTCGATCCCGATCGGGGGAGCCTGGTGATTGCACAGGAGTGAGAAAAGATTTCAATGCACTGAATGTGAGAAATCTTTCCTCAGAAACTCACAACTTGTGGAGAATCTTAGAAACCACATGGGGGAGAAACATTTTAGTTGTGCTTTTCTGTGGAAACATTTCCCACAATCAGTACAACTAGGGCTGCATCATAGAACCCACACGGGGGGTGAAACCTTTTAGTTGTACTGATTGTGGGAAATGCTTCCTCAGAAAAGCAAAACTAGTGCTGCATCATAGAACCCACACAGAGGAGAAACCTTTTGGTTGTATTGAATGTGGGAAATATTTCCTCACGAAAACACATCTAGTGTGGCATTATAGAACCCACATGGGTGAGAAACCTTTTTAATTGTACTGAATGTGGGAAATGTTTCTCCAGAAAAGCAGAACCAGTATGGCATCATAGAACCCACAAAGGCGAGAAACCTTTTAGTTGTACTGAATGTGGGAAATGTTTTCCCAGAAAAGCAGATCTAGTGAGGCATCATAGAACCCATACAGGCAAAAAACCTTTTAGTTGTACTGATCGTGGCTGGAATTTCATCCTTGCATATTCGTCCTCGAGCAGGGATCTGAACTGGAACATAGTCTGACAATAAACCATTGACAACCTGCTGACGAAAATTAGCCACGGTCAATGATTGACCTTGGTTATGTTGTTTGTACAGTATGTAACCATTAGTAAGTGCTACATCACGTATGCGATGATAGACAACGTGGTACCACTTCGAGGACTTGTGGCTTTAAGCATATGACCCGCGCATCTGGTCGAGACGATCAACACCAGCCATTTTCATATCATATTCTTCGATTAGAACAGGCTTATCTAGCAATTGTCCTTCTGGTTTCCCTTTTTCTCGAATGACTTTATCACATGTGTTGTTAGTGTAAACTGTTGATAATGCTGTCACTCATTTGACATCATGCCCAGCTACAGCAACCAAATTATCTGCACGAAAAAACACTGGGTCATCACCACGTTTCAGTTTCTCTGGTCATAGTTGCAGAGGCATGTTCTTTCTATTTATTCTTACAGTGCCACATGCACCAATGCCTTTGTTCTGCAATTGTATGAACAAGTCTGGTGACATGTAAAAATTGTCCATATAAACAACATGTCCATCATTCTCGTAGCTATCAAACAACTGCAGAACTACTTGACTGATCAATGGACAGTCCTGCCTGGGAAAAGACTTTTTGCCAGTGTAGGTTATTATTTTCAAGCAGTATCCAGTATTGGCTTCAGCTAGAACAAAATCATTTATACCATATTTTGTCGGCTTGTTTGGCATATATTGACGGAAAAACAATCTCCCCTTATACTTTATCACTGATTCATCAATGGACAGGTCACGGCCAGGTTGGTAGTAGGTGTGATACGTCGGTGATGTAATGTCGATCAGTGGCTGAACTTTGTATAAGGGGTTGTATCCAGGTTCACCCCTGACAACTTGCTGGTTATTATTACAGAAATGCACAAAACTTTGAATCAAAATGTAACGGTCATGTGACATGACACGCCCAAAGCCACCTGGAGAAATGTCACGTGTGCACCAGTGCTCTTTGTAATTGAAATGCCAGTTCATACCCATCTCTATTTGCAGAGCAACAAAGCCTTTCAATTCATCTTTTGTTGTTACTTTCCATTTTCTAAAACGTGACTTTGACATTTCACTCCTTTGTTCAAGAAAACGTTCAGCATATCTATTCGTCTCTTTAGCCATCAGTTCGAAGACAGTCTCTGGGGAAAAATAGCTTGAAGTAGTTAACAGGTCTATAGTCAGTTGTATCAACTAAAACACCACATCGCCTGGAAAAGTCTGGTAACATCGCCTGGAAAAGTCTGGTGACCATGACGGCTCATATATATCTATATCTGGATAGTCATCCCATGCAATAGTTGATGGCACGTGTTCTATACTTTCGTTTGTTTTGACAGCAGCCTCATGTTTGCTTTCAGTTTCTACATCACCAGCCTCAAAATTGATGTCTGATAGGTCAGAGTCTGAATCAGCAACAATATTCAACACATCCTGAAGAGAAAACTTTCTTTTACTATCTCGTTTTGGTTGCATTCCACTACATGACACTATTATAAAAGTACTCTTCACAATTCCATAAATGGGACGAAGTAAACGTTCACTAGCATGCTCACCAGTGCGCATGCGCAGTGGAACGGCCAGATTATTACGTACAGACCATAGCTGTACCAGACTACAGTTAGCTATGCACACACCAGGCGGCTCTTGTAGACTAATAGTCATCTAACAGCACCCTACCCCTAGATGTCGACTTTAGTCGACATCAGCACCTGGCCCCTTGAGTCGACTTTTGTCGACATCCGCACTAAAAGAGTTAAACAATCTGTTCCTCTCAAATCCTCCAAATTTTCTTTCAGAAAGGAGAAAATCCATCCATCATCTGCTGGAGACAAAGAAATACTGAGGACACTCTGGTGGCTGAGGTGAATAGAGGCATAGGAGTGATGTCATTGAAACCTGGGCTTTTCATTGGTTCTTTGTCTCCATCCAGCTGCTGGCAGGGGAACACAACCCACTTGTCTGGACTGGTCTAGCAGGATGATATTTAATCTCCCTTATGGCATAGGTGTGGAGGAGTAGCCTAGTGGTAGAGCAACTACCACGTACCCAGAAGATCAAGCGTTCAATTCCCACTGGCATTCCTTGTGACCTTGGGCAAGTCACCATGGCCTCAGAAGAAAAGGCTGGCAATCTACTTTCAGTGATGCATTGCCAAGAAAACCAAGAGGTAGCTGGGTCACTATGGGGTATGTTTACTAAATGGCGCTCAAGTGCGCAGCGCACAATAGTGTGTGCTAAGGTACCTTAGCGCATGCTAATGATGCATTTTTGTGCCCCGCACACGTGTGCGCCGCACTAACGGGCCTGCTCAGGTGCGCGGCACGCAACTGTGCGAGAGAGGCGTGGAAAGGTTCAAGGATGGCGGAGGAAGGCTTCCCAGGGGCGGAGAGACGGGGTCAATGGGTGGAGAGTGGGAGGGGAGAGGCTCCCCGCACAGGAGTGGGGCTGAAATTCAACAAAAAAAATACCGCGAGTGAAAACCTCGCGTTAGAGCCGATTTAAAGGGAAGAGAAACCATTTCTGTCAGCAATGTACAGCAAAACCAGGGAAACAAAAAAAAAGTGAGCAGTGTGATACATGTGCACAGTACAAAAGGGCAAATAAACAGTAAAAATGACCCCAACCAAATTTAAAAAAATCATAATCAAGCTGGCCAATAGTGATATCAATGGGCAACAGTAAAAAAACACTCCCAAGAAAGCACCAAAAAAAGGAAATGATTTATGGAAGGGTCCACGCTCCGTAGACCCTTCCAAAAATCATTTCTTTTTTTGGAGCTTTCTTGGGAGTGTTTTTTACTGTTGCCCATTGATATCACTATTGGCCAGCTTGATTATGATTTTTTTATATTTTGTTGGGGTCATTTATACTGTTTATCTGCCCTTTTGTCTCCATACAAGGCGAATGAGCACACAGTGAATTGTGCAGAGCAGGGTTTCTGATTCCCTCGGCCAGGTGTCCTATCCCCAGGGACTGTACTGTCTCTGTGGCCACAGTGTGGTGCAATGAACACAGACAGTGCTTTTAGGACCAGAAGGTCACAGGTTCAAATCCCAGCTGTGGCTCCCACCAACCCAGTCCCCATATTTTAACCACCACTAAACCGTGATAGTAAAGACACTCCTTTATTGCAGAGAACATAAGCATGGCTCAAACACCTCTATTTTACCCTACACAGCACAAACACCAGAGAAATGCGCATTACCTATGGCAGAATCCCCCAAATGCAGTCCTGGAAGGCCACAAATCAATCAGGTTATATGCTGTTTCCAATATAAGGACATGTCAGCATGGTGGTGGAGGGGTACTGGTGGTGGAGGGGGCAGTGGCTGCTGCCCACAGCAAACGGTGGCCTAGCCCCCTTCACGTGGGTACAGTGCACTCCAACAAACAGGCCCTGCCTGACAAACAGCCATGGCCTCCCCAGGGAATGCACTGTGTCTGTGCTAAGACTGTGGTGCAACGGACACAGCCAGTGCCTTTAGGACCAGAAGGTCACAGGTTCAAAACCCAGCTGGGGCCCCTGCAAACCAAGTCCCCATATTTTACCCACTACTAAAACGTGATAGTAAAGATGAACCTTTATTGCAGAGAACATAAGCATGGTTCAAACACCTCTATTTTACCCTACAGAGCACAGACACCAGGAACATGCGCATTACCTAGACCACAGTCCCCCAAATGCAGTCCTGGAGGGCCACATATCAATCACGTATATGTTGTTTCTAATAAAGATGTGTGTGCATCATTTCCATGCGCCGCCCCCATGGTATGCAGATATATCTCATGCATATTTATTAGGGACAGCAGGAAAACATGAACACTGTTTGGCCCACCAGGACTGGGGTTGGGGATCCCTGCCCTAGAGCAGCGGCTGAACAGGAGCAGAAAGAACTGCACCCACAGGCTCCATTATCGAATGCCTCATGGAGAGGCAGGATATCTGGCCTTGACGTACTGCTCACAATACTAGTACGTGCATACCTTACCATTGCCACCCTAAACCTGGGAATATGGTACACATATATGAAAAGGTTGCTATGATCACTGGCAGGTAGCAATTCCTAAGTTAAGCACAATATGCGCATTGAGCTGGATCATACCAACGTCTCTGATGTCTGTGGAATGTGCTACAGGTCATGTGTCTGACAGATTCCACCACCCTGGGGAATGACTCCAACAGTATTGCCTACCATAGCCATGCCTGCACTGTACCCAGTACTGGTGCAGTGGCCAGGGCTGCCAAATACCTCTATAGCTGCTCAACGCTGCCATAGGTGTGGGGAGTGTGTGTCTGACTATCCAGTGTGTGGTGGCTGCCAACACCCTCCGCAGCCCACACTGCTAGCACTGTTGCCAGTATTGGCCTGCCAATGTGCATAATGAGGAGTAAGGTATTGTGGGTATAGACCAGACAGGGCAACCTGAGCAGGATGCATCTGCACAGGGCATAGGGCAATGGCTCGGACATTGTAGTGCCTGGCGACCACCTGCACAGACAGGGTGTCCACAGTATGTTCTGCTGGGAGGTCACTCTCACCCTGACTGAGCAGTGACCACGGCATGGCTAGGTTCCACCATAGTGGCATATAGTATTTCTCTCATGTGATGTATATGGGTTCTGTATTTCTGGGGCCCAATCACTGAGTTATCTGCCTGGTGGGTGTGCTCACATCCTAGTTATGGGTGCACACATTTCCTCCGGTAGCATGCACTATGGACTGGCTAGCGGACTGTCTGCAGTTAGCGTGTGTATGGCTGGAACACCTTGCAGGGTGTAGTAGCTGGGGACTCACTGTGCTTGCTGCTGGAAAATGTCAGATGGTGGTGGGTCAGCTGGGCATTTCAGGCCCTACTGTCTGTCTGCTCATGAAGTATGGATGCGTACAGAACTGCAGAGAGTGCGCTGTAGGTTGTCTCTACCCCAGCTGGACTGAGGTTGATGGTCCTGTCTGCCGCTGCCACCATTGCAGGGATATAGAATGTGGATCTGAATGTGGATCTGTTTTTGGGGGATCCTGGGTTCCAGAGGGCGGGTTCGGTGGTCCGACACACTCCGCCTATGTGTCCAAACAGCTCCTTTCCTCCCCCACACATATCCTGTGGCCATGGCACCCACACAGGATATGCACTATTCCGTGGGCATCATAGTCCACAAGGCCCAGATGTGACTGGGATATACATATGGACGCAGGTGTACCGTAGGTGTGTCTGATGGGACAACCTATCAAACATCGGCACAAATGGTGTCCTGAAGCACAGCCCATCTCAGCTAGGACAGGTGCTGTGCGCCCCACCTCACACTCAGGGTGAGCACAGGACCCACACACTGTGATGGTCTGTAGCCACTCTGTACCAGTAACACAGAAGATCAGTACCCACTACTACGCCTAGGTGCTATGGGGGTGCACACCCCATCTTTGGATCATCTGTAGACTACTGCTTTGCATGTGCAGTGCATCATGGGTGCGAGTGGACTAACCCTACCCTGGTAACCACAGCACACAGTCTGCAGAAGTTAGATTGTAGCCAGCCAGACCTCTCTTTACAGCTATAGAGCTGTAGCCCACTTGTGACTGCAATGCCTGTGAAGTGACAGGTTGGTGGTTCGAATCCTCAGTGTGGTTGTCTAATTAAATTCATTTATATATTTACATTGCCCCATATACTGCGCTAGTCAGCATCAGTGCTGTTTGCATTGCACAAACTGGACATACATTGAACAGGGCATTGTAACATGGAGATAACTATTTTACAGGGTACATGGGGGCTGTCTGGGGCAGTTTGTGTGTAATGTCATGTAGTACTGCCAACAGAGAAACCATCACAGTGCGTTAACCTAGGGCGCCCTATAAGGTGCCTTATGGGGCACCTGAAGAATGCAGCACTGTGAGGGTGTTTTAGCCGCCACCACTAATTTAAATTAAAACACCTGCCATCGGCTGCACTCATAAATAACTCCACTGTGGAGGCAAACACACAACCTCTGGCTCCACAGGCAGCGAGGTAACCTGTGGGCCACAGCTCCATAGGTGAGAACAGATGCCTGGCTGGCTAAAGAGGGAATCCTGCAGACTGTGTGCTGTGGTTATCAGGGTAGGGTTGATCCATTAGTAACCATGCTGCACTGCACATGACGGTAATAGCACTGTGAGGGTGTTTCTCCTGGCAGCACTGCTCTAATGTAGAAAGGAGACTGCCTCAGGTAACACTGTTGTAACGTAAGAAGATATATGCCTCACGCAGCACTGATGTACATTAAAAAGCACTATGCCTAATTTGACACTGCTGTATAATAATGTGTAATGCCTAAGACAGGTAATCATGAACCCCACTGGAGGATTGAACTCATGACCCCTGATTCAGTAGTCCATGTATCAACCATTATGCTACACTTTTGCCACTAGGACTGTATGTCCGCGCAAATACTAAAGGATAATGTGCATTAAGGTGGCATGCCGACCTCCATCGCCTCACAAGGTGCACCACGCAACCTATTGTGCATGTCCAATGTTCAGATATGAAGTCCCCCCCTACCCCCCCATGCCAACCTCCACATCATTGCTGGGCTCACATCGAGATGCACCACTGAACATACTCCATTGGCACACACAACCCCATATCACCAGGGTGACTGATAGCCGACGCTGATGGGCTGTCAGCACCCCTTGGTGTAAGTGTCTTGGCAGTACCTGCTATGTGAAAGACATAGCACACTGCATCATACAATGCACTAGGAATCAGTGGAGAAGTGTCTATAGGTTCAAGGCCACACTGTGTAAACCAGAATAATCAATAATAATATGAGTGTTCTTTTGTACATGAGAGACACATCGGTGGTATGTGTGTCTGCAGAGATCCGTAGACATACTGGTGGCGACACCATAACCTGTGCGGAAGAAAGATGCTCGCATTTGCAATTTGCTTCGCGCATGTGCGTGATGTTCTGTCGCGCAGCCATACGGAGCGCATGTGCGTGATATTCCGCCGCACAGCCATGCAGAGCGCATGACCGCGATTTGCTATCACGCAGCCATGCGGAGCGCATGTGCGCAAGTTGCTAGGCACATGCGCGAGAGTTGCATTGCGTGCGTCTGCGCGTTTATATGAGCATACAGGAAAATGGTGACTAGGACGAGGAAGCCAGCCTTCAGCCACCGCGAGCTGTGCCGCCTGGCTGCTCTGATTGCACCAAAGCAGCACAGGCTGTTTCCTGGGGCCTCCAGGCGAAAGGACATGGGGAGGGTGCGCAGGGCCTGGGAACGTGTCAGGAGACGTTTCAATCGTGTTGCAGAAAACCCACGGGAGGTAAGTGTATGGCCACAGGTCATAATAACCATATACACAGACAGGGTTCATGCAGCTGTCCATGCTGCTGGGTGTAGGTAGTCTATGTCAGTAATGTGCAGCAGGTGAAACCACATCTATTTATTTATTTATTATGTAGTTATTACAGGCTCGTATATACCGCTCTACAAAATAAAACACATGCCATATTGTTTATGTATCACATCTGAGTGGTTTGCCCAGTACCCAGGTGGTGACGGATGTGGTTAATATGGCATGTGTTATATTTTGTTATATTTACAATTTTCACCCACCTATAGGTTCCCAGAGGCGTAAAGCATGGGAGCTACAGTGGGGCCTCTTCTTAAACAGCGGGGGTTGGTATCAAAAAGGTATTGAAATGCTCCCTGGGAATTGTAGTCCCACAAGCTAATATAAGAATGTAGTTGCAGACGAATAGCAAGGCTTTAAAGAGAGGACTTTTTATTTCCCTTCCCGGGTGAATTTCAGCACATCAGAACAAAAGACAAAAAACATGGTGATGGCCCCACCCTGGTGATGGGGCCCCACCCTGGTGATGCCCCACCCTGGTGATGCCCCCACCCTGGTGATGGCCCCACCCTGTAATTTACTACCCCCCCCCTCATGTTATATGTTACCCCACTTTGACCCGGTGAAAAGCGGTATATAAATGCAGTTAAATAAATAAATAAATAAATAAACATACTTCTGGTATAAAAATACTAGAACAAAATCAATGCTTGTATCTTCAGCTTGGCAATAAACAAAAGGTAATGCAAACAGTCCTTTTTCCTGAACAAGCAAGTTTCTTCACTTCTGTTTTCCTTAAACTGATTTTCTCTAGCCACTTCAGCACAGTGAAGAAATCTCATCAGAAATTATTAACGTACAATCCATGTAAGACTCAGAAGATGTTTCATCACAGAAATCACACTGCATTTCCTCACATGCTTCTTCAGAGCTATACTCCCTGGGATTGTAACTTAGGCTATTTTTAAACAATCCCTCTTTTGGGTTAAGAGGGCTCCCCTCCTCCTCTCTACTGGAGTAAAATGGGAGGTTACCAAACACAGTAGAGTTTCCTTCCTGAGAGCCACACACTCTTGGAAAGTGCAGGAAAAACTCTGACTTTCAACTTCCCTTCTACTAGAAGGAATAAGCCTACCTTCTGGCTTAGTTCTCATGGAGCTTCTGGGTACAGGAAACTTAACGGAGCTTTTCTCAGATGAAAGCCTCTCACTGCCTTTCTCTTTCCACTTCTCTTTGGGCACAAAAGTATCCTCCAGATAAAAACTCTTGCCCTCCTTGTACCTGTTCTTAGGAAGATTCTTTCCCACAGCTTTTCTCAGCCTGGTTCCATAAATACCTTCGTGGCTCAGACCACTGGGCTTTTGTTCAGTCCTGCACTGCTCTCTGAAGCAAATCCCTGGTATTCTCTCCTGGGTTTCTTCCTGTAGAATTTTGTGTGAGACTCCGTGTGAAGCTCTGGCCCCCTGTCCAGCTCTCTGATTAGGTCTGCAATCAGCTCCCCAATCGGCTCCTCTATCGGCTCTGATTCTAACCTCCGGTGAGTGAATTTTAACCTGGTCACTCTTGGTGTTTCTCTGAGCCTCGCCTCCTCCCAGCTGTCCCTCATTACCTAATGGGCTATGAGGTAACCTACTGCTTGGGCGTGCTCTCACACCTGGTAATTCAGTTTGTGTACGTTGCCTATAGCAACTCTGGTCCATGTGCTGCTCTAACCTGTCATTATTAGAACTGCTCTGCTCAGTTTTTCCTATTTCCATAGGCTCTGGCTGATCCACCTCATGACACAATATAACCAATTAAAACACATGCCATATCGTTTATGTATCACATCTGAGTGGTTTGCCAAGTACCCAGGTGGTGACGGATGTGGTCACAGAGGTCATGATGCCATCCTGCAGTCATGGCAGCTGCTGCTGTTGATGTGCTACAGCACACTGTAACACAGCTAGCCCATAGATCTGCCTAAGGAGCTTCCAGAAACATCATGTGCTGATGGTGAGATCTGCATTTGCAGGGTAACACATATGGCCCACCATCAGGGGTCGTGAAACGTGCATCACATGGTATGTTAGCCACCCTGGTGATATGGGGTTGTGTTCCAATGCAGTCAAATCCATTCTACCTATCTCCAGGAGTCCTGGCAGCCCACCAGAGTGGGCTGTCAGTCACCCTGGTGATATGGTGCAGTGTGCCTAGACTGTTGAATCCATTCACCCTATCCCCAGGAGTCCTGGCAGCTTATCACAGTGGGCTGTCAGTCACCCTGGTGATCTGGTGTAGTGTGCCTATGCTTTTTAATCCATGCGCCCCATCCCCAGGAGTCCTGACAGGCCATCACAGTGGGCTGTCAGTCACCCTGGTGATATGGTGCAGTGTGCCTAGACTGTTGAATCCATTCACCCTATCCCCAGGAGTCCTGGCAGCCCATCAGAGTGGGCTGTCAGTCACCCTGGTGATATGGTGCAGTGTGCCTATACTGTTGAATCCATTCACCCTATCCCCAGGAGTCCTGGTAGCCCATCACAGTGGGCTGTCAGTCACCCTGGTGATCTGGTGTAGTGTGCCTATGCTTTTTAATCCATGCGCCCCATCCCCAGGAGTCCTGACAGGCCATCACAGTGGGCTGTCAGTCACCCTGGTGATATGGTGCAGTGTGCCTAGACTGTTGAATCCATTCACCCTATCCCCAGGAGTCCTGGCAGCCCATCACAGTGGGCTGTCAGTCTCCCTGGTGATATGGTGCAGTGTGCCTAAACTGTTGAATCCATTCACCCTATCCCCAGGAGTCCTGGCAGCCCATCACAGTGGGCTGTCAGTCACCCTGGTGATATGGTGCAGTGTGCCTATACTGTTGAATCCATTCACCCTATCCCCAGGAGTCCTGGCAGCCCATCAGAGTGGGCTGTCAGTCACCCTGGTGATATGGTGCAGTGTGCCTAGACTGTTGAATCCATTCACCCTATCCCCAGGAGTCCTGGCAGCCCATCAGAGTGGGCTGTCAGTCACCCTGGTGATATGATGCAGTGTGCCTATACTGTTGAATCCATTCACCCTATCCCCAGGAGTCCTGGCAGCCCATCACAGTGGGCTGTCAGTCACCCTGGTGATCTGGTGTAGTGTGCCTATGCTTTTTAATCCATGCGCCCCATCCCCAGGAGTCCTGACAGGCCATCACAGTGGGCTGTGAGTCACCCTGGTGATATGGTGCAGTGTGCCTATACTGTTGAATCCATTCACCCTATCCCCAGGAGTCCTGGCAGCCCATCACAGTGGGCTGTCAGTCACCCTGGTGATCTGGTGTAGTGTGCCTATGCTTTTTAATCCATGCGCCCCATCCCCAGGAGTCCTGACAGGCCATCACAGTGGGCTGTCAGTCACCCTGGTGATATGGTGCAGTGTGCCTATACTGTTGAATCCATTCACCCTATCCCCAGGAGTCCTGGCAGCTCATCACAGTGGGCTGTCAGTCACCCTGGTGATATGGTGCAGTGTGCCTAGACTGTTGAATCCATTCACCCTATCCCCAGGAGTCCTGGCAGCCCATCAGAGTGGGTTGTCAGTCACCCTGGTGATATGGTGCAGTGTGCCTAGACTGTTTAATCCATTCCCCCCATCTCCAGGAGTCCTGCAACCTGCGTACGGTGTCCTGGCAGTCACCCTGGTGCTATGCTGCATGTTTCTGATGATGTGTCCTAGGACACCCAAACCCCAGGGGGCCTGAGAGCTGATTGCAACGGAGGGTATGTCAGTCAGATATGTTCTTAGGGTATGGTGGGTAGGTTGCACATCTCCCACAGTCCATGGGGTTCACAGCTCATCAAACACACCGTTTATGTATGCAGATGATATGGTAGGCGCATATGTGGATGTGTGTTACAAAACTTCACCCACATTAGCTATGACATACAATTCCGAAGGTCTGTACCAGAAACATGTCCCCGGATATGTATGCTGAGTCAGGTCACACATCTGCCCAGCCACCAGGAATCTCACACCTATTTGCAGATGAACATCACAGATGCTGTTGGAAGGATACATGCACCTGTTGAGGTTGCACACCACAGCCTAAACCCCAGAGATGAGCACAGGTGGAATTGGAATTAGGCCATACCCGTGCAATGGCCCCTGCCCCTAGTGTTGCCAGGCACACCTGCTACAACCATTCAGGTCCCAGGTCAGACGACCATAACAACATCAGATAGGCCAGAATGGGACAGATGCAAGTCCACCAAGACCAGTATGCCCCTTGCAACAGTGCCCAAACTAGGTAATACGTACCTACCAGTATCCCCAAGTCAGACAGGTTACACAATGCATGTAGTGTGTCAAACATTGCTATCCATGGCCTTGTAGAAAGCCACATGTCATGGACGTGGCCCCTGGTAAGGTGCATAGGGCCACCCAGCCAACATCCCATGTATGGACACATCACCCATGTGTGCTGGGATATAATGTCACCAGTGGGTGTGGGTCAGATGACATGTGTAGATAATGTCAACACAAATGTGTGAAACATACCACATACAGGGTTAGGGGGGGTAGCCTGGACAAAATCATTGCCAACCCAAACGTCTCACGACTGTGCCATGTCATTCAAGGGGGCCACTGGGGAATGGAATGGTGTGTTCAGGGTGCCACGCACAATGCACATAGGTGTCACTGCACACATGCCCAGACCCACAGCTATGCATGCAGGTGGCAATGGGAACAGTTAATCCCCAGGAACAAGCAGGAATTAGTTGTCACAGGTTGTTATTGTCTGCCCTGTCGCAGCCTGCGTGTGACCGCTCCCCAGCATCCAATAGGAAAGCATATGGGAGCATCCCACAGCGCCTGCGTGCTGCCCTGATGCCTCTCCCAAATGCTGCTCCCCAGTTCATCATGTTCCACAGAGCCAGCAGGTAATTTTTCCTGTCAGCGCAAAACACCTCTATGCTATTGCCACTCCTGTCGACGTGTTCCTTACCGGTAACACTGGTGTATTGTAACTCCCATCTCTAGGAGTTGTGTTGACCTGACACAAACAAAATACCAGAGGAAGGGTGAAGTCGTGCTTTGCACATCTCCCCTCGGTTTGTGCATAGGCCCTAATTCAACCGCCATGATGGAAAAGCACTCCTTGTGTCTGAAGACATGCCTAACATGTGCCGGTAGCACCCCAGTCACTGCCAACCATGCTTGCTCCCCCAAATGCCTAGGGCCCACTCACACCAGGTCGGATTGTGTGGCCGGTGGGATGGTATCCAAGAGGGGTTGGCCAAAAGGAACAGCCAAGCTCAGTACCCACCACCTCACCGATGTGGCCATGGGGGCCTCCATGTCCCCAGGGGAGTGCCCTCCCTCCTGTGGATACCATGTAACCAAAACGAAAGCTGGCCATTCCTGGAAGGATCCATCCCCCTCCAAACAGCGGGTTGGCCCTGAGGAACGCACTGTGGGCAAACAGCCCTGGTGGGATACCCCAGCCTCCACAAGCCACTTTGTGGCTACAGCAAGGTCTTGAGGCCGCAACCTCGTCTGAACGCCTTGGGCTATGCTTCGGGGTACTGTCTGTGGCCGTTACCGATACACAGGCCTAGCCAGTGTCACTGGACCAGAGGATGCTGGCCAGAAAATGCAGTCTGGCAGCTATCCTTGTGGCAGCAAGGTCCTCGTTAACACCCCAGTCCACACACATTGCGTCACCGGTACCCACACAGATAGGGGTCCCAGAATGGGCAACTGGGGCATCAGTGATGATGGGTGCCATCCCAGACGCACCGCTACCAGGTCACTCCTGTACCCACGCTCATCGTTACGAAAAACACACTAAACCTGAGCACCCAGGGATAATATACGTCCAAACCTATGAGGGTTCTGGTGACTGTGACAGGTCATAGGGTACTAATGTACCTCTCCATGAGGGGCCTGCATATCCCAAGAGGAGATTGTCCCCGCCTGAGGATATGTCCCACCAGGATTTGCTCAGACATGTCGGCAGGGTACGCTCCGTCCCAGTGGCAACTGAATCTGAGCACAGGCCACAGGAGCCAGACAATCACCAATATCCCCAAACGCCAAAGGAGGCAGCCACCCTGCCAATACATCAGAACGTACAGGATCCTCTCATGAAAAGGATGGGACACACCTCTCACCACCTCCCCATATTCCCAGTAGCTGGATACTTTGTACCCTGTGCCCTCCATCCCCTGCCTCCCAAACAACATAGCTCCCTCAGCACTCCATTGTGGTGGACCCTGCTATGATGAGAATATAATGTTACAGACAACATGCCGTCAACCCTTCTGGTAGGGGCGTAAGAACGTAGATGCTGTGGGTTGTCGTGTCTGCCATGCATCCATGCTGTCAGCCTGGATATTTACCAATATCCTGTACATGGGAATGGATCTGATGGAGTTCACAGCACATCTATAACTGCTAAGTCCGCCCATCCCAGATGACAGAGGACAGGGATATGTAGCACCTGTCAAGCCTGCCCAGACAAAGTCAAAGGTTGACAACAGGGTAGCATTGGACTGTTGTGAGGGCATAGGCAGAGTCTCTGCCATTGCCATTGTGTCAAGGACACGTGCCTGGCTGTCAGCCGCAAATCTGACACACTGCTTACAGGATAAACTGTGCAAACTCCCCTGTACACTTTGAAACCTGTCAGGGACAAGGTGGCCGCAAACATCCCAAGAATTGGATGCTGACACATCCACCTTGACCAGGGTGTCAGAGATCTGTGATGCTGCAAAGAGGAAAGCTGTCAAAGAGACGTCCCTGTTCAGAACGAATGGATACTAACAGTCATATGCCCAGCAGGGACCACCGTCAGGCTAAGCTGATAGAAAGGGTCAACAATCTACGAAGCCAAGACATCTGAGAGCCACCCAGCCGCAGCACACCCAGAAGCGCCAGCACCCACAGGGCCTTTGAGTCCCTGTTAGAGTACATGCCCCCCCTGTCCATCCACGGGAAACATATGTCAGCAATGGCAGGACGTTTATGTCACCGCATCCACGGATGGAGGGACAGAACATATGAACCGTGGACTCTGTCCATCATAGAAGGTGGTACAGGCCACGTTCCCAAAGCCTGCCCCCCACCACAACACTAAGGAAGGTCAGTTCTCACAAACGCACCCCACCTGGCTCCAGAGGTAGAGCGTAACCTATTTCATGAGGAATACAGGTGGGAACACATCCTCAACAGGGCTCTGTGTCATACACACCCTATTTCCACATAACAGAGACAACAGAAGGTCACAGACACATCTGAGATCCCTGAGAACTGGACAGGTTATGTTTGATACAGACATACAAACGTCAGTAAATAGGAAACTTACTACCGTACCCCCACAGACCAGACTGGCCTCCTTCACCAGATCACAAGGATGCCTACACCCATGTTCACATCCACCAATCACCTCGTACGTTTCCAGGGTTCCGCTATCAGGGAGGGCACCAGCACTACAAAGCTCTTTCCCTCCGCCTAGCCTCAGCATCCAGAGTATGCACAGAGTGCATGGCTGTGGGAGCTGCTCATCTCCGTACCAGGAGAATATGTCGCTAACAACACCTGGACGTGTGGCCCATCCGGACAGAGTCACAGACGGAGGACCAGGCCTCTCTCCCGCGCACACACTGCGTGTACGCCAATATGTATGCTGTGTCAGAGATCTCAGGGAGGCCTTCCATAATCCCACGCAATCGCTGGAGTTCATACGAGCAAGGCAAGATAGCAGACTGGCAATGACCTATCTGCTGCAGCCTCGCTGTCAGTGCATTGTGCAACTGTTATCCTGAGCACTACCAAGAACTCACCTCTCGGAATGAGAGATGCTCCAGCAGCTGGGGCACATGGCAGCTATGTTGCATGTGGTCCCCGACGCACGTCTGCACAGGAGAGTAGGCCAATGGGCCTGCACCACCCAGTGGACGCATGCAACAGGCTGTCACTCAGATTGTAGGGTGTTCTCAGACCCCCCCAACCAGTCCCTGGACTGGTGGTGTTCAGCACAAGAACGCATGGAGGTGCCACCTGTCCTGCAAACCACACCTCTGGTCACCCCAACAACAGATGCTGTCAAAGTGGGATGGGGTGGTCATATACTGAACACCTCGCCCCCAGCCACCTGGAGGTCCAGGGGAGTCATTCCAGCAAAAACTATCATGGAGCGCGGAGAAATGCGCCTGTCCCTCCAGGTATTCGAAACCCTGTGACAGGGCAACACACGGCTAGTTCACGCAGACAATCAGGTAGCCATGGACCACCTCTCCAGAATAGCTCAACTCCAGGGTACCTTAAATATCGACCACTTTGCAGGTTTGCCAAATTCCACATGTTCACGGTTGTGTTGACCCATTCCAGCTCATGGCTGCAAGGCGAGGGATGCTTTCGCCACACCTGGGGGCATGACTCCCTATATGCCCCTTCTGATATTCCCTTGATTGGCAAGACACTATGCACGCCCCAGGGGGACAGAGGCAACAGGATCCACATAGCCCCATGCTGGCAAAACTAGGTGTGGTACCCTCTGCAACCACTTCTGTCACAGGTTCCACACCTGGACTGTCGCAGGGGGAGGGGACACTATGGCATCCAAACCCCCAGTCTGTAACCTCCAGAGCCTGTTTACAGATGTCTAAAAAGGTTAGGCCCCCCCCTCACCCAGGATGTGAGAAATGTCCTTCAGGCTCCCTGGAAAACATCCACAAGCCGTCCCCATGCTTTCAGGTGGATGAGAGTCTCCAGCTGGTGTCCACAAACGGCCATAAAACCCCATGCCATCCCTTGAGAAGCATTGGCGGGTAACCACCGTAACCTATCAAACAATGGTCTACAACTGACGTCAGTCAGAGACCATTGACATGCCAGTGCTGCACCATCTCCACCCATCGATGGACAAACCAGTTCCTCACATCCGCTCAAACCATGCATTGTGGAGGGCCTGCCTCTACTGACCACTCCCCTGGATCCACCCCCAGTGACATGGGGTTACAATCTGGTTGTGGGCCAGCCTATGCAGCCGCTTTCAGCGCCCCTAGGCACTACGTCCATCATGTTTGTGTCCATGACGGTGATACTCATTATTGAAATCACATCAGCAAGGCGCATCAGTGAAGTGGAAGCTGTAGTGGCTGATCCACCATACACAGGGTCACAGCATGATAAGGTCCACCGACGGACACACAGACATGTCATGCCTACGGTGGTTGTGTAACTTCCTTTGAAAAAACAGCTTCAGCTATCTGTAACCGTCCCATAGCCCCATGCCCCAGATGCAGGGAAGAATCACAATACTGTGACATGTGTAAGAGCCCTGGCTGTCTATCTGCAGGGGACACAGCAACACATAAGGTCCCCTCAGCTATCCATACACTCTGATCCTTCCCATGTGAGTACAGCATTGTCTCTGGGTGCTCTATACTACTGCATTTCTAACTGTCGCACATACATCTATGATGGCAAAACACTTGCACTGCATGTCCATGTCACCGCTCACAATGTGATTGCCATGGCAGACACTAGGGCCCACCGCCATCCCACCTGTGTGCTTGACATCTGACGAGCAGATACCTTGTCCTCGTTTCACACCTTCACAGCCCACTACTGCACAGGTAGAGGCTCCCACAGGGATGCTATGTTTGTTCAGGGCGCTGTACATCACCTCTCCCATACATACCCAACTCAAACAGGCCCCCCATAGGGGATGGCAAAGATCCATGGTAGGTAGTGGAACCCCTCCACAGGGCCACAACACTCTGGGGACCCTCCCTTGGCATCTACAACTTGGGGGTCCCCACCAGTGATGCAGATGTCCTGCTCGTTTCTGGGGATTGCAGACCTGCCCCCTGTAACAGTTGATGTCACGGAACAGCAGGGATAGGTCCTCTCAAACACACCATCTCCCCTAGGGGATGCATCTCCCTCTCTCACCCTCCCTGTCTTTCTCACTGTCACTCTCTCTCTCTGTCTGTCTCTGTTGGTCCCACCATTTCACTCATGTGTAGAGAGAGATTGGTGATATGGGGGAGGGCAGCATGCAGAGACTGTGTGATGCTGCTAGCTGCTGTCCTATTGGACGATGTTTGTCGGTCCCACACAGGCTCCGTTGTTGCCGCCACGACACCCATGTGCAGACCTATCCACACATTTCCCAGATCCCAACTGTTACAGGTGGTTAACTATGCTGTACATGCCACACACAGCAGTGGAGCAGGAGCAGCACGATGCTGCTCACACACGGGATTGTTTATGTTGTCCACCAACCTGAGATAAACGGTCAGTGATAACCCCACCCATTATTTCCGTATCCACAGGTGGAGGATCTGAGGAAGAAGGGCCGTGAGTTGCGGCAGCACCATGGTGCTTTCCTGGCCCGTTATGTCAGAGGGGCGGGGCCACACCGTGATGGTGAGTATTGGCAAGCATGCTGCCCAGGTACAAATGTCACATTGGCCCATCAGCCTGTGTGTTGCCTGCATATGTACATGTGTTATGTGTCACACATGATAGTGTCCTCATGTCTGTCATCTTCCACAGAGGCTGATGAAGAGGGTGAAGCACCACACACCTCCCAATACTCACTGAGGCGCCCCACCACCCACTGTGCAAGGGAGGCGGAGGTGGTGGTGGTGGTGGAGGAGGAGGAGGAGGCGGAGGAAGAGGTGGCGGAGGAGGAGGAGGAGGTGGAGGAGGACGAGGAGGAGGAGGAGCTCCAGTTCTCCCCCGAGGAGGACGAAGATGTGGGGATGGGGGATGTGGGGGAGGGGGGGTCAGGGTTGTGGTGGAATGTGGGGCATGTGGGGGTGGGGGATGTTGTTGAGGGTGGGAGGGTGGGGGAAGGGGGGGTGGGGACGGGAGCAGAGTGGATGGGGGGTTTTGGGGAACACAGCCCAGCACAGGGCACTGCCGGCTCCCGTCAGCCACTGCAGGTGTTGGCAGGGGATGGGCGGCGGCATGTCCAGCTGCCATCCAGGGCCACACACATATCACATGCACATGCCAGCACACAGACCACAACCACTATGTGTGTGTGTGCTGGTATGTGCATGCATGATGTGTGTGTGGCACTGGGTGGCATTCAGCGCGACGTCCATCTCCTGCTGCACGCCTGCCAGTTGCTGACGGAAGCCATTCAGCAGGTAGCCAATGAGGTGGAGCAGCTGCCCTGTCGTCGGCCATCCGCTGAAGGGCATCACAGGAGTCAGTGATGGCACCTGTGACAGCCAAACATGTGCCCTGTGCTGTCCTGTGTTCCACCAAGGGACATGCAGGGGGGATGGGTGGCATGTTGCCACGTGTTTTTGTTTAAAAATAAATATGTTGATGTTGTTGTAGATATACACAATGGTCACGTGTGTTCCTTACAGACTCACTAGGGATGCAAGCATGGGATATGTGTGTGGACAGGGATGTGCAGTACAGGAAGACATGGGTATCATATGTTGACTGCCTCCACATGCAATTTTGGGGGCTCAACATGTGTGTAGGTGTGTGATCCCAGGGTGGTGCATGAGATCTTGCAATGTAGCAGGTGTTCCAGCGACATCTATGTCACAGGGATGGGCGTAGGGTAACCAAAGGTGTTTGCGGCAATCAGCAGCTGATATACGCATGGCACCCATGTCTGCCTGTGCCACATGCATGCCTGGGGGGGGCAGGCATGTAATCAGTGTTGCAGGCAGGGACATTAGTCACACATATGCACCCAATGTTGAGGGTCTGAAGGGGTGGACATGGTGATGGCTCAAAACACTGAACATGCAACCTCAGAACATTCCCCCTGTCACAACATGGGTGTGTGTGTAAAACGGCCCGCTGCAGCCCAGGGGCAGTGAACACACACTGTGCAGGTCACACATGGCATGTGGTGGCATCGGTGCAGACATACCTGGCAGTGCAACCAACCCACCAGCGAGGGGCCTGGGTGCAGGTCATATGGTCAGGGACAAACCATGCATGTGCACACTACATAGGGGACCACAGGGACACACATTGGAAACACACATTGCATGTACTGTATGACAGATTTTATTTTGACAGTCATTGGCGACGGCATGGCTGCCCATGCCTGCCGCGATGCAACCCCCCCCCCCCATGGTGCTACCCCCTCTTCCTGTGCTGGTGGTGCCGGTGGTGCCGGTGGTGGTGGTGTTGGTGGTGGTGGTGGTGCTGCTTGCCGCATCACTGCCAAAATTCCCTCCAGGGCCTCACAAATTCTTGTGTAGGGAAGGGCCCTGACTTCTTGAATAGGCGGAGCTCCTCCCAGACCTGGGCCAGCTCTCTTGTGGTCACATCCAATGATGTGCGGATACCTTGGAGCTCCTGATGATGGCCTGTGGGTGGGACACAGGGTGGTATGTGAGATACCTCTCCGGTAGTCAACCGTCACACACAAACATGTCACGCATATCCCACACGATTGTTATTGTGATAGCGCAGACTCTAGTAGACACATGGATAGGGTTAAGGGGCATCATTGTCACAGTAGTGTAGGTCACAGCCACACACAGGACACGGTCCAGTAGTGTGATGTGGCAGGCAAACACAAGGATCCACAGGCTGTGCTGACATACCCACGTACTGCAGATGTAGCAACAGGCTTGGGGACAGATAGCAAACACATGTCCATCGTGCACGGGAGGTGGAGCGTGACACAGGGACAGCAACCACAGTGGGACAGCAGCAGTGGCGATCAGATGAAGGTTGGGAAAAGCCAGCCCAAGTGGGGGTACAGTTGGAGGGATCAACGCAGCTTGGACAGGTCACAGGTGGAGCGCGATTGACTCACAGGGATGGAGTGGTAGCACCAGGATACCAACCCTTACGTGTGCATGTGCACTGCTGTGTCATGTGTCTGACGGCAGAGGGGTTCACATACACCTTGTGGCAAAAGGGGAGGGGTTGGATACCAGTGCATGTACACCTTGGTAAACATGTGGAGGGTTTGAAAAGAGCAGGGGGAGCAACAGAGGGTACAGCAGAGGTGGACAGACCCCAGTGACGCACGGACAGGGTTATGCTGAGGAATCCACAACACATGGTACACCATGGGGAAGGGCGGTGATCCCCAGAAATGTGGGGGGGGGGGGGGTTCCCTGACTCAGGTTGGCAGCAGGAGTGGCAGCTGGGAGGTGGCGAGTTGTTCACAACACAACAGAGGTCATTAGCTGACCTGTGTGGCCGTGTGGGTGACTCCCAACCTATGCAATCAGGAGACTCATTGTCAGAGCTACAGGAAGGGGACATGTTGATGTCCTGGTCTGTATGTCAAGCATTCCATCTTAGTTGTTGACGTACAGGCAGCCTTGAGGGACCTGTACCTCTCCCAACCCATCTGTACATGATCCCTGGCCCTGTCATCTCTGTAACTCCTGGTATATGGGTGTCTTAACACACTTTGACTGCTACTTTCCTATCCTATGATTGTTTTACACCTGGAGATGCAGACTGGAGGGACTGGGGGCTGTGTGATGTTACATGACTTAAGATGCGTAGGTTTGGGTATGTCTGCCCTGATTGTCCGATGACTATGGGACAGGTGGCACCCTGTTGTCTGCGAGACGGCTGGGCATCTACGATGAGGCAGACTGTTGCAGGGGCAATGCTTGTATCTATTTATTTGCTGACAACGTGCTGGAGCTTAAACAACGGTCCTCTTATGTCTGCATCTGTAGGTGTACACTGACCCTAGGCTGTTCTGGTGTGTGTCACATTAACATCCTCTATCATACGCCATACCCTTGTGTTTTCTCCACCACATCCTGTCTACGTGACCCATACATGTAACAGCTGTGGAAGGTATGATGCCACATCCACCACACACACAACAAACAGAGACTGGTGGTTTGTGCGTTGTGTTTGTGACAGTCTGTTGTCACCCACCTTTGGCATTGTGCACTGCTGATGCAGCGTGGGCCCTCAGCTCCGCCATCATGACATCCATGTCTCCGGCGCCTGGATCCTGCCTGGGTTGTGGGATGGCCCCCATTGCTCATCTCCCACCAGACTGGGTGCTGCTGGCTGCAGCCCCCGGTGTTGTCCCGCTGGCAATGGGGGGCTCCAGGGGCTCCTCGGCGGCACTTGTGCTTCCCCCAGAGATAGCAGCCTCTGGCTCCTCGCAGCTGAGAGGCACGACCACCTCCACCTCCTCCTCCTCCTCCTCCACCTCCTACGCCCCCATGGTGCTGTAGTCACCTGCATTGTGAGCAATCAGAGACAGCACACATATGTTTAAACACACCACCTATGTATACGTGTGTGCTGCAGATACCACATACATGATGTGGGGCCCTGCATGTGTGCTGCATACACAATCCCCTACACCCTACCATACCTGTATGTCGCCACCATGTACCTATACCAGGGGCACATGTGTGTGCTGTACCCCTGCACACCTTGTTTGGTTGCTATGCTCGTGTTCCTGGTCCGAGTGAGCATTTAGCCCCCATCCCATGCCTCTCCCCATCTGCACCACCTATGTCTACGTATGCCTGCTGATACCCTATGCTTACACCTGTTATTGCCACCCCCTGTATGACTGTGCAGGCCTTTGATCAGGGCATATTTTGTTTCGACATACTATTGTCGGAGTGCTACATGTGCTTGGCAGTGACCCACTATGCAGCGAACTACGCCTATTCATCACCTCTGGCCCACTGCCAAGCACATGCAGCACTGTGCAGATAGTATGTCACACAAACATGCCCTGATCCACGGCCCTCACAATCATACAGGGGAAGGCAATCACTGTTGTGGGGGTAGGGTAGTGGCTGGTGTGCGTGGACAGCGTTGGGGCAGGTGGGGAGAGGGATGGGATGAGGGACACATGTTGAATGTGGCCTGGAACATGGCAACACATCAGGGGTTGCAGGGGTACAGCACACACATGTGCCACCAGGATAGGTACATGGTGGGGCTTGGGAGACAGGTATGGGAGGGTGTTTGCAGGTGGCTGCTGTCTACACAATGGGGATTCCAGCCATGGCCTGAGAGCTAAAAGGTGTACGTATCATACATACCTGCCAGCGGGTGAGCAGTGTCCAGGGCCTCAGGCAGACCAGAGATGTAGATGGGTCCTAATCGGGCCGCCAGCTCCTGTTCCAGGGGCGTGAGTGGTGCGATGAGGGGGCCACCGCCACCTGTGCCCTGTGCATGCTGTTGCTCCGCAGACATGTGCTACCTCACCCCTCTTTTTATGTCGGAAAACCTTTTTTTCAGGCTTTCAATGTCTCTGGGGGGGCCCCCTGCCTCGGCCACTGACCCATGGACCTCCTCCCACACTGCATTCCGTGCAGCCACAGTTGTGCGGCTACTGAGCCGCCCGTACAGTACATCATAATTTTCAAGGACCATGGCCAGGAGGTTGTGGTTCTCCCTGTCTGTGAAACGGGTGGCCCTCCTCCTCAGTGTTGCCGGCACCGGTATGCGTTTCCGCTTGCCGGTGTGGCTGCACTGTGCAGCCTGTGGCCTACCCGATGGGCCTGCTGCTGGCTCAGCCTCCATTGTCCCTGCAGTACCAGCCTCCCCAGCAACAGGTGGGCCCACCTCCTCCACCCCCTCACCCTCACCCTCCCTCTCCCTCTCCATCTCCCTCTCCATCACCCTCTCCTCTCACCACTCCCCACCCTCACAAAACACCCCACCCCACCCTACACAGAACACCCCACCCCACACCAAACACCCCACCCCACCCTACACAAAACACAACGCTGAACACACAACAGAGACCACACTACAAACCACAATCAAGACTACACTACAAACCACAATACCGTACAAAACCACACACCACACCACATCACAAGACAACCTCCTCACCTCCTGCACTACCTCCTCACTACCTCACTACCTCCGCTACTCAAACCACGCACTATCTCCACCACTACTCGCTTCCTAGAACTCCTCAAACAACCCTCAACGTGGACCAGCTGTGCAGGGTGATTTATAGTTTTTTTAATGTTGCGTACGTTGCGCATGCGCAGTTGCACGAGCACGCTGCTTGTGCACGGCGTGCATGTGCAACTGTGCATGGGTATGCATCTGTGCGCAGCGCGCACGGGCGTCTGTCCATGGGCGTGCGTCTGTGCGTGGCGCGCATGTGCAACTGCGCATGGGCGTCTGTCTTGTGCATGGGCTTTTGTGCATGGGCGTGTGTATGTGCGCGGCATGCATGTACAACTGTTTGCTCATGGGCGTTAGTGTGCGTGCATCCACACACAGTTGCACATGCGTGCCATGCACCGACAGACGCCCATGCGTGCTGCGCACAGACGCACGCCCATGGACAGACGCCCATGCACGCCGCGCACAGATGCATGCCCATGCACAAACAATTGCACATGCACACCGCGCACATGCAGCGCGCACGCACAACTGCGCATGCGCAAAAACGGAAACTACAAAACATCTATAAATCTGCCTGCACAAATGGTCCACGTTGAGGGTTGTTTCGTAGGAGAGGTGTGTGTTTGCAGAGAGTAACGGAGAGAGCAAGGCAGGTGTTGGTGTGGATTGTATTGTGTGTGTTGGTTGTATTGTGTTGTCTTGTGTGTGTATTGTCTGGTGTGGTTTGTAAGGTGTACACTGTTTAGGGAGGTTCGTGTGTGTGTTGGAGTGTGTTTGTGTAGCCGGACGGGAGGAGTTGATGGCAGCTATTTATGTTGCTGCATGTGCCCTGAGACGTGGGCAGATGCTGCGGTTGCAGGACAGGGGAGATGGTGTCCATGGGGCTGAGGCACAGGGCATGGGTGTGGACCCGCAGCAAATCAGGCCTGCAGCTGTGGGGGCGGTCCAGGCAGGTGCTGTGCGTGCACGGCGCAGAAGGCGTGCTGAGGTGCAGGCTCGGCAGCCTCGCCTCTACAGGCCCAGGGCCCAGCTCCAGGGCATGCGTGAGGACCAGGTCATCTCCCTGTACCGACTGAGCACAAGAGCTATTAGGGAGCTCTTTGAGGATCTAAGACCTGACCTCGAGCCCCTGACTGATCAGTCCAATGCCATACCAGGTTTAGTCAAGCTCCTTACTGCCTTACATTACTTTGCCTCTGGCTGTTTCCAGTCATCTGTGGCCGCAGTGGGTGGTATGAGCCGCCCCACCTTCTCACGCTGTCTCCACCAAGTACTGCGTGCCATGGTCAGCCGGGTGGGGAATTACATAGCCCTTCCCCACACTAGGCAACAGTGGGGGACCCTGAACCAGGCCTTTGAGGTGTTAGCAGGGATACCACATGTGATGGGAGCTATTGACTGCACACATGTTGCCCTGGTCCCGCCTAGAGACAGGGAGGTAGCGTTCCGCAACCGCAAACACTACCATTCCCTGAATGTTCAGGTTGTATGTGATGCTAATCTGCATATTCTGAATGTGGTCCCTAGGTTTGCAGGGTCCACCCATGACTCCTATATCCTGCATCACTCGGCACTATTCAGACAATTTGAGGCAGGCCAGTATGGGGACTGTATTTTGCTGGGTGAGTATTTCCAGAATATTTATTTTTTCTGCATGTATTTTTTTCTCCCAGTAAATTCTCTTATCTAGCACGCTGTTTTTTATCGGTGTGGTAAAGCATTTACCTACAGTGAAACTGACAGATGACTGTTCTGAGTTTACATTGTTACAGGAGTCTGAACTTAGAGTAACAGGGGATGTGTTTGGAGACTGGACCATCAGGATTATAACAATATATGATCATGACCTGCTCATGGGGTTCCTGTGCCTACGCACGTTGTCAGACGGCTGCCTAGGGTGAGAACTTACACAATCTTGACGATGCATATATTCATATGATTCTTGCAAGGTATTGTGGGTATTGTAGTTCATTCACTCCCAAACACAGCTGATGACAATAATTTGAGTTGTGAAACCAGGTGGTAAGATCAATAAAATACTTCTTTTATTGATGGGGTTTAATTCACCCAGCACATGTATGCTTGATAGCACTATAAATGAGGTTACTTGCTTGCAGTGTTTAAAATGGATAACAAAAAGTCACAAAGTAAACCAGAAAACAACCTTCAGCTTGTCAGGCAATTAGCTAATGTTTTCTTAGCAAGTAATTACCAAATACAAAGGCACAAAGTAAAGAATAAACTTTGCTGGTTAGGTTAACTTCTGCTTATTTTCCACGCCGATCTCAGCAGTGATTCTCCCTTGCTCACACACACACTCAGGTGCAGCCCTAATTACTATCAATGGACCAGCTGAACGCCTTTAGCTGGCTGGCTGCTACTGTGTGAGCCCAAATCCTGCTTTAAGAGCTGTTTGCAGTGGAAATAAAGAACAAAGTTAGGTTTCTTTGTGATGGCTGATGTGTTTGCTCACGGAAAACTAGCAATAGCATTTAGATAGAGAACAGTCCATATAAATAGTTTCATCTGCTGTATCTCCCCCTTCATCAACAATCATAGGGTCAATATCATACATTGGCACAGATGAGTCTTTCATTAAGGCACTATCATGAGAATGCTTATTCCCTTGCTGCCATTCTCTATTATAGATAGGGTCTGGATCAGTGTTCATACCTGAGCCTCTCCTGCCATCATAATTCCTCTCTGTAAAGCCTGGCCAATATGTAATCCAATTCTGATGTCCAGCCTTCCAATCTTGATCCCTGGACACTGGATCTCCTCTCACATACCTTCTGGCCTTGGTCTGAAAGTCCCTTCCACATGCAGTCT
This sequence comes from Ichthyophis bannanicus, assembly GCA_033557465.1. Taxonomy (NCBI): domain Eukaryota; kingdom Metazoa; phylum Chordata; class Amphibia; order Gymnophiona; family Ichthyophiidae; genus Ichthyophis; species Ichthyophis bannanicus. The sequence goes on from CM066031.1 coordinate 83,664,848, forward strand.
TCTCTCTTCCAGGTAGCCACTGGTGATTCCTATCTCTGCCAATCCATTCCTCTGGCTGAATCCAGTCCAATGGACTCTGCTGGCATTTGGAATACCTCCCAGTATGGGTACTGCCTTGGAATCTCCCAGACCTTCCAATGGGCTTTCTTCTCTTCCTTCCAGAGAGTTTCCTTCTTTCTCTATCTGCTTGGCTTGGCTTCTGTTTCTCCAGGTGATACTGGTGCTTGTAGCCGTTGCTGTCTCTGTATCTCTTTCTGAAGCTGTTCTTGTAGCTCTCCCTGAAGCTGTTATCTGAAGAATAATCTCTATTCTTATTCTTTCCTAATGTGTGCTGCTCCCTAACACAGTCAGCTGTCTTGAATCAGGCCCTGCCCTTTGAGATGAGTGCTTAGGGATTACCTCATAGCTCTCTTGATTGCACACACATTTTCTCACTTCAGCCCCTCTCATGGCTGCTGGAAACCTGGTGCATTCTGGGACTGGTAGTCTTTTATGTGAAAACTCTGTTTTCTTGCTTCTACCAGAACTGACAGGTTGCTTGTTCAGAGTCACATCATCTTTTCTATAGCTCCTACCTGAGCTATGATAAGCTTCCTTATCACAACGTGTGCATATGTGTGCCCTGGTGGTGGATTGCTCCTAGTGTGTGTGTGTGCCATCTGCCCACATGTGCTGGGTGGGGGGGGGGCGGGGTTGGTGGCCTTCACATCCGCCTGTGATGCCGGTTATCTGTCTGCCAGTGTTTGTATGTTGTGTAACATTTATGTTATTGCCAATCCATATAACTAACCCTTGTCATGTGTGTGTTAGGTTCAAACACTCAGTACTGGGGTAGTCAACCAGCAAGCACTAGATAACATGAGGAGGTGTCCAGCTAAGTATGATGGATGTTCTGGACCTTTGCAGCTGGGAGTACATGTTTGCATATGTATGGTTATGCATTTTGCCTGTGTCAAACCTGCGGAGAAACACAGTATAGGGGGTGCAGTACCTTTGGCCACTGTAGATGTGCGGGACCTAGGTGTCGTTGTATCTGCTGATCCTACTGTAGCTGACCATTATGGAAAGGTGACAGCAAAAGCTAGGGGGCTACTTGGGTGCATACAGAGAGGTATTGGTAGCAGATACACAGGAACGTACCCTGCCTCTGTATATGTGACTGGTGCAAACTCATGTGGGCTACAGTGTGCAATTCTGTAGACCGCCGCTTCAAAAGGCTGTTAACAGGATGGAGACAGTGCAGAGGACGACTACTAAAATGATTTGTGGTCAGCAGTATGCAGCATATTGAGACAGACTGCTCAATCTTGATATGTAGAACTTAGCGGACAGGGGGAATAGAGGTGATAATGTTTTTACCTTGCCAGAACTCCATGGCATACATGTTCTGGGTGTGAGCCTCCTTCGAATGACATCACATTCTTTTGGTGTGTACTTTGCTGACATATACTTTGAACATGTGATCAGTGGATCGATGCTATAGTCTCACAGTGGAGGTGGTAGAGATGAGAACAGTAACTGCAGTACAATACGCATTTGCCACACACAGGGGATCTCTAGAGGTATAAATGGGACTGTTGTTTTTTTTTGCCATGGATGTACACAATCCATAGGCCATGTGGCCCTTTTCTGTCAGCATATGTCAATTTTTCTCAAATGCATAGTTGTGCTGTCATATGTTTCTGTCAGGATGTGTTCTGCATTTGTTTCTGACGTCTATACATGTGTCAATTTGGGTGAACATGAGCTCATGCATTCACATGCAACATTTCTTTCTGCAGGTGATGCAGGATATGGGTGTCGCCCCTGGCTGCTGACCCCTGTGCGTCAGCCACGGACATGTGCAGAGCGGAGGTACAATGAGGCCCATGCCTCCAGCCGCTCTGTCATAGAGCGCACCCGTGGCGTGTTGAAGAGTCGCTTCAGGTGTCTGGATAGGACAGGCGGGGCCTTACAATATGAGCCAATGACTGTGGCCGAGATAATCATAGCCTGTTGCATCCTGCACAACATTGCTCTCAGGCACGATATCCCTGCAGAGATTAATGAGGATCTGGAGGATGACCCAACGTGCCCCCCTGTACATGCCAGTGGTGACATACGAGAGGGCACAGCGGTCAGGCGGAGGTTGATCGCAGAGATCTTCTCATGTACGTATTGCATATATTCCCACTGACATGTGTTGTTATATGTGTGTGATGGTTAGAAAGGTTGATGTTTCTGTAAATTTAGCATTCTGATGCCACACTGCATTGATATTTAACTGCAAATCACAACGTCACATATAGGCATGAGTGTGTGACCAACAATGTGGGCAGGGCACAACAGCAGGTGGTGGTGGATTATGTGGGTGGGTGTTCATACGCCTGTGGGAGGTTTTGGGGGTCAACTTCCCAGTAAGTAGCTGGTTGTGATAGCAGCTGCTGTGAAAACACAGTTAGTTGTTTTGATGCTATGGGTGTAGCACGGTGGCAGGCATATGGTGCGGTATTCACAGTGGGAGGGCAGACCATCTTTGTGGACAGTTGTCCTGCAGGGTATGTGGTTATATTGTACATTTCAGAGCTGCTTGTGTGGGTGTTATGCTCCTGGCAGCTGGCTATGTGTGTATGTTTCTTAAGTGTGGCGCCACATGTCATACATAGCACAATACACATGCTCAGTACTACTTTTTCATGATGGTATTAACTATTCGTGAGGGGTGTTAATGCAACTCCACAGTGTGCCTTAATGTATAGGTCATCACGTTGCCCTGACATGGATATGTTGAGGGATGGGGACCTGTGCAGTGTCCAGCCAGGGGGCGTATCATTGCTACATTTTGTTTTTGGAGAATTGCCATTCAGTGCAGGGTTGCATATGTACACACATACAGAGGTGATGCGAGTCAGATCAGCAAAGGGTGGGTTACAGTAGCCAGGTGGTATGCTGCATGTGTGGGTGGATTGTGTTTTACGAGGTTTATCAGGAGGGACATGGCATATCTAGCTGGTGCTATCTCAACATATGCCACATGCGTCAGCTACAGGCTGTGTATGTGTGTAGGGCAGGAGAGTACAGTCCACATCAACACCTACCTTGTAGACCCTAGCGAGGAAGGTTATGTCCACATACACACAGAGACTTAGGTGAGAGTTATCATTTTGGGGTGCACATATCGGCTATCCATGCTTTGACATTCTCACTGTCACACAGTGGGATGACATGCAGCCATCATGGTCAAGTCACAAACAGATATGGGGGTGTGGTTTTGCTGACGTGACACAGACATTGCCATCTATTTGCGGCCATCATCAGCACAAAGCTGTCAATATTATTCAAGGTGTGAGATGTACACGGTAGGATAGGTATTTGGCCAGTGGATACAGGAGGTGTGCCTGCATATTTCCATGTGTTGCAGCAAAAGACAGTGGGGTAACAGACAACATTGGGACAACAGTACACATGGAGAGGGGGTATTGGTGGCAATATGGGGGACCCGGGCTAATATTGCGACCTTCGGATGAGGCAGAAACATGGTGGGAGCAGACACCTCTATTGACCAGTGTGTACAACAACAGAGAGGTAAGGGAGGGGACAAAGGGATTACGGACACCTGTAGTTAGCCTCCATGTGAGAGATCTGTACAGTGTGATAGTGAACAGTCAGTCAGTAGGTGATGTTGTGGGGTCTGACAGCTGGGGACAGGAAGGTGCAGTGTGTGTTGCACAGCTAGAACATGACATATGTTTGTTTCTCTTGTGTTTCCCACTGCACAGGACATACTTCGTGAGGATGCTGTTGCTGTGGTGCATTGGGACGTGAATGTACATCAGCCAAAATGCTGTGGTCCAGGTTAGGTGGATCTACAGCTACATTGTCTGTGCCGGCAGTTAGGGGGAAAACATGTCCTCTGTGATGTGTCATATTGGGCAGATGTTGTGGCTCACTGTTTTTCCTTAAGCCTCCCTAACCCATATCTTGCTGTTGTCACACATATCCCCATGTGCTTGTGTCCAGTATGTCCTCTGCAACACTGTCTCTGGCACATTTACAACAGAGATACATGTGTGTGGGGTTTCTTCTTTTTTCGGTGGTGGCCTACACTTGCTCCCTACCCCAACATTGTACCATCAGCCAGCAACAGGCTATCACTGCATGTGACTGGGCCTTTATGTCTACATATCTCCACTTGTGCACATACAGGCCATGTGTTACAGCTGGCACGCTAACCTTCTCATACTGTGTTGGTGCGTGTTTATGGGTTGTCTGTGTGGTGATGCAGTGTTCAGGCATGGTACATTATCATGTGGTGTGAGGGGTCAGTGCACCTGGGGGGCGGTGGTGACTGTGCTACCTCTACCGTAGTGCTGTTTACCTTGTGAACATTCTCGGCATGTGTTGTGTGTTGTGAGCAGAACTGTGTCTGGTGTTTTGAGGGACCACAGTTAAGCACCTTCTCTTTATCTCAGATATCGGCATAATGTGGACATGCATCAACAGTGGCTTGACATGGTGATTCTGGACGTTTGGCTGACATTGTCTCCCTTCACTGTGACCTGATATTGCTGTTGTGTCGTTCAAGGGATCGATGATGTACACCTGATGCACACACAAGGTATGTTGCACCTTAGTTATTTGGGGGATTACATCTGCCTTTACCTGTTGATGATTTACTGTTTGTCTCATGTACATGTCTTGTTGCCTCTCTGTTCACAGAAACAGATGCATATAGTGTGTAGCTGTGAGACGCCTGGGTGACATGAGCATGGACATGACCATATCCATGTGACACCCGTGTCTGCGTTTACAATTCATGATGTCACCAATATTTATTTTATTTTATTTATTTAGTATACATTTGTATACCGCTACTTCCAGCGATCAGCAGCGGTTTTGATTACAGATTGGAAATTGTCAAATCATGACAGGAAACTTTTGAGGTATAAACACAGAGAACTATTTTACAGGGAACATGGGCTATGGAGGGTTAAGTGGCTTGCCCAAGACCACAAGAAGCACCTGTGGGACTAGAAACCCCAGTCCTTCCGGCCCAAGGTTGCTGTCCTCTAGTGGGATTTGAACCCCCGACTTTCCGGCCCGAAGTACCTTGCCCCAACCACTAGGCCACTCCTCCACTCCAATTTGTTTTGTGTTGATATCATGCCATGTTTGCCTTTGCATCCCTTTCTTCTGTATTTTCTAAGGTGTGACTCTCTGCAATTTGTGCTGTTTTTGCAAGGTGTCTAACAATACAATACCTATCCTCTCCTGACACAGGGCAGGGGACATACCGGACACATCTCTTACAGTGCATCTGGCATCGCCATCACCCACCTGTTGGGGGACACAACGCCATGGACTTTTTTGTGGAGAATTGTGCCATTGGATGTTTGACCTCTGAGAGTGGGACACATGCCTGGGATGGATAGTATTACTCTTGGATTGCTGCTTTGCCCATGACAGACCTGTACAACACACTGTTGCTGCCATGCTGTGGCTGGGGGTCCTGATCATTGCAGGGGACACTCATGAACTTTAAAGGACTGTGGCATATTGGAATGTGACACTTGACTATGCATGCCTAGAGTTGCAAGGACAGTTTTCACCTGACCTGTTGGATGGCAAATACACTTTGCACTTTGGACGCTGTGTACTGATCCCCACGTGTGCAGCAGGGACTGACATTGTCACTGTACAGGGCCGGATTTAGCTATACGCCATGTACGCCATGGCGTAGGGCCCACAGCTGCAAAGGGCCCACAAAAATTGAAGTAGTTAGGCTTTTTTTTTAATAAAATAAAAAAAAACCTGCTGGCTGCCGCCGCGGGGCCCCCTCTGCTGCCGCGGCAGCATGGACTGACCCGCGGGGGCCCCCTCTGTAAGCTCGGTCCCTCCCTCCGTGCCTCCGTGTCTCCCTCCGTGCAGGCTGTTAGAGACGCGAAGGCAGACTGTCTCCTTCTGCCTTCCCGTCTCTGTTAAGCCCGCAGGGCTGATGGGAAATTTCCCATCAGCTCCTGCTGGCTTAACAGAGACGCGAAGGAGACAGTCTGCCTCCGCGTCTCTACCAGCCTGCCCGGAGGGAGACACGGCGGCACGGAGGGCGGGACCGCGCTTACTGTGGGGGCCCCCGCGGGTCTGTCCATGCTGCCGCGGCAGCAGAGGGGGCCCCGCGGCGGCAGCCAGCAGGTTTTTTTTTTTTTAATAAATTTTACTTTAGGCCGGGGGAGGGGGTAGGACTGGTAATTGGGGGGGCTGGGACTGGGGCTGGAAATGGGTTGGGACTGGAAATGGGCTGGGACTGGGACTGGAAATGGGTTGGGGGGATTAAGGCTAGAGGTGGGCTGATGAGGAGGACTGGTAATGGGCTGTGGGCTGCTGGGGGGGGTTAGAACTGGTAATGGGCTTTGGGGGGGTTAAGACTGGTAATGGGCTGTGGGCTGATGGGGGCTGTCTGGTAATGGGCTATGGGGGGGCTAGGACTGGAAATGGGCTGGGGGGGAAGACTGGAGGTGGGCTGATGGGGTTAGGACTGGTAATGGGCTGTTGGGGGGGTTTAGAACTGGTAATGGGTTTTGGGGGGTTTAGACTGGTAATGGGCTGTGGGCTGATGTGGGCTGTCTGGTAAAGGGCTATGGGGGGGGGCAAGGACTGGAAATGGGCTGGGGGGGGGTTTAAGAATGTAGTTGGCATGATGGGGTTAGGACTGGTAATGGGCTGTTGGGGGGGGTTTAGACCTGGTAATGGGTTTTGGGGGGTTTAGACTGGTAATGGGCTGTGGGCTGATGGGGGCTGTCTGGTAATGGGCTATGGGGGGGCTAGGACTGGAAATGGGCTGGGGGGTTAAGACTGGAGGTGGGCTGATGGGGTTAGGACTGATAATGGGCTGTTGGGGGGTTTAGAACTGGTAATGGGCTTTGGGGTGGGGTTAAGACTGGTAATGGGCTGTGGGCTGATGGGGGCTGTCTGGTAATGGGCTATGGGGGGGGTAGGACTGGAAATGGGCTGGGGGGGGGGGGTAAGACTGGAGGTGGGCTGATGGGGTTAGGACTGGTAATGGGCTGTGGGCTGATGGGCTGATGGGGGGGTTAGGACTGGCAATGGGCTATGGGGGGCTGACTGGAAATGGGTTGATGGGGTTAGGACTGGAAGTGGGCTGATGGGGGGTTAGGACTGGTAATGGGTTATAGGGGGGGCTTAAACTGAAAATGGGGTGATGGGGGGTTAGGACTGGTATTGGGTTGGGGGGTTGCTAGGACTGGAAATGGGCTGATGGGTGGCTAGGACTGGAAATGGGCTGATGCAGGGACTAGAAGGGAATGGATGCTGGGTGAGGCTGGAACTAGAAGGGAGCTGATGTTGGGGGAGGATTAGAATGGGATGGGGCTGGAAGAGTAAAATGGAGAAGGGAAAAATATTTTGTGTGGGAGGGATAAAAAAATCTACAATTGGCCGGGTATTGGGAGAGTAAGTGGGGATTGAGGATGGAGGGGTAAAATTTGACTGGATGAAATAGGAATGAGGAAAGAGCAAAAGGAGAAAGATTAGTATGTTAAAGCAGATGTAGAGAGAGAATGGAAAAAAACTAGAAGAGAGAAGAAAGGACAAATGGACAGCAGACGATGGAGAGTTAGCAGAAGACATGAAGAAACCAGAAGAAAGTGGCTGGAGCAATTGCAGCTGAAAAAAATGCACAAAAGGTAGAAAAATATCTCTTTATTTTGAATTTATTAATTGGAATATGTCAGCTCTGGTAAATGTGCATCATTAGCGTCTGCACTTTGTTTAGTACAAGAGCAAATTAATGTATAGTTTTATTTCTACAGTGTTGTACATTCCAAGTTTGGCTTTTGGGATTCCCAGTTTAATTATTGTCTTCCTGTTTCTAAAATGTGATTACTTGTTTGGTGATGGTCTATGTTCTGCATGTGTAACTGAGCTGAGGTGTTCTGTTTATATAATTCCTATTTGACATTGCCACTTGTTCTCTTTCCCCAGTAGGTCATGTATTGTTGTTCTCTGAAATGTATTGGTTTAATATTTGCAGTGTTGCCTTTTGATTGGTAGAGTATGGTGCTTTGTGAGTCCTGGTAGTGCTGTTAGGATACGGCGGGTTTGCTATGGGTTCTAAATGGGCAGTGTTTGTAGTAGTTCCTAATGTGTCTGGCAGTTGGCACTGGATTATAGTAATGTAGAAATCTTTTAGTCTTTCTTTATCCATACACTCATTAAGAGGCACGTTTACTAAAAGTTAGTATATGGTAACATTATGCAAATATTTATGCAAATGAGGCCCCTTATGCAAATGAGGCCCACACCCCCCTTGGGCCGCCCCTGCTGGGGGCCCACAATTTTTGTTGGCATAGGGCCTCACTCAAGGTAAATCCGGCCCTGTCACTGTATGTTGTACATTCCTACACAGTTGTGTTGTTGTTGTGTTTTGGCCATGTGTGTGACATGGCACACAGGATACGCTCATCTGTTTGTTTCAACACAAGCATACAGCCAGGTTTGGGACATAGGGGCAACGATGGAGCGGTCCTATCCTATTGCCTATGTCCACCTGCTCTCCACCTGGACATGATACAGGTTTTGCAACAGGAATGCTTTCATGCACACCACCATCCTGGATTGATGTTTGCAATGGGCAAGGGTGTTGACGTGCATGTGTGGCATCACTGTATCATGTTGGTATGTGGATGGTGCTTGTGCATCTGACTGACTATGTTTGTGAACCACAGCATGTGGACCTATGGGTTCTGTGTGGTTCACTGTAAGATGTTTGCCCATCATTTCCATCTTCACATGCTGGTTCATGTGTTTGTTTACTGTGCAGACGTGACAGTCTGCATGTATGTACACACCTTGCATTGCACGCCTGCACGGTGCTGTTTATCCCCTGCGGTAACGACACTGACATTGCCCCATTATATTTGGAGTGTGGCAGTGTGGGTGTCCGTTGTGCTCCTTCAGTTGTGCATTCCATGTACCGTGCTATATGTGCCCAAGCACTGTCTACCCAACAAACAGTGCAGGGGGACCTCCTTCATGGTGTTATCTCTGCAGGTTTCTGCAGGTAGTTTAGTTTGTATTCTCTCTGTGTTCATGTGCTTCTGCTACCTGTTAGCATATGCTCATTGTGCTTTTGATGATTCTTTGGGTCGACATTGTTGCAGCTTTGATTCCTAGATCAGGCATTAGGTGAGAGCTGAAACATTACTTTCAGAGTGTGTTTTTAATATTAAAACATTGTGACAACATATGCTGTTTTCATTTGTGTGCCTCCTGTGTTGCCAGATGGATATGTTTTGAGGGACAGGTGATGTGTGTTGGGTCCTCATCATGCAGCGCCTACTGTCTACATGCACTTTTGAGGCATGCAGCAGCAGGTGGGGGGTGGGGGCCTGCTGCCCAGTGCAGAACATGTACCTGATGCACATTATATCTCCTGCCCTTCATTTGTGGTCAAGCAAGTGACCTTTCTGTAGGAGGTGGGTTGCTGCCCTGCTAAATGTGTTTCCGTCTTTCACCAGGGATACCCTCACCGTGATATTATGATGGCACTGTCTACACTATCTGTGATGAATAACCCAAATAAAGATATGTATTTGACAGACATTTGTCTCTTTTGCTGCTTGATCATGGTGACAAACATGCAATGCAATGTGTGCCTTTGAATCAGTCCTGACTCCTTGTGAACCAGAGACGCCATGGTTTTCTTGTCAATGTCACTGGATGTAGATTGTCAGATCTTTCTTCCAAGGTAATGGAGGGTTACGTGACTTGCCCAAGGCCACATGCAGTGCTAGTGTGAATTGAGCCCTGGTTGCTTGGTGGCCAAGCCAGTTTTCTAACCACTAGGTTACTCCTCCACTCTTTGAGCACATTGACACTTGTATCTAGTGATTTGCTGGTCATGTACATGGGCCACCTGTGCTCACATCCTTGTACGGTGGCAGCTGTGTATCTGCTAGCCATATGACACATCACTGGGTATTACAGGTTCCCATACACACCCTCCCTTTGGGGTATTTGTTTTGCATTGTGCTCAGTGTGCTGTTTCTGGGAGTGGTTAGAGGCATGTGTTATAACTCTGTAGTTTGCAGGTTTGATCCCCACATGTGGTTTATCTTGTTATTTTCTGTTGTGCTAACTGGACCATTAGGCACCAGCAGGTTCATCACCTCTACACACACCCTTCCCTCTCTTCACTGTACACCAAGGTGTGCCCTCTGTGCTGCCTAGCCATCAGATATTATCTGTTACATAGGTCTCTTACTTTATGGTGTTTACATGGCAGTGCACCTGGGGGTTTGGTATTGCTGTGGTTCAGCTGGTGTGTGGTACACCTGTTTGCATGTTGAGTTCTCTCCTGTCCTGATCCAGATTGTTAACCAGCTCCACAGAGCATCCTCTGCTGCCCTTGGGGTTTAGTTGCTTTCCTCTTTTGCATGCTGTATCCACTGCAGAACATTTCATTGTGTGTGTGCATGTGTCCCTGGTCCCAATTACAGACTGTGATCTGATCTGTACACAGCAGATCTGCATGTACATTTGGTCATGATTACTGTTGGGGGTTTGCCTGTCCTGACAGCCAGCAGGCGTCTTGTGTGATGCCCTGCACTCTTTTTGTATGCAGCCTTTGCTAATGGGCTCATGTTGGTGGTGTGGCCTACCGGTTTGTGCATTGCCATTTGTGGTAGTGGTCGTAGGTGTGCTTCCTCTCTGTTCTCTTTGATTTGTATGCTTGTCCTGCAGAAGTGGTTTTCATTCGTATGACAGTCATATCTGTGCAGATCTGTGCTGTGAGCACATTGTACCCTCATCTGAGTTGTGCACCATCCTTCCGTCCATCTTCTGTCTGCCAGCTGTGTGCCATCCTACCCTGATGTGCATGCTGCTAACCCGCATCCTGCACTCCTACACATTCCTGCATTGCAGCTCTCCCTGGTTGCCTCTCCTGTGTGTGCTCTGCATAGCACTGCTACTCCACAGTCATCCTGATATTTCACCTATCCTGCCATTTCAGCCTCCTCTGCTGCACACATCTTTCCATCCTCTGTCACACACTGTCATTATAGCATGGTACATTACCATCACTCTGTGCATGGCTCAAGCTGGCCCCGATATGTTTGTCCATTTTTATAGCTGCCACATGGGCTGGAGGTGATTTGTGTGGTCCATCAGCTGTGATCTACGTCCTTCTTTTACTTTTGTATTGTCTTTCCTTTCTGCTCTGTGCAGTGTTTGGGTTAAGTGTGTGTTTGGCACATACCTCTCTTGCCATTCAAATTGGGGGATCTTACTGCTCTTGGCAAACGTTTTTGAGTTCACCTATACATCCTTGGGGCATCTTCTGGCACACCTTCGATTCAGGCAGCTTATGGGGTGCCTACTATGGTGCCTTGGGAGTTGACAACCTTTCAACATGGCCTCTGGGGAACATTATAATTCGCCTTTGCTGACGTGGTTGTTTAGGATGTGCCTTCTGGTGCACCCTAAAAGGTGCATTAATATATGGCACTAGGGTGGGGTTCTTTTTAGATGGCAGCACAGATTGCTGTACAGTTGCATGCAGAAAAAGGACGTACCTCTGCCAACCTTATTCAATGGGAATTTGAGCCCATGACCCCTGCACCATCATTCAGTGTCTTAACCAGTGTGCTACACTGCTGTTCCTCCTTGCATGTCAGCACACCTACTTAGGATTTCCATGCGTTACAATGCACAGTGCTGCCATCAGAAACAGTGCTCTGACCTTGCCCTGCCTCATAGGGCACCCTATATGGCGCCCTATCGGCCACACTTTCAGCAACATTGTAGGGTGCCGTGGCGGACACTGCATTTTAAAGTGTGCCCTCTGGGTTAACCTATGGGGCACCTTATGTTAGACTGCTTTGAGAGTGCATTTGCTAGCAGTAGTAATTACAATAAAAATAAATGGCCTCCTAAAGCAATATTACACCTTACAGGTAATGCCTCAGCTAGCCTTGCTCATTGGGCACTGTGGGGGATTGAACCCCTGATTCCTGCACCATTGGTCAGTGCCTTAACCATTGTGCTGTGGCTTTGTTCCTGTCCTTGTACATCAGCGCACCACTTATGCTTCCCACGCAGCTTTCTCATGCGCTAATGTGCGGAGCGCACATGGGCGCCGCACACCTTAGTGCATATTTAAATCCCGGTTTTTCTTTTTCAGAAAAAAACGCCCACTCCTTATATGGCACCCGCACACTAGCGCGGCCCGCACATTACCGGGGTTTTAGTAAACATACCCCTATGAGTCAACACTGACTCAATGGCACTAAAAAAAAAAAATAGGTGACATGCATTTGAATTTGTGTCTGCACTAAGCATTTGTAGGAGTTAAGCTTATTTTTATTTTATCCTGATCATCATTTACTATGCTACCATCTGTTTTCATCTAAATATTCATCTAATATCTATAATATCATTACTGCTGACTTTGGAAAACATAGTTAGATATTGTCTGTAAATAATGATATTTTATGGAGAAGTTCCTTAAAACTTGTAACCCAATTGAATAATGTAAATCTATGTATAAATAAATAAGACATTTTTACTCTAGCTCTCAAATTTCAAATATGTGCTTGTCCTGGTTTACACTGAAAAAGCACCAGTCTGATGGTGTGAGTTTAGGGTTGTTCCTTACAGCTTAGTCTGACACTGAAATGCAACAGATTTGTTCAGTGAACCCTATAATATCACAGAATTTAAGATACAGAAAGCAGCGGCGAGGACATTTTCAGTAAATTCATCAGAAGACATTTCTCTTGCCTCAGTACTGAGCAGCAGTCCATATATTTTTGCTGTACCTTTTCTATTCATTGGCTGTTTCAAAACAGAAAGGTCTAAATTTTCATTTTCAATATAGAAAGATAAAATATTCAGTAATTAATGATGTGATCTGAAATTCAAATATGATCTGCCTGTCAATTTTGTTATGTATTATTTCTTAATGTAAGCTCTTATTTCTGGAGGTTTACTCAAACACCTTGCACAAAGAGGAGAGGGAGAAAGCAAAAATTGAGAGTCATAAAGCTGGTAAAGCAACTCCTATGTGAGAGGAGGAGAACTAGGAAGAAGAGCCTGAGGGGCTGCAGGGAACAAAGGGCAGAACTTTCTTTTCTGGATTCAGCAGTGTGTCGGGCTCATTTCTTCTGCTTGCCCCATGCGTGTCTCAGATGCTGGATCTTGGCACTGCCTGGCACTGCCTCCCCTGCTGCCCACCTCCTGCCAGTCTCCTACCCGCTGAGCAGAAAATCCTGCAGCCATTCTCTAGCCCTTCCCCACAGCACCAGCCCCAGCCCTGGATCTCTTCTTCGATGGCAATTTTCAGTCTTGCTAGATCCGTCCAGGTACTCAGCTTCTCTCTGGTCATGCCTGAACTCAGCACAGTACAGTACAACCAGCCCCGCCCCTTCCAGAAGGAAGTGATTTATTTTATTTTATTTATTTAAAAGGATTTATATACCGCTTTATCCTGAAATCAAAGCGGATTACACAACAAACAAATCAATTACACAGCAAACAAATCAAGTGGCTGGGTGCGTGGGTGTGAGCATGCAGTGAAAAATCAAGGCATGAGTGGTGTGAGGAGGTTGATTGTGTGGTGAGCTATATACAGTATGAGCTATGTACAGGAACTATTTAAATTTTTTTACATATTTGCATTTACATTTTTTTTTTACATTTTGTTTGGACAGTTCCTTTGTTATAGTAGTGTTCATTGAAGAGCATAGTTTTTAGCATCTTTCAGACGTCTTTGAGTTCTTTTGTTGATCTGATGTTGTCAGGAAGTGAGTTCCAGAGGCATGAGCGGCCAGGGATAGTACTCTTCTTGAAGCAGGGCCGGCCCGTCCATTGAGCAAGAATGTTTTTTGCACAGGGCCCCGCGTTTTAGGGGGCCCCGCGCAAAAAACATCTTGCATCCCACAAAGTTTAAAAAAAATCAGAAACCGGCTGCGGCTGCCGCTGTCGCAGTGGCAGCGGCAGAATCGAGAATCAGCCCATTTACAGTCCTTACCACCCCCCCCCCATCAGCCCAGCTAAGTTTAAAAAAAAAAACCCAGAAACCGGCTGCTGCTGCCGCTGCGGCAGCGGCAGAATCGAGAATCCCGCGCTGAGGCCGCATAGAAGACTGCAGGACAGGGGGGCCCCGCGGGATTCTCGATTCTGCCACGGCGGCAGCGGCAGCAGCAGCCGGTTTCTGGGTTTTTTTTTTTAAACTTAGCTGGGCTGAGGGGGGGGGGGGGTAAGGACTGTAAATGGGCTGAGGGGGAGGGAGGGGGGGTGCGGACTGGAACTGGGCTGATGGAGGGGGGTTAGGACTGGTAATGGGCTATAGGGGGTTCGGACTGGAAGTGGGCTGATGGGGGGGGTTAAGACTGGGAATGGGCTATGGGGGGTTAGGACAGGTAATAGACTATGGAGGGGCTAAGACTGGAAATGGGCTGATGGGGAAGTTATGACAGGTAATGGGCTATGGGGGGCTACGACTACAAGTGGGCTGATGGGGGGATTAGGACTGGAAACGGGCTATGGGGCGGTGGGCTAAGACTAGAAATGGGCTGATGGGGGGTGTTAGGACTGGTAATGGGCTGTGGGGGGCATTAGGACTGGTAATGGGCTATGGGGGGGTTACAACAGGTAATGGGCTATGGGGAGCTACGACTACAAGTGGGCTGATGGGGGGATTAGGACTGGAAATGGGCTATGGGGGGGGTTAGGACAGGTAATGGGCTGATGGGGGGGTTACAACAGGTAATGGGCTATGGGGGGGCTAAGACTACAAGTAGGCTGATAGGGGGTTAGGACTGGTAATGGGCTGTGGGGGGCGTTAGGACTGGTAATGGGCTGGGGGGGTTAGGACTGGTACTGGGCTATGGGGGGGTTACAACAGGTAATGGGCTATGGGGAGCTACGACTACAAGTGGGCTGATGGGGGGATTAGGACTGGAAATGGGCTATGGGGGGGTTTAGGACAGGTAATGGGCTGATGGGGGGTTAAAACAGGTAAAGGGCTATGGTGGGCATAACACAACAAGTATGCTGATAGGGGGTTAGGACTGGTAATGGACTGTGGGGGGCGTTAGGACTGGTAATGGGCTGGGGGGGGGTTAGGACTGGTACTGGGCTATGGAGGGGTTACAACAGGTAATGGGGCTATGGGGAGCTACGACTACAAGTGGGCTGATGGGGGGATTAGGACTGGAAATGGGCTGATGGGGGGGTTAGGACAGGTAATGGCCTGATGGGGGGTTATAACAGGTAATGGGCTATGGGGGGGCTAAGACTACAAGTGGGCTGATGGGGGGTTAGGACTGGTAATGGGATGTTGGGGGGGTTAAGACTGAAAATGGGCTGATGGGAGGGTAAGGACTGGAAGTGGGCTAATGGGGGGTTAGGACTGGTAATGGGCTATAGGGGGTTCGGCCTGGTACTGGGCTGATGGGGGGTTAGGACTGGTAATGGGCTATAGGGGGTTCGGACTGGAAGTGGGCTGATGGGGGAGCTAGGACTGGTAATGGGATGGGGGGTTGCTAGGACTGGAAATGGGCTGAGTGGAAGGCGGGCTTGAACGGCAAAAAGCTGATGGGGACAGGGGATTGGAATGGAAATGGGCTGAGTGGAAAGGGGGCTTGAACTGCAAATAGCTGATGGGGAGGGGGGCTTGGAATGGAAATGGGCTGTGAGGAGAGGGAGCTAGGACTGGAAATGGGCTGAGTGGGGGGGAGCTAGGACAGGAAATGGGCTGATGGAGGGGCCAGGATAGGACTGGAAATGGGCTGTTGGGGGTGCTAAGGTTGGAAATGGGCTGTGGTGGGGGCTTGAATTGAAATGGACTCATGGAGGGGCTAGAACTGGAAGTAGGCTCATGGGGGGCTTGGATTGGAAATGGGCTGAGTGGAGGGGAGCTAGGATTTGACATGGGCTGATGGTGGGGCTAGGAAAGGAATAGAAATGAGCTGATGGGGGCTGGGATTGGAAATGAGCTGATGGAGGAACTGATAGGACTGGAAATGGATGGGGGAGCTAGGACTGGAAATGGGCTGATGGTGGGGCTAGGATAGGATTGGAAATGGGCTGATGGGGGACTAGGACTGGAAATGGGCTGATGCAGGGACAAGAAGGGAGCAGATGCTGGGTGGGGCTGGAACTAGAAAGGAGCTGATGTTGGGGGAGGATTAGAATGGGATGGAGCTGGGAGAGTGAAATGGAGAGGGAAAAATATTTTGCGTGGGAGGGAAGACAAATCTACAATTGGCCGGATATTGGGAGAGTAAGTGGGGATTGAGGATGGAGGGGTAAAATTTGAGTGGATGAAATAGGAATGAGGAAAGAGCAAAAGGAGAAAGATTAGTATGTTAAAGCAGATGTAGAGAGAGAATGGAAAAAAAAAAACCAAGAAGACAGAAGAAAGGACAAATGGACAGCAGATGGAGAGTTAGCAGAAGACACGAAGAAACCAGAAGAAAGTGGCTGGAACAATTGCAACTGAAAAAAAATGCACAAAAGGTAGAAAAATATCTCTTTATTTTGAATTTATTAACTGGAATATGTCAGCTCTGGGAAATGTGCATCATTAATTTTTGCGCTTTGTTTAGTACAAGAGGAAATTAATTTATAGTTTTATTTCTGCAGTGTTGTTGTATATTCCAAGTTTGGCTTTTGGGGTTCCCAGTTTAATTATTGTCTTCCTGTTTCTAAATTGTGATTCCTTGTTTGGTGATGGTCTATGTTCTGCATGTGTAACTGAGCTGAGGTATTCTGTTTATATAATTCCTATTTGACATTGCCACTTGTTCTTTCCCCAGTAGGTCATGTATTGTTGTTCTCTGAAATGTATTGGTTTAATATTTGCAGTGTTGCCTTTTGATAGTTAGGGTATGGTGCTTTGTGAGTCCTGGTAGTGCTGTTAGGATACGGCTGGTTTGCTATGGGTTCTAAATGGGCAGTGTTTGTAGTAGTTCCTAATGTGCCTGGCGGTTGGTACTGGATTATAGTAATGTAGAAACCTTTTAGTCTTTCTTTATCCATATACTCATTAAGAGGCATGTTTACTAAAAGTTAGTGTATGGTAACATTATGCAAATATTTATGCAAATGAGGCCCCTTATGCAAATGAGGCCCCGCATCGAGTCTCCGCACATGGCCCCGCACCCCCCTTGGGCCGCCCCTGTCTTGAAGTGCCTATTCTTGTTTTAGCAAAGGCACTGGGTATGATGATAGTGTCTGATGTGTCTCGCCTTATTTCGAAAGAGACAAGTCTTTTTGTGGGGTGGTTAGGCTTGATTGGTGGTCTTCATTGAATTGATCAATGAATAGGGTGGTTTTAAGTAGCTTCCGGAATTCTTTTATATCTGTTGTTGATTTTAGATTATCTGGGAGAACATTCCAGATTGTGGGGGCAGCTAGAGAGAATGCTCGCATGGATGTGGATTTGTTTGTTCTTGTGAATTGTCGTGACCCCCTGCCTGGGCCAGAGGCTTACAGGCAAAGGGCTGTCATATTTGTCCTTAAATAAAGTTTAAGTGCGCGCCTGACAGCGTCGGGATTTACATTGGAAAGCCGCAGCTTGTATCTGAAGCCGAAGCTTTCATTGAGAGTTAAGCACTCCTTTTGAATTTATTTCATAAATTGTATAAGTTTTGAAAAGTGGGAAAAGCAGCCATTTCCTTATAAGGTCGTTGATGTTTATGGGCTATAGTTCATTTGACAGTTGATACAGAGTCAATGACAGCCTGATTCTGAGACCTTAAGGCTACTTTACCCCCTGAAATAACGTTGAATGATAATTTATTTATTTATTTAACAGTATTTTTAAACCGCCTTATCTTATTAATCAAGGTGGTATCACAGCAAACAATCGAGTAAAGTGAGTGTGTTAATCATGCAGTGAGGGTGCACTTTAGTTGAGTGTGTGTTGTATCGTGTGCTAGATTGGGGTGAGCTATGTACAAGGTGTGGTGTATTGTGTGCTAGAATGGTTTGAGCTATGTACAGTGTGGGCTATATACAGTGGTGCTGCAAAACATTTTCTATACAGACGGTAATATGTGCTGTTATACATTCTCTTAGGTTATGTGATGTGTCCATAGTGTTCTATGAACAGCATGGTTTTTAGCTGTTTTCTAAAGTCTTTGAGGTCTGTAGTTGCCCTCAAGTCGTCTGGTAGTTTGTTCCATATTGTTGGAGCAGCCATGGAGAGTGCTCTGTCTGTTGTGTCCTTGCGTGTGTGTTTGAATTCACCTGGGGTGCTGACTCGGTTGCGTGTTTGTTTTCTTCTAGGACGAGTGCTGTTGTCTGGTTGAATGAGGGTGTGTAGGCTGTTGGCTGATGTGTGCTGATTTATCTTAAATAGGTTTATGATAGTTTTGTATCTGATGCGTGCACCGATTGGGAGCCAGTGTAAGTCCTTTAAGGTAGGTGTGATGTGGTCCTGTCTTGCAGTACCGGATATTATTCGTGCTGCAGTGTTTTGTGCTAGCTGGAGTGGTTTAAGGGCTTGTTTCGGTAGTCCCAAGTATATCGGATTGCAGAAGTCCAGTATTGGGGTTATCAGTGCTTGAAGGATGGTACGAAAGTGTTCTGGGGCAAGGAGTGGTTTCAGTCTCCTGATGATTCGCATCTTGTAATAGACATTTTGTATTGTTTTGTCTATGTGTGGCTTGAGGTTTAGATTATTGTCCAGAGTAACTCCAAGGTATCTCACTTCTGATCTTATTGGTATAGTAGTGTTTTGTATCTTGATGTTTGGCGGGTGTATGAAGCTTTGGTTCCGAGTGATTATTAAAGCTTCAGTCTTGTTGTAGTTTATTGCGAGGTTGTTGTTTTGACACCAGCTCGTCATTTGGGTAAGGCAGTCTGTTATCTTGGAGAAATCCGGGTTGTCGATTGATATCGGGGTGTATATCATGATGTCGTCTGCATATATTGTGTATTGAATGTTGTTCTCTTTCATGATGTTGCATATCGGTTGGATGTAGATGTTAAATAGGAGAGCTGAAAGTGCGGATCCTTGAGGTACTCCTTGACGGACATTTATGGGTCGGGAGGTGTTGTGTCCCACCTTGACCTGTAGCTGTCTTTCGGTTAGGTATGAGTGGAACCATTTCAATGTGATACCGTGAAATAATAATAATAATAATGCCAACAAGCCAATAATATACTCTGCACTTTCGCGATAAAATCTACAGAGAGTCATTAGGATAGTCAAGATTAAACTCTGTTGAGAAGACCACAATCACATTTAATTTAATTTTAATTTAATTAGCAAGTTTTTATATACCGCACCTTCCATTGATCAGTTGCGGTTTACATGGAACAACAGTAAACAAGGCAATGCTGTTTTTACAAATAACAATGTGAAACTACAAGAAGTTCAATCTTACAATTAACAGTTGTAAACTATATACAAAGAACAGAATTAGAACTATATACAAAGTATGTATGTTATCAAAAACATCGGTTTAGGGTTTCAGCACTTCATTCCTGTTCAGAGATAGATTATGTCAGCTGGTGTAACTATCCTTTTTCTTGTTGAAAAGGTGAGTTCGACAAGGATCCATAGTATGTTGAGAATGAATATGTGTTTTGAGTTTTTTCCTGAACTCCATGATTTGAGGTAGGGATCTTAATTCCAATGGAATGTTGTTCCAAATTATGGGGGCTGCATGAGAGAATGCTTTCTTGTTTGTTGATTTTTTGACCTTTATAAATTCCTTTGATGTTATTAATTTATTTATTTGGTCTCTCCTTTGAAGATTATGTTTGGGTTCTTTATTGATAAGGTTGTTTAAAGTAAGAGGTGCTGTGTTATTTAGGACTTTGTATGTAGTTAAAAGAGTTTTACAGTAGAGGAACGTGATGTGTCCAAGGATAGAACAAAATAAATGTGTTTAAAAAGAGGCTTTTATTTACAATACCAATGGATGCTGCCCACCTGACACAGGCCGTGTTTCGTTTAATAAAACTTCATCAGAGGTAAAGGGCAATAGCGAGTCTCTCATTGGCCAAAACTATAAAAGTCTCTTCTTGACCACAAAATGGTGTGACAAGCCTAACCAGGCTGCACAAATAGCGGCACTGCAACTGTGGTTACACAAAATCACTCAGAATCGCCACAAAGGAACACGTTCTACCAATCGTCTCAAACCACTATCCAAACTTGTGGTCAAGAAGAGACTTTTATAGTTTTGGCCAATGAGAGACTCATATCACAGATTTAGATAAAGGTCTGTAAAACTACATTCCATAAACTTTCAGACTTTCAGACTTCAAATCTCATCCCTGACTCACACCACCTATTTATCAGGCCTGTCTTTCTTCAGTAGACTGTAAGCTTCAGGGAGTAGAGACTGTCTGTTTTGTGTATCAGTTCAGCAAGGCATACGTTCTGTACCACTATATAACTGCTTAGTAGCACTAATAGTAGATTACAGTACTCAAGGCTAAAGATAACATCAAGGTCAGGAAACCTCGGGCAGCATGTCTTCCCTTTCCAGAGGCCCCAACAACATAGCTAAAGAGCCCTGCGGAGTAAAAGCTGCCACTGCTCGATGAATCAAATTGTCTATAGGAGGAGTCGAGTAAGGGCAGTTTTTGACAGGAGTAGCTGTACTTTCCCTTACGCTTTCCCATCAGACAAGCATTTCAGGGAATTTAGAAGAAAAAGAATCAGTCCAGTATTAACAGCGTGAAACAACGACTCTACTGCTATCTTGAGTCCTTGCATATTTGAATGTTAATCTCTTTACCCTTCCATTCTTAGCCACTTCTTTGTGAAACCTAATCAGTCTGTTTTTCTTATTATAACCTAATTCCTAACATAACACTGGTCAACACTGAAATCGTTACTGATTTTAAAAGGTCCTAATCTGTAGTATCTTGGTGAGCTGAACATGAATATAACTTGCCACCCACCCACTCCCTGGACCTTGAGGGTTTCAGGAGGGGCTGGCCTTGGATGCCCTTGAGGGTTAAGGTTGTAGTTGTGTGGGTGCTCAAGTAGTAAGGCAAGGCAAAGAAAATTTCTTTTGTGAGGTTTATTTCCCGCTTTCGCAGTTCAAGTGCAGCAGACATAAATGAAATAATGTAGCACAAAACAAGGCTGAGAAAACTTAACTAAACAAGGCTTTTCACTGTTAGGCTAAATGTCCATTACTGATCACATTCAGTTGTCATGTGACCTCCTTTCAGTAACGTAACAGAAACTCTGGTAACAGCAATGCTCCTGAATTGCACACAATATGCTTTCACTTATTTTCTTCACATAAGCTTCTTTAGCATAGCAATCAGTGAGGTAAGTTTGTTATATTCTTTCATCAAACATTGGCAAGCATATCACTTAAATGTCCTTCTGAATTATACAAGTAGAACAGTCCATCGGGACTTCCTGCTCTGTAGACGGCAGAGAAATTAAAGGCATTTCTTCCTCACCCCTGCTTGTAGGCTGTGCTACGTCATAAGGAGAAACTGCTCTGCTCTTAAGGAACTCCCTGAATTCCGTGAGAAGCAATTCAGCCTGTGTATTTTCTGAGCTAGGCTGAGAATGTCCTCCTTCAGGTAAATGCTTGTTTATAGTTCTTATCTCTTGGCAATTATCAGTGCTTTTACTTGGACAACAGTTCAGCGTGTAAGCATTTCCCTTCCCCCACCTATCTCCAAATGAAAGTGCAGGGTAAAACGCTTCAGCTGTGCTTGGAGAGTCTCTCAGAGTGTTAAAAGGAAAACAATCAGGCTTCTCTTGGCTTAACCAATTACTATCAAATTTTCTGCCTTTGTCCTCTCTTTTACCATTAGAGTTCACTCTTTCTGGCTTCCCACTGTCAAGCTTGCTAGCCGTTCCACACCCACCAGATACCTTGTGTTGGGGCTTCTTCCAGGGTACTTCTTTGTCCCTCTGCCTCCTGTTCCAAGGTTCTGCTTGGTCCTCCAAACTCCTGAGCTGTAGCCTTGGGTCTCTCAGTGCCTTTGAATTCTTCTGCTTACAGAAGTCTTTCTCTGCCCCTGAGTCTCCCAGGTCCTGTCTGCTCCTTCGTGGATCACAGCTGCTTAGTGGTTCTCTCTCCAACGGTTCCTGTTCCTGGTCATCTGACCTGTCCTCGTCCAGGTGCTTGTGTCCTGACTCCTCCTCGCTGACTCTGTCCTGATCCAGGTGCTCTTCTTTTAACTGTTTCTGTTTCTGTGTTCTTAACAAGCTGCCTGAGTACTGCACTGCCCGCCTCCTGCTTGGGCGTGCCCAATCAGGGACTTGGCTTCTCTCCTGCCTTGAGGTGAGGTGTGGTTCTCCATGGACTGCAGGATTGCGTTAGCCACACTTGGTGATGTCCTCCGGGCGGTGCCACGTTCGGAAGTGCTCTCAAGTTTCTCAGCTAGCCCACCTCCCGGGTCCGCTCCCTAGCCTGGCCAGTTCTTCTTCTTCCGCCTTGCCACCAAGACGGTTCTGCTCTCTCTCCACATGAAAAAGACAAATCAACGCTACTTACAGTAATGCCTAAACCAGGATCAAGGAAATGCCCCTGTGGGAGAAAGCTGCGCTCCACAGACCGGGATCTGTGCACCCTCTGCCAAAGCGGTGGACCCTCCGGGCTGGATCGGCACCCCTCAGCGAGCGATACTGCAGCTTTCAAGGCCCAGGATGGCCCCTTTGGGCCCCCATCCCTGGCCCGACATCCGGATCTCCAGCGCTGTCCTTTGAGGGCCCCAGCTGGGACATCCACTTGCTCGGCCCTGCTCCAGACCACGCGGCAACCCCCGGACATGCTGAACCTCCTCTCAGGCAAGAGGGCGCCATCGGTGAGTCTCTCTCTTCTTTTTCGGGCTCCAAATCTCCCGCCGCTAGCCTTGCCCCTCCTCTGCCGTCCTCCCTGCCGCCGGAGTCTACAAGCCCCGCCCACGGACGTCATCCTCCGGCGACGCTGGGCCAACTACATCATCACTCCTCGATGCTTGGGAGTCTGACCAGCGCCGGAATCACCGCAGGCAAGCACAAGAGTAAGAGAAGTTGTCCTGCTGCTTCTCCCGACGCCGGCTCCCAGAGACACGGGAAAAGGAGCAAGCGGTCTAGAGCTTACAGCAGCTCCTCCGAATCCAGCGATGTCTCTCACCACAGGAGGCACAAATCTAAACGGCACTCTTCCAGACGCAGAGCCCGCTCTCACAGAAGCTCCTCTGCTTCCTCCAACTCTGCCAGCTCCTCTGCCATACTACATTTGCTCACACAGCTGGTTCAACAAACAGCCCCCCCCCCCAGCAGTCAGCAGTCAGCATCTACCTGAGCCATCAGCTGTTCTTTCCACGGACAGTTCCGCTGAAGAACAGGAGGCAGAGGAGGTGGTCGTGGGGTCCGCTGCAGCTGCCATGGATGCTTCTGGGACCAGGCTTTCCCCGGAAAAGGAAGGACCTGCTCCGGCCCCAGAAGACCTTACTTACCCCAAGTTCATCAGCAAGATGTCCTCTTCCTTGGGCCTGAACCCGTCTCACACGGTGGAGGAGGCTGAACCTGAGGTACTCAAATACCTGTCTGCCCCCAAAACCCCTCTCACCTTGCCCCTGCACCGCAAACTGAAGGAGAACCACTCCAGACTTTGGCAGACGCCGGCGTCAGGGCGCGCTACCTCCAGGAGGCTGGACTCCAAATACCTACTGCAGCTTACCTCCGGATTTGAAAAAGCACAGCTGTCTCACCACTCCATAGTGGTCTTTTCAGCCCTTAAGAAGGCTAAATCCTCACGAGTACACACCAACCACCCTCCCGGACGAGACAACAAACTACTCGACGACATTGGGAAGAAAGTCTTCCAGGGGGCCATGTTCGGGGCAAGGATTGCCGCTCACCAATTTCAACAGACCTTGTTCCAGGACATCTGTGTCTCCAACATCAGAAATGATGCCTCCTCCCTCCCCAAGGAGTCTTTAGCCCCTTTCTCAGCCGCGCTGACTGACCTGGTAGAGTGCAACAGACACCTGGCTAGCATGGCCTTTGACGCCTTCGACACGTCCATACGTACAGCGGGCACAGAGATCTCGGCCAGGAGATGGGCATGGCTGCGAGCCTCCGGACTGAGAAATGACTCCCACGACAAGATCGCCGACGCTCCCTGCTCAGGCGATTCTCTCTTTGGGGACAAAGTGGCCGATACAGTAAACAGCATGAAGGAGGACTGTAACACCCTACAGACCTTGGCGGAGGAGGGCTTCGACCGCTATGGTAACACCCAGAAACCAGGTTACCAACGGAAACCCCTTTACAACTATGACAAGAGGTACTCAGCCAACAGGAAGTGGGAGGCCACCAGGTATAAGTCCAACTCCTACCAAGGGCCCTCGCAACAGCGCCACTTCCAGAGAGACCGCAAGCAGAAGAAGGGCACCAACGCGCAATCCACCAAGGGTGGCCCTTCTTTTTGACAACCATGGACCGCCCCCCTCCCAGATAGGGGGGCGCCTTTCCTTCTTCCTCCCGGAATGGGAGAGGATCACCACCGACTCCTGGGTGCTACGGATCATCCGCAAGGGATACCGCATCAGATTTTCTGCACCTCCCTTCCAACGCAGCAGACCCACCAGCAACACCCCTCCACACCTGCACCGTGCCATGGCACTGGAACTGATGCTCCTTCTGTCCTCCAAGGCGATCGAACCGGTCCCTCCGAGGGAGATCGATGCGGGGTTTTACTCCAAATACTTCCTCATTCCGAAGAAGTCGGGGGGGGGGGGGTTTCGCCCCATCTTGGATCTTCACAAACTGAACAGATTGTGTCCCTCTCCCCATACACGCCCCAATTACGACATAAAAGGAATTAAATTCCAACACCTACACCAGTATCTGCCCTATACACCACACACAACCACTGTAAATATACATTTGTAAAAAGTTTGATGTTTGTTTTGCTTTAATACCAACAAAGTTAAATTTAATGTTCAATGTAAATAGTTGATTTTCCATTGTTCAATGTAAAATGTATACAAACGTATACAAGACTGTTAAACTGTTATATGTAAACCGCCCTTGATCTCTGGAAGGGGCGGTATAAAAGAAAATAGTTAAATAAATAAATAAAATTCATAGTGAAGGAGAAGTTCCGGATGTACTCCCTGAACTCCATTCTTCCCCTAATTCAAGCCGGTGATTGGCTCACATCTCTGGATCTGCAGGAGGCGTACACGCATGTCAGCATCCACAAGGCTCACAGGAAATTCCTCAGGTTCCATGTGCTGGGTCGGCACTATCAGTATCGAGTGCTGCCTTTCGGACTCTCTCCGGCCCCATGGGTCTTCACAAAGTGTGTGGCGGCCGCAGCGGCTCACCTCCACAAGCAGAACATCGCAGTGTTTCCCTACCTCGACGATTGGCTAATCTTGGCCCCCTCAGCCCACGGCCTGCTAACGTCCCTGCATACCACCACTACATTGATCTCCACCCTGGGGTTTGTCATCAATTACAAGAAATCGCAACTCCTCCCCTCTCAGCGAATGGAGTTCATTGGAGCCATCATCAACACTCAGTCCTTGAGGGCCTACCTGCCGCATCCCAGGCTGCTGACCATCATCTCGCTCGCCTCCAAGACAGCAGCGGCAACGAGCCCTTCTGCTCGATCAGTGTTGCACCTCCTGGGACACATGGCAGCCACGACGGCGGTCTTCTCGGTGGCGCGCATGCAAATGCGTCCACTGCAGTGGCATCTCCGAACCCACTGGAACCAACATTCACAGTCACTGGCCTCCAGAGTCCCGATGAGCCCTCTTATCAGGTCTCAACTCCGCTGGTGGACTATACCAGCGAACCTCTCCGCGGGGAAACCCTTTTACCCGCCGCAACATCAGACTACCCTCACCACGGACGCCTCCTGCGCTGGCTGGGGTGCCCACTTCCAGCAGTTCAGCACGCAAGCAGCGTGGTCTCAGAGCGAACGGCAACTGCACATCAACCTTCTGGAACTGAGAGCGATCAAGTACGCCCTCAAGGCGTTCTTGCCTCATTTACGGGGCACATCCATCCTCATCCAGACGGACAACCAAGTTGCCATGTTTTACCTCAACAAGCAAGGAGGCACGGCCTCCCGATCCCTTTGCAAGGAGGCACTGGCTATTTGGACACTAGTCCTGAAGAAAGACTGCTGGGTGCGCGCCTCCTACATTCCCGGGGACTTGAACAGCCTGGCGGACAAGCTGAGCAGGCAACTGCAACCCCACGAATGGGCTCTCCTTCCAAAGGTGGCCTCAACACTCTTCCAACGGTGGGGAACCCCGGAGGTCGACCTCTTTGCCACCGAGGAGAATGCCAAATGCCCCTAGTTCTGCTCCAGACACCCATCAGTCCAGAGGCTGGCAGGGGATGCATTCGACGTATACTGGGGGGGGGGGTGGTCTCTGGTTTATGCCTTCCCTCTGACTCCCCTCATCCCAGCGACTCTACAACGCATTGTTCAAGACAAAGCACGGGTCATCCTTGTGGTTCCTCACTGGCCGTGGCAAATGTGGTTTGCACTCCTGAAGCGCCTAGCACAGGAGGCCCCGTGGCATCTGCCCCTGTGTCCGGACCTCCTGACGCAGAACTCGGGGCTAACCAGGCACCCCAACCTCAAAACCCTATCGCTCACTGCTTGGATATTGAACGGGTAAACTTGGCCTCCCTCGCGCTCCCCGCGGAGGTGCAGGACGTGGTCCTGGAGGTGAGGAGACCGTCAACCCGAAAATCCTATGGCCTCAAATGGAAGAGGTTCAGCGTCTGGTGTGCCTCTAGAGGGCTAGACCCTATCTCCTGCCCTGTCGCCCAGATCTTGCAGTATCTCAGTTCTCTCTCGGACCTCGGCCTCAAGACTCAATCCATCCGAGTACATCTCTCAGCCATTGCGGCTCTGCATGCCCCTATCAAGGGCGCTGACTCCATCGCAGCGCTGCCCCTAACGGCTCGCTTCATGAAAGGCCTGACGAATCTTCGACCCCCGGTGAGGGCCCCGGTTCCCCCCTGGGACCTCAGCGTAGTCCTCCACAGCCTCACCGGGGCCCCCTTCGAACCTCTGCTCACAGCGGATATGAAATACGTCTCCTGGAAGACCATCTTCCTGGTGGCCATCACCTCAGCCAGGAGGATCAGCGAACACCAGGCGCTAGTCACACACCCACCTTACACGCAGCTACACCAGGACCGAGCTTCTCTGCGTACGAACCCCAGATTCGTACCCAAAGTGCCTTCGGCCTTCCATGTCAACCAATCCATTGAGCTCCCCTCCTTCATTCCGGAACCTCACCACTCGGAGGAGGAGCGACGCCTACACACTCTGGACTGTCTGCATGCACTTCGGATCTACCTGGCCAGGACACTAGCCGCCCGCAAAGGCGAGCAACTGTTCGTTTCCTATGACCCTCTCAGGCCCGGCTTTCCTGTCACGAAGCGGACCCTGTCCCACTGGGTCGCCTCTTGCGTGGCCTTCTGCCTCGACCCTGAAGGGAATCAACCACACAGCAGAATTGGTCCGCATCGTCTACGAGCAATGGCCACATCTCTAGCCAACCTGCGGTCAGTTCCCCTGCCCGACATCTGTAAAGCTGCTACGTGGTCATCCCCTCACACATTCCAAAAGCACTACTGCCTTGACCTCCGCTCTGGGGAGGACTCGGCGTTTGGCAGCGCAGTCCTCTCCGCCGCCCTACCGACTCCACGGACGGCCCTGAACTCAGATGCTCCTTAGGAGGGCCAATACCTGTACTCAGATGCACCTTAATGCTCATGTCAACCATGTTGCACTGCTCCCTAACCTGCATTGTTGCACGTTATTAGGTCTTGCACTGTTGTAGTTCTTGCACTGTTGTTCACTGATTGCACTACTTGCACCTGTTGCACTGTTTGTTATATTTTTTGTTCATTGCACATTGCACTGTTTCAACATGTTGTCATGCACCTGTTGTTGGTACTCTGCACAGTAAAGTCTACCTCCACTAACCGTAATCTGCTGTTCATGCTTCCCTCCTCCACCTCAGCGCGCTGCGCGCAGCTAGGGAGTCACCAAGTGTGGCTGACGCAATCCTGCGGTCCATGGAGAAAGCGAGGTTACTTACCTGCAACAGGGGTTCTCCGTGGACAGCAGGATAAGTCAGCCACATGCTCCCTCCCACCTCCCCTGGAGGAGGTCCGCCTGAAGGTCCGCTCCCTAGCCCTGTTGTCAAGCTTGGTAAAGAACTGGCCAGGCTAGGGGGCGGACCCGGGAGGTGGGCTAGCTGAGAAACTTGAGAGCACTTCCGAACGTGGCGCCGCCCGTAGGACGTCACCAAGTGTGGCTGACTTATCCTGCTGTCCACGGAGAACCCCCGTTACAGGTAAGTAACCTCCCTTTCCTGATTAGCTCTGTGTTTTTTTCTCTCAGAAGAGAAAATCCTGCATTCCCTTGCAGTACCGGTTCTCTCCACCGGATCACTATCAGTTTCCATTGCTTCATAAGAGGCTCCTATGTCACAAACTTTAAAAAAAATCTATTGGCTCTCGTTTTGAAGATATTGCATGTAGTTAATTTTTGATGTTTCACCATGTAAATTTATCCAGTAGGACATCAACAACATCCCAAATAAGCCTTGAATGATGTAATATTGCATCACATTGCATAATACCAGCATGCACACATCATCCAGAGTTGATCGCATCATTTTCTGATGCAACGCAATACCACTGCCAGACGGCTGCTGAAGCCATCTGACGTCAGCAGTGTACTATATGCAGTCAGAAAGGAAAGTAATCTGGTATTCTGTTCCGATATTGAAAGCCTCATGAATGCCTTAAAAATCACTCATGACCCACAAGACTGGAGACTATTTATAGACTCTTCGAAACTGAGTCTGAAGGCTGTGCTTTTGAACAATGGAAACCGTCTTCCATCTATTCCAGTAGCGCATGCCGTCCACATGAAAGAGACATACGATAACTTAAAGCATCTACTGACTTCCATTAACTATAACAATTACAGCTGGCACCTCTGTGGTGACTTGAAGGTAATTGCCCTTTTAATGGGACTGCAGCAGGGATATATAAAATACATGTGTTTCTTATGTGAGTGGGATAGCCGAGCAAGGGATTGGCACTACTTGTGGAAGGAATGGAATCGCAGACAAAATGTAACAGTTGGAGAGAAGAATATCCAGCACCCAGCTCTGGTTGAGGCTCACAAAATCCTGCTACCACCCCTTCACATCTAACTAGGTTTGATGAAAAACTTTGTGAAAGCCATGGGTCGCCAGCTTTCCGATACCTGCATGAAAATTTCCCTCGACTTAGCGAAGCAAACATTAAAGAGGGAGTTTTTGTGGGTCCTCAGATTCAAGAGCTCTTCAAAGATGACCGGTTCAACAACTTGCTGCAAGGTGATGTGAAACAAGCATGGAATGCTCTTCACCTAGTGTCAACAAATTTTCTTGGGAATGTTAGGGCAGAAAACTACAAGGAACTAGTAGAAGACATACTGATGCAGTATCAGAAACTTGGCTGCAATATGTCTCTAAAGATCCATTTCCTTAATTCCCATCTCGATTTCTTTCCTGACAACTGTGGTATGGTTAGTGATGAACAGGGCGAACGTTTTCACCAGGATATCGCAGTGATGGAGCAAAGATACCAGGGAAAATGGTCCACTTCAATACTGGCTGACTACTGCTGGACACTCCCCAGAGAACTTCCCGAACAGCTGTACAAGAGACAGGCGAAAAAATCTAAGAAGTAGTCTATGACTTGGTTTTTTACAGGTTTTAACCGAAGGCCTATTATATTTACTATTGACATGCATTTCATGATGTAAACATTAATTCTTGTAGATTACAAAAAAACTAGAGCCAACTTTGCAATTTCACTGTCATATTCGTGTTCAGCATATAAAAATTGATAAGAAATGACTATTTTTATTTCAGTAACATGACTTTGGTAAAAATTTGTTTGCCAGTGTAATTTGTTACCGTTCAATTCCCACATAGGGACAAGTAACCTTAGGCTGGAGGGACTGGGGTCTCTAGACCTATGACCACTCCTTGTGGCCTTGGGCAAGCCACTTAACCCTCCATTGCCTCAGGTGTGCTTAGATTGTGAGCCCTTCGGGGACAAGGGAATAAAAAGTGCCTGTTAGTGTATATCTGTAAACTGCTTTGACCCAGTGAAAAGCGGTATATAAGCACAGCTAAATAAATAAATAATAGGTCCCGTCGCTCTGCTATACAAAGAACTCCTTCTTCCAGCACTTTGGCAAGGGTGAGCCACTTGGTGCAGGAAATACTGCGCTGGTCCTGTAAGACTTGAGACCCCAAGACCAGTGCTGGAGTTCCTGCAGCACACAGATCACACTCACAGAGAACCACATGGTGCAGGGAGGAGGAAGCCACAGAAAATAAAAGGCAGGAAAATCCCTGGTGCTGGGGGAAATTTCTAATCACATTGGTGACCTGGCACTTGGGATTTGTGGAACTTGCATTACACAGCATATAAAATACAGCAGAAGAAAAACAAATGAAAATATCAAAAAACCTCACCATGTCTCACTACTGATGCCAGAAGAAGAGGCCTCAGGGAGTTACTATTGTCCCAGTCCTTGGGTGTCTGAGTTCTACGGCATGGTCAGGTCTAAATCTGGCTCTTGAATGGCAGGTCTCTCTCCAATCTGTGACATTTCCTTATCAGCTGGTGCTCACTTCCGAGCACCGGGTAAGACTGGAAACAGTAACCAGAGGGCATTAGGGACAATTCTCATTCGAGGCAGTAAGAACATACATTTCAAGAGCTTGTGGAACATTCAGAGACTCCTGAATATCTAATGAAGCTATTGTTTAACCCATTTAAGACTAATAAGAGAAATTATTTTATCAGTCAACACATAATCAAACTCTGGAATTTGTTACCGGAGGGTGTGGTAAAAGCTATTAGTGTAGCTGGGTTTGAAAAAGACTTGGACAAGTTCCTGGAAGAAAGGTCCATAAACCATTATTAAAGAGGACCCAGGAAATCCACTGCTTGCCCCAATACAAGCATTTTGGAACCTATGTGTCTTTTTGGGAACCTACTAGGTACTTGTGCCCTGGATTGTCTACTGTTGGAAACAGGATACTGGGCTTGATGGACATTGGCCTGACCCAGTTTGGCATTTCTTATGTTCCCTCTGGAAGCCAAAAATCATTTGACTGATTTCAGTCCTCAACTATTTTGATTCATTGTACACGTTGAACTGTTCAGCTATGGATTTACAGTCCTACTGCACTGAAGATATTATCTACAAATCTTTAAACCACATACGATCACAGATGAGTTCCACATAATTTTGCTTTTTAATTTCATTTGTAAGCTCAATGGAGCAGGAACTGTCTCTTCTATGGGACGTGATAGTGTTGCACCTAAGTGCTGAAACAAAGCTATATTAGGGGCAGTTCCACCATGTTAACTGTCAAAGGCATTTATTTACATTCTCTTATATACTGTGCTATTCTGCATCAGTGTGGTTTATGTTGAACAAACTGAAATTACATTGAACAGGGCATTATAATTTGGAGATAACTATTTTACAGGGAACATGGGCTATGGAGGGTAAAGTTGTTTGCCCAAGACCACAAGGAGCACCTGTGGGACTAGAAACCCCAGTCCTTCCAGCCCAAGGTTGCTGTCCTCTAGTGGGATTTGAACCCCTGACCTTACAGCCCCAACAGTACCTTGCCCCAACCACTAGGCCACTCCTTCACTCCACTCCATTTCCCTGGCTAATAGCACAGAGCCCTGTCCCCTAGCACGTGCGGTGTTAGGGTGGGTGCCCCCAATGCCACCTACTGAAGTGGCGTTAGGTGGTTCCTTGCTAATGCAGTTCGCATGTGGTATGAACCCCACGCTGACTTCGCAGGGGAAACCACGCCCACTCTGCCCTTACCCCTACTCGCAACCTTAACTTGAGTTAGATGGTTACGGCAGACATCATCCTATACTGTCATGGCCTCGCTGTAGCTGGAAACACATGTTCCAATGCGCATTCAGCATTGACATGTGCCAGAACACGTGTTGACAGCGCCCTCTAGTAAAAGGGTCCCTAAGTGTCTGCACAGCGCTTTGTATGTCTTGTGCTGTTATATAAATGATCTCGCCATCCCCCATCCATACACACCCCCTCACCTACCCAGAACTCCCCTATCAGGCAAGGTATCTCACCAAGCATCCGGTGGGAGTGCACACACACTATGGCTTTTTTCCCCCAAAAAATTAATCGTGCACACATAGGTATATTTGTGCACAAGCAATTTGAGCACACTTTTATTTTTTAGACACCAAAATGAATGTCCACACCATCCTGAAATGCTTAATACATACATGGAGAGAAAGATCATTATTCTTAATGGAGTTGGAAAATACAGTTTTAGGAAGGAAAAGCTCCTCTGCAGTGTACCACCATCCAGATCGGGTCTGGCATGGAGCAGATTTCAGGTGCTCTTCAGGCTACCTTAGACTTGTCTCATGCTGATGCTGGTGCTTAGGGCTGCCAGAGATCTATATTAGATGGGAAGGGAGGATAGAAGGAGAAAGGCCGGATAAAGGGACATAGAGATGAATGGAACCCACTGACTACATATCCAGCCAATGATCATGAGTTCTGTTGGAAGAGAAATGAAGCCAAGATGGCAGACTCTGTTTGGACAGCTGTTGACAAATGGTCCTGTGAGACTTCTGCTACAGTTTTGGGAGCAAAGCTGGCCAGGCTGCTCTAGTTCATGTACTGGGTAGTTCTGAGAGGCTCTACTGGCTCTGACACAGTGCAGCTGCCTTTGATTTGGATGATCAACCCAACCAGGCATTGCTTCCAGCTCCTGCTTGGGCACTGGTGATATCAGATGAGCTTCCCGTGCTCTTACTCTTTAGAGCAGGGGTTTCCAAACCTGTCCTGGATTCTTCCCAACCAGCTGGGTTTTCCAAATATCCACAATGAATATGTATGAAAAGATTGCATACAATGGAGGCAGTGCATGCAAATCTCTCTCATGCATATTCATTATGGATATCCAGAAAACCCGATTAGCTGGGAGGCAAGTTTGAGAACCGCTACTTTTTGGGTTTCCATTGTTTATCTTTGCCCTCTTCAAACTCCTCAGTGTTTGGAAATAAACAAATGAATCTCTGTGGTTAGAGAGAGACACTTTCTCCTGCCAGGATTCTGCTGTCATAATGCCCCCTTATGACATCAGCACCTTTCACTCTCTCTAGGTTAAGTGGAGATTCATTGTAGGCTGCATCATAAAATGTATCCAGAGGGATTTTTCACATGAACTCTGGAGATCATGGCAAGACTCCTTTTTCATATTCCACCCACTGGGAAGGAAACGGAAGAGATCAGCAATGACTCATAATGTGAAGGAAAAGGATATAAAAAGACAGCGGGAAAGATATATGTCTGAAGAGCTCCCACTGCCCCACCCAGAACAGAGGCAGCCAATCATCTTTCAGGGAGCATTAGCGACACGCGTTATCAATTCACAGCAGTTTGGTAAATGGTAAAGATTTATCTATGTGATAGAAGTAAATGTAATTCAGTGTGTTTCTATTAAATATCTTGGAAGATGTATAAATTCAGGAATTTACCACTTCTGCTATTTATCATTCCTGGAATGTTATTAGATGTACACAGTGCTGTAGACATACATGACAGATAGTTCTTGTTACGTGTCTGTTCAAGAAAGACAATTTATAATGAATGAAAATGTTTATCAAGATAGAGTCGCAAGTCTGCTGGATCTTAACATTGTGGTCAAAGATCAACTCACACACCTCACTCATAACTCATGGCTTGATGCACTTTTTAGGGGGCATCGCCTGCAGCCAGAAGCTTCCCCTACTACTGGCCAAACTGCCCCCTCCCATCAGCAGCACTGCTACTCCTGTGGAGTTGTCAGTTGGTGCATTTGCAAGATGAAAGCTGACCCAAAGAGCTCTAGCTGGTAATCTCCCCTACCCCATTTCCTTCTTTTCTTACATGGACTGTTTTTACAGCACAAATTCCACATTTCATAGTTTTACCCAATTAGATAAAGAAGGTCTGTCAAACTAAATCCAGGTACCCTTCAGACTTCAAATAGTATCCCTGATTCACACCAAACACCTATTTATCTGGCCTGTCTTTCTTCACCAGACTATAGGCTTCAGGGAGTAGGGACTGTCTCTTTTGTGTATCTCTTGAGTAAGGCATAGGTTTTGTAGCACTATGTAACTGCTTAGTAGCACTAGTAGTAGTTTAGTGTGCTCCAGGATAAGGGTAACATCAAGGCCAGGAAACCCCGGGCAGCAAGCCTTTCCTTGACAGAGGCCCCAGCGAAACCTCTTCAGAGCCCTGTGGAGTAGAAGCTGTCACTGCTCGATGAACAAGTGCCTGTAGGAGTAAGGGCAGCTTTTGCCAGGAGTAGCCGCACTTTCCCTTACACTTCCCCATCAGACAAACATTTCAGGGATTTTAGAAGAAAAAGTATCAGTCCAGGACGAGCAGCGTGAAACAACTCTTCTGCTATCTTGGGTCCTTGCATATTTGAAAGTTAATCTCTTTACTCTTCCATTCTCAGCCATGTCTTTGTGAAACCACATCAGTCTTTTTTATTATTATTATCTAATTCCTAACATAATGATTTGTTACCTTTACTCTAGATCCAGTTGCTCTGATATACAAAGAACTCCTTCTTCCAGCACTTTGTCAAGGCTGAGCCACGTGGTGCAGGAAATACTGCGCTGGTCCTGTGAGACTTGATACCCAGAGACCAGCATGGGAGTTCCTGCACCACACGCATCACACTCACAGAGAACCACATGGTGCAAGGAGGAGGAAGCCACAGAAAATAAAAGGCAGGAAAATCCCTGGTGCTGGGGGAAATTTCTAATCGCACTAGTGACCTGGCACTTGGAAGATGTGGAATTTGCATTACACAGCATATAAAATACAACCGAAGAAAACAAATGAAAATATCAAAAAACCTCACCATGTCTCACTACTGATCCCAGAAGAAGAGGCCTCAGGGAGTTTCTATTGTCCCAATTATAACCACATTGGGTGTCTGAGTTCTGTGGCATGGTGGGGTCTAAATGGGGATCTTGAATGGCGGGTCTCTCTCATCTCTAACATTTTATTATCAGTTGATGCTCACTTCTGAGCACTGGGTAAGACTGGAAACTGTAGCCAGAGGGCATTAGGGGCATATTTAAGATAATACCTCATCCGAGGCAGTAAGAACATATTTTTCAAAAGCTTGTGGAACATTCAGAGACTCCTGAATATCTAATGAAGCTACAGTTTAACCCATTTAAGACTAATAGAGAAATTATTTTTTCACTCAACACGTAATCAAACTCTGGAATTAGTTACCATAGGATGTGGTAAAAGCTGTTAGAATAGCTAGGTTTAAAAAAGGTTTAGACAAGTTCCTGGAGGAAAGGTCCATAAACCATTATTAAAGAGGACTCAGGCAATCCACTGCTTGCCCCAAGACAAGCATCATGGAACCTATGTGCCTTTCGTGAATCAGCCAGTACCTGTGACCTGGAGTGGCCACTGTTGGAAACAGGATACTGGGCTTGATGGAGCTTGGTCTGACCCAGTATAACATTTCTTATGTTCCCTCAGGAAGCCAAAAATCATTTGGTTGAGTTCAGTCCCCAACTATTTTGGTTCATTATACACGTTGAACTGTTCAGCTATGGATTTACAATCCTAGTGCACTGAAAGTATTATCTACAAATCTATAAGCCACTTAGGATCATAGATGAGGTCTCACATCATTCTGCTTTTTCATTTTATTTGTAAGCTCTATGGAGCAGGAACTATCTCTTCTATGGGGCCCTTTTACTAAAGGACGTGATAATTGCAAAAGTGCTGAAACAAAGCTACATTAGGGGCAACTCTGCCGCGTAAACTGTCAGGGGTGTAGAATGCATTTCCCTGGCAGTTAGCGCAGAGTCCTTTCCCATAGCGCATGTAATGTTAGGGTGGGTGCACCTGTGGAAGTGCCATTAGGTGATCCCTTGTTAATGCAGTTGGCTCATGGTGTGAACCCCATAGTAACATCGCAGAGAAAACCACGCCCACTGTCTGTCCCTAACCGTACTCATGACTTTAACTCGAATTAGACAGCGCAGACATCATCCCATGCTGTCATGGCCCCGCGCCAGCTGGCAACACGTGTCCCAGTGCTCATTCAGCATCGACGTGTGCCAGAACACGTGTTGACACTAGCGCCCTCTAGTAAAAGGACCCCATGTGTCTGCACAGCGCTTTGTGTCTTGTGCTGTTATATAAATGATCTCCCCATCTCCCATCCATACACAACCCCTCCCCTACACTGAGGTTCCCTATCAGGCAAAGTAACTTACCAAGCATTCTGCGGGAGTGCACGCTATGGCTTTTGTACACCTATAAATTATTGTGCTCACATACATTCATAGGTAAATATATGCACAAGCAATTTGAGCACACTTTAAGATACCAAAACAAATGTCCAAACTATCCTGAAATGCCTAATACATACATGGAGGGAGAGATCATTATTCTTAATAGAGTTGGAAAATACACTTTTAGGAAGGAAAAGCTCCTCTGCACTGTAGCACCATCCAGATCGGGTCTGGCATGGAGCAGATTTTAGGAGCTCTACAGGCTACCTCAGACTTGTCTCATGCTGATGCTGGTGCTCAGGGCTGCCACAGATCTATATTAGATGGGAAGTCAGGATAGAAGGAGAAAGGCTGAGTACAGGGACACAGAGATGAATAGAACCCACTGACTACATATCCAGCCAATGATTATGAGTTCTGTTGGAAGACAAATGAAGCCAAGGTGTCAGACTCTGTCTGGGCAGCTGTTGACAAATGGTCCTGGAAGTCTCTTGCTACAGTTTTGGGGGCAAAGCTGGCCAGGCTGCTCCATTTAATGTACTGGGTGGTTCTGGGAGACTCTTCTGGCTCTGACACAGTGCCATTGCCTTTGATTCAGGTGATCAACTTGACCAGGCATTGCTTCCAGAACATGCTTGTGCACTGGTGATATCAGTTGAGCTTCCTGTCTTCTTACTCTTTAGGGGTTCCCAAACTTGTCCAGGGGCCTACCCAGTCAGTCGAGTTTTCCAGATATCCACAATGAATATGTATGAGAGAGGTTTCCATACAATGGAGGCAGCGTATGCAAATCTCTCTCATGCATATTCATTGTGAATATCCTGAAAACCCTACTGTCTGTGAGGCAAGTTTGAGAACCCCTGCTTCAGGGTTTCCATTGTTTATGTTTGCTCTCTTCAAACTCCTCAGTGTTTGGAAATAAACAAATGAATCTCTGTGGTGAGAGAGAGACACTTTCTCCTGCCAGGATTCCTAACATTTCTCTTACCAGCATTCTTCTGTCATAATGCCCTCTTTCACTCTCCTATAGGTTACATAGAGATTCATTGTAGGCTGCATCATAAAATGTATTCAGAGGGGATTTTGTGTTAGAAATGTTTTTAAGGTTTTTAAATGTGTTGTATTTACAAAATATATGCAGAACATAGAATAGAATTAGAAATCTATAAGATGTTGTTTGCTTGCACTAACACATTGGTTCACATATTCCATTTTCTTGTGCTGTACAAAATAAAGATATTTTTCTTGGCCTTGCAAAACTTAGGTTTCCCCCATACACCCCTCCCTTTGCTTCCAGGCTATTGCACATAAAACTTAGAAACTCAAGGACAAGAACACTGAAACATGTTGATACAAAAAAAAAATGCTAGATATAGAGAAAGAAAAGAACTCTGAAAAACAAGAAAAAAACAGGCCATGGGCACAAGGGAAGGGGGGGGGGGGGGGATCTCTGAGAAACCATCAGACTGGTAACATAACCATAAAAGGAATAAGGTAAAAAAAGGGGAGGGGTAAAAGGAGCAGGGGTTAAGAGAAGTAAATGGAGGTGGAGATTCACATGACCTAAATAACAATCACTAATAGGTAAGAAATTAGAAATACTTACACCAGTAGAATAATAGAGGAGGAATTTGTAGAAGAATGAATGTAATAAATATGGAACTGTTCATATGACAAAGTGTGGTCACGGATAACAAATTGTGGCCACCCATCTTGCAAGATTGAATAATAAATACATAAATAAAAGAAACTTTGGTTTCACTGAAGTGCCTGTTATTTTGACAAAAAATTATTGTTGTTTATTACAATCACCAAACAAGGAATCACAATTTAGAAACAGGGAGACAATAATTAAACTGGGAACCCCAAAAGCCAAACTTGGAATGTACAACATTGTAAAAATAAAACTATAAATTAATTTCCTCTTGTACTAAACAAAGCACAGACGTTAATGATGCACATTTCCCAGAGCTGAAATATTCAGGTTAATAAATTCGAAATAAAGAGATATTTTTCTACTTTTTGTGCATTTTTTTCAGTTGCAATTGCTCCAGCCACTTTCTTCTGGTTTCTTTGTGTCTTCTAACTCTCCATCGTCTGCTGTCTATTTGTCCTTTCTTCTCTCTTCTAGTTTTTTTTTCTATTCTCTCTCTACATCTGCTTTAACATACTAATCTTTCTCCTTTGGCTCTTTCCTCATTCCTCTTTCATCCACTCAAATTTTACCCCTCCATCCTCAATCCCCACTTACTCTCCCAATACCCGGCCAATTGTAGATTTGTCTTCTCTCCCACACAAAATATTTTTCCCTCTCCATTTCACTCTCCCAGCTCCATCCCATTCTAATCCTCCCCCAAAATCGCTCCCTTCTAGTTCCAGCCCCACCCAGCATCCGCTCCCTTCTAGTCCCCACATCAGCCCATTTCCAGTCCTAGCCCCCATCAGCCCATTTCCAGTCCTAGCTCCCCCATCCATTTCCAGTCCTATCCGAGTCGCTCCATCAGCTCATTTCTAATCCCAGCTCCCCATCAGCCCATGTCAAATCCTAGCTCCCCTCCAATCGCCCCATTTCCAATCCAAGCCTCCCATGAGCCTACTTCCTGTTCTAACCCCTCCATGAGTCCATTTCAATCCAAGCCCCCACCACAGCCCATTTCCAATCTTAGCTCCCCCGAACAGCCTATTTCCAGTCCTATCCTAGCCCTTCCATCAGCCCATTTCCTGTCCTAGCTCCCCCCACTCAGCCCATTTCCAGTCCTAGCTCCCTCCCCTCACAGCCCATTTCCATTCCAAGCCCCCCTCCCCATCAGCTATTTGAAATTCAAGCCCCCCTTCCACTCAGCCCATTTCCAGTCCTAGCAACCCACCCAGCCCATTACTAGTCCTAGCCCCCCATAGCCCATTACCAGTCCTAACCTCCCATCAGCCCACTTCCAGTCCTAATCCCCATCAGCCCATTTCCAGTCTTAGCCCCCCATAGCCCATTATGTCCTAACCCCCCCATCAGCCCATTTCCAATCTTAGCACCCCCCAGCCCATTACCAGTCCTAACCCCCTCCCATCAGCCCAATTCATCCTAAACCCCCATCAGCCCATTTCCAGTCCTAGCCCACCCATAGCCCATTACTAGTCCTAACCCCC
Source organism: Ichthyophis bannanicus (assembly GCA_033557465.1). Lineage (NCBI taxonomy): Eukaryota > Metazoa > Chordata > Amphibia > Gymnophiona > Ichthyophiidae > Ichthyophis > Ichthyophis bannanicus. The sequence goes on from CM066031.1 coordinate 83,704,362, forward strand.
CCTACCAGCCCACTTCCAGTATTAGCCCACCCATAGCCCATTACCAGTCCTAACCCCCTCCCCCCCATCAGGCCATAGATTAAAAAAAACAACAACTGGCTGTTGCTGCCCTCCCGGCGTCAGCTCTCAAAGCGCAGGCTTTTCAGAGCCGCGAAGCGAGAGTTTCTCTTTCTCGCAGTTCTGTTAAGCCCACTGGGGCTGATGGGAAACAGGAAGTCCCAACAGCCCTCGCGGGCTTAACAGAGCTGCTAGAGAGAAACTCTTTCTTCGCTGCTCTGAAAGCCACTGCTGATAGAGCTGATGCGGGGAGGGCTCTGCCGGGCAGGGTGGTGCCCCACGGGACGCTTGATTCTGCTGCTGCCATGGCGGCAGCAGCAGCCAGTTTTTTTTTTTTTAAATCTATGGGCTGATGCAGAATGTTGTTTGCACGGGGCCCCCTGAAACGCGGGGCCCTGTGCAAACAACATTCTTGCTCAATGGATGGGCCGGCCCTGCATCCTGGAGCAGCCATCCGGCTATGCAATCTCTTCAGATCGGAACCTCCTTGACACGAGATGTGTGGACCCATGTCGGATGCTTGTCAGTCAATACTGCCGTTCTAGTTACAGCAATAACTTCCTCAGGTTCTCGAAACGGTGGGTCCTATTGGCCTCTTGTATGGAACAGTTTCACCAAGACCTTGTCCACCGGCTTAAAAGGGTGCGTCGGCCCTGTGGAAGGAAATGGGAGAGCATCATAAACCTTGCTAGAAACACTGTTAACATATTTCACCAGAGCACATGCGTAATCCTCTTGTGCAAGCAGGAGATCATCTGAAGTAAGGCAACTATTTTCCGGCCATTTCCACGGACGGGGAAATGGCCGGCCCATTAAAATCTCAAAAATATAAAATCCACTCGGCCCCCTGGTTAACCTTATCTCTGCCAATATTGCAGGCAGATACAAGGGCCACTTACCTGGGGCCTCCTGGGTGGCCTTTTTCAATTTTTTCTTAATTGTATGATTCATCCACTCTACTATTCCCCGATGACTGGGGGTGAGAGGGTACATGGAATTTCCATTCAATGGCAAACATTTGGACAACGTGCTGTAAACGTTTTGCCACAAAAGCCGGGCCCTGATCCGAATCAATTGTTAGTGGGCACCCGAATCTAGGGATAACTTCTTTGCATAAGAGTTTGGCTACTGTGCGGGCATCCTCCTTGGTAGTGGGGAAGGCTTCAACCCTTTTAGAAAATCAGTCTACAATCACTAACAGATACTTAAACCCTCCCACCGAATGGGGCATACATGTAAAGTCAATCTGGAGAGCCTGAAAAGGTCCTTCGGGTGGGGGTAAATACTGTAGCTGTCCTACCGGTTTCCCTTGCTAAACATTATTCCGGGCACACATAAGACATTGCCCTAACTGTGATTCAAGTAACTGCGCCAAATCACGACACACAAATACTTCCTGCAGCTCTTGTAATACCTTCTTCCGGTTTTTGTGACCAACTCCATGTACCTGGCTAATCAAAAGAGGTGCTGCTGCTTTTGGTAAGCCCCGCCACCCTCCCCCCCATTTCTCCTGCCAGATGTTTGCATCTGTCGATCCCATGTTATGGCTTTCCCAGTAGGCCAGGTCCTCCGGATCAGCAACTGCCTGTAGATGATGGAGAGGAAAGGAGTGTTCTAGCGGGGACACATACATTTCTACTAACTGAGACTGCATGTTAGTAACCCCTGTAGCCCTTTCCAATTGTTCTACCTGTTCCAGCGCTATTCGCTTTGCTATACTATCAGCAAATGCATTGCCTTGAGACTCCATGGACAAATCATATAGCACACTTAATAATAGCTACTGCCTGGGGTTTACACAGGGCTGTCAGTAGATAATGCATGGGAAATGGGTTTTCCGTCCGCTGCCTTCCACCAAAATCATGTACCACCCCAAAGGCGTATCTAGAATCAGTGTAAATATTGACCTCTTTATCCACAAATAGCTCATATGCATTAGTTAGGCTATTAGCTCGGCTGCCTGTGCCGATGCATAAGAGACCAGCTGGGCATCATGAACAATATCAGGGAGCTGGACAATAGCGTATGAGGCAACATATACCTTATCTCTAGGGCGCATGCAACCTCCATCTACAAATACATGCAGAGCCCCAGGCAAGAGGGTGGAGCGTAAATCCGCCCACACTGCCGTTTTTCAATTAATCAGCTCAAGGCAGTCATGCATTTCTTCAGGGACTGATGTCCCAATGGGGCGTAACAGGGCCTGCAAGGCTAATAAGGGAGTAAACGCAGTTGATTGCTGCTTTACGGTCAGTCCCTCAGTTGAGGTTAAAGTGACCTCATAATCGCTCAACCACTGGGTGGTCATATGCTGAGTAGTTAAATTTTTTAACACATTAAGGACAGAGTGGGGGGAGTATAAAGTAGTCACATGTGACAAGGTTATAGAGGTGATCATTTGGAAGGCAATCGCCGCTGCCGCTAGCACTCGCAGGCACACGGGCATCCCCTGCACCTGGACTGGTAATTTTTGGATAGATATGCTACTGGCCGCAAACCACCCCCATGTTCCTGGGCTAAGATGGCTGCCACTGTTCCCCCCCTCTTCCTTTACATATAAGTGGAACATGCGAGCGTAATCAGGCAATCCCAAAGTCGGGGCTGAAATGAGCAGCTGTTTCAGCACTGTGTGCGCTTTAATCATATCATCAGTCCCTTCCACGTGCGCAGACCCAGGTAATTGTAAGATGGAGGCTCGCAGGATGGAATCCCAATATGAGCAGTCAGGGATCCACTGACAACAAAAAGAGATGAGCCCCAAAAAAGCCAACATCTGCGTCACAGTTTCTAGCAAGGCAAGTTCCATAATTGCTTGTACTCGGGTGGGAGAGAGCACCCTATGTCCGGGGGAGAGCACAAACCCCAAATAAGTCACCTGCTCACAGCACCACTGAAGCTTATACAAAGATTCCTTATGTCTGTGGGACGCCAGGTGACATAACAAGGAAACAGAATCCTGCTCGCAGGACTCCTTTGAGCTAGCACAGATCCAACAAATCATCCATATACTGGAGGAGGGTGGAGGAACAGGGGGGATGCCACATTTCAATAGATGCCTTAAGTACAAGAGAATATGCTGCCAGAGAATCAATGTATCCCTGTGGCAGTCGAGCCCAGGTGTACTGTCTGCCGGCATGCGTGAAAGCCATAAGCAGCTGGGTCGAGAAATCAAGGGGAATACTAAAAAACACATTAGCTAAATCAATGACCGTGAAGCAGCAAGCCTGGCTGGGGATTAACGTGAGTAATCCTGTAATATCGGGCATTACTGGCGCCAGTGGCACTATTAACTGATTCACTGCCCTTAGATCTTGGGTAAATCTAAAGCCTGCCCCCTTTGGGATGGGATTAACGCGGGTATTATATGCCGACACGGTGGGCATGACCACCCCGGCTCGCAAAAATGCTGAAATCATCTGGGTCAAAGCTGCTTCCTTAACGGCAGACAATGGATATTGTTTTATATAGACAGTAACTTGGGGATCCTTTAACTCGGCAATATATGGAGTGCAGGGAACAAATCCCGCATCCGTAAGGGATGTAGACCAGAGGGTCTAGGGGACCTTTGCTAAGGGATGCGCACCTTCCTCCTTGGCTTCTTCCATATTCATGGAGAGCAGGAAAGGGGAAAAGAAAGAAAAGGAACCATCTGGGTTACTAATGGTAGTGGCTTCAAGCAAGCATAACAGGTCCCATCCTAGCAAGCTAACGGGACATGAAGGATAATAGTAAAGGAATGGGAGAAAATCCCCTCCCCTCCCACAACGGAAACTGATAGCTGGGGAGTCGTCCACGTAGGGACAGACATTCCATTAATATCCACAGAGACTGGACCAGGGGATTAGATTCCCATTGTAAAGAGCCACCTGCAAGGTGGAACACATGGCTCCCGTGTCCACCACAAAGGACACTTCCTTGCCATTGATACATAAGGTGCAACAAGGGGGATCCTTCTATCCTTTTGTTAACTTTATCCAGGCCGGAACAACAGCTTCTGGGCAGCCCGGTGCCTGCCTTGGCGGAGGCGGTTGCCATGCAATGGGAATAACAGGGGCGGGCACAGCCCCACGTCCCATGCCAGGCCGGGCCCCACCTTCTGGTTCCCCCACCTCCCTATAGGGACACTCATTCTTCCAATGTCCTGGCTGCTTACACTTAATGCATACCCGATTCCTAGGTCTGAAATTTGGGGTCCTTGCTCTCCCCCTCTGTCCCATGCTGCCACCCCTTCCTCGCCAGCATCCTCTTCCTCCGCCTCTGGAGTTCTGCCACCCTTGCGGAGAGTTTCCTGTCCCCATTGTATACCTGCTGCCAGGCATGACTAACCGCCGATTGCTTGCCTAATACCTTCTTCCCTTCCTTATCTGCAAAGCACCCTGTCGCTTCCTTCATCAAAATAACTCACTCCAAATCTTCAGGGTTCATTTTGAACCACTCATCTATCATGCGCTTACAGGCAACCGCCACCTCCGGGTGCATTGCTCTAAACATGGTCTGTATATACATACAGTAGACCTCATTAATCCTATCCGGGACAAACTTCCTTCCTCCTTCCAACACTTACGGAACCTTATAACAAATTGGGACACCCCCTCCCCCACCTCCTGTATGCAGGTGATTGAAGTGGCCAAGTTCTGCTTTTCACCAAATAATCTCTCAAACTCATCCTGCATTTCCTTCCACATCCCCTTCACTGCCTCGGGGAAATTGAAGGGATACAGTGCCACATTATCCGGGACCTTAGGGTCCTTTAAAATCGTTACCCTGGTAAAATCAAAGGGGGTCTCCTCATCATATCCCATAACACCCTCAATTATCAACCGATAATCCTGGGCAGTACATTGCAAGCCACGGGTCATTCGCTGCAGATATTGGACAGTAGCTTTTGGGGCTTTCATAGGACTAGTGGCATTCTGGACAATTGCAGCCATGGTCGCAGCATCCATAGGTTTAATTACCAGCTGCTGACCAATAGTAATAAAGGGGTACTCTTCTACAATCGTTGTGGCATCCCCTCCACCCTCTTTCAAGGTGAAGGGGTTAGCACACCGATTTTCAGTTGTTGGCCCCACACAAGCCAATTCCCCGTCAATAGCCAACTCAAAATGATCAGCTCTGAATAGAATATAGCCTGAAAACATGGACAACATTGTAAATAAGCTGTAGAAATGTTACCCCTTTATAAATCCAAGTTTTAATCCCGGTTCAATGTAAACACTATGCGGCTCATCCGTACAGTATATTGTTCTGTTCAATGTACACCGCACTGATATGTAATAGCGCGGTATATAAAAAAAGTTAAATAAATAAATAAATAGGTGTTGCGGGAGAGAAGGCTAACCATTTAGAAGCTGAAGGGAAATTATGGGACAAGGATGGCGGTGAAGGAGTCACCAACTCACCCTTAAAGTTCGGTGCAGTCTGCCACCCTTTCTTCCTCATCCCTTCCAGGGTGTGTGAGGTTCGTTCTATTACTTCCTGCAGGGTTTGAGTACTGCGGGCTATTAGCTCCCCCATCCCCTGCATAACTTCCTCCCAATATCTTTTATCTTCTTCTGATTTAATATGACTCGGGGTGGGAATACTGCCCCTATCCGCACCCCCTTATCCACCCCCTTCTTGGTGGGCTCACCTGCTTGAATATCAGCAGCGGCCAGTAGAATATCGTCATCTTCAGCACTAGGGAACAGGGCAGGATACAGTCCCTCTTGAGGTTCCGTGGGGGTCGCGAGAACCGCGGTTCCCACTGCCTTAACCTCAACATATGGTGGCGAGGAAGTGGATAGGGAGGGGACGCCATTGTAATAAGTAGCTAACTGAAGCCATACTATCCCACATTCCTTCATGTAAGCCTTGCACCACTTCAGGTCACCGGAGTAAAAGCAGAATGCCTTCTTATCCCCTAAACATAAACCTCTAATCATATCTAAATGGCAGGCAGAGAAACTGCCGTCCCTAGGAAAAGGATAGGAACTACAGAGCCCTTCTGTCCATCCAGCCATGTTATCCACCCATGGGTTAGTATAGAAGTCCCCGCCACACGGGCAACATATTCCTTGGGAGTTTCCTTTTCAGTCGGGGGATCCCCAGGGGGCGTAGGAGTCCTGCTTGCATGACCCTTACGCTTGGCTGCAGTTTTAAACCTAATAAACACTTTAGACTGTGACGCATCAAGCACTCCCGCAGATTCTGGGGGAACTCCCTTACCTTGGGTTCCACCCATCCTCTAATAACACGACAGACGCACGTCTGACTACTTGCTTTCTGCAACAGCTGTCACGAGTGCTATCACTTCAGGCTGTAACAGGAGCATCTTGTCAGACTCACACTTGCACACAAGCCACAGAGAAGGAAAATGACAGCACAGACCCAGGCGGGACTTCCCCTGTTGCCACCCCGCCACCAAAGCGGGTCCCGTTTAGGCAGGCTACCAAAGCCGGGCCAATTTTAGGAAGTCGGGAATTTCCAGTGCAACGGGGAAATCGAACTTCTAACACCAAATTTTACGGGTTCTTATTCATTTCCCAGCATTCATTAGTACTCTACTTACCACAGGGGAATTCCCTGTCCCATTCCCTGGGCACCTACCTCCTCCGTCTGGATCTCCAGGGGAACAAACAACACACACACACACACACACACACTAGGAAAGTATGTGAGTTTATTCCATCTGAGAGGTGGGATTATCCCACTTATATACAGTATAATAAACAATATCACATGACCCTTAGCACATTTGGCACATATACATGAAGGCCATACATCTGTGTATCAACGACATAAGCTGGAAAAAGAGCTAACGTTTGCAAATCTGTGTTTTACTCTGTTCAAACATACTGGAAGCCTTTCCTGTCAGCATGCTGTTAGACACGTACACATATTCATGCAGGACAATATCCAAAGCATATCCTTTCAATCATCAGACCCATCATACAATTTACTACCACATACATGATCAAACGATCGATTTTCTAGATATCACAATTTACAAAGGGTATAGTAAACTGCTGACGAAGTTATTTAGGAAACCTGTTCAACGTTTCATAGTCATCATCTAGGACCTCTGCACAGACAATTTTTGAGACTCCATTGTATTTGCTCCACAGTGGGGACTTTCAACAACAAGCCCACATTCTCCGGGGTCATTTATCGGCAAGAGGTGATCTGATTCATATAATCAAGCGGGCTTATACTTGGGCATGGTTTGTTCATCGGGAGTAGTTGTTGTCTGAAGATGCACCTTACTACTCACTACTACTACTACTCAACATTTATATAGCGCTACCAGTCATATGCAGCCTTTCACTTGTCCTTTCACTTCCATATATATATATATATATTGTGGTGATGCGCAGGTAGCTGAGCCTTTTAAAACTGAAAAAAAAGAGTTTTTTTCTCATGAGCGGGGGAAGGGCTCACTACAGCATAGCTCCCAGGCAGAGAAAGAAGCTAGAACACACACTAACAAGGATAGCTTGAAGCCACACCCAGCCTCTAGGGCTCGTGCAGGCAGAGAGGGGGTGGGGCCAGAGAAGGAAACAAGCTGCAGGATATTTAAGCTGCGTCACTCAGGAAGTAAAGGAAGAGAGGCAGAAGACACAGAGGGAGAGGATACAGATACAGCAGCTGAAGCAAAAGCAGAGAGAGGACGTGCTCAAGGAAAACTGCATGCTAAAAGCCAGGAGGAGAGGCCAAGAGTCCAGAGGAACCGAGGGAAGAAACAGCAGTATAAGGCTGTAGGGCCTGGAGGTTCAAAGGGGACCAGCCATAACTCCCAAGGCAAGTGCAAAGATTGTGGGCATGAGTGGAGCTGGGAAAGACATCAGGAGTATATGACTGATTCTGAAAGTAACAGCTCAAGTCCTGAGTCTGTGATTAGGCAGTACAGAAAACCAGTTGGAAAGAGGGTTTCTGCCAGTAAAGCAACTTGTGTGTGTCCTGAACAGGAGTGGCTAAGTGAAAGAAGGGCAAGAGCTTTTGACCCGGTAAAAAGGGGAAGCCAGAAGTTAAAATGGGGGAAACTTCTTAAGCTTTTAAAAGAAGTGAAGCATAGCGTTCCAGAACGTGCCCCAAGCCCTGAGTGTTATAGCACCCCAGAAGAAATGGAAATAGAGCTGTACTCAGACTCTCCAATATCCTCTGCAGAATCCATGGAGTGTGGGATTTGTATAAGCCGTGTTTAATGCTTTTATAAGAAGCTGTGGGTAACAGGTTAAGAAGATAATCTGTGCTGGTGTTATTGTGTGCCAAGGTGAAAAGCAGACAAGAAGTCACAAGAACCTCATTGTTTAAAAGCAGCCAATTGTATCTCTGAAGAAGCCAGGTTAACAGGGCTAGCGGTTTTAAACCAGGAGGCAGCACAGGAGAAATATCCTAATCTGCAGCAGCTGAGAGTTAAAGGTCAAAAACTGTCTTACAGAAGTTTTTGGAAAACTGTGCATTTAAAAAGTGTTACACTGCTTTATAAATGGAAGAAGCTAAAAAGAGTATCAAGAGTGAAGTAACTACTTGAAGAAATATTGCTGAGAAGTTTAAGGGAGAAAATATCCTGTGTTTTCAGTTTTCAATATTGTTTGCCTTATCAAGGTCATTTGCCTCAGCAAGGTAATTTGCCAAAATTGGTTCCAGAAAGAAATAAATAAAAAGCAATTTAAGTTAACAAATTGTCCTGTGATCCTCTTCCACTCGAATTGCTGACAAAGCAAACCCACAACTACACAAAAGAAGAGTGATGTCCAGTGCTCCCCACTAGGCAACCGCCTAGGCGGATGGGGCGCGTTCACAGGTGGCGTAGCAAGTTGGATTTTTCGCTGGAAGCAAGTTGGCACGCTAGAAAGGCAAGCCGGATTAAAGGCAAAGGAGAAACATCCCCAGGAGCAGCCGAGTCAACCCCAGGTCTGCAGAGCAGAAAGGAAAATCCGGAGTGGCGGTGGAGCTGGATTCCGGATCAACGGAGTTGACAAAGTGAGACTCTGCACCAAAACCAGGTAACCCGTAGGCTGGAGGGTTGATCTGGATAGCACTGGTGTAAGAGGGGGGCTGTGGGGAAAGTAATCACCAAGGCAGGGGAAAAGAAAAGGAAAAGAAAAAAAGTCCGCACTTGGTGTTTTTGTCTTTTTGTTCTCTCCACAGGAAAACATGTAATCGCGAGACATCCTGGACTGCGCCGCTGGCCAGATTGCCAAACAACAGGAGTTGTCCAGGCAGAGCCTGGAGCAGGCAAAGGCGCTGTTCCAGTCACAGCAAGCACCCCTCATAGAAGCCATGTCCAACTGGTTGAAGGCCCAGGGAAAGAAGGAAGATGCTGCCAGGACTGTGCCAGGTGCAGGGGCAGGTTTTCAGGCCTGGGACTGGCCAGGGACTGGGACTTTCTCAGGTGGGCGCCTCACGAAAGAAGACGATGTAGAGGATTACATTGAGGCTTTCGAGAGGATAGCTCTCTTAGCCGGATGGCCAAAAGAGCAGTGGGCGCTAAGGTTTGCCGCTTCTCTCTCTGGCGAAGCCTTAGCGGCCTACAGAGCTATGCCTGCTGGTTTAGTTAAAAATTATGAGGATGTAAAACAAGCTGTGAAAGATCGCTTAGGTTTGAATCCGGCGGTCTATCGCAGGCAGTTACGTACATGCAAGTTGAGGCCAGGTGAGACGCCTCAGGCATTGTATCACTGCGTGAAAGGCCTGGTGTACAAGTGGCTGATGCCAGAAATGAAGGATATGGAGTCTATATTAGATGCAATTATCCTAGAGCAATACATGGAGTCTGTACCAAGCAGCGTGCAAACCTTCCTAGTACTCCAAGATTGCAAGAACACTCGGGAGGCCATTGCTTTGACCGACCGCTTTCTGGAGGCTAACAAGTTAAGCCCAGAGAGAGGGGGTGTTTTCAAAAACAACCAAATGGAGTCACTAGAAAGGAAGGCCAAGCTTGAGGGATGTACAGAAGGAAATGTAAAACTGTATAAAGGATATAAAATGCAGAGAAAGTGTTTCTCGTGCGGAGAAGCTGGTCATTTAAAGAGGGACTGTAGAGCCAAGAAGGCCTTGATAACAACCCAGCACAGAGAGGCAGGAGAAGGGTTCCTGTTGAGGGTGGAGGTAGAGGGAATACCAACGGAGGCATTATTGGACTCAGGCGCAGACCAATCCATGATTTCCCAGAGGCTCTGGCATCAAATAGAGGCGAAAGACGAGCCCTCGCCACGGACCTCTGGGAATCATATTAGGATACGCTGTGTCCATGGCGCCGCTTCTACCTACCCTGTACAGTCTGTGATAATAGAGGGAGTAGGCCTGAGAAAACAGATGGAGGTGGCCATAGTACCCAAGCTTCCACACGAGGTAGTTCTGGGCCGTGACTGGCCACAGTTCAGGAAGGGTTTAGCGGAAGAGTTACAGGGTGAAGCCCACCAACCAGCTACCTTTCCGCAAGCAGGTAATTTAGCCAGGGAGAAAACCTTACCCCAGATAGGAAAGGTTGCTGACCCCAGGCTAGGAGAAAATAGGGCTACTGAAAATACCGCAGCCAGGGAGAAAACCTTACCCCAATTAGGAAAGGTGGCTGACCCCAGGCTAAAGGATAGTAAAAAAGGTATGATTACTACCCGTACAGGTTATAAGCCCATAGAAAAAGGAAATAGCCCTCAGGAAGACCCGGTGCCAGGGACATCCTTCCAGGGGGACTTAATCACTCCTGCCAAAAACATTCCTAGGAAAGGAAAACCTGAAAGGAGGCGGGAGAGGAAGACCAGGGCGCAGAACAGGGCTGATTTGATAGCCGGACAGGAATTGCCCTGGATTCCTGCCGAGTTAAAAGAGAAATTTCCCTCCTTTCCCGGGGAACAGAGGGCAGATCCTGCCTTAAGCCGAGCATTTGAAAATGCCAGAGAAGGATCTGAGACCCTACCAAGATTTCTCTTGGAAGACAATGTGTTATATAGGGAAAGTATAGATACACGGTCAGGTGACACTAGGAGACAGTTAGTGGTACCTCGTTCATTTAGGAATATAGTTTTAAGATTAGCTCACGATCACCCGGTGGGGGGGCATAAAGGGGTACAAGGTACCTTAGAGCAAGTGTTGGCTAGGTTTTATTGGCCCGGGGTTTTTAGGGAGACGTCAAGGTTTTGCACGTCTTGCCCGGCTTGTCAGAGGGTCACGGCGAATCATCCGCCGGAGGCACCTTTGATCCCGATGCCAGTTATAGCCAGACCGGTACACAGATTGAAAAACGCCCAGAGGCTACCAATATATACTGGTCATAGTTGACCATGCGACTAGATTCCCTTGGGCAGTTCCTTTGCGGAATACCTCCGCCCGCCTCATAGCTCTGGAATTGGTAAAAATCTTTTGTGAAATTGGATTCCCTCGGGAGGTTTTAACGGATAGAGGGAGTAATTTCATGTCCCGATACCTCGCTCAGTTGTGGGATGCCTTTGGTAGCCAGCATATTCGCACCGCGGCGTATCACCCACAGACCAATGGCCTGGTAGAAAGGTTTAACCAGACGTTGAAGAGTATGTTAAGGAGAGCCCTTGAGGGTAACCTAGCAGAATGGGATACAATGCTCCCATTTGTGCTATATGCCTGTAGGGAGAGGAAGCAGGCCTCCACAGGCGCTTCCCCATACGAACTCATGTATGGGCATACTCTGAGAGGGGTGCTTGATATACTGAGGGAACAGTGGATAGCACCCACGGAGGGTGAGCAGGAGGTACCCAAATTTCTAAATGACTTGAAAGGCCGCTTGCAGCATATGGCAGAAGCGGTGGAAGGGAATTTAAAAGCGAGTCAGGCCCGTCAAAAGGCTTATCACAACCGAAGAGCATGACCACGTGTCCTGAAAGTAGGAGATAAGGTACTGGTAATGGTTGCCGCTGCCAGTTCCAAATTTGAAAATGCCTGGAAAGGACCCTACAAGGTTTTAAAACGGGTGGGTCCTGTGACATATATTTTGGAAACGGGGAAAGGGAAGCAGCAAGTGTACCATATCAATGTACTACGCCCATGGCAGGAGCGGGCTGTGGAAGTAGCTACAGAGCAGAACAATGACCCACCATCTTTAGTTGGGATTACCAGCTGTGCGCGGGTTGTGGCGCCAGCCGGTAATAGCTTAAGGGGGGGGGGGGGGATATGTGGTGATGTGCAGGTAGCTGAGCCTTTTAAAACTGAAAAAAAAGAGTTTTTTTCTCATGAGCGGGGGAAGGGCTCACTACAGCATAGCTCCCAGGCAGAGAAAGAAGCTAGAACACACACTAACAAGGATAGCTTGAAGCCACACCCAGCCTCTAGGGCTCGTGCAGGCAGAGAGGGGGTGGGGCCAGAGAAGGAAACAAGCTGCAGGATATTTAAGCTGCGTCACTCAGGAAGTAAAGGAAGAGAGGCAGAAGACACAGAGGGAGAGGATACAGATACAGCAGCTGAAGCAAAAGCAGAGAGAGGACGTGCTCAAGGAAAACTGCATGCTAAAAGCCAGGAGGAGAGGCCAAGAGTCCAGAGGAACCGAGGGAAGAAACAGCAGTATAAGGCTGTAGGGCCTGGAGGTTCAAAGGGGACCAGCCATAACTCCCAAGGCAAGTGCAAAGATTGTGGGCATGAGTGGAGCTGGGAAAGACGTCAGGAGTATATGACTGATTCTGAAAGTAACAGCTCAAGTCCTGAGTCTGTGATTAGGCAGTACAGAAAACCAGTTGGAAAGAGGGTTTCTGCCAGTAAAGCAACTTGTGTGTGTCCTGAACAGGAGTGGCTAAGTGAAAGAAGGGCAAGAGCTTTTGACCCGGTAAAAAGGGGAAGCCAGAAGTTAAAATGGGGGAAACTTCTTAAGCTTTTAAAAGAAGTGAAGCATAGCGTTCCAGAATGTGCCCCAAGCCCTGAGTGTTATAGCACCCCAGAAGAAATGGAAATAGAGCTGTACTCAGACTCTCCAATATCCTCTGCAGAATCCATGGAGTGTGGGATTTGTATAAGCCGTGTTTAATGCTTTTATAAGAAGCTGTGGGTAACAGGTTAAGAAGATAATCTGTGCTGTTGTTATTGTGTGCCAAGGTGAAAAGCAGACAAGAAGTCACAAGAACCTCATTGTTTAAAAGCAGCCAATTGTATCTCTGAAGAAGCCAGGTTAACAGGGCTAGCGGTTTTAAACCAGGAGGCAGCACAGGAGAAATATCCTAATCTGCAGCATCTGAGAGTTAAAGGTCAAAAACTGTCTTACAGAAGATTTTGGAAAACTGTGCATTTAAAAAGTGTTACACTGCTTTATAAATGGAAGAAGCTAAAAAGAGTATCAAGAGTGAAGTAACTACTTGAAGAAATATTGCTGAGAAGTTTAAGGGAGAAAATATCCTGTGTTTTCAGTTTTCAATATTGTTTGCCTTATCAAGGTCATTTGCCTCAGCAAGGTCATTTGCCAAAATTGGTTCCAGAAAGAAATAAATAAAAAGCAATTTAAGTTAACAAATTGTCCTGTGATCCTCTTCCACTCGAATTGCTGACAAAGCAAACCCACAACTACACAAAAGAAGAGTGATGTCCAGCGCTCCCCACTAGGCAACCGCCTAGACGCACGGGGCAACGGCCACAATATATATATATATACATACATATATATATTTGTATATAGTTTATTCTGTTCTGTATTGTCTCACATTGTTTAGACAATATATTCTGTCTAGTTAATTACTTCGTTCCTCAATACATATACTGTTTTGTTAATCATTATACTTATAATATGACGTTCCTTGTAAAACAAACTTGCTTTGTTAATTGTTGTTCACTGTAAACCGCAACTGAACTCTGGAAGATGCGGTATATAAATGTGTATAAATAAATAAATAAATATGCAGCACTGCACAGCACAGACATGTAAGAGACAATCCCTGCTCATCAGAACTTACAATCTAGTCAAGACAAAACACAAAACACGGAAGGTGTTGGAAGGGGTAGAACAAGGGAGAGAAAATGAGATCAGGTGAGTCAAGATCCAAAAGCAGCAGCAAAGAGGTGAGCTTTCAATCTGGACTTGAAGAGGGTTAGAGAAGGTGCCTGACGTACAGACACAAGTAGTTTGTTCCAGCCATGAGGTGCAGCAAGGTGAAAGGTGTGAAGTCTGGAGTTAGCAGTAGGAGTGCTGGGCATAGATAGAAGCAGTTTGCTAGAAGAGCGGAGTTCCCAAGGTGGGGTTATAAGGAGAGATAAGAGATGAAAGGTACTAAGTAAATGGATAGGGATCCAGTGAAGTGACTTGAGAAGAGGAGTAATATAGGCATGACGAGGCTGGCGGAAGATTAGCCATGCAGCAGAATGTTGAACAGATTGAAGGGGAGAGAGATGACTCAAAGGGAGACCAGTAAGGATTAGGTTACAGTAGTTAAGACGGGAGGTGATCAAGGAGTGGATAAGCATTTTAGTAGTGTGTTCAGAAAGGAAGAGGCAGATTTTGCTAATGTTATAGAGAAAGAAATGGCAGGTCTTAGCCATGAGATGGGTATGTGTAGAGAAGGAGAGAGAGGAGTCAAAGACAACCCCCAGATTGCGGGCCGAGGAAACAGGAAGGAGTACAGAGCTGTCCACAGAGACTGAGAAAGGAAGAAGAGGAGGGGAGGTTTTAGGGGGAAAACTAAGAAGTTCAGTCTTGGCCATGTTCAATTTCAGGTGGCGGTGAGATATCCAGACAGCAATGTCAGAAAGGCAGGCCGAGATCCGGGTCTGGATTGCCGGAGAGAGTTCAGGCGTAGAGAGGTAGATCAGGGAGTCATCAGCATACAGATGGTACTGAAAACCATGGGAAGAGATAAGCACACCAAGGGACTGGTTATAGAGAGAGAAAAGGAGCAGATCCGAGACAGATCCTTGGGGTACACCAATTGGGAGAGGGGTAGCGAGGTAGCGGAGGAGGAGGAGGAGGAGCCACCTGAATACACACCAAAGGAGGGAGAGATAGGAGGAGAACCAGGATAGTACAGAGCCCTTAAAGCCATGCGAGGATAGGGTATCAAGGAGAGGATTGTGGTCAACGGTGTCGAAAGCAGCAGAGAGGTCAAAAAGGATGAGGACAGAGTACAGGCCTTTGGATTTAGCCAAGAATAAATCACTGGAGACTTTGACAAGAGCCGTTTCAGTAGCGTGTAAAGGACGAAAGCCAGACTGTAAGGGATCCAAGAGGGCATGAGAGGAGAGGAAGTCAAGGCAGTGGCTGTGAACCACACATTCAAGTAGTTTAGAAATGAAGGGAAGGAGAGAGATGGGTTGATAATTAGAAGGACAGGTGGGATCAAGTGATGGTTTCTTGAGAATAGGTGTGAACACGGCATGCTTGAAGTCTGCAGGGACAGTTGCAGTGGAGATTGAAGGGTGAGACTATGAGAGATGGAAGGGACGATGGTGGAGGAGATGGGGCTTAGGAGATGGGTGGGGATGGGATCAGAGGAGCAGGTGGTGAGTTTGGAGGAAGAAAGAAGGTGTGCAGTTTCCTCTTCAGAGATGACAGGAAAGGAAGAGAGGGTAGTAAGGGAGGGGGGGGCTTGGGAGTGGAGAGGAGGAGGGGAAATAGCTGAGTTTGTGGGGAATTGGAGGGTGATCTTGTGGATTTTGTCATGGAAATAGTCAGCCAGGGTTTGGGCAGAGAGGGAGGGAGGGATCAGAGGCGGAGGCACTTTAAGGAGAGAGCTGAGAGTAGTAAAGAGACGGCGAGGATCAGAGGCAACAGAGTTAGTCAGATGGACATAGTAGTCTTGTTTGGCAAGAGCTATGGATGACTGGAAAGAGGCAAGCATGAATTTGAAGTGTAGAAAGTCTTCAGGGGACCGGGATTTGAGCCAAGCAAGCTCAGAAGAATGGGCACAGGAACGTAGATAGCGGGTAGTGGATGAAAGCCAGGGCTGGGGTGCAGAATGTCTCACAGGACGTGAGGTGGGTGGAGCGAGAGCATCCAGAGCTGAGGAGAGTGCAGCATTATAGGAAGTTACTGCCTCGTCGACAGACTTGGATGACAAGATGGAGGAAAGAGATGGAGAAATGGTAGAAGAGAGAGTCAAGGGATCAATAGCATGAAGGTTTCTAAATAGGTTGAAGGAGACAGGAAGAGGCTGAGGTAGCAGGAGATGAAGATTAAAGCTTAAAAGGTGATGGTCAGATAAGGGAAGAACTGAGCTACGAAGGTTCGAGGGTAGGGAACTAGAGAAAAATATCAGGTCCAGGGCAGTGGCCATGCTGGTGAGTGGGGGCAGTGGAACTGATGACGACTGATGATTTGATAGTAGGCATTTTTCCATTCATGCAACATACACCCGTATTGTTGAACGCCTACATAAATATTGGCCATACCACCTTACAGGGTGACACTTGGGAAGATCCAACTACTGGGCGTATATATAGGTTTTTGTGGCACAGCTCCTGCTCATCCAGTTACATAATGTACTTTTTACGTTGTCCCTGCAACTTACTATTCATTGGCCACACCACTCGCTCTTTAAAATTACGGCTGGGTGAGTATGCCTCCTGAATTTGGACATCAACATGATCTGCTCCTGTGATGGACCATTGTATGATATGGGGTCATAATTTTGAGCATTTACGATGTAGGGTCATTGATTATGCCACTAGTGACCCTTGGGGTGGCGACTGCATATATAGATTACAATGGCTAGAGCAGCGTTGGATTTATCATTTAAATACAGTGAGCCCTCACGGGCTAAACAAAGAGAATGATTGGATGAGTCTTGTCTAATTTTGGGCCAATAGGAGGAGGGGTTTGCTGATGTCGTGGGGAATTCCCTCTTTTCTGATTAGCGGTTCTAACGTCTGAGGTCATTCTTTGGCCAGACAATAGGAAATCTAGCAGACACTCAAAAGTGCCTACTTAGTTGGGAACTGTGTGTGAGAGAAAACTGCAGCCAATCTGAGCACTTTTCAAATCATTTAGAATCCCTTCAGCAAAGGTTTCAACGATCCTGTGAGCAGTGAGTGAGAATCAGCTGTGCCTACTTAGTTGGGAACTGTGTGTGAGAGAAAACTGCAGCCAATCTGAGCACTTTTCAAATCATTTAGAATCCCTTCAGCAATGGCGTGGCCCTTAGGCGGTGGACCGTGCGGGACCCACTATCTGCTGCTATATGCTTATTCTATATGCTCACTCTGTTCAGCGATATGCTGTTTGTAGTTAATGTAAGGTAATGTAATGTAAGTTATGTACTGTGTTCCCTGTTTGTACTCCTAGTGTTTTGTTGTGATGTAATGATAATGCAATGTATGTTTCCCTCACCTTTGTTTAACTTTGTGCTGTATTAACCGCTTTGATTGAAGGAAAAGGCGGGATACAAAACATGTTAAATAAATAAATAAATAAATAAACTTGTGACTGTTGATGATCCCTTTGGCATTAATGGGTGATCCTATGGTTGGAGCTACAGCAGACACCCCGCTGCACTTGAAGCAGAGCTGTGAGGAGGCTCGAAACATGCATGTCGTGTTATGGGGGAGTTCCCAGGATCTGACAGTTTGAAACAGCGCCATTGCATGTGAGATTTTTCACCAGATAAGTCTATGTTTCACTTTCAAATTTCATATTTTAGAACCAAAAATGAATAAAATGGACATAACAGCCATTCGAGAGTGAGAAGGTTCCTCTCCTTGCAATTGGTCCGACATATAAAAATTTGGAGTGTTTCTGTATATTGGGTGTTCTTTTGACTGTGGAAATTTAAAAAGTAGCAATAGTAGGACAATGCCCAGGTTCTGGTGCTGGTCCATATATGTTCTGGGTCAGTTCAAATTTCTTGCCTGTTGGCAGGTTACAACATATTTTGTTGCTGTGGCTCCTCTCTAAAGTGACCAACCTACTCGTATTATATGGGACAGTCCCATATTTTAAGGATTTGCCTCTGGAATCGTATGGGATGCCTAAATGTCCCCTATTTTAAAACACATGTCCCACTCCTCCACATTTGTACCAGTGGACTTCTCCATTCCAACTGAAATTTTCAAAGGGAAATTCCATTTATATGAGATTATTTCCATCAGAGACACAGAAACATATACAAACGCATGCTCTCTGTTGTACTTCAGTCACATACACATGCACATACATTCATCCACCCCTCCCGCCTCCCTCCTCCCCCCCCCCCAAAAAAATCAGGTACACACATGCATACTAGCACTTTTCCGACAGACAGATTCTTTCTCTGATTGTCTACTGGTGCTGTGCTGCTTCTGGACTCCTCTACTTCAAAGCCCCCAGTTCTTACTTTTGCTACCAATTATTTTTCTCAGCCTGCAATAGCCTCCTCACACTTTACCCCATTCTTCTTACATTTTTACCCTTTCTCAGCAATCCCACTCATCCCCTACCAATAAACCCACTTATTCCTCTGACTTTCTCCCAGACCCTGTGCAGAAAATCAGCCCACCATTCCAGTGACTAGTGTAGACTTTCCATTGGCTGGAACCTACCACTTACTCTGCACAGTGAAGGGCGAGCACTGGCAAGCTGTAGAGGTTAACTCTAAAATATACCCAGATAATTTAGAAATCATTCTGACTAAGACAGCTACTTTACAAAGTTGTAGTCCTCAGCACATCTGACAAATCTGGCTCTACTTCCTTCTTCCCAAGGCCCAGACAACCATCAGTCAGACACAGCCAGCCAATAGGGAACAGGGGGGAGATGGGAGTAGTAGCTAGGATGCAGAATTTTTTTTATGTTCCTGTGCTCCAACTGAAAGGTGTTTTTCAATCACGAACAGTGTGCTCTACAGAAGAAAACCAATTGCATGTAGAGTCTCTCAAATGTCTAATGATTGTAAAGTACAATTTTAAGTTGACTTGCCCAGAATTTTTAAATTATCTTTGTGGAAATGTTGTTATTTTGAAGAAAATTCACTCTGTAGAGAAGTACAACAATTAGGCCTGATTGACGCATTTGTAAGTAAAGTTATAAATCTAGCCTACTGATTAAAATTTTGGGTTAAAATTAAAATTATAATTATAAACTAGGGTTGCCAACTGGCTGGTTTTCAGCAGGCCTGGCTGGTTTTTCCATGGTCAGGATGGCTGCTGGCACAGATGTAAAACCGGCACTTGAAAAACCGGCTTTTCTCCCGACTCCCAAAGTCCGCGGGGGAGGGAGCCGGGGAAGCCCGCGCAAGGGCCTGTCTCCCTCTGTACAGCCACCAGCGTGAAGATCCTTTTCCCTTATGTTGGCGGCTGTGTGTGTGAAGCCGCGATTGCCGGGAGAGGTTAAAGGCAATGCCCTTTAACCTTTCCCAGCATTCTCGGCTTCACACAAACAGCTGCCAGCGTGGACTTGAAGGAAAAGGATCTTCACGCTGACAGTTGTACAGAGGGAGCTGGGCCCTCATGCGGGCTTCCCCGGCTCCCTCTGAAGCCCCTCAGACAGCCGCGGGGCTGGTCGGGGGGGGGGGGGGTGGCCAAGGACTGAATGGGCTGTGATGGGGGGGCCTAGGACTACAAATGGGCTGTGATGAGGGGGGGGGACCTGGACTGGAAATGAGCTATGGGGAGGGGGAACTTGGATTGGAAATGGGCTGTGATGGGGGGGGGGGGACTAGGACTGAAAATGGGCTGTGATGGTGGGAGGGCCTAGGACTGGAAAGAGGCGGTGATGGGGAGGCTTGGACTAGAAATGGCCTGTGATGGGAGGGTCTAGCACTGGAATTGGGCTGATGAAGAGCTGGAATAGGACTGGAAATGGGTTGATGGGGGCTGGAATAGGACTGGAAGTGGGCTGAAAAGGGGGCTAGGATTGGAAATTGGCTGATCGGTGAGCTTGGAGTGGAAAGTGGGGGGCTGGAATGGAACTGAAAAAGAGCATATGTGGGACTAAGACTGGAAATGGGCTGATGAGGAGCTGGAATAGGACTAGAAATGGGCTGATGGGGAGAGCTTGGGCTGCAAATGGGCGATGGGCTAGAATAGGACTGGAAATGGGCTGATGTGGGGGCATGGGAGAATGGGACTAGAAGGGAGTGGATGCTGGATGAGTCTAGAACTATAAGGGAGCTGATTTTGGGGGAGGACTAGAAGGGATGGAGATGGCGAATGAGAATGGAGAGGGGAAAAGATATTTTGTGTGTAAGAAAAGTCTACGATGGGCCGGGTATTGGGAGAGTAAGAGGGGATTCAGAATGGAAGGGTGAATTTTGAGTGGATGATAAAGAAATAAGGAAAGAAATGGGGGAAAGAGCAAAAGGGAAATGATCACTATGTTAAAGCAAATATATAGAGAGAATGGAAAACATCTAAAAGAGAAGAAAGGACAAATGGATAGCTCGCAGATTACACGAAGAAACCAGAAGAAAGTGACTAGAGCAATTGCAACTGAAAAAATAGAATGCCCAACAGAAGGTAGAAAAATACTTTTTATTTTGAATTTATTAACTGGAATATGTCTGGTCTGGGAAATGTGTATTGCTAACATCTTTGTGTTTTTGTTTAGTGCAAATACTTTATAGTTTTATTTCTCTAGTGTTGTACATTTCATGTTTGGCTTTGGGGGGTTCCCAGTTTAATTATTATCTGATCAAGGGAGTTAGCCTACACTTATCCTTGGTAATTTTTGTGGGTGGGGCTGGGGTGCAGCATGGGTGGGGTTGGGGGGCAGGGATGGGACTAGGGGCGGAGAATGAGTGGAGCATGGCGAGTCACAGGTGTCGGGTTTTTCTCGGTGAAAAAGTTGGCAATCCTATTATAAACATATTTTTTATTTTCCTTAACTTTGAACCTCCCGGCTTGATTGAGTGTCCCGTATTTGAACTTGGAAAAGATGGTCAGGTCACTTTATCCCCAGGATTATACAGAGCTTTTCATGCTCATTCTTTGATTTTCACTCTCAGTTCTGGGAAAGGTGGATCTCTGTCTCTCTTTCTCTCTTCCCTCCTTCCTTTTTTTCTATTTTTTTTTTTTTTGCTCGCTCCCTTTCTTCCTTATCACCATAGTAAAACTGAGCATTTATTTAAAATATTAGAGGACTGCATGTACCACCTTTCCCAGTCTTTTTTTAGCCCAAGGGCATGATAGAACTACATTTCCCAGCATCATGCCTAATGCTGCAGGACCACCCCTTTGTGACATCACTTCCTCCTGGAAGGAGCAGAGCTGCTGTACTGTACAGAGCTGATATCTCCCACTGAAGCCACCAGGAAAGACGCTTCTTACTAGCACCAGCAAAATTCACATCACCAGCTTTGCAAAGAGGGAACAAGGCGTGTTGCAGAGAAGGGCAGGAGAATGGCTGCAGGGTTTTCTGCTCAGCAGGTAGGAGACTGGCAGGAGGCAGGCAGCAGGGGAGGCAATGCCACGATCCAGCCTCTGAGACACACACACGCTGCATGGGGCAAGCAGAAGGGGAAATGAGGCTGGCACTGCTCAGTCCAGGAAAGAAACTTCTGCTCTTTATTCCTTGCAAGCCTCTGAGGCTCTTCCTCCTCATTCCCCTCCCATGATGCTCTCAGTTTCTTTTTCCTGCAATGTCTTTGGATTCTCTTTTCCTCTCTCATTCTTTCTTTTGCACAATTTCTTTCGTGTCAATTTGCAGAAAATAAGACCCATATACACATGCATACAGGTGGACATTCAGACCTTTACAATTCATTCTCTGCATACATCCAACAGACAGCTAAATCCTGTCTCTTCTTTCTCTGTAACACTGGCAAAATTTGTCCCTTCCGTTCTGCATACACACTAAGGGGTATGTTTACTTAAAGGTCTTACTGTGCGCTCTGCCACGTTATCGTGCGATAAGGTACATTATCGCACGATAATGGAGCTTTATCAGGCGCAGAGGTACCATAGCGCGCGATAACGTGCGCAGCGGCACAAACGAGCGCTGAAGGCGGAGAAAGGCTCCCTGAGGGTGGAGGAACGCTCCCCAGGGGCGGAGAGAGAGGGTCAATGGGCAGAGAGTGGGAGGGGAGAGGCTCTCTGCACACTAACGCTGTGAAATCCGAGGCCAAAAACTAATGCCAGTGAAACCCTGGCGTTAGAGCTGAATTAAAGGGAAAAGAAACCATTTCCGTCAGCAATGTACAGCAAAACCAGGGAAACCTACAAAAAGTGATAAGTGTGATACATGTGCACGGAACAAAAGGGCAAATAAACAGTGAAAATGAACAGAAGAAAATGTAAAAACAAAATAACCAAGCTGGGCAATAGTGATAGCAATGGGAAACATCAAAAAACACTCCCAAGAAAGCTCCAAAAGAAAGACATGAATTTTGGAAGGGTCTATGCTCCGTCCCCATACAAGGTGAATGTGCCCACAGTGAAATTGCGTGTGAGCAGGGTTCCCTCTCCATTGGACAGGCTTCCTATGGTGTGCACATTGTCCGCAACAGCAGGGCGGGCATATCGGAATGGGCAACTGGACAGATGCTGGAAAAGGGGACACAGAGGGCTGCAGGCGGCACATGCTGTGGTGCAGCTGGGCCACAGTGTGGACTAGGGTGATGCCTAGCTGGCCCATAGGAATGCTGAAACAGTAGAGCAGCAACTGATGAGGGCCCAACATGGGCACGAGTGTGCCTTCCACAGTGCCACATGGGATAGTACCCAGCAGGTACCCCCAAGGGCACAGAACATTGGCAGGCGGTGCTGGGGGGAAGCGTGGACAGCTATGCAGGCAGCCCTACCCCAGAACACGCACCATAGGTAGCCGCCTACCCGCACACTGGATGGCCTGAGACTGCACACCATCAGCACCACCAGCAGAAGGGCATGTCAGCATGGTGGCAGAGGGATACTGGTGGTGGAGGGGTAGTGGCAGCTGCCCAGAGCAGACCATGGCCTAGCCCTGTGTAGGTGGGTGCCATGCACTGCAACAGACAGGCCCTGTCTGACGAACAGTCATAGTATCACCAGGGAATGTACTGTCTGTGGCAGCAGTGGTACAGTGCACACAGCCAGTGTGCTTAGAAGGTCACAGGTTCAAGTCCCAGCTGTGGTACCTGCCAACCCAGTCCCCATATTTTACCCACAACTAAAATGTGCTAATACAGACAGAACCTTTATTGCAGATGACGTAAACATGCCCAAAACACCTACATGTTACCCTACAGAGCACAGACACCATAAACATGTGCATTACCTAGAGCAGAGTCTCCCAAATGCAGTCCAGGAGGACCAAACACCATTCAGGTTCCAGGCTGCCTCTAATAAAGATGTCTTTGCTGCATTTCTATGTGCCGCCCCCATGGTATGCAGATGTATCTCATGCATATTCATGAGGGACAGCATGAAAACCCGAACAGTGATTGGCCCACCAGGACCGGAGTTGGGAACTTCTGCCCTAAAGCAGCGGCCAACAGGGGCAGACACACCCGCACCTACAGGCTCCATTATCCAATGTTTCCTGGAGATGCAGGATGTTGGGCCCTGTGTGCATCTCCCAATACTAGCACTTGCATACCTTAGCAATGCCACCCTAAACCGGGGAATACGGTACACAGCTATCAAAAGGTTGCTATGATTACTGGCAGATAGCAATCCCTAGGTTAAGCACAATCTGCTCATTGAGCTGTATCATAGCAACCTCTCTGATGTCTGTGGAGTGTGTTTCAAGTCTGCTGTCTGACAGTGTTTACCACCCTGGGGAGTGACCCCAACAGTATTGCGTACCGTAGCCATGCCTGCACTGTGCCCAGGACTGGTGCGGTGGCCAGGGCTGCCAAAAGCCTCTATAGTTGCACAATTCTGGCATAGGTGTGGGGAGTGTGTGTCTGTCTATCCAGTGTGTGGTGTCTGCAAACACCCTACACAGCCCACACTGCCAGTACTGTGGCCAGTATTATCCTGCCAATGTGTATAATGAGGAGCAAGGTACCATGGGTATAGCCCGGACAGGGTGGCCTGGCCAGGATGCATCTGCACAGGGCATAGGGCAATGGCTGGAACATTGTAGTGCCCGGCCACCACCTGCACAGACAGGGTGGCCACACCATGTCCCGCTGGGAGATCACTCTCACCCTGACTGAGCAGTGACCACGGCATGGCTAGGTTCCCACATAGTGCTATATAGTATTTCTTTTATGTGATATTTATGGGTTCCCTTTTGGGGCCCAATCACTGACTTATCTGCTTGGTGTGTATGCTGACATCCCAGTTCTGGGTGCATGCATCTCCTCCAGGAACATGCACTATGGACTAGCTAGCAGACTGTTTGCAGCTAGTCTGTGTCTTGCTGGAACACCTTGCAGGGTGCAACGGCTGGAGGCTAGCTGCTGGAGAATGTTAGATAGTGGTGGGGCGCAGCTGAGCATTTCCAAGCCTAATGTCTGTCTGCTATTGCTTTATGGATGTGTACAGAGCTGCATTGACTGTGCTGTAGGGTGTCTGTTCCGCAGCAGGACTGGGGTTAATGGTCCCCTCTACTGCCACCATTGCAGGGAGGTACCCTGTTTCTCACCCTCAGCCCCAGAGGGTGGGTTGGGTGGTGGTACATAATCTGCCTATGGGTCCATAAGGGCTAAACATGACTGAGAAATACAGATGTATCCAAGGTGTGTCTGCAGGAACTACCTATCTCACACACTAGCACTGCTGGGGACCTGCAGCATGGCCTATTTCTGCCATGAAAGTTGCTGTGGACCTGGTGCTGGGCGCCCCACCTCACCCTCAGGGTGAGCACAGTACCCCCACAATGTGACAGTGTGTAGCTACTCTGTGCCAGAAACACACACGGTCAGTTCCCCCCACCAGGCCGAGGTGCTGTGGTGGTGCACATGGTCAGTTCCCCCTACCAGGCCGAGCTGCTGTGGGGGTGCATACCCCATCTTGTGATCATCTGTAGACTGCTGATTTGCATGTGCAGTGCTTCATGGGTACGGGTGGGTTAACCTTATCCTGGTAACCACAGCAGACTGTTTGTGTGGTGACATGCAGTCCTTCTGTATCAAGCCAGGGGTTTGTTAGCAGCTATAGATCTGTAGCCCACTAGTTACTTCACTTCCTGTGGAGCCAGAGGTTGTGGGTTTGATCCCACAGTGGGGTTATTTGATAGGGCTGTCCGAAGCATTGTCTATTTTTAATGTACATTAGTGCTGCCAGTAAAAACACCCTCAGAGTACTGTAACCATAAGGTGCATCATAGGGCGCTTGATAGGGCGCCTTATTGGGTGCCCTATACAGCGCCTTATGAGGCACCTTATAATACTGTAACCATAAGGTGCCTTATAAGGTGTCCTATGGAGCGTCTTATAGGGTGCCCTATAGGGGACATTATAGAGTGCCTTGGCGGACAGTGCACTTTATAATGTGCCCTATGGAGTGCCTTATAGGGTGTCTTATGCGGCGTCTTAGGTTACGGCACATGAGGGTGTGCTTGCTGGCAGCAATAATTAAAATACAAATGAAATGCCTCAAGAAGCAATACTTACATGTAAAAGCTGATGCCTCAGCCAGCCTTATGCATTAGGCACACTGGGGGATCGAACTCATGACCCCTGTACCATCAGTCAGTGTATTAACCATTGTGCTACACCTCTGTTTCTGTGTTTGCCTGTCTACGCGCCTACTTAAGATTACCGCGCGTTAACGTGCTTAGCGGCGTTTCGCCCGAAGATTTGCACAGCACGCGTTATCACGCGATAATCCCGTTTTTCTACGTTAAGACCGAAACGCCCATTCCTTTTATGGCAGCCTGCACACTATCGCCGGGCGCACGTTGACTGCTTAGTAAACATACCCCTAAGACATTTATCCACTCTTTAGTTACCTCCTGTCTAGACTATTGCAATCTCCTCCTTGCTAGTCTTCCTCTCCCCTTTGGAGGTGTGGTGATGAGAAGTTGTTGAGGCCTTTGAAGGTTGTGAAGATGGATTTGAATTTAATGTGTTCCTTTATTGGAAGCCAATGCAGTTGTTTGAGAAGAGATGTAATGTGTTCTGTGGTTTTATTTGTGTTGGGTAGGATTCATGCCGCAGTGTTAAGTGAAAGTTGGAGAGGGTGGAAATTTGAATTTGGTATGCCTTGAAAGATAATATTACAGATGTGGGAAATAGCGCCATCTAGACTATTTTGTACTGTACTGCAGTCCTGGAGGGCCAAACACCATTCAGATTATTTTAGAATAAGACATGGACATGAAGCAATGAAAAGAGTTTATTGATCATGCAAGACGGGTGGCTAGCTTGTCGGCACACTTTTTTGACATATCTCAGTGACATTTATACCTATGTCAAATCAACGTCCCTACCCCCAGTATCTTATTGGCTAACTAATACAGTGTTATTGACCTATCTATTGCGCTCAGGCAGCACACTTGGGTTTCTGTAGCCTCATTCCCTCTAGTTATTCTTTTACTTTATTTAACACAATCTCTTACATGACAGACCATATGCAAGAATGCAGTTTACCATGTTCTTCTGACATCTTTTATCCCCTTTATGGTAGCACATACTGATATTAGTCCTTATCTTTCTTTTGCATGTTTAGGTAATCAATGGTTTATTTACGTTTGTGCTTGCTCCATAAGATCTTTGCATTGCAAAAGGTCAACAGAGCAAGGATCCCTCTCTTTTATTTTCCATAGCTTTATTACTGTATATTACTCAAACCAGCCCTGACCTCTGCAAAACGAATTTTTCTGTCTTGCATACATTTCCTACAGAGGGCTTTTGTCTCTTACAATATGGCAACTAAGGGGTATGTTTACTAAAAAGCAATAACGTCGCAGCAGCGCAATCATCGCACAATATGTAATGTTATCATGCGATAACGTTCCGTTTCGCCCGACAACGTCTCTGGCGGTGCTAAGACACAGAGAGGATGGAGTAAGGCTCTCCAGAGGGCAGAGAGAAGGGGTCAGTGGATGGGGGGTGGGTGGGGAGAGGCTCCAGTCACACTATCGCTGTGAAATGAAGGTCCGAAAAATAGCGCGAGTGAAAACCTGGCGTTAGAGGCGGAAGTGAAGGAGAGAAACCATTTCAGTCAGCAATGTACAGCAAATGCAGGGGGACCAAGAACAGTGATAGTAGTGATACATGTGCAGCAGCAGCAGATAGTACCCAAGTACGAAAGGGCACTTTGGTGAGGCTGCACATGGGGTACAGGGGCTGCAGGCGAGACATGCAGTGTGGCAGCTGGGACACAGGGCAGGCTAGGCAGATGCCTAGGTGACACATAGAAAAGCAGAAACGGAATATCAGCAAGACAGTAACTGACCAAGGTCAAACATGCCCACGAGTATGTGTGTCCCACAGTGTCCCAGGGGACAGTACCCAGCAAATACCCCAAAGGGCACATAACATTGGCAGGCGGTGCCGGGGGGAAGCATGGATGTCTATGCAGGCACCCCTATCCCAGATTACACACCATAGGCAGCCGGCTACCAGCACACTGGATGGCCTGGGACTGCGCACCACCAGCACCACCGGCATAAGGGCATGTCAGCATGGGGCCGGAGGGGTGCTGGTGGTGGAGGGGGTAGTGGCATCTGCCCACAGCAGACCAAGGCTCAGCCCTGTTTTGGTGGGTGTCGTGCACTGCAAAAGACAAGGTCTATCTGACAAACAGTAATGGTATCCCCAGAGAATGACCTGCCTCTGTGGCGACAGTTTGGTGCAGTACACACAGCCAGTGTGTTCAGGGGCAGCAGGTCACAGGTTCAAGTCCCAGCTGTGGCTCCTGCAGACAATGTCTGTATATTTTACCCAGTACGAAACCGTGGTAATAAAGAAGGAACCTGTATTGCAGATAAAAGAAACAAGGCATAAGCGCCCATATTTTACCCTACAGAGCACATACACCATAAACATGTGCAGTCCCTAGAGCAGAGGTTCCCAGCTGCAGTCCTGGAGGGCCAAACACCATTCAGGTTTCATGCTGTCCCTAATGAATATTCTTGAGATGCATTTATATGCACCGCCCCCATTGTATGTAAATGTATCTCAAGCATATTTATTAGGGACATCATGAAAGCGTAGTTACTCACCTGTGACAGGTGATCTCTGGGAACAGCAGGAATTTAGTCTTCACATATATATGGGTATCGTTGGTACCGACGGAGCCTGCGCGGGAACGCTCCCCAGCGTCCAATAGGAACGCTTTTGGGAGCATCCCTCAGCACATGCGCGCTGCCTTCCCGCCTTTCCAACTGTCCCTCTTCAGTTAAGTTTGTAGCTGAGTGAAAGCATAGAAGGAGAGAGGAAAGAGACAAAGAGATAGAGAGACATCTCCTAGGGGAGGTGGGTGGGTTGTGAAGACTAAATTCCTGCTGTTCCCGGAGATCACCTGTTACAGGTGAGTAACTACGCTATCTCCAGGAACAAGCAGGAATGTAGTCTTCACATATGGGGACTCCCTAGCTGAAGATGCCAGGGAGATAGCCCCAGGAAGGTGCCACCCTATAAAGGTAGGCATCCTTCCTCCCATGGATCTCTGGCATTTCACCAGGGTTGGTGGGTAGGAGTTGAATTAGGTCTGAAAGAGATTTTGAAGAACAGTTTGGCCAAAGAAGGCATCCCGACTGGAGGCTTTATCTAGGCAGTAATGGGCTGTGAAGGTGTGTACCGAAGCCCAGGTGGCTGCTCAACAAATGTCATCGATAGACACAGAGTGGAGATTAGCCATGAAAGTTGCCATGGCTCTCACGTTATGAGCTGTGACATGGCCTTGAAGAGGAAGACCCTTACTCTCATAAGCAAAGGATATGCATTGGGCAATCCATTTAGATAAAGTTGCTTTGGAGACTGGAAGTCCCAAATGACTAGGGTCAAAAGCTATAAAAAGTTGTGAGGACTTTCTATGTTGCTGTGTTCTCTGTAGGTAAAAGGCTAAGGCTCTTTTACAATCCAAAATATGAAGGTTTCTTTCTGCATTAGAGGCGTGAGGCCTCGGAAAAAATACAGGAAGATAAATTGATTTAAATGAAAAGGCGAAACCACCTTTGGCATAAAGTGTGGATGAGTTCTAAGAACAACCTTATCATGGTGAAACCTAGTGTAAGGAGGATCAGCCACGAAAGCTTGCAGTTCACTAATGTGATGTGCAGAGGTGATTGCAATTAGGAAGATGACCTTCCAGGTCAAAAAACTTAAGGGTTGTAGTGGGCTAAAGGCTCTAAAGGCGGCTTCATGAGCTGCCCGAAAACTAGATTTAGATCCCATGCTACCGGTGGTGGCTTAATGGGAGGTTTATTTTATTTATTTATTTATTATACATTTGTATACCGCTACTTCCAGCGATCAGCAGCGGTTTGATTACAGATTGGAAATTGTCAAATCATGACAGGAAATTTTTTTTTTTTTGAGGTATAAACACATTGATTAGACAGGAAAGCACAGCACACAGAGAACTATTTTACAGGAAACATGGGCTATGGAGGGTTAAGTGGCTTGCCCAAGACCACAAGGAGCACCTGTGGGACTAGAAACCCCAGTCCTTCTGGCCCAAGGTTGCTGTCCTCTAGTGGGATTTGAACCCCCAACCTTCTGGCCTGAAGTACCTTGCCCCAACCACTAGGCCACTAGGCCAGGTTTGGTTAATAGAAGACCTCTCATAAATCTGGATATGAGTGGATGAGAGGAAATCGGTTGTCCATTCAGAGGCTTATAAGAGGCTGCAATTGCACTAAGATGGACTCTTACCGAATTGGTCTTTAGACCAGAATTCGATAAGTGAAGGAGATACTCTAGTATCAGTTCTAAAGGTATGACAAGGGGGTTTAACCCCTTCTTGGAGCACCATATAGTAAAACGTTTCCACTTGAAGGCATAAACCTCAAAACTCACCTATTCCAAGAATATTATAATCTATCAGAAATAACATAAATCAGATTGTATTTAAGTATAAATCATACCATGATGGATTCCAACAACTTTGTCATATGATACACCAAACCCAACAGAGTATATTAAAATATAACCCATTAGGCATGTGACATTCCCCTCATACGTCATTGTAAATATTTTGTATATAGTTAACCAAACATATTCATTTTCTCTATGTAAATAGTTTAGAGTTTTTGTTTTCTTATTGTTATATGTAACTGCTGTCCATGCAGATTTAAATGTTAAAATGTAAACCACTGCTGATCACTGGAAGGAGCGGTATAAAAATAAGTTCAAATAAATAAATAAATAAATAAGATCTTGTGGAAAGTTTCCTAGAAGCCTGAAGGATATCCTTTACTTGTTGCGTCAGGTTGAAATCCTGGAGGTCTAAGCCTTCAGCAACCAGACCGTGAGATGCAGGGACTGGGGATTTGGGTGCCATGGCGTCCCGTCCTCCTGGGAAAGGAGATCTGGAGCATGCCCTAACTCCAGAGGTGCAGCTTGAGAGAGATGTAGAAGCAGGGGATACCACGCTTGACTTGGCCATCGTGGCGCTATGAGAATCATGCGACCCCTGTCTCTCTGAAGCTTGAAGAGTGTTTTGGGGATGAGGTGAATGGGTGGGAAAGCATAAAGGAAGTCCTGACCCCAGTGAAGGAGGAAGGCATCCCTTGCCTGACAATTGTAAGCCAGAATCCTGGAACAGAACCAGGAAAGTTTGGCATTCAGTGGACTTGCAAAGAGGTCTATGTCTGGAGTGCCCCAGAGATGAAATATCTTTGCCACCTGGTCTAGGTGGAGAGAACACTCGTGAGGCAGCAGTTCTCGGCTGAGTTTGTCTGCCCAAAGGTTTTGAATACCTGGAAGATATACCACTAGAAGGTGAATTTAATGCTCTCTGGCGAGGGCCCACAGTCGTAAAGCTTCGTTGCATAACGACAGAGAGCCTGTCCCGCCCTGCTTGTTCACATAGAACATGGCTACTTGATTGTCCGTTTGGACTAGGACTGTCTTGTAGTAGCTGGGCATGGAACACTCAAAGAGCTAAATAGATTGCTCCTAATTCCAGGAGATTTATGTGTAGACCAGCCTCCTGTGGAGTCCAGGTGCTCTGGGTAGAGAGATGATTCAGGTGTGTTCCCCAACCCACCTGTGATGCATCTGTTGTTAGGGTGGCCTGAAAGAGGGGTTGATGAAAAGGAGACCCCACTGTCGGATTTTCTAGTGATTGCCACCATTGGAGGGACAAAATTAGTCGTTGAGAGTTTATTATTTTGTCTGATAAATGACCTGTAGCCTGTGTCCACTGTGTGGATAGGGTTCACTGAGCTGCTCACATGTGGAGGCGAGCATATGGGACTACATGAACTCTGGATGCCATATGTCCCAGCAACTGTAGTACCTCTCGAGCAGTTAGGGAGGATTTCCCCGCTGCTTGAGAAGCTAGTTGCATTATGCGAAGACACTGGGCCTGTGGAAGGAAAGCCTTTGCCTGTCTGGTATCTAGACAGGCCCCTATGAATTCCAGGCATTGGGAAGGAACAAGTTGGGATTTTGGGACGTTTATTACCAACCCCAAGTATTGGAGGATTCGCATTGTGCGAGACAGTGCAGTGCGGGCCTCTGCAACTATAGGGGCTCGAATGAGCCAGTCGTCTAAGTAAGGGAAGACGAATATCCCCAGGGTTCGCAGAAATGCAGCTACTACTGCCATGCATTTCGTGAATACCCTTGGTGCTGAAGCCAGACCAAAGGGAAGAATCCTGTACTGGAAATGTTTTCCCCTGAAAAGGAATCGTAAGAATTTCCTGTGATCTGGATGGATCAGAATGTGAGTGTATGCATCCTTTAAGTCTAGAGAGCAAAGCCAATCCTGGCTTTGAAGGTATGACAGAAGAGTTCCTAGAGAAATCATTTTGAACTTCTCTCGAAACAAGTATTTGTTTATTCTCTGAGGTCTAAAATGGGTCTGTGTCCCCCTGTTTTCTTTGGAATAAGAAAATAGTGGGAGTAGAACCCTGCACCCCGTTGAAGAATGGGTACCTCCTCTATTGCCCCTTGGGCAAGAAATGTTGAGACCTCGTGATCTAGCAGATCGTCTGCGGAGGTTTGAGAATTGAATTGCTTTAGAATTGTAGGCGGGGGCATGCTGTGAAAATGAAGCTTGTACCCTTCTCCTACAATGGACAAAGTCCAATCTTCTGCTGTTATCTGATGCCATCTGTTGACAAAGTGGCTTAACCTGCCTGGGATATTGGGGGGGTTGGGGACCCCTCAGAGGCAGGAAGGCTAAGCCCTTGAGGGGGCTGAACCTGCGGAGCTGGTTGGGCTCTTGGGCCTGTTGGCTTCTTTTGCTGTCTAGTTTGTCCCTTTTGAGCAACCTGACCCTGAGTCTGACTCTGCTGGGTATAGGAAGGATAAAATTTCCTCTTTTTGCTGAAAGAGGGTTTTTTATAAGGCTTCTTTTTGGCTGGAGTGGCTGTAGATTTCAACAGTCTATCTATCTATCTAGAGTAGTATTGTCAGCATCTAACTCGTTAGCCTTTTCCTGCCAGTTCTTGCCAAAGAGATTCTCTCCCATGCAAGGAATGTTGCCTAACTTGTCCTGTACCCAAGTCTCCAAGTCTGATGCCTGAAGCCAGGCAATCCGTCGTGCGCCAATGGCAATAGCAGAGGTTCTACTGATGCATTCAAAGCAGTCAAAGGCTGCACGATTCACAAACTTGGAGACATCTTACGCATGCTTAACTAGAGCAAGAAAGTCTTGTCTCTTGTCATCTGGGAGAAATGGGCTCATAAGCTCCAAGTCTCCTGTAACTTCATTGAGGAACATTCCCATATATAGTATATATGAACTGATCCTAGCTGAAGGCATGGAAGCCTGAAAAGTTCGGCGCCCAAAAGTGTCCATAGTCCTGCATTCACGACCTGGGGGATTGGATGTATGCCTCTTTGCACTTTTCATCCTACGCATTGCTGACTCCACCACCATTGAATGGTGTGGCAGCTGAGTCTTTTGAAATCCAGAACATGGCGGAACTCTATACATAGTATCAATGCTCCTAGAATGAGGAGATGTAGTCAGAGGTGTTTCCCACATTCTGAGCATCAAGTTATGCAAAATTTCATGGATGGGCAGAGTGGCTGCCTCCTTTGGAGCTTTAGGATATTGGAGAATTTCCAATTCCTTTGCTCTGGGTTCCTCTTCAGGAGCTACCATGAATGAGAGGCCCTTGGCCATATCACAAATAAAATCCTGAAAAGACATGTCCTCTGGAGGTGACATTCTGTGTTGGGGAGAAGAGGGATCTTCTGGGAGAAACCCTCTAGTACCAGCAGAATTGTCAGAGTCTTCGGAATCAGAGGATTCGAAGTATTCCTGACCACGATGCTCATGCAAATCACGGTCCCGGTATCGATCGAAGTCGGTTGATCTATCGATTCCAGCCAAAGATGACGTGGGAGGAATTCCCACGGGGGCCGGTACCGGTGTCTGCACCAGTGTAGGTACCGGCATCGGTATCGGCACCAGTGCCCGTTGGACCAACGGTACTGCAGCTGAGAGAAGAGCTGCAATGCTGCGTTCAATAGCGAGGAACCTCTAGTCTATCAATGCTGCCCATGCCTGGGTGTCGGTACCGGTGAAAACGGCTGGGACCCCTGAGCATGGCACAGGTAGTTCTTGCGAGGTCGAGGCCTCGAGAACATCCTGGAGCCCCATTGATACTTTGGAAGCCGAAGCCTCCCGCCGGGGCTGCTTTGCCGGTGTGGTTCCCTCAAGGGCAATGCCAATGGCCTCTCGATGCTTAGCATGAGAGCTACCCTTTGAGGACCGGTTTTTATGTTTAGTTACCTGAGATCCATGGGAGGAAGAGGAGGCCCTTGAAGATGTCGATGCAATGGATCTGGCTTCCGAAGAAAAGAGGGTACCGAGCTTTGCAGCCCGGTTCTGTCTTCCTCTTTTAGTCATCCCCATACAGGAGAGACATTCAGATGGAGAATGTTTAGGCCCTAAACATTTAAGACACCAAGCATTGGTGTCAGTGACGGAAATGGTACCGCCACACTTAGTACATTTTTTAAAACCACTAGTTATTTATTTTATTTATTTATTTAACATTTCTTCTATACCGCGCTATTTAAAATCAGCGCGGTGTACATCGAACAAAAGTACTGCAATGCATACAAGCAACATTGAGTTTACAGAGAACAGGGGATTGAACAAGGGATCGAAACTGGGGAAACTATATACATATCAACTTGAAACTATGTGCAGAAATCTAATGTAAGTGGGTGTTGCATTGAATTTGTGGAGAAGGAGATTAATGGTTGGTTGGGCTTGAGTGGGGCCTACCTATTGTCTGTGGTGTTGACGTGCAGGGGTGTGAGGGAAGCTTGCTGGTTGTGCTTCTATCACCAGAAGTTTCTGGGTAGCATTTTGTGAACAGGTGGAGTTTTAAAGCTTTTCTGAATAGGATGAGGCTTTTAATTCCACGGATTTCGTGGGGGAGTGCATTCCAGTTTAAAGGGGCGAATATGGAGAAGGCTCTGTTAGAGGTAGCCTTTGTGCATGTAGTCATTAGCTTGGGGACTACTAATGTGTTCAATGCAGTAGACCTTCTGCTTCTATTTTCCAGGGTACTATGGACTAGCTTGCTGATTGGCGTAGGGGGGTAGTTATTTAGGGCTTTAAAGGTGAGGACCAATGACTTATATTGGAGCCTGGCATGTAAAGGTAGCCAATGCAAATCCTTCATGATGGGCGTTATGTGATCGGATCATGACGATCCGGCGAGGACTCTTGCGGCTGCATTCAAAGCTAGGCGGAGCGGGCTTAAGGTTGATTGTGGGAGGCCATGGAGGATGATGTTTGTGAAATCAAAATGTGGAAGGACTAATGCCTGGAAGGTTGTACGGTAGTCTGTGAAGTCCAGTAGATGTCGGAGGTGCCGTAGAGTTCTGATTTTATGGTATATTGCCTTTGTGGTGTTTTTTACATGTGTTGTCATCTCGAGGTGCTGGTCCAGGGTGATGCCGAGGTAACGGATTGTGGATTTGGACTTCAACTCTACATTGTTGACAAGTAGTGATGAGGGAGGTGTGAATTTGTGTTTCCTCGTGACAAATAGGACATCTGTCTTGCCGTGATTGATACGTAGGTTTTGCGACAGCAGCCAGTTGGCTACTGCTTCGAAGCAACTAATTGTTGGGGAGAGCACTGGTTGGTCTGTCGAGAACGGCATGTAAAGGAGGATGTCATCAGCGTAAGCAAGGCATTTTACGTTGAAGGATCGGATTAAGTCACATATCGGCTGCATATAAATGTTGAACATTAGTGATGATAAGGACGATCCTTGGGGAACACCCTGTGTTTGCAGAAATGGTTCGGAGGATGAGTGGCCGGCCTTGACTTGCTGCCACCTGTTGGATAGGTAGGATTCACACCATTTTAGAGCTGTTCTTTGCATCCCCTTTTCTGTCAAGCGTTGTAGAAGTATGTCATGACTCACCGAATCAAAGGCGGCTGTTTTAGTTTGCTTTTCTCTGATCAGAGAAAGGCTGAACTTTTACAGAGCTCTGCTAGTGAGTGGATTTTTGCCTCCTGGGACATCTTACTGTGAGTTCTAGCTGTTTATTTAATTATTTACTGTTTGTCTAACTGTTGTTTGTTTAATTATTTAGTGTTTGTCTTAGTGGTGTGCAAGTTTCAGCCTTCTCAGCTGTACTTACCTTGCCTCTCTCAATTAACTGGGCCTTGTGTGGTAGCCATTTTGAATTAATCTCTCTCCCCAGAGCCTGCTGTTGTTAAGCTTTTCCTGTCCTTGCCTGCCTGAGTGACTCCTCCCCCTGTGTGTGTGGTAGCCATTTTGAATTAATCTCTCTCCCCAGAGCCTGCTCTTGTTAAGCTTTTTCCTGTCCTTGCCTGCCTGAGTGACTCCTCCCCCTGACCCCCTCCCCCTGAGGTATCCTGTAACCTTGTTCCTGTTTTCTCCACGTGTGCATAGGCTGTTTTAGTTTGCTTTTCTCTGATCAGAGAAAGGCTGAACTTTTACAGAGCTCTGCTAGTGAGTGGATTTTTGCCTCCTGGGACATCTTACTGTGAGTTCTAGCTGTTTATTTAATTATTTACTGTTTGTCTAACTGTTGTTTGTTTAATTATTTAGTGTTTGTCTTAGTGGTGTGCAAGTTTCAGCCTTCTCAGCTGTACTTACCTTGCCTCTCTCAATTAACTGGGCCTTGTGTGGTACCCCATCCCCCTGCTGAGGGTTCAGGACAGGGTACCTTGTAACTGCCCTCTTTAATAGGACTTATCTCCCCCCCTCCCTCCCCAGCACCCACCCACCCCTGGGGAAATTGTAGTTTTATAGGTACTTGGACATCTTAGAGGAAAGGGGCTGCTCTCAGGTGCAGCTCTTAATCCAAATCAGTCATACACAGAGGACCTGTGATTAATTAGCTTCAGGTACACAGGGTGTATTAGGGGTATTAGATACACTTTTATTAGTATAAGCATCTACACCAATCCTTATTATATACCGATTTAAAAGACCTAAACACAAGCTTTAAACTAAGATGCAGTCAGAGGTCCAGCAACGAGATGGGGGTTCTCCAGTCTTTTGCATCGAGTGTCACATGTATGATTATCTCCCAGTTGGTGAGAGGTCCTACATATGCACTAAGTGCAGGGAGCTCTTTGCTCTCAGGGAACGAGTCCGTTCTCTAGAGGCTAGAGTAGCAGACCTGGAAGACATAAGAAAGACAGAGAAGTACATGGACGAGACCTACAGGGATATAGTCCTGAAGTCCCACCTCCAGTCTGGCAGCATCCCTGTTGCCATGGAGGAGAGAGGTCACGTGACAGGAGAGCATCACCCTGGTGTGGCAGGAAGTGATCCTGTAACTAGGACCTGTCCTCCAGGTGATGTAAAACCCTCTCGCACCGAGGACGTTTCTCCAGGGCCATGTCCCCATGAGGGGAGGATCAGGACAGCTGTTATAGTTGGTGATTCAATCATTAGGAATGTAGATAGCTGGGTGGCTGGTGGACGTGAGGATCGCCTGGTAACATGCCTGCCTGGTGCGAAGGTAGCAGATCTCACGCACCGCCTAGATAGGATCATAGATAGTGCTGGGGGGGAGTCTGCTGTCTTGGTACATGTTGGTACCAATGACATAGGAAAATGTGGTAGGGAAGTTCTGGAGGCTAAATTTAAGCTTTTAGGTAGGAAGTTGAAATCCAGAACTTCCAGGATAGCGTTCTCCGAAATGCTTCCTGTTCCACGTGCAGGACCCAAAAGACAGGCAGAGCTCCGGAGTCTCAATGCGTGGATGAGACAATGGTGCAAGGATGAGGGTTTTGGATTTGTTAGGAACTGGGGAACATTCTGGGGAAAGGGGGGGCTCTTCCGAAGGGATGGGCTTCACCTTAATCAGGATGGGACCAGACTGCTGGCATTAACCTTTAAAAAAGAGATAGAGAAGCTTTTAAACTAGAAAATAGGGGAAAGCCGACAGTCACCCAGGAGCGCACGGTTCGGACAAAGGTATCCTTGAAGGATACTACCAAAAGCAGTGAGGTTCCAAAAGGGAGTATAGTAGCCCAAATGCCCTTGAGTAAGGAGCAGACAGAGCATAAAGATTCCCAATTACCCATGCCTACCAATAGCCAGATTAATATTAATAAAATGCAGTCTCTAAAATGCTTGTATGCCAATGCTAGAAGTCTAAACAATAAGATGGGAGAATTAGAATATATAGCATTAAATGAGAGGTTAGATATGATTGCACTCTCAGAGACATGGTGGAAGGAGGATAACCAGTGGGACACTGTGATACCTGGATACAAACTATATCGTAATGATAGAGCTGAACAAATTGGTGGAGGGGTTGCGCTCTATGTTAGAGAGGGCATTGAGTCAGAAAGGATTAAAGTTTTGCAGGGAACAAAATATGCTGTAGAATCTCTATGGATTGAAATTCCATTTATGAAGGGGAAGGTGATGGCAGTGGGAGTATACTATCGACCACCTGGCCAGAATGAACAAATGGATGATGAAATGCTCAAAGAAATCAAGGAAGCTAACAAAAGCCACAACAGAGTAGTAATAATGGGTGATTTCAATTACCCCGGTATCGACTGGGACAGTGTCACAGCAGGACAAGCTAAAGAGATAAAGTTTCTAGATGAAATAAATGACTGCTTCTTGGAGCAGCTGGTTCATGAACCGACCAGAGGGGAAGCCATACTGGACCTAGTCCTTAGTGGA
The DNA here is from genome assembly GCA_033557465.1 of Ichthyophis bannanicus. Taxonomy (NCBI): domain Eukaryota; kingdom Metazoa; phylum Chordata; class Amphibia; order Gymnophiona; family Ichthyophiidae; genus Ichthyophis; species Ichthyophis bannanicus. Next base: position 83,742,457 of record CM066031.1, read on the forward strand.
ACGCCAGATCTGGTGCAAGAAATAAGGGTGTTGGGACCACTTGGCAATAGTGATCATAGTATGATCATGTTTGATTTAATCAGTGGAGGACAGATAGTAAAGGAATCCACAGTACTACCTTTTAACTTTCAAAAGGGTGACTATGATAGAATGAGGAATATAGTTCGGAAAAAACTAAAAGGAGCGGTTCCAAAGGTTAAAGACTTACAGCAAGCTTGGGTGTTATTTAAAAATACTATCCTTGAAGCCCAGACCAGCTGTATTCCACGCATTAAGAAAAGTGGAAGAAAGTCCAAAAAACTGCCAGCATGGTTTAAAGGTGAGGTCAGAGAGGCTGTTGCTGCCAAAAGAGCAACCTTCAGAAAATGGAAAAAAGAGCCAAATGATGAAAACTGGAAACAGCACAAGCACTGGCAAGTTAAATGCAAAGCATTGATAAGGCAGGCAAAGCGGGAATTTGAGAAGAAACTTGCTACGGAAGCAAAAACACGAAATAAAGACTTTTTCAAGTACATTCGTAGCAAAAGGCCTGTGAGAGAGTCAATTGGACCATTAGATGATAGAGGGGTAAAAGGGGCAGTAAGAGGAGACAAGGCTATAGCAGAGAGACTGAATGAATTCTTTGCTTCGGTCTTTACTGAGGAAGATGTAGGGGTGTTACCCAAGACTGAAGTGGTATTTAAAGGTGATACTGCAGAGGAATTGAGAGAAATATCGCTACACCGGGAAGATATATTACAACTATTTGATAAACTGAATAGTAGCAAATCACCTGGACCGGATGGTATACATCCCAGAGTGTTGAAAGAACTGAAATATGAGATTGCAGACCTGTTATTGGTAATCTGTGAACTTTCATTAAAATCATCTGTAATACCTGATGATTGGAGGGTCGCCAACGTAACACCAATTTTTAAAAAGGGTTCCAGGGGTGACCCAGGAAATTACAGACCGGTGAGCCTGACGTCAGTACCAGGGAAAATGGTAGAAGCCATCATAAAGAACAAAATTACACAGCATGTAGATAGTCATGGCCTAATGGGAGACAGCCAACATGGCTTTAGACAAGGCAGATCTTGTCTTACTAATCTGATCTGTTTTTTTGAAGGTGTGCATAAACAGGTAGACAAAGGTGAGTCGGTTGATATAGTGTATCTGGACTTTCAGAAAGCTTTTGACAAGGTCCCCCATCAGAGACTTTTGGCGAAGCTAAAAAGTCATGGGATAGGAGGCAGTGTACTATTGTGGATCGGGAACTGGTTAAAAGATAGAAAGCAGAGGGTAGGGCTAAATGGCCAATATTCCCAATGGAAAAAGGTGAATAGTGGAGTACCCCAGGGATCTGTACTGGGTCCGCTACTTTTTGACATATTCATAAATGACCTGGAAAAGGGAATAACTAGTGAGGTAATCAAATTTGCAGATGACACAAAACTGTTTAAAGTTGTTAAAACCCAAGAGGATTGTGGAAAACTGCAGGAGGATCTGGATAAATTGGAAGACTGGGCATCCAAATGGCAGATGAAATTTAATGTGGACAAGTGCAAAGTTATGCACCTAGGAAAGAACAACCCACACTATAGTTACAAGATGCAAGGCTCCACATTAGAAACCACCACCCAGGAAAAAGATTTAGGAGTCATCGTGGATAACATGTTAAAACCCTCCGCCCAGTGTGCAGCGGCGGCCAAGAAAGCAAATAGAATGCTAGGTATCCTAAGGAAAGGGATGGAGAATAAAACAAAGGATATTATAATGCCTCTGTATCGCTCCATGGTACGACCGCACCTTGAATATTGTGTGCAATTCTGGTCACCGTATCTTAAAAAGGACATAGAGTTATTAGAAAAAGTACAGAGAAGAGCCACCAAATTGGTGAAGGGGATGGAAGGCTACTCCTATGAAGAGAGGCTAAAAAGGTTAGGGCTCTTTAACCTAGAAAAGAGGCGGCTGAGGGGAGATATGATAGAGGTGTATAAATTAATGAATGGAGTGGAACGGATAAACGTGGATAAATTGTTTACGCTATCAGAATATAGAAGGACTAGGGGGCATGTAATGAAGCTACAGGGTAAACTATTTAAGACAAATAGGAGAAAATATTTCTTCTCTCAACGTGTAATCAAACTCTGGAATCTGTTACCGGAGGATGTAGTAAGGGCTGTTAGTATAGCTGGGTTTAAAAAAGGTTTGGACAAGTTCCTGGAGGAAAGGTCCATAAACCACTATTAAAAAGGGACCCAGGATATCAATGCTTGGCCTAGTACAAGCACTGCAGAACCTGTGTCTTTTGGGGAAACTGCTAGGTACGTATGACCTAGATTGGCCACTGTTGGAAACAGGATACTGGGCTTGATGGACCTCGGTCTGACCCAGTATGGCATTTCTTATGTTCTTATGTTCTTATGAGATGTCCAGGAAAATAAGGACAAAGCCTCGTTTGATACTGTTGATTCCTGTGACCAGATCGTTGAACAGGGTTGTGAGGACAGTGTCGACTCCATGTGCTTCTCTGAATCCGTGTTGGGCGGGATCCAATGGTGCTTCGGTGTCGATATGTTGCTGGATTTGCTGTTGAGCAGCTTTTTCGATGATCTTGGCAAGCTGGGGGATGTTCGAGATTGGTCTGAAGGATTCTACTTTAGATGGGTCTAGTCTGCTGTTTTTTAGTAAGGGCTTAATAGAGGTGTGTTTGAGGCTTTGCGGGAATGATCCTGTGATAAAGGACTTGTTCAGTATTTTGCACAGTATGTGGCTTATGTCATGTCGCAGTTCTTTGATCCAGCTGGCTGGGCAGGGATCGTTGGGTGCCGTGCTGGGGTTAACAGAAGCAATGATGTCTTGTTGGTTTTTCCATGTTTTAGGAATATGGGGCCTAGTGCCCAAAATGGCGCCTAGCACCAAAAAAGAAAAGTTTCTGAAGAGAAACAGTTCAAAGTATAAGGTTGTTGGGTTTGTTTGGTTTTTTTTGGAAAAGAAAAGAAAAGAACCGGCGGTACCGGTAAGCGTCGTGCGGAGGCAAACGCGACCACAAGAAAACAATTTTAAAGACGGAATTTTCTGCGGTGACAGGGTATGGATCCTGTCGGCTCCGCGGAAAACGAAGAACTGAAGAGAGACAGTTGGAAAGGCGGGAAGGCAGCGTGCATCAATTCCCACTGGCACTCCTTGTGACTTTGGGCAAGTCACTTTACCCTCCATTGCCTCGGAAGAAAAGGCGGGCAATCTACTTCCAGTGATACATTGCCAAGAAAACCCAGAGGTAGCTGGGTCCCTATGAGTCAACACTGACTTGATGGCACTAAAAAATAAAAATATATGCTGCTTTATCTTTAAATCAAAGTGGTTAGCCCATCAATCAATCAAGAGTGGGTGGGTGAATACATGCAATTTGATTGATTAACTGGTGAGCTATATACATTGTGAACTGTGAACAGGGGCTGTATACAAGTAGCAGTGGGGGATGCAGGGATCATTTATAGGTTGGAGAAGGCTGGTAGCTGGTTCATGTGAAGTCCTTGCAGTGTTCATGGCTTGTGTAATTCGGCTTGTGGTAGAAGGCTGGCAGCTGGTTCATGTGAAGTCATTATAGTGTTCATGGCTTGTGTAAATCAGTTGTGGGGTGATTGGTGTGATTTGTGCTTGGTGGTCTTCGTTGAATTGTTCAATGAATAGGGTGGTTTTGAGCTGCTTTCTGAATTCTTTTATATCAGTTGTTGATCTTAGAATATCTGGTAGGGCATTCCAAATAGCGGGTGCAGCAAGAGAGAAGGCTCGCATGGATGTGGATTTATTGGTTCTTGTGAATAGAGTAGGTGTTGGTATGTTGCTTTTGGTGCTGTTTCTGTCTGGTCTTTTGCTTGCTTTGTTTCCGCTGAGTTCCTGTAGTATTTCTGCTGACATGTTGTTTTTAATTTTGAAGATGGTGAGTGCTGATTTATATTTTGCCCGTGAGGAGATTGGTAGCTAGTGTAGATCATGTAGTATTGGAGTTATGTTGTCTTGTATTGAAGTGCTAGCAATGATGCGGGCAGCGGTGTTCTGGACTGTTTGTAGTGGAAAGGGTGGTTTGTTTAGGTAGACCTTGGAATAGGATATTACAGTAGTCCATCGCAGGTGTAATGATGGCCTGGCATACTGTGCAGAAATGTTCCTTATTGAGGAGGGGTTTTAGTCTCCGGAGTGTTGTGAGTTTGAAGAAGGCTGTTTTGGATATCTTGTTGATATGTGGTTGGAGGGTGAGCTGCTTGTCTAGAATCACTCCAAGATATCGGACTTCATTTTTTATAGTAATCGCTGTATTGGATATGATAATAGATATGATGCTTTCCTCATCAAGAAGAACAAACCACCTTTAAGAACTTCTCTGCTATACACCTCCAAACCCTCAACTGCAGAACCCAACGACAAACAGAAATAGTACTGAACTACGGAGCAAATATTCTGCACCATCGCGGCCTTAAACACCAGTACAGCGCGCTCTGACCAATGTTCCCTCTAATTTTCTGTAGGCTGTGTGCGCATAAAATATCAGCTGTGTGCAGCTTTTGAAGGAAGGTTAAATTTTTGTGCGTCACATAACGACACTCTGAGTTATATACTTTAAAATTTGACTACACGTCAGAATACAGTATGTACACCACATTGATTTTAATCAAATTAAATGAAAATAGACGATTACTAAAGGAAGTGGGAAATTCTTAGTAATTGCAATCATAATTTTTAAATTTTAAGACGTCTGTGTTGTTTTCTATCAGAATCAGAGCCGTAATTTTTGTGCGCTCTGTTGTAAAGTATGTGCGCTTGCTCAGCGAGGTGTGTGTGCGCGCACACGCGCACAGCTTAGAGGGAACAGTGGCTCTGACCCCTGCCCGGTCATGTGAATCAAATCCCTCACGCTGGCGGCTATATCTGTGAAGCCGTGAATGCTGGGAAAGGTTAAAGGCAATGCCCTTTAACCTTTCCCAGCAATGGCAGCTTCACAGATACATCCGCCAGCGTGAGGGAAGACTCCTCACGCTGTCAGCTGTGCAGAGGGAGCCTGGGCCTCGCGCGGGCTTCTCCAGCTCCCTCTGCAGCCGTCCATTGTGGGAGAATGGAGTTCACGGGGGGCCCTGTGCAAACAACATTCTCGCACAATGGATGGGCCGGCCCTGACAGATTCTTTCCCCTACACCTCCCTCTTTCCCCTTGGACAGTCACAGGCTAGGAAAATAGTTGTGTCTTTGTACTTTGGCAAAAAGGAATTGGGTACAGGAGGCCCCTATCTTATCCCCTTTACAGCCCCTTGTCCTCCCTCCCTTTTCTGGCCATGCTAGTTCCCAGCAATAAACTGATTTCTGACCAAGAGAAAGCTTTAAGATATTCTCCAGCACACTCAAGTTCTGTTTGTAACCCTGGCTGGAAAAAGGTATAACAGGCTTGTATTTCTGAGTAGGGGGTCGCTCCTTACTGAGATCTTGCACGACCCTGTTGCAACAGTGAAAAATAAACTTTATGCTTGATTTATTTATTTAAAGGTTTTAACACAGGTACAGAAAAATATCAGTACAATCCCCTCCTGGAGGACTTGCACAATAATTAGCCTGCTTTTCTAGGTGAGCTATCTAGGGGGGCTTCTAAGTCATCACTTCCCAGCCTAGTGGCATGCCTGGCTTGGATCCCAGGGCCCCATCTGTGCAATTTTGCAGGTCCGGGGCTGGAGCAATAGCTTATGTGGATCTGCAGATCGCTCTACCAGGAATTCAATGCCTGTAGTTCAATCACTTTCTAAATGTGTCCTTGCAGACCAGAATATCTTGATGCTAATTTTGCGATGCAGGTGAAATTAGCATCAAAACATTCTGGGTCGCAAGGACATGTTTAGAACGTGATCGCTCTACCTGGACTTCAATGCTGGTAATGCAAAAGCTTATGCTGCAGCTCCGCGGATCACTCTACTGGGACCTCAGTGCCGGTCGTGCAATCATGTTCTGAACATGTCCTTGCAGCCCAGAATGTCTTGATGCTCATCTCACCTGCATCGCAAGATCGGCATCAAGATATTCCGGGTGGCAAAGATGTCTTTAGAAAGTGATTGCACTGTCATATTACCTGGTAAGTTATCAGATGTCCCCGATTTTCAGGGTCTGTCCCTGATTTTACAGCAATTGGGATAGAGGGGATAGAAAAAATATATATTTTCGGTTTAGTGATTTGAATATGCCTGTTTTTAGAATTTACATCCATTATCTTTGCATTTTGTACAGTGCAGGGGAAATGCATCACTGTTTCTATTTATCTGCTTGGAAACTATCTTGCTGTTGTCATGGGATGGATGGGGGGGAAGGGTATTGACTCCTCTTCCCTCCTCCAAGCTCTGTCCCTCAGACCTGGAACAAGGTTCCCTTTCTCCCCTCGTAACCCTACAATCACTTTGGATAAGAGTCCCAGATTGGCCTGCAAAACATCTGGTAACCTTATCACCTGGTGAAAGTGTCATGGGAAGCAAACATGGATGTTGCCTTAGGTGCAGCTCTGAAGAGCTGCTGGGGCACGGTGGGAGGGGGATGCGGAGTGAGGCCGCTGCCTTCTGTTGGCACTGTGCAGTGGCATGTTAAAGGCCTGATTTCATTAAGCTTTCTTCCCCGTGGAATGGGAAAGCAATATTAGTAAATCAGAGCCTAAAAAGGGAACCGTTAATATGCATTTATTTCTACGAGCGCAGTGGCACTTAACGCACATTAATGTTTGGTAAGCATGCGCCTAAGTCATTGCTGGGACAAAAAAATAGACTTGTGAAGGTGTCCTTTGGAAGCTGCCTAAAATTAGATGGGCAGCATATACATTTTAAATTAAATAAAATAAACTATATGCAAATGGAGCCTCGCATTGAGTCTCTGCACATGGCCCTGCGTCACCCTCGGGCTGCCCATGGTTCCCCGACTAGAACTCTGACAAGGCCCTTCCATTTTGGCTGCCAGGGTGGGGGGAGGGGGGGCACCAGCTCATCTCTCACCTCAGGCAGCAGGTTGTCTTGAGCCGTCCCTGAGCTCGGGCCACTCGTACTGGCATCATGTACCACCCATAAACTAGTTTATAATTAGTTTCCCGGGCATTGATAGCCACTGAGCTTCTCCAGACCCTGCTCTCATTCTGCTCCCACTGCTATTCAGTATATGAGAGGTGCAATTCTTGCGTCCTCTGGGCTCTATGTCTGCCCTCCCCAAAGTGCTGTATCTGCAATTTTGCATACAAGGCCGCAATAAGGCCTTTAGTGATAGTGCGTTCCTGACATAGGCGTCAACATCAGTCAAATCTCAGGCAACTTGTTGCTTGACATCACGACTCCCCACCCAGTGTGTCACCTGTACACAGTGATAAACATGGTGTTCTGGTATATCAAATTCCTCCTGCAATTCACGAAAAGAGAAAAGAACATCATTCGCAAATAATTGGCCCACACACGTGAGTCCCTTATGCCCCCACTGTCCAAAAGCCAGAACACTCACACCAGGAGGAAAGGTGTTATTATGAACTATGGGTGCTAATGGGGACAATATCGCCCCCTGTGGCCAAAAAAAGCAATCGCAGCAACAGAGAATATGGGTTATATATGGATTATCAGCACGAATACCCTCCCCACAACTTATCACAAAGCCACAGTCGGTCACCCAGCCCAGGCCCTCCCACCAGGTCCATCTCCATTTTCACCCAGTACTTCGCGCTAGCAGGATTCATCCACTCCACCCCTGCACGACATTGCGCCGCTGCATAGTACCAATGAAGATTAGGGACCCCCATTCCCCTCTCCTCGGATGAGCATATAGTATCCAGCGAGCGATTTTAGGGTGTTTAAATTTCCATATCAATTTCATTATCAATGCTTGTCAGGAATCTAAGACCCCATGAGGTAGGGGTATAGGGAGTACCTGAAAAAGATATAGGAACCATGGAGCTACCACCATTTTTGTTACAGCAATGCATCCAAACCATGACAGCATCAAGCCCATCCAGGTTCCAAATCCCTTTTAACCTGCTGAATCAAGGATCCAAAGTTCGCCCGATACAGTGCAGCCCTATCTACCGTGAGATATACACCCAGATAGCAAAGGCCTTTATCCACCCATCGAAAAAGAAGAAGTGCTTTCAGTTGGGCGCACACCGCTTCCTCGACACCCACATTTGAGATTTCCAATTTAGTGTAATTAATCTTAAACCCTGAAACATGTCAAAATTCTGCAAAGATTTGCATTGCACAGGGAAGGGAGGATCCAGGATTAGTTAGGGACAGTATAATACTGTCCGCAAAAAGCGCTATCTTGTACTCACGGGAACCCACCCTTACTCCAGCTATATCAAGGTACTTGCAAAAGTATTGCACCAATGGTTCCATTATTAACGCTAACAACAGTGGGGATAACGGGCACCCCTGTCAAGTACCCCTTTCCAATTCAAAACTCTTCAATTGACCCCCATTGACTTGGATGCTGGCTCGGGGCCCCTGGTAAAGACTATGCACCCACCTCAAAAAATGGGGCCCAAAACTCATTTTATCCAAAACACGCCACAAGAAGTCCCACTGACCCTGTTAAACTCCTTCTTGGCATCGACGCCCACCAAGAATGCTGGCTGGGAATCATGTCGTGCAGCATGGATCACTTGCAGCATCTGTCGAATATTGTCAGCTGCCTGACGGCCAGGCACAAAATTGACCTCGTCAGGATGCACCAGGTTAGGAAGAACCTGATTTAGCTGAACAGCCAGTACAGAGGCCTAAATATTTTTTATTTTATTTTATATTTATTGAGTTTTGAAAATACATTCAACTCCAAAATTGAATGAAGGAAAAGTGGTAACAAAGAAATAAATCAAAACCATATACAATATAACAATACCATCAATACATTACCATAATCAGCCCACTACAGTACATGGGAGACGCATCAGGAAAATAATTACAATAAAATGTAGGAAAATAACAATAAAGCAGTACAAGACTTACATGTCAGCCGTATGAGAAGCTAATTTCACAACAGAGGCCAATATTTTAACGTCCGTATTTAACAAGGAAATGGGATGGTAGGAAGCTGCCTCTTGGGTTGGCTTACTCAGCTTAGGTATTTATTTATTTATTTACATTTTCTTATATACCGCGCTATTCAACATCAGTGCGGTTCACATGAAACATAAAACTTGCACATTACATTGACTGATCAGTGCTTACAAGGAACAGGTAATAAAACTTGGATAACTTGGGGTAACTATGTACATTGAGGCATCATGGGAAATCTTATCTCGCTAGTTGTATTCATGGTTGTCTTGTAGGAAGAATACAGTTGTAAGGCCAGTATTACCGCAATGACAGCTTCTAGCTGTGTGGAGGGCAGTGATGACCCTCACAACACCTCGTTAAAGAACATTGCCAATGTGGGCGCCATCTGAGCACTATATTTTTTATAATACTCCGAAGGGAACCTATTGCCACCAGGAGCCCTCCCAGCAGTCAAGCAATGGATAGCTCCATCCACCTTCTGCACTGTAATTTCTGCCTCTAGCCAGGTCTGTCAGATGTGGCAAAGAGATGTCGCGAAGGTAGCCATCCACTTGGGCAGGGTTGAAGGGCTCCACTTTATACAGGTGAACCAAGTATTCTGTGAACACTGTGCTTATCTCCTGGGACTCTACCTGTAAGACCCTCGATGAGTCCCGAATCTCGCGCGCCACTTGCAAAGTTTGCTGCTTCCGAAGCCTAAAGGAAAGGCAATGCCCAACCTTGTTTCCCTGCTCATAAAATGTTTGACGCAATCTGCGTCACATGTTATCTAAATCTGTTTGCACTTAGGCATCCAATTGAGCTTATGTCTCCTGCCACTGGTGCCAAACACACTTAGAGCCAGTCCGTACATGTTCTAACTGGAGGCACTTGGCTTCCCCTTCCAACCGTTGGATTCCAGTGTCCAAGCCTTCCTAGCTCGAGCCGCCTCTCCTATGAGGCATCCTCGGGCTGTGGCCTTTAAAGGCATCCCAAACCACCGGCATTGCAACTTCTTTTGTGGCATTCAACTCAAAGAACTCTTGTATAAAACCATTCATGGTCCCTCACAGCAGGGGCCCAATGGAAAAAATTTCTCTCCAACCTCCACGTCCACCTCCTATCCCCACCAAGGTCACAAGGAAGAGCAACCCAGCAGGGAGCATAATCCAACCACATCTGAACACCATGTCCTGCCTCCACCCCCCCATCCATCAGGCACTGATCAGCAAAAAATACTCGATACGCGTATGAACTGATGGACTGGCGAGTAATAGGTATAACTTTTTTCCCCTCGGTGGATATCCCTCCAGACATCCCGTAGACCCAAGTCAGTCATAAACGTCTGAAGTGCTTGATGTATTCCACTTCCTTCCAGGGTATTCTTCCCTGTGGAGTCCAAGTGTGGTATCATATGGGCAGTGCAATCCCCACCTAAAAGAATAGGCCCATTCACAAACTCGGCTAACATAGTTTTGAGCTGTGCAAAAAATTGCACCTGGCCCCCATTAGGCACATATATATTAGCCAAAGTGAGAAGATGCCCACCCAGGCGGACATTCATATAGAGCTAGCACCCCATCTTATCCTTCCTCACTTCCTTTATGGGCAAAGCCTGATGGAACAGTATGGCCACTCCACATTTCTTCCGGCTCCCTTTCTTCTGACACTACCCACACTTCAGAATAGGGCTTATGCCTCAATCAGCCCTGATTGGTGCAGCGAAGGTGCATCTCTTGCAGGAACACAAACTCACCCTTCAAGATCCCCAACTCTTTAAATACCAAAGAACGTTTTTGAGGCAAGTTGAGGCCTTTTACATTAAAGGAGATAACTTTCAGCATAGTATACCATCCTCTCCGCCTCTCTTCCCCCCCTGGAATCTTTTGCCCCACGTGCTTTATAAAGGCTTCAGACCCAGCAACAGGCACAACCAGAACCCTGAATGTTTTTCCCCCTCCCAGCTTCCCCGTGCAGAAAATCTCCATCCTTTCCTCTCCCCACCCTTCCTCTCTCAAACCCCTTCCCTGATCTCCTCCTTCTCCCCCTTCCCCTTCCCCTCCTTCCCCATATGCCCCACCCTCCCACCCCATCATCTCCATTTGCCTGCCCTATAGTCAGATCTTGGGAATGATGTCCCCAAATCCAGGCAACCCAGTTCCCCCCTCCATCCCGTCCATTCCAGAATTAACCTCTTTACCAGTCACAAACAATATCAACAATTAACATAGCATCATACAAAAAGAAGGGCGCCAACTGTAAGAAAGCAAGATAACTACTCAATACACCAAATCCAGGTATTCACCCATTGGTAGGGATTGTCCACTTGTATCTCCTCTTCTTCAGTGGCCCAAGCCGCCAGCCGCGATCTCTCCTGTTGCAAGTTCCACCAGTCGCCCAAACAACATCCAGGCAGGAAAGTTCCTTCTTTTGAATTATTAAGTATTCTTTCCCACCCGTTTCCATTTCAAATTCTGAGTCCTGAGGCCTGAGACTTCTGGCGCTGTGTTCCCCTCCATGAGGCCTGCTTGTCTGAGCACTCTCCTTGTCAGATCTTTTGCAGAGATCTTTTTACTCCACAACATGAAGTTCATTCAGAAAGGAAAGGACTGTAAATAGTGAATCCCCTCTTTGTTCAGCACCTCTATAACCGGTTTCATCTCTCACTGACGCACCAACGTGAAAGTCGAAAGATCTTGGAAGAGGGAAACAGCAGCATCCTGATATTGTATAGTCTTCCTCTCTCGGCCTCTCCTTAGCAACAGTTCTGCATCACTGTAGTGTAGAAAACAGGCAATAACTTCACGGGGGTGATTATTGGGGGGCTTTCCCAGTGCCCAGTTCATCCTTTCAATCTCCATATTAGCCCTGCGGGACAAAAGCTCCTCTGCAGCTAAAGGTTCTTTGGCTAACACTCGCACCACCTCGACCAAGTTCTCTGCCCCACCTGCAACTTCAGGTATGCCTCTGAAGCACACGTTTCTGCAGGCCCGGCTTTCTATGTCATAAATCTTATAAGTAAGAGACAACGCTCTCGGGCCATGGAAATCTGCTGTGCATTGCAAATCTGCCAGGGCTTCAGTGTAGTCCTCCATTTTGGTTTCCACCATCTCCACCCAGTGGCCTAAATCTTTAATGTCTCCACGGAGCTCTGTGATCGTAGACGTCACCTCCTCCTGCATAGATCGAAACTCTGCCGCAAGTTCTTCAAAGCCCCTTTGGAGCTCACGCTGTAGGACAGAGTGTGTTGAGGCTGTTTAATTTCCTTGCTCTAGTTGACTTAGCATGTCCTCTCCAGATTCCTCTGATGCCGGGCTCCACGGGGAACCGCTATGCGTTCCAGACCTGCCCATCAGCCACTGTGAGACGCGCGGCTTTTCCTTCGCCTCAGGCAGTTTAGTTTTTTAATCCATTTGCACCCGGTCACTTCTGGCACCTTCTACTCCATTTTTTAGTGGTGTGTGGGGCCTGGTAACCCACAAAGATTTCCCCAAATATTGCCAATCACCAACAAATTACTCAGACAACTTCTGCTCAGCTACAAAAGCACTTTATTTGGGTACCAAAGCAAAGAATTTGCAAATGCAGATAGCAAAAGACTCTGTCTGAAAGAGTGGCAGGCAACCTACTCTCTGTACTGGAGTTAGAGAGCAGATTTCCCGCAGAGCTAGAGAGCTGTCTCCTTATATACATTTTCTCTCTCTGTCACAAAGTTCTAGAAAGTCCTGTATCGCCTCTGATGTCATATGCAGGGTTTTTCTATGGAGTACGTGCCGCTTTCTGCAAAGTCTGCAAAGTTCTCCTTGGGACCCTTCCCATAATTATCTGGGCTAGCAATTACTTTTCCAAGGTCTTTGCTTATCTCTGCTGCTTTTCGCAGCTCACTGCCTCCTTCCTGTGCCCGGTACATGTTCTCCATTGCTTGGCACAATTTGTAATCTTCAAGGCTGAAAGTATTTCTACTAATTAGTTTTAGCTTGACCTGTATTTCTCTGGGCTCACATTCTGAACACTTCTGCACAAAACATGGCTTCCCAGACTGTAGCAGGCCTCATAACATATACTTTCTCTTATAGCCCACGTGCTGTTATTTCTGGCCATAGACAGGATGCTTGTGTGCGTTGCAGGCTGGCAGAAGTATAAACATAGAAGGCATATGAAGCAGATCTGAGCAGAACTATCCCTAAGCCAAAATATCCCAACATTCCCCAATTGTTCTGTAAGGGGGGCAAAAGCCCAGATATAGCCAAACTTAGGGGCCATGAACTACAACCATTTGTGACAGAGCAGAATCATCAAGAGGAAGGAGCTCATACTGGTCTCTAGAGACGATATACAAGGTTTTAGTGCTTTGCAGCATCATTTGTTTACAGCAGGCAAGTAAAATAGACAATACACAACAGGCAAGGATTGCAAAACAAGCTATACTTAAGAGTAAAAAAGAAAGCCTTAAGACCACCCCGTAAACTAGCAAACCATGAAGAAATGCTACCCCAAATATGGTCAAGCGGAAGTCCACCCTTAAAATCCTTAATATGCAATTCAGATAGGTGTTTTATCTTATTCATAGCATCTAGAACAAAAATCGTGTGGTTAGCAATGACTGTGGAACAAGTGGTAGCATTAATAAATGTACATGTTCCACCTTCAGCAGCCAAAAGCAAATCTAAAGCTTGTCTATTTTGCAGAGTCATTTGCGTATTTTGCTCAAGGGCCTCAGCTAAACGTGAAATAGATTCAGTAACAGCTTTCATTTGAATATGCAGCAAACATTGCAAGTGACGCATAGCCATACCAAGTTCAGCAGTAAGGGCAGGGGTAGCAAAGGGAATCCAAGCAGTATCTACTTATCATGGGATAAGTAAAATTAATGTATTCAAAGGAGGCCTGGATAGCATCATGCTCAGCAACAGAGGAATCCCAAGGGCTTGAGTCAGTAGATAAACTACGCTTAAATCTATGCAGAGGGGAGTGAACAGCGGAATGATGGGTAACATTAAGGGGAATCAGAACAGAAAAAGAGGATACTTTAACTAAAGCACAGGGCAAAAGGGAAAGGTTGGCTGTTTGATATAAGCCACACAACCAGTAATGTCCAATCACCGCAGCAAGGAAAGAGGATAGGTTCCACCTATGAGTCATATGATAACCAGAATAAAACGGGACACCAGTGCCAATCTGAAAGGTACCAGCCTGGGGCATATACCAGGTACCGGCTTGGGGCATATAACAGGACACATAAGGAGAGTCGTCACCATATGTCATCTTTCTGAACCATTGGCAAACATAGGGCCAAGTGTTGCAAAATCTTGCCGATAAGATGTATTGACAACAAAAGAGGTAGCAGAAATGTTTTTCCATTTATCAGTGTTCCGAACCTTACGTTTTAGGAGCACATAAGTAGTGAAATTAGACCCAGTCCATAAAGGCAAGGTAGTATGGGCACCAATGTGCCAGGAAGTATTCTGCACATTGTAAGAAATATTACACTTAGTAGAGAAAGAAACTGAGGCATTAGAAATTAAACAATAGTCATAAGCCAGGGATTCTGGCGTGAAAACTGGTATGGGATCACTAGAAGCATTCTGGGAGTGACAAGTTTCATCACACTTTATGGGTTCATAGCAACCTGGGGTTCTGTCGGTATTGTCCCAACACGGTACCCGTCCCATAATCTCTGAGAGAGACACTGAGGAGACAACAACCGGGGCGTACCCAACCCCATTAGGCAAAGAAGTACAGATAATACAGTCTGAAACATTCAATAAAGAAACAATAAACAACACTGACTGTTTCCAGGAGTTCAGAGGAACAGCAGGGACAGCTCGGGGCACACGCAATAGTGTTTTATTAGTCTGATTAGTCTGATTTCGCTCCTGGAGGTACAGGGGCAATTGTCCATGCGGGTGTAGGCACTCGATAAGCAGAACAATAATAACTGAAATTCCAAGAAGAAAACACAAAGGAACCCACGGAGCAGGCTTGGCTGCAAACATCCTAAACTGTAACAGAAGTGTTGGTGGATGATGTGTTGACTTGATCAGATGAGACAACGGGAGCCGCTTGTAAATAGCTGATGGGTATCCAAGTGTCTTTATCATGCAGCCGGATGGCAAAAGGGGAAGCAGCAGTGAAAAAATGAGGTAGAAAGTTGGGCAGTCCCAGGATGCATGAACAAAAGATTCTTTTATAAACAGTGGCCCCTACGGGAAAACAAGGTGACAAAGGTGAGCAAGTCTGGGTATTGCAGTTGCTGAAGGCGAAATAGCTTGTAGATTTCAGATAGTTTCTTTTTTTTTTTTTAATTCTTTATTTTGCGTTTTATAAACAAACAACAGAAACTACATCCATACATAGTATACATTATGCAGTATGAACCACTTCCTGACCACGCTAATACAAAAAGAACCTGATCACAGCCATCTCTCTCCCCTAATAAATGAATCTTAACTTATCTACATCAATTATTGAAAATTAAAATTAAAACTAAAACTCTGTGACGAGCACCACCCCAACAAGGACCGGCCACCCAATTTTCAGTCAATGTCGTTGCAAGTCGAGGGCATCCCATTTTTTTAATTGCGGGCCAAAAAAAAAAGAGTTCTGACGTGCATACGCTTTTTCACAAGCATGATGAAAGCAGACAAGATTCCACCAGTAATCTGCACTCAAACTTCCAAAATTTTTCCAATGGCTTAATACAGCTTTCAACGCCAGACTTAATAGCAAATCAAAGACAGCATAGTGGTGTTTTTCCAATGTTGAGACGCCCGCTAATGACTTATAGATAACGATGCGGTACGTCAGTGATGCATGTATTTCCAGCAACTTAGAGATTCGGGACCAGACACGTTGCCAATATACTTGAAGTATCGGGCAGTAATATAGCATGTGAGCCAATGTGCCTGCTTCTACCCCACATGACCAACAGGTTGCGTCTTTGTTCGCGCTCCATTTTGCTATACGTACTGGCGTCGAATAAGCTCGGTGAGCCAGGAAGTACAGCGTTTGAGTAAGCGAGGCCCCTCTTGTTATCCTTATTTGTGTTTGCCAGAGCTCTTCCCACATTTTGGGATCTGATAACTCTCCAGCCTCTGACTCCCACACCATTTGCAGCCCCGTGCATCGTTTCTTTCTGCCATCTCTTATAATGGCCACAAATTTAGAGAGGAGTTTCGACCCTGCCTTAAATTCTTGAATTTTCTGATGGAAAGGGCGTTCCATACCAATCACTATGGGCAAGACCCCAGCTTTACTCAAGCAGTACCTCAGTTGACACCATTGAAACAAACAACGTTTGGGCAAACCAAATTCTTGCTGCAGTACTTGAAAGGATTTGTAGGTTTTATTAGACACCAACTGCCCCAAATAGTATATTCCTCGCGTCAACCAGGGATACCATATAATGCTGCGTCCCTCAATCTTAAATTTCCCGTTGTGCCACAATATCGTGGTATCAGCATAGTCCTGGTCTTCACACACATGGGTCCTAAGCAATTGATATGCCCGTTGGGTATCCCGTAAAATTTCATTGCTGGAACCTAAATCGTCACATTCCGCTCCCAGTCTCATCCATAACGGCATAGGTTTGCTCAAGGCGGCCTTGGCACGCAACCAAACTGGGTCACTGTGTTCAATGGTATCCTCACTCCACCAGACTCCCTGCTTCAGTAGGGCAGCCAAATGGTACCAGTAAAAGTCCGGGAAATGTATGCCACCTCTTTTTTTAGAGGACTTGAGTTTCCACGTCGCAATCCGAGGCGTCTTGTTGCGCCATAAGAAAGATATCAATAGTTTCTCAATTTTCCTATAAAATCTCCGCTCAAAGATTGTCGGCACCATGACGAGTATATAGCAAATTTTAGGTACAATAACCATTTTGATGGTTTCGAGCCTGCCCCACCATGTCAGGTATAACGGGGACCATTTGCCGACATATTCTTGTACTATATTTTCTCATTGCATCATGCATCGCTTGACCGTGTCTTCCATAGTAACTCCGTACGTTACACCAAGATATTTAAACGATGTAGCTTCTATTTTGAATGGGTATCTATACAAAATCGTTACCGGGACGTGGGCATTCAAAGGTATTATTGTTGTTTTAGACAAATTCAGCTTATAGCCCGATATACCTGAGTACTCGAAGATGACATCCATTGCAGCTTCCAAAGATTTGGGATCTAGAAACAGAAGAAGATCATCCGCATATGCCGATAGCTTAATCTGATAATCTTCCAATCGTATGCCTTCTATCTTTTGCGATTGTCGTATTTTCATCAACAGCGGCTCAAGCGCCAAATTAAAGAGTAAGGGTGATAGAGGGCACCCTTGCCTTTTGCCCCTTGATAAGACAAACTCGGAGGAAAGTCTACCATTAGCAGCAATCCGTGCCACTGGTCTCGAGTATATCATTTTGATACTAGCTAGGAAATCTTCTGGTACCCCATACCACTGCATTACATGAAATAAGTAGGGGAGTTCTACGCGGTCAAAGGCCTTCTCCGCGTCTAATGCTAGGCCAATAATCGGCTCCGCAAGATGTTGCACTTTGAAGAGCACATGTGCCAGCAGTCGGCCATTGTCAACTGTTGACCTGCCCGGCATAAATCCACATTGATCAGTCTGAACTAACGTCTCCATGACCTTACTGAGCCTATTGGTCAGAAGCTTGGCATAGATCTTGTAGTCTGCATTAAGGAGCGATATTGGTCGATAATTTTCTACCTTTTGATCATCTCTCCCCGGTTTGGGGTGGATTACAATTGTAGCTGCCGCTAATGATCCAACTTCAGGGCATTCTTTCTTAAGCTCAATGTAGTATGAGTGCAACTCGGGTATCAGTTCTTGTGAGAAGGCCGCATAAAATTCCACTGGCAGTCCATCAGGTCCACTTGCCTTCCCTTTGGCTAGCTGTCTCATTGCCAACTTTATCTCCGCGCAAGTTATGTCTTCCGACAACATATGCTGCTGGGCTCGTGTAAGCTTGGGACCCTTCACTCCCGAAATGAAACTAGAGAAAGTATCCTCGTTAAAGACCATTTCAGACCGATATAGCTGGGAGTAGAATTCTTCACACAGCCTTAGTATCTCGTCATCTTGCATGTGCAATTTCCCGCTAGTATCCTTCAGTCCAGTGATACGTACATTAATTCTTTTAGCGCACAACGTATGGGCCAAGAGCGCACTCGCCCGGTTGTTTTCGTGGTAGTATACTCCTTGTTGAGTCTGCATCTGTTTACTCGCTTCCTCATTAAGGATAGAGTTATATTGATACCTCAGTTTTTGCAACCGAATCAGTATTAGCGGGTCAGTACGTTTGGACAAAATCCGTTCCCCCACCCGTATCTCATGTTCTAAGTCAGCCAGTTGCTTTGCTGCAAGTCTCTTCTTGTGGATATTATATGTTGTCATGCAGTCGCGTGCGGTGGCTTTAAATCCTTCCCACCAAGCCCAGGTAGGAGTATCGTGTAGCAAGTTATGACTAAAGTATTCTGCAACCTCTTTACGCATATATTCAATAAATTCATCATTACTCAGCCATGTCCGGTCAAATTGCCATCTAGACTTGGTCTTCTCACTTGACCCAGGTCTTAATTCTACCATTATTGCAGAATGATCTGAAACCGTTTTAGCAAATATATCTGCAGCGGAGATTATGGGTATTAATGTCTTGGAGACAATGAAAAAGTCAATACGCGTCTGCGTATTATGAGGCAGGGAGTGGAATGTGTAGTCTCTTTCTGTTGGATATATAAGTCTCCACGGATCAGCCAGACCGAGCATTTCCATCATACTCAACAATACTTTGCTGAATCGTGGCTTATGTTGTTGTTTATAAGGCGTACGATCTATCAATGGGTCTTGTATTAAGTTAAAGTCACCGCCCAAGATTACGTTTGAAGCTCCTGCTTCCAATAACTCCTGTGCTACCATTTCAAAGAATTGGGGATCATCTTGGTTCGGTCCATAGATAACCATTAAAGTGTATTCTGTATCTACTATCCGTACTTTCGCTTTGGCCCATCTCCCTCCAGGATCTATCGCCGTTTCTTCGACTATAGGCAGTAACGCTTTTCGTATCAGCATCAGGACACCACCTTTCCTCTTAAAAGCGGGCGCTGACAGGATATTTTGATATCCCGTTCCACTGACTTTTTGGGATTCGGATAAGGACAAATGAGTTTCTTGTATATAGACTACATCTGCATGCTGTTTCTTACAATAGTTCATTATTTTCTTACATTTTGCGGGATTATTGATACCTTGCACATTAAGGGATACCACTTGCAAGCCCCCACTAGCCATATCGGCAGCCGCCCTTTCCCTTGGTGATGGCACTCGTCACATTCACAGTTTCAAACAAAAAGGTTGCAACATTTCTAGGAATAACAAGGCTTTCTATCATGTGGCTAGGACAAAACTTCATTACTTGAATGGTAAAGCTCGTCCCGCCCCCCTTATAATCCTACTACCCTCCATTCCCCCTCCCTACCCGTTCTAACCATTGACTCATGCATCTACCCTTCCCCCGATCGACAAGACCAGGATGATACCAATGCCTACCAAACCCAATCTTTCAGCCCACATTACCCAGTTCCAGTTTAACACATCAGCGGCAAATACCAAGTTACCAGACACAGTTGGGCCGCGCCACTTTTAATACTGGGATCATCCGCCCCGGCAGTCTATGTCCCGATCTCCATTCGAGCGTACTCCTGAAGATATGCTCGCAGATTTTCACTGTTATGAAATGTTTGTGTACTGTTAACCAGCGTAACTCGCATTCTGGCAGGATAGTAGAGGCCATATCGCACTTGCAATTTCTGCATTAACGGTCTACAGTCCAGTAGGGCCTTGCGCCTCTCCACCATTTTTTTACATAAATCAGGAAAAAAAGCTATTTTAAATCCTTCTAACTGCAGCGCGGATTGCTGTTTGGCTGCCTGCAATATCTGGAGCACCTGCGGGTATCGCAACACTTTGATGATGAAGGGCCGCGGGTGTTGACTTTTCCCAGTCACATGCGATGGTACGCGATGCGCCCGTTCAAGCTCAAACGGAAATGCAAAAGTAAGCTTCAATAGCTCTGGGATCAATTTCTACAGCTATCCCACTGGGTCCTGTCCTTCTCGGCCTTCCGGTATATCGGTGATTCTCACATTGTTTCGCTGAGCGCGGTTGCTTTGCTCTTCTATTTGGTCTTCCAACGCCATAACTCTTTTGTTCAGCGGGCCCATCTGTGCCAGCAATGCCTCATGTCTTTCTACCACTGCTTCTACATTATGCAAGCGTTCACCGACTGTAGACAACCTTTCTTTCACTTCTTGCATATCTTCCTGTAGCTGTGTGAGCGATCCATTGCTAGTGGCTACCATCTCTTTCACCGCTCTAAGTTCTTGTAGTATTTCTCGGACTCCCTCTGCGGCATCTTTCTCTGACGCCATTTTTTGTGGAGACACTGCTTCTTGTTTCGTGCGTTTAACTGCTGGCGTAAACTGTAGCCTTGCTGGCTTTAACGAGGACATCTTGCACAGCGTTTAGCCACTAAATTTAAAAGCTTAGTTGGATTCGATTAGGGGGGTGGTATTCAGGATTCTATAGTCCGGGCAGGAGCAGGGTCCTCAGGCAGCCATCTCCAATCGCGGCAAGCTCCGCTCCCCAATTTCAGATAGTTTCTAATAAAAGGATAGCAATACAATCATTCACAAAAGTTCTCAATTAGCCTAATAGTCCATTACTTATTTTCAGATAATTTGGTCCTGCCTCTCAGCAGTTCTTCGGGAGTGTGCTTCACCTTTCTCTGAAGGTTAAGTTCGGTTTCTCTCAAAATTTGAACCTCTCATTCTCATAGTCAAATATTTTTGTCCCTTTTCCAATGTGATGCACTGATCCATTCATTTGCTGGTACGAAATTCTCTATTGTGCTTCACAGCATTAAATTACCTTCATCAGTTTACTGTTTCATCAGAGTTCTTTCCTTTATCACTTGCAGTCATTCTACCAACTATATACATAGGTCCCTCTCATGTTTTTATACCATACTAATGTATCCTTATTTGGCAAGGTTGCTAAGAACATCAAACAATTGTTAAAAACTTAGTATTATTGTGAAGAAATGGTAGGCAGAAAACATAAGCTTAGATTCTTCTCAATAAGCATAATGGATATATGTGCTCATTCTAAATAGCAACTGTCTAAACCTAGGTAAAGGCTTTAAACTAAAGACTGTACTCCTGAAACTGAAATTTAAAAGACTTTCAAAACAAAGTACACTTTTTCTCTGGACACCAACACATAAAATTCCAAGACAGAAAAACAGGTGAATTTACTGAAAAGATCAGTCTAGTTAACACCTATGGTGTGACTGTCCTGTTCATCAGTCATCAGTACAGAGCTTAACAATGCAAAGTAATTACTTTAAATCTTACAGTTCAGAAAACAGGCATGACATGAAACTGATACTTTTTTTTCATGAAAAGGCTGGTGGATATCTGGAATGCAAACGCTCCCCTTTCAAGTTACTTTAAAGCAAATTACTGAGAGCTTCAGCCAACCTTGACATTATCTTAGCAAAGTAAAAGGTAGGTTTCTTTTCTGACTTTCAAAGCAGCTGAACAAAAGACAGAGGATTTAATAAAACGTTGCTTGAAAATGTTAAATCCTAAATAAACATAGTTACAGCTCTTTTTATTTCTGTAATTTATGAACAATAATTTATGTCCTCTATGAGTTGCTTGCCACAATATATTTTAACTTTTAAATTTGCTCAATAGCATATGCAGTAATTCAAGCACGATTAACTTCTTATTCACTCAGGATTTAAATCATTTTCAAGGTGCAATCTGGGAACTACTGGCTCGGGATGCCTCATTGTCCCGCCAGGGCTCTTAATCTCTACTTTGAAGGTCAAAGGAAAAACGGAAGCAGTTTCAATAATTTTTTCTATCTTTCTTGTTTGTTTCGTTCAGCTTAAGTAAGCAGTTCAGTTCCAGGGACCATAAAACCTCAGTGCTTTATGCCTAACAGCCTATCTTATCAGAACAAGGTGCTTCTCTCAAGAAATTTCACCCTGCATACTAGACACTGAACTAGACCCTCCCCCTGGCTAGTTCTGAAAAGAAACATGCCGTAACAGCTAAAGTCTTCGCTTTGTCATTAATACTAGCTCTACAGAATAGAAAGCACTGAACTAAATGTCTTTGCATCACAAGGTCACATATTTTTCCTAAACGTTTTTTTTTTCTTTCTTTCTTTCTCGGCTGCAGAATTCAGCTGCAGTCATCTCCTTCATTCGCTGTGATCTTGAATTTGTAAAGTAATTCATTTATCTACCTATAATTAGTCAAAAAGATACGTTGAAAGCTATTAGAATAATGATAACTAGAAAGCTAATTACAGAGGAATAATGCTTCACCGAAAAAGTTCTGAACTTCATCTCCTGTCACACTTCGATTGAATGAATCCTTTATTTAAACAAACACGAGAGACTTCTCAATCGGGAGTCTCCTCTAGGCGATGCGTCCATCCCCAGAAGAGATCCCTCAGTAACTTCTCTCTCTCTCTCTAGCTGAAACAGGCACCCATCTAATCTTGCTGCAAACACCCAGCCGTTGCACAGACAACTAGCTATCTTTCATCAGGCACTAACTTCTGTTGTTGTTGTTAAGTGCCGTCGAGTCGGAGTCGACTCATGACGACCCTCTGGATAGCTATCCTAAATTGTGTTCGGTCTTCAGTCAGGCGGCTCATTGTTGACAGACTGGTACCCGTAGCTGCTGTTATTGTATCGATCCATCTCATTGCTGGCCTTCCTCTTTTGCGTTGACCTTCTATCTTGTCAAGCATAATGTCTTTCTCTAATGATCTCTCTTTTCGCATGATGTGTCCAAAGTATGAAAGTCAAAGTCTTGTCATCTGAGCTTCTATCCTTCCTTTAAACACTTAATTTTTCTTAACCTTTGTCACATCACACAAATCCACACAATTTATCAAATATCTAAATACATCAAAGCATGGAAGATCTTCCCATTTATTCACAACAATTATAACTAAAAATACATCTCACATAGAATGGAATCAGGTCCCTAATTTTTGCTAAAATGAGCGGATCGAATGATACTCCCTCTGGCCAGTTGAGAGTAGGATCCTTTTACGCCCATTTCTCCCATTTCTTAGAACAATCTTTTATTGAGGATTCCAGCAGGGGGTTCTGTTTGATAAGGCAATCTATAGGATTAGGACTGGGCTCAGTCCCTTTGCTATTATCTCCCCCTCTTTGGATTTTCTCCTTCTAAACATCCTCCCTAACTGTCCCTTTTTTTTTTTTTTTAAATTTCAAACCTCTTTATTAAAGGTATTCAAAAGGTAATACAAGCAATCAACAAAGTACATACAAGATTTATACAACAAATAAGAACTCCCAGCCCACAATATGGAGTGTGAAATGCTAGGAAATTATACTAGAAATATCGCAAATTAGATTGGGAAAAATACAAAGACTCCTTTTAACTTAGCAAGAGCACCAAAGAGTGAAAGGAAATAAAACTTATTCCAACACCGACCCCTTCAAAAAGGTCTCTAATTGAAGAGAATCTAAAAAAACATAAGATTTGCCCTGATATACTATAACACATTTACAGGGATACTTTAACGTAAAGGTAGCTCCTATAGCCAGGACCCGAGGTCTAAGTAAAAGAAAAGCTTTCCGTTTTAACTGAGTAGTACGACACACATTGGGAAACATCTGGATTGCCTAACCAAAATACTTTTCCTGACGAAATTTAAAATAAGTACGCAGAACTAAATCTTTGTCTTTCTCCAATGCAAATGTTACCAATAAAGTTGCTCGAGTTGGAATCTCCTCAATAGAGGTCTCTAAATATTCAGATAAATCTAAGCTAGGTGCATTTAATTGGTCAACTCCTTGCTGAGCCGAAACACCTGTCTCAGAATCCATCCTAAGGGGTTCCCTAACCCCAGAAGGCAAATAGTAAATTTTGGACAGAATCAATGCGTCTGAATCAGGTATTTTCAAGACTTCTTTTAAATATTTAAAAAACAAAATAGTGGGAGACAAATAATGCGTGCGGGGAAAATTTAACAAACGTAAATTTTTAACCCGCAAGGCATTTTCAAACACTTCATCACGTTGATGTAATAATAGGGAGTCCTGGACTGAAGATGCCAGAACTCCCTGTACAGAGGAGATTAAACCTTCCATTTTAGTTTTAGATTGTTCCAACTTATCCAATCTAGTCTGACAGTCAGTCAGGACAGTGACAGTCTCATGCGTAAACTTAGATAGTTTTAATAAAGAAGAGTTCAAAGAAATCTCAGTCCGAGAAACAACTTGCCAAATATCCTGAAGCGAAATTTCTTTTGGTGGCGTAGGAGCGTCCAAATTAGCGGAAAAGTCAAAAGGTAAAGGCAAAACAGAAACCACATCATTTACCTTCAAGAAGGAGACCGGCAGCTGGGAAATTTCGGGTATAGAGCCCTCCTCAACCACCCGAGGAGAAGCCGCATCCCGAGGTAAAAGCTCTATGCTGGGTGGAGTCACAACCCGTCGCGGATCAGGAGACAACTCACCGGAGGAGGAGCTAATGGAAATAGAAGACTCCAAAGGTGATTGGGCGGTTAGGGAGGAAACCACAGACTTAACATGACTGTCCATGGGTCCTACTACCTTCACCGCCTTACCAGACGACATCAGGGAAGTGAGTTTCTTCTTCCGCTTCCCCATACAAAAGAGGAATTATGTAGGCCACAAAAAGCTCCGATAAGCTCCGGAGAAGCTCCGAAGTGCTCCGAAGGGGCTCCAAAGGGGCAGGGCCTGCCCCTTTGGACACGCCCCTTCGGAGCACGTACCCTCGGGCACGCGCCCGCGGTGTGCGTCCCGCGGTGGGGGCTCAGCTCTTATAGCCCGCAGATGCCCACGTGACCTCAGCACGCACCGGGTAAGAGCAAACAGTCCAATCCAACGAGAAGAATAGCAGGTAAAGCACACACTCGGAGTGCCGCCGTGGGGGCTCAGCTCTTATAGCCCGCAGATGCCCACGTGACCTCAGCACGCACCGGGTAAGAGCAAACAGTCCAATCCAACGAGAAGAATAGCAGGTAAAGCACAGTCAGTAAATCTGGTGTTTTTACTGTTTGGGGACACTTTCATTTCAGGCAAAATCCTGTTAATATCTGCGCATTTTTACCGATTTATCGAACCTCTTTATCTACAGAGGAGCCTGGTAACTTCGCTTTTTTACAAAAACCTCTTTATTTACAGAGGGACGAAGGAACAAAATCCAGGACTCAAACAAACACGCTATCCTTGCGCTTCATCCAAACCTGGCCGTCCCTCTCGCGAGAGCATGGAAACCCAGATAGGGACACACAAGCGCTTCGCACTCGAAGGCGCATACAGTCTCTTGCATACACCAATCAATCCTGGAGATATAAAGACCTAATGTCTGGGCAATGCTTTCTTTCCCTAATATGTACAACAAAACAAACGCACTTCTCTAACAATTTCTACACAGCAAAGCATTAATTACATAAAAGACATATGCATATGTATACTCACCCACCCGTCACTCAGGGACGGTTCTCTTAACTGGGCAAGTCTTCTGTCCTTGGGGATAGACAGGAATCCAACACAATACTCACCACTGGAGTCTTCCTAGGCATTCACGCCGTCACTCGGGGACGAGTCTCTCTTCGCCTCTCAGGGACGGTTTTCTCCACCATACTCAGGACGGTATGCTCATCTTCTGGACCAGCAGAAGGAATCCTTCTTCTTCTCCTAATGAGAAGGTATCCACATCTCCTGCTTTTATGTTTTAAAACAGGAGGTATCCTCTGTGACAAAGGCGCAGTCAGAGGAATCCTTGGGCAAGTCAAGGTGTACCTCAAGGATCCTCCTTATCTGCATTGATGTTTAATATATACATCCAACCCATCTGCGACATCATCAGATCCTTTAATGTCAGTTACATGATATATGCAGACGATGTACTACTATATATGCCAATATCATTGGATTGCCTAGACCTCACCCCGCTGACTAACTGCTTTGACACCATATCAGAGTGGCTCTTATCACAAAACCTGAGAATACAACACAAAAAGACGGAAGTACTGTTCGTCTCGAGGAACACCAGTTTCACCCCTCCGAGTTGTATTAACGTAAAGGATGCCCAACTCCAAGTAAAACCGGCAATACGCTACCTTGGAGTAACGCTGGACCAAAACCTTGACATGAAGAACCACATAGCCAATACAGTCAAGGCAATCTACTTTAAAATCAGATCCCTCAGACACCTACGCATGCTACTTGAACCGGATGACTTCCGAACCATTTATCAAGCCCTTATACTCCCCCATTTCGACTTCTCAAACTCCATACTACAAGGACTCCCCCGGTCCACCCTGAGCCCCCTGCAACTAGCCATGAATAGTGCAGCAAGGGTACTCCTCGGGGCATCCAGGAGAGATCACGTAACACCCCTTCTAAAACAGCTACACTGGCTCCCCATGCAAGCGAGGATCAGCTTCAAGACCTTACTGCTAACATTCAAAGCGGCTAAGGGACTCACCTCTTCCTCTCTCTCCAACCTCATACAACCACTCGCACCAAACAGGCCACGAAGAACAGCAGAATTAAACACACTAGTTATCCCAAATGATACCACAAGATGCACTAGATCAACAGCCAACAGAGCCTTCCAATTCTTTGCCCCAACTCTATGGAACACCTTACCAGCACAAATCAGAGCAACACCTAATCTGAGTCAGTTCAGAAAGGCACTGAAACATTTCCTCTTCCTTAAATATCTCATTGACAGCTCCGAACATAACCCCCAGGCAAATAGCAGAAGTGGTCAAACAGATAGAACCTCGCAACAGGCCAACTTCACAATGTAAATAGTAAATTGTTCCATGTACTATTGTACCACCATTGTATATAGTTAACCAGGATATCCTTTATCAGATAACCCTCATTGTATTTAGTTTCCCCTATTTCGCCAAGTTATACTTCCTGTTAAATGTAATGACCAGACATATGTAAATTGTCGGATGTTTTTTGTTCAATGTAAACCGCGCTGATGTCTAATAGTGCGGTATATAAGAATTGTTAATAAAATAAATAAATAATAAAAATAAAGTTAGCTGAATTTAGGAGTGTCTACACTCAAATTAGGGGGCCAGAGATTCTCAGGATCCCGGCATTTGGCACCAATTGTGGGGCCTGGTAACCCACAAAGGTTTCCCCAAATATTGCCAATCACCAACAGATTACTCAGACAACTTCTGCTCAGCTACAAAAGCACTTTATTTGGGTACCAAAGCAAAGAATTTGCAAATGCAGATAGCAAAAGACTCTGTCTGAAAGAGTGGCAGGCAACCTACTCTCTGTACTGGAGTTAGAGAGCAGATTTCCCGCAGAGCTAGAGAGCTGTCTCCTTATATACATTTTCTCTCTCTGTCACAAAGTTCTAGAAAGTCCTGTATCGCCTCTGATGTCATATGCAGGGTTTTTCTATGGAGTACGTGCAGCTTTCTGCAAAGTCTGCAAAGTTCTCCTTGGGACCCTTCCCATATTTATCTGAGCTAGCAATTACTTTTCCAAGGTCTTCGCTTATCTCTGCTGCTTTTCGCAGCTCACTGCCTCCTTCCTGTGCCCGGTACATGTTCTCCATTGCTGGGCACAATTTGTAATCTTTTTTTTTGAAAGTTTTTATTTTCAAATTTTCATAAACAAACAAAGCAAAACAAACCATGACAATATATGTTGTCATGGCGCCAGGCAGATAGCGCCTGTAAAAGTAGAGGAAAACACACAGGGCAGTTTTAAAATCAGCAGTGCAGAGCACATGGCTAGGGGTTGTCAGGGGCAACCAAGCAAAACAAGAGCACAGGCTGTAGATAAACACCCAGAAATACCATTACTTCATAGCTCATCAGGGAAGCAGAGACAGCTGCAGAGAGTTGAGCTAACTCGAGTCTCAAAGAGTGACGCAGATAAAAAAAGGTCAGTCTTGAGCAAAGCAGAGACATGCACAGAGACACGTACAGAGACACGTACAGATTGCAGAGCAGATTCATGCAAGGATTCACGTACAGGCACACGTGGAGAAAGAAGGAAACACAGAGACGCAAGCCAGGAGTCAGACTCAGTCTCTGAGGCAGAGAGAGAAAGAGACATTGAGAGGACTCAAGGGAAATTCAATTCAACAAAAGAATGAAGTGCTGTAACCTAAAACAAGTGATTAAGAAAAATGAAAAACAGAACTGTGTATATAGTTTATGTATATAGTTTAATTATGTTCAATTGTACATAGTTCACTAATTGTTAATTGTTATTTGTTAACTATAATTACCTAGCCACAAATTGTTATATGTAAAAACAGATCACTCTGTTTATTGTTGTTATATGGAAACCGCACCTGATCAATGGAAGGAGCGGTATATAAATAATCTGTTAATTAAATTAAATTAAATTAAAGGAAAGTATAGCGCTCAGAAAAACCAGGAGCCATACCTGGAGGGTTCAGACGTGGAATCAATCTGCACCTCAGAGGGGTTTATCCAGGAGGAGTTCACGAAGGTTAGTGCTGGGAAGTTAGGCTGCACTAAGCCAAGGTCTGTGTGGGGCCAGAGGGAGACTCCAAGATATAAACCACGAGGAGCAGGGAGAAGAGATAACCACGAGAGCGGGTACCTGGGGAGCCAGAACACTTGTCCAAGAGATAGTTCCCATGTGTTTGAAAGACGTCCCGTGAAAGGAAGAGAAGGGAAGAAAAGTTTCCACTTCCCGTTTACACACCAGCCAGACAGAGCTCAGCCTGAAAGGCAAAGTACCTGGAGTAGAGGAGCACTGAATTTTACCCCCAGTGGTCAGGAAGTGTGTAGCCCACTAAGGAGAGAATCCATAGTGTGTGGTAAAGAGCCTTTCTGCAGTGATAGAGGGGAGTGGTGCTCTAGCCAAGCCGAGAGGAGAGAAACAAACACTGATTCACAATACAGCCCTGCAGGTTATACTTACCAAGAAGGACATGAAAATATGGATTGTGACTTTGGTGATGATAACTCTGATATGTGCAAAATGGACTGTACGCTTGTTTTCTCTGATAGCATAACCTCTTTTTGTTAAGGGCCTAAGAAAGCCTGCCTGAGTGAAATCTGTGGGAGAGCACAGATTTCACAGTTCAAAGTGTGTGTTTGAAAAACCTGTTTTTCCCTCTTTTTGTTCAGTTAAAGCTGACAATAAGCATTTTTGTTCCCATTTGTAGTCCCTCACTTGTGTTGTACCAGCTGTATGGTTTATTTACTTTTTGATCTTTGTTGCAAGAATTCTCCCGGGACGGGAAAATAAAACCTCTTTAAGCATAGCTACTCGACCACAACTACCTCCTTATTTCGATTAGCTATTGGGACCCAAAATCCCTGAGGGCATCATCAAGTCCTTGCTGTTAGAAGAGGAGCAGCACCGAAGCCCCAGGCTCCTGCCTCGGGGGCAAGTAAGGTGTTTGACAATGTACAAGAACACGTAATAACATGAACGATACTAACCAAAGCAATTACACTACATATACACCCCCCCACCCAGGTTCTCTGAGGAGCAACAATTCCCACAGAACAGATGCCTGGCTGTTCGGCCGAGAATCACACACTACGGACTGCCCTAGGACCTGTACCGCGCCACCACCCACTAAATGGAAGAGCAGGTGCAATACCGGACCAGGGGCGTCCATCGTCTCACATTCAAGTCCCCTCCGCTCGGGTGGTTCAGCTTACCGTACAATCTCTCTAGCTTGGAATAATAACATACCGCATTCCACCAACCATCCGAGCTCAATGACTGGAAATTTTTCCACTTAGACAATATTAACTTTATTGCCACAGCTACCATAAAATTCAACAGAAATATATTATCCTTGGGAATATCTAAACATGGTTCCAAGGACCGTAACATGACGATGCTCAAGGAAAGAGTAGCAGATATACCCAAGATTCCCTGAATTCTGCTCCATACCTCCTGCCAGAATCGTTGGAGCAAAGGGCATTCAAAAAACATATGAGCATATGTGCCGATCTCCCTACGGCAGGACCAACATCGGTCAGACGATTGTTTGTCCCATTTGGATACCCTTACAGGTGTGATATAAGCCCTGTGTAGGAAGAAATATAGTGATTGAGTGATTGCAGCGGACCTCGAAGTCCTGGTAATAGGACCCCAGAGCAACTTCCAGCTAGTGGACTGTAGCGACTCAGACAGATCGGACTCCCAAGCACTCGCTAGACCCTTTAACTCATGGGGGGGCAGAATCCCTAATTACCCGATATAGGGCAGACATACCACCCTGCTGCCCTATTAAGGTCCTGAGAACCCTGCGGGGAACCCCCTCCCCAATAATATCCACCGCTCTGAACGCATTTGCGGCTATGCAATGACGAAGTTGCATCCATTGAAAATGACAGGACCATGGGAGGGAGAATTCTTTCTGAAGTACGGCAAATTCTTTCCACCCAGTTTCAATAGTAAGGTTCCCCAATGTCCAGATACCACATTCCTGCCACTTGTGCCAAGCAAATTTTTGACCCCTGATTTTAAACATTGGGTTCCACCACAATGGGGTCTCACTAGATAAGAGGCCGCCTTCCCCCGTTTTTTCCACCAGATGCAGATATGCGTCCTGGGTAGCCAGGATAACTGCCCCTACTTCCGACCCCTCTGGGAACCGCATCCCCAGTAAATGTTTCATAGGATAGGGGGCGGCAACCCGCTCCTCCACCTCAAGCCAGGTCGGCCTCAGAATAGTGCCCTCATCGGCTAACCACAGCGCACCTTGCTTTAAGAGAAGAGCATAATGATACCGCTGAAAATCTGGAAATTGAACTCCCCCCATTTCCTTGGAAGCCTTGAGCTTCCTGAGAGCTATTCTTGCCCGTTTCCCATTCCAAAGGAAATTTACTAATAACCTTTCACTATCCCTATACATTCCATGTGGGAGTGCGAAAGGAAGCATGCTTAAAATATAATTTATTTTTGGGGAGAGAGACATCTTGATTGTTTCAAGCCTACCCCACCAAGACAAATGGAGGGGCATCCATGTATAAGTCATTTTACGGACCAAGTGCAATAAGCTGCCCACATTTGCTTTAATTGTTTCCTCCCGTGATGCACTATATTGCGCACCTAAATACTTGATTTTGTCTGACTCCCAGTGAAAAGGGAAAGCAGCCATGAGATCAGCAGTCGGGATCCCATTTAGAGGGAAGGCGACAGATTTAGTCCAGTTAATTTTATAACCGGAGATGGAGGAATATAGATCAATTAAAGTTAGGATTGTCGACACCTCCGTCGGTTGAGTGAACAAAAGAAGATCATCGGCATAGGCTGACAGCTTAACCTGGAGGTCACCTATCTCGATGCCGGTTAGCGCAGCCTGTTGTCTAATGGCAATAGCCAAGGGCTCTAAGGCTAAATTAAACAGGAGAGGGGACAAAGGGCAGCCCTGCCGAGTTCCCCTATGAAGAGAGAAGGGGCGGGATAAAGCCCCATTGGCCAGAATACGGGCGCTGGTATTTAAATATAACACTCTCACCAATTTGATGAACTCATCCCCTAAGTCAAACCACTCAAGGGCCGAGAAGAGGAAGGACCACTCAAGCCTGTCAAAGGCCTTCTCAGCATCAAGTGAGAGGCCAATATAGGGAGTTCGAGACGCAGAAGCCCTTTCCAATAAATTACAGAAGAGACGAGCATTATCAGAGGTTGCTCTCCCTGGAACAAAGCCACACTGATCTGGATGAATCAAGTCGCCAATGACCTTGGAAAGCCTGTTCGCCAGGATACTTGATTTACGCAAGTATCCTGGCGAACAGGCTTTCCAAGGTCATTGGCGACTTGATTCATCCAGATCAGCGTTTAATAAGGATATTGGCCTATAGTTGGTCACAAATCTGGGGTCCCTCCCTGGCTTTTCAAGAACTACGATCGTGGCTTCAGCAAAATTACCAGTAGAACCTCGCCCTTCCACCAGCTCTTGATAGTATACCAGCAAGTGTGGAAGCAGCGCTTCGCAGAACACTTTATAAAACTCAGCAGGGATTCCATCCGGACCAGCTGCCTTGCCCCCAGCCAGAGAACCAATGACCATCTTCAACTCCGTGCTAGAGAAGGGCTTGCCCAAACTCTTTGATTGTTGCGGCGTCGCTGTGGGATGGGTCAGACCCTGCACGAAGTCTGAGAAGGCCTTTGGTTCGGTTTTTAGTTCAGAGGAATATAGCTTGTCATAGTATTTAGAAAATTCCTCCAGAATTTGCAAATTTTTGGACTGGCTCACTGAGTTGTCATCCAGGATAGAAGCAATTTTCTTTTTATCTGAATGCCCTTTCAGAGTATTAGCCAGGGATCTACTGGCCCTATTCTGCTCGACATGATATCTAGCAGCTTGTTTAAGTAGCGCTTGATCGACCTCTGAAGCTAGGATTTCGTTTTATTGAAATCTTAAGCGCTGCAATCTATACAGTATACATGTGTCGGGTTGCTTACACCATAGTCGTTCCCCTGCCTTAATTTGCTTATCTAAAGCTAAAAGCTGCGCCTTTTTCTTTCTACTTTCTCTAATCGAAAAACTAGTGATGGTGGCGCGGATGTGGGCCTTGAAGGCCTCCCACCAGGCCCAGCTCGCAGAATCCCCCAGTTTATTAAACTCAAAGTAGGCACTGATAGCAGCCTTGATCTCCTCTTGGAAGGAGAGCTCTGCCAGCCATGCTCTATTAAACGACCAAGACGGAGTAGTCCTCTCCAGCTCAGGGACCCCGACTGTTAATGTAATGGCTGCATGATCTGAGATAGTTATACTCTCTATGGTCGCTACGCATTCACTGGTGACAAGGGACTTAGACACTAAGAAGTAATCAATCCGGGAAAAAGATTTATGCGAGGAGGAGAAGAAGGTATAATCTTTATCTGTGGGATGCAGGACTCTCCAGATATCGACTAGGCAACAGGATTCTATCAGAGCCGACACAGCTAAGCCAGCTCGAGAGGGCCTCTCCACTCTCCCGGGATTACGGTCGATGATCGAATCCCTGACCATATTAAAGTCTCTGCCTAAGATAATGGGAAACTCCATCTCCGCCTGTATCCTAGCTGATAACGAACGAAAAAATACAGGGTCATCACAGTTAGGGCCATACACATTCAATATAAGAAAGGACCCTCCCCCCACCTGTATTAGGGTCTTGACCCATCTGTCTGAGGCATCATTGCAGGAACTTTCAACCGTGGCCCCTAGTGCTTTCCTTATTAAGGTGACCACCTCATTTCTTTTATGAACTGCTGGGGAGGAGCCGATTACCTGATACTGTTTATTATCCAGCTTACTGATCTCCTGAGCAGTGAGGTGCGTTTCTTGTAACATGATAATATCTTTTCTTTCTTTTAGCTGGAGTCTTAATGCCTTTAACATTTAAGGAGAAAAGATTTAGCCCACTAGTCATTAGAACTTATGCAAATGACAACCCCATCACAAATCACGCAAGCAGCCCCACAACCAGACCATGATATAGAACTACCATCCCCCTTCCCCAGAGAACCCCCAACAGAACCCCTTAATAACAATGACAACAGAAAAACACAAAAAAATGGGTGAGACAGCATGACCATTCACACATGGCGCAGCCAGGACCCGTCCTAGCTTACAACTGTAGGGACAGGATTTATATAAGGAAAAATGAAAGGAGAAACAAAACACGAGACCTCTCAACTCAAGCAGGCAAGGC
Source organism: Ichthyophis bannanicus (assembly GCA_033557465.1). NCBI lineage: Eukaryota > Metazoa > Chordata > Amphibia > Gymnophiona > Ichthyophiidae > Ichthyophis > Ichthyophis bannanicus. The sequence goes on from CM066031.1 coordinate 83,776,259, forward strand.
TTAAAACACACACAGACTTAAAGTCCACATGAGATGTGATTTCTTTTGTCATCACATAAGAACATAAGAACATAAGACATGCCATACTGGGTCAGACCGAGGTCCATCAAGCCCAGTATCCTGTTTCCAACAGTGGCCAATCTAGGTCATACGTACCTAGCAATATCCCCAAAAGACACAGGTTCCACAATGCTTGTACTGGGTCAAGCATTGATATCCTGGGTCCCTTTTTAATAGTGGTTTATGGACCTTTCCTCCAGGAACTTGTCCAAACCTTTTTTAAACCCAGCTATACTAACAGCCCTTACTACATCCTCCGGTAACAGATTCCAGAGTTTGATTACACGTTGAGTGAAAAAATATTTTCTCTTATTTGTCTTAAATAGTTTACCCTGTAACTTCATTACATGTCCCCTAGTCTTTCTATATTCTGATAGCGTAAACAATTGATCCACTTTTATCCGTTCCACTCCATTCATTAATTTATAGACCTCTATCATATCTCCCCTCAGCCGTCTCTTTTCCAGGTTAAAGAGCCCTAACCTTTTTAGCCTCTCTTCATAGGAGTAGCCTTCCATCCCCTTCACCAATTTGGTGGCTCTTCTCTGTACTTTTTCTAATAACGCTATGTCCTTTTTAAGATACGGTGACCAGAATTGCACACAATATTCAAGGTGCGGTCGTACCATGGAGCGATACAGAGGCATTATAATATCCTTTGTTTTATTCTCCCTTTCCTTACGATACCTAGCATTCTATTTGCTTTCTTGGCCGCCGCTGCACACTGGGCAGAGGGTTTTAACATGTTATCCACGATGACTCCTACATCTTTTTCCTGGGTGGTGGTTTCTAATGTGGAGCCTTGCATCGTGTAACTATAGTGTGGGTTGTTATTTCCTAGGTGCATAACTTTGCACTTGTCCACATTAAATTTCATCTGCCATTTGGATGCCCAGTCTTCCAATTTATCCAGATCCTCCTGCAGTTTTCCACAATCCTCTTGGGTTTTAACAACTTTAAACAGTTTTGTGTCATCTGCAAATTTGATAACCTCACTAGTTATTCCCTTTTCCAGGTCATTTATGAATATGTCAAAAAGTAGCGGACCCAGTACAGATCCCTGGGGTACTCCACTATTCACCTTTTTCCATTGGGAATATTGGCCATTTAGCCCTACCCTCTGCTTTCTATCTTTTAACCAGTTCCCGATCCACAATAGTACACTGCCTCCTATCCCATGACTTTTTAGCTTTGCCAAAAGTCTCTGATGGGGGACCTTGTCAAAAGCTTTCTGAAAGTCCAGATACACTATATCAACCGACTCACCTTTGTCTACCTGTTTATGCACACCTTCAAAAAAACAAATCAGATTAGTAAGACAAGATCTTCCTTGTCTAAAGCCATGTTGGCTGTCTCCCATTAGGCCATGACTATCTACATGCTGTGTAATTTTGTTCTTTATGATGGTTTCTACCATTTTCCCTGGTACTGACGTCAGGCTCACCGGTCTGTAATTTCCCGGGTCACCCCTGGAACCCTTTTTAAAAATTGGTGTTACGTTGGCGACCCTCCAATCTTCAGGTATTACAGATGATTTTAATGAAAGTTCACAGATTACCAATAGCAGGTCTGCAATCTCATATTTCAGTTCTTTCAACACTCTGGGATGTATACCATCCGGTCCAGGTGATTTGCTACTATTCAGTTTATCAAATAGTTGTAATATATCTTCCCGGTGTAGCGATATTTCTCTCAATTCCTCTGCAGTATCACCTTTAAATACCACTTCAGTCTTGGGTAACATCCCTACATCTTCCTCAGTAAAGACCGAAGCAAAGAATTCATTCAGTCTCTCTGCTATAGCCTTGTCTCCTCTTACTGCCCCTTTTACCCCTCTATCATCTAATGGTCCAATTGACTCTCTCACAGGCCTTTTGCTACGAATGTACTTGAAAAAGTCTTTATTTCGTGTTTTTGCTTCCGTAGCGAGTTTCTTCTCAAATTCCCGCTTTGCCTGCCTTATCAATGCATCACCCAGAGCAGACCAACTGCGTATCACATACGATAGCACAAGCCACTGGGCCTCTGTCAAAGAGCAAGTCACTAGGCCTCAGGAAGAGTACTTGCGGCCAGGGTGGCCGCCCAACTGAGCATAACCAGAATGAGTACTGACACACCGGGCAGAGACAGTTAGTTTTGATGCATTAATAAAGCCTCCTGCTCTTCTATGAACCGAGTAAGAGCTGCCGGGTCCTCAAACACTTTGGTAGAATTGTTCAAGGTAACTTTGAATATCGCCGGGTTGAAAAGGCCATATTTGGCTTGAAGATGACGAAGTCTCGGCCTGAGCGCAAGAAACTGCTTTCTCTTTTCCACCGTTGGTTTACTATAATCCGGGTAAAGATTTACCTTCTGACCCTCATACTGGAGGGCTGGATTCGCCTTGGCCGCAGCCAACAGCTGCACTGCCTGTTGATGCCGAAGGACACAAAAGATTAGAGGACGCGACCTTTGACTGTGCATGTTGGGCGTTGATGGTATCCGATGCGCCCGCTCAATCTCCAGTGGCCGAGAGAAATCTACTTTCAGAAGTTTAGGTAGCAGGGATTCCAGGAACCGTATAGGGTCACCCCCCTCCATTCCTTCTTTGAGTCCCACGATTCGAATATTGTTGCGCCTGGCTCTGTTATTCATATCCTCAATACTCCTTTCAAGGCGATCCACCCTCTGCGCCATCTTTGCTTGCTGCTTGGCCCTCTTCTCGCACCTAGCCATTGACGCCTCCGCAGTTTCCATACGAAACGTTAAAGTTTGCATCTGGGATCGCAGATCTCTCAAATCCGTTTGCACCGCTAGCAACGACTCCCCATTAGAGTCCACCCAAGCCCGTATTGCCCGGATTTCCCGCAACATCTCTTGTAGGCTCTCCGTCGTTTCTTGTTGTGGTGCCATTTTTTGTGGGGAGAGTGGATCAGTCTTGGATCTCTTAGAGCCCGTCGCCGAAGGGTTTGCAAACTCCAACCGGGTCTGCTTGCTGCCAGCCATCCCAGCTACCTTTGACCCAGCTTACTCGGTAGGAAATAAGCAAATTCCCGCTGAGTGAACAGGATTAGTTGACAGGGTCCACGGGAGATAATTCTTATGCGACCATGTTGGAGTCTTGCTGGCTCCGCCTCCAACAATTTGTAATCTTCAAGGCTGAAAGCATTTCTACTAATTAGTTTTACCTTGACCTGTATTTCTCTGGGCTCACATTCTGAACACTTCTGCACAAAACATGGCTTCCCAGACTGTAGCAGGCCTCATAACATATACTTTCTCTTATAGCCCACGTGCTGTTATTTCTGGCCATAGACAGGATGCTTGTGTGCGTTGCAGGCTGGCAGAAGTATAAACATAGAAGGCATATGAAGCAGATCTGAGCAGAACTATCCCTAAGCCAAAATATCCCAACAGGTGCACTCATCCAATTTGGTAATTTTGGGGGCTTTTTGTCTCCTCAGGGTGGTGGAAGAAGAGACTCAAGCCACAATTTGCTTCGGCGACATAACATGCCCACTAAACTTTGTTTTGCCCTTCAGATGGTTACAGTTGTTTGTTTCCTGAGCTGGAGAACGAGCCTTAGGAAGTCTTAGCCGGCACTCCCACGACAATCCCTCCTAGGAAGGACTACAGCTCCCAGAGTGCACTGTGACACTCCCACACAGAAGGAGTGGAGGAGTGGCCTAGTAGTTGGGGCAAGGTACTTCAGGCCAGAAGGTCGGGGGTTCAAATCCCACTAGAGGACAGCAACCTTGGGCCGGAAGGACTGGGGTTTCTAGTCCCACAGGTGCTCCTTGTGGTCTTGGGCAAGCCACTTAACCCTCCATAGCCCATGTTCCCTGTAAAATAGTTATCTCCAAGTTATAATGCCCTGTTCAATGTAATTTCAGTTTGTTCAATGTAAACCGCACTGATGCAGAATAGCACGGTATATAAGAGAATGTAAATAAATAAAATAAAAATATATCCAGTAGGAAGGACTACAGCTCCCAGAGTGCACTGTGACGCTCCGAAACAGAGAATCTATCCTAGGAAGGACTCCAGTTCCCAGAGTGCAGTGTGACATTCCCACACAGTAATACTCACTAGGAAGGACTACAGCTCCGAGAGTGCACTGTGACACGCAGCAATACACTTTAGGAAGGACTACAACTCCCAGAGTGCACTGTGATACTCTTACACAGTAATGCCTCCTAGGAAAGACTACAACTCTTGCTCTGTGACACTCCCACACAGTAATCCCACCTAGGAAGCACTACAGCTCCCAGAGTGCACTATGACACTCCCACACAGTAATATCCCCTAGGAAGGACTACAGCTCCCAGAGTGCACTGTGATGCTCCTACACAGTGATAACCCCTAGGAAGGACTACAGCTCCTGAGAGTGCACTTTGACACACACACACAGCAATACACTCTAGGAAGGACTACAACTCCCAGAGTGCACTGTGACACTCCTACACAGTAATACCCCCTAGGAAAGACTTCAGTTCCACCACTTTGACACTCCCACACAGTAATCCCTCCTAAGAAGGACTACAGCTCCCAGAGTGCACTTGACACACACACACAGCAATACACTCTAGGAAGGACTACAACTCCCAGAGTGCACTGTGACACTCCCAAACAGTAATCCCACCTAGGAAGGACTACAGCTCCTAGAGTGCACTGTGACACTCCCACACAGTAATCCCACCTAGGAAGGACTACAGCTCCTAGAGTGCACTGTGACACTCCCACACAGTAATCCCACCTAGGAAGGACTACAGCTCCTAGAGTGCACTGTGACGCTCCCACACAGTAATATCCCCTAGGAAGGACTACAGCTCCCAGAGTGCACTGTGACACTCCCATAGAGAAACTGTAATTTATTTATAGGGCTTTGTGGCTGGAAGTTGTTCTGTGCATATAATATCTTTGTTTCTATAGATCAGACAGGTGAAATCCTCCAGGGCATTCGGTTGTTAGTAACTCCTCTCTCCTTCTCTGCTTTTTTCCACCTGACTATCTCAGGAAGTTGATCTGTGAGATGACCCAGCATTAGTACAGCCCCTTTCACAGGCTTCCCAAGGCTGGGGGAGGGCACTCAGTCTCCAGCCTCCCTCCCTCCCACTGAAACCACCCAGGAAAGAAGCTTCTTACTAGCACCAGCAAAATTCACACCACCAGCTTTGCAAAGAGGGAACCAAGGCGTGTTTCAGAGAAGGGCAGAAGAATGGCCGTAGGGTTTTCTGCTCAGCAGGTAGGAGACTGGCAGGAGGCGGGCAGCAGGGGAGGCAGTGCCACGATCCAGCCTCTGAGACACACACACGCTGCATGGGGCAAGCAGAAGGAGAAATGAATCCAGCAATGCTCAGTCCAGGAAAGAAAGTTCTGCTCTTTATTCCTTGCAAGCCTCTGAGGCTCTTCCTCCTCATTCCCCTCCCATGATGCTCTCAGTTTCTCCTTCCTGCAATATCTTTGGATTTTCTTTTCCTCTCTCGCTGTTTCTTTTGCACAATTTCTTTTGTGTCAATTTGCAGAAAATAAGACCCAGATATACATGCACGCAGGTGTACATTCAGACCTTTACACTTCATTCTCTGCACATATCCAACAGACAGGCTAAATCCTGTCTCTTCTTTCTCTATGAAACTGGCAAAATGTGTCCCTTCCTTTCTTCACACACTACTAAGTCATTTATCCACTCTTTAGTTACCTCCCATTTGGACTATTGCAACCTCCTCCTTGCTGGTCTCCCTTTCTCCTTTGGAGGTATGGTGATGAAGAGTTGTTGAGAACTTTGAAGGGTGTGAAGATGGATTTGAATTTAACGTGTTTCTTTTTTTGTGTGTAAGATTTTTATCGAAAGTCAAAAAACAAAACATAGTACAGATATCCGTAAGCAGTATACTCAGTAGAGTTATCAGTACACATACTCATCCTGGCTATATGTATTCTCAAGCAAAACTAGGGCAATTTTATATTAGGAAAATCGAGGTTACTTACCTGTAACGGGAGTTCTCCGAGGACAGCAGGATAAGTCAGCCACATGTGGTGTCGTCTCCCGACGGCGCCGAGACGGAAGTACTCTCTCTAGCCCAGAAGGGCTTTCCCTTCTGGGTGGGATGGCCCTCCCCCAGGACTCCCCAGGGACCGCCCCTAGCTCGGTCACTAAGTCCCAAGCTGAGCCAGGAGGAGCTAGGGGCGTAGGTAGGTCAGGAGAGGCCCCTGAGGGGAGGAGGGTGGGATTGTGTGGCTGACTTATCCTGCTGTCCTCGGAGAACTCCCATTACAGGTAAGTAACCTCGATTTCTCCAAGGACAAGCAGGATGAAGTCAGCCACATGTGGTGCCTCCCGAGCTGAGAAGGCTGTGGTTGTAAGGGGCCCTCTCCAAGAAGGAAGGGGAGGACACGCGGTGTAACATAGGTTTTTATTTGTCACCGGTAATGGCATATCCAATCATAGCGACAGTCATGAGCATCAACAACTTAACGAGTGCAACAGATACACAATGTAAAGTGCGGCGTAGTAATGCGCAGTAAATGTGCAACAACAGCATGTGCAATCACAACAACATGTGCAATATATGTGGGACAACAGTATGTGCAAGAACAACCAACATGTGCAATATATGTGTCACAACGGTATGTGCAAACCACTAACATGTGCAGATTTTTGGCAGACAACAGCAGGTGCCACAATGGCGACAGTCAGAAAGTCTCCTCCTTCTCCGCCCTAGGCGGCAACTATGTCAGTCAAGGGGCTGGTCCTTGCGCAGTTGCAAGGACCGCTTGACCGAGAGCCTGGTTATCCAACAGGTCGAGGCAATAGTGTCTTTGAAATGTTTGCATGGATGACCAAGTGGCCGCTTTGCAGATGTCGGTTACTGGGACCGAACGCAGGTTGGCCATGGTGGCGGCTAGCGCCCTCAGCTGGTGGGCGTTGACTGTTGGTGCATCTGCGACCCCAGCCTGGCTAAGGCAGAAGGCAACGCAGGAGGAGATCCAGAGCGACAGTGTGCGTTTGGTGACGGGGCGCCCAGGTTTGTTCGGGTCATAGGAGACGAAGAGCTGGGTGCTGCGTCTCTGTGCCGCCGTCCTGAGTAGGTAAAGGCGTAGCGCCCTAACACAGTCCAGTGTGTGGAGTCGCTCCTCTTCTGGCGAGGAGTGGGGTTCCGGGCAGAAGGTAGGTAACTCGATGGTTTGGTTGATGTGGAAGGCTGAGGCTACCTTCGGTACGAACTTGGGGTGAGTCCAGAGGGAGGCGCGCTCGCTGGAAAGTTGCGTGTACGGTGGATGTGTCACCAGGGCCTGGAGCTCGCTGATGCGCCTGGCCGAAGTGATGGCAATGAGGAACAAGGTCTTCCAGGAGACGAACTTGGAGCCAGCTGACTGCATGGGTTCAAAGGGGGGCAGCGTGAGCTGGTTGAGGACAGCGTTGAGGTCCCAGTGAGGCACTGGGTCTCTGACTGGGGGATGCAGGTTGGTCAAGCCCTTCATAAAACGGGTTACCAAGGGGAGTTGAGCGATTGAGCTGTCCTCGATGCGGTCGTGAAGGGCCGCGATAGCTGCTAGGTGAACCCGAATGGACTGGGGTTGCAGGCCTTGTTTCGCCAGCGAGGTCAAGTATTGGAGAACTTTGGGTGCTGGAGCCGAGAAGGGGTCCAGTCCCTGAGCGGAGCACCAGGAGGTGAAGCGGCGCCATTTGAGGCCATAAGACTTTCTTGTTGCGGGGCGCCGTGTGGCGAGGACTACCTCCTCCACTTCTTGAGGCAAGCCAAAGGGGAACAAGGCTACCCGTTCAGCCGCCAGGCTGTCAGAGCAAGGGCTTGCAGGTTGGGGTGGAGGGTGTGTCCGTCTTCTTGGGAGAGGAGGTCGGGCACTAGCGGGAGCCGCCGTGGCGGGTGTATCGCTAGACGCCTCAGTATCGGGTACCAGCCTTGGCGAGGCCAGACTGGAGCCACTAGAATCGCTCGTGTCTTGTCGGAGATGATGCGCTGTATCACCCTGGAGATTAGGGGAATGGGGGGGAAGGCGTACACTAGTGACCACTCCCCCCATGACACGTTGAAGGCATCCGCTGTAAGGCTGAGAGCGGATGGGCGCTTGGAGCAAAAGGTTTTGCACTTCGTATTCTGTTCCAACGCGAAGAGGTCGATCTCCGGGTGGCCCCAGTCCTTGAAGAGGGAGCGGGCAATGTTTGTCTTGAGAGACCATTCGTGCGGGTTGAGCTGGCGGCTGAGCCTGTCTGCTAACTCGTTTTCCATACCTGGCAGGTAGGAGGCCCGGAGAAAACAGCGTTTGGAGATTGCGAATGCGCAGAGGAGGAGCGCCTCCCTGCAGAGGGGGCGGGATCCCGTACCCCCTTGCTTGTTCATGTAGAACATGGCAACCTGGTTGTCCGTCCGTATCAGGACGATATTTCCGCTGAGGAGGTTCTGGAAGGCCTCCAGGGCATAGCGAATGGCTCGGAGCTCCAGGAGGTTGATGTGCTGGTGCCTTTCTTGCTCCGACCAGGCGCCCTGTGTTCGGAGATGCAGGCAATGCGCCCCCCAGCCCACCGGGGAAGCGTCGGTGGTGATGGTCAAGTGGTGCGTCGGCTGTGAAAGGGGGCTGCCCCGTGAGAGGTTGCTTTCGTTGGTCCACCACCCGATGGAGGCGGAGACCGTGTCGGTCAGTGGAATGGCTGTGCTCAGTGGCTGGCTGTGTTGGGACCAGTGCGCCCGCAGGTGCCACTGCAGGCGGCGCATGTGGAGCTTTGCTAGGGAGACTGTCTGGGTCGCGGCTGCCATGTGGCCTAGGAGACGGAGGAGTGTCCTGGCGGTGGAAGTCCTGTCCGCTTGTACCCGGAGTACTAGGCTCTTGATGGATTCCTTTCGCAGCTGCGGCAGGAAAGCCCTCGCTTTGGTGGTGTCTATAAGCGCCCCTATGAACTCCAGCCGCTGGGAAGGGCGAAGGCGGGATTTCTGGTAGTTTACTAGGAAGCCCAGAGCCGATAGCAGGGCAATGGTTGCGCGAGTCGCCCTCCTGGCCTCCTTGAAGGAGGGGGCTGAGATGAGCCAATCGTCCAAGTAGGGGAACAGGCAGATTCCTTGCTTGCGGAGGTGGGCTGCCACGACCGCCACACATTTTGTGAATACTCTTGGAGCCGGGGACAAGCCGAATGGGAGGACTTTGTACTAAAAATGCCTCCCCATCGCTCGGAAGCGCAGGTACTGCCTGAAATCCGGGTGTATCGGAACATGCGTGTACGCTTCCAGGAGATCCAGGGACGTAAGCCACTCGTTGTGTTGGATGAGTGGGAGAATGGACCCTAGGGAATGCATGCGGAACTTCTCCTTGATGATGAATTTGTTGAGCGCCCGTAGGTCGAGGATGGGGCGCGTGCCTCCTGATTTTTTTAGGATCAGGAAGTATCTGGAGTAGAAGCCACAGTGTTGTTCTGACTCTGGAACCGGCTCGATGGCTTTGGAGGATAGGAGAGCTTGGATCTCTTCTGCCAGTGGAGAAGAGGGGTCCTCTGATGCTCTGCACGAGGGAAGTCCATGTTGTATTGGCGGTGAGACGAACTTTAAGCGGTAGCCGTCCTTGACGATGCTGAGCACCCATTTGTCCGAGGTTATGGACTGCCAGGCTGGGAGGAACATGGCCAGGCGGCCCCCCGTAGGGGGTTTGGCCGAGTGCTGGACGTCAAAAGGGCTGGCTGGACTTCCCTGCGCCGGGTTGGGAGGGCTTCTGCTGCTTCCTATCTCGTTGCCGAGGTTTCTGCCGGTATGAGTGCTGGGCAGATTGTGACTTGTAGCGAGGCTGCCACCTCTGGTAGGAGCTATAGTGGCGCTTGGGGCCCGAGAAGGGTTGCCTTTGATGGTAGGAATTCTTGCGACCGCGTTCCAGGCCTTCGTCTGACAAGGTCTTTAAGGTCGAGCAGTGGTCCTTCAGCGCGTTGACGGTTTCCGTGACTTTATCCCCGAAGAGGGATTCTCCCGAGCAGGGGGCATCGGCGATCCGGTCGTGGGTATCGTCCCGTAAGCCTGAAGCCTTGAGCCAAGCTAGGCCGAGTCAAAGGCGTCAAAGGCCGCCCGCACCTGATGCTTCGTACACTCTTGCAGATCCGTGAAGGTGGCTGCTTGCGTTTCCTGGCTGCAGGTGGTTGCCTTCAGCTTTTCCAGGAGAGCATCCTGGTAAAGGGCGTGCTGCAGCTGGTGGGCCGAGATCCTGGCGCACAGCATGGCTCCTTGATACACCTTTCTGCCCATATCATCAAGCAATTTCTGTTCTTTTCCGGGGGGGGCAGTTGGCGTGGGTACGCGTGGATTTGGAGCGTTTCAGGGCCGATTCCACCATGATGGAGTGATGGGGAAGCTGAGGTTTGTCGAAGCCGGGGGCGGCCTGAACTTGGTACTTTGCATCGAGCTTCCGAGACACTGGGGGTGCGGAGGAGGGGTTCTTCCAGAGATTCATGAGGTTCTCACGCAGTAGTGGGTAAACAGGGATGGAGGCCGTGGATTTAGGGGCTTCCAAGAACTTGCGCGCTGCTAGTGTCTCCGGGTGCTGGTCAGGGGCGTCGCCTGAACTAGGCAAGTTGAGCGTGCTGGCAATTTTTTGGAGGAACTTAGAATAGGTGAGGTCCTCTGGAGGAGGGGGTTCCACGCCGTGGCTCGAGGCCTCCGGATCAACCGTGATCTCAGGGGACACCGGGGTAGAGGCTTTTCCCTGGTCTGAAGATCTGTCCATCACCTCCTCCTCTCCCACGGTGTCAGCTTCGCCGGCCGGGGGCGCGGGGGTCAAGCTGCGGGCGGCGGCCTCTGGCTCTGGGGCAATCGGGGCTGCCGGAGTCGATGCTCGAGTCCACTGCTGGAAGAAGTTGGAGAGGAGGGACACAAGGTCCTTGTTAGCCCCCTCGGGGAGTGAACCCACTAGCCCTTGAAGGGAGTCCTGGCCTTGAGGACCCGCAGGTGGGGGAGAGGACTCGAGGTCCAGAAGGGGCAGAGGAGAGGCGTACCTGCTGGAGGCTGGTGAGGAGCTGTCCCTGTGGTGGCACCGGTTCCTGGCGGCGCGGTGGCAGCGCTCTCGGCCGTGCCGGTAGCTGCTGCTGCCTCTACTGCTGCTGCTGCTGTCGCGCCGTCGTCTGCGCCGTCCGCGATGGCGCGATTCTGAGTCCTCTGAAGATTCACGTCTTCTATGTCCGCGCCGGCTCTGACGGCGCGGGGAGAAGCTCCTCTTCTTTTTGCGACTCCGTCGGCGCTGGAAGTCCGCGCTGAGGGGGGAGGAGCTAGAGCCGGAAGTGCCGTCCTCCAAGATGGCCGCCGCCATGCCCGCCACGCGGGCGGAGGCTCCAGAAGACTGCTGAGACTCCCGGGGAGCAGCGGAGAGGCCGGGGACCGGGCGCGCTGGTTCAGATGTACAGCGGCCGGGGGCGGAGGCCCTGAGAGGCGCGCCCGAGGCCGAGGGGAGCACTTGTGGGCCGGCGGTAGCCGGAACAGCTGATGGGCCCGCCTGCAGAGCCGGAGTGCTGAGGAGAGCCGAAGTTGGAAACAGCTCCCGGAGAAGATTCCTGCGGCACTTTCTCGCCCTCGGGGACATCTTGCTGCAGTGGGCGCAGTCGTTGACCTGATGTGAAGGTCCCAGGCATAGAATGCAGCAGGTATGTGCGTCCGTAGCATTCATTTTGCGGGAGCACCGGGGGCATTTCTTGAACCCGGGCTTAGGCATGGTGAAAAAATCCAATCTTTGCCAGAGATGTAAGTTAAAACAAAGAAACAAAAACAAAAGATGAGAGAGTTGGAGATCCGTCTTGCTGGCAAGGCGGAAGATGAAAAAGTGACCGAGCTAGGGGCGGTCCCTGGGGAGGTCCTGGGGGAGGGCCATCCCACCCAGAAGGGAAAGCCCTTCTGGCCTAGAGAGAGTACTTCCGTCTCGGCGCCGTCGGGAGACGACACCACATGTGGCTGACTTCATCCTGCTTGTCCTTGGAGAACAATAGTTCCCCTACAGTAGTAAACTTTGAGAATAGAACGTTAAGAATAAAAATTGGTTTACTTGCAAATAAGCATTAGTAGTCATTGAGAATGCCAAAACAGAACATTATAGAACAAAGATATCATACCGGGGGCGGGGGGGGGGGGGGGTGGCATCTAGCTATCCTGCAATACTGCTAACCAAACCAGAGTGGTGACTTTCTTTATCTATCCCTTCCCTACCCTCCCTTCCTTACTTATATTGTGAACACAATGCCAAGGAGGAGGATTACAAGGCACAGACGAGCTTGACAGAACAGAAAGGATAAAGAGACACAAGAAACTTATCAGTTTGTGGAATACCTGGAGGATCAGTTAGCGTGTGGAGGAGTATGAACAATGGGAGTCAAGGCACTGTCAAACGTCCTGTCTACTAGCAGTTAGATTGGTAGAAAATGTCCCCATAGATGGGATAACTTGTTCATTTTACCATGCAGCTCTGTGGTCATCTTCTCCAAGCGGTAGAGGTCCCAGACCTTCACCATTCATTCATCATATATAGGTACGGCGATTCTCTTCCAGTATCGGCTAACCACCGAGCAGGCAGCCAGAAATAAGCATTGAGTCATTCGCATTTGGTCTTTGGTCAGAGGATCATCATGGAAATAGCCTAATATACAATGTTCAGCGTCAAACGGGAAAGAGATCTTCAGTTGTTGAGTTACTCTAGTAAATATCTGCAGCCAGTAAGATTGAATTTTTGGGCAATCCCACCACATGTGAAAGAATATTCCCATTTTTCCACATAATCTCCAACATAAGAGATCATCAGCACGCTTCCACCGATGAAGTCGGAATAACCGACATTCTTAAAGCAATTCGTAACTGGGTATTAACTAGCAATAAAGATATGGAGCAAGAATGTGCATAGTGAAATACATCATCCCAAAAATCTTCCAGGTTAGGGCTCTTTAACCTGGAAAAGAGATGGCTGAGGGGAGATATGATAGAAGTCTATAAATTAATGAATGGAGTGGAACGGGTAAACGCAGATCGATTGTTTACGTTATCAGAATATATAAAGACTAGGGGACATGCAATGAAGCTACAGGGTAAACTATTTAAGACTAATAAAAGAAAATATTTTTTCACTCAACGTGTAATCAAACTCTGGAATTTGTTACTGGAGGAAGTAGTAAAGGCTGTTAGTGTAGCTGGGTTTAAAAAAGGTTTGGACAAGTTCCTGGAGAAAAGGTCCATAAACCATTATTAAGAAGGGACCCAGGATATCAATGCTTGACCCAATACAAGCATTGTGGAACCTGTGTCTTTTGGGGAAACTGCTAGGTACTGTAAACAGGGGCAGTTGGTGAATGTTCCACTATCTTGGCAAGGTACTGAAGTCACCCAACTTGCAAAGGATTGTGGATGTTGCAGTTCATTCATTCATCACCAGCCATTAACAATAATAATAAATTTGTAGTTGCTCGAGTGTAAGCAAAAATGAAAGTTTATTTATGGGGTGTTTTCCTCCCACAAAAGTAATGCTTGGTAACATCAAAAGGATATTCTTTCCAAGGACAAACAAAATAAGGTAACTGAAATAATATACCAAATAAGAAAGGCTTTGAAGGAACTGAGAAGGCTTTCGTATAACAGCTGCTAATTAACTTCTTAGCAGTGCTGCCTTGAAGAAACAAACCCAAAAAGGAAAACTTTCTGTATATCAAAAACACAGCTTTCTTTCTCACACAGAAAAGAAGCTCCCTCTTAGCTCCACGTGTGCACTGGTGCCTTCTATTACACTCAGGTGCTGAACAGGCCCCAAACTTGTTAACTCTTTCTCCACGTGGCTTCAACGCTACCCAAAGGCTTTTCTCCCCAGGAAATGCTTTTTGGGCTGCTACTACGAATATACAAGGTCCTTTTGGTGTTTGATCTTTATCTGTGCAATAACTCAGAACAGCAGCTTAGTTAGAGAGCAATCCATACATTGATCATCTAAATCTGATATTTTCCCTTGCTCCTGAAATATCATTTGATCATTTTCATTCAACAGCTCAGAGGACCTCCCTAACTGATTATTATCAGAACAGTAATTGTTTCCCTGCTGTCCTCCATGTTTAAAGCTAGGGAACAATTCAGAGTTCATACCTGAGATCACGTTGCCATTAGGTTTTCTCTCTGTATATGTTGACCAGTAAGAAGTGTAACTTCTGTGCCCACTTCTCCAGTCAGAACCTCTGGTCTTCAAGTCCCTTTTCTCATACCTTCTGGAATAGGACTTAGAGCCCCTGCCAAATGCAGCCGTCTCCCTCAAGGGTACTGTCTGAGAATTCCTGGCTGAATATCTCCAAGCCTCTGGCTTCCTCCAGTCCAATGAAGATTGGTGGCCACTGGAACTTCCCTCCACATACGTACTGCCGTGGGCTCTTCTTTTAGACCTTTTAAATGTTCTGCTTTTCTTCCTTGTCCTTCGGATCAGTCTCTCTGGCTCTTGCTCTCTCTTGTGCTGTCCTGGCTCTTCTCTCCTGTGTGGTCCTTCTCTCTTGTGTGGACCTCCTCCTACCTTCTGTGGTGGAAATCTTTTACCTTTAAAGTGCCCTAATGGCCACTCCACCCTAGCACAATCCAGGTGCTCTGAATCAGGCCCTGCCCTAGGAGATTGGTGATTAGGGATTGCATCATTGCTTCCTTGATTAAGCACATGTTCCCCTGCTTCTACTCTCCTAGAAGCCTTCTGTACAGCAGTGCATTTGGGGTCTGGTAGTCTTTTTGGAAAAGAAGCAGTTTTAGTGCTTTTACCAGCCAGCACAGGTTGCCTATTCAGAGTCAATTCACCTCTTGTATTCTTTCTCTTTGAACCGTGATAAACTTCCTTATCACATACCCCCCTGCTTAAGTTATTACGGACTGGTTCAAGTTGTAAAACCTTCTTCCTACAGTCCGTAATACCTACGAGAGTATTATCTTCTGGGTGTTCACCTTCTTCTTGTCTTATTTTAGGGACATCCTCAGTTACAGGCCTCTCCCTCCAAGATTTACGTACATTAATGTGGTAGGTCTGCCTACGCCCTTTTGTGCTCTCGACCACATAAGATACGGGGCTCACCTGTTTAACAACCTTCCAGGGCCCCTTCCAATGTACTTCAAATTTTGGTGCTGTACCCGCTATCTGTACCAAAACCTTTTCTCCAATATTTAATTGGCGGCTTTTGGCCTTTCTGTCATACCACCCTTTCTGACGTACTTGACTGTCCTGCAGGTTTTTCTCAGCAACCTGAGAGGTCCTTTTTAAACGTGCCCTTAAGTCACGTAAAAACTGTGGAACTTCCTGATTCTCTGGTTCAGTATCTAACCATTGCTCCCTCAAAATATCTAACAAACCACGTGGGGCCCTACCATACATCAATTCATATGGGGATACACCTAGGGAAACCTGAATCCGTTCCCTGCAGGCATATAAAACAAAGGGTAATAGCATATCCCATTCCTTTAAATTCCCTGCTAACCCCCTTCTCAACATCTGTTTGAGAGCTTGGTTGAATCTCTCAACCAACCCACTTGACTGGGGGTGGTAGGCTGCAGTTTTAACATGATGAATGCCAAAGCCATCCCAGACCTGGGCCAAATATTTGGATACAAAATTGGACCCTCGGTCAGTCAACACCTCTCTTGGGAATCCTATCTCACAAAATAATTTGACTAGCTCTAAAGCTATTGTCTTAGCAGAAATATTCCTTAATGGCATGGCCCAGGGAAACCTTGTTGCCTGGTCTACCATAACTAGGATATATTGAAAACCTCTGGGTGTTTTGACTAATGGGCCTACTATATCCATAGCGATGTGACCTATTGGGTCTGTCATGATTGGCATGGGAATCAAAGGCACCACCTTTGGGTGTGTTGCCGTAACCCGCTGGCACGCTGGACATGCAGCACAAAACTAGGCAGTTTCTTTGAATATACCTGGCCAGTAAAAACGTATTAGTATTTGATCCAGTGTTCCTTGCAGCCCCTTATGACCCCCTACTGGATGATCATGTGCTAGTTTGAGAACTAGTCCCTTAAAAGTTGTGGGTACCACTAATTGCTTACGTATGGTCCCATTTCTGGGGTCCTCACTCTCTCTATATAATATTTCATTATCTAGTATGAATCTAGGCAAAACCTCCCTGACCTCCTGAGCATATTCAAAAGCTCGAGTGAGAGCTTGATCAGCTCTCTGTTCCTGTGGAAAGTTGGGAAACTTTTCCACTAACTGAGCTGGCACCCAGGGTAAGCTTTGACCTGCCTCCATCTCAGCCCTACCCTGTGCCCTGCAAAGTCTCTCACGACGCTTTTGTGCTTTCAACTTTCTTACTTTCCCAGATGGTGGAGTTGTTAAGTCATCATGAGAGGGTAATTCTCCTAATAACTCTGCCTGTTCCCCCTTCCCCTGGCTCTCTATCTTAGCCTGTGGACGGGGGGATACAAGGCCCCTCTTCTGCCCTAGTTCTTCCACTAACCCTTGCTTAAACTTTGGCCGGTCTCTTCCAAGAACCAAATCAAATGGAAGCCTAGGTACCTTTGCTAAAGGTATTTCCTCTTGTACCCCCAAGCCCTTAATCATTAGCTTGTACGCAGGATATGCTGAAGCAGCACCATGAATGCACCTAATATAAACCTTGCTTTCAGGGGTTCTGGGCTCAAATCCTTCTTGGGCCTCTATCCTCTTCCAAAGCCTTTTTGACAGCATACTCTGGTCTGCCCCAGAGTCTAACAGAGCATTCGTGGTAATTCCCTGCACATCAACCACCAAAAGGAAACCTTCCTTAGGCTGTTTTAAATCAACACCTACCAAGCTAGTGTGAACCTGGCATTCCTTTACCAAATGTCCCCATTTTCCATATTTGTAACAATTTTTCTTAACTCCACTTTATATTCTGGTTAGGTACAGTACTATTATTCTCAGAAACAACATTTTTAACCATTTTCTTTTCTGATACAGCACAGCTTGCCTCAGCACCAACCTTCAGAGGGCCACCCATTCTATGGCAAGCCTGCGTGGCTTCCAAGAACCTCTCTGCTAACATGGTTGCCTCTCCCAGGTTCCGGCAATTTTGCTGTATAAGGAAAGTGTGCAAGTCTTTTGGCACAGCAGACATGAATTGTTCAAGCATAATAATGTCTAATAACATTTCCATATTCTTTCCCTCAGGCTCCAACCATTTAATAGCCAATCCTCTGATTCTCTGACTCAGAGCCCTGGGTGTTTCACCCACTCTTAATGCAGTAGCTCTAAACATTCGCCTATACTCTGAAACAGACAACCCTAGGCGATCTCTTATAGCAGCTTTCACATCTCTATAATTTAAAGCTTGAGCTGCTGGCATTGCTCTATAGGCGGCAAGCGCCTCCCCAGTTAATGAGGTTGCCAGCCTTACTGCCCACTGGGTCTTTGGCCATGCTAATGCTTGTGCCACTCTCTCAAAAGATTCAAGGAAATCATCAACATTATCATCTGATGTGAGTTTCCCAAAACTAAATACCCCAATTCCTTGATTAAGTCCCACATTGTCCACATGTGGAATACCAGGAGTCTCTGCCTGTTTTGCACCTGCACCACCTTGGGTGTGAAGAGCAATTAGCGCTTGCACAAGGTCCAGCACTGGCTTCTGTTGTTCTGTCAAAGCTTTGATTGCAGAATCCTGAACCTGCTGTGCGACCTCTTGTTGCCTGGCAAATTGAGCTGCCATCCAGCTGACCAGTTCCTTAGGATCCATCTCTGTATATCCCTGCAAGGAAACAAAAGCAGGATGTAATCTCTTCTGTCTCTAAAGTTGCTAATTTCCCCCTTAGAAGAGTAAATTGACGCCAAAGCTTAGGCGTTGACCAACACTTATGTTGCTGCTCAAGAGCAGCTATTTGGGCTCGAAGATAATTCTGGGTGATTGTTGTCTGACGATTGTAAGCTGCAGATAGGGAAATGACCTGTCCTCTAAGAACTGCTTTACCTGCTTCCCATAATAAGAAGTGCGGTGTCTCTTTTCCTTCATTATGAGATAGGTATTCCTTCCAGCCCTTTGCATCTGTTTCACAAAATCTATGTTTTTCAATAGGTTCTTAGGAAAAGCCCACGAACGAGGGGGGGTTTCGGTATTTCTGAGATCACACTCCAGAGAAAGAATACAGTGGTCTGAAGGTCCCCTAGTTCCAATCTGAACTTGATCAATTTGAGATGCTAACTGTTTGGACACTAGCCACATATCTATGCGTGAGTGGGTGTGATGCACAGAAGAGAAGAAGGTATAGTCCCTTTTTCCCAGGTGCTGAGAACGCCACACATCATCCAAAGCAAAAGTTGAGATTAATGTAGAGAGAGATTGAGAGGGTCCTGATGGTAATTTATGACTCGAAGATCTATCTAAATCTGTAAAAACGCAATTAAATCTGCCCCCATTACTATGTCCCTGGTCACCTGGGTTGCCAAGACCTCCATAAGGTTTGCTAAAGATTGGACAATTTCAGTAGGAGGGAGGTATACATTGACAAAGAAGATCGCAGCCCCAAAAAGTGTGCCTGACAGTATTAAGAAGAGACCTTTAGGGTCTTGTACCTGATTTATGAGTTGAAAGGGGCATTTCTATGAGAACATGATGGCTACTCCTCTTTTATGAGTAGAGAAACCCGCCGAGTAGACTACAGGGAATTTGCGGGATTTTAAGCAAGTGTGCGCCCCAGGGGCTAGATGCGTTTCCTGTAGGAAAGCTATATCTGCACGTTCTCTGTGAATATGCTCAACTACTCTATGTCTCTTAACGGGGTTGTGTAAGCCCCTAACATTTCAGGAGATTAATTTAAGCATTACCTATTAGGGCAATCCAAGATGTGATACGCTCTATCAAAGGGGGAACAAGAAATATCCTGGAATATTAGGGGCTTACACAACCCCGTTCCCTTCACTCAAAAGTATCATTTGGCATTTATCCGGACAGGCGTTCCCACCGATCTGCTTCCTCCAGCATTGTTGATCTCTCCACCTTCCACCTCTATTCTGCACCAATATAGCTGTACCTTCCTCCGTCCTCCTTGTCTTACCCCTTCGAACCACCTCCCCCCTTCCCCCTCATTGGCTGGTACTCCTTTTGCTGAAATCACAGGATTGCTTCCCGCTCAGGAGAACCCCTATCATGAATGGGTGACCTTCCCACCCTTAGGAGGACGCTAGATGAAAGGTCTAATCCAGCTAACATTCCAATAGTCTCACTCCCTTGGAAAATGAATAAACAGTCTGACCTGCTATTTGTCATCTCTGCCCATACCTTATTTCTTATAAATTCGCTGACTATCTTCGAAACTGAGATCTATATAATAGATGGCACATAAGACATTAATAGAAGTATCTCCACTTATCAGCTTCAGGTGTACTGAGGTTCTTTGAGGAGGGGCAAGGCACAACCATCCTCGCTAGAGACCTCAGCCGAAGAGACCTGAAGAAACAAAATAGAATTAACCAATTAAACAGTTCAACATGAGCCTTTTTCAAGTCAGAGCTGTGATGTCCATCCCTTGTCCAGCTGGGCTGTCTTGATCCGCTTCTGAAGAACATCTTGATCTCAGGACCTTCCGACGCTTAGGAGTGGAGACTTCCCAGTCTCCTTTTGGGTTCCGTTGTGGAAGCGAATGCTCTCCATATTGGAAGGAGTCCAGAAAGTGTAAGCAATTACACCATTCCACTCGAAGATCAGCGAGAAGGGAAAGCCCCAACGATATGGAATATTAACTGTATATAGAATATAATATAGAATATTATAATATAATATAATATAATATAGAATATAATACAGAATATTAACTGTGTGTTAAACCTTAGGTATTGGGAAAATTGCTAACTGCTGGTCCTACATTACGTTTGGGGATAGTCAAACTGCTTGATTTCCTTGTGAAGCCCTAACAGTGTTCTGAGTGTGCCCTCAGTTCAGGTATAAGCCTATGGGGCAGGGACACTTGGGTTCCCTCCCACCCTATCCCTCACCCCACCCACCCCTGGGGCTGCATTGCCTATATAGTGGCCAAAGGCTTGGGATATGCCCACATTCTCTTAACCAGCATGTTTTGTATTCAGTGCAATACCTGCGGTACTTTCATTCCAAGAAGAATCATTTGGAGCCTAAGAGCATGTCCTATGTGCCGAAGGTCATCTGCCATGCATAACGAACTGACTCTACTAAGAGAAGATCTAGCTGCCATGCATAAAGAATTGTCTCTACTGAGGGAAGAACTGGCTGCAATGAAACGCACCTCTTCTAGGATACAGACTGAACAAAGTCCACCACTGCTCCCACAAAGAGTCAAACACACCAGGAACAAATGGATCACAGTGGGTTCGGGTAGATTGTGATCTGTGACACAGAGGCATCCTATACACCAAGAGATATCCCTGCATAATGCACTCTCTGCCTTGGTTAATGAGGATGCCCAATCGAAAGAAACTGAACGGCCCTTAGAGGAGTCGGTCAATGCCCAATCTCCTGCTAAAGCACCAAATATGAAGAAAAACTCACCAAACAGAAAACTACTACTACTTGGAGATTCCATCATCAAAGACACCAGCTTGGGAACAAAGTTCAAAGGAGAGAAGATAGTCAAATACCTCTCAGGCTCCTCAGCCGGCAGGAATACAAGCCAAATTATTGATGTACTTAGCGCGGAAAGCAAACACTCCAAACTTGATGTTATCATCTACTTGGGTACAAATGACCTGGCTAGAAATAGTGCCTCTACAGTCCAAGCCCATTGTTAACACTGTAGCATTTTCAGAATTCTACCTGTTCTAGGTAAGGGGGCAAAAAGGCTAAATCGCATTAACAGCTTTAATACATGGCTCCAGACCTGGTGCAAACGAGAAGGATTCAGATTTATTGGCGACTGGGAAAACACATGGACCAACAAGAAACTACACTGTGCTGATGGACTACACCTCTCTGTCGCAGGGAAAAAAAATCGTACATGAAAAATTCAGGCAGTATGTCAATTTGCATTTAAACTAGAAGGGGGCAACGGACGGGGAAGGTCAAGTTCTGGACGCCACCCCCTGCAAAAGCAAAATAACAGAAACAACCACACTTTTAAACAACACATAAAAAGCAACTGGGAAGAACTAGGTAGAATAAAATCAATGCAAAATACACACAAGCCAGTTAAATGCTGGAAAGCAATGAGCACAAATGCTCGTAGCTTAGCCAACAAACCTCCAAACCTGGAAGCCCTAATGGTGGAAAAGGACTTGGACATTGTGGCCATTACAGAAACATGGTTTAATGAATCACATGATTGGGATGTAAAGGGGGAAGCAATCATATTGGGTGACTTTAATCTACCCGATGTAGATTGGATTACTCCTTCTGCAAATCTGGAAAGAAACAAAAAAATTGTGGATGCTATCCAAGATGCGTTACTTAGACAAATGGTAATGGAACCAACCAGGGAAAGCTCAACACTGGATTTGGTGCTCACCAACAGCGATAGCGTGTCAAATGTCTGGGTGGGCGCCCCTGTGAGCAACAGTGATCATCACATGGTGTGGTTTGAGATAAAAGCCAAGGTGCAGTCCAATCATAGCAAGCTCAAAGTCCTAAACTTCAAAAACACTGACTTCAACAAAATGGCCAAGTACCTAAAGGAGGAGCTGACAGGGTGGAAGGGGATAAGGGAACTGGAATTGCAGTGGGCTAAACTAAAAGAGGCAATAAAAGGGGCAACAGATAAATGTGTAAGAAAAGTAAATAAAAACAAGAGAAGGAAACCTATTTGTTTTTACAAAGAAGTGGCGGCTCAAATAAGGGCAAAATTCAAAAGCTTGCAAACAGAAGAATGTAATGGGTCTGCGTGTTATTGGTCACTCCAGGCCAGGAAATCCCGAACCCTTCATCTGCGGTGTGCTGTTCCGGCTGGCTGGAATCCAGGGGAATAAACACACAGACCACACAGAAGGACAGTATGCAAGTTTATTCCAAAGGGTGGAGGGATTGTCGGTACTTTTATACATTCTTAGAAACATAGTCATACGTCATCCACCCATCTTCTGGGGGCCCACTATAGTTTATCAGTAACTAATGCAAAAACAAGTCATCCTTGAGTAGAACAATCAGTTTAGCTTACACAGCACATTCCTTTTTCATACCCACCAGAATGTACAAAGGGCACACACATAGGATTCTGATTTCTATAAGATTCTAATTTCTCTTGTGCAGGCCTCTTGTATATGCACTTAAACTAAGCATTATTATTACAAGGGACATATATATAGGATTCTGATTTCCCTAACAAAGAACACAGAAATGATTACAGGACCAAACTCAAGGAGACAAAAAGAGAAATAAGGATAGCAAAATCAAAGGCAGAGGAAAAGATGGCTAAAGATTTTAAGTGCGGTGGCAAAACTTTCTTCAGGTATATTCGGGAAAGGAAGAAGATCAGAGGTGGAATTGATGGACTCAGAAGTGCTGGAAACGGACTCGTGGAAAATGACATTGATAAAGCGAAATTACTAAACAAATACTTCTGCTCTGTTTTTACTAAAGAAAATCCTGGAGAAGGACCACCTGTGACTCCCAAATATAAAAATGGGAGTGAGGTAGATACCACACCATTCGGAGAGGATGAGGTGTTAGAACAACTTGCAAAACTGAAAGTGGACAAGGCCATGGGACCAGATGGGATACATCGCAGGATACTGAAAGAGCTCAGAGAGGTTCTTGCAGGGCCGTTAAAGGATGTTCTCAACAGATCCTTGGAAACAGGAGAGGTTCCTCAGGACTGGAGAATGGCTGACGTCGTACCTCTACACAAAAGTGGTGACAGGGAAGAAGTGTCAAAGTACAGGCCCGTGAGCCTTACCTCGGTGGCGGGAAAGGTAATGGAGACGCTCCTGAAAGAGCGAATAGTGAACTTTCTCAAATCCAGAGGGTTACAGGATCCGAGGCAACATGGTTTTACCGAGGGACGATCTTGCCAGACAAATCTGATTGAGTTCTTTGACTTGGTGACCAGAGAACTGGATCAAGGACATGCGATGGATGTCATCTATCTGGATTTCAGCAAAACCTTTGATACTGTCCCTCATAGGAGGCTTATCAATAAACTCAGTAGTTTGGGGATGGGTGCCAAGGTGGTAAACTGGATCAGAAACTGGTTGACTGACAGATGACAGAAGGTGATGGTAAATGGAGCTCACTCGGATGAAAGGAAGGTGATTAGCAGGGTGCCGCAAGGTTCGGTCCTGGGCCCGGCACTGTTCAATGTATTTGTGAGTGATATTGCTGAAGGACTGAATGGAAAAGTCTGTCTTTTTGCAGATGACACGAAAATTTGCAACAGAGTGGACTCCCCCAAGGGAGTGCTTAACATGAGGAGGGATCTGCAAAAGCTGGAGGACTGGTCTGATACTTGGCAATTGAGATTTAATGCGAAGAAGTGCAGTGTCATGCACTTTGGTAGCAGAAATCCAAAGGAAATGTACACGATAGGGGGCGAGAGGTTGGTGTGTACGGAGCAGGAGAAAGACCTCAGTGTGATCATTTCTGTAGATCTCAAGGTGGCAAAACCGTGCAACAAGGAGGTGGCAAAAGCCAGGAGGATGTTGGGCTTCATTCGAAGAGGAATTACCAGCAGAAAGGAAGGGGTACTAGTGCCACTGTATAAGTCGCTGGTGAGGCCTCACTTGGAATTCTGTTTTCAGTTTTGGAGACCGTATCTTGCAAAGGATGTAAAAAGAATGGAAACTGTTCAGAGGAAGGTGACTAAAATGATTCGGAGCCTGCATTAGAAGCCTTATGAGGAGAGATTTGAAGACCTAAATATGTACACTTTGGAGGAGAGGAGGGATAGGGGAGATATGATTCAGACCTTTAAATACTTAAAGAGAAATAATGAACAAACAAACCTCTTCCAGAGACGGGGAAGCTGTAAAACTAGAGGGCATGACATGCAGCTGCAAGGTGGTAAATTGAAAGGCAATGTCAGGAAATACTTTTTTACTGAAAGGGTGGTGGATGCTTGGTATGCCCTCCCGATGGAGGTGGTGGGGGCAAACACAGTGCCGGAATTCAAAGTGGCCTGGGACAGACACAGTGGATCACTTTACAGCAACAAGATTAAATCAAAATTAACTGAACCATCTTAATTTCTCAACAAATAGGGGGGTCCTACATGGAGCAATGGGGTGAGGAGCGGTGGGTTCACCCCTAAACAAAGCAAAGAAACAAAGATATGGGGAGGGGTGAAGACATGGGGAGGGGTGTACCTGCTCCTGGTGGGTGCACCACTAAGTAAACACATGGGTAGGGGTGCACCTACTTCCTAAGAAACATGGGAAGGGGTGCACCTACTCCTGCCATATTGCTGGGCAGACTAGATGGACCACACTGGTCTTTATCTGCCGTCATTTACTATGTTACTATGGTACAGAACGTTTCTGAAGAGCCTGCGTGAGGGGGCGAAAGCTTTTGTGCCTTTCCATGGTGCGTTGTGCAGTGTCCTAGAAAATCTGAAGATCTTGACCTTTATATAGAAAAGATCGTTTGCCCTGCAGGCTGTGAAGTAGTGCCACCTTGTCCTCGAAGAAGGAGAAGCATGCTATTATTGGACATGGACGGGCACTGGAATCTTTCTTACGCCCAAGGCTATGATGAGCATGTTCCAATTTGACTGGTCAAGCGGAGTTGGTCACACAAAAGGCAAATATCTCTTGCACTATAACCATTGAGTCCTCTCAGTCCCCAGAACTTTCTGGAACCCCCAAGATGCGGATGTTATTCCTTCTTTGACGATTCTTTAAGTCTTCTTTACGGTCCAGCATGTCTTTTGTTATCTGATCCATTTTTCTCAACTTGGTATGGAGAGCAGCCAAAGAGTCAATTTGTTCCCCTATATGGAGTTCGGTTTGAGTGACCCGGTCATCAAGAGCCTTTAAGTTTGAGCGCATGTCTGCCACTGCTTTGATGAAATCCGTTCTGAAGGGTTTAAGTTCCTGTAGTATTTCGGCAAGATCTTGCTTCGTCGCTAGAGTGGAGACCACCACTGCGTCCAATACCTGTGGCACAGGGTGATGCTTTGCCTCCGATGAGAGTTCTGACTGTAAATCTGTATTCCTGGAGAATCTGGACAGTGCAGAGGTATAGGATTTAACTTTAGCCATTATACAGGGCAAAAGAAGAAATCCAGGGTTATTAAAAATTTTTACACCTGCAATATGCTGAATGGCCACACGGTGGAGCTCCAGGCTAATGCAGAACAGCAATGAGCTAGCGAGAGGAGCTACAGTTAAGATTTCCTTTGGAAGGAGCGAGGCTCAGTAGATCTGAAGCTGGACACATGAAAGGATGCTATATTAAGCCTCTGCCTGCACTTTGGGATCAGATCGCATTGATTTTTATGAGAGCAGGAGAAACGGGAGAGTCTTAAGCAAATCAGAATCCTATGCGTTCCAGCTATGCGTTCCAATGGACGCATGATTTGACAGCTAAGATGGCCGCCGTGGCCATCTTAGCTGTCAAATCATGCGTTCCAGTTATGCGTTCCAATTGACGGCGGCCATCTTAGTTGAGTATTCATGCGTTCCAGCTATGCGTTCCAGAGGTGCGTCGGCCATCTCAGCAGCAGTTTCGTGCGTTCCAGGTATGCGTTTCAGCTATCTTTTCCCGCTGAATCCACAGCACTCTCCTGCGTTCCACGATGCGTTACAACGAGGTAAAGCATTAATGGAGACCCAGACATAGATAGAAATCTCCCCGATCAAGCAGAACAAGCCTCCGGATACACGAAATCATTACAGTAGGCTTATATAGGCAGGCATTAATGCCGGTAATATGTTTTTCGACGATTATGTTAGAAAATACAGGCAGCCTTTTTCTTTAGTTAATCACACTTCATAAAGCCTGTACTCACCCTCATGCAGTAAATAATCAGGAGTTTGGAGGCAGCAAAGGCAGGTGTTGAGATCCTCGGGAGGGTTGACTAGCTGGGGCTGGGAGCCAAACGGGCAAAGATCAGACAGAGAGGCAGTCAAAGTTAGAGAGGTTGCTCCAGCATTTCCTCTATATCCCTCTGTGTCTCTCACAGTTCTC
This sequence comes from Ichthyophis bannanicus, assembly GCA_033557465.1. Classification (NCBI taxonomy): domain Eukaryota; kingdom Metazoa; phylum Chordata; class Amphibia; order Gymnophiona; family Ichthyophiidae; genus Ichthyophis; species Ichthyophis bannanicus. The sequence goes on from CM066031.1 coordinate 83,802,348, forward strand.
CATGGAGGCAAGAAGTTTGAGAGAGGGATTTTGGATCATCTAAGCAGCCGTTTTAAAATGTGGATCCATCCTTCAAATTGGGTGAGTTAGCTTGATCATTAGTGTCATTTTTGATCTGATTGTGCCAGAAAAGAAGCAGGATGTAATAAGATTGGGAGATGAGGCTGAGGAGCCTCACAGATTTGTGGCCATCTTGTTGGGCTCACGAGCGCCCCCCCCCCCCCCAATGTGTTTCTTTATTGGAAGCCAATGCAGTTGTTTGAGAAGAGATATAATGTGCTCGGTGGTTTTATTTGCGTTGGGTAGGATTCATGCAGCAGTGTTGAGTGAAAGTTGGAGAGGGTGGATGGTTGAACTTGGTATGCCTTGAAAGATAATATTACAGTATGTGGGAAATAGCGCCACCTAGATTATTTTAGAATAAGACATGGACATGAAGCAATGAAAATACTTTATTATCGATCTTGCAAGTCAGGTGGCTAGTTGTAGGCACACTTTTTTGACATATCTCTGTGACATTTTGCAGTTTACCGTGTTCTGACATATTTTATCCCCTTTATGGTAGTACATACTGATATTAGTCCTTATCTTTCTTTTATATGTTCAGGTGGTCAAAAGTTTATTTACTTTTGTTCTTTCTCCATAAGACCTTTGTATTGCAAAAAGTCAACAGAGTAAGGATCTCTCTCTTTTATTTACCATAGCTTCATTATATTACTCAAACCAGCCCTGACCTCTGCAAAATGCCTTCTGGCTTTGGGTTTCTGTTCTTTCTGTCAGTCCTTATCATAAAGGACCACAAAGATAAGGGGGGGGGGGGAGAGGAGTATGTACATATTGGCTCTTAGGTTCTGCTATCTCTAGCTGCAGAACAATGGAGTGAGATAAGAATCTGCATGAGATGACGGGCATTTATCCCAGGCAGTTTTTGCAGAACACTTTTAGAACCCTCTATAATAATTTTCTGATCATTCTGTACAAAGAACAATTTACATTCGTCTATCAGCTCTCTTCTGTGTTTTACACTTAAACTGAAACTCTTTGCTGCTACTAGGCCCTGACTGATTTAACAAATACACTGGGTTCACAGATTAATCAGCTTTAATCTAAAGAATTCCTTTTTCCCCAAGATTTAGAGAAATTCCCAGAAGTAATACTTACAATTGCAGATCTCTCTCCAGAAGTAGCAGTCCCCTTTTGTAACTATTGAAGGGGGCATATAGCATTAGGTCATTCCTTATCGTCTCTCCGGGCCAGTCCAGAACAGATGGGTAGTCAAATCTCCCTCCTCTAGCAGCTGAGGACTGAATACTGATTCTTGTTGCTAGGATACCTAGCTCTCCTCTGGCGACAGAAGGCAGTCTTAATGTCCTCAGCAGCTGAGCTGGATGTGGGGAGATTTGGCTCCCCATCACTGTTCTGTTAGGTTTATTTCTCTGGCCTTCTTTATTATTTTTTCTGGAAGAGTTTCACATTGTGGTTGGTGCTTAGCCCTAGCAGGGTGTTTTAGCACTTTACTGTTGTTGCTGGTACCTGATCTGCTGTGAACAGTGAATGGGACAGAGCCTGTCTCCTCTTCTCTGTACCATGTGCTGATAGGGAACAGACCTGGGGGCCCCAGTTGCTGTCCTACTTCGCAGGTGCCCTTCAAGTTTCCTGAACCGCTAGCAGCGGTGCCATGGCGGTTCGGGAGTATTTCTGACAAACCGGCATCTTACCAGGTATTTCTTGTGAACGGCGTTTCTTTTCCTGCTCGCGTTTTTGTTCTGTCGGCTGCCCGCGGGCGTGGTTTCGGTTTCGAGGGATTGCCGGTAATTTCGGATTCTTTTGCTTCCCTTAGTGGGGCGTTCCGCTAGCCGGCGATGCCCGAGCACTCCGGCTCTCAAATGGAGCATTTTGATAAGTTTCAGATGCCGAGTGAAAGCGCGGGAGCGGCGGCCATTTTGTCGGGGCCGGCCGTGTCTTCAGACCCGCTTGCTAAGCCGGCCAAGAAAAAGGCCAAATCGCGGCATGCCGTTGTGGAGCAGGAAAAGCCTGTGATTCCTACCCTACCTGAGGTAGTGGATCCTCTTCTTAATCCAGAATTCATTTTGGCTTTTCACAGAGCGTACCTGCTTAAGCAGTCTCAGTCTCCTGTGCCTGTGGTGACAGGCTCTCTTCAGATGCCTCAGGCTGGGGTTTCTGGTCAGTCAGAACCCGGAGAAGGGGTTTCTGCCTTAGCAACCCTTAAAGTGACTAAGGGGGATGACTTTTCTCTGACTGCAGAGGCTCTGGGGTCAGAGGAGGGGGAGCTCCACGACGACTCATGTTTGGACCCCTGGCCTGCTGATTTAGAGGAAGGTGAATTGGGGCCAGGGGAAGACCCTAATATGTTTAGGGTTTTTAGAAAGGATGAGTTGCCTGCCCTGATTGCGCAGTCTCTGTTGGCGCTCAATATTCTTCCTCCGGTGGTGCAGCAAGAGCCTTTAGAGGATCCCTTGTTACAGGGGTTTAAGTCCGAACAGAAATGTTTTCCCTTCCACAGGGTCATCAAACAGATGATAGAGTCTGAGTGGGAATTTCCAGAGGCCTCCTTGAGAGGGGCTCGGTCCATGGCTCGTTTGTATCCTGTGCCCCATGAGGAGTCAGAGCTCCTGCGCATGCCTAAAGTTGATGCGCTGGTTTCAGCTGTCACCAAGAAGACCACCATCCCGGTGGAAGGGGCTACGGCCCTGAAGGATGTACAGGATCGCCGCTTGGAGGGGCTCTTGAAGCAGGCCTTTGATGCAAGCGCCCTGGCGCTGCAGGCATCTGTCTGTGGAGCGTTCGTCTCTAGAGCTTCTATTAGGTGGAGTCAGCTGGCGTCTAGTCCCGAGGGAGACTCTTCTGCTTCTTCTGCTGAAGGGGCTAAACTGGAGTCTGCGGCAGCTTACCTGGCGGATGCCTTCTATGATTTGATTCGCATTACCGCGAAGGCTATGGCTTCCGTGATTGCCGCCCGTCGTTTTCTCTGGTTGCGCAATTGGGCGGCGGATGCCTCTTCCAAGGCTCGGCTCATATAAGGGTAAGCTTCTTTTTGGTGAGGCGCTGGAAAAGATTGTCAAGGATTTGGGTGACTCCAAAGGGGGTCGCCTTCCCGAGGACCGTCCTAGGACGGGTAAGCAGGGTTCCTTCCCTAGAGGTCAAGGGCGCGATTTTCGTCGCTTTAGAGGGGCCCGCTTTACCCCGTATCAGCGGGGTCGCTTTCCGTCTCGGGGTCATTCCTTTCGAGGAGCAAGAGGTTCTGGTAGAGGCTATTTTGGAGCCTCTTCCGCTGCCATTAAGAAGCCTCAATGAAACGAGGCAGGTCCAGGCGGAGCTTCCGGTAGGAGGTCGTTTGCAGGAGTTTGGTTCCGCTTGGGCCGCCATTATTTTATTTTTTATTTATTTATTTATGCTTTTCTTCTATACCGCTTTTTCCCAAGATCAAAGGCGGTTTACAATTAACATAATGAACATGGTTTTACATGGAACATCGTATTTTTTCAAACTATGTACAATTAACTTTTCATGAACAATAACATGGAACATATAATTATACAAATGCTGTAACTATTTACATCAGTCAAATATTTACATTAGTCAATTATTAATCGTGGTGTTTAAGGGTTGTTTTTTCCTAAGTGTGTTGAGGTTTGTGGCTTTTTGATCTGTGGTTAAGGAGGATTTTTATGGAGGTGTGGTAAGGGGGATGGGGGGGGTTCATTAAGATTTATAAAGTGTTCTTTAAACAGATATGTTTTTAGTTCTTTCCGGAATGTCTGGAGATCCTTTATTTTGCGGAGGCTTAGTGGGAGTTTATTCCATAGGGTGGGGGCTGCATATGTGAATGCTCTTGAGCTTGTGGTTTTTTTGTTTTTCGAATGGATTTTTTATGTCTAGTGAGTGGGTTGCGTTTTGTCTGCGGGTTCTATGTTCTTTTGGAGCATGTATTAGAGTGGTTAGATGTGAGGGTGATATGCCGTTGATAAGTTTAAATGTGGTTAAGAGTATTTTGTATGATATTCTACTATTTATGGGAAGCCAGTGTAGTTCGGCGAGGATGGGAGTTATGTGGTCAGTGAGGCGGGCTTTTGCTGTTACTCGAGCACAGATGTTTTGAGCTCGTTGGAGTAAGTTGGTATTTGTGAGAGGGAGGCCGATAAGTAGACTATTACTATTACTATTGAAGCATCACCTTTTCATCAAATATTTCCCAGAGAATACCGAAACACAAGCTCACTCAAATAGCAACAATCCCGTTCTTAACACGTAACCTCTGCCAACCCAGTAACACCTCTCACCTCTCTCTCATCCTAACAAAGTTCTCTTCATACAATAAGCCGTCCATATGTAAATAGTTCAATTACTATTATTCATTGTAAGTAATTACCCCGGTTACCCAAGTTTCTGTCCCTGTTCCATGTAAAAAACAGATAATATGTATCTTATCTGATGTTTTATTGTTCTATGTAAACCGCGCTGATTATAAATAGTGCGGTATATAAAAGATGTTAAATAAATAAAATTAAATAAATAGTCGAAGTGTGGAGTGATGAGTGTGCTGATAACAGATCTGAAGTCACGTGTGTCTAGTATTGGTCGTAGGTGTTGAATGGTCTTAAGTTTATAGAATATGGTTTTCACGGTTTGTTTTATGTGAGGGAGCATACTAAGTGCGTGATCTATTATGATGCCTAGGTATTTTACTTCCTTTTTGATTGGGATTATTGTGTCGTTAATTGTTATTGTTTCAGGGAGAGTAGTATCTGGTTTTCTTGTTACGAACATTGCTTCAGTTTTTTTTAGGTTGATGCTGAGGTTATTATTTTCTAGCCAGGTATTTGCTTCGCTGATGCAGTCTAGTAAGTTCTGGTAGGTGGGATTATTTGTGTTTATTGGTTGAGTGAGCATGATATCATCTGCGTATATGTAGTGGTTGACTTTATGTTTTTTAAATATATTTGTGATGGGTTGAAGATACAAGTTGAAAAGGAGGGCCGATAGGGCCGAGCCCTGTGGAATACCTTGTCCTTGTACGAATGGCTCAGAGGTGTCTTGGCCTAATTTAACGTGTATCGATCGGTTTGTGATGTATGATATAAACCATTGTAGAATTGTTCCTCCTATTCCTAGGCTTAGGAGTCTGTTAATGAGTGTGTTGTGGTGGACATTGTCAAAGGCACCAGCTATATCAATGAATATGAGGATGTAACCTTGGTTGCATGTGTCAGTGCCTTTTATGAGGTCATCCATGAGTGTTATTAGCAAAGTTTCGACTCCATGTGATGGGCGGAAGCCGAATTGGTGTGAGTCAAGTGGTGCATGTGTGTCGATAAAATCTTGTAGTTGGAGCTGTATGATTTTTTCTATTACTTTGGCAATAAACGGTATGCTGGCTATGGGCCTGTAAGAGTTTGGGTCTGTAGGATTGAGTTTATTATTTTTATTATAGGGCGTAAGGATGTGAGTTTTAGGGCATCTGGCATGATGCCCTGGGATAGTGATTGGTTTACTATATTTTGTATATGGATAGCTAATTCAGTTTTGGTGTTTTTTATCCATGATACTGGACATGGATCTAGGGGGGAGGTAGTGGTGTTGATCATTGATATGATATTGAGGAGGTGTTTTTGCTCAATGTCTTGAAAGGTTATCCATTTATTGGTTGGTTTTAAGTCCGTGGGTATAGTTATGATTGTGCTAGATGATTTGTTTTTTAATTTGTTAGCAAAATGAGTTGCAAGAGTTTGTGCGCTTATCGTTGATTGTTCAGGCTCTGGAGTTTGGGTTTTTGTTAGTGTTTTTATAATTGCAAATAATTCTCTCGGTCGATTGAGTGCCATATTTATGACTTTTGTGTGGTATTCTCTTTTCGATCTGTTAATAGTGTCTTTGTATTTGTTGAGAAGACTCAGGTATTGCGCTTTATTATCGCTTGTTTTAGATTTCCTCCACCGTTTTTCTTGTTTTCTTAGTTGCTTTTTTATATTAGAGAGGTCTCTATTGAACCATTTTTCTGACTTTATTTTTGTGAATTGTTTTTGGGGACCTTGAGTGGGAGTTGCTGCTTCTTTTATTGTTGAGTTCCATTGGTCTATTATGGTGTTGACTTCTGTTGTGTTATTTATAAGGTTAGGTAATACGGTGTCTAGGAAGGTGTCTTTGTTGAAGTGTGTAAAGCGGGATTTATAAGGTGTTGGAGTAGTTTCAGTGTTGGTGTGTGATAGTGAGAGTAAATTGAAGGTTATTAGGTGGTGATCTGACCATGGTACTTCCGTAATAAGAGGTGAGGATTGTAGTTGGTGTTTATTAAATGGGGTGGGAATGAATACAAGGTCTAGAGCGTTACCTTTTGTATGTGTAGATGTCTGTATGATTTGGTTGTAACCCATTTCTTTCATGGAATCCATAAAGTTGATTGTGTGTTGTGGGTTGAGTGATGGAAGGTTCAGATCACCTAATATAATAAGTGGTTTTCTCTGTGTAGCTGTACATGCAAGTTCTAGGATGGGGGTGAGATTTTTGTGGTCAGCTGAGGGGGGCCTGTAGATGAGGGACAGTGCAAGGGTTTTGTTTTCTATATTTATGATGTCCATGCCGTCTATGTTGTTCACATTTTTTAGTGAGTATTTGAGCTCTTTTTTGGTGATGATAAGGGCTCCGCCTCCCCTTTTTGCTTCTCGGTGGCAGTTGAAAAGGTCATATTGATGTGTGTTGAGTTGGTTTAGGAGGATTGTGTCTGTGGGTGCGAGCCAAGTCTCTGTAATGAGAAGGATATCAGATTTTTCATCAGTGATTATGTCATTAATTATTGGTATTTTATTTTGTATGGATCTTGCATTTATGAGGATGAATTTTCTGATGGTGTTTGTTTCAGGAGATCTGTTTATAGGTTTGACTTGTACGAGATTTATTTGTATTAGTCTTGAGTGTCTGGGAGAGTTGGGACGGTGTGTCTGGTTAAGTGTGTGTGAGTATGGTTGTGGTGTGGTTTTGTATGGATTGTGAATGATGGGGATGGTGTTGTATGCTGTAGGATTTGGTTTGAGAGCGTAGATGTTTTGAGTTAGGTGAATGGTTAGTATGGTGATAATAAGGTAGGATTGGTACTTTGTGAGATCCATGTTTGTTTGAAATGTGTTGTATTAAATGATAATAGTAAAGGATCATACAATGACTATGGATGAAATTACTTTCAGCAGCGAGATAGCACTTCGACCAACATGTAAGGCTACTAACAACAGTAATTATAGTGCAATAGTTGCTAGATACTGAAAACAGTTGCTAATGATGTAGAGATTGCTAGAGACTGGCTACAGTAATAAGTTGGGAGGTAACTAGAACAGTAGTATTTGGGAGATTGGTACTAGGTACAGAATAGAACGTGTTAAAACTGCTGATAATAACAACTAAATATGTATTGCAGCAGTGAGGCAGTTCAAGGGCAATGCAAAGATGCCTATATGAATGAAATTACTGACAACAGTATATCAGACAGTATCTGTATATCAGATAGTAGCTGTAAATGAAATGAAATCAACAGTCATTAAGGTTGGATGAAATTACTGGCGACAGTAAATCAGACATTAGCTAGTTGTAGAGGGTGTGAGGGGGGTGCTGGCTACAGTAGATTTCATGTAGTGGTTATAAATGGTTGCAAATACTGGCTACAGTAAAATAGGCAATAGTCAACAGTGACAGTCAGATAGAAAATACTTGCTGTGATCTGGTGGCTGTAGGATCGCTTGAAGGTATGCAAGCTCAACCCTAGGGGAGCTCGAGCGATATTGGCGGGTGAGGGTTGTAGTTGGATATGCTGAGCACATCAAGCCCTTCACGGATAGCCGTGAATGGAGTACCTTCTTCCTCTTCTTGCAGTCTGATCACCTTCAGTGCTACCAGCTTTCCATTGACCTTGCTTTTCCCTTTGTACACTGTGGCATATGATCCTTCTCCTAGCTTTTCCAGTTTTTCATAGGAATCAGCTTTTCCAAATTTTGGACTTGTGGGCTGTTGGGGGCGGTGTTTCAGTGCGGCCTGCTCGGTCCCCGCTGGGATTGCTGAAAGAGGACCGAAGAGGTGCTTACAGTCTCTTTTCTGGTGAGCTGGTCTTCTCGATGTTTGCTGTGTGGTGACGTTCGTGTGCTTCGTTTTGGTGGTTAATCGCTTAGGTTGGAGGCTGTTTCTCGCCTGTCGTGCCCCGCCTGAGGGCCACGCCAAAGGGCCCTCTTGCGAGGCCCTCAGGCGCGGGCCCGCAAGGCGCGGGCGCGCTTGCCCGCGGCTGCTTATCAAATGTGCCGCTGGGTCCTCCCACGGCCCGGATTGGGCCGGAGTTGTAGGAGCGGGAAAATCGCTCGCTCGTTGCTCGACCCCGACTGGGGAGCTGTTGAGGCTGGATTCAGCGGTGGAAAGGGCTTTCTCCTGCCCGCGGCTGCTTATCAAATGTGCCGCTGGGTCCTCCCACGGCCCGGATTGGGCCGGAGTTGTAGGAGCAGGAAAATCGCTTGCTCGTTGCTCAACCCCGACTGGGGAGCTGTTGAGGCTGGATTCAGCGGTGGAAAGGGCTTTCTCCTGCCCGCGGCTGCTTATCAAATGTGCCGCTGGGTCCTCCCACGGCCCGGATTGGGCCGGAGTTGTAGGAGCGGGAAAATCGCTCGCTCATTGCTCGACCCCGACTGGGGAGCTGTTGAGGCTGGATTCAGCGGTGGAAAGGGCTTTCTCCTGCCCGCGGCTGCTTATCAAATGTGCCGCTGGGTCCTCCCACGGCCCGGATTGGGCCGGAGTTGTAGGAGCGGGAAAATCGCTCGTTCGTTGCTCGACCCCGACTGGGGAGCTGTTGAGGCTGGATTCAGCGGTGGAAAGGACTTTCTCCTGCCCGCGGCTGCTTATCAAATGTGCCGCTGGGTCCTCCCACGGCCCGGATTGGGCCGGAGTTGTAGGAGCGGGAAAATCGTTCGCTCGTTGCTCGACCCCGACTGGGGAGCTGTTGAGGCTGGATTCAGCGGTGGAAAGGGCTTTCTCCTGCCCGCGGCTGCTTATCAAATGTGCCGCTGGGTCCTCCCACGGCCCGGATTGGGCCGGAGTTGTAGGAGCGGGAAAATCGCTCGCTCGTTGCTCGACCCCGACTGGGGAGCTGTTGAGGCTGGATTCAGCGGTGGAAAGGGCTTTCTCCTGCCCGCGGCTGCTTATCAAATGTGCCGCTGGGTCCTCCCACGGCCCGGATTGGGCCGGAGTTGTAGGAGCGGGAAAATCGCTCGCTCGTTGCTCGACCCCGACTGGGGAGCTGTTGAGGCTGGGGAGCTGTTGAGGCTGGATTATCACCGATCGCTGGGTGCTACAGATTATCAGAGAGGGTTATGCGCTCGAATTCGCTTCTCCTCTGTCAGACGCCTTCCTTTTTTCTCCCTGCGGTCCGCCTGTCAAGCGACAGGCCATTCACGACACGTTGCAGCGCTTGCTGCAGCTCCGGGCCGTGGTCCCAGTTCCTCCAGACCAGTGCGGATTCGGTCGATACTCGATTTATTTTGTAGTTCCCAAAAAGGGAGACTCCTTCCGGCCAATTTTGGATTTGAAGCACATCAACCGCTGCCTGCGGATCTCGCATTTCCGAATGGAAACGTTGCGGTCGGTAATCCGTTCCGTGCATCCGGGGGAGTTTCTGTCTTTCATAGATTTGACGGAGGCTTACCTCCACATTCCGATCAAGCCGGCACATCAGCGCTTCCTTCGTTTTGCAGTTCCCATGGGTCATTTTCAGTTTCGGGCCTTGCCCTTTGGTCTGGCAACGGCGCCGCGCACCTTCATCAAGGTGATGGTAGTGGTGGCGGCGGCTCTTCGCAAGGAGGGCGTCCAGGTGCATCCCTATCTGGACGACTAGTTGATTCGAGCGCCGTCACGCAAAGAAGCGGTCACAGCGACCGCTCGAGTGGTTTCTTGTCTCGAGGATCTTGGATGGATAGTGAATCAGGCAAAAAGTCGCCTGCAACCGGTTCAGCAGCTTGTTTACCTGGGAGCGTTTTTCGACACGGACCGGGGGCTAGTCTCCTTGCCTCTGGAACGTGTTCGCAAGCTTCTCTCTCACGTGTCCGGTTTCTTACGTCTTCGGGCTCCCACAGCTTGGAAGTACTTGCAGTTGCTGGGACTAATGGCGGCGGCCTTGGACCTGGTGCCTTGGGCTCGAGCACACATACGTCCACTTCAGCAGGCACTTCTCTCGAGGTGGTCTCCGCAGCGTCATCCGCTTTCCCGGCGCTTGGGCTGTCCCGAGCACGTGAGAGTCAGTCTTCACTGGTGGTTGGTTCCGGATCATCTCCTAGCGGGCGTTCCTTTGGCTCTGCCGGATTGGGTCTTGGTCACTACGGATGCCAGTCTGTCCGGTTGGGGGGTGCATTGTTTGACACGCATAGCACAGGGCTCCTGGTCGACGGAAGAGGCTCTTTGGTCCATCAATCGACTGGAGCTCCAAACTGTCTATCTAGCGCTGCTAGCGTTTGCCGAGTTGCTGGAGGGCAAGCCTGTGCGCGTCTTTTCCGACAATCTAGTGACAGTATCTTACATAAATCGCCAAGGTGGAACGGGCAATCTCTCTCTCCTGTAGGAGAGTCAACGCTTGTTTCAATGGGCGGAGATGCACCTGGAGGCACTTTCGGCGTCGCATGTGGCAGGCAAGCACAATGTGCAAGCCGATTATCTCAGTCGTCACCTGCTGGATCCCGGAGAGTGGGAGCTCCATGCGGACGTTTTTCAAGAGGTCACTCTGCGTTGGGGTCAGCCAGTCATGGACCTGATGGCAACTCTGCGCAATGCCAAGACCGAGCGTTTTTTCAGCAGGCGCAGGGAGCATATGTCGGAGGGTCTCGACGGTCTCGTTCAGCCCTGGCCGTTGGGTCAGCTTCTTTATGTGTTTCCTCCGTGGCCTTTGGTAGGTCGGGTGCTTCAGAGAGCAGCCACTCACACGGGTCGGGTGATCCTTATTGCTCCGGATTGGCCCAGACGCCCTTGGTATGCCGATCTGATGCGGCTTCTGGTGGCGCCACCTTGGCGGTTGCCCGCTCGAGCGGACTTGTTAACTCAGGGGCCCGTTCCGATGCCTCAGGCGGATCAGTTCTTGCTTATGGCCTGGCTATTGAGCGGGATCGGTTGCGACGCAAAGGTTATTCATCGTCGGTGATCGCCACTTTGTTGCAGTCTCGCCGGCGCTCCACGTCGCTGGCATACATCCGAGTGTGGCGCGTGTTTGAAGCATGGTGCGTCGATCGCTCCTTGCGAGCCCGTTTGTCTTCCATTCCGGATATTCTCGCATTCCTTCAGAGTGGTCTGGAAAAGGGGCTTGCTCTGAGTACATTGAAAGTGCAGTTGGCGGCGCTAGCGGTTTTTAGGGGTCCGATTCGCGGGTCTCGGCTTTCGTCGCATCTGGATATCTTGAGATTCCTTAGAGCGGCCAGGCATATCAGACCGCCTGTCCGCAGGTTATTCCTCCTTGGGATTTGAATCTAGTGCTGGAGGCTTTGACCACCGCTCCCTTTGAACCGCGCTCCTCCAGTTCTATCCGGGAGGTGTCCTGGAAGACAGCTTTCTTGGTTGCCTTATGTTCCGCTCGCCGCGTTTCAGATTTGCAGGCGCTTTCCTGTCGGCCACCTTTCCTTCAGTTTTCTGAGGAAAAGGTTGTGTTGCGTCCCGTTCCATCTTTTCTGCCTAAGGTGGTCTCGGCATTCCATTTGAACCAGTCGGTTTCTCTTCCCACCTTCGTGGCTACCGGAGCCGGGGGTTCTGTTGATCGTTCGCTGCGACGGTTGGATATGGGTCGCGTGCTACGTCGCTACCTTAGGGAGACCGAGTCTTTCGTAAATCCGACAGGTTGTTTGTGCTGTTTGGAGGGCCGTCCAAGGGTAAAGCAGCCTCTAAGGCTTCCATTGCGCGTTGGGTGAAGCAAGCCATTCGGATTGCGTATGAGACCAGAGGCAAAACCGTGCCGGTCGGGCTTCGGGCTCATTCTACCAGGGGGCAAGCCACCTCGTGGGCGGAATCGGCCTTGGTTCCTCCGGTGGATATTTGTCGGGCAGCGGCCTGGTCTTCTCTTCATGCGTTTTCGCGTCATTATCGTTTGGATGTGCTTGCGCATCAGGATGCTTCAGTGGGGGCTTCCGCCGTGATAGCGGGGCTCACAGGTCCCTCCCTGGGTTAGTCACTGCTTTGGTACTACCCATCTGTTCTGGACTGGCCCGGAGAGACGATAAGGAAGCAGAAATTAGACCTTACCTGCTAATTGTCTTTCCTTGAGTTCTCTCCGGGCCAGTCCAGATCCCGCCCTTCTATATCTTCTGTGTGTTCTGTGAGTTAGGAGTTATTAGCCATCTTCGGTTTGGCGAATTTTTTGGTTTGCGATGAAGAATGTAAAAAAAGAAAAAAAAAATTTAATTAAGTAATTCCTTGGGCGCAGCTCGCAGTCAGTGCGCCTGTGTGTATTGTTTTACACAGTGTCGCCGTGTTCGTTGGCAGCGCTCCGAGCACTCTCCGAAACCTTCTGTGTAACTCTTCCTCGGTTCTCCTATGCCACTTTGTTATTTTTCATCTGCTTGTTACGTTAAGACTGCCTTCTGTCGCCAGGGGAGAGCTAGGTATCCTAGCAACAAGAATCAGTATTCAGTCCTCAGCTGCTAGAGGAGGGAGATTTGACTACCCATCTGTTCTGGACTGGCCCGGAGAGAACTCAAGGAAAGACAATTAGCAGGTAAGGTCTAATTTCTGCTTGGTGTATAAGTGGTAATTGATGTGGCGCTGAATGAGTTTGCAAATTGGTTGTATGTACAGGGAGGAACCTTGGGTATGTCACTTAGATGTTTAAGCAGTTTGGAAGTTTTGTCCCTTATGTTAAATTGCTGCATGCATGCTGTCAAGTAAAACTGGAACCAGGAGAAGGGGATACTGTTTATTCCTATTTCTGTCAGCTGATCTTCAGGGTTGCAGACCACCCACTGTCCAACCTCGCTCTGCCTCAGCGATGCGCCTTCACACCCGCATCAAAGCCTCCCTGTAAAACACGTTGTTGGTACAGAAACAGTTTTGCAAGGGCTGGCAGGGGAGCGAATAGCGGGAAGCGATGTTCCCGCTATTCATTGGACAGAATGACCCCCAGAGTGTTTACAAGTGAGGTGAGCTGTGTTTGCACATTGCATTTTGGTCTAAACTCATGTTGTTGCATGTCCAAGGGGGCGGAAGTGTTATGAAGTCCTGTAGCTGTAATTATACTGCCTTTTCTATTATTTTTGCTAAATTTGGAAGTATCTTTGCATTGTAGAGATACTGTTCTGGACATATGATGTGTTCCCAAAAGGATAACAACATCAGTTTTAAACACCCTACTTTCTTTTGGGACTTCCCTAGCAAGCTGGTTCTTATTCTTACTGGCTGAAGACTGGAAGGCATTTTCTCACCTTCTGACCCTGGAACGGAGTTCCTGAAATTAATGCCTCTGATAATGGAATCACCTAGTATTAGCAGTTTTCTCTTTTGAAATACCTTGACAACACCCGGGATATTTCTCTTACACGGTATGTCAATACAAAGGCTGTGTTGCTTATCAAGCGGTTAGCCTTGCGGAAGTCAGTGGGGACTACAAGGGTGTTGAGAGTCAAGTATGATGGAGCTATATTCTTTAGAAATTTGGATGTGATCATGAGTAACTTGTATTTTATACAGCTATAAATTGGCAGCAAGTGTAATTCATATAATATGGGTGTGAAATATTCAGTTCTATTAACTTTCCAAATAATTCTGGCAGCCACATGTTGGGCCATCTGTATCTGGCTTATTGCCTGTTTAGAGAGGCTCTGGAAAATGCTGTTGCAATAATCAAAGTGTAGGGTGATCATTGCCTGAACGACAGACCGTAAGTCATAGCTTGATAGCAGTGGTCTCAATTGCTGAATCATCATTAGTTTGTAATAGATCTTACCAGGAGTTAATTTTATATGGGTGGTCATGCTAAGGGATTGATCTAGAGTAATGCCAAGGTATTTCTCCTCGTTCTTTACCTGTAAAACAGCTTCTTTTAAGTGTAAAGTTGGGGGAGGTTTAAAGTCATGGTTCCTGGTTACCTATAGTATCTCAGTTTCCTTTAAGTTAATCAGCAGATTATGGGAGTTCAGTCACTTTGGCAATTCACTGGAAGATCTTACAGATTGGCTGGAGATGAATGTTAAATAAAAGGGCTGATAGAGATGATCATTCACGTAAGCCCCTCTCTTTGTCTCTTATAGTTTAGATGTCTGTAAGCCGATGTCAACTTTCTTGTCTAAGGCCACCTCAGTTTTCATTAATGGAGAATCCTTTGGCAGAGAAGGTATTCTGCAAGGGTATCTCAAGGTGGAGTTGGAGTCTCCGTGTAATGCGTCATAACCGGCCAGAACCACTGTCTTCCATTTATTCTTGCAGTGCTGGATTATTTGCAAGCTGTATCATGGGGGAGGTTTAATTCATTGCATCTAAATCTTCCCTCAATTGAATCAATTATTTTTCCATAGCAGATAGTGTAAAATGGATAGGACAAGCTCAAAGGCTCCAAATTGTTTTCCTGAGGATTAAAGCACCACAGCTATTGCACCCATTAGAAATAACTTTGATTAGTGTGTGTGGGGCAGTTTGTAGATGAAAAAGCAACAGAGGTGTGCTTTCCACTAAAGTTAGGACAAGCGACTCTGTGTCTTGGGGTGACTAAGAACATCTAGCCCTGGGGTGGGTGGGTGAGGAGAGGGAGGGAGGGAGAGAAATAATTGGCAGTAAGCTACGAGTTTGACTTCTTAAGCCAGAGACCATGCAGGGCAGTTGTTACCTAACAGAGCATAGACATGTCTCTGCAATACAGGCCAAAGATATTCTTATAGAGCTACTTTTCTAGAACAGGCAGAAAATGTGAACTCTTGTTTTGTTTTTTTTAAATAAAGCTAGGTAATTCCTATATTGCATCCACTATTTTCTCAAAGGCTAAAGAAATCTACATAGTGGATGCTTGGAATACCCTCCTGATGGAAGTGGTGGGGGCAAATACAGTGATAGAATTCAAAATTGGATGGGACAGACACAGTGGATCCTTTTACAGCAATAGGATAAAATCAAAATAAACATAATTATCTCATATATATCAACAAATAGGGGTAACCTGCATGGAGCGGCAGGTGCAACAACTCTTGCCGCCTTGCTGGGCAGACTAGATGAACTATACTGGTATTTATCTGCCATCATATACTATGTTACTATGTTAAACACAGGCAGTAAGTAAAGAACTGTAATTAAAGTAATTCCAAAATACCGACGATGTACAGGCAGCTAAAGCTATTCAAAGCAAGCAAGAGAAAATGAATAAAAACTTAGCCGGAGAGATCCACTCAATATGCTGCCACCCCCGGTGCTCTGGAGACCAGTAAAAGCTTCTGGGCCTGTTCCTACAGGTTTTAAATGCAGAGCTCCCTTGGATTTCTAGGGGAGGAGAATAAAGCCAGCCGACATCTAATGTACTCTGAGCACCTCCACGTGTCCCTGAGTGTGTTTCTGGTTTGTGTTTCAGATGCGGGTGACGTTTGAGGACATCGCTGTCTCTTTCTCCCAGGAGGAGTGGGAGTATTTAGATGAAGAGCAGAAGGAGCTTTACAGGGAGGTGATGAAGGAGAATTATGAGACTCTGATCTCCCTGGGTAAGGACTGTACGACTGTATCTGCATTTCTAGCAGATGGTGGGGCTGATCTATTATACTGTATCTACCATTCTTGCAGGTTCCAGAGATAGAACACATCAAGAAAATGTGCTCACATATTAACACGCAGCTCCCGCCAGGTACAATAAGCAGTATTTTATAAATCATCAATATATAATTCAACTCTAGATACAGAACATGCAGAGCGGAGTGGGGGATGAGTCCGGTGAACCCTAGGGTACTGAGTTCAAGGCTCCCACAGGAACCATCCTACCTTACCCCATACATACATAGATGGTTTCTATAACTTCATCCCTTGAAGAATATTCTAGAACATTACTTAAAAATAAAATAGTCAATCATATGTTCAGTCATTCTCACTCTACATTGCCTCCTGTTGTGCTCATGTATATTTTTCTCAGCAGCACATCTGTGTTTGTCCCCTCCTTTCTGGAATTCAGATACTGTCCTCATCTCTACTATATCCACTGTGAGTTTATTCCACGTATCTACCACTCTTTCCATAAAGAAATATTTCCGCATATTACTCCTGAGTCTATCCCCTTTCACCTTTAGCCATCAGGCGCTGCAGGACTGCACCCTTGCATCCAGAGCCCCGATCGGCATCAGGAAAGAGAGCGGGAGGCTGAAACCCCTCTCATTCTCCATCTCAAGGTGAATCAGGGCCCACCACAGCAACTTTAAAAAAGAAGTGCCATCAGGCGCACCCGTGCCTGGTGGGCCTGTGCCAGAGAGACCTTTCGCATGGCCGTTAGGCGGGGAACGCTGGCAGGTATGCAAAAATCAGCTCAACAAAAATCTGCCAACACTAAGCCCAACAATCTCGAAAAACCTCAACAACCTCGAAGACCTTGCTGCTGACCTCATCCCTATCGGATCTATTCACAAGCAGACAACTCTCACCTCACACATCTCATAGACATCTTGGATTGTATCAGGACACACTTTCATCAAGAAAATGACAAACTGTAAGTACCACTCATCAGAAATGGAATTCACTGCTGAAAGAGCCCCACCTCTACCCTCCTATGATTCTACCAAAAAGCATAAGAACATAAGATATGCCATACTGGGTCGGACCAAGGTCCATCAAGCCCAGTATCCTGTTTCCAACAGTGGCCAATCTAGGTTATAAGTACCTAGCAGTTTCCCCAAAAGACACAGGTTCCACAAGGCTTCAGTCTGAATTAGGTGCTCTTGAGTGCTTTCCCTATCAACCCTTACTGTAGACCCCTTCCTTCCTTCTTTGATCTCCCATATTGTCCTAGCAGTTTCCCCAAAAGACACAGGTTCCACAATGCTTGTAATGGCTTGTACTGGCAATAATGCCACAGAATCCAAAGTTGCCAGCCAACCATGTATTGTATGCCCTTCTTTTCATCTGGTTCCTACTCTGCCACTCATCAATAGCTACCTATACCATAAACATGCCCACAACAGTCCTACAACCTCCCCTACTACATATACCTTGCCACCCGCACATATGGATGAACCCCCATAAGCATGGCATCAGACGAACCACCATATTAATAAGAATTCAAACCAACACTCACACAACTGGCTACCACATCCTACACACACTAATCACTCCAATTGACATCGGGCTAATCAATGCTAGGTCCATCAGAAACAAGAGAAACACAAACATAGACTATATTCAATATCACCAAACTGACATCCTCTGCATCACCAAATCCTAGCTAAAAGCACTGACCAGGTCATTCTATCTAAGATCACTCCCCGATCCCATACTGCCTTCAAGTGCCCATGCACCCACAAGAGAAGTGTGAATGGACCTTAAATTTAAATTTAAAATATCCCAATCTGTACGTCACAAACAATGTGGCTTAATCATTTATTTATTTATTTATTTATCATGTATTTGTATACCGCTACTTCCAGCGATCAGCAGCGGGCTAGATTACAAGTTGGAAATTGTCAAAACAGGACAGAGGAATTTGAAAATATATACAAGGTGATTCATAAGATGAGCACAGCACACAGTAGTTATGTAAATGTGTTACTTTACATAGGTACTTTTTTTTTTTTTTTACATATATACATCCTTGGTTTCTCTGGGGTCTCTGGTTTTTGCCATATGGACTAAGTCAGATTGTACTGAATCTGAAATAAGTGCGTTTTGAGTTTCCTTCTAAAGTCAAGTAGGTCTTCACTAGCTCGCAGCTCCGGCGGCAGTTGGTTCCAGAGTGTCGGTGCTGTGTAGGAGTAAGCTCTGTTACTTGTACCGGTTTTGACAGACCTTATATCTGCCGGTACATAAAGGGTGTTAGAGTTGATGGTTCTTCTGCTCTTGTTGGTTGGTTGTGTGCAGATTAGGTTGGAGAGGAAGGATGGCGCTATGTTATGTATGAGTTTGAAAGTGGTAATTAGCGTGTTATATTTTATACGAGCTGTGATGGGGAGCCAGTGGAGCTCGATCAAAACAGGTGTTATGTGTTCTATAAAGCTTTTCTTCATAATGATTCGAGCCGCCACAATTTGTGCCATTTGTAGTATGTTTAGGGTTTTCTTTGGTAGGCCCTGTAGTATGGCATTGCAGTAGTCGAAATGTGGCATGATGAGAGCTTGTGCCACGGACCTGAAATCCTGAGGCTCAATCACGCTGCGTAGAGGTTGCAAGACTCTTAGTTTATGGAAGATGGCTCTGTTGGTTATGCGGAGGTGTTTTTCCATCTTTAGGTCACTATCGAACGTTACCCCCAAGTATTTTATTTCCTTCATTGTTTGGTAGGTATTGTTGCATAGGGTGATCGTTGTAGGAGGGTTGAAATTTGGTTTTATTGAGATATACATCACTTCTGTTTTTTTGTGGTTGATTGTCATGTTTTGTTTAAGCCATGCTTGCATTTCGATTAGGCATTCTTCTAGCTGGGTGTGATTTGGGTTATCTGCGTCAAGTTGTGTGTACAGCATGATATCGTCTGCATATATATGGTAGTTGATTTTATGTTTTTGGAAAGTTTCACAGATTGGTTGCATATATACGTTGAAAAGGAGTGCGGAGAGGGCAGAGCCTTGGGGTATGCCTTGGGTTTGTGGGAAAGCCTCTGCTTTTTCGTTGTTGAACTGTACCTGTTGCATTCTGTTTGTGATATATGATGCGAACCATTTTAGGGGGGTTCCTGATATTCCAATTGATTTGATTCTGTTCAGGAGGGTACCATGGTGTACTGTATCAAAGGCTGCTGAGATGTCAATGAATATGAGTAGAAACATTTTCTTTTTGTCTTCCAGGCCTTTGAGTAGGTTGTCAATTAGTACAAGCAGTAGTGTTTCAACCCCATGGTATTGCCTGAACCCGTATTGCTGGCCATCTAGGGTTTTGTTGTTGTCAAGGTGGTCTTGCAGTTGTAGTAGTACTGCCTTTTCAATGATCTTTGCTAGGAAAGATATGCTGGATATTGGGCGGTAGGATACCGGGTCGTCCTTGTTGAGTGTTTTGTTTTTTAGAATCGGTCTTATGATGGATTTTTTAAGTTGCGTAGGCATGATTCCTTGTTGTAATGATAGGTTTACTATATGTGAGATGTGTGGGGCGATTTCTTGCTTTGATGCTTTGATCCGTATGGTTGGGCAGGGGTCCAGTGGTGAGGTGGTGGTGTTGATGTTTGTGATTATGTTTAAGATCTGCTGGTCTTCAATTTTGAAAAAATTGCTCCATCCCTGGTCCTGGTTTGCGCTGGTGGCCATGTTGGGTTGTGGCGCTGGGTGGGCTGTGTCTCGGGAGTGTGTGGGTTCCGTAGCCGTAAGTTTGCTTGCGTAGTGATTTGCCAGGGTTTGAGCCTTGATTTTGCTGTCAAAATGCTATTCCAGGGGTGCTTTGGTTAGTGATTTGACCAGTTTGAATAATTCTCTGGGCTTGTTGATGGCCTTATTCAGTAGATTTGTGTGATGCGTTCTTTTTGCCGAATTGACTTCATTTTTGTAGTCTGAGAGAAGTGTCAGATATTTTTGTTTTGTGTTCGCAGGTTTTGGTTTGCCTCCATTTTCTCTCCAGTTTACGGAGTTCCCTCTTAAGTCTTGTCAGCGTTGCAGTATACCATGGTTCTGTTCTGCATTTTGTTGAGTTCGGTGGGGCTTTCCATGTTGGGTTTGAGACTTCTTGTATTCCTGAGTTCCACCTGTTTATTAGATCATTGAGGTCAGTGTGCTCCAGATCTATGTGGGATGCAATGGAGCTGGTGAGATCGTCTTTGTTGAATTTCCCGAAACTCCTTTGAGGGAGTGTTGATCTTCCAGTTTTCAGGATTTTGAGTAGGGAGGGCAGTTGCATTTTGAGGTCAATTTGGTGGTGGTCTGACCATGGTACTTGGGTTATCCTTATTATGGGTTTTTCTTTGTTTTGCTGTTGATTTCTGGGTGTGAATACCATGTCTAGGGTGTTTCCTTTGTCATGGGTGGCGTCACTTATTATTTGCTGGTACCCAAGTTCGGTCATGGCCTCCAGGAAGATGTTCGCCTGAGTAGGAGGAATTGATGCTAAATTTAGGTCTCCCAGGATGATTTGGAATTTTTTGATTGGGGTGGTGGAGATGCTTTCTAGCGCTGTAGCCAGTGCTTCGTGGTGTGACGAGGGGGATCTGTAGATCAGACAGATGGCTAGCGCTGTGTTTTCTACTTTGAGTATGTCGATGTCCACAGATGAGTTTATGGAGGTGCTAGTTAGTTGTAAGTTGGACCTGGCTACTATTAGAACTCCTCCTCCCCTTTTATTGGTGCATGGGCAGTTGTATATTTTGTATCCGGGTACGCTTATTTGGTTTATTATTGCAGGGTCGGCGTCGGTGATCCATGTTTCCGTGATGCAGAGGATGTCGGGTTGTTCATCAGTGATGATGTTGTGGAAGATGTGTGTTTAATCATGATAGAAAACAGATACCTAGCCATTTGTCTTACCTACAGAGCCCCAAACGCTCCCACTGATGAGACATCCAACATTCTCAAAGCCATATGTTTGGCCAGTTCTCCTCATAAGCTGCTTATATTACTAGGAGACCTAAATCTGAGCTTCGCACCTAGCAAAGGAGAAGCTACTTTCACAAGAAAATGGAATCACATAACTTTTGCCAAATCCTCAAGGTATCCTCTCACCGTTCAGGCTCTACTCTGGTCCTCATCTTTGTCCCAAAGAACCTTCACTCAGAGGACAGCATAATGACCCCTCTTGCCTTACCAATACCCTGGTCAGATCACCATGCGATACACTTCAAGATTGACCTCCCCCAACAAGGAAAATCACAGAGAATACCCAACTCTGAAAGAAGATTTAAAGGATATAACCAAGACCAATTCCTCAAAGATATCCTTCCAAGACTCCCCCAGGACTTTGCAGATCCAGATGAGGCAATTAAAACCTGGAACTCCACCATCAATGCAGCAGGGAAGCCTCCTTAGCACCCAAATCTTGGAAATAGAGAATAAAGATCCAAATCTGCCCCGTGGTATTCTGACACAATAAGAGAAAAAAAAAACAACTTTGCCAGCTAGAGCATAAATTGAAACACGACTGGTCACAAGCCATCCTTCTTCAATACCAGAAAGCACAAAGAGACTACAATGATCTGATCAACAAGCGCAATCAAGAATACCACACCAACCTTATCCTAACAGTCAGCAACAAGCCTCAAAAGCTATTTGAAATTGTCCGCACCCTCCCAAAGAATCCATCCCACAAAGAAGACACTATCCATCCCCAGATCTTTGCAGATTTCCTCATCAAACCACCCTTAAGAACTTCACTGCTAAACACCTCCAACATCTCAACTGCAGAACCCAATGTCAAACACAAATGGTACTGATCTACAGAGCAAATATTCCGCACCATCGCTGCCTTAAAACACCAGTACACACCCTCTGACCCCTGCCTGGTCATGTGGATCAAATCAGTCAAGGAAAAAGTTGTCAACTGTATCCACAACACCATAAACTCATCCCTATCTCAAGGATACATGCCCCCTGCTCTCAAACAAGTTAACATCCGACTTATCCAGAAAAACAACTCAACAACAGCTCTGATCCTGCAACTTTCCACCGTATTTCCAGCCTGCCCTTTCTATCCAAAATAATTGAAAAGGTGGTGCAGAGACAACTGCAAGACCATATTGACCTCTATGCTTCTCTGGATCCACACCAACATGAATTTTGTCCTAATTATAGTGTGACTCTCCTCATACATCTGTTCAACATACTCCTAAGAGGAATCGACAACATAAAAACTGAATTCCTACTTATCTTTGTTGACATCTTTTTGGCCTTCGACATTGTATTACACAGTATCTTCTTAAACCAGTGTTTCTCAACCTTTTTTGTACTGTGACCCCTTTTACCATTTGTCAATTTGTGGTCACCCCCAAAGATAAAATCAAGTGCGTCTCTCTTCCTTTACCGTTAACGCATTGTCGCTGTAATCATTTGTTGAATTATTAATATATTATAGGCCTTTGCAATATGTTTTTATTTATAAAATTTACTTATTTAAAACACAATAATTAATCACAATAACAAGTAACAATATTTGATTTCAAAATTATGATGATTTTGTAGTCAAATCACTAATATGAACTAAATTTATTTTTTCTACCTTTGTTGTTTGACCAATTTATTCTCTGATCATGCTGGTCCTGATCTGAGGCTTCTGCTTTCCTGTCTTCTCTTAGCTCTCTTTCTGTGGTCTATGGTCCATCTGCCATTTCTTATCTCTTTTTTCGTTTTCTTCACGTCTTTCCATCAGCCTATTTCCAGTCCCAGTAACCCTCCCCAGTATCAGCCCCTTTCCAGTCCTCACTCTCAGTACCTTCCAATGTCAACTTGCATTCCCATGACTGCCACTGCTGTCCATTCCCTTCCAGTCCCCCTCTTTCTCCACTGACCAGTCCCTTCTAGTACAAATACCATGGTAGCCCCTCTCAGATCCACTCCCTTCCAGTCCCATTCTCCCATCCCCTCGTATCAGCCCATTTGTAGCCTTAGCCCCCAGTTTTCTTCCAGGGCCAGCAGCTCTATCCTCCCCTCCCCACAATCAGCCCATTCCCAGTCGAAGCCCCCCAATCAGCTCGCTTCCAGTGCTAGTCCCCCGTCAACCCCATTACCAGTGCTAGCCTCACCTAATCAGCCCAATACCAGTCTTTATCTGCCGACATATTTTTTTGTTTACATATAGAAGGTGCCTTAAATACTAGCCAGTAAATTGTATTAATTTTAATGCAAATTGCTTTGCTATTTTATATGAAAGATGGGTCATCAAGAGATCATGAAATGAACAGAAATCATTTAAGAGATTAACTTTCTCACTCTGTCAAATTAATCACAGCTGATTGGTCAGAGATGTGGGATAAGACCAGAGCAGGGATTTTGGGATCAGGAGACCCAGAAATACCTCTGTGGTCCCAACATGTGATTACTGCCTTCTTTTTATGTCCAGCAGGTGATGGGGTCATACAGGAAAAGAAGAAAGAAGAACGGGGAAACTCTTTCACACACGAGGTGCACCCAGCACTCCAACTAAAGTCTCAAACACAAGAGAGACATTTTCCACGTACTGAGTGTGAGAGCGGTTTCAATCATAGCGATTGCATAAGAAGCCACCTGGAACCCCACACAGCAGAGGCAACTACCCCAACAGAGAGGCCTTCTACATCTTTTAAAAGTCCTGAATGTGGAAGAAATTTTGCTCTTAAGAAATCCATAACAATGCACCAGAAAATCCACAGGAGTGAGAAAAGATTTCACTGCACTGAATATGAGAAATCTTTCCTCAGAAACTCACAACTTGTGGAGCATCTTAGAAACCACATGGGGGAGAAACATTTTAGTTGTACTGAATGTGGGAAATGTTTCCCCAGAAAAGCACAACTATTGCTGCATCATAGAACCCACACAGGGGAGAAACCTTTTAGTTGTACTGACTGTGGGAAATGTTTCATCAGGAAAGCAAATCTATTGCTGCATCATAGAACCCACACAGGGGAGAAACCTTTTAGTTGTACTGACTGTGGGAAATGTTTCATCAGGAAAGCAAATCTATTGCTGCATCATAGAACCCACACAGGGGAGAAACCTTTTAGTTGTACTGACTGTGGGAAATGTTTCATCAGGAAAGCAAATCTATTGCTGCATCATAGAACCCACACAGGGGAGAAAACCTTTAGTTGTACTGAATGTGGGAAATGTTTCCTCATGAAAGCACAACTAGTGCTGCATCATAGAACTCACACCGGGGAGAAACCTTTTAGTTGTGCTGAATGTGGGAAATGTTTCCTCATGAAAGCACAACTAGTGCTGCATCATAGAACCCACACCGGGGAGAAACCTTTTAGTTGTGCTGAATGTGGGAAATGTTTCCTCTTGAAAGTCAATCTAGTCCAGCATCATAGAACCCATACATGCGAGAAACCTTTTAGTTGTACTGACTGTGGGAAATGTTTCATCAGGAAAGCAAATCTAGTGCTGCATCATAGAACCCACACAAGCGAGACACCTTTTAGTTGTGCTGAATGTGGGAAATGTTTCCGCAGAAAAGCACAACTATTGCTACATCATAGAACCCACACGGGGGAGAAACCTTTTAGTTGTGCTGAATGTGGGAAATGTTTCC
The DNA here is from genome assembly GCA_033557465.1 of Ichthyophis bannanicus. Lineage (NCBI taxonomy): Eukaryota > Metazoa > Chordata > Amphibia > Gymnophiona > Ichthyophiidae > Ichthyophis > Ichthyophis bannanicus. Next base: position 83,826,672 of record CM066031.1, read on the forward strand.
TCATGAAAGCACAACTAGTGCTGCATCATAGAACCCACACGGGGGAGAAACCATTTAGTTGTGCTGAATGTGGGAAATGTTTCTTCTTGAAAGTCAATCTAGTCCAGCATCATAGAACCCACACAAGCGAGAAACCTTTTAGTTGTACTGACTGTGGGAAATGTTTCATCAGGAAAGCAAATCTAGTGCTGCATCATAGAACCCACACAAGCGAGACACCTTTTAGTTGTACTGAATGTGGGAAATGTTTCCTCATGAAAGCACAACTAGTGCTGCATCATAGAACCCACACGGGGGAGAAACCTTTTAGTTGTGCTGAATGTGGGAAATGTTTCCTCATGAAAGCACAACTAGTGCTGCATCATAGAACCCACACGGGGAAGAAACCTTTTAGTTGTACTGAATGTGGGAAATGTTGCCGCACGAGAACAGATCTAGTGCGGCATCATAGAACCCACACAGGTGAGAAACCTTTTAGTTGTACTGATTGTGGGAAATGTTTCATCAGGAAAGCACAACTGATGCTGCATCATAGAACCCACACAGGTGAGAAACCTTTTAGTTGTACTGAATGTGGGAAATGTTTCCCCAGAAAAGCACAACTAGTGCTGCATCTTAGAACCCACACAGGGGAGAAACCTTTTAGTTGTACTGAATGTGGGAAATGTTTCCCCAGAAAAGCACAACTAGTGCTGCATCTTAGAACCCACACAGGTGAGAAACCTTTTAGTTGTATTGATTGTGGGAAATGTTTCATCAGTAAAGCACAACTGATGCTGCATCATAGAACCCACACAGGTGAGAAACCTTTTAGTTGTACTGAATGTGGGAAATGTTTCCCCAGAAAAGCACATCTAGTGCTGCATCTTAGAACCCACACAGGGGAGAAACCTTTTAGTTGTACTGAATGTGGGAAATGTTTCATCAGTAAATCACAACTGGTGCTGCATCATAGAACCCACACAGGTGAGAAACGTTTTAGTTGTACTGATTGTGGGAAATGTTTCATCAGGAAAGCACAACTAGTGCTGCATCTTAGAACCCACACGGGGGAGAAACCTTTTAGTTGTACTGATTGTGGGAAATGTTTCCCCAGAAAAGCACAACTAGTGCTGCATCATAGATCCCACACTGGGGAGAAAACATTTACTTGAATTGAATGTGGGAAATGTTTCAATGGAGCTCAGAGCTAGTGATGCATCATAAAACCCACCAAGGGGAGAGACCTTTAGTTGTATGGAATGTGAGATATTTCTGTACAAAATGAAGACTAGTGAGGCATCTTGGAACTCACACTGGGGAGAATAAACTGACATACTGGTAGTCTTGAATAATATCTAAATGACAATGATAATAGTGATTCTTCTCTGAATTGTGTGGAGAGGCAGAAGATCCTGAAGTACCAAGAAGTGCAGTCAGAGAGCAAGAAAATGTGGCAGAAAGATACAGTAATCTTTCCCATTGTACTAGGCATGACAAGCTTGATAAACTACTCCTACCTGTTATATCTTATGAACTCCAGCAGGAGGATCTCTTTTGCATGACGCAAGTACTACATCAGGCATTAGCAGTATATTTGAGAGCCTGAGATCATTTTCCACATACACTGGCTTAGAAGTGAGATTCACGGCTGTCATGTTAGGTGAAAAACTCACCGATTATAACTCCCAGTGTGCACTGTGACATGCCCACTCAGTAATCTCTTCTAGGAAGGACTACAGATCCCAGAATGCACTGTGACACTCCCACAGTGTAATACATAGAAAACATGATGGCCTATTTAGTCTGCCCTTCTATATCAACTACAATAGTCCCCTGTTTTCCTTTAGAGATTCTCTGTGTTTGTCCCATGCTTCTTTGACTTCAGATACTGTCCTCGTCTCTATCACCCCCACTGGGAGACTATTCCACACATCTTCCACTCTTTCAATAAAGAAATATTTTTGCATATTACTCCTGAGTCTATCCCCTTTTATCCTCATCCTATGTCCCCTCATAGTAGAGCTTGCCTTCAAGTCAAAGAGACCCTCCTGTGCATTTATGCCATGGAGGTATTTAAATGTCTCTATCATATCGCTGCTATCCTGCCTTTTCTCTGAGTATACATAGTAACATTTTAAGTCTGTCCTTATATGCTTCTGTATTACTAATTAAAGATTTATATGGATTTTTGGATCAGCAAAGGATATTGTACTTTATCTGAGCCAACTTGCTCCAGAGATGAGAGATTTTTACACATCTAGCCTGGGGAGTGTTAAGAGATCAGAGAGGGAGACAGAATTCTTCCCTTGGCCTTTGAACAATTCTCTTGGACAGGATAAGAATTCATCAATTATAATGTAAAAGCTTTGAGATGCTTTTGGGTGTCTCCCTTGACAGAGACCCATTAATGATAACAAAAGAACACTTAGGCCATGGAGGATGTGTCCTTTGAGCATTCTCAGATGTCTGACTGTGTAAGTTTGAGCTTCTAACACCAAGGGGGGTAATCAAAAGCCTGCCCGGAAACCGAAGCAAAAAAGGTGGATGGGGTGGAGAGAAGCTCATGGGTGAGAGCTGGCTGCAACACATTTGTGCCTATATAAGTACAGAGAATATCCAGAACAGACAGAGCGTAGATCTGCTTGGCCAAGCATGAAGTATCCTAGACTGTCATCAGTTCCTCTCGCTGAGCGCTCCCAGCTGATGTGTAAAGGGCTTATGACAAGTTTGGTGAAGTATATTCTTTGTACATAGCTGCATTCTCTCATAATTCTTTCAGTACTGTAATTAAGTGTGCATTCTAGTTATCTTTTCTAACTACTCATGTGTAACTAAGAGAATTACTTGTCTTTCTAAATGTTTCCTTACTTTGTTTGTAAATAAACTGCACGTCTTCATTACAAGGTGTTAGCCTTTGTTGAAGTAAGACATTTGGTACCAGAAGTGGGGTACGGAAAAAAGGCTTGGACAATGTTGAAAAGAAAAGAAAATAGTGTAAATACTGTGAATATTGTAAATATTCATAGCGGGTATCAGGCTTTTTATGAAATATTAGCTAGAGAGTGTTATTATGGGTCAGGACTAAGTGAGAATTCGGAATCTGTTTTAAAAGATGATGAACCTGTTAATTCCCTTACATGCTTGCAAAAAATACCTGTTGAAAAAGGAACAGAATTGCATACCTTAGGGAGAAGGAGATTGCTTTTGTTGTCTGCATATTGTAAGATGCATCAGACAAATTCTAGCAAATTAGATTTGATTACATGGACAGATAAAATAGACATTTATCAGCAAGTTGCTGAGAGGGTGGCTCAGTATAAATACCGTAGGAGACGGGGAAAAAGAAAGAAAAAGAAAATGCACGTCTATTGCTAAGCAATTTGTAGGAGGAAAGTGCTGAGTACTCCCCAAAATCCTGGAGGAGTTAGTCTGGAAGATACTGTGGAGGATTTTAATCAACAAGAGATTAATGATAGATCATGGTGATAAGAAATTCTGTTTGATTAGTTCTGACCCACTGATACAAGATCAGGTATAAAGCACTTGTAAGCTTTGATTTGTTCTGTATTCAAATGTTTGTAGTTTAAAACTGTTTTTCTTTCATTACTGGCTACTCCAGTAGATTTTATAGTCCCTGAATGCTGAAGTGACTAGCTCAAATAAACAAGGCAAACTTTTTTCCTCCAAAGTGGAGGTTGAGAATCCTGACAGGACGGTGGGGCATTGAATCCTGAGTAAGTGAGAGGGTGATCTTTATCATTAATATGTTATGCATCTGTTCTTTGTCTTTGACTGTATATGCTACCAGGCAAACCTAAAAGTTAAAGGAGGATTTTTTTTTTAATTGTGGCAAGCACCCCAGGGGGCATAGTTAAACATAAACAGCTATAACTATAGGTTAATTGTTCAGTCACATCTGCCAGAAGGACAAAAGACAATGGTTTGTTCTACTGGCTGTGTTGAAGATAACATGTTAATTTAAATGTAACCAAGAACAATTTTCACCTCTTAGAAGTTTCACCTCACTTGAGCCTGAACTGTGAGGTTCAAGATAATTACTTTAAGCTTTGTGCTAACGACTGAGGGACACCTGTTTTCCTGTATTTGAATTTTAGAGAAAAAGTGTACTTTGTTCTAAAAGTTTATATTTCATTTTCAGTACAGTTCCTGAGAAAATAGATATAAAACAGATATATGTTGCAGCATTGTGAGATATTAAGTTGGTAGTTTATACACTTGCACTTATCACACTTGTGGTAATAGTACATTACGCAGAGGTCCAGTACACACACAGCAATTAAAATATTAATAAGTTTGATGAAATTTTAGACAGAGGCTGATATGAAATTGCTCTGTTCTCAAGCTATATAGAACAAATATAGATTAAAGATGGAACTGAGTTCCCAGAAAATGAGAACTTGAGTTGATTGGATAAAACCAAATCTTGCTTGTCAGCAATGATCCGGGAGAGGTTTGAGAAAAAGAATAAGAGAGAGAGAGAGAGAGAGGCAGAAAGGTGAGGCCACAGCCTAGGCTAAATGTGCTGCTTCCAGTGTGATGATCTGGGCTACCAAGCTCTAAGACTCCTTGAGGACCCACAAGGCCTGAAGAACAGGAACCTTGCATATTTATGCCTCTGAAGAGACATAAATAGGCAGGGGGAGCATAGGCCGAGAAGAACCCGAGGATAGTCATGAATGCCTTGCAATCCAAGAAGGACCTGAAGATGAGGCCTAGCCACCAATGCCTTGTACCCTCTCGGATCTCTCACCTCAAAAGGATCTCTTTTTGACACCATAATTAATGAGTAGCTTATACAAATCCTTGTGAACACTGCAATTTTAAAATCAGTCTAACAGCACTCTCACTGAGGACAGGGTATACGATAGATTCTAGTTATACGTGAGAGATGAGCCATATTTCTTTCTATTGGGGTTGATGTTATAGAATGCTGCAAAATAATAGTTTTATATTGTAAGGATTTTACCCAGATTGTTCCTATTTTAGAATGAGTATATGTCTACTTAGCACTGGACCAATTAAGTTGATGGGAAAGGGACACTGTTTACTCATACTGTTATCTTATTGAGAAGAATCTAAATTTAAGTTATTAACAATTGTTTGATATTCTTAGCAGCCTTGCCAAATAAGGATACATTAGTGTGGTATAAAAGAAACAGGAAAAGGACCTATGTAAGTAGTTGGTGGAATGATGCAGGTGATGAAAAAGTGTTGTGTTATGAGGGATGAAGTGGAATATTAAAGGGGAAACTGTGATAGACAAGAAACTGATGAAGGTAATTTGAAGTGATGTATCTGCCTAATGAATATGTAAACAAAAAAAATTATGAGCACTTTATTCAACTATGCCGTCTCCAGAAGCTTCAATTCAGGAAGTCATACTCAACAATTGGAAGAAATAGATATTTGGAGACAGGCTAGGTGCACCTTGCACCCTGATGAGCTTTGGAAAACCCACACTGGCCATGTGGTACTTCTGGATGCTTTGTGCCTCACTTTTCCTCTGTATGTCCTGGCCAGGCATGCAGAGGCAAAGGGGGATGATTTGATGACAAATTCTCACACAATTGGGTATAATTCTAAAACTTGTCAAAATTGCAGAACACGTATGTGCAGCTTGTCTGATCTGAAACATGTAAAGGTCATTCAAGGGCAAAATGGAATATTTCCTACAAGCAAAATGAATTTCCAGTGATAGAGAGACAAGGAGTTAATCAAACTGCGAGATAAGATTGACACCATACGAGATAGTTACTAATAGATCACTGAAAGTTTATAAAAGCAATATTTATTATCTGTAGGATATGATCTTAGTAAATATAGATGAAATTAAGTTTGTCTTATTGTAAAGTCTAACCTAGAATTTTTTTAGTCTTTTCATTTAATATTGGCGCTGCTCTTCTGAATGAGGCCTGGAGCCATGTCACCAACTGCAAGCCGGAGAGTCTAGCGGAGGGAATTGACCAGAGTCCAGATGGAGCAGACCATCCCGAGAGATCTGGACTACACACCGCAGAAACGTGTGAGGAAGTCCCTATCTACTTCAATGTGTCGCAATGAAAGAAAGGCCAAGATGTCCACCTACGAGAATGAGAGGTTCAACTGTTGAGAGAGGCCAAGTTTAAACTTCAGAGAAAGGTGAAAATGACGCTACGGAGTCCTGAAAAACTGCTGAGAAGCAGGCCAAATTATCTGAAAATAGGAAAAGGACTATTGGACTTTTGTGGACTTTTGTGAATGATTTTTTTTTTCCTTATGTATTGTTATTGTTTCCTTGGAAAGTAACTGTAATTTTAGTATCTCAGATTTTTTCTGCTGAACATCATAAGAACATAAGAACATAAGAAATGCCATACTGGGTCAGACCGAGGTCCATCAAGCCCAGTATCCTGTTTCCAACAGTGGCCAATCTAGGTCATACGTACCTAGCAGTTTCCCCAAAAGACACAGGTTCTGCAGTGCTTGTACTAGGCCAAGCATTGATATCCTGGGTCCCTTTTTAATAGTGGTTTATGGACCTTTCCTCCAGGAACTTGTCCAAACCTTTTTTAAACCCAGCTATACTAACAGCCCTTACTACATCCTCCGGTAACAGATTCCAGAGTTTGATTACACGTTGAGAGAAGAAATATTTTCTCCTATTTGTCTTAAATAGTTTACCCTGTAGCTTCATTACATGCCCCCTAGTCCTTCTATATTCTGATAGCGTAAACAATTTATCCACGTTTATCCGTTCCACTCCATTCATTAATTTATACACCTCTATCATATCTCCCCTCAGCCGCCTCTTTTCTAGGTTAAAGAGCCCTAACCTTTTTAGCCTCTCTTCATAGGAGTAGCCTTCCATCCCCTTCACCAATTTGGTGGCTCTTCTCTGTACTTTTTCTAATAACTCTATGTCCTTTTTAAGATACGGTGACCAGAATTGCACACAATATTCAAGGTGCGGTCGTACCATGGAGCGATACAGAGGCATTATAATATCCTTTGTTTTATTCTCCATCCCTTTCCTTATGATACCTAGCATTCTATTTGCTTTCTTGGCCGCCGCTGCACACTGGGCGGAGGGTTTTAACATGTTATCCACGATGACTCCTAAATCTTTTTCCTGGGTGGTGGTTTCTAATGTGGAGCCTTGCATCTTGTAACTATAGTGTGGGTTGTTCTTTCCTAGGTGCATAACTTTGCACTTGTCCACATTAAATTTCATCTGCCATTTGGATGCCCAGTCTTCCAATTTATCCAGATCCTCCTGCAGTTTTCCACAATCCTCTTGGGTTTTAACAACTTTAAACAGTTTTGTGTCATCTGCAAATTTGATTACCTCACTAGTTATTCCCTTTTCCAGGTCATTTATGAATATGTCAAAAAGTAGCGGACCCAGTACAGATCCCTGGGGTAGTCCACTATTCACCTTTTTCCATTGGGAATATTGGCCATTTAGCCCTACCCTCTGCTTTCTATCTTTTAACCAGTTCCCGATCCACAATAGTATACTGCCTCCTATCCCATGACTTTTTAGCTTCGCCAAAAGTCTCTGATGGGGGACCTTGTCAAAAGCTTTCTGAAAGTCCAGATACACTATATCAACCGACTCACCTTTGTCTACCTGTTTATGCACACCTTCAAAAAAACAGATCAGATTAGTAAGACAAGATCTTCCTTGTCTAAAGCCATGTTGGCTTTCTCATGTGCCCAATTGCTTATGTCACCTGTTCCCCAGATTTTAGTTATTAGAGTCTATGGGGCAGATGTACAGTGGGAAAAAGTTCTGAATGTGCAGGTGAAATGAGTCCCCCACTGCATGGGGAACTGATAAAGATAGCTGAGACCTACAAGCCATTTGGCTTTGACAATTGTAATGCTGAGGGGGGGGGGGGGGGAATGGGAAAATATCACCCAAATTACACTGAGGCTTGTCCCCTCCAGCGTTTGCCTTAATGCTATCCACTATGTTTAAGCCCATGTTGTTATTATTGTATTTCTAAATGAATTACAAATGCGATTCAGCCATTGCTTACGTACAATATCCTTGTTGATCCAAGGGTGGAATGTATTACTAATTAAAGATTTATATGGATTTTTGGATCAGCAAAGGATATTGTACTTTATCTGAGCCAACTTGCTCCAGAGATGAGAGATTTTTACACATCTAGCCTGGGGAGTGTTAAGAGATCAGAGAGGGAGACAGAATTCTTCCCTTGGCCTTTGAACAATTCTCTTGGACAGGATAAGAATTCATCAATTATAATGTAAAAGCTTTGAGATGCTTTTGGGTGTCTCCCTTGACAGAGACCCATTAATGATAACAAAAGAACACTTAGGCCATGGAGGATGTGTCCTTTGAGCATTCTCAGATGTCTGACCATGTCTGACTGTGTAAGTTTGAGCTTCTAACACCAAGGGGGGTAATCAAAAGCCTGCCCGGAAACCGAAGCAAAAAAGGTGGATGGGGTGGGGAAAAGCTCATGGGTGAGAGCTGGCTGCAACACATTTGTGCCTATATAAGTACAGAGAATATCCAGAACAGACAGAGCGTAGATCTGCTTGGCCAAGCATGAAGTATCCTAGACTGTCATCAGTTCCTCTCGCTGAGCGCTCCCAGCTGATGTGTAAAGGGCTTATGACAAGTTTGGTGAAGTATATTCTTTGTACATAGCTGCATTCTCTCATAATTCTTTCAGTACTGTAATTAAGTGTGCATTCTAGTTATCTTTTCTAACTACTCATGTGTAACTAAGAGAATTACTTGTCTTTCTAAATGTTTCCTTACTTTGTTTGTAAATAAACTGCACGTCTTCATTACAAGGTGTTAGCCTTTGTTGAAGTAAGACAGCTTCATAATGAAGACAACTAACTATTTTAGTAGCCATCCTCTGCTCTGACTGTAACCTATTTCTAGGTTAAAATGCAGTCTCCAGAATTGCACACAATACTCCCAATGAGGTCGCACCAGAAACTTATACAGAGGCACTATCACCTCTTTTCTTCTGCTGGCCATTCCTCTCCCTATGCACCGAAGCATTCTTCTGGCTTTTGCCGTCGCTTTTTCTACCTGTTTAGCTATTTTAAGATCATAAGACACAATCACGCCTAGGTCCCGCTCTTCTTTAGTGGACAAAATACTTTACCCTCATACTATATTGTTCCCTTGGATTGCTGCAGCCCAAATGTATGATCTTGCTTTTTTTAACATTAAATTTCAGCTGCCAAATTCTAGACTATTCTTCAAGCTTAGTTAGATCCCTCCTCATGTTATCTACTCCTTGCTGGGTGTCTACTCTATTGCAAATTTTGGTATCATCCTCAAAGAGTCAAACCTTACCCAACAGCCCTTCTGCTATATCACTAACAAAGATGTAAAAAGAATTGAAGTAAGGACAGATCCCTACGGCACACCAATAGTAACCTACCTCTTCTCAGAGTGAGCTCCATTTAATTGTACCCTTTGTCGCCTCCCACTCAACCAATTTCTAACACAAGCAGTAACTTTAGAGTTCATCCCTAAAGTGCTCAGTTTGTTTATAGGTCGCCTGTGAGGAACGGTATCAAAGACTTTACTGAAATCTAAATACACCACATGTAGGGCTCTCCCTCAGTCCAACTCCATGGTCACCCAGTTAAAGAAATCAATCAGATTTGTCTGACAAGATCTGCCTCTGCTGAATCCATGCTGCCTCGGATCCTGTAATCCGCTGGACTCCAGAAACCTCACTATTTTCTCTTTCAGCAGCGTTTCCAATAATTTACTCACCACCGAAGTTAAACTAACCGGCCTGTAGTTTTCAATCACATCCTTACTTCTGCTTTTGTGTAAAGGGGCCACATGAGTCTCTCTCCATCGTTTGGCATCACTCCCGACCCAACGAGGCATTGAAAAGGTCAGTCAGTGGAGCTGCTAGAACGTCCCCAAGTTCCCTCAGGATTCTTGGGTGTATCCCATCTGGTCCCAACACTTCGCCTACTTTAAGTTTAGCTAGTTTCTCACGAGCACAGTCTTCTGAAAATTCTTCAAGATGCCCCTTGCTTCTGTTCCTGTTTGTCGGTGTTTACTGAGATCCTGCTCCTGGTACTTCATCTGTGAACACAGAACAGAAATATTTGTTAAGCAATTCTACTTTATCCTCATCAGCTGCTACATATTCCTCCCCTTCACCCTTGAGTCTGACAATACCACTTTTGCCCTTCCTCTTTTCACTAACATATCTGAAAAATGTCTTATCCCCCCAATTTATGTCTCCGAAATAACACCGATTTACTATCTTTTAGAAAGCAGCTGAAAACCATCCTGTTTCAGGAATACCTCAACATGACTCCCACCAAAAAGCAAAATAACCTCTGATCTCACCCACCATGACCACCCAACTCAAACTATACTAACCCAACCATGTCCAAAAATCTGTCCATGTGCAAAGTCTGTCCTATATTTTATGTTGAAATCATCAATGTAGCCTCCCCGGTGATGGCCCCACCCCTACACGTAAATTCCCCCCTCCCTTTTTATGTAACGCCGCTTTGACCCGGTGAAAAGCGGGATATAAATACAGCTAAATAAATAAATTTTATTGCACTGGCTATTTCCTCCTCTTTCTGAATTTTTGCTTTCCTGAGTACTTTGCTAGTTTCTCTAAGTTTTTCCAAATATAGATGCCTGTCTTCCTCTCTCTGTGGTCTCTTGTATTTCATGAAGGCCTCCCTCTTTTTCTTCACTTTTTCAGCTACTTCATTCGAAAACCACAGTGGTCTCCTTTTCCTTTTACCTTTATTTATCATTTTAACTTAAAGGTTGGTTGCCCTTAAAATATCCCCTTTCAGTTTTGCCCACTGTTTTTCCTCAACCCCAGCTGTATCCTCCTGCTAACGACTCTTTGAGGTATTGGTCCATCTTGGCAAAGTTACATCATTAGTAGCCTTTCCAATAACTTACTATCCACAGAGATTAGACTAACCAGCCTGTAATTCTCAATGTCATTCTTACGTCCGCTTTGGTGTAAAGAGACCACATGTGTCTTTCTCCAGTCCTTTGGCACCACTCCAAAGAGGCATTGAAGAAGTCAGACAGTGGAGCCACTAGAACATACCCACAGGCCTTGCTATGGTTCTGTATAAAGGAAGCTTTTTTGAAGTCTACAGCCATCAAGAACTCTCCGTTGCATATTGCAGAAGTTATTGACTACAATATCTCCATGTGAAGATGTGGAATAGGCAGCATTCAGTTCATCTCTTTCACATCCAGTATGGTTCAGAACCAATTTTCTTTTTTGGGGGGATGACAAACTAAATTGAGCACTAACCTGTTCCCCACTGCTCACTAGGTGTGGTGATCACTGTCCAGAAGTCCTTAAGGTTTGCATCACAGTCCCTTTGTCTGGCACTAGACAAGGGGAAATGATAACTCAGTGAGATGGTGGGAAAACTCCAACATACAGCCTCTTCTCCCCATCTTCAAGGGCCATTGGATGGACATAACATGGACCCACTCCTTGAGAAAATTGGTCAGATGACCTCTTGCTTGCTGAAAGATGACCTGCAGCTCACCATGGAGTCCTCCTTTTCTGTCAGTATGAAAGGGAGAGGACCTATTCAGAAAACAGGCTCACTAAGAGGAATGGCCCTCACCTGGTCAACAATGCTGGATTTCCCAGAGCTCAAATAAGATGCACTTCTAGATTTATCCTTTGGCAACCTCTGGGGCTTAGACTGCCCTAGGTCTTTCACAAACTTCTTCCAATCCTTCCCAGACAGGAGCTTTCCTGAAAAGGCAACCTGCTAAGCCAAGTCTTCGAGTCTGCATCTGCTGACCACTTCCTTAGTCATACAAGACATCTGCCATATGACTTGTACGTCATTCCTGTTTCCACTCGGACAGCCTCTCGTGATTTCTGCTGGTCATCATCCAAAGCCTTGTGACTGCTGTACCTAGTGCAAACAGACCCTAGACCTTTAAAGTATTGCAAACCACAGCATGGAGGCCCAAAGTGGAAACCTCAAAAGCCTTCTTCAAACATCATTCAAGCTTCCAGAGCTATGCCTCCTCCGACAAGAATAGTCATCTTCTTTGTTAATGGCATAATAAAGGCATCTACTTTAGGCAGCCTGAGCTTCTCCTTTCCTTCCAGTTGATACGTAGAATATTCTATTTTACATTGTATGCGAGTGTCCGCTCGTCCTGCAGGTAAAAGATTGTGCTGAGGGCTCTTTGAGTTTGTCTGGCTGACAGGATCTAGTGTTTTGCTTTGACTGCTGCTGCTCTTTGCAGCCCCTCAAAATCTCCTGTCCTAGGTAACTGCCTAGTCTTGCCTAATGGTTGAGTCAGTCCCTCTTTGTCTAAAGCTGCAAAACAAGGACAAACTTGGATGAAAAGAACTTCACCTACAGCCAGACCCTTGCTGTGTTCTTCAGAGCTTCTAGCCAGTTGAAGACGCCTCGGGCAAAGCCGTATCAGCAGATGGGTGGGGGTTGGGAACCAGAGAGTTCAGATTCTGAGTTAAAATGGCCAACTCTCCTGTGCTTTTGTGACCAGCCATGCCCTCCTCAGGGGAACTCTCAGTCTGACCATTCTCACTAACAGGGAGCTTGCCTGAGTCCACAAACCATGGCTCCAGTCTTCATGTGGCCCGATTCACCCCTCTGCAGCATGAACCCTGATGGTCAGAGCAGGCATTGAAGTGCCCGGGCCAGCACGCTCATGGCTTGCCACTCCTGCCCCCTCCGATTCAATGTTCTGTTGGAAGGGGCATGAGTGGCAGGAAACCACACCAAGGATAAATCTTAATATTCTTTGATGCCTCTGACGCCGTCTGTCACAGCATCCTCCATCAAAGGCCACTGTTGGAAACAGGATACTAGGCTTGATGGACCTTGGTCTGACCCAGTATGGCATATCTTATGTTCTTAAAACAAAATGAAGTACTAAAATTGTTTCACTCCTATCTAATTAGGGGACATCAACAACTGAAAATGGGCATCAGTACCTCTTTCTCCTTCCCTCAAACCCAAGGCATCCCTCAAAGCACTTCTCTTCAGCCACTATGCACAATTATCCATGCCCATAACACATACTTCCACATCTATGAAAATGATATAATGACTGATTGATTTATTTCACCATTTTTATACCATTTTTCATTTTAGTCAAAGCAGTTTACATTGTAATTTAAACTTGGTGATGTACATTAAACAGTGACATTAATAACTTGGATTTTTATGAGGCAATGGAGGTACACACCTTTCCACACCACCAAAGCCATATACGAAAGAATATGAAGCTGCTTCACAGACATCATTCAATGGCTGGCAAGAAACTCATTGACAGTTAATTATAAAAAATCCCCAAATACTCTGCATCACCAAGGATGACACATTCTACCCAGCCCCATCCCTGACAATAAATGAGATTGATGGAAAGTCCGGACAGAGGTTTAGTATCTAAGTAACAGCCTGGACCAACAGCTAATATCGAAACCACATATAAACGACACCATGAGGATAACCTAACACAAAATCTGAACCCTGCAACACCTGCACGCCCTACTGGAACCAATGGACTTCGTACGGCATTCCAGGCCATCATCTCACCACACTTTGACTACTGTAACTCAATTTACCACGGTTCAAAAAATTCAACTCTGCTCCCACTACACATTGCATTACATAGAGCTGCATGAATCATTCAAGGAACCCCAAAATACGACCACTTAATTCTTTTTTTTTTTTAAATTTTTTATTTATCAATTTTACAATACAATCCATAAATCACAATCTGAATAAGAATCAGAATAATTAACAAAGCAACATAAATCTCATCATCTATCCAAATAAAATGAATAGACGTGATAGCAATAAACAAACAATTGGTATAGCCCACCATAAGATCCAAGAAAAGGAAATAAACAAGGAAATTCACCCCCAAAGAGAGATCATCATAGGAGCACTGATATTATATGGCAGCCGGTATGGTAGCTTCCCCGCCCCCCCCCCCCTCTCTATTGACAAGAAATTGCAAAAGTTGCTTAGACTCAAAGAACAAAAACTGCTTAGATTGAAAACTAACCATACATTTACATGGATATCGTAATTTAAATTGCTCACCCAAGGAAAGCGTCCTCTGGTGCAAGGCCAAAAACGCTCTCCTCCTCTTTTGCTTCTCCCTAGCCAAATCGAAATACAAGAATTTTTGAGCCTAAGAACTGAGATGCGGATATTCTACGAAAATACAATTTAAGCACAGTGTTGCGATCAGACTCGAAGGCAAAGTTAACCAACAAAGTGGCCCTGCTAGTAACCACCTCCAGTGAGCTCTCCAGAAACTCAGAAAGATCCATTTGAGGGGGGCCCGTCTCTGCAGAAAAATTCTGCTGATCTCCAGCCCCCAAAGCTGATATGAACACATACTGGGCTCTCACTATTGGTGGTAACGAGTCAGCAGGCATCTGAAGAACTTCAATAAAGTTCTTACGGACCAAGTTCAAAGGTGCCATCAAAGGGGATCGAGGAAAATTCAAAAATCTAAGGTTATTCCTTCGAAGCTGATTGTCCAAATACTCAATTTTCCTCGCTTGTACTACCCGATCCTGGACAAAGACAGCTCCACGGGACTCAAGGTCCTCCACCTTCGACTCCATTTGAGTAATTCTAACAGACTGCACCGCTGCCTCCGTAGTTATCAGAGCACACTGAGATTTCACTGCAGCCAATTCATGTGAGAACCCCCCAATAACAGGCAGTAGAGATTACTGGAGAGCCGATATAGCTTCCCATAAGCTATCCAAAGTCACTCGCGCTGGTTTTTCTACCCTCTCAGAAAACCAGAATGCCGAAGTACCAGAGGAGCTGGATACCGACTGTCCCAAGCACTGGTCACCACTAACAGAAAAAGTGGCCAGGCGTTCTCCTTCAGCAACACCGACACCAGCTCCAGCACCAGCTACCGTTGACTTCCTCATCGAAGGTGAACTCCCAGCAGCCAGCAGATATCCCTTACCCAGGGAAACCGCAGCTAGCTGCTCACCCTCGAGACGGCTTCCGGGCTGAGCAGGAGGCGCCTGCATGGGGCTCAAAACAACCCCTTCCACGCTCAGATCCGTTGAGTCACTCAAAGGATCTGCCGAAGCCATAGCGCTGGAAGAAGTGCAAAAACCGGCAATGGACGTCTGCACAAGCCTCTCCGACGGAGTCGAGGCCACAGGGGGTTTCTGTGCTCGCTGTTTTCTCTTCTTCCCCATAGGTAAGCGGTGCAGCAGCCGGCGTAGAGCACTCCACCTCAGCGTCTCACTCCTCCGCCATCTTGGATCTACACCCCTCACGAACACTTAATTCTTATCCTGAGACAAATCCACTAGCTTCCCCTGCAAAGCCACGTCAGATACTAAATACTGTTCCTAACTTTTAAAATCATCAACAACCAATCCTCCTCCCATCTACAAACTCTACTAAACACAACCAAAACCAACAGACAAAGCACTAAAAACATAGGGCCTGATATTCAAAAGGCATTTACACAGTTATTGCCGCTGAATATCCTGTCTTCTCCCTTGCATGCTTAGTATCAGGGAGTGTCGTGGGAATTCCGGGTGACAGTCCCTATCTTTTAGCTGCAGGGGCTAACTGAGAAGCATGCAATATCGCTGCTGCCTGGTTAACTACGGCAGCCGTGAGGCAGTACGGTGACCCCAGATATTCAATGATATTCTGAATGAAATAGAGACTGAATGAATGTTTTGCTTCAGTCTCCACTGAGAAAGATGTAGGGAAGTTACTCATGACTGAAATGGTATTTAAAGCTGATGCAGCAAAAGAATTGAAAGAAATATTGATAAACCGGGAAGATGTATTACAACTATTTGATAAACTGAAGAGTAGCTAATCAACTGGACCAGATGATATACATCCAAGGGTGTTGAAAGAACTGAAATATGAGACTGCAGATCTACTATTAGTAATCTGTGAACTATCATTAAAATCATATGAAATAACTGAAGATTGGAGGATGGCCAATGTACCACCAATTTTTAAAAAGGGTTTCAGGAGTGATCTGGGAAACTACAGACCAGTGAGCCTGATGTCAGTACCGGGAAAAATGGTAGAAACCATGATGAACAAAATTACTGTAGAAATATTAGAAACATAGAAATATGACGACAGAAAAAGACCACATGGCCTATCTAGTCTGTCTTTCCATATCAACAACTACAACAGTCCACTTTTTTCCTTTAGAGATTCTCTGTGTTTGTCCCATGCTTTTATGAATTCAGTTACTGTCCTCATCTCTACCACTGTTGGGGCTTTTCTGGGATTCCCCTAAATTATTTTGGGGATTGTCTATTTTTTTGTTTTGGCTGTTTTTGTTTGACCCCAACATACATATACAGGACTTTAAATAATTTGCTCATGCCACCATAAAAGCATAGAAATTGTTTTATTTAATTTGCCAGGCCTGTAACAACAAGCTTTGCTTTTAATAAGGTACAAATTTCAATATCAATCCATAGCATAACAAGCAAAGCACCTAGCTTAAGTATAGACAGTCCTGGAGACAGAAGACAGCCTCACTCCAATGAGATCAGCTAAAGTCTGTCTGTCTATTAAGATTTCCTCTCCATATTTATATCCAAAAATTGCTGATAAATAGATTTCCCTTCTTTTCTCATTCTCCATTATCTTAAGCAAATCTGCTTCTTAACCTTTTTAACCCTTAGTTTTTTCTGTGTTCTCTGTAGCATCCTGTCTATTCCAGTCTCACTTGCCTTCTGTGAGTCATGTTTCCTGCAGATAAACTGTAGATACTGATGTTCATCTTCTTTGTTTACGTTCTCCTTTGTTCATCCAAGAGGCCTTTTCATTAGCTGTATAGTGTTCAGAGATTCTCATTGTGTAAGCTCTCTGGGACAGGATATGAGTTCATGTCATTGCTCAATCTTGTTGAATTAGCAGTTTCAGTGTGAAAAAGTCAGAGCAAGCTGTTTCCTGGGCCCAAGTTATACGCCAGCACAAGATGGATTCAACCTGTAATAAAGGTACCTGAAGGGGATTCATCTTTTCCCCACATTCCCCTCTTGAATCCCATACAGGCCCCTCCTGTTGTTCCCATACTGTGCCCTTCTACACTCGGCTATCCGGAACCTCCAGTGAGACTCGCTGAAGAGATGGAGACATGATGAGACCAAGTTGCCACATGAGATCTGAATCCCATTAATTCTATACCTAACATAGGGAACTTGAAAAGAGAGGAAATCCATATAGGGTTACTTGTTACCTGAATATTGGACTGCTACCAAGTGGAACCCCTCTGGAATAAGAGGATGGGCATCAGACAGGTTACCATTTACATTATTAGCTCTAGGTCTACGAGCTAGAGAAATATATTCATTGGCTTGATTTTGGGAAGTAAGAATTAGAGTTGTGGTAGATACCTTAGTCAAACACCTTCTACAGAAAGCTAGAATAAATGAAAAAACACAGCAGCTAATTGATAAAGCAATGAGCAGACCAAACAAGGCTATAAGTAAGCCATGTAGGCCAGAGCTTAGGCCTGTAAACCAAGAAGCAGCAACATTCCACCATGCTCCAACCTGAATTCCACCCTTGAAATCATCCAGATGTAATTCTGACAAGTGTCTAATTCTGTCCACTGCATTAAGTACAAAAGTTGTATGGTTTGCTATAACTGTGCAACAATTTGTTTCATTAATGAATTTACATGCTCCGCCCTCAGCTGCTAACAATAGAGCTAAAGCTCGTCTATTTTGCAGAGTCATTTGATTGTTTTGCTCAAGGGATTTGGCTAGGAGAGTAATGGATTCAGTGACAGAACGCATTTGGACATGAAGCAAACATTGCAACCTACGTACAGCCATACCTAGTTCAGCAGTAATTGCAGGGGTCTGAAATATAGGAATCCAAGAGGTATAGCTCAGGGCATCAAGTCGTGTTTTCGTCAGTGGATATGTGGAATTAATATATTCATAAGAGGCCATGAGAGCAGCATCTTCGGATTTATCATACCAGGGGGAAGTGTCTCTTTTGTGTCTGTGGGTGCTTGTGTGATAGTGACTGACATTGAGAGGGATTAACACTGAATAGGCCTCAGCCCTAACCAGAGCACAAGGAAGATGATTCAGACCTATAGCCTGATACAGGAAACCCTGACAATACCAATAGTGGCCTGCAAGGGCTGAGAATCGGGTATTTTTGGTCCAGATCCAGTTCATTTTGTGTCCCCATGCAATTGAAGTTTGCCTTATGGTTGATTGATCATTACGGGGAAAATAACAGGAGGAATAAGGGGTACCAGTTTTGGATCCAGATGTCCGGACTGCTGAACCATCTTTATAAATAGGACCCACTGTGTATGTGTTGTGCCAATAAGCAGAGGTAACATTCAAAGATGCATTAGTGATAACAAACCAATTGTACCGACTATAAGGAGCCGAAAAGTTATAAGGAATTATAGACCTGGGGAAAACAGTAAATCGCTGTTGTGCAGGATGGTAGGTGATATTACACTTCAGTGAAGGGCGTGTGTCTGAATGGACTAGCCCTCCATTACCAATACAATATGGATATATCAAATGAGGAGGGGCATAGACTTGAACTGGAACCGGGTTAGATAAATTGAAATGTTCCCAAGTATGGGAGCAGTTAGAGGGGGCCCAACATGGAGTAGTGAAGTATTCGTTAGGGTCCTGGCAAGCCAAGTTCCCCGAATACTCAACTGGTTGTACTGGTACTATATTGACTGGTGCATACTCAACTCCCTTTGGCAGTGGGGTGCATATGATACAGTCCAAGATATTCATTAATTGGACAACCACAAGGACTGTGGATTTCCATAGATTAGGTCCTGGGGTGGACCTTCAGGATCGTAAGGGATGTGGGGATTGTCAGCATACCTTTCATGCAGCTATGGACTCTGTTTAATTCAGTCTAAACTCTGACCCCTGGGTGACATCAGTCTCTAGGACCTGGCTGCAGCCCCTCCTTGCTAAATCAAGATGGGTAGACCTTAAAGGGAGTGGCCAAAGACAATAGCAGACCTCAAGGGGAACTGCTGGAGAGGCACTATAAAGGACAGACACACTTCCTGTCTCTCTCTCTCCCTCCTTCATCGGACAGGTTTGGACACTACCATGAGGCTCTGATGATCAACTCCCTTCACCCCTCCCCCTCTCTCTCTCTCTACCCACATGTTCTGGCCTACCATGCGGCTCTGACCCACAGGTTCTGGCCTCTATCTCTCTCACACTTCACACATGCACACACACAGATTCATTGATACACACTGAAACAGCTCTGTAACAATCACTATATACCTCTGTTCAATACCTATGTATTAAGCCTATTTTTACATAAAAACCTTTCTCCAAGCCACACCTGTTTGCTGGTCTTATTACAAGCCCTCCTGCGTCTGTGACGTGAAATGAACCCAGGACCTACAGAAGAATAACAGGACCTACAGAAGAGTAACTGGGGCACATCTCACATTTTATGGGGACTCGTCTCTCGGATTTCACAGCAGATCTCCAGTTGGGTAAGTAATAATTTTGTATAATACATTAAGTAGATTTCAGACAGAGTGAGACAGGAAAATCAATAGCCCATGTGACCATTTACAATTTTGTTTTGTGGGTTAGACAAGGTGGATTTTTATTGTCAAAAGGCTCTGTAAGAATTTAGAATTTTAAGGACATTACACAGAGTGGCTTGCAATTGTCTTATTTTTATGTATAGGCTTGCTACAGATTTTATATAGTATTTGAGCTGCTAAGAAAATACAGAGTTACACAGTTAAATATTCCTCATAGAGTACAATATACATCTTTCCTGGTAACATTAATTTACCTCTTGTCTGTTTGACTTTTATTTCTCTCTCCTGTCAGTATATATCTTGGTGTGAGCAGGAATATCTGACTATTCTGTTAATCTCCTGTCCCTTTTTTACTTTTATTTCTCTGTCTCCTGTCAGTAACTTTCTTAGTGAGAGCAGGCTTAAAGATGGCTGCAATTGATACAATTCTGTTAATCTACTAACACCCTTCTTACTATAACTTCACCCTAACACTTCCACCCAGTTAAATAGGTGTGAAATACTTTTTAAGTTAGCATTCCTCCTTCTAAGGTTACACATTTGAGATAGCCCAACTACAGCCTTTCTGCAGTATCAAACATGGAAGCATTTGATTTTAAAGAACTTACAGAAATTCTAATTTCATACTGTAAGAGAAAAGGAGGTCCATTTGAAGGCGAATTCCCTGACTCATCATGGTATAATATTCAAAAACGAATGTTAAACCATGATCATGAATTCAAAAAGAAAACAAATAAAAGAAAATGCCTTTTCATCCAGGGCATGTGCAGGGGACTAATTAGCATGAAAAAAGAAAACTCTGAACTGACTTCTCAGTGTAGCCAATTGACCAAAGAACTGGAGGAGGCACAAAGTTGTATTTCTATTCAGAGAACTCAAGTGATACAAGCCACATATTCTTTTATAACTGTTAGTGAACAATTAGAAGCACTTAAACTTGAATTGAGGCACGTTAAAGATCAATTGGCCTCTGCAAGAAAGCCAACACCCACCCCTCCCTCAGCCCCCTATGCCTATGACACACCCTATCAGCCATGCATACCAGCTAGTGAGAAACAAAAGAACAAAGATACACCCATTCCCTATGCCTATGACACACCTTATCAGCAACAAAAGAATACAGAAGTATGCATAGTTGGACTGAGGAATGGCAAAAACACAGATGAATCACAGCAGGAAAATTCAGATAGTTTATCTCAGCCAGAACCCACCAATCTCTGTCAGGAGAATAATTCAGATGACTTAGACATGGCAGCCAGTACAGAACTAAAAGCACCAGTTAAATTAATGTTCCAGGAAAATTTAAAAGATAGAGATATTGAAAAAATAGTTGAGAAAATTGGTACTATGCCTCTTAATGTAAATCAGTGGGTTAAATGGGCGATTGATATTCTGATTCACTGGGGTCTAGGGAAATACAGAAGAAAACAATCAGACTTTGATAGACTTATGCATCTGGCTCTGGGCCCACACTATTACAGGGTTGGCTCTCTCACTCACCCATACCAGTTGGTTAAAAGGGGTACTGAGAAACTATTTCACTGTTCCCCAATGCAAGTATTTAAAATTATTTCACCTTTGCCAGATGATACACTGGAACAGTTTGCATATAGAGCCTGGATTTTAAAAGCAGTTCTTAATGAGCAGGAGTCCTGGCCCAAGGCAGAAGATTATGGGGAGAGCATGCATAAGGAATTTTTATTAGAATTGCTATCCCCTGAGATTACAAAACACCTTCTGTTATTTTCTGAAGACCCTGAAGCAACCCCTTTTGATACTTTAATGCTCAGAATTGGGTCTGTTTGGAAGACCCAGCCCTCACAGGTCATTACAGTATCAGAAGCTCGGAAGTGGCAGGCCAATGAATCCTCTCAGTACATAAGAAACACAGACAGAGGACACACACCTAAGTGGCAAGCAGAGGGACCCTCCCAGTACACAAGAAACACAGACAGAGGACACACACCTTGGAGAGCACATGGCAGAGGTACTTTTAGAAACTCCTCAGGTTACATCCCCTTTCAAGAACTCAAAGCACAGAGAGATGGGCTAGAAAATGAGAAATCTAAATGGGAACAAGACAAACACATACTGCAGATAGAACTAGATAAATTAAAACAGGATTTACAAGCAGCTCAGGACAAACACAAGGCTAGTGCATAGGGATGTCCTGACCTCTTGAGTTCAGATATCAAAATGTCTCAAGCCTTCATAGCCCAGCCTGCCTCCTTTATCTCAGCAGAGGACTCAATTCCAGAGCCTCTGGATGATGAAATGGATACAGGCCCAGGACACAATTTAAGGCTTGTAACACCCTTGATACTGGACTCTTGTGCACGCCCCAATGTTATCAGTAGAGTAGGGGGTCAGGATAAATTAGCTTTGATTGACACAGGGGCTGGAATTAGTTTTACTAACAGAGCTTCTCCCACTGCAGATCAGAAAAATATGGAAATTTATGAAATTCAAGGAATTAATGACACAGCTTCCAAATGTGTGGCTATCCCAGTTAAATGGGGTATCCCTGTGCACAGTGAACAAAATAAGGAAATGTTAGAAACCACTGCCTCCACTATAGTGAACACACCAAAAGAAATAATTGGAATTGATGTTCTCAACCAGTTAAATTTGGTGGTGGATATGGCTAATCTTAAATTGTGGCAGTATTCAGGAACCTCAAGTGCTTCTAAAACTTTAGTGCATGAGGTCATTCCTATGCAGTTAGCAACTCAGTGCACTAAGGCAGCTCAACAGTATGATCTGTGTGTAATTCCCTCAGAAGTGGTTGATATTCCAGTCTGGGCTCAAGACAAGTTAGATTGTGGGAAAATGCACACAGAAATACTGTTGGAAGGTGAGGATCCTCCACCACAGAAGCAATACCCAGTACCTCATCAGGCTATAGAACCAGTGACTAAAATTGTGAAGATACTGGAGGAGAGGGGTCTGATTAGACCTATTTCTTCCACATGCAATTCACCAGCCTGGCCGAAACAGTGTGCATGGACTGTGCTTCCACAGGGATATAAAGATTCACCAGCAATATTTCATGAATACATGAAGGAAGCCCTGTCACTAGTGTCTTGCAGAGATGAGACCTAGACCAAATCTCCCCTTTGGAACTGCACAGTGGGAGGGACCACACTTGGTTACTGATACCTTAGGCCCAAGCCTATCCTAATGCATGACAACCAGCAGTACTGGAAACACATCACCCAGTTAAAACCATATGGGTAATATGTGTTTTATCAGTCTTTGTTTTCAGACACCACCTGAAGACAGCACGGACAGCTGCTTTATGAAGACAGCACGGACAGCTGCTTTCTGAACAAAAGTCGCTTGAGGACGGTAACTATTTACTCCTGCTGTATAGTTGACATGTGTTTAATAGTTATGTAAATAAGTAGTAAAAATTATTATTATTTTTTTTTTTTGTGTTTGTTTTGTTGTTACATAGTATAAGTGGGGACACAAGTTTGCTTTTATTATGTCTCGGTTTGCTGTTGTTCTTGTATCTGCTCTCTTCTACTCAAGTCTCATTACAGGAACTATCATCCGAATATGCACGATTGGCTGGGCTAACTCCACAAGTGGGGTATATCGTTATCAAGAAATACCCCCACCGTTCCCGGAAGGAAAGGATCTGGTCATCCTGAGTTTCTGTTCCGTACAGGACAAGCCAGTGTTCTATTCATTAAACATCACTCAAGTACAGTGGGAGCCACCAGTTTCCACTTCTCTGGGAAGGACACAAGAATTGAGGGCACGCCCAGAACATTACTTTCTAGGTCCTCCTGCTTTGATATTGTACAATATTTCCTGTCAGGACAGAGGTACCTGGAAAATAACTTATACATGGGTTTTGAGTGATCAACAGCACATCACTGAGACTTCATTCCTTTTGGATGTATCTTGTTTACCTACTACCCCTCATCCCACCCCTCCCACTACTTCTGCTCCTCCTGTACTCTACCTTTCTGATATCCACCCATTTCAGGAAGGACATCCCTTTCAGATTAAATATGATGCACCACACGATGTTTTATATGATGTGGAATACCATTTTCTTACTTGACATCTATTTCCCAAATTGTTTCTAGTTACTCACAAATATCCAAATTGCTCTCAGTTTGTGGCCAACCACATACAAATGCTCAATACTTGGTTTGATATGCAGTCAGTAACACCCAGAGCTAAGCAATTTTGACACAAGCGTGAATTAATTGATACAATTTTAGGTGGCACAGGGACTGCACTGGGTGCCCTTAATGTAATTGATATAGAGGTGCTCCGTAATAAAATGGGATCCACTGCTCAGCATGCTGCTGATGGTTTTACCTCACAACATATTATTAATGAAGCTTCCTCTAAACTGTCCAATGTAGTTGTAGATACCTTTGTTCTTATATCTCCCATTATAGAACAGAAAATTGTTACCTTAGCACATGGAGAATATAGATTGGGAAAGAATATTTCCTGGGCTCTTGCCTGTGATCAAGTACAGATCGAGCTTATTACTATACTAAGGAAATTCTGATCACTGCTAAGTTAGGACACTGGCCACCATCTCTCATCCATATGGCTAGTACCAAAATACCTGAATTTGCTATAGCTCACCTTGATTGGTGGACAGTTAGTGTTCCCATTTGTTCACCACAAGGCTGCTCTATCTGTACTTTGATCCCATGGTCAGGACAACACACAGTTATCTATCCTGTTGTTAATATTGGGGTGCAGTTTGATAATATGCTTATGTATCCTGTGGACCATCTCACATGGGTGCAGCCACTGGACGACACCTGGACTTCATTCAAGCCGATGGACCCCAGTTTGTGTGAGCAGACTACATTTCAGTTCAAGTGTCAACCTCACCAGTTCAAAGAGGCTGACACCTCCTGCTGGAACAATTCTTCCTCTTGCTCCCTGACTGTTAAGCTCTCATATTCCCTGACTACCTCACACAGTTTGTATTACCTTGGAGCTGGACACTTTTGTTTTCATCTGTTCTTTCCCCAGAATGTCTCTTTTTCGATTGCTTCCAGAATGCATGACATTCGCCTTCCCAAGAACACTTTGTTGTACAGTTCAAACTATTTACCAAACAATACCTGGTGCAGTCATACACCACTGGTCTCCCTCACCATTAATGGGACAACTTATTCCACACCGCTGGTTACCAATGACTCTATGGACATTCCAGACTTTATCTCATATGCTGTGCATCCCTTACCACTTGGCATGGGAGAAGAGACACTACATAAACTACTTTACAGAACTCCATCACCTTAAAACAACACACACTGAAGTGAATCACACCATCGCTTATGAGAATGGACACATTCAACAAATTGTTGGACACTTGCTACAAGATGCTCATGTGTCTATGTGGGAATTGTTATTCGGTTACTCACCTACTGCTGATCATGTCTTTAATTCACCCTATTATTATTTTAACTGCTGTACAAATATTGCTCTGCATTATCGTAATTTTCTTGTGCTGTAAGATGAAAAAAAAAATGTACATTTCCTTGCAGCGCATGTCATACAGAACAACAACATTTTAAGGTACTTACACTGAACTTCTCCAGCATCCACCCCTACATCCAGGCTAATTTGGCTAATTTGGCATTTCCTATTACACTGAATACCAGAGTCAGCTGCAGTCTAGTATTGCTTCCTATCCTCACTCATAGCATCCTGGTACCTTTTGCTTTAGCCTCCTTAAAAATTCCTGCAGACCTTATGCACTGTTCACTCTCTCTAAGACGGGCACTGAAGTGGCATATTGGGTTCCCCCCCCCCCCCCCAGTAGTGGCTGCTCTACCTAAGACACGAGGTTTGGACTCATAAGGAGACTTGTTTATCTCTAGAACACTAGAGACAGTACTAGAGACAGTACTGTGCAGGACAGGGGACCTGCTAGACATAGCAAGGTATTTAATACAGGAGGTATTCGACAAGCTGCCTACTATCGGGTAATGGCAGCTGGGACAGGTACCACAGGTTTGCTTCCACCATTTCCAGGCACAAATAATAAAGAAAAATAAAAAGGTGTGGGAGATGTCAGCATACCTTTCATGCAGCTATGGACTCTGTTTAATTCAGTCTAAACTCTGACCCCTGGGTGACGTCAGTCTCTAGGACCTGGCTGCAGCCCCTCCTTGCTAAATCAAGATGGGTAGACCTTAAAGGGAGTGGCCAAAGACAATAGCAGACCTCAAGGGGAACTGCTGGAGAGGCATTATAAAGGACAGACACACTTCCTGTCTCTCTCTCTCCCTCCTTCATCGGACAGGTTTGGACACTACCATGAGGCTCTGATGATCAACTCCCTTCACCCCTCCCCCTCTCTCTCTCTCTCTACCCACATGTTCTGGCCTACCATGCGGCTCTGACCCACAGGTTCTGGCCTCTATCTCTCTCACACTTCACACATGCACACACACAGATTCATTGATACACACTGAAACAGCTCTGTAACAATCACTATATACCTCTGTTCAATACCTATGTATTAAGCCTATTTTTACATAAAAACCTTTCTCCAAGCCACACCTGTTTGCTGGTCTTATTACAAGCCCTCCTGCGTCTGTGACGTGAAATGAACCCAGGACCTACAGAAGAATAACAGGACCTACAGAAGAGTAACTGGGGCACATCTCACAGGGATAATTTGGTTTAGGTCTAGGATTCAGGTCTGCCTCTTGCTGCACCTTTGCCTACCTGAACTGCACACAGTCTAATATGAATGGAACAAGAAGAAGAAACAGCCTTGTGGGCTACAAGAGAGAATATGTAATATGTGGCCTATTCTAATAAAGCCTAAAGAGCCATACTTTGGGCAGAAGTGTGCAAAGATATAGCCTTAGGCCTACAACATGCAGGTCCAGCTAGGAATTCAAAACTAAACTAATGAGCAAAAATTCTCTTAGCCCTGAAGAATTCCAATTAGTGCCAGAAGATGGAAGATAACGTATACAAGGCACAGGGAGCAGTGAGCTGTGTCGGTTACACAGATAAGGTAGACCTTGGAAATTCAGCTGCAAAGAATGATTAACATGGGAGGTGTTCCAAGGGTCCCAAAAAAAGAGCTTTTACAGAGGTCTGCAGGATTTTCAGGATCTCTGTAAAAGACGTCAGAAGTTATGCAGAATTTGCTAGACTTTTGGGACAGAAAGGTATTTAAGAAAGTACCTATAGAGCTCTGATGGGCAATCTGCTCTCTAACTCAGGTACAGAGAGGAGGTTGCCTGCCATCTTTCAGACATATGCTTGTGATCTGCATTTGCAATTTTGTTTTGCTTTGGTATACCGAATAAAAGAGCTTTTGCATCTAAGCAACTATTGTCTGAGCAATTTGTTGACATTGGTGATATTTGGAGAACTTTTTGTGGGGTAACAGGCCCACAAATTGGTGCCAAAACCCACCCCTACATTGAGTGTAGCCACTCCTAATTTTTTCTAAATTGCCCAAGGATTCCTCTGACTCCACTTTTGGCTGCGTTTTTGTCAGAGAGGATACCTTCTGTCTTAAAAGACAAACAGGAGAAGGGGTACCATCCCAATAGGTGATGAGGTTTCCTTGAGGTTTCCTTCTGCTGGTCCAGAAGATGCGAATGCGGTTACCATCCTGAGTGACGACGAGAGACATGGATACCATCCTGAGTGACGTCGAGGAAAAAAACAGAAGAAAAAGAATACCCTAGGAAGACTGCAGTGGCACCACTGTTTATAAAAAAAACTGTGTCCGTGCTTCCTGGGACTGCCCTACTTTTTTAGGACCTCACATTGTTACTAATGCCTCCTCTTTTTGCTGCCTGACTGAATGACACAGACACCTGGATACACGTCAGTCATCTGAAAGCTGTTCCTGCTGTCTGAATAATTTCATCATCAAAGACTCCTTGTTTCCCACCATGAGCTTGTTTTTTCAATCAATATGATAGCTACCAAACCTACTCCCTGGGCATTTTGGTTTTTCCTTCTCTCCATCTCCATTCTGATTGTATTGCTTATTGAGTTCTTTCATCCAGAAGGACAATTTTACTTGTTTCCAGCAGGACATAATCAGACTCTGCCTTGAGCTAGGTTAAGGCTCGTCGAACTTTTTGATGGTGGATATTCTTTTTTTTCATTGATTTAGTTCATACTGTACTGCCTCATAATGTGCTTCCATGCTGCTCAGATAAGTACCTTTTTCCCCTTGTTGCTGCCTTTCTTTGTTTTGCTATGTTCATTTTATACACTTGCAGTTATTCCTTGCACTCCATGCATTGCTTCTTCCCGCTCTGGAAACACTGTGGGTAAGACCCTTTTATACCGCACTCATTATACCTGTTTGTCTTCAAACATTATCTCATGTCAGTATAATGATACCACTCTCAAGTTATGTAATGTTCCAGGTCAAACTCCTATTTGTTTTGATCCCTCCACCCCGTCCTCCTTCTATGAGAACATAAGAACATAAGATATGCCATACTGGGTCAGACCAAGGTCCATCAAGCTCAGCATTCTGTTTCCAACAGTGGCCAGTCTAGGTCATACGTACCTAGCAGTTTCCCCAAGGGACACAGGTTCCACAATGCTTGTACTGGTTCAAGCATTGATATCCTGGGTCCCTTCTTAATAATGGTTTATGGACCTTTCCTCCAGGAACTTGTCCAAACCTTTTTTAAACCCAGCTACACTAACAGCCTTTACTACATCCTCCGGTAACAAATTCCAGAGTTTGATTACACGTTGAGTGAAAAAATATTTTCTTTTATTAGTCTTAAATAGTTTACCCTGTAGCTTCATTGCATGTCCCCTAGTCTTTCCATATTCTGATAAGGTAAACAATCGATCTACGTTTACCCGTTCCACTCCGTTCATTAATTTATAGACTTCTATCATATCTCCCCTCAGCCGTCTCTTCTCCAGGCTAAAGAGCCCCAACCTTTTTAGCCTTTCTTCATAGGAGTAGCCTTCCATCCCCTTTACCATTTTGGTGGCTCTTCTCTGAACCTTTTCTAAAATCGCTATATCCTTTTTAAGATACGGCGACCAGAATTGCACACAATATTCAAGGTGCGGTCTCACCATGGAACGATATAGAGGCATTATAATATCTTTTGTTTTATTTTCCATTCCTTTCCTTATCATACCTAGCATTCTATTTGCTCTCTTGGCCGCCGCTGCACACTGGGCCGAGGGTTTTAACAAGGTATCCACAATGACGCCTAAATCTTTTTCCTGGGTGGTGGTTCCTAATGTGGAACCTTGCATCGTGTAACCATAGTTTGGGTTGTTCTTCCCTAGGTGCATAACCTTGCACTTCTCCACATTAAATTTCATCTGCCATTTTGATGCCCAGTCTTCCAATTTATCAAGATCCTCTTGCAATTTTCCACAATCCTCCTGGGTTTTAACAACTTTAAATAGTTTTGTGTCATCTGCAAATTTGATAACCTCACTTGTTATTCCACTTTCCAGGTCATTTATGAATATGTCAAAAAGCAGCGGACCCAGCACAGATCCCTGGGGTACACCACTATTCACCTTTCTCCATTGGGAAAATTGGCCATTTAGCCCCACCCTCTGCTTTCTATCCTCTAACCAGTTCCCGATCCAGAGTAGCACACTGCCTCATATCCCATGACTCTTTAGTTTTGCCAAAAGTCTCTCATGAGGGACTTTGTCAAAGGCTTTCTGAAAGTCCAGATACACAATATCAACCGACTCACCTTTGTCCACCTGTTTATTCACTCCTTCAAAAAAACATAACAGATTAGTAAGACAAGATCTTCCTTGTCTAAAGCCATGTTGGCTGTCTCCCATTAGGTCGTGACTATCTACATGCTGAGTAATTTTATTCTTTATGATGGTTTCTACCATTTTTCCCGGTACTGATGTCAGGCTCACTGGTCTGTAGTTTCCCGGATCACCCCTCAAACCCGTTTTAAAATTGGTGTTACATTGGCGATCCTCCAATCCTCAGGTATTAGAGATGATTTTAATGATAGTTCACAGATTACTGATAGCAGGTCTGCAATCTCAAATTTCAGTTCTTTCAACACCCTTGGATGTATACCATCCGGCCCAGGTGATTTGCTACTCTTCAGTTTATCTAATAGTTGTAAGACATCTTCCCGATGTATCGATATTTCCTTCAATTCTTCCACACCTTTAAATACCACTTAAGTCATGGGTAACATCCCTACATCTTCCTCAGTAAAGACCGAAGCAAAGAATTCATTCAATCTCTCCGCTATCGCCTTGTCGCCTCTTAGTGCTCCTTTAACCCCTTTATCATCTAATGGTCCAACTGACTCTCTCACAGGTTTTTTGCTACGAATGTACTTGAAAAGGTCTTTATTTCGCGTTTTTGCTTCCGCAGCAAGCTTCTTCTCAAATTCTCTCTTTGCCTGCCTTATCAATGCCTTGCATTTGACTTGCCAGTGCTTGTGCTGTTTCCAGGTTTCATCGTTTGACTCAGCCACTGGTTCCCTAGTGGCCTCCTCCCGTGTCATGCCCGACAAGTCTGCCTCTCTCCTTTTTGATGCCTGCGCAGCCATTGCTTGTAACAAACAGTGGCATTTATCATGTGGAGGGCTTAGTTGGGAACGTACATATACCCATGAAGATAAATATATGTGCCCTGAGTCAGCCTATAATTGGGAAGTATGCACGTCTGTTAAGGCTCCTACATCTTTTGTCATGGCTGCTGCTGGATCTTACCATTGTCCCCATTGGGAGTGTGTGTATTTTGCCACTTGGGGCACTACAGGCCGACCTGGCGACAATCGCCGTGCTTCCCTTACCAAGTTAAATGCCCCATCCGGCTGTTCCAGCCTCACCTGTAATCCTCTTAATTTGACCCTCCATTCTCCCACCCACTCCGATTGGATTAAAGGCCAGGTATTTGGTCTCTTAATTAAGAGCCAAGGGATTGATCCTGGTACTTTCTTACATATCCGGACTGTCTCAAAACAGCATGTGTCCCAGACCCACCAGGTGTTCCACTCCTTCTTTATGGAAATGGCCCGTCCCTTTGTCATTCCCACTTTAGCTAAGAATTTGTTTATTGAACTTGCTGAAACTGTCACCTCTGTTTTAAATGTTACTAATTGCTATTTTTGCGGGGGCACTAATATGGGTGATCAATGGCCATGGGAGGCCAGGGAATTTAATTATTCACTATCTTGCCCACCATCCCCTACCACTAGTGCCTCTGAGTGGTTATTAGCCTCTGAAATTGTGGGTAGATTTTGTATTTCTCGTTCTTCCCCTTCATTTACTGTACAGGTTGGGAACCTCACTTGCCTCTCTGTGTTATCTCAGACTTCATTTTCTGTGCCTCCTGCTTGGTGGTCTGGGACCAATCTCTCCCAGCCTACCAACCTTTTTGCAAACTTTTCAAATCTTGCCACTGCCTGGTATAATTTAACCAATGTTACTGATTGGTCTGCCCCTTCTGGATTGTATTGGATTTGTGATAGACGTGCCTATGCCAAATTAACCCCATTGTGGGCGGGCTCCTGTGTCCTAGGAACCATTCGTCCTTCCTTTTTCTTGATCCCCATTCAACAAGGTGAACTTTTGGGATTTCCTGTTTACGGTCCCCGGTCTCGACGGAGACGAAACATTCATGTTGGCTCATGGAAAGAAAATGAGTGGCCCCCTGAACGTATTATTCACTACTATGGTCCAGCTACCTGGGCATCTGATGAGACATATGGTTACCGCACCCCTGTTTATATGTTAAATCGTATTATCCGTTTGCAAGCTGTAGTTGAGATTATAACCAATGAAACTAGTAAAGCACTTACTTTGCTTGCTAAACAAAATACCCAGCTGTGTACTGCCATTTACCAGAATCACTTAGCTTTAGATTATTTGCATGCTGCTGAAGGTGGTGTTTGCGGAAAATTTAATTTGACTAATTGTTGCTTACAGATAGATGATCATAGCCATGTTATTGCTGAAATTACTGATCGTATAAGAACCATTACGCATGTTCCTGTTCAAACCTGGGATGGGTTAGATGTGAGTGGATGGTTTGGTTCCATCTTCTCAGGTCTGGGTGGCCTGTGTGGCCTTTTGATAACTATGATTACTATTATTGCTTGTGGTATTCTCATGTGCTGTGCCATCTCTGTTCTTTTAGCATTTCTACGTAGATTAATGACTGCTCCTGGTAAAACTATGTATATTGTATCTAGAGATGAGTATGAACTGCTGCCTCTTGATGATCCCTCTCTGTCCCAAATGGTTGTTGTCCATGCCCCTTAGTGGGATTACTTTCGCTTCCCTCCATAAGAAAAGAAAAAGAAAAAGAAAAAGTGGGGATTGTGGGGATAATTTGGTTTAGGTATAGGATTCAGGTCTGCCTCTTGCTGCACCCTTGCCTACCTGAACACACAGTCTAATGTGAATGGAACAAGAAGAAGAAACAGCCTTGTGGGCTACAAGAGAGAATATATAATATGTGGCCTATTCTAATAAAGCCTAAAGAGCCATACTTTGGGCAGAAGTGTGCAAAGATATAGCCTTAGGCCTACAACATGCAGGCCCAGCTAGGAATTCAAAACTAAACTAACGAGCAAAAATTCTCTTAGCCCTGAAGAAATCCAATTAGTGCCAGAAGATGGAAGATAACGTATACAAGGCATAGGGAGCAGTGAGCTTTGTCGGTTACACAGATAAGTAGACCTTGGAAATTCAGCTGCAAAGAATGATTAACATGGGAGGTGTTCCAAGGGTCCCAAAAAAAGAGCTTTTACAGAGGTCTGCAGGATTTTCAGGATCTCTGTAAAAGACGTTAGAAGTTATGCAGAATTTGCTAGACTTTTGGGACAGAAAGGTGTTTAAGAAAGTACCTATAGAGCTCTGATGGGCAATCTGCTCTCTAACTCAGGTACAGAGAGGAGGTTGCCTGCCATCTTTCAGACATATGCTTGCGATCTGTATTTGCAATTTTGTTTTGCTTTGGTATACCGAATAAAAGAGCTTTTGCATCTAAGCAACTATTGTCTGAGCAATTTGTTGGAGATTGGTGATATTTGGAGAACTGTTTGTGGAGTACCAGGCCCACAGGGATTACCCTGGGAAATATTAAAGGAACTATTGAAATAACTATTCAGTTTCTGTGTAGAGAGATTCAGAGGAGCAGGTTGAGGAATATATAAGTATGGAAGGAAAAGAACTAGAAGTGATCTTACCAATGCTCCAAAAAGAATTGCCCATACCCTGAAAGGGGAGGGATTCAATGGGGATTGGTGGGCCTTCTGCATTATATAAGCAATCTAAAAAGCAGCAATACTAAGCAAAGTACAACAAATATGATTACAGAAGCGGATCTAACACAGAGGGACTAACAGGAGATAAATAGGCTTCAGATAGTATACACATTAATCAGTTATACTAATATCTTAAACAGGCACTAGGTAAATGTCTTTATAGTGGGTCCAAGTGGAGCTTCTCTTTTTCCAGATCTCTCGGAGAAGTGTCCGTCACGAATGATATCACTGTTCTGTACCCACAGTTTGTTGAACACTACTGGTGGTAGGGGCTGGAAAAATATCTTTGCTGTGAATCCACAAAGTGCCGTTATCAAGCTGAACAGCGGTTGGAGTTACAGCTGTAACAGTGTGTGGTCCAGAGTAGATAGGATGGTACCACTTGTCCCTCACCTGGATCCGGCGGTAGACAAGATCACACAATTCAAAAGCATATGGGACTAACACGGTTGGTGGTATGCGGGAAGCCCACTTCTGTTGAATCAAGGATACACTGGTCTGAAGTCCTGTAAGATAAGCAGAAAACAAGTCGGGCAGATTTTGGGTACCTGACTTCATAACTGGGCACATGCTCCTTCTTCCAGTTATGATTTCATGAGGAGTTAGACCTAACCGTTTGATAGGATTATTTCTCAATAGATACAGGCAAAGAGGTAATGCTTGCAGCCAAGTCTGGCCACTCCCAATCATTAGCTTTCTTAACTGTGTTTTAATAAGACCATTGTACCTTTCTACAAGGCCATTTGAGGTTGGAGAATAGACAGCAACATATCGCCATCTAATGGGCAATTTTTCAGAAAATTCTTTGACTAATTGATTTTTAAAATGGGACCCATTATCTGAAAAGATTTGAGCTGGGATCCCATACCGGGGAATTATATGTTCCATTAATACTTTTAGGACTTCAGCAGCGGTCTCTTTCTTACATGGAGGAGTGGTCTAGTGGTTAGGACAAGGTACTTCAGGCCGGAGGGCCGGGGGTTCAAGTCCCACCTGGGGACAGCAATCTCAGGCCGGAGGGACTGGGATTTCTAGTCCTATAGGCACTCCTTGTGGTCTTGGGCAAGCCACTTAACCCTCCATTGCCCATGTTCCCTGTAAGTATTAACGTATGTGTGTCATATCCCCTCATGTTAAAATGTATCCCCCAATTGACCGCTTTGACCCGGTGAAAAGCGGAATATAAATACAGCTAAATAAATGGAAATGCTTCAACCCATTGTGAGTAAGGACAAACCAGAACCAATAGGTATCATCTGCCTTGAAATTTCACCTGCATATCAGTGAAATCAATGTGCCAATGCAGAAAAGGTCCTTGTGGTCTTGGTATTGCACCCCCACTTGGTTTAAGATGTGCACGGGGAGTGCTAGTGATACAGGTGTGGCAGCCACTAACTACTGCCTGAACCAACTTACGCATATCAGGACACCACAATGTATCCCCAAGATGAGAGACAATGGCTGTCACACTGCAATGATCTGCATAGTGCAGCATAGTTGACAGATTTATCAAAGTAGCAGAGGAAACACGCATATTCCCCGAAGGGTGCATCCATACTTTGTGGATCTTTTTACATCCAGCATTCACCCATCGCTGTAATTCATTCTGTAACACATTTTCCTGTAATTCCTCCAGTTTGCAAAAGTCATGCTGGCTACTCTGCTGACGGGTTACTACCATAGTCTCAGGGACTTTAGGACAGGTGGTTTCTTGTGGTAGGCTGTCAGCTATCGAGTTTCCGTACTGCTCCCATGTCTTAACTTCCTGATGTGCTGCAACCCACTCACATGCTGTCAAATAGCCCTGCTCTGCTCTTTCTCTGAGCATTTCAAACACTTCCATTAGGATCTCAGCTTGTTGGAGAGGCTGGTCTTTAGCTGACAAATATCCCCTCTTGGCCCAAATGGTACTATATATGTGTACTGAGCTTCTTACAAACTGAGAATCACTTACTAGATTTCTAGATGTTTATTTTCATTTTCTCTCAGGACTTGTGCTAGTGCTGCGATTTCTGCACTCTGTGCGCTGTATCCTAGGGGCATCTCATACTGTGCTGTGGCAGTAACTACTCCCTGTGGGGTTACTCTACAGATAGCAAAATCTGCTCTACCTTCTCTCTGGGATCCATCTATGAACCAACATTCAGCCTCTTGAGGCACTTCTGAATATGGCACTATCCCTAACGTGGGTCTGACATCTTCTCCTACTTGCTGCAGGCAGTCATGTGTGATAGTAGATACCTGGAGGAGATCCTGTAAATCCTTAAAAGGATTCTGCTTTGGTACCAATTGGTGTCTAATATGGCTACGTAGCAACGCAGCTACACACTTACTTACCCTGGCGGGTAAGAAATGGATGGTACTGGACTTTAGAAGCGCATGCAGTGTGTGGTCAGTATATACGTTTACTTGTAAGAGAGTCATATAACCATACAATTTTTCGATTGCTGCGCTGGCGGCCACTAATCCCTGTTCACAATTTGTGAATCCTTGCTCTACTAGAGAAAAAGATCCTGACAAATATCCCACTACTCTACCATTTCATAAGAACATAAGAACATAAGATATGCCATACTGGGTCAGACCAAGGTCCATCAAGCCCAGTATTCTGTTTCCAACAGTGGCCAATCTAGGTCATACGTACCTAGCAGTTTCCCCAAGGGACACAGGTTCCACAATGCTTGTATTGGTTCAAGCATTGATATCCTGGGTCCCTTCTTAATAATGGTTTATGGACCTTTCCTCCAGGAACTTGTCCAAACCTTTTTTAAACCCAGCTACACTAACAGCCTTTACTACATCCTCCGGTAACAAATTCCAGAGTTTGATTACACGTTGAGTGAAAAAATATTTTCTTTTATTAGTCTTAAATAGTTTACCCTGTAGCTTCATTGCATGTCCCCTAGTCTTTCTATATTCTGATAAGGTAAACAATCGATCTACGTTTACCCGTTCCACTCCGTTCATTAATTTATAGACTTCTATCATATCTCCCCTCAGCCGTCTCTTTTCCAGGTTAAAGAGCCCCAACCTTTTTAGCCTTTCTTCATAGGAGTAGCCTTCCATCCCCTTTACCATTTTGGTGGCTCTTCTCTGAACCTTTTCTAAAATCGCTATATCCTTTTTAAGATACGGCGACCAGAATTGCACACAATATTCAAGGTGCGTGGCAACTGCTACCGAGGCAGTGGGGCTGTGAAACACATAGACATCCACTGGGAGGCTGTGATCAGGTAAATAGCGTGATGGCAAATCGTTCAGATCCTTCAATAATGTTTGCAAACATAACCTTTCTTCCTCACTGAGTGTTATAGGCTGGGACCCTTTCGGGTTCCCTTTCAAATGTCTCCTGAATATCTGAGTCCTCGCACTATATCCTGGCACCCAGAGACGGCTATAGTTTAACAGTCCCAAGAGTGCCCGTAACTCTTTCACAGTGCGAGGTTCAGTGACCTTGAGCACAGCTTCCTGAAATATGGGTCCTAATAGTTTTTTCCTTTTCACTGAGTGTCATTCCAAGGAATGTCACCTGCAATTGACAGTACTGAAGTTTCTCCCTGTTCACTCTGTGACCCCCTTTTGCCAATAACACTAACAATTCTCGGGTATATTGTTTACACAATTTCTGTGTCTGCTGTCAAAAGTAAATCATCTACATACTGGACAAGTGAAACTGAACCAGGCAGCTGGCGTTTGAAAGGAGCTAGATCTTTCTCTAAACATCGAGTGAAAATTGAGGGACTATCTGTGTATCCCTGAGGTAATCTAGTCCACTGAAAATGTTGTCCATTATATTGAAATGCCAGCAACGGTCTACTATCAGGATGGACCGGGACCCCCAAAAATGCATTTGATAAATCTATGACTGTACTATATTTAGTTGTGGGGTTTTGCTGTAACAATGTAACTGGGTTTGCTACAAGAGGGAATTCTGCCTCCACCACTGAATTAAGACCTCTCAAATCATGGACTACTCTCCACTTGCCACTGGGCTTTTTAATAGGAAACAGGGGTGTATTAAATTGAGACGTGTTGGGTTCTATAATACCATTTTGCAATAACATATCAATCTCCTCACTTGCTCCTACTACAGCTTATGGCTGTAGTGGATATTGAGCAACTTTTGGACCCTGACAATTTTCTTTTAATGTAATTCGGACAGGTGATGCAGACCTTATTAGGCCAAAAGGGTTTTCTGGGGTAGCCCAAACTTCAGGTGGGATATTAGTAAAATTTGGCTGACTCTCTGTCTGCAGGAGCAAAACAGATGGTGTGCTGATAAAGGTCATCTGTACCTCAAAGGCAGATAGTAGATCTCATCCCATCAAATTAACTGGACAGTGTGGGGCATACAATAGGAGTTTACAAATATGTTGCCCCATGAGTTCTACCTCAATGGGTACTGTCATTTTGGTAGTAATTGGGTGTCCATTAAACCCTGTTGTCACAGTAGTTTGATGAGAGAGGCTTACGCCTTGGGGTAGGGAACATAAGAACATAAGATATGCCATACTGGGTCAGACCGAGGTCCATCAAGCCCAGTATCCTGTTTCCAACAGTGGCCAATCTAGGTCATACGTACCTAGCAATATCCCCAAAAGACACAGGTTCCACAATGCTTGTACTGGGTCAAGCATTGATTATCCTGGGTCCCTTTTTAATAGTGGTTTATGGACCTTTCCTCCAGGAACTTGTCCAAACCTTTTTTAAACCCAGCTACACTAACAGCCCTTACTACATCCTCCGGTAACAAATTCCAGAGTTTGATTACACGTTGAGTGAAAAAATATTTTCTCTTATTTGTCTTAAATAGTTTACCCTGTAGCTTCATTGCATGTCCCCTAGTCTTTCTATATTCTGATAGCGTAAACAATTGATCCACGTTTACCCGCTCCACTCCATTCATTAATTTATAGACCTCCATCATATCTCCCCTCAGCCGTCTCTTTTCCAGGTTGAAGAGCCCCAACCTTTGTAGCCTCTCTTCATAGGAGTAGCCTTCCATCCCCTTCACCATTTTGGTGGCTCTTCTCTATACTTTTTCTAATAATGCTATGTCCTTTTTAAGATACGGTGACCAGAACTGCATACAATATTCAAGGTGCGGTCGTACCATGGAACGATACAGAGGCATTATAATATCTTTTGTTTTATTTTCCATCCCTTTCTTTATGATACCTAGCATTCTATTTGCTTTCTTGGCTGCCGCTGCACACTGGGCAGAGGGTTTTAACATGTTATCCATGATGACTCCTAAATCTTTTTCCTGGGTGGAATTCAGTACTGATGTTGTGGCTCCGGAATCCAACAACATCTGCACTTTATACCCATTTAGACGGACTTCAATTATCAGCTCACGCTTATTGAGCATGGCCCGCATCACCATAGAGAGTCATTGTGGTCCCCCTTGAGGAGGCTGCCACTGGGGAAACCTGCTCTGAGGACCCTGGTAGGCATTGGGTGGCTCTTGTGGTTTTGCTGATCCTCGGGCTGGGGGGCTTCGGCATTCATGCTGAAGATGTCCCCTTCTGCCACAGTTCCAGCAACTAAGGACGCTTCTCTGAAAATGCTGTGACTGAGGTGGTCCTGCCCGTCCTCCTTTCCAAGTACCCCCAATGTTTGGTCCTATCTGGTTCCAAGCCTGAGCATATAAACCAAAATTCTCCCAGGGGTCTTCTTCAATGTCATACTGTTCTAAATCTCTAATAATTTCATTTTTCTGTTTTATAATGGCCCTACGTTTTTGCTGCTTTTCTAGTTTATTTGAACCTTCTCTTTCTTTTTCCTTCTCATCATCCTTTTCCTTGTTCTTCTCTTTAAACTTTACTTTTATCAAGATCCTCCTGCAACTCTCTCAGTTGTATTGCCATTAATTTTGTCTGCAAACTTTTCATATCCTTCTCAGGTTTTATCTGTCCTTCTTCAGCTAATTTTACAAAATGGTGTATATGTGACTGCTGTCTTCTAACCCCACAATTGTGTCAAGTCTTGATTGAACTGATTTAGGAAAAGTATTGCTAAGTGTTTGGAAAAATAGGGGCAGGAAACCGGGGTCAGAATAAACCATCCCAGTCTGCGTTTCCCACAAATCTTGAAATCGGGCAATATATGCACTAATATCTTCTCCTATCTTAAAACGCATTTTCAGTAGTGGCTCTAAATTCTTCTGGGTGGGGTATAGTTCTTTTATAGAATTCCAAACTCTGGGTCGGTGCTCATTAAACTCAGACCCATCATATCGTGTTTCTGCTACAGTAACTTGGGGTAAATTAGCTCTGGCAAACACTTGATTTGTTGCATGAGTTCCCAGGAGTTTTGCTAACAGTGCTTTAACATCCCCTAGCCCTAAAGTATACCCTGCCGTAACTCGCTCAAACTTTTGAATCCAGGGAGTCCCCCCCCCTACTAAGAGGAGGTAAGGCATTAGATATATTATCCATAGTGATCATAGCATGATCGCCTTTGATTTAATTAGTGGAGGAGGGATAGTAAGGAAATCCACAGTACTACCTTTTAACTTTCGAAAGGGAGACTATGATAAAATGAGGAAAACAGTTAAGAAAAAACTAAAATGAGCAGTTGCAAAGGTTAAAGATTTACATCAAGCTAAGGTGTTGTTTAAAAATACTATCTTGGAAGCCCAAGCCAGCTTTATTCCATGCATTAAGAAAAGTGGAAGGAAGTAAAAAAAACTGCCAGCATGGTTTAAAGGTGAGGTCAGAGAGGCTGTTGTTGCCAAAAAAACATCTATCAGGAAATGGAAAAAAGAGCCAAACGACGAAACCTGGAAACAGCACAAGCACTGGCAAGTCAAATGCAAGGCATTGATAAAGCAGGCAAAGGGAGAATTTGAGAAGAAGCTTGCTGCGGAAGCAAAAACACAAAATAAAGACTTTTTCAAGTACATTCACAGCAAAAAACCTGTGAGAGAGTCAGTTGGTCCATTAGATGATAGAGGAGTTAAAGGGGCACTAAGAGGCAACAAGGCGATAGCAGAGAGACTGAATGAATTCTTTGCTTTGGTCTTTACTGAGGAAGATATAGGGATGTTACCCAAGACTGAAGTGGTATTTAAAGGTGCGGAATACTTGAAGGAAATATTGATACATCGGGAAGATGTATTACAACTATTAGATAAACTGAAGAGTAGCAAATCACCTGGGCCGGATGGTATACATCCAAGGGTGTTGAAAGAACTGAAATATGAGATTGCAGACCTGCTATTAGTAATCTGTGAACTATCATTAAAATCATCTCTAATACCTGAAGATTGGAGGATCGCCAATGTAACACCAATTTTTTAAAAGGGTTCCAGGGGTGATCCGGGAAACTACAGACCGGTGAGCCTGACGTCAGTACCGGGAAAAATGGTAGAAACCATCATAAAGAATAAAATTATTCAGCATTTAGATAGTCATGGCCTAATGGGAGACAGCCAACATGGCTTTAGACAAGGAAGATCTTGTCTTACTAATCTGTTATGTTTTTTGGAAGGTGTGAATAAACAGGTGGACAAAGGTGAGTCGGTTGATATAATGTATCTGGACTTTCAGAAAGCCTTTGACAAGGTCCCTCATCAGAGACTTTTGGCAAAACGAAAGAGTCATGGGATAGGAGGCAGTGTACTATTGTGGATCAGGAACTGGTTAAAAGATAGAAAGCAGAGGGTAGGGCTAAATGGCCAATTTTCCCAATGGAGAAAGGTGAATAGTGATGTACCCCAGGGATCTGTGCTGGGTCCGTTGCTTTTTGACATATTCATAAATGACCTGGAAAGTGGAATAACGAGTGAGGTTATCAAATTTGCAGATGACACAAAACTATTTAAAGTTGTTAAAACCCAAGAGGATTGTGGAAAATTGCAAGAGGATCTTGATAAATTAGAAGACTGGGCATCAAAATGGCAGATGAAATTTAATGTGGACAAGTGCAAAGTTATGCACCTAGGGAAGAACAACCCAAACTATGGTTACACGATGCAAGGTTCCACTTTAGGAACCACCACCCAGGAAAAAGATTTAGGCGTCATTGTGGATAACATGTTAAAACCCTCGGCCCAGTGTGCAGCGGCAGCCAAGAGAGCAAATAGAATGCTAGGTATGATAAGGAAAGGAATGGAAAATAAAACAAAAGATATTATAATGCCTCTATATCGTTCCATGGTGAGACCGCACCTTGAATATTGTGTGCAACTCTGGTCGCCGTATCTTAAAAAGGATATAGCGTTATTAGAAAAGGTTCAGAGAAGAGCCACCAAAATGGTAAAGGGGATGGAAGGATACTCCTATGAAGAGAGGCTAAAAAGGTTAGGGCTCTTTAACCTGGAAAAGAGACGGCTGAGGGGAGATATGATAGAAGTCTATAAATTAATGAACGGAGTGGAACGGGTAAATGTAGATCAATTGTTTACGTTATCAGAATATAGAAAGACTAGGGGATATGCAATGAAGCTACAGGGTAAACTATTTAAGACTAATAAAAGAAAATATTTTTTCACTCAACGTGTAATCAAATTCTGGAATTTGTTACCGGAGGATGTAGTAAAGGCTGTTAGTGTAGCTGGGTTTAAAAAAGGTTTGGACAAGTTCCTGGAGGAAAAGTCCATAAACCATTATTAAGAATGGACCCAGGATATCAATGCTTGACCCAGTACAAGCATTGTGGAACCTGTGTCTTTTGGGTTAACTGCTAGGTACGTATGACCTAGATTGGCCACTGTTGGAAACAGGATACTGGGCTTGATGGACCTTGGTCTGACCCAGTATGGCATATCTTATGATCTTATGTTCTTATGTTCTTAAGGCATTAGATATATTATCCATATCAGTACAATTTCAAGGGACATATTGAATAGTTCCTCCTCTTGAATGCAAGAGGGGCAAGCACAGCTTTTCTTCATATTTTTCCCATATTTCTAATCCCGTCTTCATGTAATCTAAATCCCATTGTGGGTCTCCTGCTCCCCCATGAATGCAAAGTCTAGCAGTATTCAAATGTGCAGTGTCAAATGCTCCCTCGGGAGGCCATTGCAACATTTGCGGCTGGTTCTCTAACGTCCAGCCATACATATTGTCATTCGATGAAGTAACGATTTCCCTCACCCTCAGCTACTGTTTCCTTAGGCATTAGTGAGGTTCCAGCCTGACTGTTATTTCTTGCAATCCCAATGTGCTTTCTATTACTTTCATTGTTGTCATAGCTGGATCTCAAAAGTTCAGTCCGTCTTGAGCGGCGTTTAATTTATCCCACTCCTCTTTCATCCTATCTGCCTCCTTTCTGTTATGCTGTTCCCACTTCTCCAGTGCTGACTTCCGCTTCTCCCAATCTTTAATTTGTGACTCTTCTAATTTCTTTTGTTTTTGTTCTTTATATTTATCCTGTTCTTCCTTCTCCTTAACTTTCTCTTCCCGCTCAGCCTGCTGATTTTCTAGGCTTATTCTAAATTGTTCCTCTTGTTCTTGACGAGCCCTTTTTCATTTTTCAGTACTAGCTTCTAATTCTGCTTTCCATTGTGCTAATTCATTCTCACAAATTGGCTGCTTACAATATTCTAATTTAACTGTCCCTGATATTTCTACCCACTCTTCTTTCTCTCTCCCTATATCCTCACACGCTGCCCTCATCTCAGGATCTTCTATCGGGCCTGGGAGCATTTGGTTATAAAATCTCCTTTCGGGTGAGGTCTCCTTTTTGTTACTTTGGAGGATCCCCTTGGATTGTTTAGGTTCCTGATCTATAGGAATAGGGTCTTGGTATCCTATAGCTGCAACTGCAGTTAAGGTAGGATATAGTCCTGTTTCTCCCAGATTATGTGTGGGGTTATAAGGAGGGGGCTCCTCACCACATTCTCTTGCTACCTCTATCCATAATGTGACATGTTGTAAGTGTTCCACTAATTTCTGTCCTGTTTTGTCCTTCTCTATCTTAGTTTGCAAGTCATGTAGTGAACGTGGGT
Organism: Ichthyophis bannanicus; assembly: GCA_033557465.1. NCBI lineage: Eukaryota > Metazoa > Chordata > Amphibia > Gymnophiona > Ichthyophiidae > Ichthyophis > Ichthyophis bannanicus. The sequence continues at coordinate 83,869,492 of CM066031.1, forward strand.
CTAGGGTACCACTTGCTGGCCAAGCAAAAGCGGAATCTCGTAGTGCCCAGTGTGACATGGTGGATTCCTCCAGCCCTTTAGAAAGAGCCAAAAAGGAGGAATCAGAAGCAGTGCTGGATGGTAAACAAAAGCACATGGCTAGTAGTTACCAGGGAAACCAGACACAGGGGAAAGAAACACGCCCTTGCTGCCAGTTAGCTCAGGAGTCAGGAGCTGAATCAGAGCACCTACTAGGAGGAGGAGTCAGGCACTGCCCTAGAGGGCAGACACATAAAGAGGCCTCAGTAGAAAGAAAAGGGGCGCGACTAGGAGCCACACAGGAAGCTCCAACACAAGCTCAGCTGGGAGGTCAGCTACAAGGCCAGCCGAGGGTTCCGGTGAGAGGCCAGCAAAGAGGGCAGTTAGCAGACCAGCTAACAGACCAAGAGGAGGACCAGGGAGGAGTCCGAGGTCCAGGCCAAGGCAGAGCTAACGGTAGGGTTCCAGCCCAGAACCATGGGAGAGAGACCGTGGCAAGCCTAGAGGAACACTCAGTAAGGCAGAGAGAAAGCCTAGAGCCAGAGCCAAGCTTAAAGTTTTATTCAAGAGAAGAATACAGCAAAAGCAGGCCAGGCTGGCTGCAGTATTCTGGAAATTACAAGGAGAGGAAAAAGCCAGGAAGGCAGTTGCAACCCTCAGCTCACAAATCAGGTTTTGAATCAACAGCTGTTTCCAAAGCCCAGAGAAAGCCGTTTGCAGGCAGACGAAGAGGTAAGCCCAGAGACTGGGTTTCAAATAAGGCTATTGATAATCAGTGTGATTTTACTTACCCAAAGGGTTGGGACTGTGGTTTTAATACCTGTAATGAGGATGATTGTTTACAGCAATACATGTGCCAAGAGTATGATATAAAGCCTAAGACAGAGAGGAAGGGCGTGGCCCCAGAAACAACATTGCAAACATTTCTACCTGTCTTCCATGAGGAGTTAATGGAAACAGAGCCAGGGCTAGGCAACATATCTGAAGAATTGATGGACTGTGCGATTACAATATCGGAGGAAATATTTTCCCTGCGTTGAGTTTAAGCAGTGCAGAGAACTGCAGAAGTGTTAAGATAAAAAGTAAAGAGCTGTGGGAAACAGAACTGTTTATTCTGATTGCTGGGAAGCAAATGTTTATTACTGCTGAAGTTAAGCTATTTCTGTTGGAGACTTTTTATTTTGTCCTTTGCCAGAAGTATATGGTTTTTGTTACCTTTGTTCCATGCTGAAATCCACCCGGAGGGGAAATAAATCCTGTTTGCTTAAAACCACTTTGAGTTCACACTACTCATTGGACAGTGAAAGAAACTACATTTCCCAAGAGGCTTTGCCTCAGGAAAACGTCAGACAGCTGTTCGAGAAGGATAACAGGTCGCTTAAGCCCTACACGCTTCGGCTGGGGGCACTATAGGCGGTTACATCAGTTACGCCACTTCTTGCAAAACTGTTCTAAAGTTTTAGCAGTGAGTGGATATCTCTTAACAACTTTCTGTAATGCAGTCTGCTCTTGTACATCCACTTTTCTAGTATCAGAATCAGTTTCTTTTATCTTTTTCTTAAACATCCTAACTAGTCTATAATATCCTATTTATGCAAAATTTTCTACTAATAACTATATCTATGCAAAGTGAAAAACAACAATATATATAGATACAAAAAATATCTCTTACCCTTTTGACGTTTCTTCTGCAGGAATTCAAAACCACGCTTACCTTCTTCTCGACCTGTGCTTTGTCCGGCGAACACGAGAGAACACTTCCCGGTGACGTCACTGCACTGTGATGTCACCGTGATCACGTCAGAGTCACCAAGATGTTGGGGTTTTTCTGGGCTTCCCCTAAGATTATTTGGGGATTTTCTATTTTTGTTTGGCTGCTTGTGTTCAATCCCAACATACATATATATACAGGACTTTAAACAAATTGCTCTTGCCACCATAAAAGCATGGGAATTGTTTCATTTATCTATTTTGCCAGGTCTGTAACATCACAAGCTTTGCTTTTAATAAGGTACAAATTTCAATATCAATCCATAGCATCAATACATCTATAACAAGCAAAGCACCTGATTTAAGTGTAAAAAGGTCCTGGAGACAGGGACAGCCTTACTCCAATGAAATCAGCCAATGTCTGTCTGTCTATTAGAATTTCTTCTCTATATTTATATTCATTTTTAGGCTCAAATTGCTGATTAATAGATTTCCTTTCTTTTTTTCTTATTCTCTATTGTTTCAGGCTAATCTGCTTCTCACTCTTTACCCTTTATTATTTTTTCCTTGTGGCATCCTGTCTCTCATGGTAGTCCTCCTTGCTGTGTGCTGACTCTGTTTCCTGTAGATTAAGTTCTTCATTTTGTTCCCCTTTGTTCATTCAAGAGGCCCAGATGGCAGCTCTTCACTAGCTATATAGCCCTCAGAGCCTCTCATTGTGTCAGCTCTCTGGGACAGGATATTAGCTCATTTCTTGCTCAATCTTGCCGATTTTGCAGTTTCAGTGTGAAAACAGGCTGTTTCTTTCTTAGGCCTGAGCTATAGACGTTAGCACAAGATGGAGGATATTAATCCTGTGACAAAGGTACCTGAAGGGGGATTCATATTTCCCCTTCAATCATGAGTAATATGTATTTTATACAGCTATAAATTGGCAGCAAGTGTAATTCATATAATACGGGTGTGAAATATTCAGTTCTGTTAACTTTCCAAATAATTTGGGCAGCCACATGTTGGGCCATCTGTAACTAGCTTATTGCCTGTTTGGAGTGGCCCTGGAAAATGCTGTTGCAATAATCAAAGTGTGGGGTGATCATTGACTGAATGACAGACCGAAAGTCATAGCTTGATAGCAGAGGTCTCAATTGCTAAATCATCATTAGTTTGTAATAGATCTTACCAGGCATTAATTTTATATGGGTGGTTATGCTAAGGGATTGATGATCATTGAGGTAAGCCCCTCTCTTTGTCTATTATGTCTTAGATGTCTGTAAACTGATGTCGACTTTCTTGTCTAAGGCCACCTCAGTTTCCATTAATGGAGAATCCTTTTTTACCAAGGCAGAGAAGGTATTCTGCAAGGGTATCTCGAAGCTTTATTCTCCTCCCCTAGAAATCCAAGGGAACTCTGCATTTAAAACTTGTAGGAACAGACCCAGAAGCTATTACTGGTCTCCAGAGCAACGGGGTGAAAGCACATTGAGTGGATTTCTCTGGCTAAGTTTTTATTCTTTTTCTCTTGCTTACTTTGAATAGTTTTAGCTGCCTGTACTTCGTCCGTATTTTGGAATTACTTTAATTGCAGTTCTTCACTTACTGCCTGTGCTTAACATAGTAACATAGTAGAAACATAGAAATATGACGACAGAAAAAGACCACATGGCCTATCTAGTCTGTCCTTCCATGTTGTAGTAGCATAGTATATGACGGCAAATAAAGACCAGTATGATACATCCTCCCCATGATAGAGCTTGCAAACAATACATGCAACTCCCTCAAAAAGTCCAGCAATGCAAGAATAAATGGATGACAGTGGTTCTGGCCAGTTATGACGCATTACACAGAGACACCAACTCCACCTACATACAGGCCAAACATATTCTTATAAAGCTATTTTTCTAGAACAGGCAGAAAATTTTAACTCTTTTTTTTAAAAAATAAATCTAGGTAATTCCTATATTGCATCCACTATTTTCTCAAAGGCTAAAGAAATCTACATAGTGGATGCTTGAAATGCCCTCCCAATGGAAGTGTTGGGGCAAATACAGTGACAGAATTTAAAATGGCATGGGACAGACACAGTGGATCTCTTTATAGCAATAGGATAAAATCAAAATAAACGTAACTATCTCTTATATCTCAACAAATAGGAGTGACTTACACAGAGTGTTTGTTACACCCCTAAACAAAGGCATGGGGAGGGGTGACCTGCATGGAGCGGCAGGTGCACCGACTCTTGCTGCCTTGCTGGGCAGACTAGATGTACCATAAAGCCAGCCGACATCTAATGTACTCTGAGCACCTCCATGTGTCCCTGAGTGTGTTTCTGGTTTGAGTTTCAGATGCGGGTGATGTTTGAGGACATCGCTGTCTCTTTCTCCCAGGAGGAGTGGGAATATTTAGATGAAGGGCAGAAGGAGCTTTACAGGGAGGTGATGAAGGAGAATTATGAGACTCTGATCTCCCTGGGTAAGGACTGTATGACTGTATCTGCATTTCTAGCAGACAGTGGGGCTGATCTATTATACTGTATCTACCATTCTTCCAGGTTCCAGAGATAGGACACATCAAGAAAATGTGCTCACATAGCAGTTTCCAGACATATTAACACCCAGTACCCACCAGGTACAATAAGCAGTATTTTATAAATAATCAATATATAATTCAACTCTAGATACAGAACCTGCAGAGTGGATTGGGGGATGAGTCCGGTGAACCCTGGGGTATTGGGTTCAAAAAACACTAAACATCCTACAAATGGCGCAAAATGTAGCAGCCAGAATTATCATGAATAAGAGTTTCTCAGACCACATCACTCCAGTTCTTATAGAGCTCCACTGGCTCCCCATACCTGCAAGGATAATCTACAAAATGCTGGTATCTACATTTAAAATTATCCACAAAATATCTCCCTCCTTTCTCGATAACCTTATCACCACACAACCTGCCAACAGATGCCGAAGAACTGCTAACCTGAACACACTCTGCGTACCCAGCAGCATAAGGTCAGTAAAAGAACGGACCAGCAACCGGGCATTCACCTACTCAGCACCCATGCTCTGGAACCAGATGCCACACGAGCTACGTCAGATCAAGGACTTACAGGCCTTCAGAAAAGAGCTTAAAACACACCTATTCCAAATACACTACGGCATCACATAGACGGTTCCAACTATCCCCTCCCATGCTGCCCACCTACCTCAAAAGCCTAAGCCTCATATGAACCTAATGCTCATATGATGTCCACTTCCATGATGATCAAAATGTCGATATGTTTATAACTGCTCCTATCATGCCTTTATATATTGCGACTCTGTTGTATATTTACTCTGGAGTTCAAACTGTAATTTATGCCAATGATATATATAACTGTAATTGTGCCATTGTTAATCACCCCCTTATCTTGTCCCCTCCCCCATGTCTTGTACAATAATTTGTAATTCATACTGGTGTTTAAACAGTAATTTATTTGCCAATCAATTGTATAACTGTAATCTTCTCGTTGTTTATCCTTCCACTGTCTGTTCCCCTCTCCCTGTCTTGTACAATGATGGACCGCTTCTGATCGCTGGAAGGAGCGGTGTATAAATGTATGCCAAATAAAAATAAAATAAAATAAGGCTCTCACAGGGACTGTCCTATCTTCCCCTTACATATATAGATGGTCCTATAACTTTATCCCTTCAGGAATATCCTTTTAGATTACTTAAAAAATAAAATAGTCCATCATATCTTCAGTCAGTCTCACTCTACATTGCCTCCTGTTGTGCTCATGAATATTTTTCTCAGCATCATGTCTGTTTGTTCCCTGCTTTCTTGAATTCAGATACTGTCCTCATCTCTACTATGTCCACTGTGAGTTTATTCCACACATCTGCCACTCTTTCCGTAAAGAAATAGTTCTGCATATTACTCCTAAGTCTATCCCCTTTCATGTTGTTGTTGTTGTTAAGTGCCGTCGAGTCGGAGTCGACTCATGGCGACCCTCTGGATAGCTATCCTAAATTGTGTTCGGTCTTCAGTCAGGCGGCTCATTGTTGACAGACTGGTACCCGTAGCTGCTGTTATTGTATCGATCCATCTCATTGCTGGCCTTCCTCTTTGGCGTTGACCTTCTATCTTGCCAAGCATAATGTCTTTCTCTAATGATCTCTCTCTTCGCATGATGTGTCCAAAGTATGAAAGTCGAAGTCTTGTCATCTGAGCTTCTAAAGAAAGCTTAGGTTTGATCTCCTCTAGTACCGACTGGTTTGTTCTTCGGGCAGTCCATGGTATACACAGTATTCGCCGCCAGCACCATAATTCAAAGGCATCAATTTTCTTTCTGTCTATCTTTTTCACTGTCCAGCTTTCACATCCATATGATGTTATTGAAAATACCATGGCTTGAACAAGTCGAATCTTTGTATGGAGAGAGACATCCCTGCCCTTGAGAATCTTATCTAGGTCTTTCATAGCCATTCTGCCAAGAGCAATGCGTCGTCTGATTTCTTGACTGCTTGTTGCTTCTTTATTGATAGTTGATCCAAGTAGGTTAAAGTTGTTCACAATTTCAATTTCTTCTCCTTCAACGATGAACCTGTTGATTATGCCAGTTGTCATGATCTTTGTCTTCTTTACATTAAGGTGCAGGCCCATTTTGAGAATATGTTCTTTGATTGTGAGAAGCAAATGTTTCAGATCATCTTCACTTTCAGCCAGTAATGTGGTATCATCAGCATAGCAAAGGTTGTTGATGAGTCTTCCACCAATCTTCACACCTCTGTTGTCTTCATACAATCCTGCTTCTCTGATGATTTGTTCTGCATATAAATTAAACAGGTAGGGGGAAAGTATGCAGCCTTGTCTTACACCTTTGCTTATTTTAAACCATTCTGTTTCTCCTTGTTCCGTTCGAACTGTTGCTTCTTGATCAATGTACAGATTGCGCAAGAGAACGATCAGGTGTTCTGGTATACCCATGCTTCTTAATGTGGCCCAGAGTTTCTCATGGTTTACACAGTCAAAAGCCTTGCTATAGTCGATAAAGCACAAATAGATATCCTTTTGGTATTCTTTAGTCTTTTCAAGGATCCATCTCACATCAGCAATGATGTCTCTTGTTCCTCGTCCTTTCCTGAACCCTGCTTGCACTTCAGGTAGTTCTTGTTCCAGGTATGGTTGTAGTCTCTTTTGAATAATCTTCAGTAGAATCTTGCTGGCATGTGGGATCAGAGCGATTGTGCGATAATTTCCACAGTCAGTTGGATCACCTTTCTTTAGTAGTGGTATAAACACAGATCTTTTCCAGTCAGTTGGCCATGATGTTGTCTTCCATATTTCTTGGCAGAGCCTTGTGAGTACGGTAACAGCTGCATCAGATTGCTGCAATACTTCTATGGGAATGCTATCAATGCCTGGTGCTTTGTTCTTTGATAAGGCTTTCAATGCTGCTTCAACTTCTTCTTTCATCACCAATGGTTCCCGATCATAAGGTACAGGTTGAAACGGCTGTTGGTCCACATGATCTTTATCATATAAAAACTCTGTATAATTCCTTCCACCTTTTCTTGATCTTCTCAGCATCATTCAACATAGAACCTTGAGCATCCTGTAACATTCCAATTCGAGGCTGAAACTTTTTCTTTAACTCTCGTAGCTTTAGGAAAGCCGATCTTGTTCTTCCTCTAATAGTTTCTGCTTCTATTTCCTTGCAAGTGTCATTGTAGTACTTTTCCTTGTCCTGTCTTGCTGCACGTTGGAAATCTCTGTTGAGTTCTGCGATTGTCTTTCTTTCTCCTCTGGCTTTAGCTTCTCTGCGTCTCTGGGCAATTTTCAGAGTTTCTTCCATCATCCTTCCGTCATCCCCTTTCATAGAACATAGAAATATGAAAATATGACAACAGAAAAAGACCACATGGCCTATCAGTCTGTCCTTTCATATCAACAACTACAACATTCCCCTTTTTTCCTTTAGAGATCCTCTGTGTGTTTGTCCCATGCCTTTTTGAATTCAGATACTGTCCTCATCTCTACCACCTCCACTGGGAGACTATTCCACGGATCCACCACTCTTTCCATAAAGAAATATTTGCGTATATCACTCCTGAATCTATCCCTCTTCTCCCTCATCCCATGTCCCCTCATAGCAGAATTTGCTTTCAATTGAAAGGGGCTATCCCCCTGTACATTTATGCCACGGAGGTATTTAAACATCTCAATCATATCACCTCTATCCCACCTTTCCTCTAAGGTGTACATATTAAGATCCTTAAGTCTGTCCTCATATGCTTTATAATGAAGACCACTAACCATTTTAGTAGCCACCCTCTGTACCGACTCCATCCTGTTTATATCCTTTTGAAGGTGTGGTCTCCAGAATTGCACACTATACTCCAAATGAGGTCACACCAAAGACTTATACAGAGGCACTATCACCTCCTTTTTTCTGCTAGCAATTTCTCTCTGTATGCACCCAAGCATCCATTTAGCGTTTGCTGTCACCTTTTCTACCTGTTTAGCTACTTTAAGATCATCATCCACAACCACGCCTAGGTCCTGCTCTTCTTTAGTGCACAAAAGTACTTCACCCCCTATATTATGTTGCTCCTTTGGATTGCTGCAGCCCAAATGCATGACTATCATCCTAACCATAGTGTTGAGACTCTCCTCATACATCTGTTCAAAATATTCCTAAGAGGAATCGAAAATATAAAAACTGGATTCCTACTCGTCTTTGTTGACATCTTCTTGGCCTTCGTCACCATATCACACAGCATCTTCTTAAACTGACTAACTAGCATTGGACTTCACAGCACAACATTCAGCTGGTTCCAATCCTACCTCAGCGACAGACAACAAAAGGTCAAAGTTGGTTCAAACACCTCCATTCCGTTCAACACAACACAGGGAGTCCTATAAGGGCCTTCTCTGCCTGCCCTCCTCTTCAACATCTACTTACAACCAGTTTGCAGCATCTTTAAACAGCACAAAATTAACTATGCCATTTATGCAGATGATATCATGGTCTATTCCCCTATCCATCTTGACAGGGCAGACTATAGAGCTATCACTAAATGCCTACAGGAGATGAGCAACTGGTTGGCTTCCAACAATCCCCAAGTCAACTTCAAAAAATCTGAGAGCTATTCATAACATGGGACTCTTCCTTTACCATGGGAGGAGTGGCCTAGTGGTTGGGGCAAGGTATCACAGGCCAGAAGGTCCGTGGTTCAAATCCCACTAGAGGACAGCAACCTTGGGCTGGAAGGACCTGGGGTTTCTAGTCCCACAGGTGCTCCTTGTGGTCTTTGGCAAGCCACTTAACCCTCCATTGCCCATGTTCCCTGTAACTATTAGTGTATGTGTCTCATATCCCCTCATGTTAAATGTATCCCCCAACCGCTTTGACCTGGTGAAAAGTGGGATATAAATGCAGCTAAATAAATAAATAAAATACCCCCCATCATCAGTCTCCTTCACAGACACTCTAATCCCAGTAAAAGAAGAAGTATGCTACCTTGGTATCGCCCTTAATAGCTTTCTAAACTTACAAGCCCACATCAACAGAACCTCCAGGAACACATTCCAAAAGCTCACAATTATCTGAAGACTAAAACCCCTCCTCAGTCTGGATCACTTCTGCACAGTCTGTCAAGCAGTTATAATCCCCATGCTGGACTATTGTAACTCCCTTTTTCAAGGTCTTCCAACTCAAACTACTCTTCCCTTGAAACAAGGCTGCTGCATGATCACAGGATCCGCCAAACATGATCATATAACACCGCTCTTATATCAGCTTCACTGGCTACCAATTACCTCACGTGCCAGATACAAAATTGCCTTGACTGTCTTCAAGATAAGAAACAACACATCAGCTGGAATTCTACGGGAACTGATATGCACAAAACTAAACAGCAGAGCACCAGAGACAACATTTCAACTCCTAGTTCTTACTTACACCAACAAAGAGGGCTCTTTCAATAGCGGCACTCGCCATCTGGAATTCTCTCCTAGAGAAGATCAGGACAACTAAGGACTTAAAGGACTTCAAAAAACATCTCAAAACCTTCCTTTTCACCAATGACTTCAGAGACCATACCTAGTTCTCCCCCCTTATCTCACATGCCTAAAACAATATCTAACCCTTGTACATATGTTGCAATATATATGTTTTGCCTCTGTACAATCCCTGAATGTCACCCCTACCTGAGATTACACATTGAGTTCTCTGTAATGTTTGTTTTAATGTAAATGTCTTTGATTTTACGAGAAGGTAGTATAAAAAAAACTTGATAAATAAAATAAATTGTCTCCTCATTGCAGAGCTTGCTTTCAATCGAAAGAGGCTCTCCTCCTGAGCATTTATGCCATGGAGATATTTAAATATCTCTCATATCTCCTCCCATCTTTCCTCTAAAGTTTTACTGCTGCTACTCCTCGATACCTTGTCCTCGCTTGGTTTTAAGAGCTCTGTACTGTCCTGGTTCTCTTTTCTCTTTTCTCTCTCATCGCTCTTTCAGTGTTTTTTCTGGTGGATTCTCCTCTGCTGCTATCCTGCTCTCCGTTGGTGTACCCCAAGGATCAGTCTTTGGCGCACTCCTTTTCTCTCTCTATATCCAGTCCCTTGGTGCACTCATATCTTCCCATGGCTTTCAGTACCATCTTTACGCTGATGACTCCCAGATCTACCTCTATCCCATGTCTACAGCTGTGTTGTCTGTCTTGACTAGAGTTTAAACTCTGATGAGCAGGGACTGTATTTTACATGTATCTGTGCAGTGCTGCGTATGTCTTGTAGCGCAATACAAATGAGGATCTCAGTGTGTAGAAAGGAAAGGACAAATGTTTCTGATGTTGTTATAGAGAAAGAAGTGACAGGTTTTAGCTATCTTTTGGATGCTGCAGAGAAAGAGAGAGTAGAGTCAAAGATGGTATGGAAGGGCAAAAAGGATAGGCTCTATGTTCTTTATCTGCCATCATATTTCTTTGTTTACATATAGAAAGTGCCTTGAATACTGGCCAGGAATTTCTAATTATTTAATTTTAATGCAAATTGCTTTGCTCTTTTGTATGAAAGGAGGGACATCAAGAGATCATGAAAAGAAATGAAATCATGTAAGATATTAACTTTCTCCCTCTTGTCACATTTATCACAGATGATTGGTCAGAGATGTGGAATAATCTCAGAACAGAGATTTTGGGATTAGGAGACAGAGAAATACCTCTGTGGTCCCAACACGTGATTAGTGCCTTCTTTTTATGTCCAGCAGGTGATGGGGTCACACAGGAAAAGAAGACAGAGGAGAAGAAAGAAGAATGGGGAAACTCTTTCACACACGAGTTGCACCCAGCACTCCACCTAAACTCTCACATACAAGAGAGACATTTTCCACATACTGAGTGTGAGAGTGGGTTCAATCATAGCGATCGCATAAGAAGCCACCTGGAAAACAACACAGCAGAGGGAACTACCCCAACATAGAGGCCTTCTACATCTTTGAAAAGCCCTGAATGTGGAAGACTTTTCACTCTTAAGAAATCCGTAACAATGCACCAGAAAATCCACAGGGCTAAGAAAATATTTCAGTGCACTGAATATGAGAAATCTTTCCTCAGAATCTCACAACTTGAGGAGCATCTTAGAAACCACACAGGGGAGAGACCGTTTAATTGTACTGAATGTGGGAAATGTTTCCTCATGAAAGCACAACTACTGACACATCATAGCACCCACACAGGGGAGAAACCTTCTAGTTGTACTGAATGTGGGAAATGTTTCCCCAGAAAACTAGAACTAGTGCAGCATCATAGAATGCACACAGGGGAGAGACTATTTAGCTGTACTGATTGTGGGAAAGGTTTCTTCACGAAAGCACAACTAGTGCGGCATCATAGAACCCACACGGGGGAGAAACCTTTTAGTTGTACTGAATGTGGGAAATGTTTCCTCATAAAAGCACAACTAGCGCGGCATCATAGAACCCACACAGGGGAGAAACCGTTTAGTTGTACTGATTGTGAGAAATGTTTCCTCACAAAAGCAGAACTAGTGCGGCATCATAGAACCCACACGGGTGAGAAACCTTTTAGTTGTACTGATTGTGGGAAATATTTTCTCACGAAAGCAGAACTTGTGCGGCATCATAGCATGCACACAGGGGAGAGACCATTTAGCTGTACTGATTGTGGGAAAGGTTTCCCCACGATAGCACAACTAATGCGGCATCAAAGAACCCACATGGGTGAGAAACCTTTTAGTTGTACTGATTGTGGAAAATGTTTTCTCATGAAAACACATCTAGTGCGGCATCATAAAACCCACACGGGGGAGAAACCTTTTAGTTGTACTGAATGTGGGAAATGTTTTCTCACGAAAGCACACCTAATGCGGCATCTTAGAACTCACACAGGAGAGAAACCTTTTAGTTGTACTGAATGTGGGAAATGTTTTCTCACGAAAGCACAACTAGTGCGGCATCATAGAACCCACACAGGCGAGAAACCTTTTAGTTGTACTGAATGTGAGAAATGTTTCCTCACGAAAGCACAACTAGTGCGGCATCATAGAACCCACACAGGGGAGAAACCTTTTAGTTGTACTGAATGTGGGAAATGTTTTCTCACGAAAGCACAACTAATGCAGCATCTTAGAACTCACACAGGAGAGAAACCTTTTAGTTGTACTGAATGTGGGAAGTGTTTCCCCAGAAAAGCACAACTAGTACTGCATCATAGAACACACACAGGGGAGAAACCATTTTGTTGTATTGAATGTGGGAAATGTTTCCACTGGAACTCAGAGCTAGTGACTCATCATAAAACCCACAATGAGAAAAGACCTTTACTCGTATGGAATGTGGGAGATATTTCTGCACAAAATGAAGACTAGTGAGGCATCATGGAGCTCACACTAGGGAGAATAAACTGAATACTGGTAGTCTTGAATAATATCTAAACGTCATTGCTAATAGAGGTGCCTGTTCCAAGTGATTATTCTCTGAATTGCAAGGAGAGGCAGAAGATCCTGAAGTATCAAGAAGTGCAGTCAGAGACCAAGAAAATTTGGCAGAAAGATACAGTAATCTTTCCCTTTCTACTAGGCATGACAAGCTCGATAAACTACTCCTACCTGTTATATCTTACAAACTCCAGCAGGAGGCTCTCTTTTGCATGATGCAAGTACTACATCATGCATTAGCAGTAAAATTGAGAGACTGAGGTCATATTCCACATACCCTGGCTTAGAAGAGAGGTTCACGACTGTCTTGCTAGATGCAAAACTCACCCATTAGGCAAAGCTGTCTTGCGATAATCCCTGAAGGAATGGCTGCAGCTCCCAGAGTACACTGTGACACTCCCCCATAATAGTTCCTCCTAGGAAGGACTACAGCTCCCAGAATGCATTGTGACACTCCCACACAGTAATACATAGAAAGATGATGGCAGAAAAGGACCACATAGCCTATCTAGTCTGCCCTTCCATATCAACTTCAATAGACCCCTGTTTTCCTTTAGAGATCCTCTGTGGTTGTCCCATGTTCTTTTGAATTCAGATACTGTCCTCATCTCTACCACCTCCACTCTTTCTGTAAAAAAATATTTCTGCATAGTACTCCTGAGTCTATCCCTTTTCACTCTCATCCTATGTCCTCTCCTAGTAGAGCTTCAATTGAAAGAGACCTTCCTGTGCATTTATGCCACAGAGGTCTTTAAATGTCTCTATCATATCGCCCCTATCCTGCCTTTCCTCTAAGTATACATATTAACATTTTAAGTCTGTCCTCATAGGCTATATAATGGATACTACTAAACATTTTAGTAGCCACCCTCTGTACTGACTCCAGCCTCTTTATATCCTTCTGAAGGTGTGGTCTCCAGAATTGCACACAATACTCCAAATGAGGTCGCACCTTTATTCTGCTGGCCATTCCCCTCCCTATACACCCAAGCATCTTTCTTGCTTTTGCAGTCATAGTTTTCTACCTGGTTAGCTATTTTAAGATCATCAGACACAATTACGTCCAGGTCCCGCTCTTCTTTTGTGGACAGAGGTACTTCATCCCCTACACTTTACAGCCCCTTTGGATTTTTATTTTTCTGAATTAAATTTTTGCTGCTAAATTCTAGACCATTCTTCAAGCTTAGATAGATCCTTCCTCAAGTTATTGACACCTTCCTGGGTGTCTACTCTTTTGCAGATTTTGGTATCATCTGCAAACAAGCAAACCTTACTGGACAGTCCTTTTACAATATCATTAACCAAAATGTTAAAAAGAATTGGACCAATGACAGATCCCTGGGGCACACCACTGGTAATTTTCTTCTCCTCAGAGTGAGCTCCATTTACCTATATCCTTTGTCGTATCTCACTCAATCAATTTCTAATCCATGCAGTAACTTTAGGGTCCATTCCTAGGGTGCTCAGTTTGTTTATAAGTTGCCTGTGAGAAATGGTGTCAAAGGCTTTATTGAAATCCAAATACACCACATCTAGGGCTGTCCCTTGGTCCAACTCCCTGGTCAGTCTGTCAAAGAAATAAATCAGATTTGTCAGACAAGACCTGCCTCTGGTGAATCCATGCTGCCTCAGATTTTCTAATACGCTGGACTCCAGAAACCTCACTATTTTTTCTTTCAGCAGCTCTTCCAATAATTTACTCACCACCGAAGTTAAACGAACCAGCCTGTAGTTTTCAACCACATCCTTACTTCCACTTTTGTGTAAAGGGACCACATGTGCCTCTCTCCAGTCCTTTGGCACCACTCTTGACTCCAATGAGGCATTAAAAAGGTCAGTCAGTGAAGCTGTTAGAATGTCCCCAAATTCCCTCAGTATTCTAAGGTGTATCCCATCCGATCCCATCACTTTGTCTACTTTAAGTTTAGCTAGTTTCTCAAAAACATAGTCTTCTGAAAATTGTTCAAGATGCCCCTTGCTTCTGTTCCTGTTTGTAGGTGTTTTTTGAGGTCCTTATTCTGGTTCTTCACCTGTGAACACAGAACAGAAATATTTGTTAAGCAATTCCGCTTTGTCCTCATCAGGTTTTACATATTCCTGCCCTTCACTCTTGAGTCTGACAATACCACGTTTGTCCTTCCTGTTCTCACTAACATATCTGAAAAATGTCTTATCCCCCCATTTTACTGTATTTGCTATTTCTTCCTCTTTTTGAATCTTTGCTTTTCTGACTACTTTGCTAGCTTCTCTAAGTTTTTCCAAATATAGATTCCTGTCTTCCTTTTTCAGTGATCTCTTGTATTTCATGAAGGCGTCCCTCTTTTTCCTCACCTTTTCAGCTACGTTTTTTCAGAACGATAGCAGCCTCCTTTTCCTTTTCCTTTTATTGACCATTTTAATGAAAAGGTTGGTTGCCCTTAAAATATCCCCTTTTAGTTTTGCCCACTGTTTTTCACTGGATGCAAAATGGTCTCCCACTACAACATCTGAAACACTTTAAGCATTGGTAAGCAGCAAGTCCAGTATGGTCCCTTCACGTGTGGGGTCTGTTACCAGTTGCCTGAATAGTTCTCCCTTTAGAGAATCCAGGATCTTCTTACTTCTAGATGATACTGCAGCCAGAATGTGTCAATCAACATCTGGCATATAGAAATCACCTATAAGTAGCACTTCCCCTTTCCTAGCAATGCTGCGTATGGCTTCTATTAATTCTCTGTCCATCTCTTCTCCCTGTGAGTGAGGTCTGTATATCACACCAGTGTAAATAGATTCCTCTTTCCCTCTTTCTAACCCATAGTGCCTCCTCTTTCCCTTTTAAATTCTGTAATTCCAAAGCTTTAATATGATTTTTTACATATAGTGCCACTCCTCCTCCCCTTCTTCCTACCCTGTCCTTTCTGAATAAAGTATAGCCTGGTATAGTTGCATCCCAGTTGTGGTTTTCTGTGAACCATGTTTCTGTAACTGCCACTAAATCCAAGTCAGCCTCTCCCATTAAAGCTTCAATATGCTACGAGCATTTATACACACCGCTTTCCATATGATGCCCCTTTTATCTAGTTCCATAAAAATAGTTAATGGGGTCTTTCTTCACCTGTCCCCAACAAATCTAGTTTAAAGGCCTCTTCTGTAGATTAGCAGGTCTGCTACTGAAGACATGTCAACCTTTCTTGGACAGATGGACACCATCTCTGCTCTGCAACTCTTGGAACAGCATCCCATGGTCCAGGAAACCAAAATGCTCTCAATGACACAATCCACGCAGCCATGCATTCATCTCCAGGATGTGAGCTTCTTTGCCTTGGCCTTTACCCTTAACAGGGAGGATTGATGAAAACGCCACCTGCACCCCTATCTGCTTCACCCCGAGCCATGAAGTCACTTATAGTAAGCTCAGAGGGTACCTGGCAGTATCATTTGTGCCAACATGGATTAGCAACATTGGGTAATAGTCAGTGGGCTTGAGGAGTCTTGGCAAACTCTCCCTAACATCTTGTATTTTGGCACCTGGCAGACAGCATACCTCTCTGGACATCAAGTCTGGTGGGCAGATGGACACCTCAGAAGAGAGTCACCAACCACCACTACCCTTCGCTTCTTTGTGGTCACTTATTTTCCAACTTTGGGGTGCTCAAGCTCTGGTTCTTTCCTTTCCAGGGATGCTTTCACCTCCTCCACTTCCAGGGTCCATAATGGTTCTTCAGTTCAAGGGCTGGAGAAGTTGGATTGGTGATTCTACAGGTTCTGGTCATTGTGTCCAACCTTCGTCATTCTGTAGGCTCCCATCTTCTCCTCTGCTGGAGAGCTTGGTTATTGCAAGAAGCATCTCATCAATGTACTTCTCACTGTCTTGAATGCTCCTCAGCCTCACCACGTCCTCTCTGAGTTCCTCCACTTGTTTCCTGAGAGCTTCAGCATGCAAGCACCCTGCACATGGAACTGGTCCTGCAACTGGCATTGGGATCTCTGTCTGGACAGAGGCAGAAGCTGTAATGGGGGCAACAGCTTTGGTGAAACAATTTTTCCCAGCCATTGTTAAGTTGGTGGATCTTAAAGTATAGTCCCTATTAGGAATGCAAATTAAGACTGAGCACAGTTTAGGACAACTATCCAGAGAGTCACCATGACACATATGCCACGACATTTAACATTTATTTATTTAACAGGTTTCATATACCGCTTTATCATTTCAATCAAAGTGGTTTACACTGAAACTTAAACTTGGTAATGTACATCAAGGACGTACCGATCGTGAAATGCGTCCTGTGCGACTTGCATATTGGGCGTGCCCCCCCCTCCCACTCTATCTAGCCACTTTATGGGGGTGGGGGAGAAGAGGCGTGTACCTGATGTGCAAGTCGCCGGCACGCTAGGCAGGTCTGATCCCTCCCGGAGGGACCAGACCTGCTTAGCTTGCTGCGAGAAGGCTTAAGGGCACATTTCAGCTGTCTGCTGTTGCCTGCTGCTGCTGAGAGAAGAAAAGGTGGCAGTGGCAGACAGCTGAAATGCACCCCTTAAGCCTTTGTGCTTGCACAGGACTAGGTACGGTCCTGATGTACATTAAATAGGGGCATTGATAACTTCAATTTTTTCTGAGGCAAGGGAGGGTTAAGTATATTGTATGTTAAGTATCCCCCCATCTCGCAAATCACTCACACAGCCTCTGACACTCCAACAACATAGTCATAACAGAACACGAACCAGACTCTCTGCACACCCAAAGTTATGATCCCAACTTGAACTGTAAATTATCCAGAGGTGATATATCTTTCTGTATATAGTTTGTATATAGTTTCCCCTATTATCTCCAAGTTACTGACCCTGTTATAATGTAAGCAAAGGATTGTTCTAATGCGAAAATTTGTTATCTGTAAACCGCGCTGATACCAAAGAGCGCGGTATATAAAAACTGTAAAATAAATAAATAAATAAATATTGTGCCCAAGGCCACAGGGAGTGCTAGTGAGAATTGAACCCTGGTCTCTGGGCTCCCAAGCCAGTGTTCTTAACCATTAGGATGCACCTCCACTCCACATGTATTTAAATCAGAACTTGGCCCACAGTCTCTCCAAACTGCTCTCCTGTAAAATCTTGGTTCAGAACACAAAGTCAGGACTTGACTCAGCTATTTGAGAAGGGAAGAGGTGAGAGAGGAATGACGTGCCAAGGGCCTCGCAGCATACAGTATGCTGGTCTCCGTTCAAAAAACCCTGATAATTTAATTCCCAGAGCTATAAATAAATGTATTGAATAGAAGAGAATTATAAACATCTTTACATGAGAATTTTATAAAATTTCTCCCATGTAATAAGGTCCACGCAGTGTGAGGGGGTAAATCATTAAATCTGTTATTTCTTACTACTGTGTGTATACTGCTGTGTGAAAGGAACAATTAGGTACCAAGCTGTTTGTTATATTGGGATACTATGATTACCTCGTACCCAAGCTGTGGAACTAAAACCTCATCCTCAGTTATGTATCTAAGGGCAGTATCTGCAAATTAATAAAATGGACAAAAGAATGAAACTAATTCATGCAGTGGAGTGTGCTAATAAAACTAGTACATTTTGAAAGTGCTTTATTGAACAGGTCTGTAACCATGCACAAAGATCATTAGAGAATCCACAGCTTCCCAGAATAGACACTGTCAACCTCTGGGGGAAGGGGTGTTCTTGGAAGTGGGGTTAGGAGTCCCACACAGAGCTGGCCTACAATGCTGTATATTCAGTGTCTGCCAAGATACTTTCCATTTAAAAATGAATCCACAGATAGAAGCAAAAACTGAAAATATCCCAAACTAGTCCTATTATTCTAAATCTACCTGTCTGAAGTACTTCCCCAGCCACCTCCCCTCTCGTTTCCTAGTATGGATGACTATGTACTGACCTTCCAGAGAAATCGCTAACTACTTCCATAAGATGAGGTGGTGAGGTGCTTGAGACTATTTCTGACAGATGATGATTTCCATCCAGCTTTCCAGTCATTAATACACCCTTGTTTGGATTACTATAACATTATTTTTATAGGTTTGACCACTGCAACCACTAGAACCTTATTGTCGGTACAGAATTCCTCAGCTAGGTTACTTCTTAGGAAAATCCAGATTTGATCAGGTTGCCCCACTCCGTAAACAATTGCATTGGCTCCCGATCGAGCAGAGGACATTACATAAAGCACTACTGATAATCCATAAGACTAGACATCGAGCTTTCATTGATTGTTTCCATTTGTCACTACTACTACTACTTATCATTATATAGTGCTGTAAGTTGTAAGTAGTAGTGTACAGAGACATGTAAGAAACAGTCCCTGCTCATAAGAGCTTACAGTCTAGTTAAGACAGACAACGCAACTGGGGATTAGGATATATCTAGGGGAATGGTAAGGGTACACACGTAGGACGTGAACAGAAGGCTAGGGAGATCAAAATCCAAAAGCAAGTTCATGTATCTAGTACATACAAACATAGGATATGCCCTACTGGATCAGACCAAGGGCCCATCAAGCCCAGTATCTTGCTTCCAACAGTGGCCAATCCAGGTCACGAATACTTGTCACATTCCCAAAAGGTAGACAGATTCCATGCTGCTTGTCCCGGGGATAATAAGTGAATTTACCCAGACCTCTTCAATAATGCTTTATGGACATTTCCTCCAGGAACTTGCTCAAGTCTCTTTTAAAACCAGCAACATTAACAGCTTTTACTAGATCCTCTGATAACGAATTATAGAGTTTGATTATCTGTTGAGTGAACTAAATGTTCTCTGAGTTGTAGCTGCATGGTGTGTCCTTCTACTTTTTGAAAGAGTAAACAGTTGATTTATTCTTACCCTTTCCAATCTACTCATTCATTTAGACCTCCCACAGGTCTAGATGTGCCCGCGGGATCAGAATGGAGTCTGCCAACCTGGATGTGCACGCCGGGCCCAGATTCTGACCTACCACACCCCCAGCCACAACACATCTAGCTCAGTCTTTTCCCCACAGCCAGACCCCCAATCCAGTCTCCCATGGGGAATCTCCTGCACACCTCCCCGTTTTGTCCCTGCTATCTCTACAGGGAGTTTTTGTGTGGGATCGGCAAGGGGACTGATAGCGGGGATGTACATCCAGGCAGGGCATACATCCCCACTATTTGTGGCTCAGAATGACCCCCTAAGTGCATAACTTTGCACTTCTCCACATTAAATTTCATCTATCATTTGGTCACCCAGTCTCCCAATTTATCAAGACCCTCTTATAATTTTTCACAATCCTCTTGTGTTTTAACAACTTTGAATAATTTGGTGTCATGCAAAGTTTACTATGTAAAACGTTATACCACTGTTTTATGTAAAATGTTCCGTTGTTTGTAAACCGCCCCTGATCTTTGGAAGAAACATAGAAATATGACGACAGAAAAAGACCACATGGCCTATATAGTCTGGCCTTCCATATCAACAACTACAACAGTCCCCTTTTTTCCTTTAGAGATCCTCTGTGTTTGTCCCATGCTTTTTTGAATTCAGTTACTGTCCTCATCTCTACCAACTCCACTGGGAGACTATTCCACGGATCTGCCACTTTTCCGTAAAGAAATATTTCCGCAAATCGTTCCTGAATCTATCCCCTTTCACCCTCATCCCATGTCCCCTGGTAGCAGAACTTGCTTTCAATTGAAAGAGGTTCTCCCCCTGTGCATTTATGCCACAGAGGTATTTAAACGTCTCAATCATATCACCTTTATCCCGTCTTTCCTTTAAGGTGTACATATTGTGGTAAGGAAGCTTATCATAGCTCAGGAAGGAGCTATAGAAAAGGTGAAGTGACTCTGAACAAGCAACCTGTCAGTTCTGGTAGAAATAAGAAAACAGAATTTTCCCATAAAAGACTACCAGTCCCAGAATGCACCAGGTTTCCAGCAGCCATTAGAGGAGCTGAAGTGGGGAAACGTGTGTTCAATCAGGAGGGCTATGAGGTAATCCCTAAGCACTCATCTCAAAGGGCAGGGCCTGATTCAGCACAGCTGCGCTGTATTAGGGAGGAACACTCATCTAAGCAGAATAAAGGTAGAGTTTATTCTACAGAGAATTATCCTTATCCTGAGGATCATCATCATCAGAAGCAGAAGCCAAACCGGACGGACAGAGAGGGAAAGAAACCCTTTGGAAGAAGGAAGAGAAAAGCCTTTGAGAGGTCTAGAAGAGTCAGTAGCAGTACGTATACTGGGAGGCATTCCAAGGGCCAGCATACACCATTGGACTGGGGAAAGCCAGAGGAATGGTGTTGCAGAGCTAGGAATCTCCAGACGGTACCTGTGAGGGAGACGGCTGCACGTGGAAGGGACCCTAAGACCCGTGCCAGAAGGTATGTGAAGAGAGACCCAGTGTCCAGGGATCTGGATTGGAAGGCTGGACATAAGAACTGGACTACATACTGGCCAGGCTGTATAGAGAGGAACTCTAACAGCAATGGAAGCTCAGGTATGAACACTGATCTATGCCCTAGCTATAACCTTGAAAGACAGCAGGGAAACAAGTATTCTCCTGAAAGTGCTCCATTGAGAAATTCCTCTGTGCCAAACCCTGATATTGAACCCATGATTGTTGAAGAAAAGGGAGAGGTTGCAGATGAAGGCTGTGTTTACATGGATTGCTCTCTGTCTAAACTCCTTTGGTAACTTTCTGTTACAAAGTACAGCAACCATCACAAAGAAATACAAACTTGTTCTTTAATCTACTCAGAAAAGCTCCTGAAGTAGGATTTTTAGCCACGCAGTAGAAAGCAAGCCAGCTAAGGGGTTTCAGCTGGGTAACTGCTAGCAATTGAGCCTTACCTAATTGCTTGTGAGCTCTGAGAGAATCACTTCTGAATCTATGTGGGAAGATATAAGAAGTTAACCTGAAAAGAACAGTTTTTCCCTTCTTTGTGGATTTTGTTTGTTGTTTGATACAGTGCTAAGAGAATATTAGCTAAAGCCTACAGAAAAGACCAGTTTGTTACCAAACAGGTCTTTATTCTTTTGCTTTGATTGCCTGACAAGTTCAAATGTTGTTTTCCTGATTTTGTTTTTCCAAGTTTAACACTGAAAGCAAGTATCCTGTTTTATGTGCTACCAAGCATATCTGTGTTGGGAGAAATAACCCCATAAATAAATATCTTATTGGCTTTAACACTTGAGCACAACTAAATTATTGTCAGCAGCTGTGTCTGGTGTGAATGAACTGCATTGCCCACAATCCCTTGCAAATCATATAGATATATGCACTTGCCAAGACTGTGAAGATTCTCACCCAGGCAGCCGTCTGACAATATTAAGATCCTTAAGTCTGTCCTCATATGCTTTATAATGAAGACCACTAATCATTTTAGTAGCCACCCTCTGCACCAACTCCATCCTGTTCACATCCTTTTGAAGGTGCGGTCTGCAGAATTGCACACTATATTCCAAATGAGGTCGCACCAAAGACTTATACAGAGGCACTATTACCTCCTTTTTTCTGCTAGCCATTCCTCTCCATATGCACCCAAGCATCCTTCTAGCTTTTGCCATCGCCTTTTCTACCTGTTTAGCTACTTTAAGATCATCAGACACAACCAGTCCCAGGTCCCGCTCTTCTTTAGTGGACAAAAGTACTTCACCCCCTATACTATATTGCTCTCTTGGATTGCTACAGCCCAAATGCATGACTTTACATTTTTTAACATTAAATCCCAGCTGCCAAATTCTAGACCATTCTTCAAGCTTAGCTAGATCCCTCCTCATATTATCTACACCTTCCTGGGTGTCTACTCTTTTGCAGATTTTGGTATCTTCCGCAAAATGGCAAACCTTACCCGACAGCCCTTTCGCTATATCACTAAGGGGAAGGGGCAGTATAGAAGAATCTAATAAATAAAATCTGCAAATTTGATCACCTGACTTCTTATTCCCATTCCCAGGTCATTTATAAGTATGTTAAAAAGCAGTGGACCCAGCACAGATCCCTGGGGTACTCCACTAGTCACCTTTCTTCACTGAGCCATTTAGCCCTACCCTCTGCTTTCTATCTTTTAACCAGTTCCTGATCCACAACAGTACACTGCCTCCTATCCTATGACTTTTTCATTTCTTCAGGAGTCTCTCATGAGGGACCTTGTCAAAGGCTTTCTGAAAATGCAGACACACTATGGGGGTCATGCCAAAATGCAAATAGGCATGTTGGACGTATGGGATAGACCTTTTTCTTGCAAAAACCTCTAGAACCATATTCTGAAATCACACAGCCCTGCACGTACAGGACACTAACACAGGCAGGAGGAGGTGTAACGGTGGCAGGGAAAGCCATGGAAATGTATAAAGCATATTCAGGAAAGGCCTGTGTACATCCTGAGTGTATCCCGCGTACACCTACATCATTCCAGTGGCAACGTGGATTAAGGGCAGCACTTAGAATATTTTCTGCTCTGATCATCAACGTGTCCCATAGAGATGAATGGCTGTGACTGGTCTGTATTGAGCTGGTGCGTCTGCTGTCTGGGAGGGCACAAGATGCAATTTTAAAGAATAGCATGCACAAGTGAGGGATGCTTGGAAAGGTAAGGAACAATAAAAAAAAAAAACATCCCCACAGAAATATAAAGCACTGCAGTAGTCTATATGCTGGCATTGGCTGTTTGTGTTAAAGGGGCTATTCTAGGCTTCCCAACAATTCCTGCATTAGGAGAAACGGGAATATAGATGTAGTGATGGTAGGTGAGACAGTAGGGAGCAGAAGCATGTGTGGCTGCGAAGTGTGGTCCTGGGACGGTCTGCTATAATGTTTTACCAACAGTTGTTTGTAGGTGCAGGGCATGGTTTCAGCAGGGGTATGTTATTTGTGACCGCAAGCAAGAGTGTTTGGTTGAAAGTGTGTGTCTGTGTCTGTGTGGTATGAGGGCTGCAGGGGAGGCCCTGATGTGCTGATCCACAACTCCAGGGGGACATGTATGCCTGGCCAGTACCTGGACCGCAGCATCACCAGGTGCCAGTAAGAATGGGCAGTAACTTCTGTACAGCTGTTCTGAGCAAAATAGCAGGACATGTCCCTGTCAACGGTGGGACCCTCGGAGTGGGGACATGCTACAGTGCAAACAGCATCAATACATATCCAAATGCACCATCAGAGGTCTCTAACCCTGTGCACGTTTCTCAGGGCAGAGGATGGTGCCTTTGGGCATGTGCTTCTGATGTTTGCACTGTTGCATGTTCCCATCCTGATTGTTTCCTATGAATGACAGGACTATGTAGCTGTACAGACAGACTTACCATTGCAAATACTGTTTTCAGAGATGACCACTGAAAGAATAACTATGGTGTTCATCAAACAGCATGTATGTTTTTGCTGCAGGAGCCGTCAGGACAAACATCTCACTTTCCACTTGCTTTTACGATAGCTTTGGTGCACTTCGATAACCTTGTAGTGTTCTGGGCATGCAACAGACTAGAATCTATGGTCTGGTTTGCATGAACATATCTGTTTCATCAATATTAATGTGGTGTTTGCATGAGCACAACACTGTCAGTGTGAGCATCGGCTTCGGAGATGTACGTTTTTCCAGCGGAGGCGTGACCACAGGGAGACGAGAAGCATCGCAAATGTCTATCTTTTCAGTATTAGTCATATTCAATTTTAGGCGGTGGTGAGACATCCAGGCAGCGATGTCAGAAATCAAGTAGAGATATGAGTTTGGAGCGATGGAGCAATTTCAGGTATAGCTAGATAGATTTATCAGCATAAAAATGATACTGAAAGCCATGGGAGGAGATGAGGGCACCAAGGGACTGAGTATAGAGAGAGAAAAGGAGAGGGCCCAAAACAGATCCTTGGGGTACACCAACTGAGAGAGGTGATGGCAGTAGAGGAGGAAATTCAGAACATCCTATTGCCAGTAGAAACAAATACAAGAACCCGGTCATCATATTTAAACTGCTGCATCTCACCCTCCCACTCAAATTTCCAAAACCCCAGACACCAGAGAGAGAAGGGATGCACACAAAACTCCCTATCCACCGCAACTGATTTCCGCAAAACAACGAGCAACAGAGCATTTTCATGTTATGCACCAAATTGATGGAATTCCCTCCCTCCAGCAATAAGAAAAATAAAAGACCTTATGGAATTCAGAAAAAGAATAAAAACACTCCTCTTTACAGAACACTATGGCTAGCTCCATTCAGAATCACTCAATTGCCACCATTGACTCCACTAAGAACTGCATTGTAAATATCCATTGATGATGATGATTCAAATTTATTGCATTGTACTTGCCTGAATACTCTGTGATCAGCTAACGAGTGATGGACAACTCCAGACTAGTCCATCAAAGTTACCACCTAGATGCAATCCTCCCACAACCAGTTATACTGTAAATAGTTAATTATGATACTTTTCTATGTACGAATGTACTGTTCTTTTGTACAAAGTTAACCATGTTAGATGTAAATTCTCAAGTTCTGTTCTTGGTAAACCACCTTGATTGCCAGATAAGGAGGTATAAAAGACTTTGAAATAAATAAATAACTCCTCTGGTAATGTATTCCAGAGTTTGATTACACGTTGAGTAAAAAAATACTTTCTCTTATTAGTCTTAAATGGGTTGCATTGTAGCTTCATTGCGAGTCTTTCTACTTTTTGATGGTGTAAACAATTGATCTACAGTACGTTTACCCGTTCCACTCCATTCATTAATTTATAGACCTCTATCATATCCTCCCTTTCAGCATGGAGTAATAATTGCTTACCCGCATGGGAAAAGTTGTGTGCTTAATTTTAGTTGCCAAAACAGTGGTTTGTTGAAGGCGCCTATATGTTTTGTAGTCAGATAAGGATCGGACCCTATGTGAATGTAAAACCACCAGTTGGTAAATCCCACCAGATAACATTCCTTCTCCTTCATGCACTGAAATCTTACTTCACCTCCGACCAGGCATTTAAACCGTGGCGCTACTGAACTCTGCACTTGTCCTTTTAGTCTTCTGCACAATTCTTGGCATCCAGGCGGGATAGCTAATGACTTTGTTACCATGTCATTTAAACATGCACAGCTCGTTATAATTTCATTTTAATAGGCGCCACATACTATCTGTGCAGACATTTATGGTCAAATAACGATCGTACCAATTTTTTCTTATTTATTTATTTAAAAGGATTTCCATACTGCTTTATCCTTAAATCAAAGCATTTTACAGTAAAACAAAGGTGCTACATTAAACAAGGGTGGGAGGGCATTCAGGGGAATATTGCAAAGAAGCTCTATGCATTGTAGACATATAGGATTATTGGAAAATAACTATATACAAATATAAACTGCATTAAATGCAGAGAGGTTGTTGAGCTCTGTGGGAGACAAACCGAGGGACTAGGTACATCTTACATTATAACAGCGGTGGAACATTAAATGAGGGAAGGGAAGTCATACATGGGGATATTGCAATGAAGTTATATACAATGTAGACATATGGGGATTACTGCAATGTAACTATATACAAAACCAAAAACTGCGCTATATACAGGGTGGTTGCTGAGCTAAGCTAGGCGACAAATCCAAGGTGCTCGATACGACAGTCCCTTCTCTGCAGAGTGGCATGGTGGTAAGTTTCTGCATTGACATTGCAACTGTACCTGAATGTGACTCACTTCAAACTTCTGAGAAAAGGCATGCACTAAATCCAATTCTCTTTCCACCTCTGCTTGCAAGGAAGCCGTCCAAGAACAGCCAAGGCGGGTGACATCTTTCAAAGTCTTTCCAAGCCCATTTCCGAGAGATGCACGGTGTGTAGTTTAGGAGCTGGGTGAATACGTATGGAAATGAACTGGATGTGGTGTGGAGGCGTGAGGGTATACAGAGTACAGAGATGACAACTGAGACATGCAGGGCAAGGTGTGGAAAAGGAGTGACAAACAGCTGCGTAATCCAGCTGACAGCTGTGGTGAGTGAGAGAAACCAGTTATGGCATGAGGGGGCAATGGTGGTGGAGCAAGGGCAGTTAGTGCCGGGGGGGAGGAGCCAGTTGGACATGGAGATATGGGGTAAGATGGGGAGATGCTAGGTATGGGGCTAAGATGGGGGGGGGGCCTTGCCAGAAGTGCAAGTCATACAGGGTGCATTTATGGCTTGGTAACGCCCAGCCGACAGGTACTTTAGACCTGCAATAGCCACTGTTGATGACTCTTAAGACCATCAAGTATCAAGAGGCATAATCAGAGACCAAGAAAAATAAGGCAGAAAGATAGATAAATGATCACAGTGGTATCCTTTGCATCACCGAGACATGGCTGTCACCAGCTGACAGTATATTAATAAACCAATTTCAATGCTATGGATACAACCTATTCAGCTGCTACCGTGACTCCAAAAGAGACGGGAGAATTCTTATTCTGAGTAAAATAGAACTTAAACTTACCCCCTCCATCTCCACCAACCTAGATGGAATGGATGTTCTTAAAGTAGAAAACAGATACATATCCATTTGTCTCATTTACAGACCCCCCCTCACATGACAACAACCTGACTCTAATCTTAGAAGCAGCTTCCTCGGCAGCACTTAACAAACCACTCATACTACTTGGAGACCTAAATCTCCCATTCCTCAATCCCTCCCATGCTTCTAACTTCCTAGATGCAATGTCAGAAATGGGATTCCAACAAATAGTACACTCCCCAACGCATACAAGGGGAAACCTATTCGACGTACTCTTCCTACCGACCCCCGTTACAAATAACTGCATGTCTATTGTGATGCGGCGGACCCTCTTGCAGAGAGAAAAAAAGTTTTAAATCCAGGGAAAGACAGGTATAGCCTGCAATGTCCTGAGGATCCACCTAGAGGGAGCACGAGAGTCAGTACAGAGTCTGAAGAACCACGCCTCTATGGGCAGGACAGGCCCAGTCAGCTTGGATTTAAACAGAGACAGGTTATTCCCCATACTAAGGAAGGAGAGATACTCTTAGAGAACCTGGACCATGCTAAACTAGAAGCCGACTGGGGTAGGCTTCAAGCCTTCCCAGGGAAAGAAAGGAGAAAACTTAAAGGTAAAACTTTTATTACTTGTAATTGTCTGCATAATCCTAACATAAGAGAAGGACAGTGGAAGGAAGCTTCTCCTTGTAACAGAGATACTTATAAGCAAAAGCTTGAAAACAATTGGTCTAAGAAGAGGACTGTAAATGCTAAGCATTGTGCTGAACAGGCTTTTGAAACTCTAACTGAAGAGGAGCCTTTGTTTTATCCAGTGGCCAGAAACCGACGCCCTAAGCTATCTGCCAGACACTGGAAAACAGTACAGCAAGCTTTTAAAAAGCCAGAGTATAGTTGTGTGGAAACATCAGATTCAGAACTGTCAGAGGTAGAATTCATGCAAGTGGAATCTGCAGGCGAAGAGTCTGACCAGCCGATGGAATGCACATATTGTACAGCAGAGAATCTGGGGTCTATCCTTAGCTCTATGAATGAATAGATGAATGCAGTATATTGTGTTGCCTTAAGCTACTGTGAAGTTAACAGTCATTACTTTGATCTTTTTTCATTTATGGTTTAAACCTGATGTAAGGACTTGTTCAGTTGTGATACCATCCAATCCGTTTATCCTGTTTTGAACCATTTGTGCAAGGGGAAATAAAGCCTTTTCATTTTCCCTCCATTCTCGTGCGGACTTGTTTCTCTTTGGGAAGTTGGTTACGAGGCCGGCACAAGGGACTGCCACCCTTGACCCTCGCACCTGTCCAACCCCAATCACTGCAGTCTTGTGTCCCCCAGCCCTTCTGTGGAAAACTACGCCGCCACTAGGGGGGGCTGCGGGCGACATAAGTGGCGTAGTTGGCAGGATATTAAGGCATCCATAAGCATACAGGATTGTACCTGCAACTGTACAAAGGAAAGTACAATCTTTCTTTTTTTTTTTTTTGAAAAAAAAAAAAAACTGGACAGGAAGAAAAGCCTGGAATAGAGCAGACACCAAAGTCGGATTGGAGTTAAAAAAAAACATGGAGTGGAGTTCCTGAAATCCGGACCGGATTTAAAAGAAAATCATGAAGATTGAAAATCCTGCGGAGAGTCCAGAAGCAGTGGAGCGACCGTGGGATAGCAGAATATATTCCCCAAAGCTGATTCAACACTAAAACCAGGTAATACGTACTTAAGCCTACCTAGTGTTGGATATTTGGGGAAGTCAAAAAAAAAAAAAAGGAAAAAAAAAAAGGGGGTGTGGAAAAGTTTTGTAAAGAGCCACACTTGGGTTTCTTTCTCTGTTTGTTCTTTTATCAGGTACCATGGAGCCTAAAGAACTCTGTGCCTGGATGGCACACCAATTCAGTAAGCAGGCAGAGGTGGCACAACAGAGCCAAGAGCAAGCGCTATGGGCGATGCAGGCACAGCAACTCCCAGTCCTAGAGACTATGGACAAGTGGCTCATGCAGCAGCGGGAGGAACTGGCCAAAAGCAGGATGGAGAAGTTATCGGTGGCCGGACTGGTAAACCCTGACCACGGACAATGGTCCTGCTCTGATTTAGTGGTTGGCAAGCTTAGTCCGGACAATAATATAGATGACATTTTAGATACGTTTGCTCGAATTGCGCATTCAGCTAAGTGGCCAGAGGAGCAGTGGGCAATACGGCTAGCAGTGTCCCTTACGGGCGAGGCGCTGGCTGCCTATAGGTCAATGCCCCCGGCTTTAGCTAATTCCTATGAAAAAGTAGTAATAGCGATTAGGGATCGTTTGGGCCTTACGCCATTAGCCTACAACAAAATGTTTAGGGCTACCTTTCTTAAGGCTAACGAAACACCCAAGGCGCTAGGCCATAGATTACGTAGCCTAGCCCATAAGTGGTTACAGCCCGAGAAAAGGAGCGATCAACCCATTTCCAGTCTTAGCCCCCCACCCCCATAGCCCATTACCAGTCCTAACCCAAAAAAGAAGACTAAAGTAGCCCAAATGCCCTTGAGTATGGTGCAGACACAGCGTAAAGATTCCAAATTACCCATGCCTACCAATAGCCAGATTAATATTAATAAAATACAGTCTCTAAAATGCTTATATGCAAATGCTAGAAGTCTAAACAATAAGATGGGAGAGTTAGAATATATAGCACTAAATGAGAGGTTAGATATGATTGCAATCTCAGAGACATGGTAGAAGGAGGATAACCAGTGGGACACTGTGATACCTGGATACAAACTATATCGTAATGATAGAACTGATCAAATTGGTGGAGGGGTTGCGCTCTATGTTAGAGAGGGCATTGAGTCAGAAAGGATTAAAGTTTTGCAGGAAACAAAATTTGCTGTAGAATCTCTATGGATTAAAATTCCATGTATGAAGGGGAAGGTGATGGCAGAGGGGGTGTACTATTGACCGCCTGGCCAGAATGAACAAATGGATGAAGGAATCAAGAAAGCTAACAAAAGTCACAGCAGAGTAGTAATAATGGGTGATTTCAATTACCCCGGTATCGACTGGGTCAGTGTCACGGCAGGACATGCTAGGGAAAGTTTCTAGATGAAATAAATGACTGCTTCCTGGAGCAGCTGGTTCATGAACCGACCAGAGGGGAAGCCATACTGGACCTAGTCCTTAGTGGAACACCAGATCTGGTGCAAGAGATAAGGGTGTTGGGACCACTTGGCAATAGTGATCATAGCATGATCGTATTTGATTTAATTAGTGTAGGAGGGATAGTAAAGAAATCCACAGTACTACCTTTTAACTTTCAAAAGGGAGACTATGATAAAATGAGGAATATAGTTAAGAAAAAACTAAAAGGAGCGGTTGCAAAGGTTTAAGACTTACATCAAGCTTGGGTGTTGTTTAAAAATACTATCCTGGAAGCCCAGACCAGCTGTATTCCACGCATTAAGAAAAGTGGAAGAAAGTCCAAAAAACTGCCAGCATGGTTTAAAGATGTGGTCAGAGAGGCTGTTGCTGCCAAAAAAGCATCTTTCAGGAAATGGAAGAAAGAGCCAAACGACGAAAACTGGAAACAGCACAAGAACTGACAAGTTAAATGCAAAGATTTGATAAGGCAGGCAAAGCGAGAATTTGAGAAGGAACTTGCTACGGAAGCAAAAACACGAAATAAAGACTTTTTCAAGTACAATTGTAGCAAAAGGCCTGTGAGAGAGTTAATTGGACCATTAGATGATAGAGGTGTAAAAA
Organism: Ichthyophis bannanicus; assembly: GCA_033557465.1. Classification (NCBI taxonomy): domain Eukaryota; kingdom Metazoa; phylum Chordata; class Amphibia; order Gymnophiona; family Ichthyophiidae; genus Ichthyophis; species Ichthyophis bannanicus. The sequence continues at coordinate 83,900,312 of CM066031.1, forward strand.
GGGCAGTAAGAGGAGACAAGGTTATAGCAGAGAGACTGAATGAATTCTTTGCTTCGGTCTGAGGAAGATGTAGGGATGTTACCCAAGACTGATGTGGTATTTAAAGGTGATACTGTAGAGGAATTGAGAGAAATATCGCTACACCGGGACGATGTATTACAACTATTTGATAAACTGAATAGTAGCAAATCACCTGGACCGGATGGTATACATCCAAGAGTGTTGAAAGAACTGAAATATGAGATTGCAGACCTGCTATTAGTAATCTGTGAACTTTCATTAAAACCATCTGTAATACCTGAAGATTGGAGGGTCGCCAATGTAACGCCAATTTTTAAAAAGGGTTCCAGGGGTGATCCGGGAAATTACAGACCGGTGAGCCTGACGTCAGTACCGGGGAAGATGGTAGAAACCATCGTAAAGAACAAAATTATACACCATGTAGATAGTCATGGCCTAATGGGAGACAGCCAACATGGCTTTAGAGAAGGAAGATCTTATCTTACTAATCTGATATGTTTTTTTAAGGTGTGAATAAACAGGTAGACAAAGGTGAGTCGGTTGATATAGTGTATCTGGACTTTCAGAAAGCCTTTGACAAGGTCCCTCATCAGAGACTTTTGGCAAAACTAAAAAGTCATGGGATAGGAGGCAGTGTACTATTGTGGATCAGGAACTGGTTAAAAGATAGAAAGCAGAGGGTAGGGCTAAATGGCCAATTTTCCCAATGGAAAAAGGTGAACAGTGGAGTACCCCAGGGATCTGTACTGGGTCTGCTACTTTTTGTCATATTCATAAATGACCTGGAAAAGGGAATAACTAGTTAGGTTATCAAATTTGCAGATGACACAAAACTGTTTAAAGTTGTTAAAACCCAAGGAGATTGTGGAAAACTGCAGGAGGATCTGGATAAATTGGAAGACTGGGCATCCAAATGGCACATGAAATTTAATGTGGACAAGTGCAAAGTTATGCACCTAGGAAAGAACAACCAACACTATGGTCACACAATGCAAGGTTCCACATTGGGAACCACCACCCAGGAAAAAGATTTAGAAGTCATCATGGATAACATGTTAAAACCCTCCGCCCAGTGTGCAGCGGTGGCCAAGAAAGCAAATAGAATGCTAGGTATCATAGGAATGGAAAATAAAACAAAGGATATTATAATGCCTCTGTATCGTTCCATGGTATGACCGCACCTTGAATATTGTGTGCAATTCTGGTTGCCGTATTTTAAAAAGGATATAGCGTTATTAGAAAAGGTACAGAGAAGAGCCACCAAAATGGTAGAGGGGATGGAAGGCTACTCCTATGAAGAGAGGCTACAAAGGTTAGGGCTCTTCAAACTGGAAAAGAGTCGGCTTAGGGGAGATATGATAGATGTCTATAAATTAATGAATGGAGTGGAACTGTAAACGTAGATTGATTGTTTACACTATCAGAATATAGAAAGTCTAGGGGACATGTAATGAAGCTACAGGGTAAACTATTTAAAACAAATAAGAGAAAATATTTTTTCACTCAACGTGTAATCAAACTCTGGAATTTGTTACCGGAGGATGTAGTAAAGGCTGTTAGTGTAGCTTGGTTTAAAAAAGGTTTGGACAAGTTCCTGGACGAAAGGTCCATAAACCATTATTAAAAAGGGACCCAGGATATCAATGCTTGACCCAATATAAGCATTGTGGAACTTGTGTCTCTTGGGGATACTGCTAAGTATGTATGACCTAGATTGGCCACTGTTGGAAACAGGATACTGGGCTTGATGGACCTTGGTCTGACCCAGTATGGCATGTTCTTAACAATTCGGGCCTGAGGAAAGGATGGCTAAAGATGTTAAGGGTAGCAACAAAACTTTCTTCAAGTATATTCGGGAAAGGAAGAAGATCAGAGTTGGAATTGCAGGACTCAAAAGTGCTGGGAAAGGACTCGTGGAAAGTGACACTGAAAAAGCGAAATTGCTAAACAAATACTTTTGCTCTGTTTTTACTAAAGAAGATCCTGGAGATGGACCAGCTGTGACTCCCAAATATAAAAATGGGAATGAAGTAGATACCAGACCATTCACAGAAGACGAGGTGTTAGAACAACTTCCTAAACTGAAAGTGGACAAAGCCATGGGACCGGATGGGATACATCCCAGGATACTGAAAGAGCTCAGAGAGGTTCTTGCAGGACCATTAAATGATGTCTTCAAGAGATCCTTGGAAACAGGAGAGGTTCCTCAGGACTGGAGAATGGCTGATGTCTACCTCTACACAAAAGTGGTGACAGGGAAGAAATGTCAAACTACAGGCCCGTGAGCCTTACCTCGGTCAAAACCAACAGGATGCAAGATCCGAAGCAACATGGTTTTACCGAAGGATGGTCTTGCCAAACAAATCTGATTGAGTTCTTTGACTGGGTGACCAAGGAATTAGATCAGGGGCATGTGATGGATGTCATCTACCTGGATTTCAGCAAAGCCTTTGATGCTGTTCCTCATAGGAGGCTTGTCAACAAACTCAGTAGCTTGGGGATGGGTCCCAAGATGGTAAACTGAATTAGAAATTGGTTGACTGACAAACGACAGAAGGTGACTGTACATAGAGCTCACTCGGATGAGAGGAAGGTGATTAATGGGGTGCCACAGGGTTCGGTCCTGGGCCCCGCACTGTTCAATGTATTTGAGTGATATTGCTGAAGGACTGAATGGAAAAGTCTGTCTTTTTGCAGACGACACAAAAATGTGCAACAGAGTGGACTCCCCCAAGGGAGTGGTTAACATAAGGAAAGATCTACAAAAGCTGGAAGACTGGTCTAATGCTTGGCAACTACAATTTTATGAGAAAAAGTGCAGTGTCATGCACTTGGGTAGCAGAAATCCAAGGGAAATGTACACGATAGGGGGCGAGAGGTAGGTATGCATGGTTCAGGAGAAAGACCTTGGTGTGATTATCTCTGATGATCTCAAGGTGGCAAAACAGTGCGACAAGGCGGTGGCAAAAGCCAGTAGGATGTTGGGCTGCATACAAAGAGGGATTACCAGCAGAAAGGAAGAGGTACTTATGCCACTGTATAAGTCACTGGTGAGGCCTCACTTGGAATACTGTGTTCAGTTTTGGAGACCGTATCTTCCAAAAGATGTAAAAAGACTGGAAACTGTTCATAGGAAAGCGACCAAAATGATTTGGAGCCTGCGTCAGAAGCCTTATGAGAATAGACTTGAAGACCTAAATATGTACACTTTGGAGGAGAGGAGGGACAGGGGAGATATGATTCAGACCTTTAAATACTTAAAGAGAAATGATGAACAAACAAACCTCTTCCAAAGATGGGGAAGCTGTAAAACTAGAGGGCATAACATGAAGTTGCAAGGTGGTAAATTGAAAGGCAATGTCAGGAAATATTTTTCACTGAAAGGGTGGTGGATGCTTGGAATGCCCTCCCGATGGAAGTGGTGGGGGCAAACACAGTGATGGAATTCAAAAAGGCATGGGACAAACACAGTGGATCCCTTTACAGCAATAGGATAAAAACAAGATAAACGGTACCATCTAACTTCTGAACCATATAACATCTCAACAAATAGGGGTGTCCTACATGGAGTGGTGGGTTTACCCCTAAACAAAGACATGGGGAGGGATGGCCTGCACAGAGCGACAGGTGCACCTACTCTTACCATCTTGCTGGGCAGACTAGATGGACCATGCTGGTCTTTATCTGCCGTCATTTACTATGTTACTATGATCCTCCTGTTCTGGGCTCTCTCCTTCATCCAACTCCTCCTGCAAATCTAACTCCGTGTCAAGGTCTTCCCCATCCAGTCACCCTGACAGCGGTGATTGCTGCCACTCCTCTAAGCCTCTAGCCCGCTTAGACACCACTGCTCCTGACTCATGCTCTTTTGTGTCTGACATCCTCTTGGCCCTGTGTTCCGGGGCCGAGGAGCCACTTGGCAGGCAAAACGCCTTATGCAAAAGTAAGACAAACTCTGGTGAGAACGCCCCCAGGAGCCCTATCGCTCCCTGGTCTTTAGGGGTGGATTGTCTGGGCATCGTGCAGGACCGGGGGCCAGATCCGTTGAAGGTAACATGGCACCCCCTGCCCCCAGGGTCTCTTGCAACCGGGAGGGACTCTTCTGCCTCATCTCATCCTGCAGGTCCTGCTCCCATGGCCACCTCTTGCGTGTAGTTTAGGCAGACACCTGCCTCCCGAGATCACACCACATTGGGGACTGTATCTTAAAGATATGAAATGGACCTTAGATCCAATAAAACTGACACATTCTCTGAGTAAAGTTTACATTTTTATTCTAATACTTCAAATGGCTATAACGGAGTACAGCTTCCCTTACAAGCAATATTACAGATTTAATAGGTACATAATCTGGGCTAAGAGACAAGAGATGATCATGTCAGGTTACTCACTGACCACAGACAGATGGAAGGATTTCATTTGCTTCCTATCCACTATTTTTCAAATTATATACATTTCTTGTATGCAGGTACTTCCTGTTTTCCCCAGGAAGCTGCTACAAACCTGTATTCAACAACTTTTTTTTAAACACATCTTTATTCCTGTCTCTGACTTTCTAGCAGACCCTTCTCAGGAGAAAGTAACAACGTCTCCTTTTAGATCACCTGACCAGGCACACAGCACTCTGAAATTTGCCCTGCAACAACGTCACCTGATATTCTCCGTAGGATATACAATTAGTGTGTAGTCTATGTCTCTTTAAACGGTTGACTCAAGGCAAAACTTATCAAATACCGTTTAATGACTCACCCTGCAACATGAGGGCTTGCTATTATCACTTGGTCATGAACTGATTAATGCTTTGCTCTCGGCACTAAGTCTCAGAGAAACCGGATTGCACTTTAACCAAGGGCTGATAGCCCATTAAGTGTGCTTATTTCGCATCAATGACCCGTTGCCATATTGAGCTTATTTTTTAGCTTAAAATTTTTTTAAATTTTCTTTTTTAATGACTGATGACTTTCTTCTCATCGAGCAATATACTGCACTTTGACTTTTTCAAATGTCGGTTATCCAACTAAACCAGACTTTTTCAAATGTCGGTTATCCAACTGAACCGGTAATATAGTGACTAGATATTGCACTTAACTTAATTCGTACTGTTGAGCTGATATTCTCCGGCAACCCAGTCCAAGATTTCTGCCTGTCTTGCGGACATCGCTGCCTGGATGTCTCATCGCTGATTAAAACTGAACATGGCCAAGACTGAACTCCTTGTCTTTCCACCCAACTCCTCCCCCCACTTCCCCCTCTCTCAGTCCATGTGAATGGATCCACTATCCTTCCTGTTCCCTCGGCCTGCAATCTGGGGGTTATCTTTGACACCTCTCTCTCCTTCTCCGCTCATATCCAGCATGTAGCGAAGACCTGCCGCTTCTTTCTCTATAACATCAGCAAAATCCACCCCTTCCTCTCTGAACACACTATCAAAACTCTTATCCACTCCTTAATCTCCTCTTGCCTCGATTACTGTAACCTGCTTCTTGCTGGTCTTCCCGTGAACCACCTCCTTCCCCTTCAATCTATACAAAATCACACTGTTCGACAAATATTCTGCCAGCCTCGCCATGCCCACATTACTCCTCTTCTCAGGTCACTTCACTGGCTCCCTGTCCGATTCCGCATCCAGTTCAAACTTCTCCTACTGACCTATAAATGCATACACTCCATGGCCCCGCAATACCTCTTATCTCTTATCCCTCCTTATGTCCCTTCTCGGAATTTACGCTCTGCTAACAAACTACTACTATCAATGCCTTTCACCTGCACTGCGAACTCCCAACTGCGCTCCTTTCACCTTGCTGCACCATATGCCTGGAACAGCCTACCTGCGTCTGTGCGCCAGGCACCCTCCCTGGCCCTCTTCAAATCTAGGTTGAAGACCCACCTCTTCACCGTTGCATTCAGATCCTGACTTCCATCCTCATCTTACCCTAACCCCCGTCAACGTTTATGACCAAACTACAGTCCAAATTGACTAATGCTCTGTAATACTTTGTACTTTTCTAACTAGATTGTAAGCTCCGATGAGCAGGACTCTGACGGGCAGGGACTGTCTCTTGTATGTTGGCTACCTCTTGTAGGTTAACTGTGCAGTGCTGCGTGCGTGGCGCTTTATAAGTGCTAAATAGTAGTAGTAATAGTACTATCTGATTAGGCTTTTCCCACATGTCTGCATCAAGTCATTGTGCACTGAATAAGTTTTGAGCTGTATAACACAAGGAATGCTTAAGGATTAAGTGGGGTTTACACCCCTTGATACCATCCTATACCAGGCACTGCGGTCTGGCTGGCTTGGTGGGAAGGGCTGGGGGCACCCCCCCAGGAACTCCCTCAATCTGTACCCGGATATTTAACAGGATCCCCAGCACAGTGCACCTCCACAGGCTCAGGCACAGAGCACCAGAGTACTTGAACTAAAATAAAATAAAATAAAATCTAATTAACTGAACTGAAAAGAAAAAGAAACTGCAAATGACCCCCTAGAAAGAAGCTGCTCTGTCCTGCTTTATTCTCCAGTGGCTGCCTTTCCCAGGCACCCAAAACACAGCAGGGGGTTAAACACATGCGGGCCTGAATAAAAAATCGCGCCTAAATGCAATGGGGGTTATTTTGTACACTGCTGCAGGCTTCCAAACATGCGACTGCAGGCCGGTCTCTCTCTCCTCATGTTCTGGCGGTTGCTAGAGGTTTCTGCTCTCCCCCCCCCCCCGCCACTCTTACCTTGCAGCCTCTTTGCCGCATGTCTTTTCTACCCCTCGCACTCAGCCTTCCTTCTTGGCTTTGGCGCTGAAGGGGGAGAGGTGACTCGGGGCTGCCAGCTTTTACTCCTGTCAAGCAACTGCAGCCTCTGCAGTGGCTCCTCACCCGATAATGGGTTTGGGAGCAGCCAGAAGTCTCGGACTGAGGAAGGGCCCCACAGAACCCTCCCCCCAAAATCCTGTGGGGAAAGGGGGAGGAAAGAATATCCTCCCCTCAGCCCTGTTGTCCCCCGGGTTCTCTCTGTTCCTTCTGTTTTTTTTTTACTTCTGCCTTTAAAAGCAAAGAAACCTGCACCTTAACAGGGGAAATAAAAGCAAATTGTAACTAAACCTATCTCCTTAGTTATCCTTTCAGTGAGTCCAGCACCCTGGCTCACAACCTCCTCCAGCTGCTTGGAGACTGAGCTTACTGGGACTGGTGGGAGGTGCCAGCTGCATATGTACACTAGTGTCATCAAAAAGATGACAGGCTCAGCCTCCAAGCTGCTGGAAGAGGTACGCTACCCAGAGATGTGGACGAAAAGGAAAGGATTTCTTCTCTTTTCTCTCTCTCTGATGGTGTTTAGAAGTCATTTGGTCTCTACTGTTATTATGGAAAGATCTCTCTGCCTTCCGGTATCTCTGGTGCTCAGGGATGTTTGTGAGCTCCCTGTCACTTCTCTCACACTCAGCGACTCCATCGGGTGAGTCTCCTGCAGGGTCTCTCTGCTCCTTCTCTGATTCCTGCTGATGATGTCTTGTGTTTTTCCTCTCAGTCCTGTAGGAAATATTCTCAGATATATTTCCTAATTGTCTTGAGATTTGTTCCATTTCTACAGGAGGCTCTTCTTGATTTTCCTCCTTCTTCTTTTCCAGTATGGCCTGATTATCTGGAAGATACAAATAGAAGACATTAATCATTTTTTAGTGACTATGGAAAGCTACTAATGATCTGGAAATTAATTTCCTGGGTCACACAATAACATCATGGGATATGTGATGGTTAGAAAATTCCATGGGTTAGCACAGGTGTCCTCAAACTATTCATGTAAAGACCCATTAGTATAAACTTAAGACGAAAAACATACAGCTCAGAGGCCCTGCATAACTCAGGACAATTGTGCATACCTGCAGGGTCAGTGTAAGCATAATAGGCCCCTTAAGTAAAAGTTCAGCCTTGCAACGGTCACAATTAGGGTTTAGATACTTAGCATGCTGGCTTGGTGGATGGTTGAAAATATTGGATGTCAAGGAGGTTGGGGGATCAGATGGTCTAAGAGAATGTTTGGGGGAGGGGAAACAGAGGTTGGGGGGTTATCAGAGTTGGGCTCTGTGTTGGGTGGAGGGATTGGGTGGGTAGGTATCATAAAAAAATGGCCTGAGTTCCCATGTGATGAAAGAGGAGGATCGACTAATGCCGTGGTCTTTACCACCAAATCCCACAGATTGGCTTTTCGGGAATAAGCTATTTGTAGCCGTTTGTTGCGAAAACAGGGATGCAATACCAGAATTGGCCAAAATTTATGAATAAGTTTTGCAAAGGCAGTAGTCCCTTTCATATACGTAAAAATACCCATAATCTTCTCATCCGGTAGAGCCGAAGGTGATGACGTGAACAGCCATACCCGATGTGTAAAACAGGCCCGCTTATATGCTACTTTTACCACCTTAGGAGGATAACCTCTAGAGAGCAGACGAGAGCTCAAATCTTTTGCATGTAATTTGAAATCCTGTAAAGTAGAGCAGTTTCTGCGAATACTCAAAAACAGCCCATAAGATAAACCCCTTCTGAGGGCTAAAGGGTGGAAACTGTCATAACGAAGCAAAGTGTTACGCTGGACATCTTTCCGATATAGAGAAGTCAAAAAGCCGGTAGGGGACAGTTCAATGGTAATGTCCAAAAACTGAATTTTTGACATCTCTATCTGTGCTGTAAATTGTATATTCGATTTATAAGTATTTAAAGTAGTCAAAAAAGAGTCCAATTCCAATCTAGTGCCTGTCCATATAAAGAAGATATCATCTAAAAATCTCGTCCAGAATGATACCCGACTAACCAACGGATGAGAGTAAACAAAAAGATCTTCGAACTGAGCTTCAACAGGGTAATATTTTTCGTGGGCATAGATCCCGTGGTACTTATCATCAGGATTTTTGGGAGGTCCCGGACACCAGGTCAAAAACCAAGAATCGTCAATTATAAATCTGTCGGGTCAGGAGCTGACAGATGATCAGAGGGAGGTGTTGGAACTGGGCCTTTCTTTCGTTCCATCTTCAAGATATGATGGCTTTGAAATGAGAGTGGCCTTGTATAGGTTTTTTAGAAAGCTACGGGTTATTCAACATTTTGCCAGTTCAACTGATTCAGCTGATATTTCCTTGGTGAAATACCCTTCCCGTTGGCAACCTCCTGGGCAGATTGATGCAGCTATCTCTACATTTCAGAATTTGGTTTTACGTGAACTATCACAATTGGAGCAGAATATGATCTTTCCTTACAACAATCTCTCTCGTAGTCATTATGTGGCCTTGAAACAATTGTCTGAAGCTAATTTCATCATCCGGAGAGCGGATAAAGGGGGAGCAATGGTGGTTCTTTCGTTTGAACAATATCAGAGGGAAATGGAGAAACACCTTACTGATCGTAAAAATTACATCTTGATTTCAGATCCGACGGCAACCCTCATGGAACGTATACAAGGCTTAGTATCTCAGGCATTTTTAAGCAATTGGATAACCAGGAATGAATCAGAGTTTTTAATTAAGAAACACCCTAAGACTCCTGTTTTCTATCTTGTACCTAAAATTCATAAAACACTATTGAATCCACCGGGTCATCCCATAGTGCCTGTAGAGACTCTATATTAGAGCCTTTATCCAAATTCTGTGATTTATTTTTGCAACCGGAGGCTGCCAAGGTTCCTTCCTACATCAAAGATACTGGCGATTTTTTGAAGCAAGTAGCTTTTTGTACTGACATGACTACTTATACTTTCATGGTGACCCTGGATGTCCAGTCATTATACACTAATATAGATCAGAAGGAAGTGCTGGCATGCTTGGCAGATTTCCCATTGGATTTACCGGAACGTATCCCTAGGAGTTTTCTATTGGATCTATTGGACCTGGTGTTGAACAATAATTTTTTTCTATACCAAGAGCAATACTACTTACAAACTTTTGGTATTGCTATGGGTGCAACAGTAGCCCCATCAATTGCAACCATTTATATGGCACAGTTCGAAGATCTTTTTGTTTACTCTCATCCGTTGTTTAGTCGGGTATCATTCTGGAGGAGATTTTTAGATGATATCTTCTTTATATGGACGGGCACTAGATTGGAATTAGACTCTTTTTTGACTACTTTAAATACTTATAAATCGAATATACAATTTACTGCACAGATAGAGACGTCCAAAATTCAGTTTTTGGACATTATCATTGAACTGTCCTCTACCGACTTTGTGACTTCTCTATATCGGAAAGATGTCCAGCGTAATGCTTTGCTTCGTTATGACAGTTTCCACCCTTTAGCCCTCAGAAGGGGTTTACCTTATGGGCAGTTTTTGCATATTTGCAGAAACCACTCTACTTTACAGGATTTCAAATTACATGCAAAAGATTTGAGCTCTCGTCTGCTCTCCAGAGGTTATCCTCCTAAGGTGGTAAAAGTAGCATATAAGCGGGCCTGTTTTACACATCGGGAATGGCTGTTCGCGTCATCACCTTCGGCTCTACCGGATGAGAAGATTATGGGTATTTTTCCGTATATGAAAGGGACTACTGCCGTTGCAAAACTTATTCATAAATTTTGGCCAATTCTGGGATTGCATCCCTGTTTTCGCAACAAATGGCTACAAATAGCTTATTCCCAAAAAACCAATCTGCGGGATTTGGTGGTAAAGACCACAGCATTAGTCGATCGTCCTCTTTCATCACATGGGGACTCAGGCCATTTTTTTTGTGATACCTGTTGTTTTTGTTCCAACACATTGGCGGGCCCGAATTGGGTGGACACTCATACTTCTAAAATTTATTATTCTCAATGGCACACTACCTGTGTTTCGATGTATGTTGTCTATCTAATAATTTGTCCATGCCGGCTATATTATGTGGGCCATACGTCCCAACCCTTGAAGGTAAGTCTGGGAGAACATGCATCTCGCCTTTGCACTAAGACCTTGTCCGCGCCGATGGTGGATCATTGCTTAAGGGAGTCTCATACTTTTGAAACTCTCCATTGGCGTGTTCTGGATCATGTGCCGTCTAACCCGCGGGGGGGTGACCGTGTTCAATATTTACAGAGTCTTGAACAAAGATGGATTTTCTTGCTAAACACGGTCCACCCGGCGGGTCTTAATATGCAAGTGGATTGGCACACTCTTTTTTTAAAAGCACTTAATGGGTATGTAACCTTTCAGTTGGGAAGGGGGCTTCTGATCAGTGACTCCTCCTCCTAATTTTCTGATTGGTTGTAAGTCAGCCGCTTCTTTATTGGTTGCTCTTGAACAGCTGTGCAATACGTCGTTGGTATTGGGATATTTAAACCGTTCTCTTCAGAACATTTTTTTGATGGCTGATGACTGTCCACGCAGAGCTTGACCTGAAGCAGAGTGTTTAATTGAAGAACCCGAAATGTGACACATCGGTTTGACTGCGATGGTGCTGGGTGCAGCCTGGTGATAAGTTACTTCTCAGCTAAGTACAAGCTGTTTTAAAAAATGTTTCTTTATTAAAATGGATGGGCCACAGCGGTGAAAGGGTTCTCCCTTTTTACTGTGTTGGCAATTCCAACAAAAAAAACAAGATTTTTGGCAGGTTTATCTGTTAAGTTGGTTACTTTATTAGATTGGGTATTTTTTTGGTGAGAAATACAGATAATGCAGCCCTTATCTAGGGAGATCAGAGTCTCATAATTCTCCTTCATCACCTCCCTGTAAAGCTCCTTCTGCCCTTCATCTAAATACTCCCACTCCTCCTGGGAGAAAGAGACAGTGATGTCTTCAAATGTCACCCGCATCTGAAACAAAAATCAGAAACACACTCAGGGACATGGGGAGGGGCTCAGAATGTTTTAGATTTCAGTTGGTTTTATTCTCCTGTCATTTTATCATGGAAGAAGTGGGTGCCAAGATCCCTCCCCCCATCCAGCGTTCCCTCTAAGCAGTGCAGAACTCCTCTACCCACATTCCTGCTGGCAGGTGTGGTGCTTCAATATTGCATTTTCAACTGCAGGGAGCAGTCAGGATCTGCAGGATGCACAATTATATCTGCAGCTTTGTTTGGATCAAGTTAACAACCCCTTTTAGGATTAAAGGTAGAGGTGGGATGGTTCTCCCTAATCTACAGCTGTATCACTGGGTGTCTAGACTCCTGTGTGTATGTGAATGGTTGAGAATCGGAACACAGAGCTCCTGGTTTACACAGGAAGAGCACTGGGCCGATGGTGTGAGTTTAGTTTTGTTCCTGACAGTTCAGCCCTAAGCTCTGACAGTTTGAAAGATTTGTTGAGTGAACCCTGTAGTAGCACACTGTTAGGGGATGGAGAGCAGTGAGGACACTACTGATAATAGAAATATCTTGGTATTGAGCTGCAGTTGAGATATTTCAACATGTACCTTTCCTTTTCAATTCTAGAAAAATAAAACTTTGAATGATTAATGTTATGGTGTGAAATTCAAATACTATATGTCTCAAATTTTGTCATATATGAGTTTAAAATTTAAACACTAATTTCTGGAGGCTTATTCAAAATAAAGTTCACAAAAAGGAGAGGAAGAGGGTAAGGAGAAACTAAGGAGATCACAGGAAGCAGAAACTGGGAGCATGACCCTATAAAGCAGGATGAACAGCTACTGTGGGAGGAGAGGGGAAAGGATTTTGGATTAAGCTAATGCCTTTTTCATTGTCTAACTCAAGGCAAGTCACATTTAAGGTATTTTCCTATTCCTTGGAGAGTTCACCATCTTCATACCTCAGACAATGGAGGATTAAGTGGCTTGACCAAGATCACAAGGAGGGATAGTGGGATTCATACCTGGCTTCCTTAATTCTGAACCCACTGCTCTAACTTTCTTTTCTGGAGCCCAAGGAATGGATTGAGCAGTGCCGGACTCATTTCTTCTTCTGCTTGCCCCATGCAATGTGTGTATCAGAGGCTGGATGGCATTGCCTAGCACTGCCTCCCCCGCCAGTCTCCTACCTGCTGAGCAGAAAACCCTGCAGCCATTCTTCCAGCTCTTCTCTAGAGTATAGATTCCAGCCCTGGCTCCCTCCCCTTCTGGCACAAACCCCTGGGAAGCAGCTTTGTAATTGCTGGGTCAGTCCAGGCGCTCAGCATCTCTCCAGTTTTGTTGCCAGATATCACCACTGCACAGTACAGTATAGTAAAATAACTCTGCCCCTTCCGGAGGAAGTGATGTCACAGAGAGGTGGAGTCCTGCAGCTGTGGGTATGGATACTGGGAAATGTAGTCCTATGATGCCCGTTTCCCAGGATAAAGGGAGACAGGGTATAGTGGGAAATACGGGTCCATATTTTTTTAATCTCTGTCCTGGAAGGAACTAGGTGACTTAGAGAAAATGAGGAAAAATTCTGTACAATGTAGGGTGAAAGACGACAAGCAGCAGCAGCAAAATCTGTTGTATCTTTCCACCAGGCACCAGGGACAATACAGACCAGCACCAGAACCTTGGAATTGTCCTTGTTATTGTCATTGCTATACACTGGAATTTTATTTTACTGTTATTATTACTGTTTTGTACATTTTTTCCTTCTGGTTTTATCTTAACCTCTAAACATATTCAAATTGTATTTTGAATTGTGGGTTAACGTGCATATATTTTATAATAAGAAACATATTAGCATTGTTATTATTATTAAGTAGGATTTCAAGAGAAGGACAAATAAATTCAAGGTTTAAAGTTATAAAAATAAATACAAATTCCAGTCTCCCTCTACCATTTTAACATGTGCAAGTATCACCCCCTGCCAAATCAATTTCTTTCTTTACCCAAGCAGGCAGGAGGCACAGGGAAAATCTGTATTCTGGTTCTTAATCAGGCTGCAAATGCTGTAAGATGAGACAGGAACCTTCATTGCATGTGTCTCTTACTTTAAGCCTGCAGTGTGTTTGATAATCAGGGACAATTAGACTCCAGGCACATGTGAATGAAACAGATTGATCTTTACTGGATCGCAAATGTATATAACAGAATATCACATGAGCCTTGTTCACAAAGTAATAACTTAGAAATAAAATTCAATGTGCAGGATTTCTGTGACTAAACATCTACTGTGACACTAAGGGGGTCTTTTACTAAATGCCGCTAAGGTCAAGCACTACCAATGCATAGTAAGTGCAAAGCCTTCATGTTAGCTGTCGCGAGCATGACTGGCAGCTAATGCGTGACTGGTACCATAACGAACAGCAAAGTAACGTGGGTGCACCTAATGCATCCAGAGAGGTGCCATTATGGGAACCCGTGCTAAATGCCATATTCATTGCGCTCATGCACTGTGCTCTCCACGCCCACACTTCGCCTCTAGGCCGCCCACTGTCCGCATTAGCATGCGAGTGCCGGTGAACGTGCTCTTCAGCAGTCGGTAGCTGGCATGCTTGCATGTTAGGGTTCACCGCAGCCAGTCACTGCTCGCTAACATGTACATTAACTAGTTAGTGGCATATAGTAAAAGGGCCCCTAAGACTTACTGTAACTAGAGCTTCTGTTCTTAGGTGCTTACAATTGTAAATGTAGGTGTTTAATTGAATTTAAGTGAATAACCGTTATGATTGTCACGTGCCATTGATGAGTATCTTTTCCAATGGAATTAAATATATACATTTGCGCAGCTGAGGAGTTGTCCTGGAAACAGAGTGGAGAATCCAAGATATGCCAGTGGAGCATGAGAGAATATTAGGGGAAGTGCAATTTTATTTATACAGTATAACACCTAAGGGCCTATCCAGATCACCTTCAAGATTACCCAGATCAGGCTGTCAGCCAGCGGATAGTGCTGGAATGGTCTGGGGACTGAGCCGGCCACTAGACGGATAAGTACAGACCTTAGCTGGATAGTGGCAAATTTAAGCTGCTATCCAGTTAGCTTAGGCCACCTAAAAAAGCAGAGCTAAACTGCTACCCAGTGAGTCTATCTGAATATATTTATTTTCTATTTATTTATTAACATTTCTGTACCGTGATTTCCTACAGATCAATTGCGGTTTATATTGAACAGAATGATCAGTACAGTTAGTACAGATTCAGTTTACATGGAACAGTAACAACTATGTACAGTATTAATGTACCTGCCTGGAAACTGTGTGTTTATATATGCTGCTCTCTGTCCCTGCTTCCTCTCAGGTTCTCTCCCGATTGCTGGATCTTCCTATGTACTGTACCTCATTATCTGCCCCTCTCCATCCCCCATATCTTATTCCCTATGTCCTTCCTTATGTTTAACTCAAAATGCAACCCTTCTTGCAACTCCCTTTACTACTCTGATTTTTCTGCCTGGCCTCTTTGCTATGGAATACCTCATCCATATTCACGAGAAGAATCCTCTATGAACATTTTCAAAAAAGATTTGAAAGCCTTTTGACCTCAGGAATTAATCTAACCCAGGTCTGCATCATGTTTTGTCAGCTGGAAGTCCTGTTCTCAATCCCCTCCCCATCCTCCCTCTTTTCCTCTGCCCTAGCTACTTATTTTTTATTTTATCTGATAACAAGCGAGGGCAAGGTCTCCTCAATTCTTTAAGTGTAGTACTCCAGACAGGGAGAAAATAAAGAAACAAAACACAGAGATTCAAATTATTTCTGAAGCTTCAGAGGAAGCAATCTTTGAGGCCATGAATGTGCACAGCTTCTCTCAGATTGGTTCAAAGGGCTTTCCTCCCAAGCCTGATTTTTAGTGGTTCAATTTTAGGAAATGGCATTATCTCATAATCACAAGATCATCACAGGTTCTTTCACTTAAATAAAGATTCACAGACAATATGAAAAAACATCATCAACTTTGAAACAAACAGCATCCCAAATAGCATTACGACTACTACTAATCATTAATATAGCGCTACAAGTCATAAAAAGTGCTGTACAGATCCATGTAAAGACAGTCCCTGCTCCTCAGCACTTACAGTCTAATCAAGACAAAAGGGTAGAATAAGGAAGGGGAATAAGGTCTTAGATAGAGCTGGGGAGGAGTCTGCTGTCTTGGTACATGTCGGTAGCAATGACATAAGAAAATGTGGTAGGGAGGTTCTGGAGGCTAAATTTAGGCTTTAAGGTAGGAAGTTGAAATCCAGAACTTCCAGGGTTGCGTTCTCAGAAATGCTTCCCGTTCCACGCGCAGGACCCAAAAGGCAGGCAGAGCTCCGGAGTCTCAATGTGGATGAGACAATGGTGCAGAGATGAGGGTTTTGGATTTGTTAGGAACTAGGGAACATTCTGGGGAAAGGAGGGGCTCTTCCGAAGGGATGGGCTTCACCTTTAAAAAGGAGATAGAGCAGCTTTAAAACTAGATAATAGGGAAAAGACGACAGTCGCCCAAGAGCCATGGTTTGGAAGACTGTATCCTTGAAGGATACTACCAAAAGCAGAGAGGTTCCAAAAAAGAGTAAAGTAGCCCAAATGCCCTCGGGTATGGAGCAGACAGAACTTAAAGATCCCAAATTACCCATGCCTACCAATAGCCAGATTAATATGAATAAAATACAGTCTCTCAAATGCTTGTATGCAAATGCTAGAAGTCTAAAGAATAAGATGGGAGAGTTAGAGTAGTTACTCACCTGTAACAGGTGTTCTCCAGGAGCAGCAGGAATCAGTCCTCACATATGGGTGACGTCGGCGCCGACGGAGCCCCCATGCAGAGCATTTCCCTAGCTTTCAAGAAAAGCCTTTAGGAATGCAGCACGCATGCGTGGTCCCCTTCCCGCCCAAAGGTGCCATCTTGCTCAGTCTGATGACATAGCTAAAAGACAGCACAAAAAACAAAATGAACTATATACAACTGCAACTCCAAGGGGAGGAGGAAGGGTCGTGAGGACTGATTCCTGCTGCTCCTGGAGAACACCTGTTACAGGTGAGTAATTACTCTTTCTCCAGGACCAAGCAGGAAGTCAGTCCTCACATATGGGTGACTCCCTAGCTCTGGGCTACCAGGATCCCAGGCTGAAAAATAGAGCTCCCTCTAGAGCCTCAGCAACATTGAGAGAATCTTACATACAAACATAAGATATGCCATACTGGGTCAGACCAAGGTCCATCACGCCCAGTATCCTGTTTCCAACAGTGGCCAATCTAGGTCATACGTACCTAGCAGTTTCCCCAAAAGACACAGGTTCCACAATGCTTGTACTGGGTCAAGCATTGATATTCTGGGTCCCTTCTTAATAATGGTTTATGGACCTTTCCTCCAGGAACATGTCCAAACCTTTTTTAAACCCAGCTACACTAACAGCCTTTACTACATCCTCTGGTAACAAATTCCAGAGTTTGATTACACGTTGAGTGGAAAAATACTTTCTTTTAGTAGTCTTAAATAATTTATCATGTAGCTTCATTGCATGTCCCCTAGTCTTTCTATATTCTGATAACGTAAACAATCAATCTATGTTTACCCGTTCCACTCCGTTCATTAATTTATAGACTTCTATCATATTTCCCCTCAGCCATCTCTTTTCCAGGTTAAAGAGCCCTAACCTTTTTAGCCTTTCTTCATAGGAGTATCCTTCATCCCCTTTACCATTTTGGTGGCTCTTCTCGGAACCTTTTCTAATAACGCTATATCCTTTTTAAGATAAGGCAAAAAGAATTGCACACAATATTCAAGGTGCGCTCCCACCATGGAACAATATAGAGGCATTAAAATATCTTTTGTTTTATTTTCCATTCCTTTCCTTATGATACCTAGGCATTCTATTTGCTCTCTTGGCCGCCGCTGCACACTGGGCTGAGGGTTTTAACATGTTATCCATAATGATGCCTAAATCTTTTTCCTGGGTGGTGGTTCCTAAAGTGGAACCTTGCATCGTGTAACCATAGTTTGGGTTGTTCTTTCCTAGGTGCATAAGTTCGCACTTGTCCACATTAAATTTCATCTGCCATTTTGATGCCCAGTCTTCCAATTTATCAAGACCCTCTTGCAATTTTCCACAATCGTCTTGGGTTTTAACAATTTGAAATAGTTTTGTGTCATCTGCAAATTTGATAACCTCACTCGTTATTCCACTTTCCAGGTCATTTATGAATATGTCAAAAAGCAGCGGACTCAGCACAGATCCCTGGGGTACACCACTATTCACCTTTCTCCATTGGGAAAATTGGCCATTTAGCCCAACCCTCTGCTTTCTATCTTTTAACCAGTTCCTGATCCACAGTAGTACACTGCCTCCTATCCCATGACTCTTTAGTTTTGCCAAAAGTCTCTGATGAGGGACCTTGTCAAAGGCTTTCTGAAAGTCCAGATACACTATATCAACTGACTCACCTTTGTCCACCTGTTTATTCACACCTTCAAAAAAACATTATTTATTTATTTTATTTTATTTATTTAGTATACATTTGTATACCGCTACTTCCAGCGATCAGCAGCGGTTTGATTACAGATTGGAAATTGTCAAATCATGACAGGAAATTTTTGAGGTATAAACACATTGATTAGACAGGAAAGCACAGCACACAGAGAACTATTTTACAGGGAACATGGGCTATGGAGGGTTAAGTGGCTTGCCCAAGACCACAAGGAGCACCTGTGGGACTAGAAACCCCAGTCCTTCCGGCCCAAGGTTGCTGTCCTCCAGTGGGATTTGAACCCCCGACCTTCTGGCCTGAAGTACCTTGCCCCAACCACTAGGCCACTCCTCCACTCCACACAATTTGTCTAAAGCCATGTTGGCTGTCTCCCATTAGGCCATGACTATCTAAATGCTGAGTAATTTTATTCTTTATGATGGTTTCTACCATTTTTCCCGGTACTGACGTCAGGCTCACCGGTCTGTAGTTTCCCGGATCACCCCTGGAACCCTTTTTAAAAATTGGTGTTACATTGGCGATCCTCCAATCTTCAGGTATTAGAGATGATTTTAATGATAGTTCACAGATTACAACTAGCAGGTCTGCAATCTCATATTTCAGTTCTTTCAACACCCTTGGATGTATACCATCCGGCCCAGGTGATTTGCTACTCTTCAGTTTATCTAATAGTTGTAATGCATCTTCCGGATGTATCAATATTTCCTTCAATTCTTCCACACCTTTAAATACCACTTCAGTCATTTATTTATAGTCTCTTATATACCGCACTATTCAGCATCAGCGCGGTTTACAATAAACAAGGAGTTACACAATTCAACGGTACTTTGTGTTTATGGGTAACATCCCTATAATCTTCCTCAGTAAAGACCGAAGCAAAGAATTCATTCAGTCTCTCCACTATTGCCGTCGCCTCTTAGTGCCCCTTTAACTCCTCTATCATCTAATGGACCAGCTGACTCTCTCACAGATTTTTTGCTGCGAATGTACTTGAAAAAATCTTTATTTCGCGTTTTTGATTCCGCAGCAAGCTTCTTCTCAAATTCTCCCTTTGCCTGCTTTATCAATGCCTTGCATTTGACTTGCCAGTGCTTGTGCTGTTTCCAGGCTTTGCCGTTTGGCTTTTTTTTCCATTTCCTGAAAAAGGGTAAATTAGACTTACCTGCTAATTGTTGTTCCTTGCAGAACTCTAGTCCAGTCCCGGAACCATAGAGTTGTCAACCTCCTCCAGCAGCCTTGGAGACTGAAATACATTTATTTATTTATTTATTACAGTTTCTTATATACCGCGCTATTTATATTTACATCAGCGCTTTGTTGGGACCAGTATAAGTAGGCAAGGACCGCCCCCTCTCACCAGTACCTATTGACAAAGCACACTGAGCAGAACAACAAATAAGGAGAATTAACCAGAATACATTCAACCCGAATGGGAAATAATTGCTAACAGATATTGTAACACCGAAGATATGCCCTATACCTTTAAGGCACAAAAAGCTGAGGAGTTCGGCACAGATTCTGACAGGAAGGGAGATAAAAAGCTTCACAGTTGCTATAGGCAACCAGAGCAGGCTGAGACACGAGGCCTGAAGGCACGCCCAGCCAACAGACACTCCCCAAACAATGAAGGGAATAGTTTGCACATGTGCAGGAAAACGCCCCTAACTCTGTATAAGAAGCATGGTAGGCAAGCAGAGTTAGATTCAGACCACGATCCAGATCCAGTTCGAGAGAGAGATCGAGAGAGAGAAAGATACACAGACACAGAAACAGGCAGGGATCAGGAGGATCCAGGAAGAGAGGCTGAGTTTGACTCCTGTATGAATTCTGACGGTGGTTTTGAAGATTCAGAATTGGAAACTGATTTGGAAACTTGGCAGGTCAGAGAAAACCTGAAGCTCTCTAAAAACAGGTCAGAATACTCTCAGCCTAACACTGTTTCCTGTGAGGTCTGGAATAGAAAGCCAAGCAGGGCTTGGAAGAAAGAAAGAAAGCCATTTATCAGCCAAAGGGTTAACTGTAGAAAACCCTCTCCTGTGACGCAGGAGGAATTTCCCAGAGACAGAAGTCAGTGGGGAGAACGTAGAGCAGCTGGTAAGAGACTCTTTGTTAATGAAAGCCAGAACGGTTTAAAGTATTCACACCCTTGGGGAAAGGACAGTGAAGTAATAGAGGATGTATGCATGAATGAAGAAAATGATTGTTTGCATTTAAAACCTGGCAGAAAGCTGCCAAGAGAAAAACCCAGTAAAAGCAGAACAAAGCAGTTGTATCAAGTACCTGATATTTACTTACCTTACTGTGGAGAGAGCGGTGAGGAGAAGCCAGTAACTGGCTGGAGAAAGTTACAGACTCTCTGCCATAAAGAAGACGAGGTATTTGAGGAGCCTATGTGCACGGATCAAAGTGAGTGTTTGTCTTATGGGGAAGACATGGACTGCTCCTTATTAACCACTGATGAGACTTCCCTACGTTAATGGCAGATAAGTCTGCCTTAGTGAGGATAAGCATGCACAGAGGGAACTGCCTAGGTTATTACCTGATTTTCTGTTCTGTTTTGTTATTTGGTTTTGTTCAAGCAAGAAGCTGTATTTTTCATTTCACCATTTGTTTATGCCAGAAGCATGGCTGCCTTTTAGTTTGGAGTTTTGTATTACTTTGAGAATCCAGCAAAACCCCGGGAGGGGAATAAATCCTTGTTTAAACCTGACCACTCTGTCTCAACTACACTTTCTTCATAGAAGGGTCGGGGACAACAGTGTGCATAGCTAACCAATACTAGTTTAGCCACTGCTGGTGACAATATACATATATACAAATATATCATTGGTTTTTTTTTTTCAGTTTGATTAGTACTTTCTTAATTTGCATATTAGGTTTTTTGTTTTTTTTTACTACACTGAAACGCCAGGCACTACCGCCTCCGGAGAGGATGGGTGGCCCATAGCGCTACGCAAGAGGGTCCTCCAATGGCTTCATCCCGCGCCTCCAAGAAGTTAGGTAACGAAAGAGCACCCGCGGAATCTGCAACAGTCAGGCTTGCGACCCTTCAAAATCGCAGGGAGGGATCCAGGACTGGACTAGAGTTCCGCAAGGAACAACAATTAGCAGGTAAGTCTAATTTACCCTTCCTTGGTGTCCCTCTAGTCCAGTCCCGGAACCATCGAGGATGTAACAGAGCAGTGAACATCAACGGGAGGGACAAGCAAGCCCAGCCTGAAGCACCGCCGAACCAAAACGCCCATCCTCCGCCGACAAAACATCCAAGCGGTAATGCTTAGCAAAGGAATGCAAGGACGACCAAGTCGCCGCTCTACAAATGTCGCCGACCGGAACCAAACTGAACTCCGCCCAAGACGCCGCCTGCACCTGAGTGGAATGAGCCCGAAGACCCTGTGGAGCCAACTTGCCCTTCAAGATGTAGGCCGATGCAATCGCTTCCTTCAACCAGCGCGAAATAGACGATTTTGCCGCTGCTTTGCCCTTTCGCGGCCCTCCGAATGCCACAAAAAGCCGATCCGACCGCTGAAAGGACGCCGTCTGAGAGAGATACTTCTTCAGCACCCTGCGAGCGTCCAACAAATGCAACTTTCCCCCCGATCGGGCCTGTTGCCGATCCGAGAACACAGGAAGAGAGACCACTTGGTTAACGTGAAACACGGACACCACCTTGGGTAAGAACGCCGGAACGGTATGGAGAACCACCTTTTGGTCGGAAAACGAGAGATAGGGCTCCCGACAAGACAAGGCCTGCAGCTCCGAGATCCTCCTAGCCGAACAAATCGCCACTAGGAAAACAGTTTTCAACGTGAGATCCTTTAGCAACGCTGCCGACAACGGCTCAAACGGAGGAGCCAGCAAGGCCTCTAACACCAAATTCAAGTCCCACGGGGGAACCACGCAGCGCCTCGGCGGTCGCATGAGCAACACCGACTGCAAAAACCTCCTGACATCCGCATGATCCCCGAGAGACTGGCCATGCACCTTACCACGGTAACAGGAAATGGCTGCCAACTGCACGCGCAATGAACTAGCCGCCAAGCCCTTGTCCATGTCATCCTGCAAGAAAGAAAGGATCTGCGACACCGAAGCACCCAACGGACGCACGGTACGTTCCGTACACCAAGCTTCAAAAATGCGCCAGACCCGAATGTACGCAAGGGACGTGGAACGTCTACACGCCTTCAGTAAGGTCGAAACGACCGCCGCCGAATATCCCTTAGCAGTCATCCGAGCCCTTTCCAGAGCCATGCCATAAGTGAGAACCGAGCCACCTGAGGCATGCGTAACGTACCCTGACACAAGAGATTGTTCTGCTGAGGAAGCGCCCAGGGTTGATCCGCTAACAGCTGCACCAAATCCGCGTACCACGGCCGCCTGGGCCAATCGGGCGCCACCAGCACCACGAGGCCCCGATGACGCTGTATGCACTGCACCACCCGGCCTATCAGAGCCCAAGGCGGGAAGACATAGAGAAGCCCTCCTTCTGGCCAATGCTGCGCCAGCGCATCGAGCCCCTCCGACATCCTTTCTCGCCGCCTGCTGAAAAAGCGCTCCACCTGAGCTGACTCGAAGGTCGCCATGAGATTCATTAGGGGAACACCCCAGTGCCGCACCAGGAGTGCAAAGACTTCGGGGTGCAGGACCCACTCCCCAGGGTCCACCCGTCGGCGACTCAGAAAGTCTGCTGCGACATTCTCCACACCTGCTACATGCTGTGCCGAAAGACACTTCAGATTCGATTCGGCCCAAGTGAGTAACTGACCAGCCTCCCGCTCGAGCCCCACGCTACCTGTGCCGCCCTGCCGATTTATATAGGCCACTGTAGCCGCATTGTCCGAGAGAACCCGAATCGCCTGCCGAGCCAGATTCCCCCAAAACGCTTGTAGAGCCAGAAACACCGCTCTCATCTCCAATCAATTGATGGACCATTCCCTCTCCACCGACCACTGGCCCTGGGCAAACGCGCCTTCGCAACACGCCCCCCACCCCAGAAGACTGGCATCCGTGGTCAACAGCTTTCAGGATGGAGGTTCCAAGGGCATGCCCGCGGCTAGATTCTCCGGCCGCAACCACCACCGAAGATCCAGGTGGACCTCCGGGGGACAGATCAGCCATCGAGACAACACATCGCGCTGATGGGACCAACGCCGGAGAAAAGCGCTCTGCAACCTTCGCATATGCGCCCTGGCCCAGGGCACCACCTCGATTGTCGCTGCCATCGTTCCGAGCAACTGGAGATACTGCCACACCGTGGGTGCCGCCCGCAAGAGAAAACGCCGCACCAGCCTCCTCAACGCTTGCGCACGCTGATCCGGCAGGAACACTGCTGCTTGCCGCGTTTCGAACTGCGCCCCCAAGTACTCCAAAGACTGCGAAGGAGTCAACCTGCTCTTCGCAAAGTTGACGACCCAGCCTAGACTCTGTAGCAACTGCACCACCCGGGTGGTGGCCTCTGCACTTTCCGCTTGAGACTTCGCCCGAATCAACCAATCGTCCAAATAAGGATGCACGAGCACCCCCTCTTTGCGAAGAGCCGCTGCGACGACTACCATGATCTTGGTGAAAGTGCGGGGCGCCATCGCCAGACTTAAGGGCTACGCCTGAAACTGAAAATGCCCCATGGGAACCGCAAACCGCAGAAAACGCTGGTGCTCTTGCCGAACCGGGAAATGTAGGTAAGCCTCCGTGAGGTCCAGAGAAGTCAGAAACTCTCCCTGCCTGACCGCCGCGATGACGGAACGAAGAGTCTCCATGTGAAAGTGAGTGACCCGGAGACACCGATTGAGATTCTTTAAATCGAGGATAGGACGAAAGGATCCTTCCTTCTTCGGCACCACGAAATAGATGGAGTATCGACCGGAACCGCACTGGTCCCCCGGCACGGGAACTATCGCCCGGAGCTGCAACAAGCGCTGTAACGTGTCGAAGATGGCTTGCTGCTTGAGCGGAGCCCCGCAAGGCGACAGAACAAAGGAATCTAACACGGGACAATGAAGTTCCAGAGCATAACCCTCTTGAATGACCTCCAGAACCCACTGATCTGTCGTAAGTTGGACCCAGGCAGGGTAAAATTCCCGCAAACGCCCCCCCACGGGAACTATGTCCACCCGAGCCCGCCTCATCTCATTGGGGCTTCTTAAGAGAGGATGATTGGAAAGTGGAGAAACCTCTTCCGGCCCCTTTGAAACCACGAAATCCCTGACATCGAGCAGGAAACCTACCGCGCTTAGGCTGACCAAAGTGAGATGCCCGAAAACGGCGAAACTCCCTAGGAGCCCCCCGAGACCCCGCGGTAGACTGGACCTGTTTCGGTTTATCCTCCGGAAGACGTCCCCCTTTAGACTCACCGAGATCCTTGACCAACTTTTCCAAATCCTCCCCAAACAACAACTTTCCTCGAAAGGGAAGCTTGCTGAGACGAGCCTTGGAGGAACTATCGGCCGCCCAATTACGTAACCACAAATAGCGCCTCGCAGCTACCACCGAGGCCATAGACTTAGCTCCACTACGGATGAGATCATAATGAATATCCGACAAATAGGCGGCTCCAGACTCCAAATGCGCCGCATCTTCCACCTGCACTGTCCCTACATCCCCTTGCAATCTTTTGGACCAGCGCAAACAACCTCTCGCTACCCAAGCCCCCGCCACGGCAGCCTGCATCGACAGGGCGCACACATCAAAAACCTGCTTCAACAGCGTATCCAATTTCCTATCCTGCACATCTTTCAACACTGCAGCGCCTTCAACCGGGATCGTAGTCTTTTTAGTCACTGCCGATACTGCCACATCAACCTTGGGAGACCGAAAGAGCTCTCGATCCTGATCGGACAACGGATAAAGTCACGACAAGGCACGGGACCCCCTCAGCGCCGATTCTGGTGAGTCCCACTCCTCCTGAATCATACTCCGAAATACACTATGCAAGGGAAAGACCCGCTGGGACGTACGTACCGCCTGGAGGAGGGGATCCTCCAGAGCATCATCCGGCGCCGCCGCCTCCGCAGGCATATTCAGCGTTTTGAGAGTCTCGGCAATCAAGGCCGGGAGCTCTTCCCTACGAAACACCCTGACGAGCCTACTGTGCTGCTCTGTGTCAGGTAACTCTCCCTCCTCTAACTCCTCACCCGAGGTGTTATCAAGGTCCGCGTCCTCCGCCCCTAGGTCCTCCCCCAGATGAGACGCTGGACCCTCATCCGCTGTCCCCTTGGCAGCCTTCGCAGAAGGAGCGCCGTCTTCAGGCTGAATCAGGGACCCCGGATGCTTCTGTCCCTCCGAAACACGAGCCGGAGAGACCATCCCAGGTTGCAGGAGCGCAAAAGCCTGCTGCATGAGAGAGAAGAAATCTTGTGGAATCCCCGAAGCCAAGCCCACTGGATTCGGACCCTGCGAACCCGAGGACCCCTCCCCAGGGTAGACCCCGGCCCCTGAAAATCCAGAGACGGAGGTAATACCGCCGCTGCCCCTAGTGGAAGTACCTCACAGGCTACGGCCGAAGATGGAGCCGTACTCTCCATAACGCTGGACTCCAGAGTACAGGCCCCACACACACTGGATCCTGGCAATAAACCCCGCTTAGCGCCACAAACCACACAGCATGGCTTCGCAGGCATACTCCGAGAAAGCCTCTACAGCCACCCCCGACCCCGCAGAGCAGCAGTAAAGCACAGAAGAAGAGTCTTCAGCCAGGCTCTGCAAACCCCTGGGTTTTTTTTGTTGGTTTTTTTTTTTTTTACACACTAGAACCACAGACCTCCCCCAAGTCGAATCCTAATGGTCTGCAGCCAAAACGAGGGTTATAAAGCCTAAAACGAGCAAAAATAAGCCAAAAAATCAAAACGGGACTTTACAAAATGGCCGCCGCTGCCGATTCCCGCCTAAATCACCACGCAGCAGACCACCCCGATATGGACAAAAACCCCAATCCTAGGGCCCTACCTGCTAAAGCGCAATGAGCTCCTAAAGATTAAAGAAAATAGCACCCCTCACTCACCACTCTGAAGACCGGGTGAAGAACAGAACATGCAGCAGCCCTGCTGGAGCTCAGCCTGACTGCAGCTTCAGCTCCAACACCGGCAACACGTTCCTCAGCTGCCCTGCAAACTCCGGGCCACTGCTGTAAGCCTGCAACCTGCTCCTCACCCTTCAAAGCGGGTTCGGGAGCAGGGAGGCACAGAAACTCCTTTGTGCTGTAGTAACACCACAGTGCTTGTCTAAGCAATGGGGCTTTGAAAGTAAAAAAAAGAAGGGAGAGTGAGAGAGAGAGGAGGAAAGGGGAGGGAGGGGGGCAGATGGAGCCAGAGGAAGAAATCTCCTGCCACAGCACAGCTCCTGCAATCAAAACAAAGAAGGGCAAAGTAACTAAAAGTAAATTTAAATTTAAATTGAAAGTGAAAGAACAGAAAGGAATGTATCCCATTTAGCTCTGCCTATTTCTCTAACTGAGCCCAGAACCAGGCTCAGGATCTCCTTCAGCTGCTTGGAGACTGAATGTACTGGTGAGAGGGGGCGGTCCTTGCCTACTTATACTGGTGGCAGCAAAGCGCTGATGTATTTCAGTTTCCAAGGCTGCTGGAGGAGGTTGACAACTCTATGGTTCCGGGACTGGACTAGGGGGACGCCAAGGAAAGCTTTTTGGCAACAACAGCCTCTTTGACCTCACCTTTAAACCATGCTGGCAGTTTTTTTGATTTCCTTCCACTTTTCTTAAAGCGTGGAATAAAGCTGGCCAACAAATGCCCTTGAGTATGGAGCAGACAGAGCTTAAAGATCCCAAATTACCCATGTCTACCAATAGCCAAATTAATATGAATAAAATACAGTCTCTAAAATGCTTGTATGCAAATGCTAGAAGTTTAAAAAACAACATGGGAGAGTTAGAATATATAGCACTAAACGAGAGGTTAGATATGATTGGAATATCAGAGACATGGTGGAAGGAGGACAACCAGTGGGACACTGTGATATCTGGATAAAAACTATATTGTAATGATAGAGCTGATCAAATTGGTGGAGGGATTGCGCTCTGTGTTAGAAAGGGCATTGAGTCAGAAAGAATTAAAGTTTTGAAGGAAACAAAATTTGCTGTAGAATCTCTATGGATTGAAATTCCATGTAAAAAGGGGAAGGCGATGGCAGTGGGGGTGTACTGTTGACTGCCTGGCCAGAATGAACAAATGGATGATGAAATGCTGAAATAAATCAAGGAAGCTAACAAAAGTAACAGCACAGTAATAATAATGGGTGATTTCAATTACCCCGGTATCGAATGGGACAGTGTCACAGTAGGACATGCTAGGGAAATAAAGTTCTGAGATGAAATAAATGACTGCTTCTTGGAGCAGCTGGTTCATGAACCAACCAGAGGGGGAGCCATATTAGACCTAGTCCTTAGTGGAACACCAGATCTAGTGCAAGAGATAAGGGTGTTGGGGCCACTTGGCAACAGTGATCATAGCATGGTCGCCTTTGATTTAATTAGTGGAGGAGGGATAGTAAGGAAATCCACAGTACTACCTTTTAACTTTCGAAAGGGAAATTATGATAAAATGAGGAAAATAGTTAAGAAAAAACTAAAAGGAGCAGTTGCAAAGGTTAAAGACTTACATCAAGCTTGGGTGTTGTTGAAAAATACTATCTTGAAAGCCCAGACCAGCTGTATTCCACGCTTTAAGAAAAGTGGAAGGAAGTCCAAAAAACTTTCAGCAAGGTTTAAAGGTGAGGTCAGAGAGGCTGTTGTCAAAAAAGCATCTTTCAGGAAATGGAAAAAAGAGCAAAACAACAAAACCTGGAAACAGCACAAGCACTGGCAAGTCAAATGCAAGGCATTGATAAGGCAGGCAAAGGGAGAATTTGAGAAGAAGCTTGCTGCGGAAGCAAAAACGCGAAATAAAGATTTTTTCAAGTACATTCGTAGCAAAAAACCTGTGAGAGAGTCAGTTGGTCCATTAGATGATAGAGGGGTTAAAGGGGCACTAAGAGAAAACAAGGTGATAGCGGAGAGACTGAATGAATTCTTTGCTTTGGTCTTTACTGAGGAAGATGTAGGGATGTTACCCATGACTGAAGTGGTATTTAAAGTTGCGGAAGAATTGAAGGAAATATCGATACATCGGGAAGATGTATTACAACTATTAGATAAACTGAAGAGTAGCAAATCACCTGGGCCGGATGGTATACATCCAAGGATGTTGAAAGAACTGAAATATGAGATTGCAGACCTGCTATCAGTAATCTGTGAACTTTCATTAAAATCATCTTTAATACCTGAAGACTGGAGGATCGCCAATGTAACGCCAATTTTTAAAAAGGGTTCCAGGGGTGATCCGGGAAACTACAGACCGGTGAGCCTGACGTCAGTACTGGGAAAAATGGTAGAAACCATCATAAAGAACAAAATTACTCAGCATGTAGATAGTCATGGCCTAATGGGAGACAGCCAATATGGCTTTAGACAAGGAAGATCTTACTAATCTGTTATGATTTTTGAATGTGTGAATAAACAGGTGGACAAAGGTGAGTCGGTTGATATATTATATCTGGACTTTCAGAAAGCCTTTGACAAGGTCCCTCATCAGAGACGTTTGGCAAAACTAAAGAGTCATGGGACAGAAGGCAGTGTACTATTGTGGATCAGGAACTGGTTAAAAGATAGAAAGCAGAGGGTAGGGCTAAATGGCCAATTTTCCCAATGGAGAAAGGTGAATAGTGGTGTACCACAGGGATCTGTGCTGGGTCCACTGTTTTTTGACATATTCATAAATGACCTGGAATAGGGAATAACGAGTGTGGTTATCAAATTTGTAGATGACACAAAGTTGTTAAAACCCAAGAGGATTGTGGAAAATTGCAAGAGGATCTTGATAAACTGGAAGACTGGGCATCAAAATGGCAGACAAAATTTAATGTGGACAAGTGCAAAGTTATGCACCTAGGGAAGAACAACCCAAACTATGGTTACACGATGCAAGGTTCCACATTAGGAACCACCACCCAGGAAAATGTTTTAAGCGTCATTGTGGATAACATGTTAAAACCCTCGGCCCAGTGTGCAGCAGCGGCCAAGAGAGCAAATAGAATGCTAAGTATCATAAGGAAAGGAATGGAAAATAAAACAAAAGATATTATAATGCCTCTATATCATTCCATGGTGAGACCGCACCTTGAATATTGTGTGCAATTCCGGTCACCATATCTTAAAAAGGATATGGTGTTATTAGAAAAGGTTCAGAGGAGAGCCACCAAAATGGTAAAGGGAATGGAAGGAAACTCCTATGAAGAAAGGCTAAAAAGGTTAGGGCTCTTTAACCTGGAAAAGAGACAGCTGAGGGGAGATATGATAGATGTCTATAAATTAATGAACGGAGTGGAACGGGTAAACGTAGATCGATTGTTTACGTTATCAGAATATAGAAAGACTAGGGGACATGCAATGAAGCTACAGGGTAAACTATTTAAGACTAATAAAAGAAAATATTTTTTCACTCGACGTGTAATCAAACTTTGGAATTTGTTACTGGAGGATGTAGTAAAGGCTGTTAGTGTAACTGGGTTTAAAAAAGATTTGGACAAGTTCCTGGAGGAAAGGTCCATAAACCATTATTAAGAAGGGACCCAGGATATCAATACTTGACCCAGTACACGCATTGTGGAACCTGTGTCTTTTGGGGAAACTGCTAGGTACTTATGACCTAGATTGGCCACTGTTGGAAACAGGATAATGGGCTTGATGGACCTTGGTCTGACCCAGTATGGTATATCTTATGTTCTTATAAGGAAGCACAAGGAAAGCAACGGATCAGGGTCCAAAAGCAGCTTCAAAGAAGTGAGCCTTTAGCATGGATTTGAAAAGGGGCAGGATGAAGATTGATGTATAGACTCCAGTACTTTGTTCCAGGCATAAGGAGCAGCAAGGTGAAAAATTGAAGTCTGGAGTTGGCAGTGGGGGAAAAGGGCAAAGAGAGAAGCAATCCAGCAGAAGAGTGGAGTTCATGGGGGGGGGGGGGGGGTGTAGAGAGCAAGGAGAGAGGAAAAGTAGCGAGGAGCAGAAGAATGAATGCATTTAAAGGTCATAAGGAGAAGTTTGAATTGGATACAGAAATGGAAGAGAAGCCAATAAAGTGATTTGAGAAGAGGGGTATGCATTAGGGAGAGTGCTAGACCTTTAGGGATACCAGGCTGGGGAATTTCCATGAAGTCCTCAGTTTTTTTTGCTATCTAGGAAGGCATGGAGATTTTTGTCTCATGGGATCGCTGTCTTCCTGAGTGAGATTGCGAGTCACTGGAAAGCTGAGAATCTGCTGGGTATTAGGGGGGCCATATTATTGGGCCAGTTGACTGCCCTGAAGGGGAAGAAGGATGATAAATTTAAGGATGCATGGGAAAAGTATGAGGAATGGCTTCAAGTGCATGCCTGAGCACGGGGAGAGGGATGGGGGCTTGGGGTAGGTGTTGAGGGGCATGTGGAAGAGTACGGTATGGGAATTGGTTGATGCAGCAGCCTGTGAAGTGGTGGGGATGGGGTAATTTTAGTTATTATCTAGGGGGGGGGGGGAAGAATTTGCTGACTCTGTCTTGTTTGTATATTTTGTAGACTCCTCCCTGGAATGGTTTCCAGGAGAGGGAATTGTAGTTATACAGTTGCTTTGATGCTGTTAATAAACTATAAATAAATAAAAAGAAAGAAAGAAAAGCCATTCACTACATTTTTATTTATTTATTTATTTATTTTTCTTATATACCGCACTCTTAAAAATCTGCGCGGTTTACATAAAACGGTGTTGTGCCATAAGAGCACTTAAAATGAACAGGGAGGAATAACTTGGATTAAACTGGTGGTAACTATATACAACAATTTACATCTATTTTCATTCAGTAGTATGTACAGCGTTGGTAAGGGTTTATATGTTGTTGTTCTGCTAATTGTTGGTCACTGAAACTGCAGAGCTTTAGGTAGTCTACAAATAGTAAATAAGATGTTACCTCTGTGTTGTTACCTTCTATAGGATTCAGGCTAAATCAGTATCCCAAAGATTTGATGAGAGGACTCTTGGGATTAAGTGCCACACAAAACAGAAGTGGCGACAGGGAATCTCCCTGAAATCTTCCTCGCTGGATCTCAATGTTAGGAATGATGTACTGACCATCTTCATACTTCAAAAAGATTGTGTTTTGCCACATTGTCATGGTGAACTTATTGTACTCTATCAAACCAGGATTTATTTTGTATATTTCAAGGCAAATTATTATTCAAGAATGTGGCACACTGTCAAAAGCTTTCTATCAGCCATTATGATCTTATTTAGCATTAACTAGTCTTTGGTTCCATATGCTGCCCTCTATTGCCCTTTTTTCTATTGCCATGATGTTATTGGTTTCAATATAATCATATATTCTGCCTGCATCTATTGCAGTGAACAACATGTAGACTGCAGGTAGATAAGTTACTGATCTGTAATTTTTGGTGATGTTACTTGGGTCCCCCTTTGGAAGGAGAAATATTCTTCCTGTTATAAGCCACTGTGGTGTTAAGTCTGGCTGCTTGATTAGTTGGTTTTTGCAGTTTATCAGGTCTTGGTGAAATGATGTTAACTACTTGAGCCAAACTTTGGTCACTCCATCTAGGCCAGGGCTCTCCCAGTTGGAGGCTCATTTTAACCTGCTTCCCAGCTCTTTTATAATTACTACAGGGCATTCCATAGGTTTGATGTTTAATTTTTCTAAATCTTCTTGTATGCAGGGTAACCATTCTGCTTCTTGACCTTGCACTATGAGGTATAGTTTTCTCCAGAAGGTTTCTGTTTAAGCTTTGGTTAGTGTTATTTTTATCATATTAATGCTCTTTTGCAGTTCACTGTAGAACTGCTTTGAGTTTTCTCTAGTCTATTTTGATAGCTTTGTTTTCTGTTGTATTCCAGGGCAACTTCTCCAAATGGCTGAGTTTTGTGCATAAACACCAAAAAAAAGGCTCCTAGCAAACTAACATATCATTATCCATTACAGGAAGAACTTTTCTAATTATCAACTTCTACTTCTAAAAGACCTAGCAGGCTGAAGACTTTAATGTTTAAATAGTAAAAAGAGAACGAGACCACAGTATGAAATAAATATCCCTGTATCTCATGAGGTCTCTTCTCTTTTTACTATTTAAACGTTAACATCTTGACCCACTAGGTCCCTTAGAAATAGCCCCTTAAGACATTATGTAGTTCAGCAATAGTGATGCTCTTGTAGTTGATAAGTACAGGCGTTAGAAAGTTATCTTCCTGAAATGGATAATAATATGTTAGTTTAATAGGAAGTTTTTTTCTGTTGTTTATTAGAAAGCTTTTAGTGCTGTTTAGTTAAAAATGAGCTTTGCACATACCATGACAGTCATGAACCTCACTTCTATGCCAGGATATGTGGAGTATGATTTCAGTCTGTCAAATATACTACTGATGTTCATAGTACTTGCATCGTGCCAAAGAGAGCGTCACTTTGGAGTTCGGATGATGTTATGTGTATGGGTAGTTTATCAAAGTGTGCTTGGAAGTTCTCCTTAATTAGGCCTGTGGCACCCAACATGATGGGAAATAACTCAGTATCTTTCTGCCACATTTTCTTGGTCTCCGACTGCATTCTTGGTACTTAAATATTTTCACCCTTGCAACACGATTCAGAGTAGTCGCTTGGAATTGACACCTCTATAATCAATGCCACTCTGGTGTTTTTCTCCTTTACCTTATATCCACCTTCCTCGCATCCAGCTTTTTATTGGTTGGAATAGGAGTATCCCAGGTGATTATAATGTCCTCATTCTCTGTAATTCTTTCAGGGTCATGATCCAAGTGCTTTTCAGGTACAGTGATGTTGTAGTCTTTACAGAGTTTCCAATGCATGAGGCGTATTACTTTATTGTGCCTTTCTACAAAGAAATTTTTGGTCATCAGAACTTCACAGCCAGCTATGAGATGAGTCACTGTTTCCAGTTCTTTCCTACAGAATCAACATATGTCTGTCTGTTTTGCCAGTTGTTTCAATGCTCGCTGTAAACCATCTTATCTGTAAGCCGCTGTCCTGGGCTACAACTATCAACCTCTCATTCTTTGGTTTCAATTCACCTCTCTTTAACCATTCATGTGTCTGTTCTTGATTGACAAAGGGTTCCTGGAGTAACGCTCTGTATTTCCCACTATATTTATGCATTTACCACTTGTTTTTCCTTGTATATTGATCCAATTCTTTGAAGAGTTTTTTCTCTTGTTTTGCAAATTCTGTTACTTCCTTCCCTGTAAGCTTGTGGATTCTCAGTCATTCCTTCTAGTTGTCAGAATGGTTGTCCAAATTTGATGAGGGAAACAGATTCTGGAAGTTTACTTTCATATTTCATCACTTTTGTGTATTTGGATCCGATGATACAGTTAGGTAGGCCAGGAGACCTATGATAGTAGCTCTGTATGTGTAAGCAATCTCTATGAGGCCTAGCCCTCCTTCAGCTCTAGGGATGTACTGTCTTGTCATACACTGATTCTTATAAACTACTTCATGGGCATGGAGGAGTTTTCTTGTTCGCATATAGCGTAGTTACTCACCTGTAACAGGTGTTCTCCAGGAGCAGCAGGAATCAGTCCTCACTTATGGGTGACGTCGCCAACGGAGCCCTCGCAGAGCAATTTCCCCAGCTTTCGAAGAAAGCCTTTGGGATTGCAGCACACATGCGCGGTCCCCTTCCCGCCCGAGGGTGCCATCTTGCTCAGTCAGATGACATAGCGAAGACAGCAAAAACAGAATGAGTGCAACTCCAAGGGGAGGAGGGAGGGTAGTGAGGACTGATTCCTGCTGCTCCTGGAGAACACCTGTTACAGGTGAGTAACTACTCTTTCTCCAGGACCAGGCAGGAAGTCAGTCCTCACTTATGGGACTCCCAAGCTCAAGGCTACCGGAGGCCTTAAGTAAAAAATGAGCTCCCCAAAGCTCAACAGCACAGAAAGAAGGAATCTTCTCTGACTACGCATCCGGCCGGTAGCCAAACATCGGGGCCGGAGGGTAGGAGTTGCCTAAACCTCAAAGAGATTGTGGAGGACTGCCTGTCCGAAAGCACTGTCCCTGAGGGACTCCCTCTCCAGGCAGTAATGAGCCGCAAAAGTCTGGCTGGAAGACCAGGTAGCGGCCCGGCAGATGTCTGCCAACGGAACAGAGCGGAGATGAGCCACTGACGCAGCCTTTGCTCTGACACAGTGGGCCGTGACTCGACTCTCTAAGGAGAGGCCGGCTGCCCCATAAGCCCAGGCGATACAGTCAGCTACCCAGATGGACAGAGTACGCTTGGAGACAGGAACCCCCAGCCGATTGGGGTCAAAAGATACGAAAAGCTGGACCGCTTTTCTATGCTCTCGCGTACGGTCAAGGTAGAAAGACAAGGCTCTTCGACAGTCCAGGGTATGCAGAACGGTCTCAGCTCGGCTGCTATGCGGCCTGGGAAAGAAGGTCAGAAGAACCACCTCTTGATTGATGAGGAAAGAGGACACCACCTTCGGAAGAAACTTAGGGTGCGTCCGTAAGACAACCCTATTCTTGTAGAACTTAGTATAAGGGGGCTCCGACACTAGGGCCTGTAGTTCACTAACGCGCCTAGCGGAGGTAAGAGCCACCAAGAAGAGAGTTTTCCATGAGAGGAAACGAAGGGAGCAGGTAGCCATGGGTTCAAAAGGCGGGCAAGCAAGCCTTTGTAAAACCACATTGAGATCCCAGTCGGGAGCCGGAGGGCGCAACGGGGGCTTAAGCAGGAGCAGGCCCCGGAGGAAATGCGCCACCAAGGGGTGCGAGGAAAGAGGTTGGCCCTCCACCGGCGAGTGATGGGCAGAGAGAGCACTGAGGTGGACTCTGACCGAGTTGGATTTGAGGCCTAGATCGGAGATGTGAAGCAAATATTGCAGCACCACTGACACTAAGCAGGCGAAGGGGTCCTCAGAGCGCTGAGAACACCAGACCGAGAAGCGGCACCATTTAAGGGCGTAAGATTTCCGGGTGGAAGGTCGCCAGGACGACAGCCTCCATCTCCAGAGGAAGTGAGAGCGGAGCTAGGACTACCCGTTCAGCAGCCAGGCCATCTGAAAACCCAGAGGAAGAGGGGTGTCCACCGCTAGCTGCAGGAGCAGAGGGAACCAGGGTTGCCTCGGCCACCTGGGCGCTACCAAAATCACGGAGGCCCTGTCCTGGACAACTTTGAACAGCGTCCTGGACACAAGTGGCGTGGGAGGGAAGGCATACAGTAGGCCCGTGGACCACGAGATGAGGAAAGCATCCGGCGCTACCCTGAGAGGGTGCGGATGCCGAGAGCAGAACCTGTGCAGTTGCCGGTTCAGAGGACTGGCAAAGAGATGCACGGTGGGGAGGCCCCACCGGCAGAAGAGCTGCCGAGCAACTGAGGGGTTCAACCTCCATTCGTGGGGTTGCAGAATCCAGCTCAGTCTGTCGGCCAGGCAATTGTCCTGTCCGGGCAGGTAAACAGCCTTGAGGAGGATGTCGTGGTCGACTGCCCACGAGCACAGTCTCCGGGCCGCCTAACAGAAGGAAGGAGCCCGTGTCCCCCTGTTTGTTCACGTAGAACATGGTGACCTGATTGTCCGTCTGCACCAGTACAGACTGACGAGAAGTGAGGTGAGCAAAGGTCCGCAGAGCTAGATGGATAGCCCGCAGCTCCAGGAAGTTTATCTGTTGAGCCGCCTCCCAAGGGGTCCAAAGGCCTTGGGTGCGCGCCCCCCGGCAATGCGCTTCCCATCCCAGGAGAGAGGCATCTGTCGTGAGCACCTGGGAGGGTGTGGGAGGCTGAAAAGGCATGCCGAGCAGTGGGTTGGGCAGATGAAGCCACCACTGCAGGGAGGCGACCAGCCGGTCGGAGACCTGCAGCAGGTCCGTCAGACCCCCTGTGGCCTGATGCCATTTAGTGCGAAGGCCCCACTGAACAGGCCGCATATGCAGGCGGGCATTCGGCGTGACATGGACCGTGGAGGTCATATGACCAAGTAGCTGCAGGAAGCGCCGGGCTGGTGCTGGGGATGCGCTGTGGAACCTGCCGGCCAGTGCAATGAGCCTGTCGGCGCGCTCCCGTGGCAAGAAGGCACGAGCCCGCAAAGTGTCCAGCCGTGCCCCTATGAACTCGAGATCTTGAGAGGGGCGCAGCGTGGACTTTCCGAAGTTTATGACGAAGCCTGTGCTGGAGCAAAGCCACTGTGCGTTGAGTGGCCTGAGTGACCTCTACGGAGGACTGTGCCCGTATGAGCCAGTCGTCCAGGTAAGGGAAGACGAAGAGGCCTTGAAGCCTCAGAAAGGCCGCCACCACCGCCAGGCATTTCGTGAACACCCTGGGAGCGGACGCCAGCCCGAAGGGCAGCACGCAGTACTGATAATGTCTTCCCGCCACCACAAATCACAGATATTGCCAGTGGTCTGGATGGATAAGGATGTGGGTATAGGCATCCTTTAGGTCCAAGGAGCATAGCCAATCTCCCTGCTGGAGGTAGGGCAGCAGGATTCCAAGGGTAAGCATCCTGAACTTCTCCCGCTGCAGGAACTTGTTGAGGTCGCAGAGGTCCAGGATGGGCTGGAGGCCTCCTGACCGCTTTGGCACGAGGAAGTACCTCGAGTAGAACCCTTGGCCCCAAAGGTGTTGGGGTACTGGCTCCACAGCCTGATCTCCCAGCAGCCCCTGCAGCTCCTGAAGGAGTAAGTCCCTGTGCAGAGGAGGCCGTGAAGGCTCCCCAGGGAAGTAGGGAGGAGGCAGCTGGTGAAAATGGAGGAGATAGCCCTTTTGAACCACCTGCAGTACCCAAGAATCGGAGGTTATGGCTGACCACCTGTGGGCAAAGTGGATCAGCCTGCCCCCCGTGCAGGGTAGAGGGGCTATGCTGGCATAGTCAAAAACCCCCACCCTGCTGAGTCGGGGGCTGTGAAGTGAGTTTAGGGGCCCTCGGCTTACGGGACCCATTGCCCTGACCCTTAGCCTGCGTTCCCCGAGTGGGGGCTGCAGGCGCTTGGTATTGAATGCGCTGATGCTTATAAGCGGGCACCTTCCTCGGGTAAAACGGCTTTTTCCCCGAGCCCTTCCCCTTTTGTGAGGGAGTAGAGGTCTTTCGGGATAAGCGAGTCCTGGTGAGAGTCTCGGACTCGAGTTCCGCCGCCTTATCAGCCATGGGTTTCCCAAAGAGGTTTTCACCTCTGCACGGGATGTCAACGAGCTTGTCCTGCACCCACGGCTCGAGGTCGGATGACTGAAGCCAGGCCTGTCGGCGGGCAGCGATGCCGGCTCCCGCAACTCGGGCCGACGCCTCAAAGCCATCGTATGCCGCTCGAGAGATAAATTTTGAGCACTCTCGAATACGGTCTGGAACCCCCGCAAGGGTTCCTCAGAAAGACCAGCCGAGAACCCGGCGAGTTCTTTCGCCAGGTGTCAGAGGAACATGCCCATGTACAGCTGGTAGGTCTGAACGCGGCAGGCCAGCATGGAGCCCTGGAAGCACTTCCTCCCGAGGGCATCCAGGTTCCGTGCCTCCTTACCCGGAGGCACCGAGGAGTGCATCTTTTGACTCTTTAGTCGATGCATGGCCGATTCCACCACCATGGAATGGTGTGGTAGCTGCGCCTTCTGGAACCCGGGACTCTTGCGGATCCGATACAACGAATCGATCTGCTTGCTCAGCACTGGCGTCGACGCCGGGCATTCCCACATGCGAAAGAGGAGCTGCTCCAGCATAGGAGGAACCGGTACAGTAAAGGCCTCCTTCGGGGGAGAGTCATACTGGAGGGCCTCGAGCACTTCGGCGCGTGGCTCCTCCTCGGGATCCGCGGGGAAGGCCAAAGCCTGGGCCATACCCCTCACAAAGTCAGAGAAGCGGGTATCCTCCGGAAGGGATCGCCTCCGAGGCTCCGACTCGGGCGAGTCGGAGGGGACGCACCAGGTCTGAAAAGAACCCGGCGATTCGTCCCCGTCCGTGTCCCAGCCCGACGCCTCCGAGGAGGAGTCGAGAGGGTCCGTGCGGGCGAGGGTTCGCCCCGACGCCGACGACCTCGGTCCCGAACGGGAAGCCGAGGGAGACCTCGACCGAGGATCGGCTTGAACATGTGTGGACTCGAGGATCGGCTCGGTCGCCGGTGTCGACTTGGGCGTCGACGTCCCGGTAGTCAGGGTAGATGCATTGGCGAAGCTGGTCATCAATACCCGCTGCTGGTCCAGGAAGGCAGAGAGACTGCGCTCCAAGGATGTCAATCTGAGACCCAGCTCAGAAGACCCGGCAGCCTCCGACTCGGGCCCCAACGGCGTCGGGCCCGACATCGGTTCCGGAGGGGAGTCCAGGAGGACTATATCACTCACGTGTCCAGACGGCTCCACTTCAAGATGAGGAAGCTTGAGAGGTCTCTCCCCCTCCGAGAGCTCAGGGCGGCTGACGGGGCTAAGCGACCCGGCCATCGAGGGACCAGGCGCGTCCTCCGACGCCGCCTGAGCAAACTTCTTCCTCCGACGATGTTCCCGGTCGGGGGACCCCCGCTCAGAGGAACTCCAACGATGCTCGTGGCTGGAGCCCCGAGACGTCGAAGCCTCCGACGAGGTCCGAGCCTGACCGGACTCGGGGTCAGAGAAGATACGTTCCCTTTGTGACTGCTGACTCCTTCAGAGACTTTGAGGACAGTCTGCTGCACGGACCGCAACCCGCAGAGTCATGGTTGGGTCCGAGGCAATGGAGGCAGAAGTCGTGCGTGTCCGTGAGGGACATCAGTTTGGAACAACGACCACATTTTTTAAACCCGCTGGACGCCATCGGGGGAAAAAGAGCCCCAGCTAGGTCGAAAGACCGCGCTGCCAGGGGTGAAAAGGAAAGTGGCGGGAACGCCAGTTAGAAACAAAAAACTGAAACAAAAAAGGTTAAATAAGGGCGGACTCGAATTATCGAGGCTGGTCGGGGACACGCGAACCGAGAAAAAACAAACTAAATAAAATTAATCAACTTTTTCAGCGGTGATAACAAACTACGTCTGTATGGCTCCGCGGAAAAAAGAAGACTGAGCAAGATGGCACCCTCGGGGGAGGGGGGAGGGGACCGCGCATGCGCGCTGCAATCCCAAAAGCTTTCTTCGAAAGCTGGGGAAATTGCTCCGCAAGGGCTCCGTCGGCGACGTCACCCATAAGTGAGGACTGACTTCCTGCTTGGTCCTGGAGAACCATTTTTTCAAGATCTTTAAGAGGCCAGTCCACAATAGCAAAGCTGTGAGAGTACAGGAATTGCTAGCTGATTGAAATCATTATTGAGAAAGTGCATTAACATCATGGAATATGATAGAAGCCACCAATCTCCTGTAGTATTCTTTCCACTATGTATTATTTGATGCCTTTTCAGATCCAATAACCAATTGAAACTTTTATTACACTCAGCGCATATAAACGGTTTCTTCTCTTACATTCACATCCTGATTCAGCAAGGGGCACATCTGGGCCATATGGATGTCCCCAAGCAGGACGGGCACATTAGGACCCAATTCTGCAACGCGAGAGCAAGATGATTCGGTGGGTGCAGGATCGGGCCTGGAGATGGCACGGCATGCCCCTGCAGTCAGCCAGGGAACATCCTCACCGCTCAACCCCTGAATGGGCCAAGCAGGGCCCGGATTGGGTGGTGGGGACTCACCATGCCTGCTGCTGATGCTGCCCGGGGCTGGCTGCCGATCCTCTGAGGTGGAATAGTCTGACCATCCCCTCCAGTGCCCCCAGGAAGTACAGGGCCATGACCGGAATTGGCCCTGTATATCCGGGTGCAGGTCCTGCCCACGCTCCTCCCACTCTCTGCCCCTGTGCCCTGCAGCATGCACAGCAACTCTGTGTGTGCAGGCGGAATACAGCAAAGTCGGATAGGGGGGTTGCCACTGTGTATCATTTGATGAATTTTTAGATGTGATGACCAATTGAAACTTTTATTACTCAATTTAATGTATAAGGTTTATTTCTGCTATGTATCATTTAAAGACTTTTCAGAGTCAATGACCAATTGAAACGTTATTACACTCAGTGCATGTAGAAAGTTTCTTTCCACTGTGGAATGATGCTTTTTCAGATCCGATGACCAATTTAAACTTTTATTACAGTCAGAGTATGTAAAAGGTTTCTTTCCGCTGTGTATCATTTGATGCCTTTTTAGATCTGATGACTGACCGAAACGTTTATTACAGTCAGTGCATGTAAAAGGTTTCATTCCGCTATGTATCATTTGATGAATTTTCAGATGTGCTGACCTATTGAAACCCTTATTACACTCAGGGCATGTAAATGGTTTCTTTCCACTGTGTATCATTTGATGCCTTTTTAGATCCGATGACTGACCAAAACATTTATTACAGTCAGTGCATGCAAAAGATTTCATTCCGCTGTGTATAATTTGATGAATTTTCAGATGTGATGACCTATTGAAACTTTTATTACACGCAGTACATATAAAAGGCTTTTATTGACTATGTATCATTTGATGCCTTCTCATACATGATAACCAATTGAAACTGTTATTACATTCAGTACACGTAAAACGTTTCTTTTTGCTGTGGATCATCTGGTGGGTTTTCAGTTTCAAAATGCACTTGAAGGTTTTACCACACTCAGAACATGTAAATTTTCTGTTTCTGCTGTGGATTATTTGATGATGCTTTAGAGACAATAACTGACAGAAACTTTTATTAGACTCAGTACATTTAAAGGTTTTCTTTCTGCTGTGGAATACTTGGTGGGGTTTCAGTTTTAACAACCTACTGAAGTTTTGACCACACTGAGTAGATGTAAAGGGTTTTTTCCCCACAGTGAATCATTTGATGGATTTTCAAATATGGCATACTCTTGAAGATTTTACAGCACTCAGCACATGTAAAAGGTTTCTTTCTACTGTGGATCAGTTGGTGAGTTTTCAGTTATGACAGATAAAGCACAGTTACTTACCTGTAACAGGTGATCTCTGGGAACAGCAGAAATAGTCCTCACATATGGGTACGTCGGTACCGACAGAGCCTGCGCCGGAAAGCTCCCCAGCTTCCCAGAAGGAAAGCTTTTGGGGCTTCCCACAGCGCATGCACGCTGCCTTCCCGCCTTCCTGACCAACTCTCCTCAGTTCGAGTTTAAAGCTGAGACAATAGAGAGAGGAAAGGAAAGAGAAAGAGATACAACTCCTAGGGGAGGTGGGTGGGTTGTGAGGACTATTCCTGCTGTTCCCAGAGATCACCTGTTACAGGTAAGTAACTGTGCTATCTCCAGGAACAAGCAGGAATGAGTCCTCACATATGGGGACTCCCTAGCTGAGATGCCTGGGAGATCCCCCTCCAAGGGCTCTTCATCTTCCGATGGATCTCAGGCATCCATTGAGGGAAGGTGGGCAGGAGTTGTTTAAGAATGGAACAGGTGTTTGAGGACAGCCTGACCAAATAAGGCATCCCGGCAGGAGTCCTTATCCAAGCAGTAATTTTATTTATTTATTTATCTATTTCTTCTATACCGCCCCTTCCAGAGATCAGGAGCGGTTTACATGGAACAATTATATACATTCGTATAACATTACATAGAACAAGAACTTTTTAACTTTTTACATATAACTTTTTAACTTTTTACATAAAACAGAACAGTAAGTTGTTAAAACTATTTACAGGGTGTATGCTTTTGTATACTACTGGATTTACAGGGGAATGTCAGCGAGCTGACATTGCTATTTATAGATGTTATTTACAAAAAGGTTAGGATATATGATTTATTATTCAAGTTTGTGTGTGTATGTGTGTGTGTGTGTGGGTGTGGGTGTGTGTGTGTGTGTGTGTGTGTGTGATGGGCTGTGAAGGTATGAACCGAGGCCCAGGTGGCTGCTTGACAGATCTGATCTATGGATACAGAGTGAAGATGAGCCATAGAGGTGGCCATGGCTCTGACATTGTGAGCTGTGACATGGCCCTCCAGAGAAATGTTTTTACTCTAGTAAGCAAAAGAAATACACTGAGCAATCCAATTGGAAAGTGTTCTTTTTGAGACTGGAAGTCCCAAATGAGAAGGATCGAAAGCAATAAAAAGCTGAGAAGACTTTCGATGTGGCTGAGTCCTGTGGAGGTAAAAGGCAAGAGCTCTTTTACAATCTAGAGTATGAAGGTTCCGCTCTGCACTGGATGCGTGAGGAGCTGGAAAAAAGACAGGTAGATATACCTCTTGATTAAGATGAAAAGGTGAAACCACCTTAGGCATAAAGTGTGGATTTGTCCTAAGGACTACCTTATCATGATGGAACCTTGTATAAGGTGGATTAGCCACTAAGGCTTGCAGTTCACTGATGCGGCGAGCTGAAGTGACTGCAATGAGGAAAATAACCTTCCAGGAAAGAAATTTCAAGGAGGTAGAGACTAAAGGTTCAAAAGGTGGCTTCATAAGCTGACCAAGAACCAAATTTAAGTCCCATGCCACCGGAGGAGGCCTAATGGGAGGTTTAGTTAAAGTTAGGCCTCTCATGAATCTTGCAATAAGAGGATGAGAGGAAATAGGTTGTCCATTGAGAGGCTTGAGGGATGCTGCAATAGCACTCAAATGGACCCTTACTGAATTCGTTTTAAGGCCTGCATTGGAGAGATGCAGGAGATATTCCAATAGGGAATTCACAGGAAGAGCAAAAGGGTCAAGACCCTTTTGAGCACACCAAATGGAAAACCTTTTCCATTTAAAAGCATAAGAACGCCTTGTAGAAGGTTTTCTGGAAGCATGGAGGATATCCTTCACTTTTTGCGAGACATTTAAGTCCTGAAGGTCTAGGCCTTCAGTAACCATGCTCTGAGGTGGAGGGACTTGGGGTTTGGGTGCCACAAAGTCCCTTCCTCCTGAGACAGAAGGTCTGGAGCAGCTCCCAGGTCCAGGGAGGGGCCCTGGGAGAGATGCAGAAGTAGAGGGAACCACACTTGGCGTGGCCAGCGTGGAGCTATAAGGATCATAGATCCGTGATCCCTCTGCAGTTTGAACAGAGTCTTGGGAATCAAAGGAATGGGTGGAAAGGCATAAAGGAGGCCCTGACCCCAATGAAGGAGGAAGGCATCCCTGGCCTGAACCCCCTGACACGGAGTTCTGGAACAGAACCGGGGAAGTTTGGCATTCCACGGACTTGCAAAGAGGTCTATGTCCGGGGTTCCCCATTTCTGAAAGATTCTGAGTACCTGATCCATGTGCAGGGACCACTCGTGTGGAAGCAGAACTCGGCTGAGTCTGTCTGCCCAAGAGTTTTGAATTCCTGGGAGATATACTGCCAGGAGATGGATTTGATGCTCTCTGGCGAAGGCCCACAGTCTGAGAGCTTCATTGCAAAGCGACAGAGAGCCAGTCCCTCCTTGTTTGTTTATGTAGAACATGGCTACTTGATTGTCGGTCTGAACAAAAACTGTCATGTTGCATAGGAGGGTATGAAAGACCTTGAGAGCAAGGAAAATTGCTCGAAGCTCCAGAAGGCTGATATGAAGGGCGGTCTCCTGTGGAGACCAAAGGCCTTGAGTGGATAGGTCTTGAAGATGAGCTCCCCACCCTGTTTGGGAGGCATCTGTGGTAAGGGTTGCTTGGGGCAGCAGCGGTTGGAAGGGGGACCCCAGCAACAGATTTGGAGTGGATATCCACCACTGGAGAGACCAAAAGAGACGTTGGGAGGTTTCTATTTGGTCTGAGAGAGCTCCTGATGCTTGGGTCCACTGGGTGGACAAAGCCCATTGAGCTGCTCTCATATGCAGGCGAGCATAGGGCACCACATGGACTGTGGATGCCATGTGGCCTAGCAGTTGTAACATCTCTCTGGCTGTCTTCTGGACTGAATCTGAGAGGCCAAGTGCACTAGCCGGTGGCAACGTGCCTGGGGAAGATACCACCACAGCAAGGGCCTATCTAGCCAGGCCCCTATGAATTCTAGGGATTGAGTAGGGGTGAGCTGAGACTTTGGCAGATTGATGACAAGTCCCAGATACTGCAGAATGCAGATGGTGTGATCCAGGGAAGTCTGAGCCTGAGACTGAGATGGAGCTCGGATGAGCCAGTCATCTAGGTATGGGAAGACAAAGATTCCCTGAGTGCGTAGAAATGCGGCCACTACTGACATGCATTTTGTGAACACTCTTGGAGCAGAGGCTAGACCGAAGGGGAGTACTCTGTACTGGAAATGTTTTCCCTGGAACAGAAATCGAAGAAATTTTCTGTGGGATGGGTGGATGAGTATATGTGTGTACGCATCCTTTAGGTCTAGAGAACAAAGCCAGTCCTGACTCTGTAGATATGGAAGGAGTGTACCCAGAGAGACCATTTTGAATTTCTCTTTGCATAGAAATTTGTTTAATTCTCTGAGATCTAGGATGGGTCTGTGACCCCCTGTTTTCTTTGGTATGAGAAAATAGGGGGAGTAGAACCCCGAGCCCTGTTGAAGGAGAGGAACCTGTTCTATTGCCCCTTGGGCAAGCAGGGTATTGACCTCCTGATCCAACAGGTGTAGAAGAGATGGGGGGGGAGATGAAATGTCTCACCCTGGGGTAGAGAGGAAGGCTGGAAAAATGTAGTTTGTAGCCCTCTCTGATGATAGAGAGGGTCCACTGTTCTGATGTAATTTGTTCCCATCTGGGAGCAAAATAAGTTAACCTTCCTGGA
The DNA here is from genome assembly GCA_033557465.1 of Ichthyophis bannanicus. Taxonomy (NCBI): domain Eukaryota; kingdom Metazoa; phylum Chordata; class Amphibia; order Gymnophiona; family Ichthyophiidae; genus Ichthyophis; species Ichthyophis bannanicus. The sequence continues at coordinate 83,945,256 of CM066031.1, forward strand.
ATGGTGAGAGGCTCTGGGTGCTGCAGAGCCAGAAAGGGTATGTTCTCTAGAAGTAAGTCAAAAACCCTGAGGGGGCTGGGACTGTTGAAGTGTAGCAGCCCCTGCAGGTTTTGTTCTGGCCTGTTTAGCTTGCTGACGTTTAGGAGCAAAGCGAACTTGAGAAGATGATTGGCCAGTATTGGTAGAAAATCTAGTCTTTTTGTAGAAAGACTTCTTAAAAGGCTTTTTCTTGGCAGGGTTAGAGGTAGACTTTCTAAGTCTATCTAGAGCAGCATTTTCTGCATCCATCTGAGTGGCTTTGACTTGCCACTCCTTGCCAAATAGATTTTCACCTGTACAAGGCAAATTGCCTAGGCCATCTTGTACCCAGGATTCCAGGTCAGAGGCCTGGAGCCAAGCAATTCGACGAGCAGCTATAGCTATGCCAGATGCTCTGCTAGCACCTTCAAAGGAGTCAAAGGCAGCTCTATTGGAGAACTTTGACACATCTTGGATATGCTTTAAGAGAAGCAGGAACTCCTCTTTTCTATCCTCTGGGATAAAGTGGAGAAAATGTCGTACTTTAAGAGCAAGCTCTTTCAGAAACATGCCCATATAGAGGCTATATGAGTTGATTCTGGCAATAAGCATACTAGCTTGGAAGATTTTTCTGCCAAAAACATCCAAAGTCCTACATTCTCTGCCTGGAGGAGTAGAAGCGTGCCTTTTGGTACTCTTTATCCTTTTCATAGCAGACTTCACCACGATGGAATGGTGAGGAAGCTGAGTTTTTTGAAAACCAGGGGAAGGAGGGACCCGATACATGGTGTCCAACCGACGAGAATGTGGAGATAGAGTAAGAGGAGCCTCCCATAAATCCATCATGTGTTCATGAAGAATAGCATGAATGGGTAAGGTGACTGCCTCTTTGGGAACCTTAGAGTATCCTAAAATGTCTAATTTTTGTGCTCTAGGTTCTTTTTCAGAGGATACTGTAATAGTGAGTCCTTTGGCTACTTCAAGAATGAAGTCCTGAAAGGATAAGTCCTCTGGAGGAGACATTCTTCTCTTTGGGGAAGAGGGCTCCTCAGGAAGAATAAGGGATGCTTCATCAGAATCATCTGAGGTATCGGCATCCTCAGAAGACTCGAAGTATCGCCTATTTGCTTCCAGAGACCGATACGCGTACCGATCGGTATCGATATCGGGCGTACCGGGAACCAGGTCGGTATCGAGAAAACCTCCGGAACCGAGAACCGGAACCGACCTTCTACTGGAAGTAGATGGTCTGGGTACCGGTATCGGTTGTGGTACCGGAACCGGGGTCGGAACCGACGGTTGTGGTACCGAGGGCGTTGCAGCATTAATGAAAGCCATTATGGCCTGCTGCATGGATTGTACCGTAGTACCCATAGACGCCACAACTGCCTGGATGTCGGTACCGGTCTGAGCCGGTACCCCAGAGCAGTCTAACAGGTGATCGGTCGAGGCCGTGCCATCGATGTCAACCTGTAACCCCATAGGAGGAGCTTTGGAAGCCGGAGCTTCCCGCCGGGGTTGTTTGGCTGGGGCAGGGTCTTCAGGGTCGAACCCAAGGGCCTCTCTCTGCTTAGAGGGAGATTTGCCCCTTGAAGACTTGCCCGCAGAATGTTTGGTTACCTGAGATCCATCCAGAGATGAAGACCTGGAGGATGCTGATGCTGGATTATTCGCAGAAAACAGCACATGAAATTTGGCTGCTCGGTTCTGTAAGCCCCGTTTGGATATCAGAGAGCAGGATGGACAATCCGGAATAGAATGGTCAGGGCCCAAACATTTAAGACACCAATCATGGGTGTCTGTGACTGAAATAGTACCAGAGCACTTGGTGCATTTTTTAAAACCAGAAGATGGTTTCTCCATGAGGGAGAATTTGTAAAGGCCTGTAGGCCTTACAAAAAATAAAATACACGAAGTGTGGAAAAAGAAAGTTTTTTGTTTTTTTTAAAAAAAGAAACAAAGAAATAAAGACCGGCGGTACCGGTTTGGAATCGGGGAAGGCAGACACACGGTCAAAGAACAATTTAAAACAAGAAATTCTTCAGCGGTGACAGGAACACGACCTGCTGGCTCCGCGGAAAAAGAAGAACTGAGGAGAGTTGGTCAGGAAGGCGGGAAGGCAGGGCGCATGCGCTGTGGGAAGCCCCAAAAGTTTTCCTTCTGGGAAGCTGGGGAGCTTTCCCGCGCAGGCTCCGTCGGTACCGACGTACCCATATGTGAGGACTTATTCCTGCTTGTTCCTGGAGATATGAAGCTGCTATCACACTCAGGACAAGTGGAAAGTTTCTCTCCAGTATGTCTCCTTTGATGAATTTTCATTTCTGAAAGACCTGTAAATATTTTCTCAAATGCAGAAGATGACAAATTTCTCTTTCCTGTGTTTATTTTCTGGTTCTGTTTTATGAACTGCTTGATATTGCAAGATTTCACATATTCTCTACTTTTTCCATTACTTTGGTGTTTAATTAGTGATTGCTTATGACAGAATCTTTTGTTAACTTCAATACACATAAATGGTTTTACTTCAGCATGAATTCTCTCATGTAATTTCAGATTTACCTTCTGTTTGAAACATTTTTCACATTGAGAGCAAGAAAAACATCTCTCTCTAGTGTGGGTTTTCTTCTCTCCTTGGTGGGGTTTGGAGATAATTTGGTCGCTGTTACTATTTGGGAAGGTTCCCTCTACTCTCAGGTGTCTCTGGTACTCAGGGATGTTTGTGAGCTCCCTGTCACTTCTCTCACACTCAGTGACTCCGTCTGGTGAGTCTCCTGCAGGGTCTCTCTGCTCCTTCTCTGATTCCAGCTGCTGATTCCTTGTGTTGCTCCTCTCAGTCCCCCAGGAAATATTTTCAGGGACATTTCTTGAAATCTGTCTTCTTTCTACAAGATATTCTTTTTGATTTTTCTTTCTCTTCTCTTCCTGGATGGTTTCAGTAACTGCTGGATATGAACAAAAGATATTAAGCATGTATTAGTGAATATGGAAATCTAATAATGATGAACAGAATTTTCTGGGCTCACACAATGACCACATAGCATCCAATGTTTAGAAACTCTTTGGAGTTGCTCAGGGGTTCCCATACTTTTCATGTGAAGAGTCAAATTGGACATTTCAAATCACTGCGAGGCTAACCCAGCCATGTTTTGGAATGTGCCTTCCTCAGGGATATATCTTAAAAACACAAAAGGTAAACATATGTAAAAGACACACTGAACATACATAAAATATTAAATAGGAATTTTCTGTGCTTGCTTCATACACTGTTGATTCAGCATTATATTGACTTTTCTTATGGTTATTGCTTAACATGTGGGTTCTCAGACCTTGATATGAGAACACTTTCTAGCTGATTTCTACTTTGCATATTCTTTTGCAATCTTGTTGCAGGTAAATTGTAATATATACAACTTTATTCACACACATTTCACACATATTCACCTTGGGTACGATGCTTGCTTATAACAACTCGCGATAATATTCTTTTGTACTTGTTTTGAAGGATATAGGATTGAAGGTCCTTTTACTGAAGTGCGCTATGCAGTTAGTGTGGGTTCTGGAGTGTGAGAAATGCATGCTGAAGCCTGCAATAACTGATAATGAGAGCCCAACGCAGTGCAAGCAGATTTACATATTGTGAATCATGCGTTGGGGTGATAAAGGGGTGGATAGTGGGCATGGTGAGCACTGCACGGTTAGTGTGAGAATAAACACCGTGTGTTAATTGTGACTCTTACATATTTGCACAGTTTCTCTTAATTTCTCCTCAGTAGGTGGAGTTAAGTGCACTTTCAGTAGTCGTGCATGCTGCCACACTGCGTTAGGGGACCGTTCTGTGCAGTAATTGTGCATGCTGCCATGGTGTACTAGGGAACCATTCTGTGCAGTAATTGTGTATGCATCCATGGTCTGTTAAGGGACCTTTCTGTGCTCTAATTGTACATGCTGCCGGGGTGCATTAGGACACCATTCTGTGCAGTAATTATGCATGCTGCTGCAGTGTGTTGGGGACCCTTCTGTGCAGTAGTTGTTCATGCTTGGGGACTGTTCTGTGCAGTAATTGTGCATGCTGCTGCAGTGTCTGTTCTGTGCAGTAATTGTGCATGATGCCACGGTGTGTTAGGGACAGTTCTGTGCAGTAATTGTGCATGCTGCTGCAGTGTCTGTTCTGTGCAGTAATTGTTCATGCTGCCGCAGTGTGTTAGGGGACCCTTCTGTGCAGTAGTCGTTCATGCTTGGGGACTGTTCTGTGCAGTAATTGTTCATGCTGCCGTGGTACATTAGGGAACTGTTTTGTGCTGTAAATATGTCTGCTGCCACAGTGTGTTGGGGACCGTTCTATGCTGTAATTGAGCATGCTGCTGTGGTGTGTTGGGGACAGTTCTATGCAGTAATTGCTGGGAAGATGCTGGACACACCTCCAGCAGTTAGCGCACAGCAGTTGCAATTACCATGATTTAGCTTTAGTGCTAAATGCTCATTGGTTGCAAAATCCTAGCACAGTTTAGTAAAGCAGCCCTTGAGATTTTTTGCAAGGCTAGTCATCTATAATTTTTTTAAATATCTTGATTCATCCATATTTTATCTGAAACACACTTAAGGACCCTTTTACTAAATGCTGCTATCCGGTTAACACATATTTTAGCATGGAGTAATTGGCTGCAGGGAATGCTGATAAATGAGCATGCCAGGTACTGGCCACGAAAATGCAAGTTAACTGGCAATCACATGCTATTGCAGCAGGGCCAACTCAAGGCGTTGGAACACCATAAGCTAACATTCGCTTTAGAAATAATTAAAAATAATAGTAAAATAAGAAAACATAGATACCAAGAAGGAGAGTCAACATTTCATGGAAAAATAAAAGGAAAAGGAAAAAAACCCACAAAATTAGACATATAAATATAATTGACGCCAACTACAGAAATAATTGGTGCATAAGTGAGCAGTGCCCTCACTTGCTTTGCAGCTTGTTGTGCTGTGAGGGCTTGTTTGCATCAGTGATGCTGAGGGCTAAGCTATCGGTAGTTTAACTACTGGCAGGGTCTCCTAAGATGGGCAGGTCTCAGCTGAGATGCCACACCAAGACATACCATCCATCTGGGCGGCAGCAGCAGAATGGGACAGTGTTGGTGGTGGAGGATCAAATTTCTGTGACAAACGGCAACAACACTAAACTTAAACAGCGTGGAAGAAAGGCCTCGCAATCTACTTCTGTATCTTGCCATGAAAACCCAGTGGATAGTCACAACAAAATAAATTGCACTATAGTGCTGGAAGATGAGACCCCCAGGTCAGAAGGCACTCAACTAGCTACTGGGGAGGAGCTGAAGACTTTTCAGAGTAAAGCCAGCATTTATGATGTGGTTGGATCAAAGCCCTCGGGACGTCTGACTGCTGATGCAGCTGCGTATGAAATGAGAGTCAGAAGCTGCAAAGATGTCTTACATTGGGACATGGAACGTACGAAGCATGAGCCAAAGGAAGTTGAAGGTGGACATGAATGAAATGGAACGTGTACAACTTGATCTGTTGGGTGTCAGCGAACTGAAATGAACTAGCATTGGGCACTTTGCATTAGATGATCACATGGTCTACTATGCTGGAAATGAAAGATAAAGAAGAAATGGTGTTGCATTTATAATAAAAAAGAAACTTGCAAGAACTGTAATGAAATACAATGCAGTTAGTGAACGCTTAATCTCTATTCATCTACGAGGAATGGCTATCAACACAACTATAATTCAAGTATATGCCCCAACAGCTGCAGAAGAGGATGATATTGATGAGGTCTATGAACAAGTACAAACTGAAATTGACAGAACATGTAAGCAGGATATCCTGAAAGTCATGGGTGACTGGAACGCAAAGGTTGGCAACAAAGAAGAAGGCAAAATGGTTGGAAAATATGGACTTGGCAACAGAAATGTAGCTGGAGAAAGACTGATAGAATTCTGCAAGACCAAATGATCTATTCATCTCAAACACCTTCTTCCAACAACACAAGTGGTGACTGTACACATGGACTTTACCAAATGGATTGTACAAAAATCAAATTGACTACATCTGTGGAAGTCAATGATGGAAAAGATCTACAACATCAACAAAGACAAAACCTGGAGCTGACTGTGGTAAAGATCACCAACTACTAGTATGCAAACTCAAGCTAAAGTTGAAAAAGAGCAAGCCACTCATCAATGTAGCAAAATATGACCTTGATACATACCACTGGAATTTAAAGACTGCCTGCAAAATCGATTTGCTGCTTTAGATACAAATGACAGAGCTCCAGAAGAATTATGGAATGACATCAAGAAGGTTGTGTTGGAAGAAAGCGTGAAGTCTGTACAAAAGGTGAAAAAGCAAAAACGGCCAAAATAGATGACGGAAGAAACTCTGAAAATTGTCCAGGAATGCAGAGAAGCTAAAGCCAGAGGAGAAAGAGAGGCAATTGCAGAACTCAGATTTCCAACATGCAACAAGACAAGGAAAAGTACTACAATGATGCATGCAAGGAAATAGAAGTAGAAACTATTAGAGGAAGAACAATAATCGGCTTTCCTAAAGCTACGAAAATTAAAGAAAAAATTCCAACCTTGAATTAGAATGCTATAAGATGTTCAAGGTTCTATGTTGAATGGAGTGGAGGAGTAGCCTAGTGGTTAGAACACTGGCTTGGTAACCAAGCAACCAGGGTTCAATTCCCACTAGCACTCCTTGTGGCCTTGGGCAAGTCACTTAACCCTCCATTGCCTCGGAAGAAAGGCCTGGCAATCTACTTCTGGTGACACTAACAAGAAAACCCAGGAGCCTCTGGGTCACAAGGAGTCAGGACTGACTCAAAAGCACACATTGCATTTTTGCATGTTGAATGATGCTGAGAAGATCAAGAAAAGGTGGAAAGAATATATGGAGTTTTTATATAATATAAACAGCCGTTTCAACCTGCACCTTATGATCCAGAACCATTGATGAAGAAAGAAGAAGTTGAAACAGCATTGAAAGCCTTATCAAAGAACAAAGCACCAGGCATTGATGGTATTCCCATAGAAGAATTACAGCCATCTGCTGAAGCTGTTACCATACTTACAAGACTCTGCCAGGAAATTTGAAAGACAACATCATGGCCAACTGACTGGAAAATATGTGTTTATACCAATACTAAAGAAAGGTGATCAAACTGACTGGAAATTATCACACAATCGCTCTGATCCCACATGCCAGAAAAATTCTACTGAAGATTATTCACAGATACTACAACCATACCTGGAACAAGAACTACCTGACGTGCAAGCAGGGCTCAGGAAAGGGCGAGGAACGAGAAACATCATCGCGGATATGAGATGGATCCTTGAAAAGACTAAAGAATAGCAAAAGGATATCTGTTTGTGCTTTATTGACTACAGCAAGGCTTTTGACTGTGTAAACCATGAGAAACTCTGGGCCACATTAAGAAGCATGGGTATACCAGAACACCTGATCGTTCTCTTGCACATTCTGTACATTGAACAACAAGATGCAACAATTCGAACAGAACAAGGAGAAACAGAATGGATTAAAATCAGCAAAGGTGTACAACAAGGCTGCATCCTTCCCCTTACCTGTTTAATTTATATGTAGAACAAATCATTATAGAAGCAGGATTGTATGAAGACAACAGAGGTATGAAGATTGGTGGAAGACTCATCAAGAACCTTCGCTATGCTGATGATACCACATTACTAGCTGAAAATGAAGATGATCTGAAACATTTGCTTCTCAAGATCAAGGAACATAGTCTTAAAATGGGCCTGCACCTTAATGTAAAGAAGACAAAGATCATGACAAGTGGCAAAATCAATAAGTTCATCATTGATGGAGAAGAAATTGATATCATGGACAACTTTAATCTACTTGGATCAACTATCAATAAAGATGCAACATGCAGTCAAGAAATCCGATGACGCATTGGACAGTGAAAAAGATAGACAGGAAGAAAATCGATGCCTTTAAATTATGGTGTTGGCGGTGAATACTGTGTATACCATGGACTGCTTGAAGAACAAACCAGTCAGTACTAGAGGAGATCAAACCTAAGCTTTCTTTAGAAGCACAGATGACAAGACTTCGACTTTCATACTTTGGACACATCATGCAAAGAGAGAGATCATTAGAGAAAGACATCATTTTTCCTAGTTGATATAGCTTACCTTCTTTATTCCAAGTTCTATAACCCCTGTTATTTGTAAAATGCATAACAGATATCTGTATGTATATGTTTGTTTCATGTAAACCGCGCTGATGACAATAGTGCGGTATATAAGAGAAGTTAATAAATAAATAAAATAAAATAAAATCATGCTTGGCAAGATAGAAGGTCAACGCAAAGGAGGAAGGCCAGCAATGAGATGGATCGATACATTAACAGCAGCTACGGGTGCCAGTCTCTCAACAATGAGCCACTTGAATGAAGTCCAAACACATTTTAGGACAGCTATCCAGAGGGTCGACATGAGTTGACACCGACTCGACGGCACTTAACAACAAGAAGTGAGCCTTGAACTGGTGGTAAGGTGCATATCCGGAGAAGCATACTTACAATTGTAATGGCAATCAATGGATTATGATAAAATAAGCTTAAAATCTTAAAAAGGATATAAAAGTTTTTTTACACTAGGGGGTCATTTTAAAAGGCTTAGTCGTGATTTAGGATGTCTGAGGATGTGCACGTGGTTGTCAAAATTATGGAGACGTCTCTGAAGCTTTTCCAAAAATGACATTTACAGACATCTCTGGTGCAGGGACATCCAAGTAGGCAAGGTGGTATGGTGTGGGCATGTCTGGGGAGGGGCAATAGACTTACATGTCTCTGTTCGATTTCAGCAATGATGGGGATGTCTGCAGGCATATCCACATTAAGACCTGCTGCAGGCACGAATAGGAATCAGAAAAATGCTTCCTTGGCCTTAAAACATCCAGAGTGTAGAGTTAAGTGACTAGTCTTTGATCACAAATACCCCCACTGGGATTTGAACCCTGGGCACCCTGCTCCCAACCCACTACTTTAACCATCATACTATTAGATGTCCATAGTCTGAGATGTTATTCTGAGGATGTCTACGTAGACGTCTCTATAAACATCCACATCAGGCATGTTTCTTTTTTGAAATTGTCTTTTTATTCATTTACAATAATAACCACATACAACCCCTTTGCCCCTAACCCCCAGAGACATTGGTTTCAATACTCATATAACATCAGACTATTTACATCAGTTCAGTAACATTTCCCTCTAGAATTGCCTCTCCCCTTATTTCCTCCCCCTCCCCTCCCCATCCTCCTATTCCCACCCCATTCCCCACCCTCATAGCCCACTTCCCCATTACTCTTCTCGCCCCTCTACTTTCTGGGGTTCCTCTGATCCCACTCGGAACCATTAATGCAACAAAGCAATACTTTAGAAGCGCTCTTAAAAGCGATAACCTCTATTACACCCTTAAGTGTGCCCGCTTCCACTCTTGGGACCAGTGCCATACTTTTGTAAAGGACTCCAGCTTGTGATGCTTATTTGCCACAATCTCAGACATTCTGTATATAAAATCCAATTGCTTGAGTTATCATACGTCTTGTGGGAAACTCGGGGCGCTTCCACCACACCGCAATCTCCATTCTCACTGCTATCACACAGAAACCCAGAAATTTGCCCCTTTCCCCCCTCCCATCCCTCCTGCGCTTCATTCAACAGCACTTGCTCAGGCATCAATTGCACTTGGACCCCTGTTATCTCTTTATATAGACACTTAAGCTTTCCCTAGAGCTGCTGTGCATTGGGGCAGTCCCACAACATGTGTTTCAGGTCCCCCACCATCCCACACCCTTTCCAGCATTCAGCTCCATACTTTTGTTTATGGCATGTAATTACTAGGGGTCCAATACATTCTCAAGCACACCTTCAAACTATTTTCCAGCAGTATGGTCCCCGGTGCTAAGGATCTAGAGGTAAAAAAACAGAAGAGACGGTCCCAACTAAAAAGTAAAGCTATTCATCAAATCGATACTCATCGAAGCTTCTAACAAAAGGGAGTAAGGGCCAGTATTACTGGTCCAAAACGTGGCATGTCGTTGGTACTGGACAGTGATCCAACACAGTTTATTTGATTACAGACAATGTGGTTATAAAATAAGTGCCATCTTATTAAAGTGATATATAATACACAAAGTAAGCACTTTTTCACATTTAAATATTCTTTTCCAAATTAAAAGGGAGCAGCTACGGCGAGCGGGTAAATGTTTGTTGGAAGCTCTGACAAATACTGATTTGATGAAAAGGTTCTAGTGGTAGCATAGATAGTCTCCCATCGGGACCTCTCCCACTTCCCCAGTATTTCCCTCTCCCAATGTTGAATGTGGAGAGGAGCATTCGCATCCCCACCCTGCCAGCAAGCACCGATGCAGAACTGCCAGATTATTTAGCTGCATTTATATCCCGCTTTTCACTGGGTCAAGGCGGTTGGGGGATACGAGACATATACACTAATACTTACAGGGAACATGGGCAATGGAGGGTTAAGTGGCTTGCCCAAGACCACAAGGAGCACCTGCGGGACTAGAAACCCCAGTCCTTCCGGCCCAAGGTTGCTGTCCTCTAGTGGGATTTGAACCACCGACCTTCCGGCCTGTAGTACCTTGCCCTAACCACTAGGCCACTCCTCTTTCACCTTTCTCAAAAATGTGCAGGCCACATTGTCCATTCGCCGAGATACCACCCCATACCATGACCGATGGTGGGTGTTTGATTGTGTACTTTGGATTTAGTCTCTCGCCTGCTGGTCGACAGGCGTAGTTGTAACCACTCCCACGTACTTGTTGAAATGTATTTTCATCTGTGAACATTACCCTCTCCCACCATATTTGTCTTTCATCTTGCTACAAAACTGTATGCGGGCAGCAATTTGTTTCCTGGTCATCATAGGCTTCTTGGCAGGTCTTCTGGCCAGGAGTTTGAATTCATCCACAAGCCGTCATCGGACAGATCTGGCACTTATCTTTATTCCTTGATCATTAGCTAACTGAGCCACACGTTGAGATGAAGTATGTGGACTAGATGTAATAATGCTTTTGAGGAATCAGTCATCTTGTCCAGTAGTTATCCGTCTGCGCCCACATTTCGAACGACGTGTACGGCCACCTGATTTCAGAACATTCTGAACTGCACACCTTGATATATGCAAATGTTCTGCAATAGCACATAGCGAATATCCTTCAGCATGGAGTGTGACAACTTGTCCCTTTACAAAGTCATTAATATCGCACTTTCTACCCATCTTGATTGTATATTTCACATGTAACTTTCAATCTTTTCCTTGTTGTAAAAATTCAAAACTTCATCCAAGAAACTTACTACAGAGTGTAAGCAAACTAAAATGGATGCCAGACGCATGGTGTGACTAATCGCCATGCTGATTAAATAAGTAAGCACATGTGACATCTCCACAGTACATTATTTAACAATAAATTGTAGAAAAAGATACCTGCCTTAATTTTTTGGCCACTACTATATGTGTTTGAGAACTGTCTACATATTCTTGTAATGTTGGGTTCTAGGGACTGATTAGGAATGGTGTTCAGTTGTTGGGGTATTGGGAGGGAGGAGTCAATGTGGAGGGTAAAGAAGTGAATCTTGAGGAGTCTGTGGAAAGTTAGGAGGTCCATGGTGTCTCTTATGTTGGCTGGGAGGGAGTTTCAGATAGTTGGGGCATAAATTTTAAGGCTCTGGCACGAGCCTGTTCGGTACTCTTTATTATAGCTTGGGGGGTGATCTGTGTATTCATGATGGAGATTCTCCGTGATCTGTTTGATTGTTGTAGTGTAATAAGGGAGCGGAGGTGGGTGAATGACTGATGGTATAGGGCTTTGTAAGTCATTAGCAGGACCTTGTAGAGTATTCTGCTTTGCAGGGGGAGCCAGTGGAGGTGTCTGAGGATGGGAGTGATGTATTCGTACCTGGATGTGTCTGTAATAGTTCTTGCGGCTGTATGAATAGCCGTTTGAAGGGGTTGAAGCGTTGATTTTGGGAGTCCGTGATATACTGAGTTGCAGTAGTTGGCATGGGGTGTTGTGAGGGCTTGAAGGGCTGAGTGGAAGTCTGATGGGGTGAGGAGAGGACGGAGGTGCTGTAGCATGCAGGTTTTGTAATAAATTGCTCTTGTTGAATTCACAATTTGAGACTTCAATGTGAGGTAGCTGTCAAGAGTGATTGCCAGGTATTTTACTTCTGGTTTGATTTGAATTTTGGTGCTGTTGAGGGTGATGGAGGTGGCGGGGGTGGGGGGGGGGATGAAGGAGACGTTCCTGGTGATGAGTAGGGCTTCTGTTTTCTGCAGGTTTATGGATAGGTGATTTTTGGATAGCCATTGTGAGGCATCTGAGAAGCATTGTTGGAGTACGTGGCATGATGGGTTATTGAGGTTGTTTGTAGAGCATAATGTCATCTGCGTAAAGATGGTAGTTGATGTTGTGTGTTTGGATGATGTTCCAGAGGGGTTGCAGGTAGATGTTGAAGAGGAGAGCAGAAAGAGTGGAATCTTGAGGGACACCTTGGGTTTGAATGTATGGGGTTGATGATAGTGACCCAATTCTTATTAGCTGAATTCTGTTGTGGAGGTAGTTTTCGAACCATCTTAATACGGTGCCCTGTTTTCCGATTGACTGTAGGCACTGTAGGAGGGTATTGTGGTTGATGGTGTCGAAGGCAGCAGAAATGTCAAGGAATACCATGATGAATCCTTGGTGGATGTTCTACGTTCCCTTTATGAGGTTGTTGAGAAGCAAGATTAGAAGAGTTTCCACTCCGTGCTAAGATCAGAAGTCGTGCTGTTGAGGGTCGAGTGGGGCATGTGTGTCAAGGTGATCCTGTAGCTAGATTTGGACTGTTTTCTCTATTATTTTGGATAAGAACGGTAGGCTTGCAATAGGTCTTTAGGAGGATGGATCTGAGGGGTCAAGGTGGGGCTTTTTAAGGAGAGGGCGAATTGAGGAGGTTTTTAGGCTGGTTGGTAGGTAGCCATGTAGCAGTGAGCATTGGGTAAGCTTAGCTAGGAAATGTGCGAGGTTGGGTAAGGTGGCTTTGATCCAGCTGACTGGGCAGGGGTTGAGGGGGGAAGTGGTGGTGTTAAGTGATAAGATGATGTTTTGGATGTTTTCAGGTGAGGTGGTTTCAAATGTGGCTTGGTACATGATAGGGATGAGTAAAATTGAGCTGACAAATGAGGGTGGTGAGTCTCTAGAGAAGTAGTCTGCCAGCTGTTGAGGAGTGATGGGGCAGTTTGTTGCACTGTTGATGGGTGTAAAAGTGAGTTCTTTTACAAGTGTGAATAGTTCTCATGGGCGGTTGAGGGATCTTTACATTAGTTTTGTATGGTAGCTTTGTTTTGCGAAGTTGGTAGCTCAGTTGTACGCTCTTAGGAGGGTCATGTACTGAGTTTTATCTGTGGGTATTTGTAATTCTCTCCATCTGTGTTCTTGTTTTCTTAGTTGGATTTGAGCTTGTGGAGGTAGGGGGTGTACCGTAGAGTCCGTTTATGACAGGGTTGTGAGGATGGGCCGAGGATGGTAGAGAGGTCAGCGCCACCAGGAAGACTACTTTCTAGGAGAGGTGACGAAGCGAGCATGTCGCCATCGGCTCGAAGGACGGCTGTGTCAGCTGCATGAGCACGATGTTCAGGTCCCATTCCGTCGGTGGAGGCCAGACTGGGGGCTTGGAGAGTAAAAGGCCCCACATGAAGTGGAGACTAGTAGCTGGCCTGAAAGGGGTTAACCCTCAACGGGAAAGTGGTTGGCTGAAATGGTGCTCAGGTGAACCCTGACCGAATTGGATTTCAGTCCCACCTGCGAGAGGTGTAGGAGGTACTGGAGAACCCACTGGGTGTAACAGGAGAATGGATTGATCTGAAGCTCAGAGCACCAAACCGAGAAGCGCCGCCACTTGAGGGTGTGGGCCCATCTCGTCGAGTCTGTCCTTGATGCAAGCAGGACTTCCTCAATCTCCTCTGGGAGGTGCAGCGAGGCTAAAGAGACCCGTTCAGCCACCAGGCTGCTAGGGATAGCGAGTCCAGGTTCAGATGAAGCACCTTCTCTCTTCCTGCATCAGCAGACCCGGAGCACTGTCCAGGGGGACCAGGGGCTCTGACGAGAGTCAGAGTAGAAGCAGGAATGAAGGCTGTTGAGGCCACGAGGGAGCCACGAGGATCGCCAATGCTCGGTTCCGCTGAATCTTGTGGAGGGTCCTCACTATGAAGGGAGTGGAGGGAAACGCATATAGAAGTCTGGAGGCTACCCTGCTTGGGTGCGGTATAAGCCTGCAAATGCGGGGAAGCTTTGTATTCACCGGGCTGGCGAACAGGTCTATGGACAGAGTCCCCCAGCGGCGAAACAGGTGGAGAACCACCTCTGGACTCAGGCGCCACTCGTGCTGGTGGAGAAACCTGCTGAGCCTGTCCGTGAGGACATTGCCTTGGCCAGGAGGTAGACAGCTCTTAGGGTCATGCCCCAGCACACTGCGAAGGAGCAGAGGAGGACTGCCTCCCGACAGAGGCAGGATCCCATACCTCCTTCATTGTTTATGTAGAACATCGTGACCTTGTTGTCAGTCTGCATGAGCACTGACTTGTCTCACAAGTGGTGCTCGAAGACCTTCAAGGCCAACCAGACCACTCAAAGTTCAAGCAGGTTGATCTGCTGCTGGGATTCCTAAGGTGACAACCATCCCTGGGTACGGAGGTTGTCGCAGTGAGCTCCCCAGCCTGACAGCGAGGCTCCGTTGTCAAGATGAGCTCATGTTGCAGAGCCTAGAAAGGCATGTCCCATAGTAAACTTCGGAGATTCTGCCACCAATACAGCGAATTGGGTAGGCTGCGCAAGACCGAGATGGGATCCCAGAGCCGGCCCAAGGCTTGGGACCATTGCGCTCTGAGGCACCATTGTGCTGCTTGCATATACATGCGAGCTTGGGGAAAAACATGTACAGTCGAGGTCATATGGCCCAGAAGGCAGAGCATAACTCGCGCCAAGACCCTGGTTCGGTTTTGGATCTCGGCAGCCAGAGTGCGGAGGCAGTCCGCACGTGCTCGAGGGAGGAAGGCGGTCGCCCGTTCTGTGTCAAGCAGTGCGCCGATGAACTCCAGTGCCTGCACCAGTTCGAGGTGGGACTTGGAGTAGATGATCAGGAAACCGAGGCGCTCGAGTAGGATGAGAAGCGTTCGCGACACCGAGAGACATGCCTCCTCGGCCAATGCACCCGTGACGAGCCAGTCATCTAAGTAGGGTAGATGGATATGCCCTGCAGCTGGAGGTAGGCTGTGGCCGCCGACAGGCATTTGGTGAAGACTCGCGGGGCAGACGAGAGCCCGAAGGGGAGCACTCTGTACTGACACTGCTCTCCCTGCACCCTGAAATGCAGGTACTTCCTGTGCTTGGGGTGAACAGGGATGTGGGTGTAAGTGTCTCTGAGATCCAAGGAGCATAGTCAATCGCCCTGCCGGAGGAAGGGCAGCAAGAGGCCAAGTGATAGCGTTCTGAACTTTTCCCTCACCAGAAATTTGTTCAGGTTGCTGAGATCGAGGATGGGGCGCAGTCCCCCTGTCCTCTTCGGAACGAAAAAGTAACAGGAGTAGAATCCCCAACCTCAGAGATGCAGCGGGACCCTTTTGACTGCCCATTGACCGAGGAGGTTGTTCAATTCTTGCTTTAAGCAAGCCTGGTGTGAGAGAAGCCGAGTAGGCTCCGCTGGGGAGAAGGGAGGGGGGAGTCTGTCCAGATGGAGATAACCGTCCCGGAAGACCTGGAGAACCCAGATGTCCGATGTGATGACCTCCCACTCGGGGGCAAAAAGGGACAGACGTCCTTATACTGGCAGGAGCGCCACTGGAAGACGAGAGGCTATGCATTTGGCGTCAAAACCCCGGAGCTGGCTGGGGTGGAGCCGGTGGTTGGGTCTTGGACCCCTTAGGTTTCCGATGGCCCTGAGCTCTGTCCTTGCCATGGCTGCTGGGTGCAAGCACTGGGGCGGGCGGATAGGGTGGGTATTCCCGGTAAGGAAGCCCCTTCCTCTGAAAGAAGGGTTTCTTACTGTGCTGTTTCTTCCTTTGTGAGGTGGACAGGGATGGGTCAGAAGGAAGGTCCCGATGCGTGCATGTTTCAGGGGACATGTCCCCGTCCGATTCCCAGCCCGAGAGGTCCGAGAAGGACTCGAAGTTGGGCTGATCCTCACGTCCAGTGGCCAAGGCCTGTCTGGAGCTGGAGGCACTGACTCTGGAAGACCTAGCCCCCAAGGAATGGGACGGCGAGTGAGACCGGTGTCAAGGACTCTCATGAGGCCCGTGGCTCTCGGGGGTTTCCAAGGCAGTTTGAGCACACAGAAGGGACCCTCAGTATCGAGGCATGAGCCAGCTGTGCTGGACAAGAGTGCCTGCTGGGCAGCTAGGAAGGCAGAAACGCTGCACTCTAATGCCAGCATACGGGACTCCCACTTAGGAGTGAGTCCCTGGGACACCGACGCCGGGGTTACCAGGTCTGGTGTAGAGGAGGAGAGGGAGTCCTCACCGGGATGACCCTCAGGAGACCAAATGCCATTGCCTCGTCTGTGTCTGTACGAGGTACCTTTCGAGGCCACTTCTTGTCCGACTCTCGGGAATGCCAGGTAGGACTAAGGGAATGAGCGCGAGACCACTCATGCTTATCCAAAGCCCCCAACAGCGTCTTCGGGGTCTTCTTTTTTTGCCATTCCACCTCAGGCGAACCCTGGTCAGAGTGATGCCTGGGATGCAGAGTCACTGCGGGGGACCCAGCAAGTGGTGGATCGGTGGAGCGGGGTGCTACCGGGGACTCCGGGTATGACTTACAGAAAATGTCATCTGACTTTTGCTTACGGCTTTGTAAGGCCTTAGCGGTGTCTGTGAGTGACATGTTTTTGGAGCATCTGTCACTTTTTTTGAAGCCAGTGGCCATGAGGGCAAAAAGAGCCCCTGTGAAGTTGAATGCCCTCGAGGCCAGCGGTTAGAAAAGGGCGCAAAATGGGCCCAAAGTAAGAAAAAACAGAAGAAAGGACCGGTGCAACTGGAAAAAAGGCCAAAAAGAGAGAAACTTTTTCCAAGGGATGAGGACGTGCATCAGAAGGGCTCTGCGGAAAAAGGGAGACTGAGCAAGATGGCACACTTGGGCAGGAAGAGGACCACGCATGCGTGGCAGCAATCCCAATGGCGTTCTTTGAAAGCTGGGGAATTGCTCAGCGTGGGCTCCATCAGTGTCGACGTCACCAATAAGTGAGGACTGACTTCCTGCTTGTTACGGGCAGAATGGGTGTTATTTTGTTCTATACTGAACATTGTAAAATGGGATGCTTGTTATGAAGGTACCACCATCTTGGCAAGTATGCAAATTAAGTCTTGCAAAGGATTGTGGTTATTGAAGTCCATTCACACAAAAGCATGCCTTTTAAAAATAAATGAAAACTCTTGTAGTTGGTCGAGTGTAAGACAACTACAAGAGTTATTTATAGGGTGATTATTCCACATACAGATATGCTTGGTAACAACATCCGGATATCTTCTCCAGGGTTTTCAACAGAAATAAGGCAACTGAAATATCTTATGCAAATGAGAATCAAAGTCCTTTATGGAACAGAAAGGCTCCTTTCAGCCACTGCTAATAAGCTCCTTAGCAGTGCTGGGGAAAGACAAATCAAAGAGGGAAACTTCTTTATACAAAAATAATGCTCACTTTCTTCATGCAGAAAATAACTTTTAAACCTCACGTGTGCACAGCTTGTGCTGGGGCTCTTCTCCACCAACAGGTGACACTTAACTGCAATCAGTAGCTTGATTTCAGCACACGTGCAAAAACTTTCTCTAAAGCTTTTTCTTTTCAACAAAACTTTATGGGAAGCCCACATTTAGAATGTTCCCTTTTGATGTTTTCTCTTATAGTTAGGACTTTCCTAAAATAACAACCTACTCAGAGAACAATCCATATAATTATCTTCTGTATCAGATATTAAACCTTGCTCTTGAAATTGCATACATTCAGATTCTCCGTCTGGCTCAAAGGGTTTTTGGAACTGACCTCTACAAGGAGAGAAACTGTTTCCCTGCTGTTTGCACTGCTCAAAGCTAGAGAAACGTTCACAGTTCTTACCTGAATCCAGGCAAGCTTCAGGCTGCTTCTTCTGGTATTATGGCCAGTATGCAATAGAGCTTCTGTGTCCTGTCCTCCAGTTGGTATCTCTGGACCTCAGGATCTTTTCTCCAGACATCCTCCAAGAGGTATTTGGGCTCCTTGGCTGCAACAGACCTCTTCCTAGGTGTTGCTTGAGGGTCCCTGGCTGTGGATTTACAGACCTCTGGCTTTCTCCAGTCCTCTGATGGATCTTTCCCCCAGGAATCTCTCCAGGCATAGGTATTTCTCTGAGCTCCTCTCTTGGACCATCTGCTTCCTTGTCCTTGTTCCCTCTGGTTGTTCTTCCTTCTGTTCTGGTTCCAATTCTCCTCTCACTGTCTCCCTGAAGATTCCCCTTGCACTCTTCAGGTGTTTTGGATTAAGCTTTCTCCTGGAGGCTGTTTGATTAGGGATGACATAATGCTCTCTCTGATTAGACTCATGCTTTTCCACCCTAGCTCCCCTAGGGACTTTCTGCATACTAGTGCATTCTGGATGATGTAGTCTTTTAGGGAAACAAGCTGTCTTATTTCTATAACCTGCTAGCACAGGTCCCGTAATCAGAGTAAATTCTCCTCTTTTGTCATTTCTCCCTGAGCTTTGATAAGCTTACTTATCACAGCGTGCATTGATGAGGGCGCAGTTGAGGGGTACTGGAGTAATGGGCTGGGTTCTGGTGGGGGATAGGGTGTTGTATGCTGATGGTAAAGAGTAGTTACTCACCTGTAACAGGTGTTCTCCAGGAGCAGCAGGAATCATTCCTCACTTATGGGTGTCATCGACGCCGATGAAGCCCCAGCGGAGCATTTCCCCAGCTTTCCATGAAAGCCTTTGGGAATGCTGGCACACATGCGCGGTTCCCTTCCCGCCTAAAGGTGCCATCTTACCTCAGTCAAATGACATAGTTAAGAACAGCACACAAAAATGTAAAAATTAAGCTATGTACAACTGCAACTCCAAGGGGAGGAGGGAGGGTAGTGAGGACTGATTCCTGCTGCTCCTGGAGAACACCTGTTACAGGTGAGTAACTACTCTTTCTCCAGGACCAAGCAGGAAGTCAGTCCTCACTTATGGGTGACTCCCCAGCTCTGGGCTACCAGGAACCCAGGCTGAACAGGAGAACTCCCTCTAGTCTCAGCAACACAGAAAAGGCTTTTCAAGGACACACCCTCCACAGGTAGCCCAACCAGAGGGCAGGAGGGCAGGAGTTGCCTAGACCTCAAAGAGATTCCGGAGTACTGCTTGGCCAAAAGCACTGTCCCTACGGGACTCCCTCTCCAGACAGTAGTGGGCTGCAAATGTCTGGCTTGAAGACCAAGTAGCAGCCCTGCAGATGTCTTGCAATGGAACAGAGCGGAGGTGAGCCACTGATGCAGCCATTGCCCTCACACGGTGGGCCGTGACCCTAGCCTGCAAAGGAAGGTCAGCCGCCTTGTAAGCCCAGGTGATACAGTCAGCCACCCAGATGGACAAGGTACGCTTGGACACAGGCCTCCCCAAGTTATTGGGGTCAAAAGAAAGGAAGAGCTGAGAAGCCCTCCTGTGACCTTGTGTACATTCAAGGTAGAAGGATAAGGCCCTCCTAGAGTCCAAGGTATGGAGAACTGTTTCAGCCTGACTTGCATGAAGCCTAGGGAAGAAAGTAGGAAAAACCACCTCCTGGTTGAGGTGGAAAGAGGAGACAACCTTAGGAAGGAACTTAGGGTGAGTCCTGAGGACTAACCTGTTCTTATAGAACCTGGTGTAAGGCCTATCACAGACCAAGGCCTGAAGCTCACTCACTCTCGTAGCCGAAGTAAGGGCTATCAGAAAGAGAGTCTTCCAGGAAAGGAAGCGTAGAGGGCAAGTAGCCATAGGCTCAAAAGGTGGGCGAGTCAGCTGCTGCAAGACCACATTCAGCTCCCACTCAGGAGCAGGAGGACGTATGGGAGGTTTGAGCAGAAGCAAGCCTCTGAGAAACCTGGACACCAAAGGGTACACAGACAAGTAATGGCCCTCAACTAGTGAGTGGTGAGCTGCTAAAGCAGAGAGGTGGACCCGAACAGAGTTGGACTTGAGACCTTGATTGGACAAGTGCAGCAGGTACTGAAGCACTACTGACACAGTACAGGAGAAAGGATCCTCAGCACGTAGCTGACACCACACAGAAAACCTCTTCCACTTGAGAGCATAGGTTTTCCTAGTGGATTGTTTTCTGGAGGCTAGGACAACCTCCTCAATTTCGGTAGGCAGGCCCCAGGGAGCCAACACTACCCTTGCAGCCTCCATGCCATCAGATGGAGAGCTTTGAGATTGGGATGCAGCAGGGAGCCCTGATTCTGAGAGAGAAGGTCGGGCTGCAACCCCAGAGGCAGAGGTAGATCCACTGCCAGTTGAAGCAGGAGGGGGAACCAAGGCTGCCTGGGCCACCTGGGAGCTACCAGGAGGACAGAGGCTCTGTCTCAGAGAATCTTGAACAGTGTTCGGGCCACCAGAGGGGTGGGAGGAAACGCATAGAGTAGGCCCTGATTCCAGGGAATCAGAAAAGCATCTGCTGCCACCCTCAGAGGATGCGGTTGCCTGGAGCAGAACCTTATGATAGTCACTTCTTTGAGCTTATATAACAATATACAAAAAAGTTAATTTTTCAGCTCAATTGTAAACTAGGAGTTCTAGATAATGTTCATTAATGCTAAACCAATACTAAAATACCCACTATCTGGATGCAACAAGGTCTCAGACTTATATGAGGCATTAAATCAGCCAGGCTTGCTGGAATGAAAATTGCCTTCTTTTGCATCAACGACCTTCATTAATCATGCATCCTCATGGTATTTCTTATTTTTTCATATCTTTTTCTTTTTCTCTCTTTTTTCTTTTTTTCTTATTTTCTTATTTATTTTCTTCTATTCCTTTCTAAAAATGTGTATCAATCATAGTTGTGTGATTCTTCAAAACATATTGTCTCCCAATCATTCTGTAATATCTCAAGCATATAAAAGGGCGTTATATAACCATCGGGAGTTTTTAATCTCGGATTCACAGCACCATAGACCAACTGTAGATGATCAACAAATTAACTTTATAACGTCATATTCCCCACTTAGCTACAAAATACAGAACATTTTAAGACGCCATACAAATGTATTACAGCACACTCAGGGATTGGAAGATAAGCATGTTCGCTGTGTTTGGAAAAGACACCGTAATTTTAAAGAAATTCTCAGCCCGACAGAGCTCAGATCTCCTCTCCCTGAAAATATTACAACTGCCTTGGGCCATCGAAAATGTACAGGCTGTAGTATCTGCTCTGTTACTTTAGAGCTTTCTATCTTTAATTATGGAGGAAAAGATTATCGGTTGAAAAGTTCTACTACTGTCAATTATTATATGTTGGTAAAACCATTCGCTCACTGCAAATCAGGATGCAAGAACACCGTAGCAGACTGAAATGTCAAAGAAGAGAAGCCCCCATAGTTGAACACTGTCTTCAAGCGCATCATAATTTTCAAGATCTCCGTTGTTTTATTATTGAACAAGTAAATAGTGGCTTAGGGGCCGTACAAGAGAGCAACAATTTCTATATCAAGAACAACGGTGGATTTTCCTCTTATCGACAGTGCACCCAAAAGGTTTAAATGCTCAGATAGATTGGCACCTGTGCAAGTAAGTTAATGGCCAGGGCCCCTTTAATTGAAATCCTCCTTAATGCATTTTCTCTATAAAAGCTGAGGGAAGTGGATAGTCCGCATGCGTGGCGTTTTTTGGTGCCATGAGAATGATAGAAGCGTAAGCTGAGAAAAGTAAGGTAACCGATTTCTGACAGTTCTTAATAATTTAGGAACATGTATGCAATGGAGTTCTGAAAGCAAAATGCTAGTTGGTCTTTTAATTTCTTTCTAGTCCGTGTAGTTTGAAGAACATGGTCTGAGGTCTGTATTACAGCTCCCCTGAGGAAACGAACAGTGAAACGTGCAAGCGCTTTTGCTAGACGTTGGGAACCTCTACAGCATGGCGATATCATACAGGCCATTATAAGCTTACAGTCTCTGACGAAGTCCACAGATAAGCATTGTCTTTCGTAAAGTATTTTCAATAGAGAATAATCAGAAAGTTTACCTTTCTCTATAGTGACGATAAAGCTGGTTGATGTTATGAGAATGATTGGGAGACAATATGTTTTGAAGAATCACACAACTATGATTGATACACATTTTTAGAAAGGAATAGAAGAAAATAAATAAGAAAATAAGAAAATAAGAAAAAAAGAAAAAAGAGAGAAAAAGAAAAAGATATGAAAAAATAAGAAATACCATGAGGATGCATGATTAATGAAGGTCGTTGATGCAAAAGAAGGCAATTTTCATTCCAGCAAGCCTGGCTGATTTAATGCCTCATATAAGTCTGAGACCTTGTTGCATCCAGATAGTGGGTATTTTAGTATTGGTTTAACATTAATGAACATTATCCAGAACTCCTAGTTTACAATTGAGCTGAAAAATTAACTTTTTTGTATATTGGAGCTGAACCTTGCAGCTGGTTGTTCAGTGGACTGGCAAACAGGTCTGTGGAGGGAAGTCCCCATCTCAAGAAAATCTTTTGAACCACTAAAGGATGTAGCTGCCACTCGTGTGGTTGCAGAATCCTGCTCAATCTGTCGGTCAGGCAATTCTCCTGGCCTGGAATATAGACTGCTTTGAGGACCATGTTGTGTTTCAGGGCAAAGGAACAGAGGTCCTGGGCCTCCTGACAAAGGGGCTGGGAACCAGTCCCGCCTTGTTTGTTCACATAGAACATGGCTACCTGGTTGTCTGTCTGGATCAAGACAGACTGTTGTGCCAGGGAAGCAGCAAAGGCCTTGAGTGCCAAGCGGATAGCTCTGAGTTCCAGGAGATTGATCTGCTGGGACGCCTCCCAAGGAGACCACAGGCCCTGGGTGCACTTGTCTAGGCAGTGTGCTCCCCAGCCCTGTAGAGAGGCATCGGTGGTCAATACCACTGTATGAAGTGGCATCTGAAAGGGCACCCCTACCAGCAGATTGGGGGGGGTGCAACCACCATTTGAGGGAGGTCAGGAAATGGTGGGACACTCTGATCCTGTCTCTGAGGCTGCCTGAGGCCTGTGACCACTGAGTCCAAAGGCACCACTGGGCAGGTCTCATGTTGAACCTGGCATTGGGGGTTACCTGAACTGTCGATGCCATGTGGCCTAGAAGCCGGAGACAGAGTCTGGCGGAGACCAGGAACCTGTGCAGAAACTTGTTTGCGAGGTCCATGAGCCTTTGTGCTCGGTCCACTGGTAAGAATGCTCTTGCCAGCTGAGAATCCAACCGTGCTCCTATGAACTCCAAGTTCTGGGAGGGGAGCAAAGTGGACTTTGCGAAGTTTATGACAAAGCCCATCTTTTGGAGCAGTTCTATTGTCCTGGAGGTGGCCTGCTGAACTTCCAGGCAAGTCTGGCCTCTGATGAGCCAGTCGTCTAGGTAAGGAAACACAAAGATGCCCTGATTTCTCAGGTAGGCTGCTACCACTGCCAGGCACTTGGTAAACACTCTGGGAGCGGAGGTCAGGCCAAAAGGCAGAACTCTGTACTGATAATGGTTTCCTCCCACAATGAACCTGAGGTACTTTCTGTGGTCTGGATGAATAAGGATGTGAGTGTATGCATCCTTTAGATCTAAAGAGCATAGCCAATCTCCCTGCTGGAGGTAGGGCAGAAGTGTTCCAAGAGTAAGCATCTTGAACTTTTCTTTTACCAGAAACTTGTTCAGGTTTCTGAGATCCAAAATGGGTCGAAGACCACCGGTTCTTTTTTGTATTAGGAAATACCTGGAGTAAAACCCGTGACCTTGGAAGTGGGGAGGCACAGGCTCCACCGCCTTGGTCCACCAACAGACCTTGGAGATCCTGTAGGAGAAGGTCTGTATGCAGGGGAGGCCTGAAAGGTTCCCCTGGGAAGTGAGATGGAGGTAGTTGGTGAAAGTGCAGGGCATAGCCTCGACTGACTATGTTCAGCACCCAACTGTCCTGGGTGATCAAGGGCCACTCGTGGGCGAACAAGGCTAGGCGGCCTCCTGTGCAGGGCTGGGTCTGCAAGGGAGGGATGGCTACACTCAAGGAGTCAAAACCCCCCACCCTGCTGAGTGGAAGCAGGGGCTGCAGGTTTGGGGGTCCTCTGCCTACGGGCCCCATTACCCTGGCCCTTGGCTTGCTGACCCTGAGGGGCAGCTTAGGCAGCCGGATATTGTGGGTACTGTTTGTAGGCAGTTCCCTTCCTCGGGTAATAGGACTTTTTACCCGAGCCCTTCTTCTTATGAGAAAGGGCAGAGGTCTTTCTCGACAACCTTGTCCTGGTGAGGTGCTCAGTCTCGAGCTGTGTGGCCTTCTCGGCCACAGGCTTGCCAAAAAGGTTTTCACCTCGGCCAGGGACATCGACCAACTTGTCCTGAACCCATGGCTCGAGGTCCGATGACTGCAGCCACGCCTAGCGTCGAGCCGCGATGCTGGCAGACGCTACTCGGGCCGAAGCCTCGAAGCCATCGTAGGCAGCGCGGGACATGAACTTAGAGCATTCCCGTATTCTCGAAGACAAGGACTTAAAAATCTGCAAGGGTTCCCTGGAGAGACCAGCAGAGAATCCGGCCAACTCCTTGGCCAGATCCCGCAAATACATGCCCATGTACAGCTGGTAAGTCTGGACACGGCAAGCAAGCATCGAGCCCTGAAAGCACTTTCTACCGACGCCATCTAGGCTTCGGGCTTCCCTACCGGGAGGCACCGCAGAGTGCATCTTCTGACTCTTCAGACGATGCATGGCCGATTCCACAACCATGGAATGGTGTGGTAGCTGTGCTTTCTGGAAGCCAGTACTCTTCCGGAGCCGATAGATGGAATCAACTCGCTTGCTCAAAACCGGTGCCGAGGCCGGTGCCTCCCACATCCGGAAGAGGAGCCGTTCCAGCATTGGAGGAACCGGGACAGTAAAGGCCTCCTTCGGAGGAGAGTCATACTGCAGAGCATCGAGCTCCTCGGCTCGAGGCTCTTCCTCGGGGTCAGCCGGGATAGCCAGGGCAGCGGCCATATCCCGGATAAACTCCGAGAACCTAGTATCCTCCAGAGGGGATCTACTCCGGGGTTCAGACTCGGGTGAGTCCGAAGGGACACACTGAGTCTTGAAAGTGTTAGGAGACTCCTCGTCTTCTGTCTCCCAAGCAGACTCGTCTGATGACGAGTCGAGGTCCGACCCCGCGGGGCCTCTAGGCACCCGCCCCGACGCCGGCGGCACCGGCGTCGAGACCCTTGGTCCCGAATGGGAGGTCGAGGGAGACCTCGACCGAGGACGACCTTGAGCCGCAAGGGACTCTAGTATCGGCTCGGTCTCCGGGGTCGACTTCGAAGTTGATGTCCCGGTGGTCGGGGCAGATGCGCCAGACAGGCTGGCCATCAGCGCCCGCTGCTGATCCATGAAGGCAGACATTCTGCTCTCCAAGGCAGTCAACCTGAGGCTCAGCTCGGGTGACGCAGCAGTCCCTAACTCGGGCCCTGGTGGTGCCGGGCCCGACGTCAGTACTCGGGGAGGCGAGTCCATGAGGACAACAGGATTTACGTGTCCAGCAGACTCCGGTTCTATACGAGGAACTTTGGTTGGCTTCTCCTGGTCCACGGGCCCGGGACGACTGTCAGGGGTCTTAGACCTGGACCTCGAGGGCCCAGGGACCTCCTCCGATGCCGCCCTTGCGAGCCGCTTCTTCCTCTTACGTTCCCGGTCGGGGGACCCCCTGTCCGAGGAGCTCCGACGCCTCTCGGGATTGGAATCCCGAGATGTCGAAGCCTCAGACGAGGTCCGGGCCCGGGCAGAGGCCAAGTCCGAGAAGAGCCTTTCACTTTGCTGCTGACGACTTCGGAGTGCCTTGGAAGACATCTTTCCACATGGCCCGCACGACTTAGGATTGTGGTCGGGGCTGAGGCACCGAAGGCAGCAGTCGTGTGTGTCGGTGAGAGACATCAGTTTCTTACACCGATCACACTTTTTGAAACCGCTGGAAGCCATCGGGGAAAAAAGGGTCCCTGTGAGGTCAAAGGACCGGCCTTCCAGGGAAAAAGAAAAAAATTTTTTGGCGCGAACGCCTAGCCACTAAGGGCAAAAACCGAAAAAGAAAAAAGGGATTCGATACCGGTGTACCGATCCCGGCGGGAGGGGAACCGACATCGAATCCGAGAAAAAAATAGCGAAATAACGCCAAGAAAAAATTCTCTTATCCGGGAAAAACAGGATGGGCTTCACATAAAAAAAAGAGACTGAGGTAAGATGGCACCTTTAGGCGGGAAGGGAACCGCGCATGCGTGCCAGCATTCCCAAAGGCTTTCATGGAAAGCTGGGGAAATGCTCCGCTGGGGCTTCATCGGCGTCGATGACACCCATAAGTGAGGACTGACTTCCTGCTTGGTCCTGGAGAATAAGGTGTTTTGTGTTGCGGGAGCAGAGGGGAGGAAGGCTAGCTATTATGTTGAAGGGGGGAGGGGTGATGTTGATGAAGGTAGCAGGGGTGTTTGGGTGGTGATGTAGGAGAGAATTTGTAGTGTAAGGTAGGATAAGTAGGGCTAGCAGGGAGTAGATGAGGTTGTATAGTTGTAACATGTTATTGAGTGGGGTGTCGAGTTTGTGTCTGGTAGTTGTAGTATGGCGAGGTCTGGGTGTCTATTTTATTTGGTTGGTCAGTTTTCTGTAGAACTCCTTATTATGTGTGTATTTATTTGATTTTTGGTATTGAAAAGAATTACTTTCAGGAGGATGTCAGTTAGAGCTGTGAGGAGGTATCAATTGTACTTTGATGTCACCTGCTATTGATCTTGTTTACTTGGTATGAGAGTTTGAGTACAAGATACAGAATACATAACACAGTTTGATGTAAGTCACTGCAAGATACTGCCCAGCAACAACAATGTGTGAATCCTTGTTGTTGCTGGGTAGTCTGACTGGGTAGTCTTTATCTTTATCATTATCTTTATTTAATATTTGATAAACCGCTTAGGCCGAAACATTAAAGCGGTGTACAAAGAAAATAAAAGGTCAACACTGCAAACTACGGAAAAGAACGCCAAAAATTAACAGGAAAGAAAGAGAAAGGATAGCGCAAAGCAAAAGACAGAAAACAATAATCACAACCAAGCACAGACAGACTCAACCAACACTGAGAAACAGGGGAATAACAGGGCCAAGACTCAAATGGGACAAGACAACAACGAACTGCTGCATCAGGGAGGGGAATCTAAGGGAAGGTCAAATGCTTTTCGGAATAGATAGGTTTTAAGGGAGGCTTTGAATTGAGGATAAGAGATTTCGAGACGAAGGGATGAGGGTAAGGCATTCCACAACCACGGACCAAGGAAAAAAAAGGCAGAGTGACGGGTCTTTTCAAGATGTGCATGGGAAGGGGAAGGCAAGGACAGACGATTAGCATGGAGAGCACGGAGCTGGCGATAGGGCGTGTGCAGAGAAACCAAATCAGCCAAGTACAGAGGGTTATTGGTGTAGATAGCATGGTGGGTGAGGATGAGAAGTTTATAATGAAAACGAACATGCAGGGGCAGCCAATGTAGGCGGAAGAGGATAGGGGTGATGTGATCGAAACGGCGGGCAAAAGTGATGATACAGGCAGCGGTGTTTTGAATAAGCTGACGACGTCGGAGCTGATAATTGGGAAGGTTGGCCATGAAAACATTACAGTAATCGAGTCGGCTGGTGATTAGAGCAAGGACAAGAGTAACCAAGGATTCTAGAGGAAGAAATGTGCGAACAGCTCGAATTTGACGGAGGGTAGCAAAACAGCGCCTGGTGAGGGAGGAGATGTGATCACGAAAGGAGAGGGAAGAATCAAGAACTACCCCGAGATACCGAAAGAAGGATACGAGAGGAATGGGAATAGAGTCGATCATGGGGGCAGTAGAGGGACATGAACCACTGAGGGATACCCACATAGCCGTAGATTTAGATGGGTTAAGACGCAGGAAATGTTGGGAAAGCCAAGAAGCCACATGAGAAAGGCAGGAATTGAAGGGGGAGAGATCCAAAGAAAGTGGAGAGGTGTGATAGAGTCAGGGCCGGCCCGTCCATTGAGCAAGAATGTTTTTTGCACAGGGCCCCGCGTTTCAGGGGGCCCCGCGCAAAAAACATTCTTCAGCATCCCAAGTTTAAAAAAAAAAAAACAAACCGGCTGCTTCTGCCGCGGCAGCAGCAAGAGCTCTGCCGCGGCAGCAGCAAGAGCTCTGCCGCGGCAGCAGCAAGAGCTCTGCCGCGGGGCCCCCCCCTGCCCGGCAGAGCCTCCGTGCATCCTCAGCAGCTTTCTTCATGTCCAAAACGCGGGCTTCTTTCAGAGCCGCGAGAGTTTCCTTTCTCGCGGCTCTGTTAATCCCGCCGAGGGTGATGGGATTTCCCATCAGCCCCGCGGGATTAAGAGAGCCGCGAGAAAAGAAACTCTCGCGGCTCTGAAAGAAGCCCGCGTTTTGGACATGAAGAAAGCTGCTGAGGATGCACGGAGGCTCTGCCGGGCAGGGGGGGCCCCGCGGCAGAGCACTTGCTGCTGCCGCGGCAGAGCTCTTGCTGCTGCCGCGGCAGAAGCAGCCAGTTTGGTTTTTTTTTTATTTTAATTTGGAATGATAGGGGGGGTGGTGGTTAGGACTGGTAATGGGCTATGGGAGGGGAGGCTAAACTGGAAGTGGGCTGACGGGGGGGGGTGGTGAGGACTGGTAATGGGCCGGGGGGGCTGGTTAGGACTGGTAATGGGCCAGGGGGGGGGGGTGGTTAGGACTGGTAATGGGCCATGGGGGGGAGGCTAAGACTGGAAGTGGGCTGATGGGGGGGGGGGTTAGGACTGGTAATGGGCTATGGGGGGGGCTAAGGGGGCTGAGGGGGGGGGTTAGGACTGGTAATGGGCCATGGGGGGGGGAGGCTAGGACTGGTAATGGGCCATGGGGGGGGGCTAAGTGGGCTGGGGGGGGTTAGGACTGGTAATGGGCCATGGGGGGGGAGGCTAGGACTGGTAATGGGCTGATGGGGGGGGATAGGACTGGTAATGGGCTATGGGGGGGCTAAGTGGGCTGATGGGGGGGGTTAGGACTGGTAATTGGCTATGGGGAGGGGCCTAAGGCAGGAAGTGTGGGGGTCGGACTGCAAATGGGCTGATGGGGGGGCTAAGACTGGAAATGAGCTGATGGGGGGTAGGACTGGTAATTGACTATGGGGAGGGGGCTAAGGCTGGAAGTGGGGTGGTAGCACTGGAAATGGGCTGATGGGGGGGGTTAGGACTGGTAATGGGCTATGGGGGGGCTAAGACTGGAAGTGGGCTGATGGGGGGGGTTGTTAGGACTGGTAATGGGCCATGGGGGGGGTTAGGACTGGAAATGGGCTGATGGGGGGGGTTAGGACTGGTAATGTGCTATGGGGGGGCTAAGACTGGAATTGGGCTGATGGGGGGGTGGTTAGGACTGGAAATGGGCCATGGGGGGGGGGTTAGGACTGGTAATGGGCCAGGGGGGGTTAGGACTGGTAATGGGCTGATGGGGGGGAGGGTTAAGACTGGTAATGGGCCATGGGGGGGGGGTTAGGACTGGTAATGGGCCATGGGGGGGGGAGGGGAGGCTAAGACTGGAAGTGGGCTGATGGGGGGGTAGGACTGGTAATTGGCTATGGGGGGGGGCTAAGACTGGAAATAGGCTGATGGGGGGGCAAGGACTGGAAATAGGGTGATGGGGGGGTTAGGACTGGTAATGGGCTATGGGGGGCTAAGACTGGAAATGGGCTGATGGGGGGGTAGGACTGGTAATTGGCTATGGGAGGGGGGCTAAGACTGGAAATAGGCTGATGGGGGGCTAGGACTGGAAATAGGGTGATGGGGGGTTAGGACGTAATGGGCTGATGGGGGGTTAGGACTAGTAATGGGCTATGAGGAGGCTAGGACTGGAAAGGGGCTGAGTGGAAGGAGGGCTTGAACTGCAAATAGCTGATGGGGACGGGGGCTTGGAATGGAAATGGGTTGTGAGGGGGAGGGAGCTAGGACTGGAAATGGGTGAGGGGGGGGGCTAGGACAGGAAATGGGCTGATGGAGGGGCTAGAATAGGACTGGAAATTGGCTGTTGGGGGGTGCTAAGATTGGAAATGGGCTGTGGTGGGGGTTTGGATTGAAATGGACCCATGAAGGGGCTAGAACTGGAAGTAGGCTCATGGGGGGCTTGGATTGGAAATGGGCTGAGTGGAGGGGAGCTAGGATTTGACATGGGCTGATGGTGGGGCTAGGAAAGGACTAGAAATGGGCTCATGGGGGGCTGGGATTGGAAATGAGCTGATGGAGGGACTTGGATGGGACTGCAAATAGATGGGGGAGCTAGGACTGGAAATGGGCTTATGGGGGGCTAGGACTGGAAATGTGCTGATGCGGGGACGAGAAGGGCGCGGATGGTGGGTGGGACTGGAAACTAGAATGGAGCTGATGTTGGGGGAGGATTAGAATGGGATGGAGCTGGGAGAGTGAAATGGAGAGGGAAAAAATATTTTGTGTGGGAGGGAAGACAAATCTACAATTGTCCGGATATTGGGAGAGTAAGTGGGGATTGAGGATGGAGGGGTAAAATTTGAGTGGATGAAATAGGAATGAGGAAAGAGGAAAAGGAGAAAGATTAGTATGTTAAAGCAGATGTAGAGAGAGAGAATGGAAAAAAACTAGAAGAGAGAAGAAAAGACAAATGGACAGCAGACGATGAAGAATTAGCGGAAGACACGAAGAAACCAGAAGAAAGTGGCTGGAGCAATTGCAGCTGAAAAAAAATGCACAAAAGGTAGAAAAATATCTCTTTATTTTGAATTTATTAATTGGAATATGTCAGCTCTGGGAAATGTGCATCATTAACGTCTGCGCTTTGTTTAGTACAAGAGCAAATTAATGTATAGTTTTATTTCTACAGTGTTGTACATTCCAAGTTTGGCTTTTGGGATTCCCAGTTTAATTATTGTCTTCCTGTTTCTAAATTGTGATTCCTTGTTTGGTGATGGTTTATGTTCTGTTCATGTGTAACTGAGCTGAGGTATTCTGTTTATGTAATTCCTATTTGACATTGCCACTTGTTCTCTTTCCCCAGTAGGTCATGTATTGTTGTTCTCTGAAATGTATTGGTTTAATATTTGCAGCGTTTCCTTTTGATAGTTAGGGTATGGTGCTTTATGAGTCCTGGTAGTGCTGTTAGGATACGGCGGGTTTGCTATGGGTTCTAAATGGGCAGTGTTTGTAGTAGTTCCTAATGTGTCTGGCGGTTGGCACTGGATTATAGTAATGTAGAAGTCTTTTAGTCTTTCTTTATTCATACACTCATTAAGAGGCATGTTTACTAAAAGTTCGTGTATGGTAACATTATGCAAATATTTATGCAAATGAGGACCCTTATGCAAATGAGGCCCCGCACCGAGTCTCCGCACATGGCCCCGCACCCCCCTTGGGCCGCCCCTGGATAGAGTAATATAATATCATCTGCATAGACATAGGAAGATACCGAGTACTGCTGTAGTAAAAGAAGTAGAGGAGCCAGGAAAATATTAAACAACAAAGGAGACAAGACAGAGCCTTGGGGGACACCACAAGTAAGGGGAAGAGGGGAAGATGATTTTCCATTTAGGGTGACAGAAAAGGATCGAGCCGTGAGAAAGGAGCGAAACCAAAGAAGAACTGTACCGTGAAGCCCTACCTCCGCAAGACGAGTGAGAAGAAGGGTGTGATCGATTAAATCAAATGCAGCAGACAGATCAAGAGAAACCAACAAAGTGACATCACCGCGATCATGTGCAACGTGAAGTTCATTCAGAACCGCTAGAAGAGGGTTAGGAGAGGGTCCGTGTGTTACCGTCTATAGCTGTGTTGGTCTGGGTTGTCTGGCTGAAGGTCATCAGAACAGGTGAGACCGTGCAGTGTGGGTGTCTTGGCTTTGCTGGTGCAGTGAGGGATGCAGTAGGATTAAGGAGTGTGTCCAACCCTGCATTCCTCCCCTAAGGGCCTCGCCAAACGGCCCTCTTGTGAGGCCCTCAGGTGCAAGTCTGCCTGAGGCGTGCCTTTTAAATTTAAAAGTCCATAAAGTGTTGTACCTCTCCTTCCCCCCCCCCCCCCGTCAAAACCTGCCTAATCCGCCATAATCCCTTCCTTTCCTATTGCCTAAATCTACCACCTTCCCACCCTGGTGTAAAATCCTTCAACCCTGTAATAAAGGCATTCCGGGAGTAGATCTTACTCCTCATTAACCACTCCGTATGCCTATCCCACATTTTGAAGGTTGGGGATGTGACGATTGCCCTTCTCCCTCCCTTTCTCCCCCTCCGAGGGCCCACACCAAGCACTACAAAGTCCCTTCACCTCCCACACGCTGCTCCATCGACACCCATTGCTTCTCCTTCCCCAT
Organism: Ichthyophis bannanicus; assembly: GCA_033557465.1. NCBI lineage: Eukaryota > Metazoa > Chordata > Amphibia > Gymnophiona > Ichthyophiidae > Ichthyophis > Ichthyophis bannanicus. The sequence goes on from CM066031.1 coordinate 83,977,877, forward strand.
GCCCCACCAATGGAACAAAGCTCAGAATTGGGTTGCCTCATAGTACATTTTAAAGCAAGATATCCCCAAACCTCCATCCCTTCCTTTCTGGAACATGACTCTTTGAGCTACTTTAGGATCTTTGACCTCTCAAATGAATCCCGTCACCATGCTTTGGAATTGTTTCAAAAGATTTTCGGGACTGCACAAGGCACTGATATGAATAGAAAAAGCATTCATGGGACATTCATATTGATTATTGCAATCCTTCCCAGCCAGTGTTTAGTCCTCTTCATCTTTCCAACTCCCTCTTTAATGCCTCCATTAAAGGCTTATAGTTCCATTCAAACAATTTATTCAAGGTGTTACCCAAAATATATCCCCCAAGTATTTGAAAGAGTGCTCCACTCACTTTAAAGGAAATGCCGCTTGTAAGCGTTCCCTTAATGCTTGAGCAACACTGAAGCCTAAGACTTCTGTTTTTCTAATATTAATTTTATATCCCGAGACTGCACTATAAAGTTCAATCTCCCTCATCAGCACCGGCAAGGGCATCAACAGTTCCCGTGATGTAAAGATAACATCGTCTGCAAAGAGTGCAATTTTATATTTCTGACAGAGGTTCAATCACCAATGCAAACAGTAAGGGTGACAGCAGGCACCCCTACAGCATGCTTCTACCCAATTAAAAACTATCCAAATACCCTCCATTTATTCTTATCTGAGCAGTTGGGGCTGCATATAGCACCTTCACCCACCCTAGAAATTTATCTTCGATCCCCATCCTTTCCAATACCTTAGGCATAAATATGGAAAATATGGACTTGGCAACAGAAATGAAGCTGGAGAAAGACTGATAGAATTCTGCAAGACCAATGATCTATTCATCTCAAACACCTTCTTCCAGCAACACAAGCGGCGACTGTACACATGGACTTCACCGAATGGATTATATAAAAATCAAATTGTCTACATATGTGGAAGTCAACGATAGAAAAGCTCTGTAACATCAACAAAGACAAAACCTGGAGCTGACTGTGGTACAGATCATCAACTACTAGTATGCAAACTCAAGCTAAAGTTGAAAAAGAGCAAACCACTCATGAATGCAGCAAAATATGACCTTGAGAATATACCACTGGAATTTAAAGACTGCTTGCAAAATAGATTTGCTGCTTTAGATACAAATGACAGAGCTCCGGAAGAGTTATGGAATGACATCAAGAAGGTTGTGTTGGAAGAAAGCGAGAAGTCTCTACAAAAGGTGAAAAAGCAAAAACGGCCAAAATGGATGACGGAAGAAGAAACTCTGAAAATTGCCCAGAAACGCAGAGAAGCTAAAGCCAGAGGAGAAAGAAAGACAATCACAGAACTCAACAGAGATTTCCAACGTGCAGCAAGACAGGACAAGGAAAAGTACTACAATGACACTTGCAAGGAAATAGAAGCAGAAACTATTAGAGGAAGAACAAGATCGGCTTTCCTAAAGCTACGAGAGTTAAAGAAAAAGTTCCAGCCTCGAATTGGAATGTTACAAGATGCTCAAGGTTCTATGTTGAATGATGCTGAGAAGATCAAGAAAAGGTGGAAGGAATATACAGAGTTTTTATATGATAAAGATCAAGTGGACCAACAGCCATTTCAACCTGTACCTTATGATCGGGAACCATTGGTGATGAAAGAAGAAGTTGAAGCAGCATTGAAAGCCTTATCAAAGAACAAAGCACCAGGCATTGATAGCATTCCCATAGAGGTATTGCAGCAATCTGATGCAGCTGTTACCGTACTCACAAGACTCTGCCAAGAAATATGGAAGACAACATCATGGCCAACTGACAGGAAAGATCTGTGTTTATACCAATACTAAAGAAAGGTGATACAACTGACTGTGGAAATTATCGCACAATCGCTCTGATCCCACATGCCAGCAAGATTCTTCTGAAGATTATTCAAAAGAGATTACAACCATACCTGGAACAAGAACTACCTGAAGTGCAAGCAGGGTTCAGGAAAGGGCGAGGAGCGAGAGACATCATTGCGGATGTGAGATGGATCCTTGAAAAGACTAAAGAATACCAAAAGGATATCTATTTGTGCTTTATCGACTATAGCAAGGCTTTTGACTGTGTAAACCATGAGAAACTCTGGGCCACATTAAGAAGCATGGGTATACCAGAACACCTGATCGTTCTCTTGCGCAATCTGTACATTGATCAAGAAGCAACAGTTCGAACGGAACAAGGAGAAACAGAATGGTTTAAAATAAGCAAAGGTGTAAGACAAGGCTGCATACTTTCCCCTACCTGTTTAATTTGTATGCAGAACAAATCATCAGAGAAGCAGGATTGTATGAAGACAACAGAGGTGTGAAGATTGGTGGAAGAGTCATCAACAACCTTCGCTATGCTGATGATACCACATTACTGGCTGAAAGTGAAGATGATCTGAAACATTTGCTTCTCACAATCAAAGAACATAGTCTCAAAATGGGCCTGCACCTTAATGTAAAGAAGACAAAGATCATGACAACTGGCATAATCAACAGGTTCGTCGTTGAAGGAGAAGAAATTGAAATTGTGAACAACTTTAACCTACTTGGATCAACTATCAATAAAGAAGCAACAAGCAGTCAAGAAATCAGATGACGCATTGCTCTTGGCAGAATGGCTATGAAAGACCTAGATAAGATTCTCAAGAGCAGAGATGTCTCTCTCCATACAAAGATTCGACTTGTTCAAGCCATGGTTTTTTCAATAACATCATATGGATGTGAAAGCTGGACAGTGAAAAAGACAGACAGGAAGAAAATTGATGCCTTTGAATTATGGTGCTGGCGGCGAATACTGTGTATACCATGGACTGCTCGAAGAACAAACCAGTCGGTACTAGAGGAGATCAAACCTAAGCTTTCTTTAGAAGCTCAGATGACAAGACTTCGACTTTCATACTTTGGACACATCATGCGAAGAGAGAGATCATTAGAGAAAGACATTATGCTTGGCAAGATAGAAGGTCAACGCAAAAGAGGAAGGCCAGCAATGAGATGGATCGATACAATAACAGCAGCTACGGGTACCAGTCTGTCAACAATGAGCCGCCTGACTGGAGACCGAACACAATTTAGGATAGCTATCCAGAGGGTCGCCATGAGTCGACTCCGACTCGACGGCACTTAACAACAACAACAGGCATAAAACTCTATTTGACCTTATGAAAGCTTTTTCCACATCTATGATTGAATATGGCAGTATCCTCTGCCCCCTGAATCTTCCAAATCATAGTATATGATGGCAGATAAAGACCAGCATGGTCCATCTAGTCTGCCCAGCAAGGCGGCAAGAGCAGGTGCACTTGCCGCTCCGTGCGGGTCACCTCTCCCCATGCCTTTCTTTAGGGGTGTACCCACAGCTCCGTGTGGGTCACCCCTATTTGTTCAGATATAAGAGATAGTTATGCTTATTTTAAGAACATAAGAACATAAGATATGCCATACTGGGTCAGACCAAGGTCCATCAAGACAAGTATTCTGTTTACAACAGTGGCCAATCTAGGTCATATGTACCTAGTAGTTTCCCCAAGGGACACAAGTTCCACAATGCTTGTATTGGTTCAAGCATTGATATCCTGGGTCCCTTCTTAATAATGGTTTATGGACCTTTCCTCCAGGAACTTGTCCAAACCTTTTTTAAACCCAGCTACATTAACAGCCTTTACTACATCCTCTGGTAACAAATTCCAGAGTTTGATTACACGTTGAGTGAAAAAATATTTTCTTTTATTTGTCTTAAATAGTTTACCCTGTAACTTCATTGCATGTCCCCTAGTCTTTCTATATTCTGATAAGGTAAACAATCGATCTATGTTTACCCGTTCCACTCCGTTCATTAATTTATAGACTTCTATCATATCTCTCCCCTCAGCCGTCTTTTTTCCAGGTTAAAGAGCCCTAACCTTTTTAGCCTTTCTTCATAGGAGTATCCTTCCATCCCCTTTACCATTTTGGTGGCTCTTCTCTGAACCTTTTCTAAAATCGCTATATCCTTTTTAAGATACGGTGACCAGAATTGCACACAATATTCAAGGTGCGGTCTCACCATGGAACGATATAGAGGCATTATAATATCTTTTGTTTTATTTTCCATTCCTTTCCTTATCATACCTAGCATTCTATTTGCTCTCTTGGCCGCCGCTGCACACTGGACCGAGGGTTTTAACATGGTATCCACAATGACGCCTAAATCTTTTTCCTGGGTGGTGGTTCCTAATGTGGAACCTTGCATCGTGTAACCATAGTTTGGGTTGTTCTTCCCTAGGTGCATAAGCTTGCACTTGTCCACATTAAATCTCATCTGCCATTTTGATGCCCAGTCTTCCAATTTATCAAGATCCTCTTGCAATTTTCCACAATCCTCTTGGGTTTTAAAAACTTTAAATAGTTTTGTGTCATTTGCAAATTTGATAACCTCACTCGTTATTCCACTTTCCAGGTCATTTATGAATATGTCAAAAAGCAGCGGACCCAGCACAGATCCCTGGGGTACACCACTATTCACCTTTCTCCATTGGGAAAATTGGCCATTTAGCCCTACCCTCTGCTTTCTATCTTTTAACCAGTTCCTGATCCACAATAGTACACTGCCTCCTATCCCATGACTCTTTAGTTTTGCCAAAAGTCTCTCATGAGGGACCTTGTCAAAGCCTTTCTGAAAGTTCAAATACACAATATCAACCGACTCACCTTTGTCCACCTGATTATTCACTCCTTCAAAAAAACATAACAGATTAGTAAGACAAGATCTTCCTTTTCTAAAGCCATGTTGGCTGTCTCCCATTAGGTCATGACTATCTACATGCTGAGTAATTTTATTCTTTATGATGGTTTCTACCATTTTTCCCGGTACTGATGTCAGGCTCACTGGTCTGTAGTTTCCCGGATCACCCCTGGAACCTTTTTTAAAAATTGGTGTTACATTGGCGATCCTCCAATCTTCAGGTATTAGAGATGATTTTAATGATAGTTCACAGATTACTAATAGCAGGTCTGCAATCTCGTATTTCAGTTCTTTCAACACCCTTGGATGTATACCATCCGGCCCAGGTAATTTGCTACTCTTCAGTTTATCTAATAGTTGTAATACATCTTCCCGATGTATCGATATTTCCTTCAATTCTTCTGCACCTTTAAATACCACTTCAGTCATGGGTAACATCCCTATATCTTCCTCAGTAAAGACTGAAGCAAAGAATTCATTCAGTCTCTCCGCTATCGCCTTGTCGCTTCTTAGTGCTCCTTTAACCCCTTTATCATCTAATGGACCAACTGACTCTCTCACAGGTTTTTTTGCTACGAATGTACTTGAAAAGGTCTTTACTTCGCATTTTTGCTTCCGCAGCAAGCTTCTTCTCAAATTCTCCCTTTGCCTGCCTTATCAATGCCTTGCATTTGACTTGCCAGTGCTTGTGCTGTTTCCAGGTTTCGTCGTTTGGCTCTTTTTTCCATTTCCTGAAAGATGCTTTTTTGGCAACAGCCTCTCTGACCTCACCTTTAAACCATGCTGGCAGTTTTTTGGACTTCCTTCCACTTTTCTTAAAGCGTGGAATACAGCTGGTCTGGGCTTTCAAGATAGTATTTTTCAACAACAGCCAAGCCTGATGTACGTCTTTAACCTTTGCAACTGCTCCTTTTAGTTTTTTCTTAACTGTTTTCCTCATTTTATCATAGTTTCCCTTTCGAAAGTTAAAAGGTAGTACTGTGGATTTCCTTACTATCCCTCCTCCACTAATTAAATCAAAGGCGATCATGCTATGATCACTTTTGCCAAGTGGCCCCAAGAACCTTATCTCTTGCACTAGATCTGGTGTTCCACTAAGGATTAGGTCTAATATGGCTTCCCATCTGGTCAGTTCATGAACCAGCTGCTCCAAGAAGCAGTCATTTATTTCATCTAGGAACTTTATCTCCCTAGCATGTCCTGCCGTGACACTGACCCAGTTGATACTGGGGTAGTTGAAATCACCCATTACTATTACTGTGCTGTAACTTTTGTTAGCTTCCTTGATTTCTTTGAGCATTTCATCATCCATTTGGTCATTCTGGCCAGGTGCTCGATAGTACACCCCCACTGCCATTGCCTTCCACTTTTTACATGGAATTTCAATCCATATAGATTCTACAGCAGATTTTGTTTCCTGCAAAACTTTAATCCTTTCTGACTCAATGCCCTCTCTAACATAGAGAGCAACCCCTCCACCAATTTGATCAGCTCTATCATTACGATATAGTTTGTACCCAGGTATCACAGTGTCCCACTGGTTGTCCTCCTTCCACCATGTCTCTGATATTCCAATCATATCTAACCTTTCATTTAGTGCTATATATTCTAACTCTCCCACCTTATTTTTTAGACTTCTATCATTTGCATACAAGCATGTTAGAGAATGTATTTTATTCATATTAATTTGGCTATTGTTAGACATGGGTAATTTAGGATCTTTAAGCTCTGTCTGCTCCATACTTGAGGGCATTTGGGCTACTTTACTCTTTTGTGGAATCTCTCTGCTTTTGGTAGTATCCTTCAAAAATACATTCTTCTGAACCATCCGCTCTTGGGTGACTGTCGGCTTTCCCCTAATATCTAGTTTAAAAGCTGCTCTATCTCCTTTTTAAAGGTTAATGCCAGCAGCCTGGTTCCATCCCGGTTAAGGTGAAGCCCATCCCTTTGGAAGAGCCCCTCCTTTCCCCAGAATGTTCCCCAGTTCCTAACAAATCCAAACCCCTCATCTCTGCACCACTTTCTCATCCACGCATTGAGACTCCGGAGCTCTGCCTGCCTTTTGGGTCCTGCGCGTGGAACAGGAAGCATTTCAGAGAATGCTACCCTGGAAGTTCTGGATTTCAACTTCCTACCTAAAAGCCTAAATTTAGCCTCCAGAACCTCCCTACCACATTTTCCTATGTCATTGGTACCGACATGTACCAAGACAGCAGACTCCTCCCCAGCACTATCTAAGACCTTATCTAGGTGGTGTGTGAGGTCCGCTACCTTCGCACCAGGCAGGCATGTTACCAGGCGATCCTCACGTCCACCAGCCACCCAGCTATCTACATGCCTAATGATCGAATCACCAACTATAACGGCTGTCCTAACCCTTCCCTCATGGGCACATGACCCTGGAGAAACTTCCTCGATGCGAGAGGGTTTTACATCATCTGGAGGACAGGTCCTAGTTACAGGATCACTTCCTGCCACACCAGGGTGATGCTCTCCTGTCACGTGACCTCTCTCCTCCATGGCAACAAGGATGCTGCCAGACTGGAGGTGGGAATTCAGGACTATATCCCTATAGGTCTCGTCTATGTACCTCTCTGTCTGTCTTATGCTTTCCAAGTCTGCTACTTTAGCCTCTAGAGAATGGACTCGTTCCCTGAGAGCAAAGAGCTCCTTGCACCTAGTGCACACATAAGACCTCTCACCAACTGGGAGAAAATCATACATGTGACACTCAATGCAAAAGACTGGAAAGCCCCCATCCCGCTGCTGGACTGCTGTCTGCATCTTAGTTTTAAGTTTGTGTTTAGATCTAAGTTCTTTACTTACTAAGGGTTGCTATGGATATTTATTCTAATAAAACTGTACCTAATACATGTAATATACCTTGTTCACCTGAAGCTTAACTATTCTCAGGTCCTTAGTGTATGACTGATTTGGGTAATGAGCTTCACCTGAGAGCACCTCCTATCTTGTAAGATGTGTAAGTACCTATAAAGCTACGATTATCCCAGGGAAGGGAGGGAAATAACACTTATTAAAAGAGGGCTGCTACACAGTACCCTGTCTTGTGCTGCTGAGGTAAGCTATATTCTGATTTGATTTAAATTATAGCTCTTAGCTGCTGCTAGGCTCTAACTTCTTATGAAATTTAAACTACAAGCTCTCTGCTGGGTTCTAAATTTAACCAGAAAGCTCTCTTCTGTGTTTTAAATTTAAGCTAAAAGTACTTTGCTGATGCTAGGCCCTGAGTGACTATTAAATTTAGACTACAAGCTCTCTGCTGGGTTCCAAATGTAACCAGAAAGCTCTCTTCTGTGTTTTAAATTTAAACTTAAACTGCTGCTACTAGGCCCTGACTGATTTAACACAGATAGTGGGTTCACAGATTAATTAGCTTTAATACAAAGAATTCCTTTTAGAAAATTACCAGAAGTATATACTCACAGTTGCAGATCTCTCTCCAGAAGTAACAGTCCCTTTTTCTAGTCCTTCAAGTCCTTTTGATTTTCTAGTCCTTTCTAGTCCTTCTAGTCCTTTTGATTTTCTCCTGTTGCTATAAAGGGATCCACTGTGTCTGTCCCAAGCCATTTTGAATTCCGTCACTGTATTCACCCTCACTACTTCCATCTGGAGGGCATTCGAAGCATCCACCACCCTTTCAGTGAAAAAGTATTTCCTGACATTGCCTTTCAGTTTACCCCCTTGCAGCTTCATGTTATGCCCTCTAGTTGTACAGCTTCCCCGTCTTTGGAAGAGGTTTGTTTGTTCATTAATACTCTTTAAGTAATTAAAGGTCTGAATCATATCTCCCCTATCCCTCCTCTCCTCCACAGTGTACATATTTAGGTCTTCAAGTCTCTTCTCATAAGTCTTATGAAGCAGGCTCCAAATCAGATTCATCAACTTCCTTATGTTATCCCCCTTTGCTGTTCTGACATAAAACCTGCTTGGTCATTCTCCACCAGCTTTGGAACAAACCTCTGCAGCTGGGTAGCCAAACGTTTTGCCAAAGCTTGACATCCAGGTTGATGAGGAAGATTGGCCTATACGAGCCACAAATACTCTTATCTTTCCCTGGCTTTGGCAGCACCGTTAACCTTGCATCACCATAGACTCGAGCACCTGGCCTCCTTCCAGTACCCCATTAAACACCTCCACTAAGAGCGGGGCCAACTGCTTTTGGAATCATCTGTGGAACTTGGCTGTCAAGCTATTAAGGCCAGGGACCTTAACCTGCTTTAGAGATCCAATCGCCAGCCTCACTTCCCGCTCCCTAATATCCCTATCCCATATTGCAACCTCTTCCATCTCCAGCTTTGCCAATGCGCACTCCTGCAGTTAACTGTCTCTCTCTCTCTCTCTCTCTTGGCTTCCCCCCCCCCCTCCACCTTTCTGGTATAATGTTTTTTTATAATATTCCCAAAAGACTTCCTGTATTTTCACTGACCCAAAGACCAAATCTCCCTTGGTGTTCCTGATACTCACTGTCTGCTCCTGCCGATGTCTCTCTTTCAGTTTTAATACTAGCACAATTCCATGCCTCAAACTTGTGCATGAGGTGAGTAGCTCTTAAGCGTCCCAGTTCAGCTCTCAACATCTCCATTTCTTCCAAGGCCCTAGGGTCCCGATCGCTCTGGTGCCAGACCTCTAACAGGCGCACTGGGTCACATAAGGTCCGTTCTACAACCCCCTTCTGCTTCCACATCCTTGACATGATGTTAAGCAGGTGCCCCATAACTACCACTTTAAATCCATCCCAGACCATCCCTAGGGGGACCCCCACCCCTCTATTAAAACAGAGGTACTCCCCTATCACTTCCTGCACCTTTCTTGTACTCCTTGTCCTGTAATATGGAATCATTTAAGCACCAGAATTTCACTCTCCCATTCCCCCATTCCCAAATCAAAGATCACACTCACTGGGGCATGGTCTCTCCACATGATTAATCCCACCTCTGACTCTACCACCCTCCGAATCAAGGCCCCACTCGCCCAACTCATATCAACTCTGCTATAGGAGTCATGTGACATGGCGTTAAAGGTGTGCTGCCTCGCCGCAGAGTGCCAGATTCTCTACACATCTACTAGTACCAACTGGTCTTTCATTCAAACCATTGTCCTTTATTACCCTAACCCACCATGGCACCCCCCTCCCCACCCCGTGGGCTCAGCGTAAAATTATAATCTCCTCTCAAGATACAGAGCCCTGTCACAAACTCTCCCAGCTTATCCAAAAGCTTCTCAAAGAACCCCCCCTGCTTTTCATTTGGTCCATATATACACACCACCACCTTCCATAACCACCCTTAACCCCAAATATCTACCTCCTTTAGCTCTTATCACCTGTTTTACTTCAATCTTCTTCTTATTACTCAGCAAAATCCCCAAGACCCCCTCACCCTCTTTTGGGAGGTTCTTCAGATTTGCAGCCAAATAAATCTGAGAGTATCTTCTTGAGCAAAGATCCTCTCCTGCCCCACTCTCATGTAATTTCAGTTTGTTCAATGTAAACCGCACTGATGCAGAATAGCGCAGTATATAAAAGAATGTAAATAAATAAATAAATAAAATAAATATGTTTCTTGGACACACAAAATATCCGCCCTTAGTCGTCCTCTCTTTTTCTCTAGTGGGTTGCGCTTGTCCCAGGAGTTCAACAGTGCAGGCCCACCATGTGCGGCCATCTTTCTAAAGGCGAGCCCAAATGGATATAGCCATTTATATTTCAACTCTTCCTGCCGCAGTTTCAGAGTAATTGCACCCTTCTCTTTTCATCTTTGTAACGTTCCTTTGGCCACATCGGCGAAGATGGTTATCTGATATCCTTGCCAGTCAAAGTGATTTATGGCCCGCATTTTCTTTTTTTTTTAACTTTATTTTTATTGAACAAAGTTTTCTCCCCCAACATTCTTCTCCTAATAGGGTACAACAGGTACAGTCCCCTTCCTCCTCCCTCCCCCCTAACTCCCAGCAATGTTATTGAACATACTTTGTAACAAAATGCTCCCATATTTTATGAAACTTAGAAAGCCTTTGACAAGGTCCCTCATCAGAGACTTTTGGCAAAACTAAAGAGTCATGAGATAGGAGGCAGTGTACTACTGTGGATCAGGAACAGGTTAAAAGACAAAAAGCAGAGGGAAGGGCTAAATGGCCAATTTTCCCAATGGAGAAAGGTGAATAGTGGTGTACCCCAGGGATCTGTGCTGGGTCCGCTGCTTTTTTGACATATTCATAAATGACCTGGAAAGTGGAATAACGAGTGAGGTTATCAAATTTGCAGATGACACAAAACTATTTAAAGTTGTTAAAACCCAAGAGGATTGTGGAAAATTGCAAGAGGATCTTGATAAATTGGAAGACTGGGCATCAAAATGGCAGATTAAATTTAATATGGACAAGTGCAAAGTTATGCACCTAGGGAAGAACAACTCAAACTATGGTTACATGATGCAAGGTTCCACATTAGGAACCACCACCCAGGAAAAAGATTTAGGCGTCATGGTGGATAACATGTTAAAACCCTCGGCCCAGTGTGCAGCGAAGGCCAAGAGAGCAAATAGAATGCTAGGTATCATAAGGAAAGGAATGGAGAATAAAACAAAAGATATTATAATGCCTCTATATCGTTCCATGGTGAGACCACACCTTGAATATTGTGTGCAATTCTGGTCGCCGTATCTTAAAAAGGATATAGCGATTTTAGAAAAGGTTCAGAGAAGAGCCACCAAAATGGTAAAGGGGATGGAAGAATACTCCTATGAAGAAAGGCTAAAAAGGTTAGGGCGCTTTAACCTGGAAAAGAGACGGCTGAGGGGAGATATGATAGAAGTCTATAAATTAATGAATGGAGTGGAACGGGTAAACGTAGATTGATTGTTTACGTTATCAGAATATAGAAAGACTAGGGGACATGCAATGAAGCTACAGGGTAAACTATTTAAGTCTAATAAAAGAACATATTTTTTCACTCAATGTGTAATCAAACTCTGGAATTTGTTACCGGAGGATGTAGTAAAGGCTGTTAGTGTAGCTAGGTTTAAAAAAGGTTTGGACAAGTTCCTGGAGGAAAGGTCCATAAACCATTATTAAGAAGGGACCCAGGATATCAATGCTTGACTGAGTACAAGCATTGTGGAACCTGTGTCTTTTGGGGAAACTGCTAGGTAGTTATGACCTAGATTGGCCACTGTTGGAAACAGGATACTGGGCTTGATGGACCTTGGTCTGACCCAGTATGGCATATCTTATGTTCTTATGACTGAAGTACAGATGGAGATCCAAGAATGCAGGAGAGTGGAAACAATGAAGAACAAAACAACAAATCAACTGAAGAGGAGAAAGAAAGGCAGGAAGAGGACCTGGAGGTGGAAAAATTAATGATTGAGCACCTGGCATGTACTGTGTGCTGGGTACTAGGCAAGGGAAAGACTAACTAAGCTGAATTTGACATCAGAAATTTAAAATATGATAATTAAGATATAAATAAATATTGTGCAGCCAAAATCATTACTGGAAGAGCTCTACAAATGAAAATTAGGCATCAGAAAGAATAACAATGAGGTGTCCCTCATAGACAAGTATCTAAAAGGATTATGATCATCAAAGATAATGAGAAACATGCTGCATTAACAGAAGACCTTAAATTTGTATGCTCCAATAATACATTGAAAATAACAGCAAAGAAACAAAAATTATGGAGATCTGAAGAAAACAAACAAGAGATATAAAAATGAACTATTTAGAGAGAACCCAAAACATTTCTACAGGGCTTTGGGGAAGAGTGTTAGTATGTTGAAAATAGCACTGATGAAAGCTGAAATGGAAACATTATGGAGAGACTTATATGATGACCCCGTAGAGCACAGTCGAGGAGCAGAATGGCTATCCTGCCAATGCGAGAATTTGGAAAAGGTACACATCAAACCAAAGGCATGGTCTGAAGTAACAACTAAAGAGTTGGAAATTAGATTAAAAAGAGCTCCAACTGGAAAAGTCCTGGTACACAATGTAGGGCCCTATTTTTAGCCCAAACAGTTAATATCACTCCACCAAGACCTGGTAAATTATAAAAACCATTTGGTCAAGCAGCCAGAGTTAACACTGCAGTACCAATAAAAGGAAGAATACTTCTGCTGCCAAAGGGAGCTCAAAGTCATGTCCCTAAATATTACAGGACAATAACTTGTCTGCCTACAGTCTATAAACTTTTCACTACAGTAGACTGACAGAATATACAAACTAACTGATTCCAATAACATTATTTCAATAGAGCAGACACTGACAGAATATACAAACATACTGATTCCAATAACATCATTACAATAGACGCTGACAGAATATACAAACATACTGACTCCAATAACATCATTACAATAGACACTGACAGAATATACAAACATACTGACTCCAATAACATCATGACAATAGACGCTGACAGAATATACAAGCATACTGATTCCAATAACATCATGACAATAGAGCAGAAAGACAATAAGAAAGGAGTTTATGGAATCAAAGACCAGTAAATGCTGAATAAAGCCATTATGGCCAGTGCCAGGAAGAGCAGAAACCTCAGCATAGCATGGATCGACTGTAAGAAAGCTTTTGATAACATCCTAACACTCTTGGAAAATGTCACCTTGAAATGTACAAAATAAACCCCAAATTGACTAAGTACATCACGTTTACCTTGAAAATGTGGCAAATCAGACTCCATCTGAAGTATGAAGATAGACAGGTCTATCAAGATCCAGGAAAGAATATTTCAGGGAGATTTTTGTTTTGTATGGTGTGTAATCCAGTGAGACTCTCATTAACGCTTTGGAATATGGATTTATCATTAGTCCGAGAAATTTAACACAGTTCCAGTGATCAATAACTAGCAGAACAACTTTGTGTAGTGAAAAGCTTCTCAGATGATATCAAGGTGACTTTTGCCCTGACAAATGTGTTAAGGCAACCTTCCTTAGAGGAAAATTGAGCAAAATGGAAAAAATCTCCCTGACCGATGATTGTGACATCACGGAACTTAAACAGGAAGATGTATATAAATATCTGGAAGATAGAGGAAGAAGCAACATTCAAGCTAAATTTATTGAGAGAAACCATCAGCAAAGAATATTACAGGAGATTAAAACTATTATTGAAAGGAGAGTTTGGATCTGCGCCTACTATCTGTTGTACCTGGAGTTCCACACTGCTGAATTGTTAGGCAGGTGGAAGCAGGAGTACCACTTTGCTGCTGCCCAGACCATCCCCACAGTATGTGAGGTCATCAGGGGGCTTTATTTATTTATTAATTTTATTTAGCTGTATTTATATCCCGCTTTTCACCGGGAAAAAGTGGTCAATTGGGGGATACATTTAACATGAGGGGATATGAGACACACACACTAATACATACAGGGAACATGGGCAATGGAGGGTTAAGTGGCTTGCCCAAGACCACAAGGAGTGCCTATAGGACTAGAAATCCCAGTCCCTCCAGCCTGAGATTGCTGTCCCCAGGTGGGACTTGAACCCCTGGCCCTCTGGCCTGAAGTACCTTGTCCTAACCACTAGACCACTCCTCCCTTTTAAAGCATGGCTTCCTTCTGCAGGCCCCTTTGGAGCTCCTTCAAAGCATGGAGCAAAACGAAGTACTGGACGATGTTATGAGCAAACAAAAAAGAGAGCGCCTGATGTGAGTTGTAATAATCCTGCTAAATCATCTAAAACACTTGATCCAAAGGACATACAGTTGCTGGTACCTATAAAAGATCCGGAAGATCATTCTTTGCATTTAATGGTTAGCTCGGACTCCTCAGTAAACTCTTCCATGCTTTCAGGGGATAATATCCCTACCCCTCAGGATGGTAATGTATCTATGGGCATGGCAATCTCCTCTCCTGGACTGCAAGGGACACCATTGACTCTGGAGGGTTCCCCTGTAACTACTTCTTTCCCTCTCCTGGGCTTCAGCGGGACTTGGGTAAGTTTGTTCCCTTGCCTTGCATTGTGCAGGTTCTGGTGATTGGGGGTTCCTCAGGGGTTTCAAGTTTAGCGGCTCCTACAGAGCAAGGAACTGAAATTATGCTAAAAGATATCTGGTAGGTTGTGCTTGGAAGCTTCTCTTTCTGAAACTGTAATCCAGTTTACTGACTTTACTAAAGACACTGTTGCAAAGTTAGCTTGTCAAGAAACCCAATTAGAGCAACAGGACTCTTGAATTCAGAAATTGTCAAGTCAGGGCACTGCGGTGCCAGGGGCCATTGCTTCTTTTATTAAAGATCATTTGTCTCTCCACCGCAAAGTTGAATTATTAGAAAATGCCTCTAGGGCTAAGAATCTTGGGTGTCTAAATTTCCCTGTTACTAGGTATCTATCCCTGCTTATCTTGTTTCAAAAGTACCTCAGGGAAGTTTTAGCCTACCAAGATTCTGATACTTTGTCAGTGAATAGTATTTATTACTTACCTAGAGGAGTTAAAAGACCTGTTGATGGTGGTGAGGGACAAGAGGTTGCGACATCTGTGAATAGCCTCAACTTATCTAAGTTTTTGGAATCCTCAAGGGATGAGATTCCCACTCGAGCAACACTTTTGGTTTCCTTCAGCTCAGAAGTTGTTAAAAATGAGATACTGAAGCTGTATTTCTCCAGGAAAAATGAATTATTTTGTGGCCAAAAGATTAGCATGTTCCCTGATGTACCTAGGCCTACCCAGCTGAGATGCAATCCTTTTTGGCTTTGAAGCATCAGGTTCTGGAATTAGATGGTACATTTTTTCTTAAGTTATAATGTAAGTACCTAGTGAGGGGAAACAGCTATGTCTTTTTTGATATTTCTCAGCTTGAAACTGTTAAATTCATTTTCTGCCATTTAGGAATAATGCCTTGTTTTGCCAACCCGATATAACAAATTAGGAATTTTTTTTCTCTCCTTTGGGTCTGCAGTTTTGAATTATTTTCATATATGTTTTGCTTTCAGTTTCTTACTCCCCTAACTGTGGGCTTATTGCTTTCTTTTGTTTTGATCTATTAATGTATTAGTGTCTCATTTTCATTGTATTTTGTTTCATTTTGTAATAAGTGAAATGCTTAATAAAAAAAACTGTTATTGAAAAGTGCTTTAACATCATGAAATAAGATGATTTAACATTTCTTATATACCACCTTTCATGATATCAAGGTGGTTTACATTGAACAAACTGAAATTACATTGAGCAGGGCATTATAACTTGGAGATAACTATTTTACAGGAAAGATGGGCAATGGAGGGTTAAGTTTATGTTTATGTTTATTAAAACTTATTATACCGCCCAACACCATAGGCACCTGAGCGGTTTACAATAAAACTTTAAAACAATTTAAAAATGAGACTGCAGGAAAGGAAAAGGAACGCCATTAAAATAATAGAAAAGAAAAGGAAAGGAAAGAAGGAAGAGAGCAATACAGGTAGCAATTACAATATAACATCATGGGACGGGGAGAGAGGGGGAAAACGAGGATGGGAGGTTAAAAAGGTGGGTTTTGAGTTGGGTTTTGAAAGACTGGTAGGATTCTTCTGCACGGAGCGAGTTCCAAAGGCTTGGGGCCAGAAAATAGAAAGCAGAGGAGCGGGTAGAAACAAGATGGGCCTAGGAGGGGGAGGGAAGAGGCATCCAATTGCCCAAGACGCACCTGTGGGACTAGAACCCCCAGTCCTTCCAGCCCAATGTTGCTGTCCTCTAGTGGGATTTGAACCCCCAACCTTCTGGCCTGGGGTAACTTGCCCCAACCACTAGGCCACTCCTCCCACATAATAAAATGCAAGCCAAAATAGCTGGCAGTTCCCATACTTTCATATAGCTTTACAATTGTAGATTGTCCTCTTAAAGATATTTATAAACTGGATATATGAACAGGAAAACATCTCCATTCTTACAAGGTCATTTCTAGGAACCAGTGTTTACCAAGGCTACACAATCCTTGAGCGGAAGGACGAATGGGACTTGTAGAAATTGATTATACATATAGAACTAACATCATAGGCCTCCAGTATCAACAGATCCCATCACAAAAAAAATGATGAAATATGAAATTAAACATCCATAATCCACCTCGAGTATCAAATCTGGAAAATTATTTCAATGAGTATTTAATTTAACATTTTTTATACCACTTTATCATTTCAGTCAAAGCGGTTTACATTGAAACTTAAACTTGGCAAAGTAAATTAAACAGGGACATTGATAACTTGGATTTTTTTTGAGGCAATAGGAAGTTAAGTGACTTGCCTAAGACCATGAGGAATGCTGGTAGGAATCAAACCTTGGTTTTTTATTTCCCAAGCTTGTGCTCTAATCATTAGGCTGCTCTTCCACTCCAGTAGAAGGAATGGATGAAAATCTACCAATACACATGCAGAAGGAAGGTGTAGAATTTTCCAAACAAGAGACAAATGTCTCCCAAGAATTAGGTTAGTAAACTAGAAACAATAAGTAGGAACTGAATAAATAGAGTGGGAAATACAAAGCATTATCCCAGGATACACAAGTTGTTAAGGAGGAGTGAATTGATACTAGCAGCATAGGACAGTGGATTTTGGACAAGGTGGTTCATAGTGAGCATAGAAAAAACTGAAAACTGACATAGGAAAATTCTGTACAAAATTGCAGAAAACAGTTACTCATATATCACCTTAAGGGCAGGGAGGAGTTTTCTTGTTTGTACATCCAAATTTTCAATATCTTTATGAGGCCAGTCAGCTTGCAGGCTCCATGCTTCCCTACATGTGGTTCTCAACCAAGTCCTCAGAGCACACGGTAGCCAGTCAGGTTTTTGGAATTCCCACAATGAATATGCATGAGATAGATTTGCATACAATGAAGGCACTACATATAAATCTATCTCATGCATTGTGGGAATCCTCAAAACCCGACTGGCCTAGGTGTGCTCTGAGGACTGGGTTGAGGGCTACTGCCCTGCAAGCGGGTAGGGGAGTTCGGGGCCTGCAAGCTGATTAATGGCTTGTCTCTTATTCTGTGCTGTTTAAATAATTTTCTTTATCATTTTCAGTCTCCTTTAATATTCTTTGCTGACCTTTTCGGTCAGTAATTTGTGTTGGATTGGTTTATCTTCTTCTGAGCTTATAAACATTACATAGTAGAAATACGTAAACCAATTATTATTAATATAGAACAGGCCATGATACATTTTTGTTGTATTTAGGATCTAGCCCAAAAACCTAGGAGTCATCAGCTGAAACCTTCTGCTCGCCCCCATTAACTGAAGTTTGGGAGCAGAGGAACGGGATGGAAGAGATCTACTCAAGGTCTACTTCAACTTCTGTTGGACATGATTTATTAAGGCTAGTTTTCCCATTCCATGTCTGAGGAAAAAGAAAGTAAATCAGGCCCTTAAACATCCCTGCCGGCTACTGGCAGAAATCCCCAGCCATCAGCCTCCCTCCCCACCCAGTCTTGTTCTTTCTCCTCCCACCATGCTGTTAACCAGTCTTTTCCTTTTAGCACATTCCTCCCCATCATACTATCTCCCTCCTCACTAAAATCAGCCCCCCCCCCCCACACAGCTATTACTCCATTGAGCCAGGCTCCCAGCTCCTACCCCTAACAACCCAGTTAGCCATCTTCCCTCTCAGCCCTTACATCAATTCCAAGTTCAGGATCTGTGACAGATATACTGGAATATGAACTGCCTCCCCTCTGTACTGTAGCTTTCTTTCTGCAAATCTATGGCTTTTATTCTTTGGAGAGCCACCTCAACCATGTGTGTAGGGAAATAGGAAGTGCCCAGCACTTCATCTTGATAAGTTTTTTATAAGTGTCTACATTAATTAAGCTGTTTTTTCATTACTGATGAGTTGAGGAAGTGTTTTCCTTCCCTGTGGAGACATATAAAAAAGGAGGTTTGCTGTGATCTCCAGAGTTTATGTGCAAAATCCCATCTGGATACATTTTATGATGCAGCCTACAATGAATCTCTATGTAACCTAGAGGAGAGTGAAATATGCTGATGTCATAAGAGGGCATTATGACAGCAGAATACTGGCAAGAGAAAGTGTCTCTCTCTCACCAAGGAGATTCATTTGTTTCCAAACACTGAGAAGTTTGAAGAGAGCAAACATAAACAATGGAAACCCTAAAGCAGGGGTTCTCAAACTTGCCTCACAGACAGTCGGGTTTTCAGGATATCCACAATGAATATGCATGAGAGAGATTTGCATACGCTGTCTCCATTGTATGGAAACCTCTCTCATACACATTCATTGTGGATATCCGGAAAAATCGACTGGCTGGGTAGGCCCCTAGACAAGCATGGGAACCTCTAAAGAGTAAGAAGACAGGAAGCTCAGCTGATATCACCAGTGCACAAGCATGATCTGGAAGCAATGCCTGGTCAAGTTGATCACCTGAATCAAAGGCAGTTGCACTGTGTCAGAGCCAGAAGAGTCTCCCAGAACCACCCAGTACATTAAATGGAGCAGCCTGGCCAGCTTTGCCCCCAAAACTGTAGCAAGAGTCTTCCAGGACCATTTGTCAACAACTGCCCAGACAGAATTTGCCACCTTGGCTTCACTTCTCTTCCAGGGGCACTCATAATCATTGGCTGAAGATGTAGTCTGTGGGTTCTCTTCATCTCTGTGTCCCTGTACCCGGCCTTTCTCCTTCTATCCTCGCTTCCATAGATCTGTGGCAGCCCTGAGCACCAGCATCAGCATGAGAGAAGTCTGAGGTTGCCTGAAGAGCACCTGAAATCTGCTCCTTGCCAGACCCGATCTGGATGGTGTTACAGTGCAGAGGAGCTTTTCCTTCCTAAAACTGTATTTTCCAACTCCATTAAAAATAATGATCTCTCTCTCTCCATGTATGTATTAAGCATTTCAGGATAGTATAGACATTTGTTTTGGTATCTAAAAGTGTGCTCAAATTGCTTATGCATATATATATATATACCTATGAATGTATGTGTGCACAAGTAATTTATTTGTGTACAAAAGCCATAGCGTGCCCTCCCGCAGAATGCTTGATGAGTTACTTTGCCTGATAGGGAACCTCCAAAAAACTATCCCCAAAGTGAAATGAATAAAGTTACCAAGTATACAAGAATCACCTTAAAACTATGAACTTATCTTTTTGTCGGAGTCAGCTGTAGGAGGGAAAGCACCAAAATCTGTCCCTCTCCAAGCGGCAGGCTTCTTTTATTCTTTTTTCAGTTAGAGCCTTCCAGCGATAATCATCATATATTTAGAAATCCCAATCATGTCTTTTCTCCATATTTCAATCCATGTCGCTGCTCTCTAAGAAAGTAATCAGCACGACGTGCCCGTTTCGGGCTGGACACCCTGTATCAAGTGCTCATCTACTAAATTAGAAAATGGCAACAACAGAAAAACGCCGTCTCTGCGGCTAGAATCTCGCTCATCATAGGCGTACACCAAATTTGATTGCATTTAAAGAGGAAACATCCAATAGGGACCGGGACAATCCCACGGAAAGGGGGAATCCCATCCTCATTGGTGTGTTATATTCTGACATCACAGTACATCACAAAACCTCTTGCCAATCGATTTCTCGATTCAAGCCTGCAGGTTCTACGGTGTTCAAAGAATATATCCATCTTTGTTCCAAGTATTGTAATTTCTTCAGGCGGTTACCACCCCGAGGATCCTTAGGTACATGATCAATTATGGACCATTTCAAATCTTCAAAGTTATGATTTTTAGTTATACAGTGAGCTACTATTGGAGCTGTAGCTATTTGATGACGCAATTGGGAAGCATGCCCAGAAAGTCGGGGTTTAACAGGGCGACACGTGCGCCCTACATAAAACAGTGAGCATGGATATTGGATGTAATATATCACATAATCAGACGAGCATGAAGTATCCCATTTGCATTGATAGAGCCTAGAAGACCCCGGATAACACCAATTTAAACCAGTGACGGTGTTAACACAATATTTACAAGAATTGCAAGCTGAATGTCCAATAGTCGCTGGAGATAATTGCAACCAATCTTTCTCCAATGAGGTTTTCACAAGCCAGTCTCCCAGATTTCGTCCCCGAGAGAAGGCTATCTGTAATGTTTTTTTAAAACAGTCCAACAATTGTAATACCGACCATAGGGAGCGCAAGATCCGTAGAATCGCTGAACTACGATCTGTATAGGGAAGAACCCCCGTAATAAAATCATCCTGATCAGATGATCTTTGCGTGTAGTGCGGGTCTAGTAGCCATGAAGAAGCTCATCGGTAAGCTTTATTCACAACAGCATATGGATAACCCTTAGCTATTAAACGTTCAAACAGATCTTGTGCCTGTCTACGAAAGTCCAGCGTAGAATGACAAATTGTTGGACTGTTTTAAAAAACCATTACAGATAGCCTTCTCTCGGGGACGAAATCTGGGAGACTGGCTTGTGAAAAACTCATTGGAGAAAGATCGGTTGCAATTATCTCCAGCGACTATTGGACATTCAGCTTGCAATTCTTGTAAATATTGTGTTAACACCGTCACTGGTTTAAATTGGTGTTATCCGGGGTCTTCTAGGCTCTATCAACGCAAATGGGATACTTCATGCTCGTCTGATTATGTGATATATTACATCCAATGTCCATGCTCACTGTTTTATGTAGGGCGCACGTGTCGCCCTGTTAAAACCCGACTTTCTGAGCATGCTTCCCAATTGCGTCATCAAATAGCTACAGAGGTTTTGTGATGTACTGTGATGTCAGAATATTACACACCAATGAGGATGGGATTCCCCCTTTCCGTGGGGTTGTCCCGGTCCCTATTGGATGTTTCCTCATTAAATGCAATCAAATTTGGTGTACGCCTATGATGAGCGAGATTCTAGCCGTAGAGACGGCGTTTTTCTGTTGTTGCCATTACTTGCTGATTACTTTCTTAGAGAGCAGCGACATGGATTGAAATATGGAGAAAAGACATGATTGGAATTTCTAAATATATGATGATTATCGCTGGAAGGCTCTAACTGAAAAAAGAATAAAAGAAGCCTGCCGCTTGGAGAGGGACAGATTTTGGTGCTTTCCCTCCTACAGCTGACTCCGACAAAAAGATAAGTTCATAGTTTTAAGGTGATTCTTGTATACTTGTCAACTTTATTTGTTTCACTTTGGGGATAGTTTTTTGGATTGTATTTGGTGCCTAATCATGGCTGAAGACACATTTGCATAATCAGAGGAACATTTAGAAAAACTGCGACAGCGTCCATGTTTGTTGGATATTGATCGGCGGGATGACACAGCGGGGGTATCAATAGCAGCGTATAAATAACTTCGCAAACGATTAGTGCGAGCACAACTACATGGAGCAGGGATGACCCAGTATTTACGCACACGGATTATTCCTCAGGGTCTCCGAATGACTCGAGCCCCGAAATGTTTAAATGGGACACTGATTTTGTGGCTAAATGGAACAAAATTTTCAACAAATGTAGTTTTGATATCATAGCTTTAATCTTGGAACGTACTATCCAGGAAAAAGATATCATTAAAAAACAAATTGATGAAGCTCAAGTATCCCTGAAATCCTCTTTAGGTGAGGAATCCTATGCATTGAAACTTGAAGAAATTGATCGACAAATTAAAAGTTTCTTCAATTACACAGGTACACTAAAAAATTTTTTTTTTATACTGCCTCTAATGTTTCGATTGATTTTTACGTTTTTTGGTGCGCTGAATCCAAATCTGGTAACCAATTTGCTCCATCACGTACAGATTTTTTGCTACATTGGGTTAGCAGTTTGAGGTGAACGTTTCAGATTGAGTGCGATCGAGATAAAAGTTTCTTGGATGAATTCTTTATACTAATTGTTTAGTTATTCAATTGTTTAGTTATTCAAATAAGAATAAAGAAAATTGTAACAAGGCAGCACATAAGAATAGAGTAATGTCAACAAAACACAGTGTGATGGTAGCAAAATTGTCTGCACTTAAAACAGCCACATACATGTGCACAAACATTGAGCATATAAGAGCGAGGTTAGACACAAAGCAAAGCAAAGAAATGTGCAAAAAATGTTGTACAGGTATGTATGTAAGAATAGAAAACGCAAACCGCACCATTGCAATACATGAAGACAAACACCCGATGGTGTGAAAATAAAATTCTAATAAATGAGATCCGTCACTGTGGTAATAACTAGCAAATTTTTATTTCAAATTTTAGTAAAAACACGATATTTGTCAACACAGTTTAGATTTTAAAGTCATTCTTGGGTCAATCAATCTCCTGGTGGGCCCATTTCTTCTTCCCCCGAATGCTTCTCTTGGTGCGCTGCTTGGCGTATTTTTCATCTGGGGTTTCCCGCAGCAGCAACCAGCAGAAATCAGCCATCATAGTGGTGTTCCATCTTCCTTGGTACCTTCTCTCTGCGTCCTTGATGTCCTGGTGAAACCTTTCACCTTGTTCTTCACTGTAAGCCCCCAAGTTTTCGGGAAAGTAGTTCACATGGGAGTGCAAGAAATGGACTTTCAGGCTCATGTTACAGCCTTGTTCTTTGAAGGCATTGAGCATCCTGGCAACAATATCCTTATAGTTCTCATCCCGCCTGTTCCCCAAGAATTTGAGAACAACATCCTTGAAGGAATCCCAGGCTTCTTTTTCCTTCTCAGACATCGTTTCAGCGAATGCTCCATCTGAAATGAGTTTCCTTATATCAGGGCCAACAAACACTCCTTCCTTTAGCTTTGCTTCAGAAAGTCGGGGGAACTTTGAGCAAAGGTACCGAAAGCACTCGCCATCTTTTGGAAGGGACTTGATGAATTGCTTAATGAGACCCAACTTAATGTGGAGAGGTGGTAATAGAATTTTATCACGAGGTACCAAGCTCTCATGAAGAACATTTTTCTCACCGGGTCTCAAATACTCCCGAATTGGCCAGTCTTTTTTCCCCCAGTGTAGGTCGCGGGCCCGGCTATCCCACAAGCAAAGGAAGCAGGGATATTTGGTGAAACCGGATTGCTGCCCTAATAGCATGGATAGAATTTTAAAGTCTCCACAAATCATCCACTTATGCTCATCATAACGAATCTTCTGAAGAATCAGGGCCAAATTCTCGTATTTTTCTTGGAGAACAACAGAGTGAGCAATAGGAACTGAAGTGAATGTGTTGCCATTATGAAGAAGAACACCTTTTATGCTGTCTTTTGACGAATCAATGAACAGCCGCCATTCAGCAGGATCATACTTGAGTTTAAACTTTTCCATCACTCCGTATATATCGTTGCAAAATACCAAATCTTCCTCTTTGCTGAAATACTTCAAAAATTGTGTCTCGCGGTTGCGGTACCAATAAAAAGTTGTTCCTGGTGACAATAGATTTTTCTGTTTAAGCCGAGAACCTAGCAGTTGGGCAGCATCTTTTGGGAGTCCTAAATCCCGGACTAAATCATTCAATTCAGCTTGAGAGAAAAGTTCAGGTTTCGGATCTGGTTCCGTTTCAAACTCGGAAGTACTGGACTCATCGGGAAAAGCCATCTGATGAGTCTCATCATGATCAGAACCGTCCACACAAATATGATCCAAAGATTTTGGTGGTTCAGGCACAGGTACTTCATTGCTATGAGGCATAGGCCTAATTGCTGAGGGAAGGTTGGGGTAACTTATTACGTTCTTATTTTTTAAGTTGTTCACGCCACATCATAGGTATTCCGAAACAAAATGCTTGTTTTTTACCTTTCATCCATAAGCGTAGATCTTCCTCACATGTCTTGCACACTTTGTGAGGAGCCCACGGTTTGTCTTGATCGCCTAACTTCAAACCGAAATAGGCGAAATATACTTTTTAAATAAATGCAGAAATGTTCCTCTGCCGCTTTTTCACGGTATATTCCCCACAAATAAAACAAAAACTGTCTGGAGAGTTGACGCAACCTCTGGCTCTGTGAGTCATCACAAATACACAGCACTGGAAACTACAACTGTAGTGAACCACTTCGGAATAAAGCTGGATTACGACTGAGCAAACAAAAGGTAATAATGAACTTGCAAGAAACTGAAATTTGACAGGAACGTTCATGTCGCAACCACTGTGTTTGAGCGAGCGAACGAGGCGAGGCGAACAGGAAAGAACATGCGCCAGCGCGAGTACTGGATTTAGCCCCCCGCCTCCCAATTGTCCTGTTAATGTATAAAATGAATACAAAACACTCTAAAATATCATGAGGGAGTGTTTCTAGTTAGTTAACCATTACAACCTCTATTTTGGGCCAAGAAAATAAACTGCAGTCGGCTAAAAAGAAATTATGTGAACATTCCTTACATGGGTAAGAAATCTAATTTTGCAAGAAAACGTGACGTGATGGAACATTTTGGCTATTTTTCCTGGATTCAGCACCCCAAAATCTATAGGAATCAGTTGCAAAACTGGAGGCAGTTTTTTGGTAGTGTACCTGTGTTATTTGAAGTCCTTAAAGACTAAAAAATATGCCCGGGATAAGACGGATGAATCAGGAAAGGTCTACTATTGGATGTATGAACCGTCTGAGTCAGCTATTAATGTGAAGAAAACTGTGACGTTTGATAGATCATCGGATGATAATGATGGGAGCACTACTGATTCAGAGGCTCCACGATCTAATAGGGGACGTCCGGATTTTCGATCAGGTCGGGGCCGCCGGTCTCGGGGAGCGTACCAAAACGACGATTGGGAACCCCCAAACACCCGCAGTCGATCCAGGCAAGGCCCTCCATAGTGGTCAATTTGACAAATCAAAAGTTGACCCCGGTGCAAGAACGAATATTAAATTATGGACTTTCTTTTGTGCCTACGGTGCGATATGATTCTTTTTCTATGCGAGTGAGTCTTCAACGTTTTTTTCGGAAATTACAGATTATACGGTTTTTCTCGGATAAACCGGCTACTATAGATGATTCAGTAGTTAAACCTTCTTCTCATTGGCTACCGCCAGCGGCTATTGATCCAGTTTTGGCAACTTTTCAATCTTTAGTGCTACATGATTTGAAACAATTGGAGGATTCCACTATTAAACAATATTCAAATTTGGACAAATGCAGTTGGCTGGCTTTAAAAGGTTTAGCCTCCGACTCTTCACTCGTTTTTCGAAGGGCAGATAAGGGGGGGGTGTTAGTCATGCAAACTTTGGAATACTATCAGATGTCATTACGGTCTCATTTAGCTGACACTCATACTTATCAGATTTTAGCAACGGATCCTACTAGTAGTTTGCTTGAACATATAAAATTGTTGGTAATGGCAGCTTTTGGTCAAGGTTGGATAACTCGAAAAGAGCAATTGTTTTTGATTAATTTACATCCCACTGTTCCAATTTTATATCTAGTGCCTAAAATCCATAAGTCCTTTCGGCTCCTCTGGGACGACCAATAGTATCCTGTCGCAAATCAGTATTAGAGCCTCTGTCAATCTTCTGTGATGCCTTTTTGAAGCAGGAGGCTCATCAAGTGGCTTCATTTATTCGGGATTCCACTCATTTTTTGCAAATGTTAACTACCTTGGAAATACCTGAGGGTGCAATTTTAGTTACACTTGATGTTGTCTCGTTATATACGAGCATAAATCAGTTGGAGGCATTGGAGTTGTTGAAAACCCGATTTTGTTGTGCCCCTGCTCAATTACCTCGGGCATTTTTAGTCCAATTGGTGGAAATGGTCCTTACTAAAAATTATTTTTTGTCTGGAGGGATGTTTTATCAACAGATTTCGGGCATAGCGATGGGGGCGACGAAAACACCTTCGATTGCCACACTGTACTTGGCAGAAATGGAGACCACACAGATACAATGCTCTGAGGCTTTTTCTCATGTTTTGATTTGGAAACGATTTTTGGATGACATTTTTTTCATCTGGACTTCCGAATTGTCGTCTTTACAAAGGTTTATTGTTTGGTTCAATTCTTTACGATCAAATATTCAATTTGTTGAACATATTGATAAACAGACTATAGATTTTCTCAATATTCGGATTCAATTAATAGAGGGTCAACTGTTTACCATGATATTTCGTAAGTCCATACAACGCAATAGTTTACTTCACCATACTAGTTTCCATCCCGGTCCTTTGTGGAAGGGACTTCCTTTTGGCCAATTCCTGCGATTGCGGAGGATTTGTCATTCTACGCTGGACTTTCGTAGACAGGCACAAGATCTGTTTGAATGTTTAATAGCTAGGGGTTATCTATATGCTGTTGTGAATAAAGCTTACCGACGAGCTTCTTCAGTACACCGGGAATGGCTACTAGACCCGCACTACACGCAAAGATCATCTGATCAGGATGATTTTATTATGGGGGTTCTTCCCTATACAGATCGTAGTTCAGCGATTCTACGGATCTTGCGCTCCCGATGGTCGGTATTACAATTGTTGGACTGTTTTAAAAAACCATTACAGATAGCCTTCTCTCGGGGACGAAATCTGGGAGACTGGCTTGTGAAAACCTCATTGGAGAAAGATCGGTTGCAATTATCTCCAGTGACTATTGGACATTCAGCTTGCAATTCTTGTAAATATTGTGTTAACACCGTCACTGGTTTAAATTGGTGTTATCCGGGGTCTTCTAGGCTCTATCAACGCAAATGGGATACTTCATGCTCGTCTGATTATGTGATGTATTACATCCAATGTCCATACTCACTGTTTTATGTAGGGCGCACGTGTCGCCCTGTTAAAACCCGACTTTCTGAGCATGCTTCCCAATTGCATCATCAAATAGCTACAGCTCCAATAGTAGCTCACTGTATAGCTAAAAATCATAACTTTGAAGATTTGAAATGGTCCATAATTGATCATGTACCTAAGCATCCTCAGGGTGGTAACCGCCTGAAGAAATTACAATACTTGGAACAAAGATGGATATATTCTTTGAACACCGTAGAACCTGCAGGCTTGAATCGAGAAATCGATTGGCAAGAGGTTTTGTGATGTACTGTGATGTCAGAATATAACACACCAATGAGTATGGGATTCCCCCTTTCCGTGGGGTTGTCCCGGTCCCTATTGGATGTTTCCTCTTTAAATGCAATCAAATTTGGTGTACGCCTATGATGAGCGAGATTCTAGCCGCAGAGACAGCGTTTTTCTGTTGTTGCCATTTTCTAATTTTGTAGATGAGCACTTGATACAGGGCATCCAGCCCGAAACGTGCACGTCGTGCTGATTACTTTCTTAGAGAGCAGCGACATGGATTGAAATATGGAGAAAAGACATGATTGGGATTTCTAAATATATGATGATTATCGCTGGAAGGCTCTAACTGAAAAAAGAATAAAAGAAGCCTGCCGCTTGGAGAGGGACAGATTTTGGTGCTTTCCCTCCTACGGCTGACTCCGACAAAAAGCTAAGTTCATAGTTTTAAGGTGATTCTTGTATACTTGATAGGGAACCTCTGCATAGGTGAGGGTGTGTGTATGGATGGGAGATGGGGAGATCATTTATATAACAGCACAAGACATACAAAGCGCTGTGCAGACACATGGGGCCCTTTTACTAGAGGGTGCTAGCTGTCAACACATGTTCTGGCACACATCGATGCTGAATGAGCATTGGGACATGTGTTGCCAGCTAGCGCGGGACCATGACAGCATGGGATGATGTCTGCACTGTCTAATTCGAGTTAAAGTCATGAGTACAGTTAGGGATAGACAGTGGGCATAGTTTTCTCTGCATTGTTAGCATGGGATTCACACCATGAGCCAACTGCATTAACAAGGGTCACCTAACGGCACTTCCATAGGTGTACCTACCCTAACATTGTATGTGCTATGGGACAGGACTCTGCGCTAACTGCCAGGGAAATGCATTCTACACCCCTGACAGTTTACGCGGCGGAGTTGCCCCTAATGCTGCTTTGTTTCAGCACTTTTGCAATTATCACATCCTTTAGTAAAAAGGCCCCATTGAAGAGAGTTCCTGCTCCATAGAGCTTACAAATGAAATAAAAAAGAAGAATGATGTGAGACCTCATCTATGATCCTAAGTGGCTTATAGATTTGTAGATAATACTTTCAGTGCAGTAGGACTGTAAATCCATAGCTGAACAGTTCAACGTGTACAATGAACAAAAATAGTTGGGGACTGAACTCAACCAAATGATTTTTGGCTTCCCGAGGGAACATAAGAAATGCTATACTGGGTCAGACCAAGCTCCATCAAGCCCAGTATCCTGTTTCCAACAGTGGCCATTCCAGGTCACAGGTACTGGCAGATTCCCAAAAGGCACATAGGTTCCATGATGCTTGTCTTGGGACAAGCAGTGGATTGCCTGAGTCCTCTTTAATAATGGTTTATGGACCTTTCCTCCAGGAACTTGTCTAAACCTTTTTTTAACCTAGCTATACTAACAGCTTTTACCACATCCTCTGGTAAAAAAATTCCAGAGTTTGATTACGTGTTGAGTGAAAAAATAGTTTCTCTTATTAATCTTAAAGGGGTTAAACTGTAGCTTCATTAGATATTCAGGAGTCTCTGAATGTTCCACAAGCTCTTGAAAAATATGTTCTTACTGACTCGGATGAGGTATTATCTTAAATATGCCCCTAATGCCCTCTGGCTACAGTTTCCAGTCTTACCCAGTGCTCAGAAGTGAGCATCAACTGATAATAAAATGTCAGAGATTAGAGAGACCTGCCATTCAAGATCCACATTTAGACCCCACCATGCCACAGAACTCAGACACCCAATGTGGTTATAACTGGGACAATAGAAACTCCCTGAGGCCTCTTCTTCTGGCATCAGTAGTGAGACATGGTGAGGTTTTTTGATATTTTCATTTGTTTTCTTCTGTTGTATTTTATATGCTGTGTAATGCAAGTTCCACATCTCCCAAGTGCCAGGTCACCAGTGCGGTTAGAAATTTCCCCCAGTACCAGGGATTTTCCTGCCTTTTATTTTCTGCAGCTTCCTCCTCCCTGCACCATGTGGTTCTCTGTGAGTGTGATGCGTGTGGTGCAGGAACTCCTACGCTGGTCTCTGGGTATCAAGTCTCACAGGACCAGCGCAGTATTTCCTGCACCAAGTGTTTCACCCTTGCCAAAGTGCTGGAAGAAGGAGTTCTTTGTATATCAGAGCAACTGGATCTAGAGTAAAGGTAACAAATCATTATGTTAGGAATCAGATAATAATAATAAAACAGACTGATGTGGTTTCACAAAGAAGTGTCTGAGAATGGAAGAGTAAAGAGATTAACATTCAAATATGCAAGGACCCAAGATAGCAGAAGAGTTGTTTCACACTGCTCATCCTGGACTGATACTTTTTCTTCTAAATTTCCTGACATGTTTGTCTGATGGGGAAGTGTAAGGGAAAGTGCGGCTACTCCTGGCAAAAGCTGCCCTTACTCCTACAGGCACTTGTTCATCGAGCAGTGACAGCTTCTACTCCACAGGGCTCTGAAGAGGTTTCGCTAAGGCCTCTGTCAAGGAAAGGCTTGCTGCCGGGGGTTTCCTGGCCTTGATGTTACCCTTATCCTGGAGCACACTAAACTACTACTAGTGCTACTAAGCAGTTAGATAGTGCTACAGAACTTATGCCTTACTCAGCAGATACACAAAAGAGACAGTCCCTACTCCCTGAAGCCTACAGTCTGGTGAAGAAAGACAGGCCAGATAAATAGGCGTTTGGAGTGAATCAGGGATAATATTTGAAGTCTGAAGGGTACCTGGATTTAGTTTGACAGACCTTCTTTATCTAATTGGGTAAATCTATGAAATGTGGAATTTGTGCTGTAAAAACAGTCCATGTAAGAAGGAAAAGAAGGAAATGGGGTAGGGGAGATTACCAGCTAGAGCTCTTTGGGTCAGCTTTCATCTTGCAAATGCACCAGCTGACAACTCCACAGGAGTAGCAGTGCTGCTGATGGGAGGGGGCAGTTTGGTACAGTAGTAGGGAAAGCTTCTGGCTGCAGGCGATGCCCCCTAAAAAGTGCAGCAAGCCATGAGTTATAAGTGAGGTCTGTGAGTTGATCTTTGACAACAATGTAAAGATCCAGCAGACTTGCGACTCTATCTTGATAAACATTTTTATTCATTATAATTGTCTTTCTTGAATAGACACGTAACAAGAACTATCTGTCATGGGTATGTCTACAGCACTGCGTACATCTAAAAACATTCTAGGAATGATAAATAGCAGAAGTGGTAAATTCCTGAATTTATACATCTTCCAAGATATTTATTAGGAACACACTGTAAGTGCATAACAGACATACTGAGATGCATAAATGCTACCTGTAAACTACACTGATTTTAAAGAGCACAGTATATAAAAGCAATAAATAAATAAACACACTGAATTACACCTACTTCTATCACATAGATAAATCTTTACCATTTACCAACTGCTGTGAATTGATAACGTGTGACTCTAATGATTCCCTAAAAGATGATTGGCTGCCTCTGTTCTGGGCAAGGCAGTAGGAGCTCTTCAGACATACATCTTCTCCAAGGACAAGCAGGATGAGTCAGCCACACTAGGTGACATCATCCAACGGCGCCGAGACGGAAGTACTCTCCATAGCTCAGAAGGGCTTTTGCTCTTCTGAGCATGAGACAACTGGCCCCACCCCTAGCTAGCCAGTTTCAGTTCTTCCGCCTTGCCAGCAAGACGGACCTCTCTACTCTCCAACTGAAATGACCAAATCTTTAACTTTATTCTGAAAAGATAAAGAGGAATTCCACTTACTTGCTGAAAATGTCTCTAATGTTAATGCTCTTATGCCTCCTTATTTCAGATCCGTTCCGGTATCGTTCAGAAAGGACTGCCTGGAACCCCTGGGCCTGCCAGCCATGTGTGCTCACAGTCCAGCCCGCGGATGGTTATTAAAGAACTTCTGTGCCCCTAGTTCCAGCCAGGATCATGCTGTGGAGGCTGCTGATTAAAGATCCTTCAGAAAAAAAGGCGTTCCAGTCTGGCAATTGCCCTCATGGCAGCCCAGGACGTGCCTAGAAGGCCTCCGTCCTGGCCAGCCACGCTTTTAGCGTTCCTTCCTCTGCCTCCATCAAGGACCATCCTCACGTGTGGATCATGGGGGCGGCCATCTTGCTCTGGCCATGCTGCCTTGGAAGCTGCCGCCCCCTCCACAATGATTGGACATCTGCGCATACTGCCGCCCCTCTGCAGAGAGTGAAGAGCAGGTCCTCTCAAGCCCTCAGCCGGCGGCACGTCAAACCCCAGCCCCAGCTGGCTAAAATCTGCATTGGCTTCCCGAAACAGTGCCTGATGCTGGAACTCCCTCTCTCGGCGCCATGCCTATGGTCTGGGCTCCATCGGTCTGGGCTCCATTGGCTGAAAGCTGACCCCGCCCCCATGATGCCATTGGCTAACTCCATGGCAACGGACTCTGGTGCATTGCCATGCGATGCTGGAACTCCTTCTCACAGCGCCATGCTGATGGAACAGCTGCCGAAAGGGATCCCCTCCACCCTTCTCATGGTGCCGGGATCTCCCCGCTCAGGAAGCTCCAGCACATTCCAGTGCACTGCACTGCTCTCCTGAGCGCGTGATCAGTGTGGCGAACTCAGTGATGATGTCAGCGCTGAGTGCTCTGTCCTCCCTTCAGCGCCGATGTCAACAGTGAGGCAGTAGCTCAGCAGTAAGTGAGCAGCCCCTCCCCTCACCCTCTCGCAGAGCACATCGGGCATTGGCCTGTAGAGGAGGGAGCTCCTCAACACAAACTGAGGGAAGGACTGTCACCCTTAAATCACTGCCCCTGCAGCAAGGCATAGTTCCCATCATGACACCATGTGATGGACTGCCTGCCGGTGATACCCGGATCAGCAGCTAGGGAAGGAAAAATCCAGAGAAGGGAAAATCCTCGAGAGGCAGAATGGATACTTCACGGCACTTCCTGGGCCTCTTGCATTACGGAGAGGAGGAGTAGCTGTATAAGCTCACCCCTAACATAAACCATTGCGGGAAAAACAGCCATGAGAGGGGCACGTTCACTACCAGGACCCATGGCATTGGACCACAGTTAAAGCCAAGGCTGAACGGGCAGCTCCTGCTATCAGCAAACAGACCCGTGGCTTTGACACAGCCCACCTTGGACCTCCAGGTAGTGTCAAATCTAAAGCAGCCAGCTCCTGTTGTCAGCAGAACAAAACCATGGTGCAGCCGCCTGCAGGCAGGGTCTGGACTACAGCGGGCAGCTCCCGCCATCAGCGCTTCCAGCAGCCATTCGAAACAAAGGCGGAAGGAGCCCAGGTTCAGATCCAGAATTACAACAGAGCCTGCTCAGAACATTAAGCACCCCTACAGGGGCTTCATCCCCTACAGAGGCTTCGCATCTGCTTCAGTCTTCACAGGAAAGCTTCAGTCTTAAACAACCCCTCTGACGAATGCAGCACACTGAGTGCCCGCACGACAGGTTAGAAGAGCAGCCTAGGAGCTAGGGTTGAGCAGACTTGGATGAGTCTCCCATGCACCAGCTTCTTCTAGAAGGCAGAGGGTTACGGTGTCATTTATTTATTTTATTTAGACAGTTTTTTGTATACCGCCTTATCCTTCAATCAAAGCGGTCACAGCACAATTGGGGGATACATTTAACACACGGGGATATGAGACACATACACTAATACTTACAGGGAACATGGGCAATGGAGGGTTAAGTGGCTTGCCCAAGACCACAAGGAGCATCTGTGGGACTAGAAACCCCAGTCCTTCCGGCCCAAGGTTGCTGTCCTTTAGTGGGATTTGAACCCCTGACCTTCCGGCCTGAAGTATCTTGCAGGACCCCACCAGCAAGAAACCAGCCTCTGCTCCCCAGGGTAAGGCAACTGAAGCTATCCAAGGAAAGGGTGAGGCGGCCATGCCGCAAATACAGTTAAAAAAAAAAAACACCTAGCAAAGTAGCCCTGAAGCTGGAGCGCTTGGGGAAGCATAGCCTCCAAAATCTGTTGGAGATATGCCTCTGGTCCCTCGGACCCAGCAGCATCTCGGACTCTGAAGCGCTGCCCTCACAGCCAGGGGCAACTGCTCCCATATGCTCGCCTGCGCCTCGGGCCCTCATACCGCTCTGCCAGTCACACCCTCACTGCGAGGCAGTGCCGGGTAGTGGCAACGGACTCCACATTTGGTGGCAGCACACCTCTGTGGAAAAGATATTAGTCTTCCCACACCTGGTAGATGTGCCCACATCGGCCTTATACCCTCCTGTTAACCCTGATTGCTTGAACTTGACATGTTGTTGTTGCATTGACAGGTTGTCAAGGGCTTGATACTTGCACATGACAGTGTGGTTGATAACCAGACAGGTTGTTGACAACTTGATACTTGCATAACTTGGAGGAAAACCACCATCCTCGGACTAGGCACTAGGCAGGCTCCCCCGGCACCTCTGTGACACTAAATCCCAGGGTCACGGTGTGCAAAAAGGCAGGATCAAGGCTAACCTAGGGATCACCAGTCTTGCCTCTGACCTTATGATCAACCCAAGGGCAACACTTTGACTTAGCACAAAGTTGATGTATCCAACCATGCACACGAAGGCAGATGTATCCAACCACAGTCACAGGTTTAAGACCTGGCTGAGTGGTGCACGGTGTGGTGAGGCCTAGGGCTCTGCACTTTTGGGCCACGGTGCGCAGTGTGGTGAGGCCTAGGACTCTGCACTCTAGGGCCACAGTATGCAGTGCAGTGATGCCTAGGGCTCTGCACTCTAGGACCACAACTGTTTAGAGCCTAGGGCTCTATTTATTTATTTAGCTGCATTTATATCCCGCTTTTCACCGGGTCAAAGCAGTTGGGGGATACATTTAACATGAGAGGATTTGAGACACATACACTAATACTTATAGGGAACATGGGCAATGGAGGGTTAAGCAGCTTGCCCAAGACCACAAGGAGCACCTGTGGGACTAGAAACCCAAGACCTTCCAGCCCAAGGTTGCTGTCCTCTAGTGGGATTTGAACCACTGACCTTCTGGCCTGAAGTACCTTGCCCCAACCACTAGGCCACTCCTCCCTCTATACTCTATGGCCTTGCCTGTGAAAAGCAGATGTTCCAGACAGCAACAGGGTGACCATTGCCTTACACCATCACACAAGGGGAATGGGTTGACTCTAAAAAACCCAGACTATACAAACCATCCAGGCAGAACCAATCATCTAGGCGCCGCCCCCCCCCCACCCTGCATGGGGACACAGGGCTTGCACAGGGTTGCGGGGAGGAAGGCTCAGCTGTCAAATGAGCCTGCATGTAAGAGCTCAACCCTTTGGCACCAGCTTTCCCCCTCCATCTGTGGGTTGCCGGCAAATCAATCTACTCACCACGTGGCGAGCACGAAGTGCAACTGTAAAATGGATATCATCCAGACCTTCATCCTACCCATGGCCTGGCACCAATGCGTTTTCTCCCCTGAGGCCAACTCTTATCCCTCAAATGCAGACAACACACAATGTTGAGCCTGACCTCTTCGTCAGGTTACATAAGAACATAAGATATGCCATACTGGGTCAGACTAAGGTCCATCAAGCCCAGTAACCTGTTTCCAACAGTGGCCAATCTAGGTCATATGTATCTAGCAGTTTCCCCAAAAGACACAGGTTCCACAATGCTTGTATTGGGTCAAGCAGTGAATCCTCCAGTGATATCCTCCAGACATGACCCATGTTGTCGTCTACCTATCATTCCACTATGAATGACTGGCTGCAGTGCACCCATTAGCATAAAGTTCTCAGCGCTTAGCGCAAGCCTTGACAGCCGGGCAGGTTACCCAATACCCTTGGAAGCACATTCTTGACGACTGTTCTCAACTGCCTTGCGGCCACCCTCTGCTAGCCCTCGGCAAGCTAATATGGGAACTCCTCGAGGACTGTACACTTAACAACCCCTCTGCCGTGCCACGGCAGACAGATCTGAAATTGACCTCCAGGAAGGTACTTCGGATAGCATCCTAACTGCAGGTCTGGGTGGCATCCTCTGCTACACATGCTACACTACCTGCGATCCTACCACACACAAGCCACCCTCGATATCCATCTCAGGCCAGCCAGGCCTCCAGCCTGCAGGTACCTTTCCAGGAGGAGCAGATGCTACAAACTCTGAAAAGCATCACGGCCCTATGCGACTGTATGCCCAGAACACGTACAGAACAAACTGCAAACAACTAGGCAACTAAAGGCCTGGCTACCGCCATCCCCAGCAGACTACACCTCTGTGACAGCGGACTACACCTCTGTGACTCCGACTCCATATCACACCTACTCAAGCCTTCCTCAGGCTGCGTCCTGCTCAGGTAGCAGGCCACCTTGCCCCGGAACAGGGACCAATACACCCCCTGCCAGGATGCCGGGGGCAGCGCTTGGGGTTCCTCACTCAGTAGCCATATTGATAAGTACAAGGTCGTGAGTTCATGTGGACTTGTTCCTAGACCTCGTACAAGGTTGTGAGTTTGTGTGGACCTGTTTCCTAGACCTCGCAACAGAACACACCCCAGGCAAGCAGTCGCGGCAACCTCAACTGTCACTCCCAGCCCGAACTGACTTGGGTCACAGCAGGCTTATGATCAATCTCACGCCACTCTTGTAGCACAGTCGATACTGCTGCTAACGTAAGAACACAAGATATGCCGCACCAGAACAAGGTCCATCAAGACCAGTTTCTGTTTCCAACCATGGCCAATCCAGGTCATAAATACCTAGCAGTTCCCCAAGAGGCATGTTCCTCTATGCTTGGTTTGGACCAAGCAGTGTTTCCCGGGTCCTAGTTACTAATGGTTTATGGACCTTTACCTGCTGGATTAAAAAAAAAAAATTCTATTAGTGCTGTCCCAATACTCCAATTTCACACCACTGTCACAGTCGTTCATATTGGGGCTGGTGCTCCTCTTGTGTATAGTGACCAGCTCTACTATTGCTGTATTAATGTTCTGATGTGCACTAATGCCCTGATTGCACCACCCTCGTGGCCAGCCGTCCGTGAGGCTGCAGCTATACTTGAGCGCTGTGATTACCACAATACTACTGCACTTGATCACGGTGAGTACCTCACTACTACTACTCTATGCACTTGATCACTGTGATTATCTCACTACTACTGCCCTAGGCACTTTATCGCTGTGATTACTGCATCTCTGTGGCTGCACAGATGCACCTTATATGGTCGCTCTGCGTGCTTCGTGTTGCACATGGGTGCTTCGCAACTGCAAGACCACATGTCCTTCTGTCCCACATTGCTATCCCTAAGGCAGTGACTTAAGTCTCGGCTTTCCCCCTTTCACCACAGCGCATGACAGCTTGGGAGGCACCTAATGTGGCTGACTCATCCTGCTTGTCCTAGGAGAAAACAAAGTTACTTACCTGTAACAGGAGCTCTACGTGGACAGCAGGATAAGTCAGCCACACATTCCCGCCCACCTCCTCTGGGAAGGGGTTGGCATCCGAGCCTGATGCCTGCCTCCTAGCGGCAAAGACTCAGCTAGTGACGAACTGGCTAGCTAGGGGCGGGCCGTGGGGTGGGGCCAGCTGGCTATGGAGAGTACTTCCGTCTCGGCGCCGTCGGATGACGTCACCTAGTGTGGCTGACTTATCCTGCTGTCCACGGAGAACTCCTGTTACAGGTAAGTAACTTCGTTTTTCCCGCTGTCTTTTTATTTCCTTTTCCTTCACATTTTGAGTCATTGCTGATCTCTTCCATTCACTGTGCAGTCTTGCTCTTTCTCCTCCCACCATGCTGTTAACCACTTACCCTTTTAGCTTTTATTCTTTGGAGATCCACCTCCGCCATGTGTATAGGGCAATAGGAAGTGCCCAGCATATCATCTTGGTAATTATTTTATAAGTGTCTATATTGTTAAGCTGGTTTTTACTTACTGATGAATTGAAAAAGTGTTTTCCTTCCCTGTGGGTGGAAAATGAAAAAGGAGGCTTGCTGTGATTTCCAGAGTTCATGTGAAAAATCCCCTCTGGATACATTTTATGATGCAGCCTACAATGAATCTCCATGTAACCTAGAGAGAGTGAAAGGTGCTGATGTCATAAGGGGGCACTATGACAGCAGAATCCTGGCAGGAGAAAGTGTCTCTCTCTCGCCACAGAGATGCATTTGTTTATTTCCAAACACTGAGGAGTTTGAAGAGGGCAAAGATAAACAATGGAAACCCAAAAAGTAGTGGTTCTCAAACTTGCCTCTCAGCTAGTCGGGTTTTCTGGATATCCATAATGAATATGCATGAGAGAGATTTGCATGCACTGCCTCCATTGTATGCAATCTTTTCATACATATTCATTGTGGATATTCGGAAAACACAACTGGCTGGGAAGAATCCAGGACAGGTTTGGAAACCCCTGCTCTAAAGAGTAAGAGCACTGGAAGCTCATCTGATATCACCAGTGCACAAGCAGGAGCTGGAAGCGATGCCTGGTCGGGTTGATCACCCAAATCAAATGCTGCTGCACTGTGTCAGAGCCAGTAGAGCCTCTCAGAACCACCCAGTACATGAACTGGAGAAGCTTGGCCAGCTTTGCTCCCAAAACTGTAGCAAGAGTCTCACAGG
Source organism: Ichthyophis bannanicus (assembly GCA_033557465.1). Lineage (NCBI taxonomy): Eukaryota > Metazoa > Chordata > Amphibia > Gymnophiona > Ichthyophiidae > Ichthyophis > Ichthyophis bannanicus. Next base: position 84,016,097 of record CM066031.1, read on the forward strand.
ACCATTTGTCAACAGCTGTCCAAACAGAGTCTGCCATCTTGGCTTCATTTCTCTTCCAACAGAACTCATAATCATTGGCTGGATATGTAGTCAGTGGGTTCCATTCATCTCTGTGTCCCTGTACCCAGCCTTTCTCCTTCTATCCTGACTTCTCATCTAATATAGATCTGTGGCAGCCCTGAGCACCAGCATCAGCATGAGACAAGTCTGAGGTAGCCTGAAGAGCACCTGAAATCTGCTCCTTGCCAGACCCGATTTGGATGGTGCTACACTGCAGAGGAGCTTTTCCTTCCTAAAACTGTATTTTCCAACTCTATTAACAATAGTGATCTCTCTCTCCATGTATGCATTAAGCATTTCAGGATGGTTTGGACACTCATTTTGGTGTCTAAAAAATAAAAGTGTGCTCAAATTGCTTGTGCACATATATACCTATGTGTGCACAATTAATTTGTTTGTGTACAAAACCCATAGCGTGCAGTCCTGCAGAATGCTTGGTGAGATACTTGGCCTGATAGGGGAGTTCTGGGTAAGTGAGAGGGTGTGTATGGATGGGGGATGGGGAGATCATTTCTATAACAGCACAAGATATACAAAGCGCTGTGCAGACACTTAGGGGCTCTTTTACTAGAGGGCGCTAGCTGTCAACACGTGTTCTGGCACATGTCAATGCTGAATGCGCATTGGGACACGTTGCCAGCTAGAGCAGGGCCATGACAGCATGGGATGATGTCCGCCATAACCATCTAACTCGAGTTAAGGTCGCGAGTAGGGGTAAGGGCAGAGAGTGGGCGTGGTTTGCTCTGCGAAGTCAGCGTGGGGTTCACACCACCAATGTTCCCTCTAATTTTCTGTAGGCTGTGTGCAGCTTTTGAAGGAAGGTTAAATTTTTGTGCGCCACATAACGACACTCGGAGTTATATACTTTAAAATTTGACTACATGTCAGTATACAGTATGTACACCACATTGATTTTAATCAAATTAAATGAAAATAGACGATTACTATATGAAGCGGGACATTTCTAGTAATTACAATCATAACTTTTACATTTTAAGACGTTTGTGTTGTTTTCTATCAGAATCAGAGCTGTAATTTTTGTGCGCTCTGTTGTAAAGTATGTGCGCTCGCTCGGCGAGGTGTGTGCGCGCGCACACGCACACAGCTTAGAGGGAACAGTGCACACCACATGCGAACTGAATTAGCAAGGAATCACCTAATGCCACTTCAGCAGGGGGCATTGGGGGCACCCACCCTAACACAGCACGTGCTAGGGGAAAGGGCTCTGCACTAACAGCCAGGGAAATGTCTTTGACAGTTAACATGGAGGAACTGCCCCTAATATAGCTTTGTTTCAGCACGTAGGTGCAACACTATCACGTCCCATAGAAGAGACAGTTCCTGCTCCATAGAGCTTTCAAATGAAATTAAAAAGCAAAATTATGTGGAACTCATCTGTGATCGTATGTGGTTTAAAGATTTGTAGATAATATCTTCAGTGCAGTAGGACTGTAAATCCATAGCTGAACAGTTCAACGTGTACAATGAATCAAAATAGTTGAGGACTGAATTCAATCAAATGATTTTTGGCTTCCAGAGGGAACATAAGAAATGCAAACTTACTCAGGCCAATGTCCATCAAGCCCAGTATCCTGTTTCCAACAGTGGACAATCCAGGGCACAAGTACCTAGTAGGTTCCCAAAAAGACACATAGGTTCCAAAATGCTTGTACTGGGGCAAGCAGTGGATTTCCTGGGTCCTCTTTAATAATGGTTTATGGACCTTTCTTCCAGGAACGTGTCCAAGTCTTTTTTAAACCCAGCTACACTAATAGTTTTTACCACATCCTCCGGTAACAAATTCCAGAGTTTGATTATGTGTTGACTGATAGAATAATTTCTCTTATTAGTCTTAAATGGGTTAAACTGTAGCTTCATTAGATATTCAGGAGTCTCTGAATGTTCCACAAGCTCTTGAAAAGTATGTTCTTACTGCCTCGAATGAGATATGCCCCTAATACCCTCTGGTTACTGTTTCCAGTCTTACCCGGTGCTCGGAAGTGAGCACCAGCTGATAAGGAAATGTCTCAGATTGGAGAAAGACCTGCCACTCAAGAACCAGATTTAGACCTGACCATGCCACAGAACTCAGACACCCAAGGACTGGGACAATAGTAACTCCCTGATGCCTCTTCTTCTGGCATCGATAGTGAGACGTGGTGAAGTTTTTTTATATTTTCATTTGTTTTCTTCTGCTGTATTTTATATTCTGTGTAATGCAAGTTACACAAATTCCAAGTGCCAGGTCACCAATGCGATTAGAAATTTCCCCAGCACCAGGGATTTTCCTGCCTTTTATTTTCTGTGGCTTCCTCCTCTCTGCACCATGTAGTTCTCTGTGAGTGTGATCCGTTTGGTGCAGGAACTCCCGCACTGGTCTTGGGATCTCAAGTCTTACAGGACCAGCGCAGATTTTCCTGCACCAAGTGGCTCACCCTTGCCAAAGTGCTGGAAGAAGGAGTTCTTTGTATAGCAGAGCAACAGAATCTATTAATCATTTATTTAGCTGTGCTTATATACCGCTTTTCACTGGGTCAAAGCAGTTTACAGATATACACTAACAGGCACTTTCTATTCCCTTGTCCCCGAAGGGCTCACAGTCTAAGCATACCTGAGGCAATGGAGGGTTAAGTGGCTTGCCAAAGGCCACAAGGAGTGGCCATGGGACTAGAGACCCCAGACCTCCCGGCCTGAGGTTACTTGTCCCTATGTGGGAATAGAACGGTAACAAATTATGTTAGGAATTAGGTAATAATAAGAAAAACAGACTGATGTGGTTTCACAAAGAAGTGGCTGAGAATGGAAGGGTAAAGACCCAAGATAGCAGAAGAGTCGTTGTTTCATGCTGTTCATACTGGACTGATTCTTTTTCTTCTAAATTCCCTGAAATGCTTGTCTGATGGGAAAGTGTAAGGGAAAGTGCAGCTACTCCCGGCAGAAGCTGCCCTTACTTGACTCCTCCTATAGACAATTTGATTCATCGAGCAGTGGCAGCTTCTACTCCGTAGGGCTCTAAAGATATGTTGTTGGGGCCTCTGGAAAGGGAAGGCATGCTGCACGAGGTTTCCTGACCTTGATGTTACCCTTAGCCTGGAGCACTGTAATCTACTACTAGTGCTACAAAGCAGTTATATAGTGCTACAGAACGTATGTCTGTACAGTCCATGTAAGAAAAGAAGGAAATGGGGTAGGGGAGATTACCAGCTAGAGCTCTTTGGGGCAGCTTTCATCTTGCAAATGCACCGACTGACAAATCCACAGGAGTAGTAGTGCTGCTGATGGGAGGGGGCAGTTTGGCACAGCAGTAGGGAAAGCTTCTGGCTGTGGGTGATGCACCCTAAAAAGTGCAGCAAGAGATGAATTATGGGTGAGGTGTGTGAGTTGATCTTTGACCGCAATGTTAAGATCTAGTGGCTTATAACTCTATTTTGGTAAACATTTTTATTCACTGTAAATTGTCTTTCTTGAATAGTTGCATAGCAGGAACCATCTGTCCTGGGTATGTCTATGGCATTGCACACATCTAATAACACTCTAGGAATGATAAATAGCAGAAGTGGAACATGTAACATTCAGGAATTTACCAGGATCTTTAATAGGAACACACTGAGTTACACCTACTTCTACCACATGAGATAATTCTTTACAATTTACCAAACTGCTATGAATTGATAACGTGTGGTACTTGTGATTCTCTGAAAGATGATTGGCTGCCTCTGTTCTGGGCGGGGCAGTGGGAGCTCTTCAGACGTACATCTTTCCCACTGTCTTTTTATATCCTTTCCCTCCCCATTATGAGCCGTTGCTGTTCTCTTCCGTGTATTGTGTAGTAATTCATAGGATAGGATGGAGGCACTGCACAGACAATGTTTGTGATTCTCATGATCTGTAAACTTCAAGTTAACACTTTGAGCCAGATTTTATAACGAAACACCTAAAGTATAAAGTCCATGAAGGGGCATATTTTAAGGCAACATAGGCTCCCATCCACCTTTATAAAATAGACCCTAGGAACTAGCCCCGAAAGTACACAAATGCACTCACGCACACACTTACACCCACCCCAAACCTACTGTAAATGTGTGAGGAACTCTGCACGTGTTCCCATGTATTATATAAAATATACTTGTACACTGTAGCCCTGCCCCAGCTCGACCCAAACTTCACCCTTGGGGAATTCCTACATGTAATGTACATACAAGAACAGGTAACCTTGTAGGTGTGCATACTTACATACATGTATACAGCTGCACAATTATATAAAAGGCCTTTTCTTTATATAAATCAGCCCCTCTTTGTGGACTCTGTCACAATCTCTATAAACGGCCTTGGAAAGTTACAGCATTACAAACTTTGGTGAATAGCCTCCCACTGGCTGGAGCTCATGTAGGGGTATATTCAAGTTAGAGTGTGAGAGGCAGGAGACATTTTTGCCTTGCTTGAGAAAGATCTTCAGCCTTGATGCTAGTGTCAGACAAAAAGACAGATGCTATCCTAATCTTTTTTTTAAAATATCTATTTCCATTAACACACTGCATTTTCAATCTAAAAAGAGCGGCCCAAAGTGACTTATAAAAGATAATACTCGTGTAATTCAAAAGTCAACACATTTGAGATTCCTCACTCCTGAGGGTATGGATTCAGTGTTGGTGTGTAACAAATGATAAAGGCAGATAGTCAACAATTTATTACATACATGTAGTTCAGAACATGGAATAACACGACTGTGACTCACCTCTGTGATTTCTCCATCAATTTTCTAATGCTCGTGCACAAAGCTATCGAGCATCTGATATTTACCATGACTTTGGTGAAAGTGCAAGTTGTGGTCGTGAAGCCAAATGGCAGAGCCTTGAACTGAAAATGCCCCATGGGCACAGCAAGAACTTCTCTGCTTCAGCTTTGTTTGGTGATATTTTAACATAATCCCTTTCCACATTGTCTTTGGAGTCTGTAATCCATTGAGTTACTCTTTTACCAGTGACACCTCTGCACGCAGTGATTCCATTTTGCCCTTTACAGGTGGTTAGTTTTCTTCTGGCATTGTGTCCTCATTGGTTAAATTTTCTGGGTATAATTTTCACTACACAATACTGAATGCAATTGATTTCTGTAAGGTTATGCAGGTTATCAGCTTGGTCATGTTCCTTATCAGATACTTTACTCTGGGTATCAAGTTTAGCTTAGGTCCCCTTCCATCTCCAGGACTATAGACCAAGTATCCATCTCCAGAAGCTCAGCTCCGAGTCCTTCCATCTTCCAGACTCTGTTCCTTGGTCTGTCTTACATCATGTTTCACCTCCTCTGTTGCCCTCTTACCATTCATCGGTTTCTGTATCTGGCCAGTTACCTCATCCTATTTCTCCGGCTGTGCTGGCATCTTTCTTCTGATTCCTCTCTTTCACGTTCTCTCTCATCGCTCAATTGTTCTGAGATGTTATCACTTTATTTATTTATTTAACAATTTCTTCTATACCGCCCCTTCCAGAGATCAAGGGCGGTTTACATAGAACAATTAACAAAATTTTGTATACTTCTGTATACTTTACATGGAACAGAGCTTGAAACTATCAGGGCCGGCCCGTCCATTGAGCAAGAATGTTTTTTGCACAGGGCCCCACGTTTCAGGGGGCCCTGCGCAAAAAACATTCGTCATCATCCCAAGTTTAAAAAAAAAAAAACAGCTGCTTCTGCCGCGGGGGATTTCCCATCAGCCAAGGCGGGATTAACAGAGCCACGAGAAAGGAAACTCTCGCGGCTCTGAAAGAAGCCCGCGTTCAGGGATTCAAAGTAGCCTACGATGCAGGGAGGCTCTGCCGGGCAGGGGGGGCCCCGCGGCGGCACTCTTGATGCTGCCGCGGCAGAAGCAGGTGTTTTTTTTTTATTTTTTAATTTGGGATGATAGGGGGAAAGGGGGTTTAGGACTGGTAATGGGCTGGGGGGGGAGGGAGGCTAAGACTGGAAGTGGGCTGATAGGGGAAGGTTAGGACTAGTAATGGGCCATGGGGGGGTTGCTAATACTGGAAGTGGGCTGATGGGGTGGGTTAGGAATAGTAATGGGCAATGGGGGGGTGCTAAGACTGGAAGTGGGCTGATGGGGGGGGGGTTAGGACTAGTAATGGGCCATGGGGGGGTGCTAAGACTGGAAGTGGGCTGATGGGGGAGGGGTTAGGACTGGTAATGGGCTATGGTGGGGCTAAGAATGAAAATGGGGTGATGGGAGGGTTAGGACTGGTAATGGCTATGGGGGGCTAAGACTGGAAATGGGCTGATGGGGAGGTTTAGGACTGGTAATGGGCTATGGGGGGGCTAAGACTGGAAATGGGCTGATTGGGGGTTAGGACTGGTAATTGGCTATGGGGGGGCTAAGACTGGAAATGGGCTGATGGGGAGGTTTAGGACTGGTAATGGGTTATGGGGGGGCAACGACTGGACGTGGGCTGCTGGGGGAGGGTTAGGACTAGTAATGGGCCATGGGGGGGTGCTAAGAATGGAAGTGGGCTGATGGGGAGGTTTAGGACTGGTAATGGGTTATGTGGGGGGGTTAGGGCTGGTAATGGGCTGATGGGGGATTAGGACTGGTAATGGGCTATGGGGGGGCTAAGACTGGAAATAGGCTGATGGGGGGCTAGGACTGGAAATAGGATGATGGGGGGTTAGGACGTAATGGGCTGATGGGGAGGTTTAGGACTGGTAATGGGTTATGGGGGGGAGTTAGGACTGGTAATGGGCTGATGGGGGATTAGGACTGGTAATGGGCTATGGGGGGCTAAGACTGGAAATAGGCTGATGGGGGGCTAGGACTGGAAATAGGGTGATGGGGGGTTAGGACGTAATGGGCTGATGGGGAGGTTTAGGACTGGTAATGGGTTATGGGGGATGCTAAGACTGAAAGTGGGCTGATGGGGAGGTTTAGGACTGGTAATGGGTTATGGGGGGAGCTAAGACTGGAAATGGGCTGATGGATGTTAGGACTGGTAATGGGCTATGGGAGGGGTTAGGACTGTGTAAAGGGTCCATTATTCCTTTCCCAGCACTTCTTATCACTAACCCTTGGGACGTCCGTCTGGGTCGAGGAATCACCTTACCTTCTTTGTCTGGAATCCAGGGGAACAAACACACACACACACCTGCACATAAGTGGTATGCAGTTTATTCCAAAGGGTGGAGGGATTGTCTGTATTTTATACATTATCAGAAACATAGTCATACGTCATCCACCCATCTTCTGGGGGCCCACTATAGTTTATCAGTAACTAATGCAAATACAAGTCATCCTTGAGTAGAACAATCAGTTTAGCTTACACAGCACATTCCTTTTTCCATACCCACCAGAATGTACAAAGGGCACACACATAGGATTCTGATTTCTATAGGATTCTAATTTCTCTTGTGCAGGCCTCTTGTATATGCACTTAAACTAAGCATTATTATTACAAAGGACACATATATTGGATTCTGATTTCCCTAACAATCCCCCCTTTGGGCCTGCATAGGCCCACTATAAGAACAGCCTAACAATCTACTATAAAATAACTAAACAGACATTATTAATGGAACATCTGTATGCAGCAGCTCAGGTACATCAGCCACCATAAAAGCAGGAGTATAGGAATACATAAAAGTGGTAGAGCTTTGTAGGGCCTTTCAACAACAGCCAAGAACAAATGAATACACAAAAAAAAAGAACAAGAATTATAAAACCGCTCAATAGGGCAATAAGCAGTCCTTTGAGACCACCCCAAAGAAAAATACATCAGAGAGTAATCATGAGAATCTTCCCTATAGTTGAAGAACAGTATAGAGCAGTATTAAACAGGCTAAAAGCAGAAACAATAAAACAATCTGTAGCATTAAAACTAGAGACAGTTTACAATGAGCAAGGGACCTAGTCATATCCCAAAGAGGGGCGAGTAACACCAATGTTATACAAAAAGTAGAAAAAGAAACATGGGGCTGGGTGCAGTTTAAATTGTCAAGTACAGTAAACTTCTACATTTCACACAGATTAGAAGGTACAGTAATGAAACATGTTGAGAGAAAAGCTCCAGTTTGTAGCGAGCTGCGCACACAAAAAGTAAGGCAGTCTGGGCAAGTAGTATTGCCGTATTAACAGTTCCTGAAATGGACTGAAGGAGGCACCACATGAGTGGTAGGAGGAGTCAACACAGTCTTGTGCGTGATGGTCAGGAGGCTGGAACCGAAGATGTCAGTGGAGACGATACACGCTTGATTCTTGACGCATGGATCCACGAAGGGGAGGAGTCACACAGGATGGCTGACCATGTGATAACGATCACTGTAGTTTGGAGGTCCGTAGAGCGGGTCTAAGATACCGTGCTTTTGAGGTGCTCTGACCTGTCACCAACCTTGAAGGGATATATTGGTTCGGTACCTCTAGGCCGAAAGCTGCCTTTCTTCAGGAGTCTTCTCCTCTCCTCTCCAGTTGCTAGGGCCTTGGCTGCCCCGGAGTCAGCTACTTCTCATCCTGGTCCTGAAGCCTGATCTGTATATGGAGAATGTTTCCAGCGAGGGCAATGGCTTCAGGATCTTTTAGCCGCCACCTTCACTGCAATCGGTGTTATCAGAAGAACTTGGAACGGTCCCATACTGGAAAAGGGGCTTGTACTATGTGCTGGTGGTATGTCTTTACCAAAATCCAGTCTCCGGATTGAAAGAAAAGAGCTGAGTCATCCAGCAGAAAGGACTGGACCTGCTGAGCATACCTGTGGAGGGAAGAGAGTTGCCTCTGCTGCTAGGAAATACAAGAGATCAAATGTGAGGCTCAGGAGTATAAAAAATAAGCAGTCTTCCATATAACAGTTCAGAGGGAGAAAAAGTTCAGTCTACTCCCTTAGGGCAATTTTTTTTTTTTTGAACAGAGTCAAAGGCAAGACAGTTTAATTTCTTTACAAAGTTTTTAAAGGTTTCGGAGGTTCCCCCCTTCGTGGATTGCTGCTTGCATACAACAGCCAATCCTAAGCAACTCAATTTAGCTAATACATTTTGACAAGATGCCCACACTTCCTCAAATGTTTTTACAATTTTTAGAATTATACCAATTTGTAAAAATTTGTGCAAGTAACTTTCCTCCTTTAGTTTCATGTGTCGGGCCAGGACACATAAAGGCAAAAAGGGATAAAAGCATGTGAAAAGCACCACATGGCCAGTGTGGGTCTCCCCAAAGCTCATTAGGATGAAAAGTGCACTCAGCCTATCTCCAAGTGTCTATTTCCAATTATTGGATATATCTCTGAGCTAGATGACTTTCAAAATTGGGATGGCATAATCAAATATTGTAGAGTATTCATTGTCAGTTTTCTTTCTAGGTGGATACATCGGATACATCATTTCACATTTCAATTTACCCTCACCATTTTATAATGTTAATCTAAGTTCTCTTTTCCAACATGAATATTCCATCACACTCCTCTCAACACCACTTTTTTTCCACTTACATCATTCCATCAAACTACATGCATAGGTCCTTCTATCTTTTTTATACCATACTAGTGTATCCTTATTTGGCAAGGCTGCTAAGAACATCAAACAATTATTAGAAACTTAGGGGCTTGTTTACAAAGCCGCGGTAGCGGTTTGCGATCGTTATCGCAGCCGCGGCCCCATTGAAATCAATGATTTCAATGGGGCCGCGGCTGCGATAACGATCGCAAACCGCTACCGCGGCTTTGTAAACAAGCCCCTTAGTATTTTTGTAAACAAAAGGTATATATAAAATATAAATGTAGATCCTTTTAACAATATGAGCAAATAGTGCTCATTCTAATTAGCAACTGCCTAAACAAAATATAGATAAAGTCCTTACAATATAGACTAGTGCTTCACGGCATTTTATAACATCAATCCCAATAGGAAGGAGTATGGCTTCTAACAGAACAGCCACATAATCTCTCAGGTGTGACTAAAGTCTATCTTATACCCGGTTCCCAGTGAGAGTGCTGTGGAAACTTAAAAATATTTGAGGACTGATCTTATAATCACAGTGCCCACAAGGATCTGTGGAGATTACTCACTAATCATGGTGTTTAAGAGATCCTTTTGAGATGAGAGGCCTAAGAAGGTTCAAGGCATTTGTGGTTGGGCCTCAGGGCGATGTTTCCTCGGGTTCTTCTTGGCCTATTCCCCCCTGCCTAGTCATGTCTCTTCAGAGGCATAAATATGCAAGGTTCATGTTCTTCAGGCCTTGTGGGTCCTCGAGAAGTCTTAAAGCAGTCAGAATTCCGGTGGCCCAGATCACTGAGTAACCCCAGTCCCATGGTCCGACCATTTCCTAGTCGAATTTGAAATCCACCTACCTCCACAAAAGGAAAAGCCTCAAGCCGACCCAAAACCACATCAACAGAGGAAATTCCAAAAATTCAATAGCGAAGCTTTGGTAACTTCTATATCTACACATTTTGAGTACACCACCACAGACCTAGACAAGCTGGTAGCCCAATGGAACTCAGGGATCGAAGCAGCTGCAAGACCAACATGGAAGATCACAAACGCTGCAACAAAGACAGGAACCGAACCATGGTACTCTCCCACGCTATCTAAAATGAAGAGAGAACTACGCAAACTTGAAAGGAAATGGAGGAAAAAGCAAACCGAAGAATGCAAGCAACTATACCTAACACTCCTCTCAAGATACAAGAATGAGGTAAACCTCGCTAAGAAGACTCACCACACTAATCTACTCAACAAAGCTCTCAACAGACCCAGGGAACTTTTTGAGCTCGTAAAATCTCTGACCAAAACTTCACAAAACTCCATCTCTTCAGACGATATAAAGGCCCAGACGCTTGCCGACCACTACGCCAAGAAGCTAAACCCGCAACTTCCCACAATCATTACTCAAGGCATGCCACTAGTTCTCACCACTCGAGAAACCACCCCTGCCTCTCAAGCAGTCCTAGAAACAGAGTGGAACACCTTCCAGCAATTAGGTGAGCAACAAATCTTAAACATCATAACCAACTTAAACACCACTACCTCCCCCCTCGACCCATGCCCAGCCGCGTGGATGAAAGCAACTAAGAAAGACAACGCAAAACCTATCGCGCACATTGTCAACCAGTCTCTGAAACAAGGAATCATGCCGTCTCATCTCAAGAAATCAATTATAAGACCCATATTAAAGAACAAGTCGCTCAGCAAAAGTGACCCGACATCATATCGCCCAATCTCAAGCATAGCTTTCCTAGCAAAAATGATTGAAAAAGCGGTTCAGCACCAACTTCAAGAACACATGGATGAGAGAAAAGCCCTAGATGAACATCAATATGGATTCCGTCAGAATCACGGAGTGGACACACTACTGCTGGCACTCCTTGACAATCTACTTAGGGGCCTCGAGAACAAAAACTCCATGTTCATACTCATATTCATCAATATCTCAGCGGCATTCGATACAGTACATCACAACACCCTTTTGGACCGTCTGGCCTCGCTAGGTATAACAGGGACCCCCCTGAAATGGTTCGCTTCATACATATCCAATAGGATGCAACAAGTGCAATTCAACGACGACAGAGCTGATGCTTTCCCCCAAACCCAAGGGATCCCGCAAGGGTCTGCCCTCTCATCCCTACTGTTCAATTTGTATATAAAGCCGGTATGCAATATTTTCCAGAAATACAACATCAATTACCACATATATGCCGACGATGTGATGCTATACACACAGCTTGACATAACACAGCCTAACTTCAGTCCACTAGAAGAATGCCTTGACATGCTCCAATTATGGCTTCAGCAAAACAACATGTCAATAAATCACAAAAAAACAGAGGTCATGTTCATGTCCAAGAAAGCCAATTTCATCCCGCCCACCACAGTCACACTAAACAAAAACATATACGATACGAAGCCTGTAATAAAGTATCTAGGAGTCCTACTAGACAGCAAACTCAAGATGGACAAACACCTCAGAACAGTTAACCGAGCCATCTTTTACAAACTCAAAATCCTTCAACCACTTCGCAATATCCTCGAGAAATCCGACTTTAGGTCTGTTGCTCAAGCATTAATCATTCCCCACCTGGACTACAGCAATGCCATTCTACAAGGGCTTCCAAAGAGCACACTAAGCATCCTGCAAATGGCTCAGAACGTGGCTGCAAGAGTCATCATGGAAAAGAAAGTCACCGACCACATAACCCCAGTTCTAATGGATCTGCACTGGCTCCCAGTGGCCGCCCGCATCACCTACAAACTACTCATCACAACATTTAAGCTCATCAATGGCATCGCACCATCATACCTCAATAACCTAATCACTATTCAACCTAGCAACAGGAGCAGGAGAACTATGAATCTCAACACCCTATATATCCCGACCAGCATAAGATCTGTCAAGGCCGAAACAAGCAATAGGGCGTTCACATACTCAGCGCCAATCCAATGGAACCAACTACCGCATGAATTAAGGCGCACAAACAACCTGAGCGAATTTAGACGAAAACTTAAAACCTATCTGTTTCAAACCCACTACAACTTGACCTAACTGCAATACCCTACCTCAACCAGATCTCCTCTGCCGCACACGGCAGCATATAATCTAATAGCATATAGTCATGTATATCCTGTACACCTTGGCAATTAATTCTGTACAAATTGTATATATGGGCCCCCCCCCCAATCTATTGAAATCAAATGTATACCCTGATCTGTGTGCTATAATCAAATGTGTATCGTATCCAAATGCTTATCTCGTGTTACGTAATCATTGACTAATCAAAATGTAAAACTGAAAATCTCAATGTACTGTACAATACATTATGATTCTGTAAAGTAAACCGCTGCTGATCGTAGGAAGCAGCGGTATACAAGTGTTTACTAAATAAATAAATAAATAAATAAATCACACTCGGAGCAGCACGTTTATTGCCTTTTCCAAGGCTGTAGCCTCACCTTCTGTCTCTCTCTCTCTCGGTTATCTTTTTTATTTGTTTTTTATTTGTTTTGTTTTTTTTCAAACCTCTCCTAGATCGTTGCTAACAATTAAAATTTTGTTTATCCAATCAACTCAAGTTAATGTTATTGTTTTATTTGTCTACTAACTTTACAAATATTCTCATGTTTTTTGGGAACTAAGTTTCATCTTTCCACTAAATAAGATCTATATGCTTGGGGACAGAGCAATTTCAGATCAGCCTCTTTCCAAAATTCTATAATTTCTATGTGTACTGAACCTCTACATAATGTACTGCTAGAACAAGTATTTTGGTAACATAAAGTGCAAGTGTGTAAACTAAAGAAAACTTGTATGTCATAGTGCTACAATATACTGTATTACTAAAACTGAAATGTTAAAAACTTTTTCTCTCTGGACCCCAACACAACAAATCAGAAAGATAGCCAGCACCCATGGTGCTACTGTCCTGTTCGTCAGTCATCAGCACCGAGCTTAACAATGCAAAGTAATTAACTTAAAATCTTACAGTTCAAGAAACAGACATTCAAATAACATGAAACTGCAAAGAGGTGAATTCAAAATCATGCTTTGTCACATTTAAATTAAAATCTTATACATAATACTTGAGACTGATATCAAACTGATCTGAAACAATGAAATGATGTAAAAGCAATCTACTTAGAGTAACAGTTCAACCTTGATGTTATCTCAAACACAGCAAAGTAAACAGCAAGTCTGTCTTGAGTCCAAATTCCTTCAGGCAAATGCAGATAGCTGAACAAGAGTCCTAAATACTAAAAGTTTAAAAAGAAAAAGTTGCTTGAGAATTGTCACTAATTGTGATTGCTATTAAATTCCTATAGTTACAACTCTATCCCGAAATCTTTTTTGTTGGATTTGCTCCGAATTGTACTTACAAGAAATTATTTTAGTTTCCAAGGCCAGTATTATCAGCAATGCCACGGCATTGCAATGGGGGCTACCATCGCCACGTTATATCTTGCGGAGATGGAAGAATCTTTTATTTATCCAGCAGAAGATTTCCGATATGTCCGCATGTGGTTACGATTTCTGGATGATGTTTTTCTGTTATGGTCCTCTACAGAAGCCCAATTGCATCAATTTCTGGACTGGCTTAATTCTTTAAAACCGAACATCCATTTCACAGCTCATATCAATTCTCATCGGATTGAATTTCTGGACGTATTAGTTTTGAAACAGGATGCTGCTTTGGTTACCACCCTCTTTCGGAAACCCAGTCAGCGAAATAGTTTGTTATGTTACCACAGCCACCACCCGGCTCCTTTACGTCGGGGTTTACCCTTTGGCCAGTTTCTTCAGCTTCGCCGGATTTGTTCCTCTATGGAGGATTTTAAAGAACAAGCCTCCGCCTTAAGGACACGTCTATTGGATCGGGGGTACCCCAAAAAAGTAGTCAGGATGGCCTATACCCGGGCTCGTTTTTCCCATAGGGAATGGTTGTTAACTTCTGGTTCCCCGGACGATGGGAGAGTTTCGTCCTCTCAAATTCCTATGGAGGATACTGTTACCGGCATACTGCCGTTCATGTCCCATTCGGCGCAGGTGACCCAACTTTTGAAAAAACACTGGCAAGTTTTACAGTTACATTCTTGTTTTCACAAACCTTTGCGGGTGGCTTACACCAGGGGCAAAAACCTGAAAGACTTTTTGGTACATACATCTAGCCCCCCGAGTCCATCAAACCCTTCTCTTGTGGAGTCGCGTCAAGGTCATTGGGCTTGTGGTAATTGTAAATATTGTTCTACTACCTTGGAAGGGGCACGGTGGCTTTATCCTGCGACCAATCAGTGGTTTGCTTTTCGAGGTTCTTCTTCTTGCCACACCACTTTTGTGGTTTACATTTTGATATGCCCTTGTGGGTTATCTTATGTAGGTCGGACCATCCGACCCATTCGGGTTCGTCTGGGAGAGCACACATCTCGTTTGAGATCACGGACGCTTTCAGCCCCTATTGTGGAACATTGCATTCAGTTCAACCATGTTTTTTCAGATTTAAAGTGGCGTGTTATTGATGCAATTTCTCTTTCTCTTTCCCCCAGAGGGGGCCCCCGGGAAAGCTTCTTACAGAAACGTGAACAGCGCTGGATATACCGCTTACAGACTGTTTCCCCTCGGGGTTTGAACTTGGAATGTGATTGGTGGAGTTTGGTGTGAATTGACTTTGTATTGGCACATTTTCATCAGACAAGATTTACCAACATATTTTGTCTATGTTGCATCCATTATACCAGCAGATTTTTTCATCTTTTCCTCATAGGTTCGTTTGACAGGTACATGTTTTCCCTTTAAACTTTTTAACATCAACAGGGTGACGGGTTGAGTTTTGGACTGACTCCTCCTATTCTGGCATTATGATCCAATCAGCTACCGTCATGTTCTTTAAAAGCAGCCGTTGAGTTCGGCGTTCTTCTGGGCGATTGATCCAAGATGGGGTTCTTCACTTGACACAGGGCCTTTCATGGGTCCGAAACATGCATGTCGTGCAAGCAACTTTACCCTTACAGAGAATCATGTCTCGCCGTCATTGAGATAAGTGATTGCTCACTATTTTATTAAGTATTAAAAAAAGGGACTTCCCGGAGCGGACAGAGAAGGTTTCTCCCCTTTTCTCTCTTGCCGGGGGGGCCCGACATAAAAAATAAGTAAAAAAATTTTTTGGTTTGTTCATGCATGGTTATTTGACACACAACATTGCTTCAGCATTTGCTGCGTCTACGAGCATAGAACTCAACGTTCTATAATCAATGACTTTTTGCATCGTTAGTACCTGGTATGGTCATTGATTTTTGAGGTTCTTTTGGGACTTTTTGTAATATATGAACAATAATTATGACCTCTGAGGTGCTTGCCACAAAATATAAAAATCATTGTTTTTTTAAACTCTTTAAGTTTACTCAATAGCTTACACAAACAAAGACCAGACACATAACATAACCTTATTCACTCAGGATTCAAATCATTTTTTCAAGTTGCAGTCTTTTAATTACTGGCTCAGGATGCCCCATTGTCCTGACAGGGTTCCCAACCCCTACTTTGAAGGTTAAAGAAAAATAATCCAAAACCATTTGTGCCTTCTGTAGCCCACGGGAGGGGCTGCCCCCTTTCCCTCTCTCTTCTTCGGTCTCTTTTCGTGTTTTTTAGTTTCTGGTTTCCCTGTAGGGGGAAAGGATAGCCCCAACCTAAATTTTTTTCTCTTCAGGACACCCTGAAACCTTTCTTACCCAAGAAATGCAGCAGATTGTGAATGACTTCTATCACAACTGGTTTCTCCTGCCCTGAACATAGAAGATCATCTACATAGTGCCTAGGGAGCAGGCTCAAACATATACCTCAAATCTACAATACTAAACCATTTGTGTTCATGCAAAATTTAGCTCAATATTTTTAACCAAAAGCATAAATATACAAATCAAGGGGTTTCTTTTGAAATAAGGTTTTCAAAGGAAAGTATCCATTGCTAGGTCTGGACAATCTTATTCAGATTCCTTAAATCCTGCACCAACCAGCAATAAAGGAAAAACAATATTTACTGTAAACAAAACATATATTTTTTTCAGCTTGTTGGGAAGAACACTAAGGAGTTACTTATTTGGGAAACTTCTGTTTCAGTTCGTATTTAAACAAGAGACAAATCAAAGCTTACAAGTGCTTTCTTAAGAAATTTCGCCCTGCATAATGAACTAGACCCTCGGGGTATTTGGAGCGCACCCCACTCCCCGAATTCCTCCACTATTTACATTATACATCTCACTCACACACAATCAGTCTCAGTTCCCAATAGAATATAGAAACCATCAAGGTAGATACCAAAGTCCCCCTTTTCCTTACCTCGATCTGTGCACAGAATTTACTGGGGTGCTGCAGTGCCTGCTTTTTTAATTCACTGTTACAGTCCGATTCACAATACCTCTAGTCACCTAGGATCATTACCAGCTAGTAAAGAGACCTCTCCGCAGAAAAGGAGGTGAGACTGTTGAAATCAACAGGACGCGTCTTCGCACCTCCACTCAGCAGGAGTCACTCCACCGTGGGAAAATCCCAGCGAGCCCCAGCTGTTATTTACACCTTTACCTGTGGCCAATTCACCTTTAGCCAAGCTGGCCAATGAGACTCTGAGAGGGATATTGTGAAGCAGATTAAGAGCTCTTTTAGTATTTCATTATTCAGTACATTGTTATAGCAATGGGTGTCTAAATACAGACACACCCTTTTACATATCTCAGTGACAGTTATACCGTTGTTGAGTACAAAAGTAAAAATTTTTTCTATTTAGCTTGTCTTCTTACAATATGGCAATAAATAGACACTCTGCAAACAAATAATAATTTACGTTTTAGTATGCTGTTTGACTTTAAGTTTCTGTACTGTCTGCCTGTCCGTAACCTTTGAACACAAAGAACAGGAAGGGAGGGGGAGGAAAGAGCAAATCAGTGGAAGAATAAACAAACACCACTTGTCACTTGCATTCCAGAGTCATCAGTTCTAGAGAGGGGGGGGGGGGTCGTATAGGCACAGAGATAAGCATGCTAACAGACTCCTGTAACTTACACTGACAATTTGTGTAGAATGGCTGTTTTTTAGCTGCAGTTTTAAAACTTATCACAACATATAGCAGAACATGCACTCCCCGCGGATTCTGGAGCGGCCCCCTCACCTTGGGACCCCCCATCCTCTAATTAATTCACAACAAACGCACGTCTGGCCACTTGCTGTCTGCACAGTACCCGTCACTAGCGCTATATCGCTTCAGAGTACGGCAGGGGCATTTTGCCAAACTCACACAGGCACACAAGCACACAGAGAAGGAGAAGGATATTACCACAGACCCAGCAGGACGTCCCTGTTATTCACTGCGCTACCCAAGCGCATATTCCCAGCGCTACCCAAGTGCATATTCCCAGCGCTACCGAAGCGCATTTTCCCAGCGCTACCAACGCGCATTTTCCTAGCGCTACCAAAGCGCATTTCTCCAAGACGAGCTACCAAAGCAACGTCAATTAAAAAATCTTTGTGCAGCTACCAAAGCTGCTTCAATTTAGAAAGTGCATCGGGGAAATCCAAACTTCTGACACCAAATGTAAAGGGTCCATTATTCCTTTCCCAGCACTTCTTATCACTAACCCTTGGGACGTCCGTCTGGGTGGAGGAATCACCTGACCTTCTTTGTCTGGAATCCAGGGGAACAAACACACACACACACCTGCACATAAGTGGTATGCAGTTTATTCCAAAGGGTGGAGGGATTGTCTGTATTTTATACATTATCAGAAACATAGTCATATGTCATCCACCCATCTTCTGGGGGCCCACTATAGTTTATCAGTAACTAATGCAAATACAAGTCATCCTTGAGTAGAACAATCAGTTTAGCTTACACAGCACATTCCTTTTTCCATACCCACCAGAATGTACAAAGGGCACACACATAGGATTCTGATTTCTATAGGATTCTAATTTCTCTTGTGCAGGCCTCTTGTATATGCACTTAAACTAAGCATTATTATTACAAAGGATACATATATAGGATTCTGATTTCCCTAACAGACTGGTAATGGGCTGATGGGGGATTAGGACTGGTAATAGGCTATGGGGGGCTAAGACTGGAAATAGGCTGATGGGGGGGGTTAGGACGTAATGGGCTATGGGGGGGCTAGGACTGGAAATGGGCTGATGGGTTAGGACTGGTAATGGGCTGGGGGGGGGCTAAGACTGTTAATGGGCTGGGGGGTTGCTAGGACTGGAAATGGGCTGAGTGGAAGGAGAGCTTGAACTGCAAATAGTTGATGGGGACGGGGGCTTGGAATGGAAATGGGTTGTGAGGGGGAGGGAGCTAGGACTGGAAATGGGTGAGTAGGGGGGGGGGCTAGGACAGGAAATGGGCTGATGGAGGGGCTAGAATAGGACTGGAAATTGGCTGTTGGGGGGGTGCTAAGATTGGAAATGGGCTGTGGTGGGGGTTTGGATTGAAATGGACTCATGAAGGAGCTAGAACTGGAAGTAGGCTCATGGGGGGCTTGGATTGGAAATGGGCTGAGTGGAGGGGAGCTAGGATTTGACATGGGCTGATGGGCTCATGGGGGGCTGGGATTGGAAATGAGCTGATGGAGGGACTCGGATGGGACTGGAAATAGGCTGATGGTGGGTCTAGGATAGGACTGGAAATGGGCTTATGGGGGGCTAGGACTGGAAATGGGCTGATGCGGGGACTAGGAGGGAGCGGATGCTGGGTGGGACTGGAACTAGAATGGAGCTGATGTTGGGGGAGGATTAGAATGGGATGGAGCTGGGAGAGTGAAATGGAGAGGGAAAAAATATTTTGTGTGGGAGGAAAGACAAATCTACAATTGGCCGGATATTGGGAGAGTAAGTGGGGATTGAGAATGGAGGGGTAAAATTTGAGTAGATGAAATAGGAATGAGGAAAGAGCAAAAGGAGAAAGATTAGTATGTTAAAGCAGATGTAGAGAGAGAATGGAAAAAAACTAGAAGAGAGAAGAAAAGACAAATGGACAGCAGACTATGAAGAGTTAGCGGAAGACACAAAGAAACCAGAAGAAAGTGGCTGGAGCAATTGCAACTGAAAAGAAATGCACAAAATGTAGAAAAATATCTCTTTATTTTGAATTTATTAATTGGAATATGTCAGCTCTGGGAAATGTGCATCATTAATGTCTGCGCTTTGTTTAGTACAAGAGCAAATTAATGTATAGTTTTATTTCTACAATGTTGTACATTCCAAGTTTGGCTTTTGGGATTCCCAGTTTAATTATTGTCTTCCTGTTTCTAAATTGTGATTCCTTGTTTGGTGATGGTCTATGTTCTGCATGTGTAACTGAGCTGAGGTATTCTGTTTATGTAATTCCTATTTGACATTGCCACTTGTTCTCTTTCCCCAGTAGGTCATGTATTGTTGTTCTCTGAAATGTATTTGTTTAATATTTGCAGCGTTTCCTTTTGATAGTTAGGGTATGGTGCTTTATGAGTCCTGGTAGTGCTGTTAGGATACGGTGGGTTTGCTATGGGTTCTAAATGGGCAGTGTTTGTAGTAGTTCCTAATGTGTCTGGCGGTTGGCACTGGATTATAGTAATGTAGAAGTCTTTTAGTCTTTCTTTATTCATACACTCATTAAGAGGCATGTTTGCTAAAAGTTAGTGTATGGTAACATTATGCAAATATTTATGCAAATGAGGCCCCTTATGCAAATGAGGCCCCGCACCGAGTCTCTGCACATGGCCCCGCACCCCCCTTGGGCCGCCCCTGAAAACTATATACAGGTAATATTACATGGAACATAACAGAAATAATTACAAGTGACTATTTACAAGGAGCAATAAAACAACAGTTTGGATAAGACTTTTCGCAGTGGGTGGATGGATAAGTACTGTAAGGTTTTCTTGTGTTAGTCATTTGTCCTATCACTTACATACTTCTCTCATTTGATTTTCTAATTTGAGAACTTATCTGTGGATCATCAAGTTATTTTGTATTGATTTGCTCTTGCTTCCAATTTTTGAACTTTCTGGATTTAAATTTAGAACCTGTGTTCTCAAAATAGCAGAACCTTATTGCCTTTTAAACTTCAAAAGTCGATATAACTGTAATTTGCCCTCTTAATTTTTTCATTAGCCTCTTTGTTCTCTGTCCCAATAGAGTAGGTTACTGAACAAGTTTTCCTTGTCCAATAGCTGTACCAGAGATCAGACACATTGCTGGTTAACCAGCATCCCAGGCAATCTATAGGGTGCCCATTCTAAATTCTGACTCAATCCACAGTTAGCAGGGATCCACGTCCAGTAATGCAGGAGCTTAATGTAATCTTCAAACTACTACTGTTTCTGCAGCAATGGAAGAAGACACTGACTCCTCATCTCTGGGCAAAATGGATTAGAACTACAGGACATCCCCCATCACATTCGCGCCTGAAGTCATCATGGGAAGGTACTCAACCAGATTTGGTAAGAGATATGGACTCCCTTTAGTTATACACTGGCTCCCCTTGGGGCAATATCTCCAAATGGGATAGTTTTCTGCATACCAAGGCAGTCATGAACCTCATTCCTAAGCCAAGATATATGGAGTATTAGCTCAGTCTATTAAATTTACTGCTGATGCTCAGTGTAGTACTTGCATCGTCCAAAGACAGCTTCCTTCTGGAGTTCTTAAGATGGAACATGTATGGGTAATTGCTCTCTACACCTGAAATCCTTCCAGGGGATCCAGGCCCGGATCTCTGCCTGATTATCTGACACTGCTGCCTGGATGTCTCACTGCCATCTGAAATTGAGCTCCTTATCCTTCCCCCCCCCCCCCCTCCAAACACCTCCCCACTTCCTCCCTGTCCTGGTTCTGTGAATAATACCACACTCCTCCCTGTTCCCTTAGCTTGTAACCTTGGGGTCATCTTTGACTCTACTTTCTCTTTCTCTGCACACGTCCAATCAGATAGCTAAAACCTGTCGCTTCTTCATCTAAAACAGGCATGTCCAACAGGTAGATCGCAATCTAGCTGTAGATCGCAGAGGGGTCAGAGGTAGATCGCCAGTCCCACTTGGCTCCTTGCCTTCGAATTGGTTCAAACCACTGTGACTTTTGCTTGCCTCTGCAATTTTATTTTGCCTAGCCTTTGCGTTGTTTCTATACTGCAATTTTATTTTGCCTTGCCTTTGCATTGATTCTACACTGTGTGCAGAATTTATTAAAACGCGTGTGGTGGTACTTGAACTTGTTTGGCGGTATTTGATTTTATCTGGTTTGCTGGACCAGTGTTTGAGACTTTTTGATGATTGTTTGGTGGTATTTGATTATTGGTGCCAGTATGATGAATTATTTTTACTTTTAGAACTGCATGTGTGGTTTTGGCATCTCCAGTCCTTGTATTGCACATCATCCAGAGGTCTTCACTTCCTGTTGAACTTTAATACTTTGGAACAGTGACAGTTCTGGACCAGATTCAGCCAGTGTTTATACTAACTTAGCAGATTTGGCCTTCTTACATCCAGCCACCCCAGTATAACAAAGATGAGTGTTCCAAAGAAGAGCAAAACCTACCACTTTCACGAGGAATGGGAAATGGACTACTTCATCATGGTGAAAGACAAGTGTTGTTGTCTAATTTGTAACACCCCAGTATTCTTGCTCAAAAAGGGTCATTTGGAACATCATTTTAAGGCTCTGCATAGCAATAAATTTGACGCTGATTTTCCACCCAAAAGTGAAATTCATAAACTGAAGCTCAAAGAACTTCCTCCTGATCCATGCATACCAACCTCTCGCCCCCTATCACGTACATTTCCCTTGGGTTTCTGCTACCCAAGTGCATGACTCTGCACTTAAGATTCAATGCAAAGAAGTGCAGAGTCATGCACTTGCATAGCAGAAACCCAAGGGAAATGTACGCGATAGGGGGGTGAGAAGTTGGTGTGCACGGATCAGGAGAAAGACCTTGGTGTGATTATTTCTGTAGATCTCAAGGTGGCAAAACAGTGCGACAAGGCGGTGGCAAAATCCAGGAGGTTGTTGGGCTGCATAAGAAGAGGAATTACCAGCAGAAAGAAAGAGGTTCTAATGCCACTGTATAAGTCACTGGTGAGGCCTCACTTGGAATACTGTGTTCAGTTTTGGAGACCGTATCTTGCAAAGGATGTAAAAAGAATGGAAACCGTTCAGAGGAAGGTGACCAAAATGATTTAGAGCCTGCGTCAGAAGCCTTATGAGAAGAGACTTGAAGACCTAAATATGTACACTTTGGAGGAGAGGAGGGATAGGGGAGATATGATTCAGACCCTTAAATACTTAGAGAAATAATGAACAAACAAACCTCTTCCTACTAGAGGGCATAACATGAAGCTGCAAGGGGGTAAACTGAAAGGCAATATCAGGAAATACTTTTTCACTGAGAGGGTGGTGGATGCTTGGAATGCCCTCCCAATGGAGGTGGTGGGGGCAAATACAGTGGCAGAATTCAAAATGGCATGGGACAGACACAATGGATCCATTTATAGCAACAGAATAAAATCAAAATAAACTGAACCATCTAACTTCTCAACAAATAGGGGTGTCCCGCATGGAGCAGTGAGGTCACCCCTAAACAAAGACATGGGGAGGGGTGGCCTGCACGGAGTGGCACCTACTCCTGCCATCTTTCTCCGGCCATCTTACTGAGCAGACTAGATGGACCATACTGGTCTTTATCTGCCATCATTTACTATGTTACTATGTTAAATTGAAATTGGCTACTCAGCAACAGTTGATGGCGAAGCCAAGGTCACATTCGGTCAATGCAACCATAGCATCCTTCAAGGTCAGCAGCCTGATCGCAAAGAAATGCAAACCTTTCACTGAAGGGGAATTTGTAAAAGATTGTTTTCTTGAAGCAGCTGACAATCTTTTTGAAAGATTTAAAAATAAGAAAGATATCATAGCTGCTATTCAATTCTCAAGAACCACCGTCGTGCAGTAAATAGAAAAGATGTGTGGAGATACAACTGAACAATTGTTGGAAGATGTTTCAAATTGTGTTGCTTTCTCACTCCAACTGGATGAATCTACAGACATAAGAGACATAGCCCAGTTACTAGTCTTTATCCGGATGGCTTTTGAAGACTTACTTCAGTGTTAAAGAAGAACTACTTGGAATGATTTCTTTAAAAGGGAGAACTACAGGTCAGGAAATATTCAGTTCTTTCCATTCTTTTGTGACAAAGTGTAATCTTCCATTGCATAGACTTGTTTCCATCACTACTGATGGAGCAAGAGCAATGGCAGGTGAGGTTAACGGTTTCATAGCCCTCTGTAGACAGCATGACAACTTCCCAGATTTCCTTTCTTACCACTGCATTATTGGCAAGCAAGAGACTCAATACAAAGACTGTCATGGACATCACTTTCAACATTGTAAATTCAGTTCGTGGAAGATCACTTCAAAGATGGCTTTTCAATCTTACTCTTGATGAAGGGGCAGCGGAAATCATTTTGCACACAGATGTAAGGTGGCTAAGTAGGCACAAATTTCTACAAAGATTTCTGGAATTGCTGAATGAAATAAGAAGTTTTTTGAAGGAGAGGGGAGACGACCAAGCAGAGTTGGAAGATGAGGAGTGGTTATGTGATCTGGCATTTCTCGCTGACTTTATAGGCAAACTAAGTGATATGAACCTTGAACTACAAGGTAAAAACGAATGCATTGGCGAGATGACGAGTACAGTTTCATCCTACAAGGGCACATTTAAGCTGATGATGACTAACCTTGCAAACAACACTTCTGATCATTTTCCTAATATGTAGGACCATCTGGGACAATATCCAAATTTTGTTTTTCAGAACGAGAAGTATGTGACAGAAATCTGTTCTGTTATCCAGGAATTCAAAAATAGATTCTGTGACTTCCAAAAAATTGGAACAGTTATGGAGTACTTGTCATACCCATTCAAAGTAGATGTGGACATTAAAGAAACTGCAGCTGCTATCAGTAAAAATTACTCATTGAACAAGTTATCTCTTGAAAATGAAATATTAACCCTTAAAAATGACATTTTTCTCAAGACCCGTGCTGAGCAAGAATCGTTTTGGAAGCTAGTGCCTAGAGACAAATTTCCCAACTTGAGAAGATGCAGTGAAGCTGTACACTCCTGTTTCGGTTCAACTTATTTGTGTGAATCTGTGTTTTCCCATCTGAAAATGACAAAGATTACACAACGTTCCAACATGACAGATGAACATCTCCAGGATTCCCTGAGACTGGCCCTCCAGAAATATTCACCCAACTTCAAAAAGCTGGTGGATGAAATGCAGGCTCAGACGTCTCACTAAGGAGCAAGAGCAAAATATTAAAGATCGTGCAAGATCAGCCTGGATCAATACTCAACCTAAATTTAACACAAATTATTCAATAAAAGTTAAAGAAAGTTACTAAGACAGTTAAAGAAAGTTATTACTCAATAAAACTTTAAGAAAAAATTTACTTTCCATTTCCCCTCGCAGTTCTTACCGGATCTTAGGGGTATGTTTACTAAACCGCGCACTTGTGCGGGGCGCACTTGAGCGTGCTAAAATGATGCACTTAAGTGCTCTTAAGTGCCCCGCACGCATGTGCGTCACATTAACAGGCCCCGCACATGTGCGACGAAAACGCGCACGTGTGCGGGGCGCTGATGTGCGATAGAGGCGGGGAAAGGCCTACGGAGGGCGGAGGAAGGACCCCGAGGAGCGGAGGGACAGGGTCAATGGGTGGAGAGTGGGAGGGGAGAGGCTCCCCGCACAGGAGCGGGGCTGATTTTGCAAGTAAAAACTACCGCGAGTGAAACACTCGCGGTAGAATGCATTTAAAGGGAAGAGAAACCATTTCCGTCAGCAATGTAAAGCCAAACCGGGGAAACCTAAAAAACGTGAGCAGTGTGATACATGTGCACAGAACAAAAGTGCAAATAAGAACTGAAAATGACCACAACAAAAAATGTAAAAATGATAAGCCAGCTGGCCAACAGTGATATCAATGGCCAACAATAACAAACACTCCCAGGAAAGCGCCAAAAAAAAGGAATGATTTATGGAAGGGTCTACGGAGCGTAGACCCTTCCAAAAATCATTTCTTTTTTTGGAGCCTACCTGGGAGTGTTTTTAATGTTGCCCATTGATAGCACTGTTGGCCAGCTTGGTTATGTGTTTTTTCCCCTTTTTTCGAGGTCATATTTGAGGGTTATTTGCCCTTTTGTCACCATACAAGGTGAATGAGCCCACAGTAAAACTGTGCAGAGAAGGTTTTCGGAGCCATTCGGTCAGGTTATCTATCTCCAGGGACTGCACTATTTCTGTGGCCACAGTGTGGTGTAGCAGACACAGCCAGTGCCTGTAGGACAAGAGGGTCACAGGTTCAAATCCCAGCTGGGGCTCCTGACAACCCAGTCCCCATAGTTTTACCCACCACCAAACAGTGACAGTCAGGACACCCCTGTATTGCAGAGCACATAAGCATGGTGCAAACACCCATATTTTACACAAACCATACCAAATGCCATTACCTACAGCCGAGTCCCCCAAATTCAATCCAGGAGTGCCACAACTCAATCCAGTCATATGCTTTTTCCAAGATAAGAACATGTCTGCATGTTTATTTATTTTATTTATTTAACATCTTTTATATACCGCGCTATTTGTTTTCAGTGCGGTTTACAAATAACAAAGGCTGCACATTCAGAGGACACTTGTGTGCTTACATGTTGGCGGAAGGGTGCAGGTGGTGGAGGGGCCAGTAGCTGCAAGCCACAGCACACAGTGGCCTATGCCTGTGCAGGCTGGCACCGTCCACCGCAACAGACAGACTCTGTCGGATATACAGTCATGGCCTCCCCAGGGAATGCAGCACATCTGTGGCAACACAGTGGTGCAGTGCACACAGACAGTGTGTGCAAGAACAGAAGAGCACCGGTTCAAAACCCAGCTGGGGCTACTGCCAATCCTGTCCAAATATTTTTCCCACAACTAAACCGTGATAGTAAGGACACACCTGTATAGCTGAGAACATATGCATGGTTAATACGCCTATATTTTACCGCACCAATCACAGACAACATGAACAGCCGCATTACCTAGAGCAGAGTCCCCCAAATGCAGTCCTGGAGGGCCCCACACCATTCAGGTTCCATGCTGCCTCTAATAATGATGCCTGTGCTGCATATCTATGCACCACCCCCATGGTATGCAGATGTAGCTCATGCATATTTATGAGGGACAGCATGAAAACCCGAACAGTGTTTGGAACACCAGGACAGGAGTTGGGAAACCCTGCCGTAAAGCAGCAGCCAACAGGGCCAGACACACCCCCACAGGCCCCATTGGCCAAGGCCTCCTGGAGAGGCAGGACATTGGGCCCTGCCTGTATCCCCCAATACCAGCAGTTGCATACCTTAGCAATGCCACCCTACACCTGGGTATACGGTACACAGCTATCAAACGTATCCTATGATAGCTTGCAGATAGCAATTCCTAGGTAAAGCACATTTTGCTCATTGAGCTCCACCTTAACAATCCTTCAGATGTCTGTGGTGTGTGCTGCAGGTCTGGTCTCTGACAGTGTTTACCACCCTGGGGTGTGACCCCCAACAGTATTGCGTACCATATCCATGCATGTACTGTGCCCAGGACTGGTGTGGTGGGTATGGCTGCTGAACTCCTCTATAGTGGCACACTGCTGGCATAGGTGTGGCGGTGGCTGTCTGTCTATCCAGTGTGTGGTGGCTGCAAACCCCTTCCACAGCCCACACTGCCAGCTATTTTGCCAGTATTGGGCTGCCAATGTGCATAATGAGGAGCAAGGTACCATGTGTATAGGACGGACAGGGTGGCCTGGCAAGGGTGCATCTGCACAGGGCACTGACTGGGACATTGTAGTGCCCGGCCACCACCTACACAGACAGGGTGACCTCAGTATGTCCTGCTGAGAGATCACTCTCACCCTGACTGTGCAGAGACCACAGCATGGCTAGGTACCCCCATAGTGCTATATAGTATTTCTCTCATGTGATAGATATGGGATTCCTTTTGGGGCCCAGTCACTGATTGATCTGCTTGCTGTGCATGCTGACATCCCAGTTCTGGGTGCATGCATCTCCACTGGGAACATGCACTATAGACTAAGTAGCAGACTGTTTATAGCTGGTCTGTGTCTTGCTGGTGTGGCTTGCAGGGTGCAGCGGCTGATGGCTTGCTGCAGGAGAATATCAGATAGTGGTGGTGTGCAGCTTATCCTATCCTGGTCTAATGTCTGTCTGCTATTGTGTTATGGATGTGTATAATGCTGCATTGACTGCCCTGTGGTAGAATGTGGATCTATTGATGGGAGACTGTGGTTGCCTGCTTGGGGGGGGGGGGGTGGTGTGGTGTTGCATGGCACACCATGGGGGCTACACCTGACTGAGACATCCATGGTGT
This sequence comes from Ichthyophis bannanicus, assembly GCA_033557465.1. Taxonomy (NCBI): domain Eukaryota; kingdom Metazoa; phylum Chordata; class Amphibia; order Gymnophiona; family Ichthyophiidae; genus Ichthyophis; species Ichthyophis bannanicus. The sequence goes on from CM066031.1 coordinate 84,044,043, forward strand.
TTGTGCAGAAACTACATATCTTACACATTAACACTGCTTATGGCCTCCATCAGCCATGGAAGGTGTTGTGGACCTGGTCCTGGGCGCCTCATCGCACACTCAGGGTGAGCACAGTACCCGCACAATGTGACAGTGTGTAGCTACTCTGTGCCAGTAAATCACCCAGTCAGTACCCCCTACCAGGCCGAGGTGCTGTGTGGGTGCACCCGGTCACTTGCTCCTACCAGGCCGAGGTGCTGTGGGGGTGCATTCCCCATCTTGTGTTCATCTGTGGACAGCTGATTTGCATGTGCATCATGGGTATGGGTGGGCTAACCCTATCCTGGTGACCACAGCAGACTGTCTGTGTGGTGACGTGCAGGCTCTCTGCAGCCAGCCAGGGGCTTGCTAGCAGCTATAGAACTGTAGCCCAATGGTTACTTCACTGCCTGTGAAGCCAGAGATCATGGGTTCAAACCCACAGTGGGGTTATTTGATAGGGTTGTCCAAAGCATTGTTTTTATTTAATGTACATATTTTGATGCCCACAAAAACGCCCTCAGCGTACTGTACCCATAGGGTGCCTCTGAGGGCGCTTTATAGGGCACCCTATAGGGCACCGTATGGTTCCCGTCCATATAAGGTGCACTATACATTATCCTGTGACGCAACTTATAGGGTGCCCTATAGGGGACATATTAGGGTGCCGTGGCGGACAGTGCACTTTATAATGTGCCCTATGTTGTGCCGTATAGGGTGCCTTATACGGCACCTTCCATTACGGCACGTGAGGGCATGTTTGCTGGCAGCAATTATTACATAAAACATACGGTGCTGCAGGAAAAAATATGTACATTACAAAGCTGATGCCACAGCCAGCCTTACGTATTAGGCACCCTGGGGAGCAAACTCATGACCCCTGTATCAGCAGTCACTGTCTTAACCATTGTGCTCCACTGCTGCTCCTCCTTGCATGCACCTACTTATGCTTTTCATTCCTTACAATGCACAGTGCTGCCACCAGAAACAGTACTCTGACCTTGCGGTACCTCATACGGCAACCTTTACAGTGCCCTATAAGCAACATTCTAGGGTGCCTTGGCGGACAGTGCACTTGAAAATGTGCCTTATATGGCGCCTTATGTTAACACGCTTTGAGGGTGCGTTTGCTAGTAATGATAATTAAAGTAAAAATAAAATGCCCCCTAAAGCACTTTTCCCCATAATATGCAATGCCTCAGCCAGCCTTGTTCATTGGGCACTGTGGGGGTTGAATCCCTGATCCCTGCATCATTGGTCAGTGTCTTAACCATTGTGCTGTGGCTCTGTTCCTTTGCTTGCACATTTGCGCGTCGCTTTATGCCTCCCAATAATTAAACAGCCTACTAAATCAATAGCGCCCCGCCTAATGGCCATCTGCACGCCACCTTATGCCGCCCATTATTTGTATGCCTCCTAAAATATCACCTCAGCCAGCCATTTTCATTGAGCACAGTGGGGGATTGAACCCCTGATTCCTGCACCATTGGTAGGTGCCTTCACCATTGTGCTGTGGCTCTGCTCTTCTGTTTGCACATCAGCGCTCCACTTATACCTTCCAGTATTAGATTGCCGCAGCAACATCAGCGCGCCGCCTTATGCCGCCCAGTATTAATATGCTGCCAAAAACATCAGCACGCCGCCCAAAACATCAGCATGCTGCTTTATGTTGCCCAGTATTTCTCTCCCTCCTAAATTAACACATCAGCTAGCCATCTTTATTGGGCTCTGTGGGGGATCGAACCTTCAATCCCTGCACCATTGGCAGGTGCCTTAACCATTGGGCTGAGGCGCTGCTTGTCTGCTTGCCCATCAGCATGCCACATATGCCTCCCGCGCAGCCATCTGATGCGCTAAGGTGCACACCTTAGCGCATATTTAAATTACGGCTTTTCTTTTTCAGGACAGAACGCCCACTCCTTATATGGCATCCGCACTCTACCGCGGCCCGCACTTTACTGGGGTTTTAGTAAACATACCCCTTAGTCTCTCTGTTTTATTTTTGCTTAATTTGCTTAACAGCTGATCACATCCAAGTAAATGGCAGAAGGTTCATTAAAAATGGGGGGGGGGGGGAATCCTCCAACTTTATTGGGTTAAAATGTAATTTGAAACTTAATTTTCATGGTGGTAGATCACTGGCACTTTTGGCCGGAAAAAGTAGATCACAACCTATTCGAAGTTGGACATGCCTGCTCTATAATATCAGTAAAATTTGTCCCTTCCTTTCTACGCAGACTACCAAGATCCTCATCTACTCTCTAGTCACCTCCCGTCTTCACTATTGTATCCTGCTCCTCACTGGTCTCCCTCTCAATCATCAATCTGTTCAGAACTCAGCTGCATGGCTTATCTTCTGCCTGCTATGCTCGTATAACCCCTCTTCTCATGACATTTCACTGGCTCCCTATCCATTTCTGCATCCAGTTCAAACTTTTCCTGCTGATCTGCAAGTGCATTCATTTTGCGGCTCCTCAATACCTTTCCTCTCTTATCTCATTCTAAAAACCCCTCCTCAGGAACTCTGTTCCCCTAGCAGATCCCTTCTCTGTCACTGCCAACTTCAAACTTTGTTCATTCCACCTTTCTGCTCCATATGCCTGGAACAAACTATCTGAGTCAGTGTGTCAGGCTCCTTCTCTAGCCCTATTCAAATCCAGGTTAAGAAACCAACTCTTTGAGGCTGCTTTTGGATCCTGATGCTCCTCACTCTCTTGTTCACTACTTATGTGTATCTTACCATACTCTAGTTTCCAGTTTTGTGATGTTTTTGCCCTGATTAGATTGTAAGCTCTGATGAGCAGTGACTGTGTCTCACGTCTTACATGTACAGAGCTACATACGCCTTGTAGCGCTATACTGATTAGTAAGTAGTAGTAATTTGTCAAGTTATGCTCGGAAATTCCTCTTAATCAAGCCTGTGATACCTAACATGATGGGAAAAAGCTCAGTCTCTTTCTGCCACAGTTTCTTTGTCTCTGACTGCGTTTCTTGGTACTTGAAGATCTTCTCCCTCTCAACGTGATTCAGAGAATGGTCACCTGGAGCTGATACTTCTATAATCAATGCAATTCTGGGGTGTTCTTCTCATTTACCTATAGGACCGGCTTCCTTCATCCAGCTTCTTATCTGTTGGAATGGGAGTAATCCAGGTGATCATAACTTCTTCATTCTCCATAATTCTCTTAGGGTCATGCTCCCAGTACTTTACCAGTATAACGATGCTGTAGTGTTTACATGACACTGATATGAGGAATGGCAGGAGGAGATGGATGAGATGTGCTGCTTTATTCTGCCTTTCTGTATAGAAATGTTTTGCCATCAGAACTTTGCAGCCAGCTATAGAATCTATGGATGTCTGTTTTACTGGGTTTTTTCAGTGTCCTCTGTAAACCATTCCATCTGTAATTATCCATTCTCTTGGACTGGAACTATCAATCTCTCATCCTTTGAGTTCATTCCCCTGTCCATAACCATTCCTGTATCCGGTATGGATTGACCAAGGGTTTCTGGAGTAACACTCTAATTCCCACTGTGTTTGTGTACTTGCCACTTGTTTTCCTTGCTTTGCTAATCTATCCCCCCTCTCCCGATCCACCACTTGACCTACATAACCCCTTGATACACTCAGATAAAGGTTAAAAATCATGACTAATACTATTTCCAACAACTTAACAGACAATACACTATTATAAAAACACCATGATTCAATTCTAAAGTACCCACAACATATATTTGTATATAGTTTATTGTATATAATTTAATTTATTTGTAATAGTTTATTGTATATAATTTACCAGCCAATTTTGCTATTATGCATAAGTTCATTATGTTTACATTTACTTTTATTGTTACAAAATGTTCAACGTAAAACTTTTATTGTTACAAAATGTTCAATGTAAAACTAAGCTTTTGCTTTGTGGATTGTTGTTTATTGTGAACCGCAACTGAACTCTGGAAGTTGCGGGTTATAAATGTATGCTAAATAAATAAATAAATAAATGTGTCAAACCCTTTCAGGCTTTTTTTTCTGCCTGGCGTAAACGTCCCCATCCCCTGAATAAAGGTGTATTTTGAGAATCTTTTCTTCCCCCTCAAAAGGGACTGTCTCCAGTTTTTCCAAATTTGAAAGGTTAATTTCCATTGTGGATTTTTGGCCTCCTCCCCTCTGGATATCTCAGTCGGGTCCCAAATCAATGACTCTGTGTACCTTGCTGCCCACTTCCATTCACATCCACTGTAGGGCATCTCCTCCATCCTTCCAAGCAAACAGAGCATGTAGTTGTGCTGTGGCATAGTAAGGGGCTATACACGGTACTCCCAGCCCCCCTTCTTCCCTCCACTTATACATGGCGGACCGTGCCACCTTGGGGACTTTCCTATTCCATACATATTGCATTATCATATTTTGAAGCATTTTTAATACCCCCCAGGGCACCGCATTGGGCAAGGACACAAATGAAAATAAAATTTGCAGTAGCACATTCATTTTGACTATGGCTATGCACCCCAGTCAGGTCCCATCCAAGAAAGAGGTCTCGTTTGAGGCTTTCCACCAGTAGTTTATAGTTCCAGTCCTGAAGGTTCTTGACCAGGCTGCCTAATTGTATCCCCAGATATCAGAAGTGCTTATTTACCCACTTGATGGGGAAATGCCCCACAGGTGGTCCTCCAATGCCTTTAGTAAATTAATTATTGCAGTCTTGCTCTGATTTAATTTATAGCCCACTACCTCACTGTATCTACCCATCGCTGTCACCAATATTGGCAGTGTGGTAAGGGGCTGTTGTAGGGTAAAAATGATATCGTCTGCAAAAAGGGTGATTTTGATCCTCTTCTGCTCCCTCCCCCCACCCCCACCCCCACCTCCACTCCCTGTATGTCTTCTTGCTCTCTAATATACTCTGTGAGGGGCTGTATCGCCAAGGCGACTAGAAGTGGTGATAGTGGGTATTCCTGGCATGTCCCTCTCCCCAGAGCAAAACTATCGGAATAACCTCTATTTACTCTGATGCGGGCTCTTGGATGGGCATACAGTGCTTTTATCCATTTTAGAAAATTCTTCCCCAGGCCCACTCATTCTAAAACCTGGAACATAAACTGCCACTGTATCTGGTCAAATGCTTTTTCAGCTTCCAACGTAACTAATACTGCTTGCTCTCCTGACCTCTGTAGGTCCCAAGTAATATTTAATAGTTTCTGAATGTTGTCACCTCCTTCTCGCCCCATCATAAACCCCGTTTGGTCTTTGTGTGCCAATTTAGGTACTACCCCTTGGAGGCGATTAACTAGCACCTTGGCCAGTACTTTAGCACTGAAGTTAATTAAAGAGTTTGGCCGATACGATCCAGAGACTGTGTTATCCTTGCCCAGTTTAGGTAGGACTGTGATACCCTCTTTTTCCATCAACTTCAGGATCTCCTCCCCTTGGAGCACCCCATTGAAGACTTTAGTTAACACCAGGGTAATTTGGTCTTGCATTAAGCGATAAAATTTGCAGTGAAGCCATCTAACCCCAGGGTCTTACCCAACTTGAGGATCTTAATGGCTGCTTGGACCTCCTCCTCACTGATTTCCCATCCTATTCTCTCCTCCTCCTCTGCCCCAGCTTCCTTAGATTACAGTCATTCAAAAATGAGGCCTCCCTCTCTTTTCCCCCTGATATTTCACTTTATATAGGCTCTTATAATATTCTCTAAATACCTGACTAATTTAAGACAGTCAATGTACCTTCACCCCCCCCCCCCTTGTGGTTCCGAATACCTCCTGTGTAGGCCACCTGGCTTTTGGCTTTTCAGCCGGCTAGCCAAAATCTTACCAGACTTATTACCCCCTTCAAAATGTGCTTGCTGCAACACCGCTAACCCGTGTGCAATTTCTTGAGCCCGCAATCTGCTCAATTCTCCCTGCAGTTTAATCAATTCTAAGCTATTAATTATGGATCACAATCACTCTGTTGCCTCCCCTCTAACTCCACAATTTTTTCTAAGAGTTTGTTTTATTTATTTATTTGCTTTTATATACCACGCTTTTTGGAATCAGTGCGGTTTACAAATAACATAAGCAATCAAACATTTCACATAGAACTGGAGATAACAAGAACAAAAACAGTGGAACAGTTACATGGAACAAATTGAATAGAACAGATTACAATTTAACTGAAATTTCTGCTTTTCAGAATTACTCCTCTCCCTCTTGGCCTGGGCTGCCATATTGATGAGGTGACCTCTAGTGACAGTCTTCAGCCCCTCCCAAACGGTGCCCATTTCTCCATTCAAATTAAAACAGACTTATTCCTGTATAGTTTTATGTATTTTATTTACCTGTGCTTTCTCATCTAAAAGTGAAATTTAACCTCCAGAATTTAACCCCTTCATCCTGATCTCCAGTGTCAAATGTAACACTAATGGGGGCATGGTCTGTTCAGGTTATCGGTCCTGCTCTATGGTCCTAGCCTTAGAAATTCAGCTTCCACTAGCCCAGATCATATCCAATCGACTGTATGTCCCATAAGCATGGGAGTAGAATGTATATTTACGCTACTCTGAATGTCTACATCTCCAAATGTCCACAAACCCAAGATATTCCTTAAATTCTTTCAAACTCTTCTGCTCCAGCAGCCCTCGCTGGCTTGTCCCCCGCTGTTGTCCAAGTGTGGGTTGCTGATCAAATTATCGTCCCCTCACAAGTTAATCAGGGCCTCCCCTAGCCCCTCCATCTCCTTTAACATCTGCTCATATAACTCCCACTAATGTTCATTTGGGCCGTAAACACTGATTAAGTGTTAGCAGTTTCTGAACCTGAGGAGGTTACAGAGTTCAGCAACCTACTGTGCTCAAGTAAAGTTCCCCTAAAACAGCAAAAATGAAATTAACCTTGCTTGGATCTGTTGATGGGAGACCCTGTTTTTCAACCTTGGGTGGGGTAAGGGAATGGTGGTACATAGCCCACCTAGGTGTCCATAAGGGGTTCCCCTGACTATGACTGAAGAAAATATCCAAGGTGTTTCTGCAGTAACTAACTATCTCACAGATTAATACTGGTTTGACACTCTGGCATGGTCTCTTTCAGTCAGGGAGGGTGTTCTGGACCTGGTCCTGTGTGCCTCATCGCACCCTCAGGGTGAGCACAGTCAACGCACAATGTGACGGCGTGTAGCTACTCTGTGCCAGTACAACACCCGGTCAGTACCCCCTACCAGGCTGAGGTGCTGTGTGGGTACACACGGCCACTTCCCCCTACCAGGCTGGGGGGCTGTTGGGGTGCATTCCCCATCTTGTGTTCACCTGTGGACAGCTGATTTGCATATGCATTGCATCATGGGTACGGGTGGCCTACCCCTATCCTGGTTACACCAGCAGACTGGGGTTTGCTGGCAGCTATAGAGCTGTAGCCCAATGGTTACTTCACTGGCTGTGAAGTCAGAGGTCATGGGTTCAAACCCACAGTGGGGTTATTTGATATGGTTGTCCAAAGTTTTTTTTTAATTTACTGTACATATGCTGATGCCAGCAAAAACACCCTCAGCGTACTGTACCCATAAGGTGCCTCTGAGGGTGCTTTATAGGGCGCCCTATAGGGCACCTTATGGTTGTCGTCCATATAAGGTGCAGTATACAATATCCTGTGACGCAACATATATGGTGCCCTATGGGGGACATTCCAGGGTGCCTTGGCAGACAGTGAACTTTAACATGTGCCTTGTGGGCCGCCTTATGTTAACATGCTTTGAGAGTGCGTTTGCTAGTACTGAGAACTAAAATATAACTACTATGCCTCCTACAGCACTCATCCCCATAATATGCAATGCCTCAGCCAGCCTTGTTCACTGGGCACTGTGGGGGATTGAACCCCTGATCCCTGCACCATTGGCCAGTGTCTTAACCATTGTGCTGCAGCTCTGTTCCTGTGCTTGCACATCAGTGCACCGCCTTAGGGCTTTCAATATTTGCAGCGCAACGCCTTCTGCCGCACAAACCTACAAGCGCAACGCCTTATAACGCCCAAACCTAACAGCGCGCCGCCTAATGCCGCCCAAAATTAACAGTGCATCGCCATATGCCGCCCAAAATTAACAGTGCACTGCCGTATGCCACCCAAAATTAACAGTGCGCCGCCGTATGCCGCCCAAAACTAATATGCCTCCAAAAACAATTCTACCCATTAATGTTCATGCCTCAGCCAGCCTTTTAACTTGCGCACAATGGGGGATTGAACCCATGGCTCCTGCACCATTAGTCAGTGTCTTCTCCGTTGTACTACGGCTCGGTTCTTTTGTGTGCCCAGCAGCGCGCCACTTAGCCTTTCCACGCACTAATGTGGACCCCGCACATTTGCACGCCGCGCACAAATACGGTCGCTGGCTCCCGTTTTTTTTCTATTTACTGACAGAACCGCCCACTCCTTATATGGCACATGCACACTAATGGGGACCCGCACAATTTCAGAGTTTAGTAAACAGACCCCTTAGTGTGGTACAGAGATATAATATTCAGTGGAGCAAAGTGGATTGTGATACAAGAATACAGTGTAACAACTTGGTTAGTACAGTATAGTATAATGAGATAATTTACAGTGTAACAACTTGCTGGTAGGGTACAAGGCTTGTGACACAGAGTTTCCTTATTGTGATACAAGAACACAGTGTAACAACTTGGTTAGTACAGTATAGTATAGTGAGATAATTTACAGTGTAACAACTTGCTGGTAGAGTACAAGGCTTGTGACACAGAGTTTCCTTATAATTCTATACAGACGGTAGCAGTTATAGTTCTGGTTTATGGATGGCAATTGACCCCTATGAGGATTCAGTCAGGGTGTTCAGGCAGGGAGTTAAAGTGTGTCAAATAGGCAAAAAGGTCTATTGGCGGTACTTGTAATTAAACGTTTACCCGGGTGGTTGCGGTGGTGTTGGGGTTCAGTGGTGGCGAGCTCGACCCAGCCGTGGTGCAGTTTTCTTCTCAGGTAGTGGACCGAAGGCCTGTGTTTTTGATGCTGGAGTTCTTCGGGGTTGTTCCCCGGACGCTGGTGGCTGTTTTCTGTCTTGGGACGCGGCCGTTATGGTTTCTCAGGCGCACAGCATGGAGTGGTGTTAGATCCGGGTTGAGGTACTCTTGTGATTTTGGCGCAGACAATGCGGCCTTTCTTCTTATACGCCCAAGCGGGCTTGCCTGGGCGCGTCTGTTCTGCTCCCACTGTCCCGATTGGGCAGGAGCACTCCCACTGCCCCGATTGGGCAGGAGTTTAGCAGAGAACAGCCGGGGGATGGAGGCAGCAAGTGGCTCCCTCGGAGTAGGGACGCCGCTTTTAAGCGGGCTTGCCTGGGCGCATCTGTTCTGCTCCCACTGCCCCGATTGGACAGGAGCACTCCCACTGCCCCGATTGGGTATATCTCACGGCACAGCCACAGCTTTTATATGAGGCAAATTTTGGAAACAGGTGGCCCAGGATTTACGGGGTTGGATGGATATGGAGATTTCCTGGTTGGGCCGTATTGCAGTGGTCAAGATGAATTTAATACCCAGGATGTTATATTACTTTCAGGCTCTCCCTGTGGAGATCCCTGAGAGGCATTTAAGGGAGATTCAAGGGAAAGTATTTCACTTCATATGGAAAAGACGGCCTCCAAGAATAGCGCAGGCAGTCCTTTACCGATCTCAGGGGGAAAGGGGATTGAGGGTTCCAGATATCCAGGCCTATTATAGAGCAGCCCAGATTAGGCATTTAATGGACTGAAGAGAGGGAGGGGAGAGGAAAATATTTGTAGATATGGAAGGGGAGGGGTGGAAGGAAGGACCAACTGAGGTCATGCAATGGACTATGGCAAAGGACATGAGTGGGGGTTTCTTAGAAAACCCCTACACGCGGTATGTTTTAGCCATATGGGATGGAGTGAGAAGAAGAGAAGGAGGGAAGGGGGTATCGAGCTTCTCGGTAATGCAACGACTGTGTTATACAGGAGACTTTACCCCAGGAAGAGAGGGAGGGGTTTATAAACAATGGGAGAGTAAAGGTTTACAATGGTTTTACTAGTTTATCGATGGGGGGGGAGTGGGTCCTGTTTGCAGATTTACAGGAGAAATATAATTTAGGGACCGGGCAGTTGTTTCATTATGGTCAAGTGATACATTTTTTGAAAGGGAAGTTGGGGAAGGAGGGGTTAGAATGAGAGTTTAATGAACTGGAAGTGATTTGGTAGGGGAAAAAGAGATCTAGGGGGCTAATTACGGCCTTGTATAGGGCAATACGAGAAGGGCAAGAGGAGGAGAAATTGGGTTATATGAGGGCATGGGAAAGGGAGATGGGGAGGAACTTGGAGACTGGTCAGTGGAAGGCCATTCTGGAAAAGGGTCACCATTTGCCAATTTCCATTACTGTTCGGGAAAATTGGCACAAATGGGGTGGTAGTATACCCCAGTGCGTTTGAATAAAATGTATCAGATGGCATCAAGGAGCTGCTGAAGGCAGTGTGGAGAGGAGGACACAATGTATCATATTTGGTGGGAATTCCACAGATCCAGATATTCTGGGATGAAATTCAGAGGTGGATAAGATAATTCTACTAATTCTTGGTCATTAGAACTGCACAGCTTCAGGTCATCTACAAATAGTCAGTGTGATGTCACCATTGTGCCATGGCCATCTTTAGATTTCAGGCTAACTCCATGTCCCAAAGAATTTATGAGAGTACTCATTGGATTGAGCGCCATACAAAACAGAAGTGGTAACAGGGAATCTCCCTGATCTTGATGTTAGGCATGATGAAAGTAGCCATCCTTATTCTTCAAAAACAATATAGCTTGCCAGATTTTCATGGTGAATTTAATGTACTCTGTCAACCCAGTTTTTATTTCATATGATTCAAATCAATTGTGTGGATGAGTTTTGCGCATACCATGATAGTCATGAACATCACTTCTAAGCCAAGGTATGTGGAGTATTATCTCAGTTTCTTAAATTTACTGCTAATTTTTTCCACTGTGGATCAGTTGATCGCTTTTAAGATGCAATGTGATGAGTGAAACCCTTGTTGTACTCAGTACATGTAAAAGGTTTCTTTCCACTGTGGATCATTTGATGGCGTTGATGATTCGATGACTGAGTGAAACTCTTATTACATTCAGTACACGTAAAAGGTTTCTTTCCACTGTGGATCATTTGATGACTTTTAAGATGCGATGACTGAGTGAAACTCTTATTGCACTCAGTACATGTAAAAGGTTTCTTTCCACTGTGAATCATTTGATGCCTTTTAAAAGTCGGTGACAGAGTGAAACTCTTATTGTACTCAGTACATATGAAAGGATTCTTTCCACTGTGGATCATTTGATGGTTTTTAAAGATTCATAAATACCTGAAACTCTTATTGCACTCAGTACACGTAAAAGGTTTCTTTCCACTGTGGATCATTTGATGACTTTTAAGATGCGATGGCCGAGTGAAAATCTTGTTGCACTCAGTACACGTAAAGATTTCTTTCCACTGTGGATCATTTGATGGCTTTTGAGATGTGATGAGTGAGTGAAAGCCTTGTTGCACTCGGTACATATAAAAGGTTTTATTCCACTGTGGATCATTTGATGACTTTTAAGATGCGATGGCCGAGTGAAACTCTTATTGCACTCAGTACACGTAAAAGGTTTCTTTCCACTATGAATCATTTGATGGCTTTTAAAAGTCGATGACAGAGTGAAACTCTTATTGCACTCAGTACACGTAAAAGGTTTCTTTCCACTGTGGATCATTTGATGGCTTTTGAGATGTGATGAGTGAGTGAAAGCCTTGTTGCACTCGGTACATATAAAAGGTTTTATTCCACTGTGGATCATTTGATGACTTTTAAGATGCGATGGCCGAATGAAACTCTTATTGCACTCAGTACACGTAAAAGGTTTCTTTCCACTATGAATCATTTGATGCCTTTTAAAAGTCGATGACAGAGGGAAACTCTTACTGCACTCAGTACACATAAAAGGTTTCTTTCCACTGTGGATCATTTGATGACTTTTAAGATTCGATGTCCGAGTGAAACTCTTGTTGCACTCAGTACATGTGAAAGGTTTCTTTCCACTGTGGATCATTTGATGGCTTTTAAGATTCGATGACTGAGTGAAACTCTTATTGCACTCAGTACACGTAAAAGGTTTCTTTCCACTGTGGATCATTTGATGGTATTGAAGATGCGATGACTGAGTGAAACTCTTATTGCACTCAGTACATGTGAAAGGTTTCTTTCCACTGTGGATCATTTGATGGCTTTTAAGAGTCGACGACTGAGTGAAACTCTTATTGCATTCAGTACACGTAAAAGGTTTCTTTCCACTGTGGATCATTTGATGGCTTTTAAGAAACGATGGCAGAGTGAAACTCTTGTTGCACTCAGTACACATAAAAGGTTTCTTTCCACTGTGGATTATTTGATGGCGTTGAAGACTCGATGACTGAGTGAAACTCTTATTGCACTCAGTACACGTAAAAGGTTTCTTTCCACTGTGGATCATTTGATGGCTTTTAAGACTCGATGACTGAGTGAAACTCTTATTGCACTCGGTACATGTAAAAGGCTTCTTTCCACTGTGGATCAGAGACATTTTTCCAGTGTGTGTTTTTTGGTTTGTAATTAATAGTCCCTTATGACAGAAACCTTTGCTAAATTCAATATAGGGAAGTGGTTTCTCTTCAACATGAATTCTCTGGTGTATTTTCAAGCTTAACCTCTCTTTGAAATATTTTCCACACTGAGAGCATTTAAAAGGTTTCTCCCCATTGTACGTCCTCTGATGCAATAATAAATGATATTTCTTATCAAAACTCTCTCCACTGGTTTCACACAGAAAGGATTTCTTCCCTTTATTCCCTTCCTGGTGGCATTTAGAATTCATTTGATCACTGCTGTTATTTTGGAAGGATCTCTCTGCCCTCTGGTGTCTCTGGGGCTCAGGGATGTTTGTGAGCTCCCTGTCACTTCTCTCACACTCAGTGACTCTTTCCGGTGAGTCTCCTGCCCGGTCTCTCTGCTCCTTCTCTGATTCCTGGCAGTTCCTTGTGTTTCTCCTCTCACTCCTATGGGAAATATTCTCAGAGACATTTCCTGATTGTTCCATTTCTACAGGAGGTTCTTCTCGATTCTCCTCCTTCTTCTGTTCCTGTATGGCCTGATTCTCTGCAGGATACAAATAGAAGACATTAATGATGCATTAATGACTATGGAATGCTACTAACGATCAAGGAAATGAATTTTCTGGGATCACACAATAACATCATGGGTTCTGTGATAGCTAGAAAATTCAATGGAATAGCACAGGTGTCCTCGAACTATTTATGTGAAGAGTCATTAATAGGAATTTCAGGTGATGTGCATAATTTCAGGGCAGTTGCAAGTGTATTAGGTGCCCTAGGCAAAACTTCAGCACTGTGCTCTTTTGCAATGGTCTTTTAGACCCCAAGCCCCCCACCCCCCAAGATTTTGATTACTAACCACATGTGTTATCATCTCAACATTATCCCTCCAAAAACAATGCAAGAAAAATGCATATTTGGACATCACATGTTTAAATATTAAACTTTGTTTTGTAAATATATGCATAATGAGGAGCATTTCAAAAAGCCACTTGCAAAGCTAACTCGACTATTTGCATATTGCCCATTCTTCCTGCAGGTAAAAGCATGCACTGATGACTTTGTGTGGCTATTAGGCTCCATTGCTTTGCTTGGACTGTTATTTATTTACTTAGCCAGGCTTATGTACTGCTTTTCTACAAGTCAAAGTGCTGTACATTCAGGTACTATATATATATATATTTCTCTTGTCCCTGAAGGGCTCACAATCAATGGGGGGTGTTTACTAAATGGCGGTAGCAGACTCTGCGATATCAGAGCTGTGGCTCCATTACTGTCATTTAGTAAACACCCCCCTATGTTTTTGTACCTGAGAGTTAAGTGGCTTACCCAAGGTTACAAGGAACACCTCTAGAACTAAAAACCCCAGTCCTCCCAGCCCAAGGTTGCTGTTTGCTAGGGGGATTTGAGCCCTGGCCCTCTGGTCTGAGATAACTTGCACCAACCACTAGGCCACTGTGCCGGCTCTTTGCTACTTCCTCCTCCCAGAAGCTGTTGCCCAAGGTTTGCTGGTAGCCCAAGGTTTGCCCTGGTTTGCTGGTAGCTGGCACAACCTTGCAAACTTCCTTCACTGCTTAGCTTGTCTGACCGGACTGGAGGGCAGATGAGGAATATGAGCCATTTTCTGGATGTAAATCATGCTTAACATGCAGATAAAAAGGATTTTCTCACTACGACTACATCTATAAAACTCCTGATTTTTGGGACAAGTTACACCCGTACAGCCTGTAGATATGTTTAAACTTATCCTAACTGAGCAGAGGCCTCTCTGAACCTGGGTTAGTGAGGGCTTGCATTTATGTAGATACCTTTGAAAACATATGTATAATTGTGTAAAATAAATCCCAAAAACTGGGTGTGCCAAACAGCGGCTGTAAAGGTAAGCGCATAAATTCCATGGGGTCATTTTTAAAATGGAAAGATGTGCACACTTTGATTTCATTTTGAATATTTGCTGAAATGCACACAGGGAAAAGTATGCTTACAGATACACAAAGTTATAAAGTTTTCAAGGCTTTTTCCAGGTAGAAATGGTTCTTCTGACAATTAACCACCCTATCATAAGAACCTAAGAACAGAAGAATTGGACTCTTCAACTTGGAATATGATAGAGGTCTTTAAAATAAGTGGAATAGAGCAGGTAAATATAGATTGGTTGCTTACTCCTTCAAAAACTACAAAGATTGGAGGACATGCAACAAAGCTACAATGTAGCACATTTAGGACTAATTGGAAAAAATATTTTTCACTCAATGCATAATCAAACTTTGAAATTCGTTTCCGGAAGATGGAGTGAAAACTGTTGGTGTAACTGGGCTTAAAAGAAGCTTGGACAAGTTCCTGGAGGGAAAGTCCATAAACCATTAGTAAAGAGAGCCTGGGATAAGCATCATGGACTTTTTGGGAACCTGAGAGGTACTTGTGACCTATATTAGCCACTGTTGGAAACAGAATACTGGGCTTCATGGACTTTCGGTCTAATCCAGTATAGCATATCATGTTTTTTATGCTCTTAAAGAGGATATTGTGTAACTAGAAAAGGTTCAGAGATGGGCAAAAAAATGATAAGGAACGTGGAGCACCTTCCTTATGAAGAGAAGCTAAACAGACTAGGACTCTTCAGCTTGGAGAAGACGAACAAGAGGAGATATGACAGAAGTTTATAAAATCATGAGTTGGGTGGAACAGTTAAACAGCGAACAGTTACTGTATTTAATCTTTCAAACAACAAGAAAACCCCCAGAAGACATTTCATGAAACCAATGAGAAGCAAATTGAAAACAAATTGTGGAAAGTATATTTTTTTTTCACGCAGCACATAATTAAGCTGTGAAATCTGTTGCCAGAGGATGTGGTCAAGGCGACTGTCCTGACCTGAAGAAGGTTTTAACCTTAAAAAGCTAGTCCAAAAATGATTAAGGGGCATGTTTACTAAACTCCGAAATTGTGCGGGGCCCCGTTAGTGTGCCTGCGCCATATAAGGAGTGGGCGGTTCAGGCAGAAAAAAGAAAAAAAACGGGAGTAAGCGATCGCACATGTGTGCGGCGCGCTATTGTGCGCCGTGCACAATAGTGCATGGGAAGGCTAAGTGGTGCCCTGATGTGCACACACAAAGGAGCAGAGCCATAGTACAATGGTTAAGACACTGACCAATGGTGCAGGGATCAAGGGTTCAATCCCCCACAGTGCCCAATGAAGAAGTCTCACTGAGGCGGTATTATGGGGATGAGTGCTGTAGGGGGCAATTTATTTTTATTTCAGTTATCACTACTAGCAAACGCACTCACAAAGCGTGTTAACATAAGGTGGCCCATAAGGCACATGTTAAAGTTCACTGTCCGCCAAGGCACCCTAGAATGTCCCCTTTAGGGCACCATATATGTTGCGTCACAGGATAATGTATAGTGCACCTTATATGGACGGCAACCATAAGGTGCCCTATAGGGCGCCCTATAAAACACCCTCAGAGGCACCTTATGGGTACAGTACGCTGAGGGTGTTATTGCTGGCATCAACATATGTACATTAAATTAAAAAAATGCTTTGGACAGCCCTATCACATAACCCCACTGTGGGTTTGAACCCATGACCTCTGGCTTCACAGGCAGTGAAGTAACTATTGGGCTACAGCTCTATAGCTGCGAGCAAGCCCCTGGCTGGCTGCAGAGAGCCTTCACGTCACCACACAGACAGTCTGCTGTGGTAACCAGGATAGGGTTAGGCCACCCGTACCCATGATGCACTGCACATGCAAATCAGCTGTCCACAGATGAATACAAGATGGGGAATGCACCCCAACAGCTCCCCAGCCTGGTAGGGGGAAGTGTCCGTGTGCACCCACACAGCACCTCGGCCTGGTAGGGGGTACTGACCGGGTGTTTTACTGGCACAGAGTAGCTACACACCGTCACATTGTGCGGGTACTGTGCTCACCCTGAGGGTGCGATGAGGCGCCCAGGACCAGGTCCACAACACCTTCCATGGCTGAAAGAGGCCATGCTGGAGCTCCAAAGCAGTATTAATCTGTGAGATAGGTAGTTTCTGCAGAAGCACCTTGGGTATCTCTGTCTATCTCAGTCAGGGGGAACCCCAGGTGGGCCATGCACCACCATTCTCCTCCCCCCCCCCCCCCCAGGCCACAGGCAAAAAACAGGGTCTCCTATCAACAGATCCACATTCTACCTCCCTGCAATGGTGGCAGTAGAGTGGACCATCAACCCCAGTCCTGTTGGGGAACAGACACCCTACAGGGCATCCAAAGCAGCTCTATACACATCCATAACACAATATCAGACAGACATTAGGCCTGGATATGCTAAGCTGCACCCCCACCACTATCAGATATTCTCCTGCAGCAAGCCCTCAGCTGCTGCATCCTGCAAGGTGCTCCATCAGGACACATACCAGCTGAGAACAGTCTGCTAGTTAGTCCTGCTGGAAATGCATGCACCCAGAACTGGGATGGCAGCACACACACAAGCAGATAAGTCAGTGACTGGGCCCCAAAAGGAAACCCATAAATATCACATGAGAGAAATACTATCTAGCACTATGGGGGTGCCTAGCCATGCTGTCATCACTGCACAGTCAGGGTGGAGTGAAACCCCAGCAGCACATACAGAGGTCACCCTGTCTGTGTAGGTGGTGGCCGGCCACTACAATGTCCCTGCCAGTGCCCTATGCCCTGTGCAGGTGCATCCTGGCCAGCCCACCCTGTCTGAGCTATACCCATGGTACCTTGCTGCTCATTATGCACATTGGCAGGCCAATACTGGCAACAGTGCTGGTAGTGTGGGCTGTGGAAGGTGTTTGCAGCCAACACACACTGTATAGACCAGGGGTGGGCACCTCCGGTCCTGGAGGGCCGCAGACCAGTCAGGTTTTCGGGATATCCCTAATGAACATGCATGAGATATATATGCATTAGAGATATCCTGCCAACCTGACTGGTTTGTGGCCCTCCAGGGCTGGATTTGGAGAC
Organism: Ichthyophis bannanicus; assembly: GCA_033557465.1. Taxonomy (NCBI): domain Eukaryota; kingdom Metazoa; phylum Chordata; class Amphibia; order Gymnophiona; family Ichthyophiidae; genus Ichthyophis; species Ichthyophis bannanicus. Next base: position 84,061,660 of record CM066031.1, read on the forward strand.
CCCTGCCTTACACCTCTGTCATTTAAGATCGTGAGTGGGCAAGGTACAGATGTCCTAGACATCGAAAGGGTATATAGAATGTGTCACATTCCTCCTCGATTCTCACCACCACCAAAAAGTTGTCTAATAGACAGTTTTTTGGTGGTGGTGAGAAGTGAGGAGGACTGTGACAAATTCTATCTAACCTTTTTGATGTCTTGGACATCTGCACCTTGTCCACTCACAATCTTAAATGACAGAGGTGTAAGGCAGGGGTCTCCAAATCCAGCCCTGGAGGGCCACAAACCAGTCAGGTTGGCAGGATATCTCTAATGCATATATATCTCATGCATATTCATTAGGGATATCCCGAAAACCTGACTGGTCTGCGGCCCTCCAGGACCAGGTTTGCCCACCCCTGGTATAGACAGACACACACTCCCACACGTATGCCAGCATTGTGCTACTATAGAGGGGCTTATCAGCCTTGCCCACCACACCAGTCCTGGGCACAGTACAGGCATGGATATGCTATGCAGTACTGTTGGGGGTCACTCCCCAGGGTGGTAAACACTGTCAGAGACCAGACCTGAAGCACGCACCGCAGACATCAGACAGATTGTTATGTTGGAGCTCAAAGAGCAAACTGTGCTTAACAGAGGAATGTCTATCTGCCAGTACTCATAGCAAAAGTTTGAGAGCTGTGTACCGTATACCCAGGTGTAGGGTGGCATTGCTAAGGTATGCAGGTGCTAGTATTGGGAGATGCACGCAGGGCCCAATGTCCTGCCTCTCCAGGAGGCATTGGCCAATGGGGCCTGTGGGTGTGGGTGTGTTTGCCCCTGTTGGCTGCTGCTTTATGGCAGAGGTTCCCAACTCCAGTCCTGGTGTGCCAAACACTGTTCTGGTTTTCATGCTGTCCCTCATGAATATGCATGAGCTACATCTACATGCCATGGGGGTGGTGCATAGCTATGCAGCACATGCATTTGTATTAGAGGCATCAGGGAACCTGAATGGTGTGTGGCCCTCCAGGACTGCATTTGAGAGACTCTGCTCTAGGTACTGCCCCTGTTCATAGTGTCTGTGCTCGGTGGGGTAAAAGATAGGCGTATTACCAATGCATATGTCCTCGGCACGAAGGGTGTGTCCTTACTATCACTGTTTAGTTGTGGGAAAAATATGTGGACAGGATTGGCAGTAGCCCCAGCTAGGCTTTGAACCTGTGACCTTCTGTTCTTGCACACACTGTCTGTGTGCACTGCACCACTGTGTAGCCACAGATTTACTGAATTCCCTGGGAAGTCCATGACTGTACATCCGACAGGGCCTGTCTGTTGCAGTGGACGGTGCCAGCCTGCACATGGCTAGGCCACTGTCTGCTGTGGCTAGCAGCCACTGCCCCCGCCACCACCTGTACCCTTCCGCCAACATGCTGGCATGTCCTTATCTTGGAAAAGCATGTGACCTGATTGAGTTGTGGCACTCCAGGACTGCATTTTGGGGACTCAGCTGTCGGTAATGCCCATTGTTATGGTGTGTGTGCGGTGTTAGGTAAAATACAGGTGTTGGAACCATGCTTATGTTCTCTGCAATAACGGAGTGTCTTTGCTATCTCTGTTTAGTGGTGGGTAAAATATGGGGACTGGGTTGGCAGGAGCCCCAGCTGGGAATTGAACCTGTGATCCTCTGGTCCTAGTGGTACTGGCTCTGTCCGCTACACCACACTGTGGCCACAGAGACAGTGCAGTCCCTGGGGATGGGAAACCTGGCCGGCAGAATTCTAAACCATGCTCTGCACATTTTTACTGTGGGCTCATTCACCTTGTCTGGAGGCAAACGTGCAAATACACCCCGCAAATGACCGCGAAAAAAGGGGGAAAAAAGATAACCAAACTGGGCAACAGTGATATTAATGGGCAACCATAAAAACACTCCCAGGAAAGCTCCCAAAAAAGGAAATAATTTTTGGAAGGGTCTCCGCTCCGTAGACCCTTCCAAAAATCATTTCTTTTTTTGGGGGGCTTTCCTGGGAGTGTTTTGTGTTGTTGCCCATTAATATCACTGTTGCCCAGCTGACTTACGCTTTTTAGTAATTTTGTTGTGGTCATTTTCTATTTTTATTTGCACTTTTGTTCTGTGCACATGTATCACACTGCTCACGTTTTGCAGGTTTCCCCGGTTTTCCTGTACATTGCTGATGGAAATGGTTTCTCTTCCCTTTAAATGCACTCTACCGCGAGTGTTTCACTCGTGGTAGTTTTTGCTTGTAAATTCGGCCCCGCTGATGTGCGGGGAGCCTCTCCCCTCCCCTTCCTCGCCCATTAACCCCATCTCTCCGCCCCTCGGGAGCCTTCCTCCACCCTTTCCACGCCTCTATCGGACATTTGCGGGCCACGTACTTGTGCGTGCCCGTTAGTGCGGCGCGCAAGTGTGCGTGGGCCCGTTAGTGTGACACGCAAGTGTGCGGGGCACTTAAGTGCATCATTGCCGTGCGCTATTGTGCGGTGTGCAATTGTGCGGTGTTTAGTAAACATACCCCTAAGTTATTCCAATAAAAAGGTATCATCTTATTTTCCTTTTCTATTTCTCCTTTTATTTAATAACCTACAGTAGCAAAGAGATTTGGACAAGTTCTTGGAGAAAAAAATTCATTAACTATTATTATCTGGGTGGACCTGGGGGAGCCACTGCACACTGGTAAAATTAGCCATCAGGATCAGGTGTGCATTATGGGATCTGCTGGGTACTTGTGACCCAGTTTAGCAACTGGCAGAAACAGGATGCCCTAAGTCTGACTCAACTTGGCATTTCTTATCTGTTTATTTATCTAATGAATATAAAATTGATTCATTCACATTAACCGTTTTTTCTCTTGTTAATCTAATTTTACAAGCATTAATTCTGAAACAAACTGAATAAATCCAGAAATTAGCCAGAAAAAAAAAAAAGATCTGGAAATAAACCAGAATTTTTTTCCATGCAATCCCTCCTACAGAGGTGCCAAGTCTCACTCGTTAGGAGTGTGTCCCCCTCATTTGAAGGCTCTCACTCTCACACTCTTTGAGCCCCTTCCCTCAAGCATTAGAGCCGCAGTATCAGTGAGAAGAAATCCGAGCCCAGCTTCCTGTGTACTGCCTCCCCCAGTGCCAGTCCAGGTGCTGTGAAACCTCGGCACAAGGTTTTAGCCATTGAGTGAAGAACAATTTTCAGCCCAGAGAATTTACCCATATTGCCACCCCTATGTCTATATCCTTTCAGAGGCTCCAAAGACAAGCAAATATTTTATGCTGTTTTTCTTTTACATTTGGAAAGCAATATGACATTTAAATCTTTACACCATTAGAAAAAATCTCACTCTTGGCAGTTCACTCTCTGGGATGGTTCAGCCTTGGTATCTCTGCTCATATCAAGCAGCTATGTACCGTGTGACAAGCGAGCAAGAATGGGATTATATTTTCCTGCGTCAGAGACTGTCAGAATGGGGAACTGGGCCATCTCACATGAGATAACTCTCAGAGCCATGTATCTGGCTGGAAAAGACAACGTCCTCGCAGACACACTGAGTCGTGTTCTACAATCACATACCGGAGTGGAGAACCTCTTGCCATCTCCTCTGAACAGGAAAGTTCCCTAACCCTCATCATGCAGCTTCAGGGAGCTCAGCTACTTCCCAGCATCAGGACCATGGTCCTCACGGCCTAGATGCTGAGCGGGTAACTGCATGATAATGGGGGGTATTTTAGAAACATCTCATGTGTAAATGGCAGCATTTACATGTAGAGATTGGCACACATGTGTACAAGCCATTTTACAACAGGAGCTATGTAAACCTGGGGATGCTTAGTATGTTTAGATGTCAAGGGGTGTGGCCAGGGCAGGGAGAGAGAGTGGTTCGGCAGGTCTAAAATATAGACGTGGATTCCCTACTTCAAATAGGGAATTGATATCTCTAGGAAAAAGCATAGATATTGGCATTTATAGTTTTTATTTATTTATTTATTTAGACAGTTTTTTGTATACTGCCTTATCCTTCAATCAAAGTGGTCACAACACAAGTGGGGGATACATTAAACACGCGGGGATATGAGACACATACACTAATACTTACAGGGAACATGGGCAATGGAGGGTTAAGTGGCTTGCCCAAGACCACAAGGAGCATCTGTGGGACTAGAAAACCCAGTCCTTCTGGCCCAAGGTTGCTGTCATCTAGTGGGATTTGAACCCCTGACCTTCTGGCCTGAAGTACCTTGCCCCAACCACTAGGCTACTCCTCCCTCTATAATTGCCCCAAAGCATGTATAAGTGCCTACTGGAAGTCCACCATCCCCCAATTACCACTGCCAACATCCAATTCCCTCTGGACCCCTCTTGAGAGGCAACTGCCCTGACCACTTCGGTCAGCATCCCCCCCCCCCCCCCAACCCTTAGATCCAATCTTCCTAACCAATTCCACTGTGGAAAGAATCACCCGCTGGAAGCTCCCCACCCTCCAATCCCATCCTCTGCCTTACTGGGTGTCCCTCATGCAAAGTGGAGCAGGAGAATTCCCCAGTCGCTCCTGCTCTTGGTACCAGGACCCCCAGACATAATCTCATGGTTTTACTACTAGGGCTAAGGTTGCATTTTCCCCTTATCTAGGGAAGATCAGACAGTCTAAGGGAGTGTCCGAGGGATTCAGATGACAGGGGTACTGGTGCTGCAGGACTGGCTGCCTGTTTACAGGAGGAGCAGTAATTTTACAAGCTACTCCAACATATATAGTATCTGAGGGCTATTTCTACATTTTTTGCTCATGTGCAGTTTTCTAAAATCACTGCTTCCACTGGATGTGGAGAGATATACACATGCAGTCCTGCACCGATTCTACAAGAGGCTCTCTATTTGGCTCAGTCTCCTGTAAAACACTATGGGGGTGATTCTGAACCACGAATAGCTATTCGTGCCAGCTTCAGCCCCTGACTAACTAACCTGCCGGTTGTGCGGGGAAGTTAGTCAGAGGGGGATAATGGGTGGCCTGGTGGCAGAGAGTGGGCAGGCAGCGGGCGCTTGCCGGCCCTGGATATACCTGGCCAATTCTAATGTCGGCCCAGTACGTCCAGGGCCGGTGAAATGGCTGGGGAAGTTATTCCACCTCTGAGGTGGAATAACTCCCCTGGATGTTTGTTTGTTTTTTAAATTCGGGGTGTGGAAGGGGTTGGGAGGGCCAGGGAACATTCCCCGCAGCCCGACCCTGGACTTTGGAGGCCGGATCAGGGGTAGGACTGTGGGGAATTTACAGTTTTAGTTGGCGGCCAGCATTGTGGCTTTTAAATGGTGCCATGACACCTTGACTCCATTTAAATGCCCTGACTGAGTTACCGGGTACAGTCCTGCACCAGCAGGCTGGACGTGCAGGTCTGTTCGCAATTCTGATCTTGTGGGGCTAGACGTGCCCGGCAGGGTCAGAATCGCTGTTCCAGGCTGCATGTGCTGGACTGTTCGCGATTCTGATCTTGTGGGGCTAGACGTGCCCGGCGGGTTCAGAATCGCGATCCCCTCTGTGCATCCAGTTCACACCGGACACACAGACGGGATGGAATTGCGGGACAGAATTGGGCCCTATGGGAATTCTCCCGGCCCTGACTTGAACATACTTATTCCCCTGGGCTCCGATGAAAAGCATCACTTACCTGTGAGGACTTATATTTTCCATATGTGAGAACACAGAGTACAGGTAAATAAGAGTGCATTACTCTGCTGTACACTGTAATATTTCCTACTACCCAGAACAATATTTATTATAACTCACCTGGGTATGAGTCAGTAACTGCTCTTTCTCTTGATTCCTGAAGATCCCAGACATTCGGCTCTTCCTCTTCTTTAATCCTTGATAATATATCAGGATTGATTCCTTCAAAGCCTGTTTCCAGGAATTAATATGAAAAATGAGTTATGTTTCCCTTATAGTCACTGAAAAATACAAAGCAGTCGCTCTCAGGGAGCAGCACATGATGGGGGAGAGGAGGAAATGTTTACTACTGGCGTCCACACATAAAGCAGAAGAATCTGGGGAGGTTACTATTCCTCACTTCGAGTATTCTGGTAGTGGAACAAGTCATATATTTTTATAATAAATAACTTGAATCACTGAAGAAAGGGAGACTGTAATCGTTTGATATTGACTAAATAGATTTTCAAGAAACTGCACATTATGAGGTCCCTTGGTATTAACAGATGATTTAGGAAGCCCCAGTGACTGTCTTGTGGGATGATTGCTGAGCTCTTCATCACCTTCACCCCTCAGAATCAGATGCAAGATTTTACACACCATCACTGTGAGAGTATGAAATTCTATGAGAATTAAAGAGGAGAAACACCTGCTGATGAAAGGGAAATTGTGGCCTAATGAGGGCAGAGTTCAAATTTTACTCTCCCCTATCATTCCTTCTGACTTCAGGGAAGTCCCTTTGGGAGTAATTTTATAACCGCTGACATTAGTGAGAAATGTATGCTTTGCTTTTCAAAAGTATCACTTAAGTGCAAAATCCTCCCTCAGAAATCCCTCCTCAAACAGCAACTTAATTTAGGTACATACAAACCATACAGATGTAACTTTACTCTACAAAGGGGGCACAATCACAGTATATAAAACCCGTTTCCACAGTAAAAGCACTGCTTAATACAAGGAAATAGCTTGGACAATTACCCTCCCCTATCTCCCCTCACCTCAAGTGCCCACTTAGATTGTAAGCTTAGTGGGGTAGGGACAGAATGTATCTCAATTATAAAAATGCTGTAAGTTCCCTTGAGCTAAAACTGGAAGGGGGAAACTCGTAGGATATATAGGATGGCCTTATGATCCCTCAGACCTGGATCTCATCCTGCCATCTTAAGACAGTCGGTAGGACTGAGAGGGAATTCTGCTCATATCTGCAAGTTCCTGGAGTGGAGGATGTACACAAAAACATCTCCTATTCTTGTGTCTGCTAGAAATACAGATTCAGTCCTTACCTAGGGAAATCAGGGTCTCATAATTCTCCTTCATCACCTCCCTGTACAACTCTTTCTGTCCTTCATGCAAATACCTCCACTCCTCTTGGGAGAAAGAGACAGCGATGTCCTCAAATGTCACCTGCAGCTGAAACACAAACCAGAAACACTCAGGAGCAAGAGAAGGTGCTCAGAATGCCTTAGATTTCAGCTGGAAAGGATGGTGCTTCAGTGTTACATTTTCCATTGCAGAGAGCAGCCACAGGCAGGATCTGTGGGACTCCTGTGGAACTGCCTGTCCCTTCTGACTTAAAATGTGACATTGATGCACCATCTTCACCATCAGGAATGTGGGTGCAGGACCCATGCAGCTTAGTGGATGTTTTGGACGTGTGTTCCCCTGTGTGTGGTCCTAGAATCCATTTCCCCCTTCGGCTCCCAGGTTTGCTAATCTACTATAACTATAAAAACGTCTCAAATATAGGACAAATAGAATATCAAATGTCATTGCCTGGATAAATCAGCATGAAATAAAACCAGGGCCAGAGCTTTCAAGTCCAACTGCACAAGCCAAAGTAAATGTCCCCTTCCCACACTAGTTAAATCTAAATTTAGCACAGGATTCAGAAATTCAACTGTCATTTTCTGGTGCATCTGACAGTTTCAAAATTCACCCTGTGTCAAATCTAAAAGAAACATTTATGGGAAGCATTAATGGTGGTACTGTGTGGCCACAGGGAGGTAGATTCTTATGTAGCAGCAGATAAGCATGCAATAAATAAAACTAGGAGTCTTTTCAAGGATCCAAGCCAGTTTAATGTGCACAGGCTCAAGCAATAATCAAATTCAAAATGGCTGAGCAAAGTTTTCTAGCAAAACAGCAACTTTTATAGACTTCTTCTCCATTCTAGACATAGGCAAACTTTTCATTGGTCCCAGTAACCCCTCTCACCCATCTATTGGTCCCGGTACCATTACGTAGCTATCCAATGGGGACCCTTGACTGGGCTCAGCACCTGGTTGCCCCCCTTCCAGTCCCAATTACAATGGTCAGTTCACTAACTTTGATACTTCTCTCCTCCAAGGTCGCTATCCAGCTGGAATATGTGGGAAAGCAGGGCACTGTAACCTTTCTTACAGCAAGTTAATTAATTCCATAGAAGCTTCTCACATCCTTATCAATACCAATTAGAGCTGTTTTCTGTCTTTTCTAAGTTTCGTTTCTGCTTAGCTATGTTCAGTTAAGCTGAGTTAAGTTTCAATTCTATGGTGTCATCATTCAGGGGGGTTTTCATTCCTCTGGGCCTAACTACAGGCTTCAGTTACAGGTCAAGCTGCTTAGGCCTGTCTGTTTAGTTCAATTAGCATGGATCATAGGCCTTCGCCTACCACATTCCCCCCTTTGATTATTCTCACCCGCAAGTGAGAAAGGGTGAGAATCAAATCACATAATACTAGGTAAAGATATCACTCTGTGGTATAGGGTAGTAGTTTCACATAGCTAGTATCTTTGTAGCTGCCTTATGCTCTACAGTGTTAATAACTGAAGTTATCATTCGCAAGCAAAGTGGCAAGAAACAAGGGAGCAACAAGCAGATAGTCAGAGTCCATAGTTTGGCAAGAGTGGGAAAAAGAACTAAAAGAATTAGAAGGTTCAGGAGCATTTATGCCGGACCACCAAGATGTCTTCTTTGTTGTGCTGTTGTAAAACTTCTGATTTAGACAGTCCAGCTGTCCGATCTTCATAGCAAATTGTGGTCCGGTGCGAACAAAACACAAACTGTCAACAATGGGGTGGGCCAATACCCACTCACTAGTAGTATTATGTAAATCAGTCTGATTGTAGGGGATGGAGTAATTCAGTTCTTGCGTCTCCCAGGGCCACTGATCTCCCATCTTAGTTCCTCCACAAAAGAAACAGTCAGAAGTGTGGAGACTAGATGCTATTGCTCCAGCAAGTTCAAGAAACAAGTTCTGGGAGGCATGAGGAGTTGCAAAAGAGGAGGAGGTGTTCTCGCCATTACCAAATCTGACCTCCATTTCAAACTAAGAGAAGCAACCAGCTCACCACTCCTGGACACAATCTCGATAGCAAATAAGTGCTGCTCCTTCAATCTACTATACAGAGCTCCATCAGCCGACCCAGACACCCTATCAACGATAATTGACTTGGCCTCCAATACCCAGAGCCCCCATACATCAAGTTGGGTGCTAGGAGACTTCAAACTACCCTCACTGCAAGACTCCCATGCAACAGCCTTTCTCGGAGCCCTACAGGATTTAGGATACAGCCAATTAATCAAGGAACCAACCCATGTCAAAGGAGGCATTCTAGATCTAATATTCACGACTGAGACAACCCTCAACGCACCAACCATCCCGGAGCTATCAATCACCTCAGTTCCATGGTCGGATCACAAGCTAATCTTATTCCAAGTTCCCCTTCCCAGCTGTAGCCAAAAGGAAGAAAGAAGAGTGAGCGGCCATCCCAGCACCCCTCTGAGAAGGTTCCAGCCATTCAACAAAGACCTAATCCTGAAAACAACGCTCCCACTAACTACCTCACCGGCATACAACCCAGACAATCTAGTCTCCAATTGGAATAAAACACTCAGTTCAATCGCCGTATGTCCATCAACTAACAAACTCCAAGGGAAGCGACCCTCCGCAACCTGGTATTCAGCTGAGCTGAAAGCCTCACGCACAACCCTAAGGAAACTCGAGAGACGATGGCGCCGCTCACACTCAGACGGAGACCGAAGTGCATATAACTCACAACTTGCAGCACATCGCACCGCAGTGACGGAAACAATGAGACGTTACCACACAGACGCGCTAAAAAGATCTCTGAACAAACCTCATGACCTGTTTGCCCTCGTCAAGCGTTTGACAAAGGAACCTGCCTCAGAACATATAAGCGAAATCCACCCTCAAACATTCGCCGACTATCTGCAATCCAAACTCTGCCAGATCAACAACGACCCAGCACCTAGCACTATCCTTGAGCCATGCAATCAAACACCACTCACCATCTTCACAATACCGCCCAAACAACGCATCGAGGACACCATTGCTGGCATCAACACGACCACTGCCCAAACCGATCCATGCCCTGCGTTCTGGATCAAAGAACTACGGACCGACCTCAGTCCCTTCATATCCAGACTCATGGAACAATCATTCACAACAGGGGCTTTCCCACGTACCCTCAAGAACACATCCATAAGATCATTACTAAAAAACAACAAGCTCGACCCTCAGAAGCCAGAATCATATAGACCAATATGAAGCATACCGTTACTCGCAAAAATAATGGAAAAGGAAGTACAAAGACAAATCCAAGATCACATAGAAACCAACGCACCACTGGACCCATTCCAACATGGTTTTAGAGAAGCCCACGGTGTTGAAACACTTCTCACCACACTCTTCAGCAGCATAATAACAGGCACTGACAACATCCGCCAAGGGTTCGTCCTTGTCTTCCTAGACATTGCAGCAGCGTTAGACTCCGTGAGCCACGAGCGCCTCCTGGAACGACTCAAGGAGAAGGGAATCACCGATAAAGCACTTGAGTGGTGCAGTTCCTACCTTTCTGACAGATGGCAGCAGGTACGATCCAGCGATACATCATCAGATCCGTTCCACCAAAAGCAAGGTGTCCCACAAGGGTCCTCCCTCTCCGCCCTGATGTTTAATATATACATGCAGCCTATCTGCAACCTGATCCGGTCCTTCAGTGTTAACTGCCTGATATACGCTGATGACGTGCTGTTATACATGCCGTTTGCAACAGAGAACCCCAACCTCACACCATTAACAAACTGCATAAATGAAGTATCCAACTGGCTGCAATCCCAAAACCTCAGAATCCAACACAAGAAAACGGAGGTGTTGTTCATTACAAGGAACCGAAACGTCACCGCTCCATCCTTCTTAAAAGTGAAGGAAGCAACCCCACTATCAGATACCTCGGTGTCACCTTAGACCAACACTTGGATATGAAAGCGCACATAGGAAACATTGTAAGAGCGGTATACCATAAAATCCAATCCCTCAGACACCTACGATCCCTGCTGGAGCCAGACGATTTCAGGACCATCTATCAGGCACTAATCATACCACATTTTGATTATGCAGACTCAATCCTGCAAGGTCTCCCTCAAGCCACCTTGAATCCACTGCAACTGGCAATGAGCGCCGCAGCAAGAGTCCTACACGGAGCATCCAGGAAAGACCATGTTTCACCCATCCTAAAACAACTCCACTGGCTCCCGATACAAAGTAGACTCACATACAAGACCTTACTACTTACATTCAAGGCCATCAAAGGGCTCTCGTCTGCATCACTAACAGAACTAATCCAGAAGACACCCCACAATAGGGACAGACGGTCAGTAGCACTCAACACCCTGGTAGTCCCAAAATCAATAACACAATGCACCAAGGCAACAGCAGGCAGGGCCTACCAATTCTGTGTACCAAGGTGCTGGAACAGCCTCCCTTATGGCATCCGAGCAATCCCAGACTTATTTCAGTTCAGAAAGGCCTTGAAGCACCACCTTTTCCTCCTGTATTACCCAGTAACCAATGCAGGCACAGCACCAACCTCACAAGCCACCCAAAACCCCCATGACTGAAACCAAAAAGGAGATCATGATTATGTTGTAAATTATAAATAGTTACCCCTGTTATACAAGTTGTATTACCTGTTCAACTGTAAACACAAAGTACCATCGGAAATGTGTAAATTCATTGTTCATTGTAAACCGCACTGATGCTGAATAGCACGGTATAGAAGAGACCATAAATAAATAAATAAATAAATTTATTGCCTTCTTTAGTTTAGCCCATTGCAATTCCACTTCCTTTATCCCCTTCCACCCTGTCATCTCCTCCTTTAAGTACTCTGCCATTTTATTGAAGTCAGTGTATTTGAAGTTTAGGACTTTGAGCTTGCTATGATTGGCCTGTACCATGGCTTTTATCTCAAACCACACCGTGTGATGGTCGCTGTTGCACACAGGGGCACTCACGCAGACATTCGACACACTATCACTGTTGGTGAGCACTACATCCAGCGTTGAGCTTTCCCTGGTTGGTTCCATCACCATTTGTCTAAATAATGCATCTTGGAGAGCATCCACAATCTTTTTGCTTCTTTCCAGATGTGCAGAAGGAGTAATCCAATCCACATCAGGTAGATTAAAGTCACCCAATATGATCGCTTCCCCCTTTGCTGCTATCTTGGCAATATCTTTAATCAATTCGTTATCTCTCTCTTCAATTTGAGTCGGAGGTCTGTAGACTACAGCAATATGGATGACAGTGCCATCTCCTCTTTCCAACGCAATCCAGAGCGCTTCTTCTTTTCCCCATGTTCCCTGCATTTCAGTAGCTTTAATATTGCTTTTGACATACAAGGCTACTCCACCACCTTTTCCATTTTCTCTGTCTCTTACGAATAGATTATAGCCAGCTATGGCTATATCCCAATCGTGCGATTCGTTAAACCATGTTTCTGTAATGGCCACAATGTCCAAATTTGTTTCCACCATTAAGGCTTCCAGGTCTGGAATTTTGTTGGCTAAGCTTCGAGCATTTGTGCTCATTGCTTTCCAGCATTTTCCTGGCTTGTGTGTATTTTGCATTGATTTTGTTCTGCCTACTTCTTCCCACATGCTTTTGATGTGTGGTTTAAAAGTGTGGCTGTTTCTGATGGTGTTCTGCTTTTGCTGGGGGTGGCATGCAGATGTTGACCTTCCACATCTGTCACCCCGTTTTCCTAGTTTAAATGCATATCCACATACTGCCTGAATTTTTCACTTAGGATTCTTTTCCCTGCGACAGAGAAATGTAGTCCATCGGCACAGTATAGTCTCTTGTTGGTCAATCTGTTGTCCCAGGTGCCAATAAATCTGAATCCTTCTTGTTTGCACCAGCTCTGGAGCCATGTATTAAAGCTGTTAATGCGATGCAGTCTTTTTGTCCCCTTACCAAGAACAGGTAGAACTTCTGAGAATGCAACAGTGTTAACAACGCGCTTGAGTTTCTCTCCCAGAGATTGGAAGTCCTTTGGGCTGTGGAGGTACTGTTCCTAGCCAGGTCGTTTGTGCCTAAGTGGATAATAACATCAAGTTTGGAGTGTTCACTTTTTGCGCTAAGTAATTCAGCAACTTGGTTTGTATTCCTGCTGGCTGAAGCCACCCACTACTCACTCCAGACCTCTCCAGGCCATGATTATACCAGTATTGGATTACTGCAATATCATTTACCAAGGCTTACCTAAACAAACGATCCATCCACTACAAATGGCACAAAATACAACAGCCCAAATAATTGCTGGTGCTTCATACCATTCACACATCACCTTTATATTAATGCAGCTCCACTGTCTCCCCATTGCAGCCAGGATAACATACAAAATCCTAATCACAAGAATCTGCCACATTCCTCCATTCTCTAATCTCAAACACAAAGAATGACAGACTGCGAAGACACTTGACCATCAACCTACTCACTATTCCATGACAAAAAACAAAAAGCAATCAGTCAGCCTGCAATAGATTCTTCATACTATTTGCTCCATCCTTATGGAATAATCTTCCACCAATGCTAAGGGGCCTATCAGACCTATTGGAATTCAGGAAGAAACTTAAGACACACATCTTTAGAGAAGAATACAAACTACCCGCAGACCTGTAAATCCACCCACCATAATCCCCTGTGGAAGAATACTAAACCCAGTTATTTATTTATTTATTTAATTTAGACAGATTTGTATACCACCTTATCTTATAATCAAAGTGGTCACATCACAATTGGAGGGTTACATTTAGCATGAGGGTACTTCACAACATTTAGACATCTCATTTGGAGGTTATATTTAACATGAGGGTATTTAATAACATTATACAATGAACTCGTATGTCTAGTTGGGATGAGTGGGTATCACGTTGGCAGGGGTAGCTGCATTTCCATTCGGGTGGAGACTGTTTTCTGTCTACTCATAGGTTTCTGTAAAGAGCAGGGTTTTAAGGGCCTTGTGGAAGTCTATGATGTCATGTAATGCCCTTAGGTTCATTGGGAGGGAGTTCCAAAGTGTGGACGCCAGTAGTGAAGGAGCTCTTCTTAAAGATGTTTGTTTAGTCTTGTGGTATCCTGCAGGTGTGCCGACCATGTTGTCATTATTGGTCCTTCTTGGTCTATTGCTGATATCCTTTGTTATGATATCTTGGAGTGCATCTGCCGAGAGATGGTGAACGATTTTAAAGATGATCAGGATTGTTTTAAATTTTGCTCTGGCCATCATAGGGAGCCAGTGCAGCTGCTCTAAGATGGGGGTGATGTGCTCAGTTCTTCGAGTGTCTGTAATGATGCGTGCTGCAGTGTTTTGCACCATTTGTAGTGGATGTAAGGTTTGCTGAGGGAGGCCTTGATATAACGAGTTTCCGTATTCAAGCAGAGGTATGATGAGTGCTTGGCATACTGTGTGGAAGTGGTCCTTGCGGAGTATTGGCTTGATCTTTCTGATGGTCCTAAAATGTTGATAGGCCTTGTTTGCGGTTTTGGTGATATGGGATTTCAGGTTCAGTGATCTGTCCATTGTGATGCCCAGGTACTTAACTTCATCTTTGACTACTATGAGTTTGTCTAGAATATTGATAGTTTGTGGTGGAATGAAGGTGGGGTTCCTGGTGACGAACATTGCCTCAGTTTTGTCATAGTTGACCGTCAGATTATTGGCTATGAGCCAGGCATTCATGTCTTCAAGGCATCTGGTCACTGTTGTGGTGTTAAGTGCTAGTAGGTTGATTGGGGCATACACCATGATGTTGTCAGTAGAGAGATTAGTGGAGTTTGTGGCATTTGATGATATTGCATATGGGTTGGATGTAAATATTGAAGAGCATTGATGACAGAGCTGAGCCTTGTAGTATTCCTTGCGTGACAGGGAACTGCAATGATTTCTTTTGGGCGCATTTGACTTGTTGTGTTCGATCTTTCAAGTAGGAAGTAAACCACTTCAAGGTATTCTTGCGTAGTCCTATCTGTTGCAGGCGTTGTAGTAACCTGGCCTGGGACACTGCGTCAAAGGCTGCCGAGATGTACATGAATACTAGCAGGAATCTGTTCTTTAGGTTATCTATGCCTCTTAGGAGATTGTCAAAGAGGGAAGTGAGTAGTGTTTCCACACCGTGCTGGGGTTTAAAGCCATGCTGATGGATGTCCAGTGGGGCATTCATTTTAATATGGTCCTGAAATTGCCATTGCACTGTCTTTTTGACGATTTTCGCAAGGAATGGTAGGCTGGAGATGGAGCGGTATGATTTTGGTTCAGAGGGCTTAGATTGTTGCTTTTAAATATCAGTCATATCATGGTGTGCTTCAGGGATTGCAGCATGTGTCCTTGTTGGAGTGAATCTTTGATGATTTTGTGAATGTGATGGGAGAGCTGGCTTCTTGTGGCTTTGAGCCATGCTACTGAGCATGGGTCTGACGTTGAGGTTGTTGTGTTGAGTCCGTTTAATATGTCCTCTACTTGATGTGTTGATGGTATGCTGAAGTCCTCCCGGGTTTGATGTTGTTCTTTCAATTCATGGTCATCTGTCTGTGATGTGATGGAGCATGTCTGGATGGTGTTTTTCGATTTCATGTAGTCCGCAAATTCCTGTGGGTCAAGATGGTGGGTACAGTGCTGTGTGGTGTCCTTAGTGAGCTTTTGGACAATGCTAAAGAGTTCTCTCAGTCTGTTGACAGATTTCATGATTACGTTGTGTGGCAAAGTCAGCTATCCTGAGAGCGGGGGAGGTGAGAAGCATAACGAATTCACCCTAGTTAAGGGTCCCCTTCTAGGAGTGCAGGGAGAGAAAGCCACATCCAGGTTTCAAAGACAGAAAAACCCCAGCTGGAACATGTTTCAGCCCATGACTGATAAAGCAAGAAAGAGGGATTGCAAGCACGAGGACCAAAGCCCTTACTTTAACAAGTGCAGTGATTATTCTAATATCAGAAGGCAGGGGGATTACCAGCACCTGGGAAAGAAAGAGGTGGGATTAAGACCCTGGAGGTATAAGCCTGGGTTAGATTATGCAGAAGGAGAGAGATGAGAAAAGGGAGAGACGAGAAGGAGAGCAGCCGGGAGAGCAGCTGAGACAGAAGCAGAGAGAAGGAGTGGATTCTTGGAGAAGAGCTGAGCTACCCAGAGCTGAGAGAGCCGAATTCCCTGCAACAGGTTGGCAGCAGAGGTGGGGACCAGGAAGTGGAGAAGCTTTCAGACCACCAGAGAGGTTGTCAGCTGAGCAGTCTGACCAGGTTGGTGAGTCAGAACCCATGCAGTTGGGAGAACCAGTGTCAGAGTTGGGGGAAGAAGATTGCTTTATGGATTGCTCTCTATTCCAAGCTCTAGACAGGAGGTCTTGAGGACAAGCTAGCCCTGAAAGAAGTAATTCTCCTTGGAAGTTAATCATATGGCAGAAGCAGTGTGGAGGAAAATTCCTGTCTGTTTTAAAAGGGAAATTTACTGCAACGTAAGCCTAATCAGGAAGCTCTGATTCATGCTTGTTGTCACCTGTGTTTGAACTGTGCAACGGCAAGAGAAGCCAAGTTAGCTGCTATAAGAGTTTTTGCTTGCTCCTCTCCTATATGAAAAGTCTGCTAAGAGTGCTGATAACAGCTTGGAAGGATTGTTTTGTTCTAAGTTTGGTTTCACATAGAAATGCAGCCTAGAGAGGTTTTTGAGGCTGGCAGAAACCAAACTGCTATAGAAGAATTAAGCCTGAATTTTTCTTTATGCTTTGATTAACAAGGACTAAAAAGGAAAGTGGCAGCCTAGTTTCTAAAGGCAATTGCTTCTGCAAGTAAGAGGACTTTAAAAAGCCATTTCTGAGTTCTTTTGGTTTGTTTGCCATTATTTGCTGTACCTTAAGCAAATCCTACAGTTGTAATCCTGTAAATGATACCTTGAACCTGCTGTGTTTTGTGTTATGGAAATAAACTTTCTGTTACAAGCCTTGCCCTCGGTTACCTCAACTACAAACCTTCTACTTAAAGCACCAATATATTTTTAGCAGTACTACACTTCCCAGAAACCAACACGAAGAAATAGGCTGCTAGGAGCTGATAGAAGAAGGAATCCTCAACCACCATCCCCCTCGACCACTAGAAGCAAGTGGCTTTGGGCGTTGTGCTTGTGACAGTGGCGTAGTTTTTTGGATTTTGCCTTCAGGATATACACAGGATATACAGCAATAAGGTACACAGCACGGACAGCTGCTGGAGCTTCAGGTGAATTCACCGGTGGAGTCAGCTGGAGGGCAGAGTAGGTCAGCCGTGAAGCATCATAAAGACAACCCTTTGGAAGCAAGAGTCCACACCTGAGTCAGGTAAAGCGTACCCAGGTGGGGGTTGGTTCGGATAAAGGAAAAAATATATATAGTGAATGCTTTTGAGGCAAAGGGGACAAGGAGGCTGTTGAGTGGTGCTGCCCTTGGTGTCTTGTGTTTTTCTTGCAGGTATCCTTGAAGATGGAGTCCAAGGAGTTAATTTAATGGATGGCAATGCAGTTCCAGCATCAGCAAGAGTTGGCAGAGCAAGCTCAGGAGAGAGCAGTTGCAGCTATCAGGGAGCAACAGCAACCTGTCTTGGACTTAGTGGCTGCCCTGGTTGCATCCCAAAGGCAAGAAACTGGAGGAGAGCTAGTACCAGCAGGACCATCAGTTCTTCAAATGGACAGGCCGGTAGGCCCACCCACAAGTGGGGCCTTTAATTTTGGCAAGCTTTCATCTGAGAACGATATAGATGACTTTTTAGAATCATTTGAAAGAGTAGCACAAGCTGTGGGATGGCCAGCTAGCCAATGGGCAGTGCGTTTAGTGACCTCTTTAACAGGGGAAGCACTGGCTGCATATAGGGCTATTCCAGCTGCCCAAGCCCTGGACTATGATACTGTAAAAATGGCTATTGGAGACCGTTTGGGGTTGACAAAGAGTGTATATCACAGGATGTTCAGAGCCACAGCCCTTAAGGCGGGAGAAACTCCAAAGGCATTAAGCCAAAGGATTTGGGGCCTGGCATTAAAGTGTCTGACCCCAGATGAAAAAAATATGGATATGGTATTAGATGTGATAGTATTGTAGCAGTTTATGGCAGCAGTGCCAAGGGAAATACAATCATTTCTGATTCAACAAAACTGCCAGAGCACAAAGAAGGCAACTCTTAACTGAGCGCTACATGGAAGCTGAGTTAGCGCGTCAGCTAAAAGGGGGCGCTCCAAAAGTGAAGGCTGAAGCCAGTTTTGGTTCATCAGAAATGAAACAGGGAGATAGAACAAGCTTTGTGAAAACTAATGTGCCTGCTCAGCAGGAAAAGTGGCCTAAAAAGAAGTGTTTTCACTGTGGGGAGATGGGACACTTACAAAGAGGATGCAAGGCTTGTAATGGGTTGGTTGGTACAAGTGGGAAGTCTCTTGGAGAGGGTTTTCTCCTAAGTGTGATTATACAGGGGATCCCTACCAATGCTTTGCTTGACTCTGGGGCTGACCAAAGTATGGTATCCCAGAAGCTTTGGCAGGCCATTGAGGCCCAAGCAAAGTATGTCCAGAGGAGACCAGAAGGTCATGTTCAGATCCGTTGCATCCACGGGGCTGCCTCTTGTTACCCCGTGTATACATTGGAGATAAAAGGGTTAGGGGTGCAAAAAGGTATTCCCGTGGCTGTGGTACCAAAGCTTCCCCATGACCTAGTGTTAGGAAGGGATTGGCCCCAGTTTAGGAAAGGGCTAGAGAAAGGCCTTGAGCAAAAGGCAGGAGGGATGGTAACAGTGGTCCCTGGCCCTTTGTTTGGGAATCCCAGAAAACCAACTGAAAAGTCAACGGGAGGAGATCTCCAGGTTAAACAGAAGGTTGGCTTTGTGTCTACCCGGTCCCAGGCTTTGGCCAGTGACCAAAGGGACGGGTCCCCAGAGGGTTCCCTAAAGGATTTGCCCTCACATATGACTTGGTGGTTTCCCCATCCTCTAAGATTAAGAAGGGGAAAGCTGTGAAATGCCGCGAAAAGCAATGGCGGGCCCAGGGGAGGGCTGGGATACTAACAGGCCAAGGGTTATCTTGGGTGCCTGCGGAGTTGGTTGAGAAATTTACAACCTTTCCAAAGGAACAACGGGCAGACCCAGCACTCACACGGGCATTTGGATATGCACAAATGGTGTGAGATACCCTTCCAAGATTTCTGTTAGACAGAGATATTATACAGGGAAAGTCACGATCCCCAGACAGGGACAGTCCGTAAACAGCTGGTGGTGCAGGCGGCTTTTAAGGGGTTAGTCTTAAGGCTTGCCCATGACCATCCGGTGGGTGGCCACAAAGGGGTACAAGGGACATTGGATCAGATCCTTGCACGTTTCTACTGGCCCGGGGTCTTTAAGGAAACCTCACGGTTTTGTGATGCTTGCCCCTCATGTCAGCGGGTCACAGCTATCCGGCCACCAGTAGTACCCATGATTCCAACCCCCACAATATCCAATCCCATTGGACAGATTGCCATGGATATAGTTGGGCCCTTGGTTAAAACGCCTCGGGGTTTTCAGTATATTTTAGTCATGGTGGATCAGGCCACCAGATTCCCATGGGCAATCCCTTTGCGGAATATCACTGCCAAAAAAGTTGCATTAGAGGTAGTGAAACTGTTTTGTGAAGTGGGTCCAACTTTATGTCCAAATATTTGGCCCACGTTTGGGACGCTTTTGGGATTCAGCATGTGAAAACGGCTGCCTATCACCCCTAGTCTAATGGTCTGGTAGAGAGGTTGAATCAAACACAAAAAAGATGCTAAGACGGGGACTAGATGGAAACGTGACAGACTGGGATGTATTGCTACCTTTCGTGCTTTATGCCTGTAGGGAGTGCACACAGGTTTCTTTAGGCGTGTCTCCCTATGAATTAATGTATGGACGAGCACCTCGAGGAATCCTTGACATCTTAAGGGAGCAATGGATAGAGCCAGAGAGGGAGGTTATGGGAATCCCACACTTTCTACGAGACTTAAGGGGGCGGTTAAATAGGACTTCCCGGGCTGCTAAAGAGAATTTCCAAGCCAGTCAAACTCGCCAAAAAGAGCGATATGACCAAAGGGCAAAACCTCGTCAGTTAGTCCAGGGGGAGAAAGTCCTGGTAATGGTGGAAGGGGCTACACCAAAATTTGAGGCCCAATGGAAGGGACCGTGGAAAGTGGTCAGACAAGTAGGCCTAGTAACCTATGAGGTAGAGAGTAGTTCATGACGCAGACAAGTCTATCATATAAATGTGCTTAGGTCCTGGCAGGAAAGGTCAGCAGTCGCTAGCTTATCTAAAGTAGAGCATTGGGCAAGAACACCATACCAAAATGCAGATGCTTTATCCCGAATTACCGACTGTTTGGAGGAACCCCAATCACCTCCAACAGCCAGTAATATCTTAAGCAGGGGGGTATGTGGCAAAGTCAGCTATCCTGAGAGTGGGGGAGGTGAGAAGCATAACGAATTCACCCTAGTTAAGGGTCCCCTTCTAGGAGTGCAGGGAGAGAAAGCCACATCCAGATTTCAAAGACAGAAAACCCCCAGCTGGAACAGGTTTCAGCCAATGACTGATAAAGCAAGAAAGAGGGATTGCAAGCATGAGGACCAAAACCCTTACTTTAACAAGTGCACTGATTATTCTAATATCAGAAGGCAGGGGGATTACCAACACCTGGGAAAGAAAGAGGTGGGGTTAAGACCCTGGAGGTATAAGCCTGGGTTAGATTATGCAGAAGGAGAGAGATGAGAAAGGGAGAGATGAGAAGGAGAGCAGCCGGGAGAGCAGCTGAGACAGAAGCAGAGAGAAGGAGTGGATTCTTGGAGAAGAGAAGAGCTGAGCTACCCAGAGCTGAGAGAGCCGAATTCCCTGCAACATGTTGGCAGCAGAGGTGGGGACCAGGAAGTGGAGAAGCTTTCAGACCACCAGAGAGGTTGTCAGCTGAGCAGTCTGACCAAGTCGGTGAGTCAGAACCCATGCAGTTGGGAGAACCAGTGTCAGAGTTGGGGGAAGAAGATTGCTTTATGGATTGCTCTCTATTCCAAGCTTTAGAGAGGAGGTCTTGAGGAAAAGCTAGCCCTGAAAGAAGTAATTCTCCTTGGAAGTTAATCATATGGCAGAAGTAGTGTGGAGGAAAATTCCTGTCTGTTTTAAAAGGGAAATTTACTGCAATGTAAGCCTGATCAGGAAGCTCTGATTTATGCTTGTTGTCACCTGTGTTTGAACTGTGCAACCAAAGGGGAGGCAGGAGAAGAGAATCTTCCGCAGGAGTACCAATGGATCAGAGCGGAAGCTAAAGACCACGGCCAACACAAAAAAGATGGTGTAAAATAGCCTTTTTTTACCATTTGAGTGTGTCGTTCAATCGATTGGGGATGTCTGTGTTTTCTATGGTAGTATTTTTGTGTGTTGTGTGCATTTTTTCCCTCCCTTTTTAGTGCTGATATAGTGCCTTTTCCTTCAATTTTTAATGCTCATGTAGTTTCTTTTTTAAGCGCTCTGGCCAGATTTCTTGTATCTTTTGATACTCATGTTTTGTCACCACTTACAAGAGTAATACATATATATTTTTTATATTTATATTTATTTATTTTTTATCCTTTTATTTTTCATTTTTTATTTTTCATTTTTTCCTATTTACCTCACCGCTCTGTTCGAGCATATGAATTGCCTTTCCCACTATTAGATTTATTCTTTTTCATTTTCCCCTTTTTTTATCTTAGTTTTACATATCCCCCTTTTTTAATGCATTTTTAATGTACTCTTTTTTAATGTATTCACATCTTATATACATTAATTTTAATTGAGTGTTTTTTCCTATTATGGATTATACATTATATCACTTTTGAGCCTCTTTTCCTTCTGTTTCACTTCTTCCTTTGGCACACAATATATACTTATATATGTATATATACATTGTTTAATTGAGTGGATGTATTTACAATTTCTTTGTATGATTAGCTTGATTTGCAATTCACATAATTTTAAGGTATTTATCGATTTTTTAATGATTTGGTTTTATGTAAAGTATTGTAAACTCTCCCTTGTATATCTATGTTTTTCTGAATGACAAATGTATATTTTACTTATCTCCTTATAGATTGGGAAGAGTGGCGTAGTCCACCTTGTTCTGGTTGTTTGTTTGCTTGTCTATGGTAATGTACTCCAACTTTTATTACATTGAATGAATATGTCTTGTTTTATATTATATTTTTTGATATTGATGTTTATATTTGTCTGTTTTTAGACCCCTGAGGAAGGCCTCCGGCCGAAACCGTTTGAGTTGGGTCTGTTAATAAAGGCTATTTTACACCATCTTTTTTGTGTTGGCCGTGGTCTTTAGCTTCCGCTCTGATCCATTTGAACTGTGCAACGGCAAGAGAAGCCAAGTTAGCTGCTATAAGAGTTTTTTCTTGCTCCTCTCCTATATGAAAAGTCTGCTAAGAGTGTTGATAACAGCTTGGAAGGATTGTTTTGTTCTAAGTTTGGTTTCATGTAGAAATGCAGCCTAGAGAGGTTTTTGAGGCTGGCAGAAACCAAACTGCTATAGAAGAATTAAGCCTGAAGTTTTCTTTATGCTCTGATTAACAAGGACTAAAAAGGAAAGTGGCAGCCTAGTTTCTAAAGGCAATTGCTTCTGCAAGTAAGAGGACTTTAAAAAGCCATTTCTGAGTTCTTTTGGTTTGTTTGCCATTATTTGCTGTACCTTAAGCAAATCCTACAGTTGTAATCCTGTAAATGATACCTTGAACCTGCTGTGTTTTGTGTTATGAAAATAAACATTCTGTTACAAGCCTTACCCTCGGTTACCTCAACTACAAACCTTCTACTTAAAGCACCAACATATTTTTAGTAGTACTACACTTCCCAGAAACCAACACGAAGAAATAGTCTGCTAGGAGCTGATAGAAGAAGGAATCCTCACCACTAGAGACAAGTGGCTTCGGGCGTTGTGCTTGTGATAGTTGGTATGGTGCTGTTGTTTATGCTCTTTTATCAGGTTGTTATATTCCAGTTGCTTGGCCCTATATTGTTCCACCTCCATTTTCTCTCCAGTCTTCAGAGAGTGCGCTTTGCATTTCTGATATTTATTTATTTATATTCTCTTATATACTGTGCTATTCTGCATCAGTGTGGTTTACATTGAACAAACTGAAATTACATTGAACAGGGCATTATAACTTGGAGATAACTATTTTACAGGGAACATGGGCTATGGAGGGTTAAGTGGCCTGCCCAAGATTACAAGGAGCACCTGTGGGACTAGAAACCCAAGTCCTTCCGGCCCAAGGTTGCTGTCCTCTAGTGAGATTTGAACCCCCGACCTTCTGGCCTGAAGTACCTTGCCCCAACCACTAGGCTACTCCTCCACTCACTTGAATGAGCCTTTGTTGAAGGCTCTGAAATGTCTGGCTATGCTCTCATCTTCCTTGTGTTGGGTGGGGTTTTTCAGAGTTAAGGTGAAGTCAATTACTTGATGATCTGACCAAGGGACCGACGTGATTGTTGGTGTTGTGGCCTTGCCCTGTTGCATCAAGTGCATTAGAATAAAGACCATATCCAGAGTTGTACCATGCTGGTGCGCTGTGGCGTTGATTGTCTGGCAATAATTTAGTGACTCCATGGCCTTTAGGAATGCTGTGGCTTCCTTGGTGGGTGTGGAGGTCAGGTTGTAGTCTCCTAGTACAATGAGTGGTTTGTGTTTTCTGTTGTGTGAACATATTGCTTCAAGTACCATGGAGAGATGTTCAGTTGTGGTTCCAGGAGGCCTGTAGGTGAGTGAGACACTTAGGTACTTGTTAGCTATGGTGATTGTGTTGGATTCAATTGTATTAGTGGTGGAGATTGTTTTAAATCTGTATTCCTTTCTGGCCAGTATTAGCACACCTCCACCTCTCTTTTGTGGTCTGATGCAGTTGAATGTTGAGTAACCTTTTGGGGTTACTTGATTTAGTATTACCTGGTCTGAGTCATCTAGCCAGGTCTCTGTGATGCAGATTATATCCAGTTTTTTGTCGAGGATAGTATTTGGTTTGTTCCTGATTGATCTGGCATTTATTAAAGCACACCTGATGTTGGCAGCTATTATTGGGTTGGTGTGTACACTATTTGTGAGATGAGTGGGCATAGTACGTGTGGTATTATGTGGTTTGTGAACTGCAGGCTTGGTATGCTGTTGTTCTTTAGAGAGGGATGAGCCTGGTGTCCATACAGGTTGGGTGGTATGTAGATGGAGCAAGGGGATTTGCTTGTTGCATCTGATGCCCTGTGTGCAGGGTGTGAAGGTGTGGAGGTAGGCAATGAGGTAGTGGGGAGTGGAGTGCATTTTTGCAATTTACTGACCTGGTTTTGGCTTGAATTGTGGCTCAGTGGTGGTATGTGTCTGATCCTTCTCTTGTATCTCTAAACTTGCCGGCTCTCTTTGTTCGGTCTCTCCTCCTTTCATGTGGCTCTAATCTGGTGATGGGGTCTATACATTATGCAGTATGTTATTTACAAGCAGTGAGGTAGCAAACAAGCAACGAGGTAGCATTGGCTTAAAGCTTCATTACCTGAACCCTTACCGTTTATTTATTTATTTATTTCTCTTATATACCGCGCTATTCGACATCAGTGCGGTTTTACATGGAACATTACATTGAACAGGGCATTATAACTTGGAAATAACTATTTACAGGGAACATGGGCGATGGAGGGTTAAGTGGCTTGCCCAAGACCACAAGGAGCACCTGAGGGACTAGAAACCCCAGTCCTTCCAGCCCAAGGTTGCTGTCCTCTAGCAGGATTTGAACACCCGGCCTTCCGGCCTGAAGTACATTGCCCCAACCACAACCTCTCACTCAACAAAGGTTACTTGCCACCAAAACTTAAACTTGCTCAAATCCGGCCATAATAAAATGTAACAAACTAGACATAACCTCCCCTTGGTCATACCGACCCATTTCAAGCATTCCTTCCCTGGGGAAACTAACTGAAAAAGTTGTACAGATACAACTTCAAGACTACATTGCTACATCTGCCCCACTCGATGCACAACAATATGGGTTTCGCCCTTCCCATGGAGTGGAAACACTTCTCACAGTACTGACTGATACGATTTCACGTGGAATTGACGACTCAAGGCAAGCCTTCTTTCTACTGTTCCTAGATATCAAAGCAGCTTTTGATAGTGTAAATCGCCATCTTATGCTTACCAGACTCAGGCAGATTGGGCTAACCGAAAGAGTGTATAAATGGTTTGAATCATATTTAAGGAACAGAACACAAGAAGTTAGACTTAATCGACAAACTTCCTCACCTTTCCATCAAGATCTAAGCCTCCCCCAGGAGTCTGCCCTATCAGCCCTCTTATTTAATATCTATCTGCAGCCTATTTGCTCCATTCTTAAAAAGCACCGTGAAAATTACCATACTTACACGAATGATATCATGCTTTATTTCCCATTCAAATTATCAAACCCTCCGATTCAATGGATCTCGAATTGCTTTAAAGACATCTCACTCTGGCTGAAAAAACATAACCTACTAATCAATTTTACAAAAACTGAGGCATTATTCATCACCAGAAACCAAAGTTTTGTACCCCCATCTGAAATTCAGCTCCAAGACTCCACAATTTCAGTAAAGAGTGAGGTAAAATATCTAGGGGTTATTCTAGACTGGGCCCTCTCTATGGATTCCCACATAAAGAATACTGCCACAAAAATTCACTATAAACTTAAACTTTTAAAACAGCTCTGTCCTTTGATTCACACCCAAGACTACAGATCTGTAATACAAGCAGTTATTACACCTCACACTGATTTTGCCAACTCCATTCTCCATGGAGCCTCCAAACAGGCCCTCAGAAGGCGGCAACTAGCTCAAAATGTGGCTGCAAGATCAATTATGAATGTAAGCAGCATTGAACATATAACACCCATTCTCTATGAATTCCATTGGCTACCCATCCACTCCCGAATAAACTATAAAATACTAGTGACTACATTCAAGATAATTCATAACTTGGCACCCCCTACTATCAGCTCCTTAATTCATATGGATACAACTAACCGAAATCAAAGAAACAAATATAAAAATAAATTAAAAACTCCACTTCACTTTAGAAAAGCCAAAAAGCTAACCAACAATAAAGCCTTCTCACACTTCGCCCCTATACTATGGAATGAATTAACTGATGACCTCAGAGAAGTTAATGACCTTCGTGCATTCCGTAAAAACTTAAAAACATACCTCTTTGCTATGGTTCAGATCCTAACTTCCCTGATCACACTCCAGCTAAGCCTAACTCCCCCATGAATACAGTACCTACATCCCAGAACCAGAGTAACCTCTCACCAATGCGAATTCACAGTGACCCAAACTCTAATTTAAACATCACAAACATAATCCTGACCACATAGCTCCTCTAGAGCTTCTGGTTCACCCTAATTGTAAATAGTTTGCAATGACTTATTGTTACTAGTACTCGTTTATATTCTATGTACAGTATGCCCTTGTACATTCACGCTTCGTGATTCACAAAGTCACAGATCCGCAAAAATTTAATTGGAACTGAACTTATTTGCATCCGCGAAATCCTCAAAAAACCCTACAGAAGTGTGTAATTTTCGTAGTAATTTATGTTTTCATGCTTTTACGTTTTATGTTTTTTTAAGGGTAATGTATTAAGCTAATTTTAAATGAAATTAAAGTGTTTGGGAGCATGGCTGGCATCATATTTAGGGTTTAAACTATAAAAATAAGCATATATTACCATTTTTAGTGAGTCTACCAAACTTCCACGAATCCTCCTCATTCACGATGGGTTCTGGAACCTAATCTCGTGAATGTCCAAGGTCTGACTGTATATAGTTTGAGTTCTATGTATTGAATATGCTTTTAGTGCATTTCAAACCCTGTTATTTGTAAACCGTGCTTGATCTTGGGAAAGCACGGTATAAAAATGTTTATTAAATAAATAAATAAATATTTACTAAACATTAATGTTTGCTAAGTGCCACTGCGCTCGTAGAAATAAATGCACATTAACGGTTCCCTTTTTAGGATCTGATTTAATAATATTCCACGGGAAAGAAAGTTTAATGAAATCAGGCCTTTAACATGCCACTGCACAGTGCCAACAGAAGGCAACGGCCTCACTCCGTGCCCCAGCAGCCCTTCAGAGCTGCACCTAAGGCAACATCCATGTTTGCTTCCCATGACACTTTCACCAGGTGATAAGGTTACCAGACTTTTTGCAGGCCAATCTGGGACTCTTATCCAAAGTGTTTGTGGGGTTAAGAGGGGAGGAAGGGACACCTTAGTTCCAGGTCTGAGGGACAGAGCTTGGAGGAGGGAAGAGGAATCTATACCCTTCCCCCCCATCCATCCCATGACAGCAGCAAGATCGTTTCCAAGCAGATAAATAGAAACAGTGATGCATTTCCCCTGTACTGTACAAAATGCAAAGATAAAGGATGTAAATTCTAAAACCAGACATATTCAAATCACTAAACTGAAAATATATATATTTTTTCTATCCCCTCTATCCCAATTGCTGTAAATTTAGGGACAGACTCTGAAAATCGGGGACATCGGGTAACTTACCAGGTGATATGGCAGTGCAATCACTTTCTAAAGACATCTTTGCTGCCCAGAATATCTTGATGCCAATCTTGCGATGCAGGTGAGATGAGCATCAAGACATTCTGGGCTGCAAGGACATGTTTAGAACGTGATTGCACGCCGGGCATTGAGGTCCCAGTAGAGTGATCCGCGGAGCCGCAGCATAAGCTTTTGCATTACCAGCACTGAAGTCCAGGTAGAGGGATCACGTTCTAAACATGTCCTTGCGGCCCAGAATGTCTTGATGCTAATTTCACCTGCATCGCAAAACTAGCATCAAGATATTCTGGTCTGCAAGGACACATTTAGAAAGTGATTGAACTGCAGGCATTGAATTCCTGTAGAGCGATCTGCAAATCCACATAAGCTGTTGCTCCAGCCCCGGCCCTGCAAAATTGGACTGATGGGGCCCTGGGAGCCATGCCAGGCATGCCACTAGGCTGGGAAGTGATGACTTAGAAGCCCCCCCTAGATAGTTCACCTAGAAAAGCGGACTTCAGATAGCGCAGCCCTCTTGCTCCCCTGAATTGTGTGGCTCAGGTGTACCGTAAAAAGCGCTGACTTAGATTTCTAGTTGGGGGCATCTTCCACCTCCAATCTGGCTCCAAATGTGCCCCTACGTCACTGTACCCTATGTGGCTGCCCCGCTGGCACAGACCCAGTTATGGCGCTGCTCCTGCCCAGGGTCATCCACTCTCCAATCAAGCCATTTCTAGCCTCTGGCCCTTTAAGGCCAGCTTTGTCTGCCAGTACACACTACAGGCCTCCCCTCAGGCATCAGACCTGTTCTGGCACCTTTACTGAGGCTCTGGAACAAGACCCAAGCCTCAATCACCGATCACCACTGCTGCCCGGGGTTGCTTCTCTATGTCTCTTCCTGCATCTGCCCCCCCCCCTCCCCTCCCCCCAGCTTCTGTGATTGTGGCTTGCAGTGGTCCCAGCGATCGCAACTGCAGATTCAACCTTTTTTAAAAACCCACCTGCCCTCCTCAGCTTGACAAGGCTGCACAGCCTGGACCCGATCTTGGCTCCCATTACTGCGATTGCCATTGCAATCGTGACCGTTCTATTTTTACATGTATGCTGCCCTGCAGCTCTCGCTCGGTTCCTGTCCCTCCTCTGGCCAGGCGTGGGGCCTGTTCAAAAGCGGGGCCATATGCAGTCAACATGCTCGTTCATGACTAGGGCTGGCTCTGCCCAACATGACCTTCTTTCCTTCCTACCCCCTAACTGCTGCCGTTGCTGTTTTTCTTAATGAGCTGTGGCTTTAAAAAAAATGCCAGCAAAAGCACGGGGTCTTCCTGACTCCAGTGTGGTTGTAAGCTTTTGCTAGTACCGCCCCCTCTGATGTCAGTATGTGTCAGAAAGGGGCAGGGCTATTAGAGCCTTTCAAACGGGCTGGAATTGGGAAGATCCTGTGTTTCTGTTTGTATTTGTTTTTAAGCCGCCACTTGTCATCAGAAGGGGAGGATTGATGCTGTCAGCACCACCAAAGATCCAGGAGAAGCGGCAGTGGTGGCAGCAGCAGCTCAAAGGAACAGTGAGTTGGCCACAGCTGGGCTGTTTTAGGGGAATGTTTTGCCGCTCCTAAAACTTTGCCACCTCAGGCAGCCGTCTCACTCTGCCTAATGATAGAACTGCCCCTGCCCGAGCTTTCCCCCGGGGGCGTCAAACTTATGCTGGTGGATCTGCGGTGGGAGAGGCACCTTGGCGCATGTGTGGTGACTCTGCCCCTGAATTCAGGGCTTTTGGAGGGGGATACAATATTGCCTGAAACAAATGATTGGTTTGAATATCCCCTGGGATCCAGGTATTTTTCTTTTTGGGAGGAGAGTGCCTCGAGGACGACTCCCCCAGTTAGCGCTGATTTGTTATAGTGTGAATGCAGCTAGGCTGATACTGGCGACCGCCTGGAAATGGGTATCGCCTCTGACACTATCACGCTGGCTGGAACGGATGTGGGACCTATACACAATGGAACGGGGGGTGGGGGGTAGCGGTTGGGA
This sequence comes from Ichthyophis bannanicus, assembly GCA_033557465.1. NCBI lineage: Eukaryota > Metazoa > Chordata > Amphibia > Gymnophiona > Ichthyophiidae > Ichthyophis > Ichthyophis bannanicus. Next base: position 84,091,276 of record CM066031.1, read on the forward strand.
GAATGCACCTGCCCCAGTTTGAACAGGTCTGGGAGTCTTTTGTGTTAAAATACGTCTCACTGCCTGTAGAATATCTAACTTAACTGGCGGTACATAATGAGGACCACTCCTTGGCATGAAGGCTTACTACCTCTTTCCTTCCTAATACCATCAGGATGGAGGGATGTCACTTATCCTACTGTATTTGTAGCACGGGGAAGGGACAGTGGGTGGGGGAGGGGAAAGTGAAGGGGAGAGAGGGAGGGGGAGGGGAAGGAGGGAGGAGGGGAAGGGGGAAGAAGGAAGTAGTTGAGAGGGGAATCTTGGTTATAATGGGGCTCTATAAAAAAAAGGCAAAAAATATATGGCAATTGTCCCAATTGATGATTTTTTGTTTAATTATTGTGCAAGTCCTCCAGGAGCGGATTGTACTGATATTTTTCTGTACCTGTTTTCAAACTGGGGTTGCCAACTGGCTCCAGATGCACCCAACGGGCTTGATCCAGTTCTGGTTTTTTCACCCCATTGCATGCAGGGATATGTAGTCTTGCTTTTCTTATGGCGTGCAATGGAGAAATCAGAACTACATGTCGCTGCATACAATGGGGTAGACCCAGGACTGGATCAAACCTGTCAGGCGTATGTGGAGCCAGTTGGCAACCCTAGTTAAAACCTTTAAATAAAAAAAAAAAAAAGCATAAAGTTTATTTTTCACTTGAGTGGGCTGGAGAATATCTTAAAACTTTCTCCAGGTCAGAAATCAGTTTATTGCTGGGAACTACCACACCCAGGAAAGGGAGGGAGGACAAGGGGCTGTAAAGGGAATAGGATAGGGGGGTGGGAGGACTTGTCCTTCAGAAGAGCCCTTAGCAGTTACTTCTCAGGACCTTTTAAAAGATAAGGTAGGAATCTGGCTCTGGGGAAACATCACACATACAGTCTTACCCAAAAACGGAGTTACTTACCTGTAACAGAAGTTCTCTGTGGACAGCAGGATAAGTCAGCCATACTTGGTGACGTCATCCGACAGTGCCGAGACGGAATTACTCTCCATAGCTTTCGCCCTTCTGAGCATGGGCCAACTGGCCCTGCCCGCCCCTAGCTAGCCAGTTTGTTACTAGCTGAGCCTTAGCCGCTAGTGTGGCAGGTGCAGGCCTGTGACCCACGGTGTCTGACATAGGCAGGCCAGCATGGCTAGCTTGACCTGTAAATGAGGCCTGTGGAGAGGCATATAGGATTGCACATCCCCCAATATGCTGCTATTGTAAGATAGAACTCAGTAGAAGTATTGAATTAGCTTAGGTAAGCAGAACTGCAGAACTGAGAAATGGAAAAAATACAGAAAAGACATGTTTAAAAGTTACTGATAAGAAAAAGTACATCTGCAAAGAAATAATGAGGAGTGCTGACAGATGAGTTACAGAACCTTGCTCTTCTGTATGCACAAATTGGTTCTATAACCTTGAGAGTGTGAAAGTAACAAGTTGATGAACTGACCATTGTAATTGGGACTAGAAGGGGGGCAGGCAGGTGTCATGCCCACAGAAGGGACATAATTGGATAAACTTATCAGTACCGGGACCAACAGAAGAGGTACGGGAGGTACGGGAGGTTACCGGGACCAATGAAATGTTTTTCTATACCTAGAATGGAACAAAAGTCTATAAAAGTTGTTGTAATGCTTGAAAACTTTGCTCAGCCATTTTGAAATTGACTTGCTTGAGACTTGTGCACAAATAAATGATTTGGACCTTCTGAACAGACTCCTGGTATCATTGGTTTGTCTGCGCTTTGCTGCTACACTAGGAGGCGGGCACTGGTCAGAGGCCGAGCCCTTTCCAGGGGAGGTGGGTGGGTATGTGTGGCTGACTTATCCTGCTGTCCACGGAGAACTCCTGTTACAGGTAAGTAACCTCTTTACTGAACACTATGGTAACATCAATGATAACCCAACCTCACAAACACCTACCTCACCTCTCCTTATGATCACCACCCAACCCTCTGTAACCCCACCCCATCAATAATCCCTATTCAAATTTAATCTAATCTGTAATATGTTGTGTTAAATGCAAACTGCCCCTGATCTATGGAAGGGGCAGTATAGAAGAACCAAATAAAAAAATAAAATGAAATAAAAAACATTCACCCTCTCCAACTTGCACTCAACACTGCTGTATAAATCCTACTCAACGCAACCCCCCCTCCCCCCAGAACACATTACACCTCTTCTCAAATAACTGTATTGGCTTCCAATAAAGAAGCACATGAAATTCAAATCCATCTTCACAACCTCCAAAGTCCTCAACAACTCCTCGTCACCACACCTCCAAAGGGGAGAGAGGTGATTGAGAGGGAGACCAGCAAGGAGGAGGTTGCAATAGTCCAGACGGGAGGTAACTAAAGAGTGGATACATATTTTAGTAGTGTGTGTAGAAAGGAAGGACAAATTTTGCCAATGTTATAAAGAAAGAAAAGACAGGATATAGCTGTCAGTTGGATGTGTGCAGAGAATGAAGTGTAAAGGTCTGAATGTCCACCTTTGGCAATGTGTATCTGGGTCTTATTTTCTGCAAAATGTCACAAAAGAAATTGTGCAAAAGAGCGAGAGGGGAAAACAGAATCCAAAGACCTTGCAGGAAACAGAAACTGAGAGCATCATGGGAGGGGAATGAGGAGGAAGAGCCTCAGAGGCTTGCAAGGAATAAAAAGCAGAACTTTCTTTCCTGGACTGAGGAGTGCCAGCCTCATTTTCCCTTCTGCTTGCCCCATGCAGTGTGTGTGTCTCCGAGGCTTGATCATGGCACTGCCTCCCCTGCTGCCTGCTTGTCTCCTACCTGCTGAGCAGAAAACCCTGCGGCCATTCTCCTGCCCTTCTCTGGAACACGTCTTGGTTCCCTCTTTGCAAAGCTGGTGGTGTGAATTTTGCTGGTGCTCGTAAGAAGCGTCTTTCTGGGTGGCTTCAGTGGGAGGAAGTGTGAACAGTGACAATGGGAGGGAGGCTGGAGACCAAGTGCCCTCCCCCAGCCCTGGGAAGCCTTTGAAAGGGGCTGTACTAATGTTGCGTCATCTCACAGATCCACTTCCTGAAATATTCCGACTACAGGGAAGGAGAGAGGAGTTACTAACAACTGAATGCCCTGTAGGATTTCAAATGTCTGATCTATAGAAACAAAGATATTAAATGCACAGAACAAGTTCCAGCCAAAGAGCCCTGGACTTAAACTACAGTTTCCCTATGGGAGTGTCACAGTGCATTCTGGGAGCTGTAGTCCTTCCTATAAGGGATTCTCTGGCATTGCACTCTTGGAGCTGCAGTCCATCCTAGGGGGTATTACTGTGTGAGAGTGTCACTGTGCACTCTGGGAGCTGTAGTCCTTCCTAGGGGATTTTACTGTGTGAGAGTGTCACAGTGCACTCTGGGAGCTGTAGTCCTTCCTAGGATGGATTACTGTGTGGAAGTGTCATAGTGCACTCTGGGAGTTGTAGTCCTTCCTAGGGCATATTACTCTGTGGGAGTTTCACAGTGCACTCTCAGGTGCTGTAGTCCTTCCTGGGGGTATTGTTGGGGATAGAGAATTTAGGAGTTGTTATTTTTACAAGGAATTGTCACATAAACAAGCATAGTTTTTATAACCATAAAAAACATTTGTATGAAAAGCATTAGAGATCAGGATGCAGTAACAAAAAAAAAGGTAGAGAAAAAGTCCTTTGATTCTCCATGACAGCTTTCCTTCTCTGTGAGTTAATGATTAATTGTATGAACAAAAAAGGTACAGAAGTCATTTGTTTCTCCATGAGCGTTTTCCTTCTCTGTGAGTTAATAATCAGCACAGTGAAATTGTATGAACAAAGAGCATACATGTGACCTACTGTAAACATCAACCAATGGTGTATAACCATGATAGCAGAAAGCATACATTAAGGAACTGATATTAAGTAAACCTCAGGTGAATAAAGTACATTAAAAGTATTAGGTATAGTTTTATTAGTATAAGTATCCCCAGCAACCCTTGGTAAGTAATGAACTTAAATATCTAAACACAACCTTAAAATAAAGATGTAGACAGCAGTCCAGCAGCGAGATAGGTGCTTTCCAGTCTTTTGCATTGAGTGTCACATGTATAATTTTCTCCCTGTTGGTGAGGGGTCTTACCTGTGCACAAGGTGCAAGGAGCTCTTTGCTCTCAGGGAACGAGTCCATTTTCTGGACCCTAAAGTAGCAGACTTGGAAGACATAAGGAAGACAGAGAGGTACATCGATGAGACCTACAGGGATATAGTCCTGAAGTCCCACCTCCAGTCTAGCAGCATCCCTGTTGCCATGGAGGAGAGAGGTCATGTGACAGGAGAGCATCACCCTGGTGTGGCAGGAAGTGATCCTATTGTGGCAGGTGAAGGCCTGTGATCCACGGTGTCTGACATAAGCAGGCCAGCATGGCTAGCTTGACCTGTAAATGAAGCCTGTGGAGAGGCACATAGGATTGCACATCCCCCAATATGCTGCTATTGTAGGATAGAACTCTGTAAGAGAACTAAACTAACTTAGGTAAGCAAAACTGAGAGATGGAAAAATACAGAAAAATGTGTTTAAAAGTTACTGATAAGAAAAAGTACATCTGCAAGGAATATAATTGGGAGTGCTGACAGATGAGTTGCAGAGCCCTGCTCCCCTGCATGCACAAATTGGCTATATGGCCTTGAGAGTGTGAAAGTAACAAGTTGATGAACTGACCATTGTAACTGGGACTAGAAGGGGGGTATGCAGGTGCCATGCCCACTGGAGGGACATAATTGGATAAACTTATCAGTACCGGGACCAATGGAAGGGGTACAGGAGGTACGGGAGAGTACCGGGACCAATGAAATGTTTTCTATACCTAGAATGGAACAGAAGTCTATAAAAGTTGTTGTAATGCTTGAAAACTTTGCTCAGCCATTTTGAAATTGACTGGTTCGAGACTTGTGCACAAATAAATGATTTGGACCTTCTGAACAGACTCCTGGTATCATTGGTTTGTCTGCGCTTTGCTGCTACATATTCTTGGTGCGTTGGCCGGGAAGTTGTGGAATCAAAGTGTATATAGGGCAATATACCACGACTTTCCGCCTCTATAGGCTTGGTCCTGCCGGGATCGCGCCCTTCCGACGAGGGCTGCTCCCTGGCGCCACTGGTCCCTTGTATGGGAGGGAGCTGGTCGGACCTCGGCGGGTGCCGGGCCCGGCTGGAGCCAACGCCTCGAACCCGAGTGAGGGGAGTCCGAGGTCCAACTCATGCGCCTGCTTGGGAAGTTTGAGGACCGGATCCGGTGAGTATAGTTTTGATTTGGTGTCTAGACAGAAATAGAAAGAGCAGTACTGCCATTGGAACTTGGAATTTGGAATTTGTAATCTCGAGATATTGGGAATTGGTAAGAGAGCTTGATCACCTCTCAAGGAAGGGCCGAGTAACCCCACATGGGAATTCGCCGGGTGAAACCCCCATCCTTTTTGTAATTGGGAAAAAGACTAGTCAGAATAGATAGAAACGAATGCATTCTGGGATAAGTTGCTAGCATGATTGTGTGAACGAAGTGTGAATGAGAGGTCTGGCAGCACGGACCAAGTGAAGGCGGACCCCTGAGTAGCGCATTTCCTGACCGGGCGACCGCGTTCAGGTCGCGAAAAGGGGGAAGCGATTGTCGTCTTGTCTTGTTATTTGTACTCCCTATACGTTTCTAGGGCCGTGAGGACCCCTTACCCACGGTCCGCCCTCCTTTTCCCTTTTGTCTGTTGTTGCGCGCACACATCGAAATGGGAGGGGCGGGGTCTACTAGAAACACTCCATTAGAATGTATGATCGCACATTTTAAAGAGGGATATTCAGGAGATTATGGTATTAAAATGACAGCAGCCCGTTTGCAGATTTTGTGTACTAGGGAGTGGCCCGATCTAGACCCCATCTGGCCCCGAGAGGGAACGTTCAATGTAGAGATTATTCAGTCAATACATCGTAGAGTGCGGATAGCGCACCCCGATCAGTACCCCTATATAGATTCTTGGTTAAGTATTTGTGAAGATCCGCCCCCCTGGGCGCAGCGCTGTTATGAGGAACAGTGCAGAATAATGTTAGCTAAAACAGATTCTAGACAGAAAACGGAACAGCCTAAAATGAAAGAGCAGGATAAGAAATCCAGAAAGAAGCCCATCCTGGTAGATCCTGATTCCCCAGAGATAATTCCCAGACAGCCTCGAACCCCAGGTCCGATAAGAGCAGCCCGGCGTCCTGCCCCAGAACCCCAGAGACGGCCGGAGCGGGACCCAACCCCTGATCCCCCTCCTGGAGGGCAGAGAGAGGAATCAGCTGAAGACGAGGATGCCATAAAAAGCGGGTCAGAAGCAGAGGTAGAAGAGGAAGAAAAAGAGAATGCCCCAGGCGAGGAGGACAGTGTACAAGTGATTGCTAGCACTAGCAAACCAGTAAAAGATATACCCAAAGTGAAACCTGTTGAGAAAAAGAAAGTGACCCCTTCGAAGACAATTACAAAAATAACCTTTAGATCCCAAAAGACACCTACTGCCAAAATGCTGCCTTTACGGCAAGTCCCGGGAGTGCCCGTAAAGAATGATGATGATGAGGTGGTAGCGGGACCCCTAACTTATGTGTATATCCCTTTCTCTACAACTGATTTGTTAAATTGGAGGTCGCATTATGCCTCCTATACTAGTAAGCCCCAGGAACTGACAGAATTAGTAACTACTATTATGGAAACTCACCAACCCACTTGGCCAGATTGCCGCCAGCTCCTGACTACCCTATTCACGACAGAGGAGCGAGCACGAATTAGAAAAGCAGCTATTGAATGGATGGCAGATAACCCTGTAGCTCCGGGACAGGGGCAGAGTAGAATAGACCATCGGGAAGCAGCCCAGAGAGAATTCCCGAATGAAGACCCCCATTGGGATCCAAATACAGAAGAAGGAACCACAGCCCTAGCCCGTTTTCGCCAAGGCTTTTTACAAGGCCTGAAAAAGGGGGGGCCAGAAAGCTATGAACCTTTCCAAAGTTGCAGGAGTTATCCAAGGTATAGATGAGAGCCCAGCAGATTTTCATGAAAGATTAACTGAAGCATACAGAATGTATACTCCCTATGATCCCGAGGCACCAGGAAGTTTATGTATGGTGAATTCTGCTTTTGTAAACCAGTCTCAACCAGACATTAGACGTAAATTACAGAAGTTAGAAGGGTTTGCGGGCATGAATGCAACACAGTTACTGGAAGTCGCTCATAAAGTGTATGTGAATCGTGATACTGAAAGACAGAGAGAATGTGATAGAAAGATGAAGAAGAAAGCTGATTTTTTGACTGCGGCCATAGTGGAACAGAAAAGGGGAGGTGTCCCTAGTCGACGGAGCAGAGGAAGAGGGCGGGGTCAAGGCGGAGGCCGGACCCAGAAGCTAGGCGTGAACCAATGTGCCTACTGTAGAGAAGAAGGACATTGGAGAGATACGTGCCCGCAACTCGAAGACGCCCAGCAAGATGACGACAGCAGTCACCAGTGGCGAGAAGAAAGACGAGACTATCCCCGGAATCGCGGAGGAGCCAATCGAGAACAATTCCAGCGAGAAAGAGGAGGAGCCATTCAAGCATTGGCCACACCGGTCAATGATGAGAATGACGTGGATTAGGACAGACCGGGCTCCAAGTTTGCTTTAGGTCTCCAGGAGCCTATGGTCGGAATACAAATAGGAGACCAAATTATGGACTTTATGGTTGATACTGGAGCACAACATTCAGTAATAGACAAAAAGATAGCCCCATTCTCTACAAAAGCAGTCACCATTATAGGAGCAACTGGTGCCAAAGCTACAAAGTCTTTTCTTCAGAATCGTATATGCAGTCTAGGAGGACAGCAAATAACTCATCAATTCCTTTACATGCCCGAATGTCCAGTGCCACTACTGGGACGAGATATGTTAGCCAAACTTCAAGCACAAATATCCTTCTCTGAACAAGGAGAAATGCAGATGACAGTAAATTCCCAAGCCAAACCAGCAGGAATAATGCTGCTGACAGTTCCCCGAGAAGAAGAATGGAGGTATTACATCGATGATTCTATCCAAGACACTTATTTTGAGCAAACTTTAAAGAACATTCATGCACCACCTGGAGTATGGGCAGAAGGCAGTCCCCCAGGCCTAGCCAAGCATATAGCTCCAGTGATTGTAACCCTCAAGCCTAGTGCTACACCAGTGCATGTCAAACAGTACCCTCTCCCAAGAGCTGCAATTGAAGGCATTCATCGCCACCTACAAAGATTGCTCGAGTATGGCCTACTAAAAGTATGTCAATCCCCATGGAACACTCCACTTTTGCCAGTAAAGAAACCTGGGACGGATGACTACCGCCCAGTACAAGACTTAAGAAGAGTAAATGATGCAGTTGAAACTATACATCCAGTTGTACCCAATCCTTACACTCTTCTAGGACTGATACCTGCTGAAGCTACCCATTTCACTGTACTGGATTTAAAAGATGCATTCTTTTGCATAAGATTAGCCCCTGTAAGTCAGATATTGTTTGCCTTTGAATGGCAGGACCCCATCTCTGGAAGAGGGGGCCAACTCACTTGGACAAGATTACCCCAAGGATTCAAGAATTCGCCTACCATCTTTAGTGCTGCACTGAATCAAGACCTTTCAAGCTATCCAGTAGCCCCGGGGAAGAGAGTGCTTCTCCAATACGTGGATGATCTGTTGATAGCTGCCATATCAGAAAGTGAATGCATACTAGCCACCAAAGATCTCTTGCAGTTACTAGATGAAGCTGGATACAAAGTTTCCAGAGCAAAAGCACAGCTATGCCAAAAAGAAGTGAAATACTTGGGTTTTCGTATTACCCAAGGAAGCAGAAGATTAGGCAGAGAAAGAAAAGAAGCAGTATGCAGAATTCCAACTCCAACAACCAGAAAGCAAGTCAGAGCCTTTCTGGGAGCGGCAGGATATTGCCGAATCTGGATACCCAACTTTGCCCAAATTGCCAAACCACTGTATGAAGCCACAAAAGGAGAAGAGAAGTCACCACTGGAGTGGGGACTTGAGCAGGATACAGCCTTCCAGAAATTAAAGGAAGAATTGATGTCATCACCAGCACTTGGACTACCAGATGTCCACAAGCCTTTCCACTTGTTTGTACATGAAGCACAGGGAAATGCCTTAGGCATGTTGACTCAGAAATTGGGAAATTGGGAGCTACCTGTAGCATACCTATCGAAACAATTGGACCCTGTGGCCAAAGGATGGCCACCTTGCCTGAGAGCAGTTGCAGCTACAGCGCTACTAGTGAGCGAAGCAGACAAGCTCACACTAGGACAGAACATACGAGTCACTGTGCCACATGCAGTCCTTGCCCTTATGGAACAGAAAGCAAATTATTGGCTCACCAATTCCCGAATGTTGAAGTACCAGAACATGTTATGTGAAAACCCACAGATACAACTGGAAGTGAGTCATGCCTTGAACCCAGCCACCTTGATACCCATCAGTGAAGAACTCCCAGAACATGATTGTATCGAAGTCATGGAAACTGTGTTCTCCAGTCGACCTGACTTGACAGATGTGCCCATAGACAATCCTGACCAAATCTATTATGTTGATGGGAGCAGTCTCATCCTCGATGGACGACGCTGTGCCGGATATGCAGTCGTCACTCAACACGAAGTAGTTGAATCATCAGCTCTAGCCTCAGGCACATCAGCCCAGAAAGCCGAATTGATAGCACTCACCAGAGCATTACTGTTAGGAGAAAAACTCGTGCTAAATGTATATACAGATTCCAAATATGCCTTCACCACTCTGCATGCCCATGGAGCTCTCTATAAAGAACGAGGGCTCATCACGTCCGGAGGAAAATCAGTCAAATATGATCCCGAGATATTGATGTTACTTGATGCAGTTTGGGCCCCAACACGTGTAGCTGTCATGCATTGCAGAGGACATCAAGCAGGAAAAGGAGAAGTTGCCCGAGGAAATAGGTTTGCAGATGCCTCAGCCCGACAAGCAGCTATGACAGGACAGATTGCCCCACAAGCTATGCCAATGCAAGCAGCATTGTTTCCAGTACCTCTGAATCTGTGGACACCACGATATACCACCAAAGAATTGAATTACTACTGTAACAGAGAAGATGGAATACTGAAAGATGGATGGATTGAGCTGCCACCAGAAGAGGGCAGTCAACCCCCTGGACGAATAGTAATTCCTGAACTGTTAGGACCATCTTTTGTCAAAGCTTTTCATGAAGCTACCCACTATGGGAAAAGTGCTATGGAAAAAGCACTCAGACCACATTTCTACATCCCTCTGCTGACAACCATATCAGCCTCAGTAGCACGTCAGTGTCTAACCTGTGCCAAAAATAATGCCAAGCAAGGCCTTATAATGGCACCCCGAGTTCAGTCAGGAGGTGTAACCCCCATGCACAACCTCCAAGTTGATTTTACTGAAATGCCAAGAGCCAATGGATACCATTACCTGTTAGTATTAGTTTGTACTTTCTCTGGGTGGGTAGAAGCCTTCCCAACCAGAACTGAGAAAGCCCGAGAAGTTACCAAAGTCTTAATGAGAGAGATTGTCCCTAGGTTCGGAATTCCAGCAGTAATAGGGTCAGACAATGGACCCTCATTTGTCTCCCAAGTTACTCAACAGTTAGCAAAAGCTTTGCAGATACAATGGAAACTCCACACTGCATACAGACCCCAGAGTTCAGGGAAAGTTGAGCGAATGAATCGCACCCTAAAAGCCCAAATGTCCAAGCTTTGTCAGGAGACACACTTGAAGTGGCCCCAAGTGCTCCCCATAGCTTTACTCAGAATACGCTCAGCTCCTGTAAAGTCAACAGGATTTTCCCCTTTTGAAGTTCTGTATGGTCAACCCCGCCAATAGTGCAGGGAGTCAAGGGAATTTAGCCCAGATTGGTTCAGAAGTAACCAGACAAGAACTCCTAGCTCTTAGTTTTGTTCTGCAGACTCTCCATGCGTGGATCCAAGATCAGTTGCCTATCAACTTGACGGAACCCTTGCATCCCTATCAGCCTGGTACCTCGGTGTGGATCAAAGATTGGAAGAAGACACCGTTGGAACCCCATTGGAAGGGACCGTACACCGTCATCCTGTCTACCCCAACTGCAGTAAAGGTAGCCGAGATCGACGCCTGGATCCACCACAGCAGAGTCAAGCCCGCCGCTGATCCTGAACCTGAGCAGTGGACGGCAGAACAGCATCCTGATACACCCTTGCGAGTTACTCTGAGACGGCAACCAGCAGCTTAGACACTTCATCACAAGTGCTTTGCAGTAGCCAAGTCTTTCGAAGAGGATTGCTGTTTTCCATGCAGCAACAGTTTTGTTTCAACGAACCCAATTTGCGTGCAACTTGGCACACTACTTTGATACTACATTGACTAGCCAGACTTCACAAGCCAACTGAATTGCTAATAAGTTGGTTAATGTGTACTGGACAACCTGAGGATCTTCAATCAACACTCAGCACCCGTTAAATTGCTTCATTAGCAAACGGGACGAAGAATAAAAGACCGTCGTGATCAAGATCAGCAAGCTGAGGATTCAGAAGAACTCCAATCAACATCAACATGCATCTTTACTTTTGCTTTGCTTTGGTTGCCTTATTTGGAGGTTTTGAACAGACTTATGCTCTACCTCCATGCACTGCCTGCATTACCTCTACTCGAACTGTACTGAAAGTAACTCAGACTTTGCTTTATCATTCTTACTATACCTGCAAGGGAACAGTGACTCGGTGTATCTATAACACCACTGAATTAAATGTTTGCACTCATGGCAAAATTAGAGCATGCTATAATCCGCATCAGAATCCATCCTATTACACGTTGGAAATAAGATGGAAGGATGCAGATGGACCTATACTAGCTGCTACACCACCACTTAAGGACATTACTAAACCTGCTGTTTTGAATTTTGATGCATGTAATGCCATTAATAGAGATAGTTATTCCACCTGTGGTACTTGGGAGAAAGCGTATCGAAATGATCATAAGTACATGTGTCCAGAAGGTGCCACAAATTGGTGGAAGTGTACAGGTAAAACGGGATCAGGCTATAGTACTGCACCAGCGGCAGACTACTATTGCCCGTATTGGGGATGTGTTTTTTATGCTACCTGGAATAATGGTATAACTGATGAGAAAATAGATAAACGAATGGCTACTTTAACCAAGCCAACCACAAATGATAAATGTCAGAAAGATGCTTGCAACCCCTTACACTTACGTATACACAATCCCTATGCTTGGAAACAAGGATACAAGTTTGGTTTGCGTATTGCTGGAGGGGCAATAGATCCAGGAACCATTGTGTATATCAGATTGAATACCCAAGCCCACAAGTCATCCAAATATCATATTCATGATACCTTTTATGAAGCTATGCATGTAAATAAGTTTGAGATCCCTCATCCCTCACAGAATTTATTTTTAGAATTAGCTGGAGCAGTAGTGTCTAGTCTTAAGATCTCAGATTGCTATTTCTGTGGCGGGACCCAAATGGGAGACCAGTGGCCATGGGAAGCCCAAGAATTGAATTATTCTTTAGTTTACAATTAAACTGAATTACACAAGACTACCAGTGAATGGGTGTTAGCGCACTCAATCGTTGGACGTCTTTGCTATGCCAGAACTGGACCCCAGTTCACCCAGAAGGTAGGACAGCTGGTCTGTCTTAGCCAGAAGTACTATAATGCTACGACCAAAAAGACAGCATGGTGGTCAGGAATCAGACACCCTGAACCTCCTAACCCATTAGCCAGATTTCCTGAACTTGCTGGTTTATGGACTAACCTTGCCAAAGTCCAAGCCTGGCAAGCCCCACCTGGCCTATATTGGATCTGTGGAAACCGAGCATATGCACAACTCCCGCCACACTGGGGAGGAGCATGTGTCTTAGGAACCATCAGACCTTCTTTCTTTCTTTTAAACACTGAACATGGAGAACAATTAGGATACCCTGTATACACTACCCACCGACACAAGAGAGCATTAAGACAGAAAAGAGAAGCCTTACAGATAGGCAAGTGGGAGAAGTGGCAAGGTGATGATTGGCCACCAGAAAGAATCATTGAGTATTATGGGCCTGCCACTTGGAATGATGATGGTATGTATGGTTATCGTACTCCAATCTATATGATTAATCGTATTATTCGCTTACAAGCAGTAGTTGAAATAATAACCAATGAAACTAGTCATGCTCTTACGCTCTTAGCTAGACAAAGTACTCAGATGCGCACTGCTATATATCAGAACCGCTTAGCACTTGATTATTTGTTAGCAGCTGAAGGAGGAGTATGTGGTAAACTGAACTTAACTAATTGCTGTTTGAAAATAGATGATAAGGGTCAAGTAGTTGAAGAAATTGCTAAAGATATGCAAAGACATGCTTATGTGCCAGTACAGACTTGGCACTCATTGAAATTTCCTAACTGGTTTGCTAACCTTTTCTCTTGGATGGGAGGATTTAAGACTTTCATTGTCTTAGTACTAATTCTTGTTGCTGTTATTTTCTTATTACCATGTTTAATCCCATGTTGTATGCGTTCCATTCATAATGCTATTGACAGCACAGTAGAGCGGAAGACCGCAACTAAAATAATGGCTTTATACAAAGCCAGCCCTAGTCGAAATCCTTCAATCATGATGTGATTCTTCTAAAGGTGATTTAACTCTCACACCTTATTAAGTAATAGGGTGAGATTAATCAAAGGGGGGAATGTGGCAGGTGAAGGCCTGTGATCCACGGTGTCTGACATAAGCAGGCCAGCATGGCTAGCTTGACCTGTAAATGAAGCCTGTGGAGAGGCACATAGGATTGCACATCCCCCAATATGCTGCTATTGTAGGATAGAACTCTGTAAGAGAACTAAACTAACTTAGGTAAGCAAAACTGAGAGATGGAAAAATACAGAAAAATGTGTTTAAAAGTTACTGATAAGAAAAAGTACATCTGCAAGGAATATAATTGGGAGTGCTGACAGATGAGTTGCAGAGCCCTGCTCCCCTGCATGCACAAATTGGCTATATGGCCTTGAGAGTGTGAAAGTAACAAGTTGATGAACTGACCATTGTAACTGGGACTAGAAGGGGGGTATGCAGGTGCCATGCCCACTGGAGGGACATAATTGGATAAACTTATCAGTACCGGGACCAATGGAAGGGGTACGGGAGGTACGGGAGAGTACCGGGACCAATGAAATGTTTTTCTATACCTAGAATGGAACAGAAGTCTATAAAAGTTGTTGTAATGCTTGAAAACTTTGCTCAGCCATTTTGAAATTGACTGGTTCGAGACTTGTGCACAAATAAATGATTTGGACCTTCTGAACAGACTCCTGGTATCATTGGTTTGTCTGCGCTTTGCTGCTACACTATAGCTAGGACCTGTCCTCCAGGTGATGTAAAAGCCTGTCACACCGAGGAAGTTTCTCCAGGGCCATGTGCCCATGAGGGAAGGGTTAGGATAGCCGTTATAGTTGGTGATTCGATCATTAGGCATGTAGATAGCCGGGTGGCTGGTAGATTTGATGATTGCCTGGTAACATGCCTGCCTGGTGCGAAGGTAGCAGACCTCACGTGCCACCTAGACAAGGTCTTAGATAGTGCTGGGGAGGAGTCTGCTGCCTTAGTACATGTCGGTACCAATGACATAGGAAAATGTGGTAGGGAGGTTCTGGAGGCTAAATTTAGATTTTTAGGTAGGAAGTTGAAATCCAGAACTTCCAGGGTAGCATTCTCCGAAATGCATCGCGTTCCACGCGCAGGACCCAAAAGGCAGGCAGAGCTCCGGAGTCTCAATGCGTGGGTGAAACAATGGTGCAAGGATGAGGGTTTTGGATTTGTTAGGAACTGGGGAACATTCTGGGGAAAGGAGGGGCTCTTCCGAAGGGATGGGCTTCACCTTAACCGGGATGGAACCAGGCTGCTGGCATTAACCTTTAAAAAGGAGATAGAGCAGCTTTAAAACTAGATAATAGGAGAGAGCCGATAGTCACCCAAGAGCGCATGGTTCGGAACAATGTATCTTTGAAGGATACTACCAAAAAAATGAAGTTAGGGCATATCAACAAAGAAGTTCAAATCAAGGCAAAGGTAGCCCAAATGCCCTTGAGTACAGAGCAGACAGAGCTTAAAGATTCCAAATTACCCCTGCCTGCTGATAACCAGATTAATATGAATAAAATACAGTCTCTAAAATGCATGTATGCAAATGCTAGAATTCTAAAAAATAAGATGGGAAAGTTAGAATATATAGCACTAAATGAGAAGTTAGATATGATTGTTAGCTCAGAGACATCGTGGAAGGAAGACAATCAGTGGGACATTGTGATACCTGGGTATAAACTAAGAACATAAGATATGGCATACTGGGTCAGACCGAGGTCCATCAAGCCCAGTATCCTGTTTCCAACAGTGGCCAATCTAGGTCATACATACCTAGCAGTATTCCCAAAAGACACAGGTTCCACAATGCTTGGACTGGGTCAAGCACTGATTACCCTGAGTTCCTTTTTAATAGTGGTTTATGGACCTTTCCTCCAGGAACTTGTCCAAACCTTTTTTAAACCCAGCTACACTAACAGCCCTTACCACATCCTCCGGTAACAAATTCCAGAGTTTGATTACACATTGAGTGAAAAAATATTTTCTCTTATTTGTCTTAAATAGTTTGCCCTGTAGCTTCATTGCATGTCCCCTAGTCTTTCTATATTCTGATAGCGTAAACAGTTGATCCACGTTTACCTGCTCCACTCCATTCATTAATTTATAGACCTCTTTCATATCTCCCCTCAGCCGTCTCTTTTCCAGGTTGAAGAGCCCCAACCTTTGTAGCCTCTCTTCATAGGAGTAGCCTTCCATCCCCTTCACCATTTTGGTGGCTCTTCTCTGTACTTTTTCTAATAATGCTATGTCCTTTTTAAGATACGGTGACCAGAACGGCACACAATATTCAAGGTGCGGTCGCACCATGGAACGATACAGAGGCATTATAATATCCTTTGTTTTATTTTCCATCCCTTTCTTTATGATACCTAGCATTCTATTTGCTTTCTTGGCTGCCATTGCACACTGGGCAGAGGGTTTTAACATGTTATCCACAATGACACCTAAATCTTTTTCCTGGGTGGTGGTTCCCAATGTGGAACCTTGCATTGTGTAACTATAGTGTGGGTTGTTCTTTCCTAGGTGCATAACTTTGCACTTGTCCACATTAAATTTCATCTGCCATTTGGATGCCCAGTCTTCCAATTTATCCAGATCCTCCTGCAGTTTTCACAATCCTCTTGGGTATTGACAACTTTAAACAGTTTTGTATCATCTGCAAATTTGATAACCTCACTCGTTATTCCCTTTTCCAGGTCATTTATGAATATGTCAAAAAGTAGCGGACCCAGTACAGATCCCTGGGGTACTCCACTATTCACATTTTTCCATTGGGAATATTGGCCATTTAGCCCTACCCTCTGCTTTCTATCTTTTAACCAGTTCCCGATCCACAATAGTACACTGCCTGCTATCCCATGACTTTTTAGTTTCGCCAAAAGTCTCTGATGAGGGACCTTATCAAAAGCTTTCTGAAAGTCCAGTTACACTATATCAACCGACTCACCTTTGTCTACCTGTTTATGCACACCTTCAAAAAAACATATCAGATTAGTAAGACAAGATCTTCCTTGTCTAAAGCCATGTTGGCTGTCTCCCATTAGGCCATGACTATCTACATGCTGTGTAATTTTGTTCTTTATGATGGTTTCTACCCTTTTCCCCAGTACTGACGTCAGACTCACCGGTCTGTAATTTCCCGGGTCACCCCTGGAACCCTTTTTAAAGATTGGTGGTACGTTGGCGACCCTCCAATCATCAGGTATTACAGATGATTTTAATGAAAGTTCACAGATTACCAATAGCAGGTCCGCAATCTTATATTTCAGTTCTTTCAACACTCTTGGATGTATACCATCCGGTCCAGGTGATTTGCTACTATTCAGTTTATCAAATAGTTGTAATATATCTTCCCAGTGTAGCGATATTTCTCTCAATTCCTCTGCAGTATCACCACTTCAGTCTTGGGTAACATCCCTACATCTTCCTCAGTAAAGACCGAAGCAAAGAATTCATTCAGTCTCTCTGCTATAGCCTTGTCTCCTCTTACTGCCCCTTTTACCCCTCTATTATCTAATGGCCCAACGGACTCTCTCACAGGCCTTTTCCTACGAATGTACTTGAAAAAGTCTTTATTTTGTGTTTTTGCTTCCGTAGCAAGTTCCTTCTCAAATTCTCGCTTTGCGTGCCTTATCAATGCTTTGCATTTAACTTGCCAGTGCTTGTGCTGTTTCCAGTTTTCTTCGTTTGACTCTTTTTTCCATTTCCTGAAGGATGCTTTTTTGGCAGCAACAGCCTCTCTGACCTCACCTTTAAACCATGCTGGCAGTTTTTTGGACTTTCTTCCACTTTTCTTAATGCGTGGAATACAGCTGGTCTGGGCTTCGAGGATAGAATTTTTAAACAACACCCAAGCTTGCTGTAAGTCTTTAACCTTTGCAACCGCTCCTTTTAGATTTTTCTTAACTATATTCCTCATTTTATCATAGTCTCCCTTTTGAAAGTTAAAAGGTAGTACTGTGGATTTCTTTACTATCCCTCCTCCACTAATTAAATCAAACATGATCGTGCTATGATCACTATTGCCAAGTGGTCCCAACACCCTTATTTCTTGCACCAGATCTGGCGTTCCACTAAGGACTAGGTCCAGTATGGCTTCCCCTCTGGTCTGTTCATGAACCAGCTGCTCTAAGAAGCAGTCATTTATTTCATCTAGAAACTTTATCTCCCTAGCTTGTCCTGCCGTAACACTGACCCAGTCGATACCAGGGTAATTGAAATCACCCATTATTACTACTCTGCTGTGACTTTTGTTAGCTTCCTTAATTTCTCTGAGCATTTCATCATCCATTTGTTCATTCTGGCCAGGCGGTCGATAGTACACTCCCACTGCCATCGCCTTCCTCTTTTTACATGGAAATTCAATCCATAGAGATTCTACAGCAAATTTTGTTTCCTGCAAAACTTTAATCCTTTCTGACTCAATGCCCTCTCTAACATAGAGTGCAACCCCTCCACCAATTTGATCAGTTCTATCATTACGATATAGTTTGTATCCAGGTATCACAGTGTCCCACTGGTTATCCTCCTTCCACCATGTCTCTGAGATTGCAATCATATCTAACCTCTCATTTAATGCTATATATTCTAACTCTCCCATCTTATTGTTTAGACTTCTAGCATTTGCATACAAGCATTTTAGAGACTGTATTTTATTAATATTAATCTGGCTGTTGGTAGGCATGGGTAATTTGGAATCTTTACACTCTGCACCTTACTCAAGGGCATTTGGGCTACTATACTCTGATAGAGCTGATCAAATTGGTGGAGGAGTTGCGCTCTATGTTACAGAGGGCATTGATTCACAAAGGATTAATGTTTTGCAGGAAACAAAATTTGCTGTAGAATCTCTATGGATTGAAATTCCATGTAAAAAGGGGAAGGTGATGGCAGTGGGGGTGTACTATTGACCACCTGGCCAGCATGAACAAATAGATGATGAAATGCTCAAAGAATTCAGGAAAGCTAACAAAAGTTACAGGCCAGTAATAATAAGGGAGGAGTGGCCTAGTGGTTGGGGCAAGTTTCCTCTGGCCAGAAGGTCAGGGGTTGAAATCCTACTAGCAGGACAGCAATCTTGGGCCAGAAGGACTGGGGTTTCTAGTCTCACAGGTGCTCCTTGTGTTCTTGGGCAAGCCACTTAACCCTCCATTGCCCATATTCCCTGTAAGTATTAGCATATGTGTCTCATATCCCCTCTTGTTAAATGTATCCCCCAATTGTGTTGTGACCACTTTGATTGAAGGATAAGGTGGTATACAAAACTGTCTAAATATAATAAATAAATAATAATGGGTGATTTCAATTACTCTAGTATTGATTGACTGGTTCAGTGTCGCACCAGGACATGGTAGGGAGATAAAGTTTCTAGATGAAATAAATGACTGCTTCTTAGAGCAGTTGGTTTATGAACTGACCAGAGGGGAAGCCATTTTGGACTTAGTCCTTAGTATAACAGCAGATCTGTTGCAAGAGATAAAGGTGTTGGGGCCACGTGGCAATAGTGGTAATAGTATGATCATGTTTGATTTAATTAATGGAGGAGGAATGGTGAGGAAATCCACAGCAATACCTTTTAACTTTTGAATAAATGATAAAATGAGGAAAATAGATAAGAAAAAACTAAAAGGAGCAGTTGCAAAGGTTAAAGACTTACATCAAGCTTGGGTGTTTTTTTAAAATAATATCTTGGAAGCCCAGACCAGCTGTATTTCACGCTTTAAGAAAAGTGGAAAGATATCCAAAAAACTGCCAGCATGGTTTAAAGGTGAGGTCAGAGAAGCTGTTGTTGCCAAAAAAGCATCTTTCAGGAAATGGAAAAAAGAGCCAAATGACGAAAACAGAAAACAGCACAAGCACTGGCAAGTTAAATGCAAGGTATTGATAAGGCAGGCAAAGAGAGAATTTGAGAAAAAATTTGCTGTGGAAGCAAAGACTTTTTCAAGTACATTCGTAGCAAAAAGCTGTGAGAGAGTCAGTTGGACCATTAGATGATAGAGGGGTAAAAGGAGCAGTAAAAGGGGACAAGGCTATAGCAGAGAGACTGAACAAATTCTTTGCTTCTGTCTTTACTAAGGAAGATGTAGGGATGTTACCCATGACTGAAGTGGTATTTAAAGGTGATACTGTGGAAGAATTGAAAGAAATATTGATAGACCGGGAAGATGTATTACAACTATTTGATAAGCTGAAGAGTAGCAAATCACCTGGACTGGATGGCATACATCCAAGGGTGTGGAAAGAATTGAAATATGAAATTGCAGACCTGCTATTAGTAATCTGTGAACTATCATTAAAATCATCTGTAATACCTGCAGATTGGAGGATTGCCAATGTAACGCCAATTTTTAAAAAGGATTCCAGGGGTGTTCTGGGAAACTACAGACCAGTGAGCTTGACGTCAGTACTGGAAAAAATGGTAGAAGCCATCATAAAGAACAAAATTACTCAACATGTAGATAGTCGTGGCTTAATCGGAGACAGCCAACATCGCTTTAGACAAGGAAGATCTTGTCTTGCTAATCTGTTACATCTTTTTGAAGGTGTAAATACACAGGTAGACAAAGGTGAGTCCATTGATATAGTGTGTCTGGACTTTCAAAAAGCCTTTGACAAGGTCCCTCATCAGAGACTTTTGGCAAAACTAAAAAGTCGTAGGATAGGAGGCAGTGTACTATTGTGGATCAGGAACTGGTTAAAAGATAGAAAGCAGAGGGTAGGGCTAAATGGCTATTTTTCTCAATGGAAAAAGGTGAAGAGCACCACAGGGATCTGTGCTGGGTCCGCTGCTTTTTGACATATTCATAAATGACCTGGAAAAGTGAATAACGATTGAGGTTATCAAATTTGCAGATGACACATAACTATTTAAAGTTGTTAAAACCCATGAGGATTGAGGAAAATTGCAAGAGGATCTTGATAAATTGGAAGGCTGGGCATTCAAATGGCAGATGAAATTAAATGTGGACAAGTGCAAAGTTATGCACCTAGGAAAGAACAACCCAAATTATGGTTACACGATGCAAGGTCTACATTGGGAAACAGCACCCAGGAAAAAGATTTAGGCGTCATCGTGGTTAACATGTTAAAACCCTCTGCCCAGTGTGCAGTGGCAGCCAAGAGAGCAAATAGAATGATAGGTATCATAAGGAAAGGAATGAAAAATAAAACAAAGGATATTATAATGCCTCTGTATCATTCCATGGTACGACCGCACCTTGAATATTGTGTGCAATTCTGGTCGCCGTATCTTAAAAATGATATAGCATTATTAGAAAAGGTTCAGGGAAGAGCCACCAAAATGGTAAAGGGGATAGAAGAATACTCCTATGAAGAAAGGTTCTTGAACCTGGAAAAGAGACGGCTGAGGGGAGATATGATAGAAGTCTATAAATTAATGAATAGAGTGGAACGGGTAAACATAGATCGATTGTTTACGTCATCAGAATATAGAAAGACTAGGGGACATGCAATGAAGCTACAGGTAACCTATTTAAGACTAATAAGAGAAAATATTTGTTTTCACTCAACGTGTAATCAAACTCTAGAATTTGTTACCGGAGGATGTGGTAAAAGCTGTTAGTATAGCTGGGTTTTAAAAAGGTTTGAAGACGTTTCTGGAGGAAAGGTCCATAAACCATTATTAAAAAGGACCCAGGATATCAATGCTTGACCCAGTACAAGCATTGAAGAACTTGTGTCTTTTGGGCAGACTGCTAGGTACTTATGACCTGGATTGACCACTGTTGGAAACAGAATACTGGGCTTGATGGACCTTGGTCTGACCCAATATGGCATATTTTATGTTCTTATGTAAATATATAAAAGGAGTGAGATGGAATAGGGATGCGTGCCTGCTATAGTGAGTGACATCCACTCTTGCAAGAATGAAATAGAATTCTTCATTGGACTCCTGGCTCTAGAATTTGATTTATTTCTGTTTAGAAAAAATTTGGGGGCTCATTCTGGATCCCGCCATGGTGGGGGAAGGTCCCTGCCATGGCTAACGAGAAGGTATACCCTGTTGATTTCAATGGCCTCGGACTGAGACAGGGATATCCACCTACACACTGGCAAAAAGAATCTCGAGACTGAAAGAGCAAAAGAGCCAGATTACAGTAAAGGAACTGTAGTTTCCTTCAGCTAGTGGGCACAATTGTGACAACCAGGCAACTCTGTGCATGGACAAAGATAAGAAATTAAGGCTGTGAAAGTATTACCTTGGTGGTTGGGTATCGAGGCTGGATGTGTGAGAGGAGTCTCTGATTCGAAGCAAATGAGGAGTCCTGATCCGCAGTTCTGACCCACACATGAAGGATGCAGCTGGAGACGGATGAAGCGAAAACAGGGGAAAGGAAAGAAAGCAGTGTGTAAAGCCTCGATGGCTATAAAGGAGTCCAAGACGGATCTAGATAAGTCAGGGTCTAAGGCTAAAATCCCTGTGGACATACCTCCCGACAGCCCACTGGGCAGGATGTTGAAATACTGGCAGGAAAGCGAAGGGACAAAAGGGAAGAGTAAGGCCAAAATGATACAATACTGTTGTTTTGTATGGACGAAGGAGCCCATATTGCCCCCAGCCATCTTCTGGCCGAAATTTGGGGTGGATGTGGCTTGGATATGCCAGGCATTGAAAATATATGTATCTAGTAAAAGGGTCCCATCTGAGGAAGAAGTGACATGTGCAGCGGCATGGAAGGGAGGAGAGGGGTCAGGAATGTACCCGTTAAAGGTAACGGGCGGTCAGAAAAAAGAGAACAAGGGAAAGGGAAAAAATGTACCTGGATGGGATCCCTCCAATGTCTGCATCCCTCGTATATGGACCCTCCTTTGCCTTTCCCACACCACCAAGTTAATCCCTTATACCCCTCTTTATTGAGTACTATGGAGAATGAGGCACCACTTGAATTAGAACGGTGTCAAGGAGGAACTACGGCCATTGCCCCACCCCAGAAAGAGGAAGAAGATAAATGGGAGGATGTGATAGAATGTATCTCTGAAAATCCAATTAGCGAGACAGAAATGGGCCTGGAAGGAAACAAGAAGGAGCCCTGGGAGTTAAGACAGTGTAAAAAGAACATTCAGAATTTACCCTTCAAGAAAGGAGGAGGGATGGTTAGGAGTCAGAGGTCCATCAAGGAAATGAAATTGGGGGAAGATCTTTCCAAACCCCCAGTAGGGTTGCACCCTTTATGGGAGGTTCCAATGGGACCGGGAAATATAGGGTATGTGAATGTCCCCCTTTTGAGTGCTGAAGTGAGGGTTTTTAAAAAAAAGGAAATGAGATCCCTCATGGAATACCCAGTCTGGTTGGTGGACAGGTAGACCAGTTTCTGGGACCCAATATATACACTTGGGGAGAGTTAATATTGATTATGGGCATCCTCTTTACAGGGGAAGAACGAGGGAGACTTTAAAACAGAGTTTAGTAGAAGCCCCGGTTCTGGCTTTGCCTGCATTTGATAAACCCTTCCAGCTGTTCATCACTGTAAGCAAAGGAGTGACCTTGGGGGGTCCTTACTCAAAAATGGGCAGGGAGGAGACAACCAGTAGCATATTTATCAAAAATACTAGACCCAGTTTCTAGAGGGTGGCCAGAGGGTGTCCAAGCGGTGGCAGCAACGGCCCTACTGGTAGAGGAAAGTAGGAAGTTAACGTTCGGGGGGAGCCTTGGTAGTAAACACCTTCCACCAAGTAAGAACCATTTTAACCCAAAAAGCAGGGAGATGGCTCACTGACTCACGAGTTTTGAAGTACGAAGCAATATTATAGAAAAAGACGACTTGGTGTTAACCACCCAGCAGTTCTTAAACCCAGCCGAATTCTTATGAAAAAAGGCCAGAGAGGAGGAAGTACTGCAGCATGAGACATCATAGAGTATTAGACTCAAGTGAAACCAGACTTGAGGAACGTCCCCTTACATGCAGGAAAAAGCCTGTTTGTGGATGGGTCTTCCTGGGTAATACAAGGGAAAAGACACAATGGGTATGCTGTAGCGGAAGGGGAAAGACTCTGCCCGCTGGACGCTGGCAGGTTACCCAACAGTTGGTCAGCCCAGACCTGTGAGCTGTATGCCCTGAACCAGGCTTTAAAGTTACTAGGAAATGAAGAAGGAACTATCTTCACAGATTCAAGATATGCTTTTGGGGTGGTAGATACCTTTGGGAAGATCTGGGGAGAAAGAGGGTGGATGAACAGCAAAGGGAAGGAATCGGTGCACGAAGAACTAATTAACAGGTATTGAAAAATCTACTGCTACCCCAGGAAATAGCAGTGATCCACGTGAATGGACACCAAAAGGGGACCTCATTTGAAACAAGGGGAAACAGAGTGGCAGATGAGCAAGCCAAGGAAGCGGCCCTAAGAGAGGAGTATACTCCAATCTACAGCCTCATCCCAGAAGTACCTAAATCAACCCAGTGCCCTAACTTTACAAAGCAAGTGGAGCAAAAATTAGAAGGATTGGGGGCTGTTAGAACTGAAGAAGGGAAGTGGGTACTTCCAGACGGGAGGAAATGGTGAACAAACAGATAATGCGGGAGATTATGGCCATTTTACACCAAGGAAGTCACTAGGGGGTACAGGCCATGTGTGACACCATCCTAAGAAGATACGGGTGTGTGGGTATTTATACTGTGGCCAAGTAAATATGGGAAAGGTGCCTGATATGTCAGAAAACAAACAGGCTAGTTCCCATTTTCTATATCCCCTTTTCTGGGAGCTCTGCAAATGTAACTTTCCAGCTCTGCTAATTGAAAGGAAGCTTGTCTGTACAGGGCTGTGTACACTGTGAGGGTACTTAATAATACGATATTACTGAAAGCCCTCAGAAAGAGTTAACACCACAGATTCAGTAGCTCTGACATTCCAGGGCCTATTACTTAGCTAACGATCTTGAGAGATTCTACTGAAAAACTAGGCTGAACTTTCACATAACAGAGAAACTAGGTTTGTTTATAATGCAGAAGGTGCAGGGAAGAACTTTCTCTTCAGTCTTGATAACTGCTTGTATTAGAATTATTGTTTGAGAAGTTATGTCTGGGAATACATGAATGTCTCCTCCTGATGATCTATACTAATAAGATCTGACCTATGACATGGAGATGCACATTATGAATAGATGTGATGTTTGATGTAGAATAATGAGGTGGAAATTATGCTGTGAGATGGAATTCTGACCAATAAAAACAGTGACCGAAGTAGCTGCGGTCAGAAAGACAAGGTGCAAGCTTTACTCTCTCTCCCAAAGCTTTGTTTTTTATATAATACAATTGTGTGTGAAATGTGTTATTAATGGTTATTGCTTCCTTCTCATTGCTCTGGGGCTGTTATCGGTGAGGGGAGGAGCACAGTACACTTTCACTAATGTAACTTTCCATGGTGTATATTGTACATCTTTTATACTATTGTATATACAAGGTGTGACAAAAAAGAAATGAGACTGACCCATAAATGTTTTATTACAAAATCTACATGAAAATTTGCAACAGAGTGGACTCCCCTGAGGGAGTGGAGAACATGAGGAAAGATCTACAAAAGTTGGAAGAATGGTCTAATGCTTGGCAGTTAAGATGTAATGCAAAGAAGTGCAGTGTCATGCACTTGGGAAGCAGAAATCCAAGGGAAAAATATGCGATAGGTGAGAAGTTGGTGTGAACGGACCAGGATAAGGACCTTGGTGTGATTATTTCTGAGGATTTCATGGTGGTGAAACACTGCAACAAGGCAGTAGCAAAAGCCAGGAGGATGTTGGGTTACATACAAAGAGGAATTACCAGCAGAAAGGAAGAGGTACTAATACCACTGTAAAAGTCACTGGTGAGGCCTCACTTGGAATATTGTGTTCAGTTTTGGAGACTGTGTCTTGGAAAGGATATAAAAGACTGGAAACGGAAGGTGACCAAAATGATTTAGAGCCTGTGTCAGAAGACTTATGAGAAGAGACTTGAAGACCTAAATATGTACACTCTGGAGGAGAGGAGGGACAGAGGAGATATGATTCAGACCTTTAAATACTTAAAGAGTATTAATGAGCAAACAAACCTCTTCCAAAGATGGGGAAACTGTAAAACTAGAGGGTATAACATGAAGCCGTAAGGGGGTAAATGGAAAGGCAAAGCTAGGAAAAACGTTTTCACTGAAAGGATGGTTGATGCTTGGAATGCCCTCCCAATGGAAGTGGTGGGGGTGAATATAGTGAAAGAATTCAGAATGGCATGGGACAGACACAGTGGATCCCTTTATAGCAACAGGATGAAATCTAAATACAGAGAAATTATGCATTGACCCCTTCAAAGTAATCCCCCCCCAGAGTTAATGCAATTCTGCATTCGCTTCTGCCACATATGGAAGCACTCGGTAAAGTCCTCCTCCTTGAGGTCCCTCAGCTCCCTCCTCACAGTGGTCTTGATCTCTTCTACAGAGGCAAAATGAGTTCCTTTGAGCGTAGTCTTTAGCCTGGGGAAGAGCCAGAAGTCGCAGAGTGTGAAATCTGTGATTGACGTAATTCAGAGCTACGGCGTTGCCTGACACTTTACATTGATGATTCCCAACTGATGAGGGTCAAGCTTCAGTGACTGCCAGATTGAACTTTGGTTTGGAGGGAGTCGCTGCTTGGCTTCATTCTTTTATTGGGAAATTTTAATCTGCTTATGGATGGTGAAGATGATAGACAGGTTCAGTGCCTTGCAAAAGTATTCACCCTCTTAGGTTTTTGTCCTGTTTTGTCACATTACATACAACCTGGGATGAAAATGGAGGTTCTTTTGGATGTTAGGTAATGGACCTAACAATGTAGTCCAAATTGGTGAACTGGAATGACAATAAAATATCTTGTATATACAAAAAACAAGTAAAAACTGAAAAGTTGTGAGTGCATATGTATTCATCCCTTTTGCTATGAAACCTCTAAATAATATCTGGTCCAACCAATTAACCTCAGAAGACATTATTAGTTGATTAGGGTCCACCTGTGTGCAATCAGTGTCACATGATGCCTGTTCTGAAAGGCTCCTGACTCTGCAACACCACCAAGGAAGCAACATGAAGACCAAGGAGCATTCCAAACAGGTTAGAGACAAAGTTGTGGAGGGAGAAGTATAGATCGGGGTTGGGTTATAAAAAAAAATCCCAAATTTTGAATATCCCATGGAGCACCATTAAATCAATTATAATAAAATAGAAAGAATATGGCACCACTGACAAGAGAAGGCCACCCACCAAAATTCACAGACCGGGCAAGGAGGGCATTAATCAGAGATGCCACAAAGACACCAAGGATAACATTGAAGGAGCTACAAAGATCATAGTAACATCATAACATAGTAAATAACGGCAGATAAAGACCAGTATGGTCCATATAGTCTGCCCAGCAGTATGGCAGGAGTAGGTGCACTCCTTCCCATGTCTTTTAGGGAGTAGGTGCACCCCTACCCAATCTTTGTTTAGTGGTGCACCCACCAGGAGCAGGTGCACCCCTCCCCATTTCTTCACCCCTCCCCATATCTTTGTTTCTTTGTTTGTTTAGTGGTGAGCCCACCGCTCCTCCCCCCATCGCTCCATGTAGGACATCCCTGTTTGTTAAGAAATTAGATGGTTCAGTTTATTTTGATTTAATCTTGTTGCTGTAAAGTGATCCGCTGTGTCTGTCCCAGGCCACTTTGAATTCTGCCACTGTGTTTGCCCCCACCACCTCCATCAGGAGGGCATTCCAAGCATCCACCACCCTTTCTTAATAATGGTTTATGGACCTTTCCTCCAGGAACTTGTCCAAACCTTTTTTAAACCCAGCTACACTAACAGCCTTTACTACATCCTCCGGTAACAAATTCCAGTTTGATTACATGTTGAGTGAAAAAAATATTTTCTTTTATTAGTCTTAAATAGTTTACCCTGTAGCTTCATTGCATGTCCCCTAGTCTTCCACAGCGGAGATGGGAGTATCTGTCCATAGGACCACTTTAAGCCATACACTCCACAGAGTGTGGCTTTATGGAAGAGTGGCCAGAAAAAAGCCATTGCTTAAAGAAAGAAAGAAATAAGAAAACATGTTTGGAGTTTGCACAACAGCATGTGGCGGATCCTCCAAACACATGGAAAAAGGTTCTCTGGTCAGATGAGACGAAAACTGAACTTTTTGGCCATCATGGGAAACACCATGTGTGACACAAACCTAACACTTCCCATCACTCCAAGAATACCATTCCCACCATGAAACATTGTGGTGTGGGAGGTTTTTCATCAGCAGGGACATGAAAAAGTGGTCAGGACTGAAGGAACAATGGATGGCACTAAATACAGGGCAATTCTTGAGGAAAACCTGTTTCAGTCTGCCAGAGATTTGAGACTGGGACGAAGGTTCACCTTCCAGCAGTATAATGACCCTAAACATACTGCTAAAGCTGGTTTAGAGGGAAACATTTAAACGTCTTGGAATGGCCTAGTCAAAGCCCAGGCCTCAATCCAATTGAGAATCTGCAGCGCTACTTGAAGATTGCTGAACACCAATACAACCCATCTAACTTGAAGGAGTTGGAGCAGTTTTGCCTTAAGGAATGGGTGAAAATCCCAGTGGCTAGATATGCTAGGCTAATAGCGACATACCCTAAGAGACTTGCAGCTGTAATTGCAGCAAAAGGTGGCACTACAATGTATTGACTTTGGGGGGTGAATACATATGCACACTTTTACTTTCAATTTTTTTTTACTTAATTATTGTTTTGTCACAATAAAATATAATTTGCATCTTCAAAGTCGTAAGCATGTTGTGTATGTCACATGGTGTTGTTGTTGTTAAGTGCCATCGGGTTGGTGTCGACTCATGGTGAACCTCTGGATAGTTGTCCTAAATTTATTTATTTATTTAACTGCATTTATATCCTGCTTTTCACCGGGTCAAAGCGGTTTAACATAAAGGGGGGGGGGGGGACAATAATCAAGTTGACAGATGGAGGGGCCGTCACCAGGGAGAATAAAATAGTTGATCTTCACAGAAAGTAACAGTACTAGAACAGTTGATGTTTTGCGGAAGTCTCTTAGATGGTTGCTGGGGGGTAGGTCAGAGGGTTTGGGTGAACAGTTATTGAGAGATGTCTGTTTCAGGAGCAAAATATTCATGAACCAGGATGGCTTTTAGTTGTTTCCGGAATGTGGAGATGTCTTTGTTGCTTCAGATCTGGCTCGGAAGGGAGTTCCAGAGGGAGGGTGTGTATAGTTTGAATGCTCTGTTGCAGGTTTGCTGATTGAATTTAGTTTGTTCATGGGGGATAGTGAGAGTGTTGTTGGTGGTCTGACGGGTTGGTCTGTTGAGAGTAGGGTGAGGTAGTAGAGTCCGGAGTTGTGTGGTCTGGGTTTGATGGAGGGCTTTGTGGATAAGTAGGAGGGATTTGTATTTGATCCTTGCTTCGAGGGGCAGGATTTATGTATTTTATTTATTTAGACAGATTTGTATGCCACCTTATCCTTCAATCAAGGTGGTCAGGTCATGTCACATCACAATAGGAGGGTTACAATTAACATTAGGGCACGTGTAAACATTTAGACAGTACAGTTACATAACAGCATTTAGACAGTACAAATAAAGGTAACATTTAACATGTGGGTATTTGATAACGTGTTATGATAGACGTGTGGGTGGATAGGATGGTGCGTACTTAGTTGGCGGTGTAAGTGGTATTTCAGTTTGGGTGTGGGATGTTGCCTCGATGCTCATATGTTTCTATAAATAGAAATGTTTTGAGGTCTTTGTGGAAGTCTGTGAGGTCATCTAATGCTCTCAGGCTCGTTGGGAGGGAGTTCCATAGTGTGGATGCCAATAGTGATAGTGCTCTCTTTGAAGTTGTTTGTTTGGTTTTGTGATAGCCTGCAGGTGTACAAATCATGTTGTTGTTATTGGTTCTTCTTGGTCTATTGCTGATATCCCTTGTTATGACGTTTTGGAGTGCATCTGCTGAGAGATGGTGAATGACTTTGAAGATGATCATGATTGTTTTGTATTTAGCTCTTGTCACCATTGGGAGCCAGTGCAGTTGCTATAGGATGGGAGTGATGTGCTCGGTCCTTGGTGTGTCTGTAATGATGCGTGCTGTGATGTTTTGTGCCATCTGTAGTGGGTGGAATGTCTGCTGAGGTAGGCCTTGATATAGTGAGATTCCATAATCAAGCAGTGGCATAATGAGTGCTTGGCACAGTGTGCGGAAGTGGTCCTGATGGAGCATTGGTTTGATTTGCCCGATTGTTTTCAATCGTTCATAGGCCTTGTTTGCGGTTTTGGTGATGTGGGATTTCAGGTTTAGAGCTCTGTCTAGTGTGATGCCCAGATATTTAACTTCTTCTTTGACTATTATGTGTTGTCTAGGATGCTGATGGTTTGTGGAGGTATGAAGGTGGGGTTCCTGGTGATGAACATTGCCTCAGTTTTATTGTAGTTGACCATTAAATTGTTGGCTATGAGCCAGTCATTCATGTCTTCATGCCAGTTTTGGTGGATCGAGTTCTCTTAGAGTTGCGTTTTGGAGCGCTTGACACAGGGGTCTCACCCCCTGAAACGTGCACGTCGCGTGTGCTCACAAGATAAGTACTGTATGCTTTTATTAGCTGAGAAGCATTGACTATTTTAAAGCTAAGTTGCTTGAACCTACGTGGTTGAATAAAAGGGAGATGTATCACGTTTGGGGTTAGGTTTGAAGTGCCTTCTCCTTGTGATTTATGTCCAACAAAAATAAATAAAAATTGCTTTGGGGATTTCAACGGTATCTTTGTTTAGTGACATCTATTTTGATCACCGTTTGGGGGTAACATTTTGGATTCATGTCTTCAAGGCATTTTGTTATTGTTGTGGTGTCTAGTGCTAGTATTTATTTATTTATTTAGCTGTATTTATATCCTGCTTTTCACTGGGTCAAAGCGGTCAATTGGAGGATACATTTAACATGAGGGGATATGACACACATACGCTAATACTTACAGGGAACATGGGCAATGGAGGGTTAAGTGGCTTGCCCAAGACCACAAGGAATACCTATAGGACTAGAAATCCCAGTCCCTCCAGCCTGAGATTGCTCTCCCTAGGTGGGACTTGAACCCCTGGCCCTCTGGCCTGAAGTATCTTGACCTAACCACTAGACCACTCCTCCCTAATAGGTTGATTGGAGCGTACACCATAATATCATCAGCATAGATGTGATAGTGAAGTTTGTGGTGCTTGATGATATTGCATATGGGCTGTATGTAGATGTTAAAGAGCCTTGATGATAGGGCTGAGCCTTGAGGTATTCCCTGCATGACAGGGAATTGTAGTGATTTCTTTTGGTCGCATATGACTTGTTGCGTTCGTCCTTCCAAGTATGATGTAAACCACTTCAGGGTATTCTTGCATAGTCCTATCTGTTGTAAGCGTTGCAATAGCTTGGTGTGGGACACAGGGTCGAAGGCCACCGAGATGTCCATGAACACCAGCAGGAAGCCGTTTTTTATGTTGTCCATGCCTCTTAGGAGGTTGTCAAAGAGGGAGGTTAGTAGTGTTTCCACTCTGTGTTGGGGCTTAAATCCATGCTGATGTATGTCCAGTGGGGATATATATCAATATGGTCCTGAAGTTGCCTTTGCACTGCCTTTTCCATGATTTTCGTGAGGAATGGTAGGCTGGAGATGGATGGTATGATTTTGATTCGGAGGGGCTCAGGTTGCTACTTTTAAGTATTGGTCGTATCATTGCGTGCTTTAGAGGTTACGGCATGTGAAGTTCCCTCAGAACTGGGGTGAGGTGATCATGTTTTTTTGCCTTCTGGATGATTCTTGCAGTGGTGTTTAAGGCAGTTCGTAGGGGGCTGGTATGGGTGGCGGTTAGTCTGTGATAAATTGCATTGCAGTAGTCCAGGTGGGGGAGCGTCATGGCCTGCATGACTGTTCTGAAGTCCTGTGGGTCGATGAGTGGTCTGAGCCATTGTACAGTCTTTGCTTTGTGGAATATTGTTCTGGCCATCTTTTTGATCTGTTGTTTAAATGTAAGTGCTTGATCAATTATGATTCCCAAGTATCTTATTGTGTTCGATCTTCAGTCAGGCGGCTCATTGTGGGGCAGCAGCAGAATGGGACAGTGTTGATGGCAGAGGATCACATTTCTGTGACAACGGCAACAACACTAGACTTAAACTGCGCAGAGGAAAGGCTGGCAATCTACTTCTGTATTTTGCCATGAAAACCCAATGGATATTCACATGGTGCTAACCCCCACAATTCCATTTTAATTCTAGATTGTAATGTGACAAAACAGGATGAATACTTTTGCAATGCACTGTAGGCCATTTTCTAAAGATGACGGGGGAATTAGAATTGAACATAATCAATTCTGGAAATGTTCACTAATCAGGACATTTATTAGAAATAAAAGAAAGTTTTGTTCAGTAAAATGTTGCCTTCAAACATGCTGCCATTACTCTGCTCCTCAAAAAACTTTCAGTGAACCCTATCTGTTCTCTCCCTCCTCCTTGCTCATCCAGATTACTTGAACATGCAGTTCACTGCCACTGTCTTGATTTCTTTTCTCTGAAGCCATTCTGGATCCACTGCAATCTGTTTTTCATTGTCTATTTTCTAAAGAGACAGTCCTTGCCAAGGTCGCCAGTGATTTATTGCTGGCCAAATCCAAGGACCTTTACTTAATTGCCTTCTTGACCTATCCGTTGCTTTTTGACACCATTGAAAACAACTTTCTCTTCGATACCTTGTTTTCACTTGGATTTCGGGGCCCAGCTATATCTTATTTTTCTTTTCATCTTTCCCATTGCAGTTTTAAGGAGAGCTTTGATAAGGACGCTTCAGAAAGAGCCACGCCTCCGTACATACCAGCCCTATTTTCCATTACTTAACATACATCCATTGATTCTTTCTCTTACATATATGCCGGTTGCCATTCCATAAGCGTGTACAGAAGTGCCTATCGCGCCTACCTCTGGGAGGGGCTTCCAATGGGGCAAGGCGTGAGCTACACATAGGCATGGTCTAGAAGGACACACCTACAATATTTATTTCTTTACTTAGCAAATTTTCTATATCGCTTTATCTGCCATCAAAATGGTGTACATGGAACATAATCCGGCAAATTTACATGTATCAATTAACTGAACAGTGCTAACATATAACATAATTAAATGAGAAGGATTAACATATGTTGGAAGAACATTGGGGAGAACTATTTAAAGTGGCAATAGGATAGCCAAGGATTATGGAATACTATATTGCTTATAGAGTACTATAGAATACATGACATGCTTATCTAGCCACCGTCAGCAGTGCAACAGTAAACAAATGTACCTTTATATTTATCTACTATTTATCTTTGAGGGAGAGAAAATTACAGGGGGACTGAGGCGGTATTTCTCCATGATCCCTAATGTTGAGATTTGGCCGGAACAAGCACTTTTGAACTGCCTATTCATGCCGGGGTGGGTTTAGATAGAGACGTGTCTGCTGACAGGTTTAAACGTACAGCCCTGTTGTGAAATCAGGGCTTCACGTGCATCTTCCTTGTGCCGTCTCAGACATACCACCACCCACCCCTGTGCAACTTGGACATGAATGGGGCAGAGACATGGGAATTTGGGGCTTCCTAAAATGTCTGTTTGGATGTAGCAGTGATTTGCTCACGTGAGCGGGCGTTTTCACACGTACACATCATGAACAGAGCTTCTGAAATGACCTCCTTTGCTAACTACTCCCAAAAATGGATAGAGTTAAAAATGTATGGACTGTTGATTAAAATGGGCCAGAAAAAGATGTTTATCTTACAAGCAGTCCCTCATTTATTTCTTTATTTGTTTCTGTGACTTATGTATTGCTAAGAGCGGGTTCATCCTAGCGGTTTACAAATGAGGATAAAACCCCTCAGAAACAAACACATGTCTTCAGCTACTGTGTTGTCCGTCTTGACGCTTTTAAGCTTTGATGAGCAGGGACCGTCTTTTATATGTGTCTGTGCAGTGCTGCATATGCCTTGTAGCGCTATACAAATGTTCAGTAGTAATAGTAGTAGTAGGAGGGAAGTGAATACCAGAAAATTGTTGAGTGTACCAGTCTTGTATGCCCTAAATAATTAAAGGGTGAGAACATTTAATTAAAAAGAGGGAGTAATTCTGTCCTGAAACAGTAAACAAGCTTTTGCAAACACGAGGTCCCAGAGAAATTATAACTGATACATGTTGCTTTGCCCTCGGAATTGTTGGAAGGCTCCCCTGATCATATGAGCAATCATCTCTGTCTCTTCCACCAATGATGAGTTCAGGCTGCTGATTCCACCCTCATTGAGGTGGTGAGACTGCTGCATTATATAAACAGCACAGGGTCTATCCCCCGAAGAGAGCCCTTATAGACCCGAGAGAGAGAGGAACCTCACAAGCTGGACCATGCACAGAACCGGAGTCCTTCTGCTTATCTTTTTGGTGCTTTACACCTTGCCAGGTACAGTCATTGCAACAGGGGATAAATTCTCTGACGGCCTCTACATCTTTAGGATGTTTGTGCATTTTAAGATCTTCCATTTGGAAAAGGCTTCTGAGAGGAAGGTGTCTCTTCCCCTTCCACTCTTCCTCTTTCCACACTGACAGGAGTTTAGATTAGGTGGGTGGTTAGATGGAAATGGACTCATCTGTCACCTCCACCAAACTCCTAAAGATAGTGTAGATAACACTGACATGTGTACCTGTGAATAGCAGGGACTACATCAGGTCAGATACTTGGACACATAAAAAAAGACAATGGGGGATGGAGCAACCTCTAGAAGACCGTTAGGTTGGAAAGCAGTGGAGAAGTAGCCTACTGGTTAGAGCAGTGGTCTGGGTATCAGAAAGACCTGGATACTGCTTATGATCTTGGGCAAGTCACATCAAGCTTGGGTGTTTTTTAAAAATACTATCTTGGAAGCCCAGACCAGCTGTATTCCATACTTTAAGAAAAGTGGAAAAAAGTCCAAAAAAACTGCCAGCATACTTTAAAGGTGAGGTCAGAGAGGCTATTGTTGCAAAAAAAGCATCTTTCAGGAAATGGAAAAAAGAGCCAAATGACGAAAACTGGAAACAGCACAAGCAATAGCAAGTTAGATGCAAGGTATTGATAGGGCAGGCAAAGAGAATTTGAGAAGAAGCTTGCTATGGAAGCAAAAATGTGTAATAAAGACTTTTCAAGTACATTTGTAGCAAAAAACCTGTGAGAGAGTCAATTGGACAATTAGATGATAGAGGGGTAAAAGGGGCACTAAGAGGGACAAGGCCATAGTGGAGAGACTGAATGAATTGTTTGCTTTGGTCTTTACTGAGGAAGATGTAGGGATGTTACCCATGACTGAAGTGGTATTTAAAGGTGATACTGCGGAAAAATTGAAAGAAATATTGATACACTGGGAAGATGTATTACAATTATTTGATAAACAGAAGAGTAGCAAATCACTTGGACTGGATAGTATACATCCCAGGGTTTTGAAAGAACTGAAATATGAGAGTGCAGACCTGCTATTAGTAATCTGTGAACTATCATTAAAATCATCTGTAATACCTGAAGATTGGAGGATGGCCAATGTAACACCAATTTTTATTAAGGGTTCCAGGGGTGATTCTGGAAACCACAGACCGGTAAGCCTGATGTCAGTACCGGGAAAATGGTAGAAACCATCATAGAGAACAAAATTACTGAACATGTAGATAGTCATAAATAGTCATAAATGACCTGGAAAGTGGAATAACGAGTGAGGTTATCAAATTTGCAGATGACACAAAACTATTTAAAGTTGTTAAAACCCAGGAGGATTGTGGAAAATTGCAAGAGGATCTTGATAAATTGGAAGACTGGGCATCAAAATGGCAGATGAAATTTAATGTGGAGAAGTGCAAGGTTATGCACCTAGGGAAGAACAACCCAAACTATGGTTACACGATGCAAGGTTCCACATTAGGAACCACCACCCAGGAAAAAGATTTAGGCGTCATTGTGGATACCATGTTAAAACCCTCGGCCCAGTGTGCAGCGGCGGCCAAGGGAGCAAATAGAATGCTAGGTATGATAAGGAAAGGAATGGAAAATA
This sequence comes from Ichthyophis bannanicus, assembly GCA_033557465.1. Taxonomy (NCBI): domain Eukaryota; kingdom Metazoa; phylum Chordata; class Amphibia; order Gymnophiona; family Ichthyophiidae; genus Ichthyophis; species Ichthyophis bannanicus. The sequence goes on from CM066031.1 coordinate 84,127,047, forward strand.
AAACAAAAGATATTATAATGCCTCTATATCGTTCCATGGTGAGACCACACCTTGAATATTGTGTGCAATTCTGGTCGCCGTATCTTAAAAAGGATATAGCGATTTTAGAAAAGGTTCAGAGAAGAGCCACCAAAATGGTAAAGGGGATGGAAGGCTACTCCTATGAAGAAAGGCTAAAAAGGTTGGGGCTCTTTAACCTGGAAAAGAAACGGCTGAGGGGAGATATGATAGAAGTCTATAAATTAATGAACGGAGTGGAACGGGTAAACATAGATCGATTGTTTACCTTATCAGACTATAGAAAGACTAGGGGACATGCAATGAAGCTACAGGGTAAACTATTTAAGACTAATAAAAGAAAATATTTTTTCACTCAACGTGTAATCAAACTCTGGAATTTGTTACCGGAGGATGTAGTAAAGGCTGTTAGTGTAGCTGGGTTTAAAAAAGGTTTGGACAAGTTCCTGGAGGAAAGGTCCATAAACCATTATTAAGAAGGGACCCAGGATATCAATGCTTGAACCAATACAAGCATTGTGGAACCTGTGTCCCTTGGGGAAACTGCTAGGTACGTATGACCTAGATTGGCCACTGTTGGAAACAGAATACTGGGCTTGATGGACCTTGGTCTGACCCAGTATGGCATATCTTATATTCTTATGTTCATGGCTTAATGGGAGACAGCCAAGATGGCTTAAGATGAGGAAGATCTTGTCTTACTAATCTGTTATGTTTTATGAAAGATGTGAATAAACAGGTAGACAAAGGTGAGTCGGTTGATATAGTGTATCTTGACTTTCAGAAAGCCTTTGACAAGGTCCCTCATCGGAGACTTTTGGCAAAACTAAAAAGTCATGGGATAGAAGGCAGTGAACTATTGTGGATCAGGAACTGGTTAAAAGATGGAAAGCAGAGGGCAGGGCTAAATGGCCAATTTTCCCAAGGGAGAAACTATGATTAAACGATGCAAGATTCCACATTAGGAACTACCACCCAGGAAAAAGATTTAGGAGTCATTGTGGATAACATGTTAAAACCCTCCGGCCAGTGTGCAGCGGCGGCCAAGAGAGCAAATAGAATCCTAGGTATCATAAGGAAAGGAATGGAGAATAAAACAAAGAATATTATAATGCCTCTGTATTGTTCCATGGTGCGACCACACCTTGAATATTGTGTGCAATTCTGGTTGCCGTATCTTAAAAGGTATATAGCATCATTAGAAAAGGTTCAGAGAAGAGCCACCAAAATGGTAAAGGGGAAGGAAGGATACCCCTATAAAAAGAGGCTATAAAGGTTAGGGCTCTTTAACCTGGAAAAGGGATGGCTAAGGGGAGATATGATAGAGTCTATAAATTAATGAATGGATTGGAACGGATAAATGTAGATTGATTGTTTACATCATCAGAATATAGAAAGACTAGGTGACATGCAATGAAGCTACAGGGTAACCTATTTAAGACTAATAAGAACAAATATTTTTTTTCACTCAATATGTAATCAAACTCTGGAATTTGTTACAAGAGGATGATGTAAAAGCTGTTAGTATAGCCGGGTTTAAAAAAAGGTTTGGACAAGTTCCAGGAAGAAAAGTCCATAAACCATTATTAAAAGGGACCCAGGATATCAATGCTTGACCCAATACAAGTTTTGTGGAACTTGTGTCTTTTGGGGAAACTGCTGGGCACTTGTGACCTACATTGGCCACTGTTGGAAAAAGTATACTAGGTCCGATGGACCTTGGTGTGACCCAGTATGGGAATTCTTATGTTCTTATGATTACTGAGTGGGAGTATCACAATGCGCTCTGGGAGCTGTAGTCCTTCGTAGGGGGTATTACTGTGTACAGTGTACTCTGGAAGCTGTAGTTCTTCCCAGGAGGGATTACTGTGTGAGAGAGTCACAGTGCACTCTGGGAGCTGTGGTCCTTCCTAGGAGGGATTACTGTGTGGGAGTGTCACAGTGCACTCTGGGAGCTGTAGTCCTTCCTTGGAGGGATTATTGTGTGGGAGTGTCACAGTGCACTCTGGGAGCTTTAGTCCTTCCTAAGGTGTATTACTGTGTGGTAGTGTCACAGTGCACTCTGGGAGATGTAGTCCTTCCTAGGAGGGATTACTTTTTGGAAGTGTCACAGTGCAGTCTGGGAGCTGCCATCCTTCCTAGGAGTGATTACTGTGTACGAGTGTTGCAGTGCACTCTGGGAGCTGTGGTTCTTCCTAGGATGGATTACTGTGTGCGAGTGTCACAGTGCACTCTGGGAGCTGTAGTCCTTCATAGGAGGGATTAGTGTGTGGGAGTTTCACAGTGCACTCTCAGGTGCTGTAGATGTTTCTAGCTGGTATTTATTTCTGGGACTGTTACTGTTACAGTTTGGAGGATTGCAGATCCCGCCTTTATTCAGCTTCTGAGCATCTCCATGCACTTTTGGAATCAGCCCAGGGTAGGGGGGAAGGAGAGGAGAAAGCATGGTGAGCCTTTATTATTGAAGCTTGTGCTTTGTGGAAAGTGCATCAGAGCGTGATACCCTGAGGGAAAAATAAACCTCTAACATAATAAGTGAGAGCAGATAATGACCTGCATGGGCCTTCTCTGCCCAATGAGATTGCTTGCGTTGTTCACACAGCTCCGTGCAGGACACACCCCCATTTACTCCACGTCTTTGATTAATGTTGTTTACCTACTCTGTGCTGGTTCCCTTCTACAGTATTTGCTGAAGTGCAAAAGTTCTTTAAATTTCCTTTGTTTGCCTCCTCTGTGTCTCTGCCATGCCTTTTTGAATTTCTTCAGTGGTTTTGCTCCCACCACCTCCACTGGAAGAAAGCTCTGGCACCCTGTGATAGGAGATTCCCCTCTGGCCAGATGTTCTACTGGAGGTATCAGCTCATGTCAGGATAAATACTTTCTCCATAGACAAGCAGAAGTGAAGTCCTTAGGTAAGGGTGATGGGATCGTACAGAGCCCACTCGGGATGTTTCCCAGCTGCTAGTGCCAATTTGCCTTGGTTTTCATTTTTCCATGGAGCATTTACCAACGTCTCCGAAACTTGGTAATTTCCACCACACCTCTGCCCCATTAGTCACCAGTGATCTGGCTCTGTGTCCTGCTCTTTCAAAATTTTATCTATTCATTTATTGAGTTGTTTAACTGTTCTTTTATACTGCTTTGTATCGGGTCAAAGCACTGTACATTTAATGATGGCTACAAAATTGTTGTGAGATAAACTATAGTACAGTGGAATGCGTCGTATGTATAGCGAACAGCAACTGAATGGATGTGCGGATGTCTGTGCAGCGAATAGGCTTGTGGTGGGTGGGAGGGATGTAAAGGGCGAAGATTTTGGAGAGAGAGGGACAGGAAGAGTTCATGTGGCGGGTCCAAAGTGCTCCATGAATAGGATGGTGTTGAGGTTTTTGGGTGATATTTCTGCATTTTTCTGGTAGAGAGTTCCAGAGGCTTGGTGCATGTAGATTGAATGCTGTCGTGCATGTATATTGGCTGCTTTTGATATTCTCCTGTAGTAAGGTCAGTATGGGTCCAAAATTTCAATTGATGACTAGACACGAGTACAGCATCTAACTGTCGGTGCTGAACTTAACCCCGGAGATTCAATGCTGGGGAACATATGCGGCCCCAGCATTAAGAACATAAGAAATGCCATACTGGGTCAGACCAAGGTCCATCAAGCCCAATATTCTGTTTCCAACAGTGGCCAATCTATGTCACAAGTACCTGGCAGTTTCCCCAAAAGACACACAGGTTCCATCTCCTGAGGACCTCCCCACAATTATTGACCTCGCCGCTAATGCCCACAACCCTAATTCACCTATCTGGATAATGGGAGATTTTAATTTCCCTTCACTTCACCAAAGCCATGCAACTGCTTTCCTGGAAGCCATTGAAGACATGGGTTTTAAACAAATCATCGACAAACCCACACATAGAAAGGGTAATATCCTGGACATGGTGTTCGCAACGTTTACGGCCCTCGAGCAAAACCACAACCCGATGATGACTGTTATTGACGTACCCTGGTCTGACCATAAACTTATCACCTTCCAGATACCCACTAGAGATGGCCAGCAGCATAGTAACTGGAAATGTAACAGCACTGCTCGAATTCCATCAAGAAACGTCCGCGCATTTAACAGAGAGTTAATCCTCTCTCAAACCCTCTCCCTCTTTAGCAAAACCACATCCGATCCGGAAGAACTAGTCTCCGCCTGGAATCTCAACCTCAAGACTATCTCACAACGCCCACAATCCAATAACGCATCCAATAGAACAAGAAATGCGGCCCCATGGTTCTCCCAAGAGTTGAGAGCTTCTCTAACACAACTATGCAGACTTGAGAAAAAATGGCGCAAATCACTCTCCACAGAAGATTTGACAGCATACCAATTTCACCTAACAAGGCACAGAGAAGCAATCTCAATGAAAATGAAACAATACCACACCGAAACTCTGAAGAGATCCCTGAACAAACCACGGGATCTTTTCAAATTGGTTCAAGCCCTTTCAAAGGAACCATCTCCGGAACAATACATTGATATCCAACCACAAAAATTCGCTGACTACCTCCAATCAAAGATCATTCAGACTGACAAAATATCAACAGCCTCGTTCCAAGATCCTACCAGCTTAACCCCATTACTCAAGTTCTCTACTCCATCCCGAAAAAGCATTGAAGATACAATAGCTTCTCTCAACACCTCCACAGCGCAAACCGACCCTTGCCCAGCGTTTTGGATCAAGGAACTACGTAAGGAATTCAGCCCATTCATCGTAAAACTGATAAACCATTCCTTCTCTACTGGTTCCTTCCCCACAACCCTCAAACAAACCTCAATCAGGCCCTTATTGAAGAACCCCAAACTTGACCCCCAAAAGGTCGATTCCTACAGGCCAATAGCTAGTATTCCCCTACTAGCAAAAATAATTGAGAAAGAGGTCCAAAGGCAAATTCAGGATCATATAGACTCCACAGCTCCCCTGGATGATTGCCAACACGGGTTCAGAGAGTATCACGGAGTCGAGACACTTCTCACCTTCCTATTCAATAACATAATTACAGGTACCGATAATATCCGACAAGGCTTTGTTCTCATTTTCTTAGACATTGCTGCGGCCTTTGACTCGGTACATCATGAGATTCTCCTCGGGCGACTGAAAGAAAAGGGAATATGCAATACCGCGCTCGAATGATGTAAGTCCTATCTAGCTGATCGGTGGCAGTATATCAAATCCGGAGCAGAAGAGTCGAAGCATTTCCATCAAACACAAGGAGTGCCGCAAGGATCCTCACTGTCATCATTATTATTCAACATATATATGCAGCCCATCTGCAATATCATTAGATCATTTAACGTGAACTGTTTGATATATGCAGATGACATCCTCTTATATATGCCCTTCTCGACTGTTCAGATGGACCTTACACCAATTGTAGAGTGTTTCAATACCATATCAGATTGGCTACAATCACAAAACCTCCGCATCCAGCACAAAAAAACGGAGGTACTGTTCATCTCCAGAGACCCTGACTTTACCCCACCACCCCACATAAGAGTCAAGGAAGCTGAATTACAAACTAAAGAAACAATAAAATACTTGGGGGTCACCTTAGATCAACACCTGGACATGAAATGTCATATAAGCAACATTGTCAAAGCTGTGTACTTCAAAATCCGTTCACTCAGACATCTACGCTCCCTACTGGATCCGGATGATTTTCATACCATATACCAAGCACTGATTCTACCGCATTTTGACTTTGCCAATTCCATTTTACAAGGTCTCCCTCAAGCCACATTAAATCCGCTACAACTGGTCATGAATGCTGCAGCAAGGGTCCTCTATGGAGCTTCCAGAAGCGACCATGTGACACCTATTTTAAAACAGCTTCATTGGCTACCAATACGCAGAAGGATTTTCTTCAAAACACTACTCCTCTCATTCAAAGCCATCAATTGCCTATCCTCGACTGCTCTTACTGAGCTTATCCACACAGTACCCCCCAACAGATCCAGGAGGTCAACAGCACTAAATCTACTGATAACCCCGAAAACCATGACTAAATGCAATAGTACAACAGCAAATAGGGCTTTCAGTCTTTACGTTCCCAAATACTGGAACGCGCTCCCACCACACATTCGAGCTATTGCAGACCTAACCCAATTTAGGAAGGCAATCAAACTTCACCTATTCCTACAATGCTACCCTCCCAGCAATGAATCTAAGTAACCCCCTCAGAAACATTTTAAGCTCATTATAGTCTCAACCCCCATCCTGCAGATCAGACTCACACTGTCCAAATTTCCCATGGTATTACATATAGCTCATCGGTCTCTATTTTATTGTATATAGTTCACCCTGTTATAGGATTATTATTTCATGTATATAGTTTAACCCTGTTATCCAAGTTTGCACCCCTGTTCAATGTAAAACCAAACAGAATGTTGTCTTGGTCGTTTTGTTATACTGTGAACCGCGCTGATACTGAATAGTGCGGTATATAAGCAACTGTAATAAAAATATTGCTTGTATTGGGGCAACAATGACTTTCCCGGGTCCCCTTTAAAAATGGTTTATGGACCTTTCCTCCTGGAATTTGTCCAAACTTTTTTTAAACCCAGCTACACTAACAGGCTCTTGTAACAAATTCCAGAGTTTGGTTATCTGTTAAGTGAAAAAATATTTTCTCTTATTAGTTGTATAAAGGTTACACTGTAGCTTCATTGCATAACCCCTAGTCACTCTATATTCTGATGACGTAAACAATCGATCTACGTTTACCCATTCCATTCCACCCCATTCTTTAATTTATAGACCACTATCATATCTCCCCTCAGCCGTCTCTTTTCCAGGTTAAAGAGCCATAACCTTTTTAACCTCTCTTCATAGGAGTATCCGTTCATCCCCTTTACCATTTTTGTGGCTCTTCTCTATACCTTTTCTAATAACGCTATATCCTTTTTAAGATACGGTGATCAGAATTGCACACAATATTCAAGGTGCGGTCGCACCATGGAACAATACAGAGGCATTATAATATCCTTTGTTTTATTCTCCATTCCTTTCCTTATGATACCTAGCATTCTATTTGCTCTCCTGGCCCCCGCTGCACACTGGGCCAAGGGTTTTAACATGTTATCCACAATGACGCCTAAATCTTTTTCTTAGGTGGTGACTCCTAATGTGCAACCTTGCATTGTATAACCATAGTTCAGATTGCTCTTTCCTAGGTGCATTAACTTTGCACTTGTCCACATTAAATTTCATCTGCCATTTTAGCATCCAGTCTTCCTATCTATCAAAGTCTTCTTGCTATTGTTCGCAGTCCTCTTGTGTTTTAATAACTTTGAATAATTTTGTTTCAGCTGCAAATTTGATTATTTCACTCATTATTCCTGTTTACAGGTCATTTTTGAATATGTTAATAAGCAGCAGACCCACCACATATCCTTGGGGTACCCCACTCTTCACCTTTCTCCATTGAGAAAATTGGCCATTTAGCCCTACCCCCTGCTTTCTATCTTTTAACCAGTTCCCGATCCACAATAGTACACTGCCTCCTATCCCATGACTTCTTAATTTCACCAAGGGGTATGTTTACTAAACCGCAGTAAAGTTACTAGTGGTAAGTGCAGCGTTAAGGTACATGAAGCCATATAAGGTTGTGGTCAGGTAGGGGGCTTTCCAGTTTAAAGAGAGCAATGGGCTTTTTAACTTGAATTAAAGGGTGCCTTGGCCGTTTTAACAAACGGTAATGGGAGATTGCACTTTAAGGTGACAAACAGGGCACGTTAAGGCTGACAAGGAGCCCTAAGGGCTGCAAGATGCCCTAAGGGCTGTAAGGTGCTTCAAGTTAACAAGCATGAACTGTAAGGCATAAAAACAGATGTAAGCCTAACACAGGATAGAGCACCAAGGAAAGGCAATGAGCAAGTGATGAAAGGAAGGAGAGGTGGGAGCTGATGGACCTGCCATATCTGTGGGCACCCTATGTGGCAGCCGGTAAAGTGGACAAACATGTTGGAGGCAGCTGTACCGATGCACAGGGTGTTGCCAGTGTAAAGTGCTGCAATGACAGTGGGTGGCAGAGGATGGGAATACGTGACCTCCAGTGGAGGCAGAGGTGGCAGGATATTTGCGATGATAGGAGGACAGAGGAGTAGTGGTGCCATGCAGATTAGGCACAAGTGAGGCAAGCACGAAGAGCCGCAATGCAGAAAAGGGTACCAGTGCAGGACATGTGGTAGCAGCCTGCACAGGAAGACAGGACTGTACACAGCTGACAGAGGCAGATAGATGGACAGAACGATGGTTGGCAACTGAGGTGAGGGTGTTATGGGCTGGCAGCACAGATCTTCAGAGACGTGACTGTGACAGCCATGAAAATGATTTGAGTAGGGAAGGCATTAAAAAAAAAAGAGAACAAGGAGGAATTGAACCCATGCCTCCTGTCTAGAGATTCATTGCACTAGCCAGTAGGTTACACCTCCATATTGCTCTGCACAGCAATGTCTGGATACAGAAAGACTGCAGGTCACCGCACAAAATGCCTGGTGTGTGTGCCAGGATAGGGTAACACCACCAGTACCCATGATGCAATGCACATGCAGAACAGCAGTCTACAGCTGATCACCAAATGGATCATGCACCTCTCCAGTACCTCAGCTTGGTAAGTAGAACTGACAGTGTGTGATACTGGCACAGAGCAGCTACAGAGCTTGCCACTGCACAGGATCTGTGTTCACCCTGACGGAGAGGATGGGCGCCCAGCATCAGGTCTGCAGTACCTGAGTTGCTAGAGAAAGGCTCTGCTGCAGATCCCCATTGCTACCTGTGTGTGACAAGTGTTACCTGCAATAGAACATAGAATCACCCTGTGTCCATCTGTAAGCCTGATCACATCTAGCCCAGAATAGTGCATACCTAGTGTTACAATGCGACTACCATGGCAATCTATTATCAGGGCAGAGGGGTGTCTAGACTCGCATAAGGTTTATGTAGCAATGCCTAATATACTGCCCTCTGTGGGTCAAAGTGGTTTTCAGTATATGTCCCTTATCCCCAAAGGGCCCACAATCAGAGTTTTTGTAATTGAGGAAGTGGAGGGACATGTTGGCACAGCCATGAATAATGGCTGTGGGACCAGCAACCTCAGTCCCACTGGCCAAAGGCTCCTGTTGCCATGGAGGAGAGAGGTCACGTGACAGGAGAGCATCACCCTGGTGTGGCAGGAAGTGATCCTGTAACTAGGACCTGTCCTCCAGGTGATGTAAAACCCTCTCGCACCGGGGGCGTTTCTCCAGGGCCATGTGCCCATGAGGGGAGGGTCAGGACAGCTGTTATAGTCGGTGATTCAATCATTAGGAATGTAGATAGTTGGGTGGCTGGTGGACGTGAGGATCGCCTGGTAACATGCCTGCCTGGTGCGAAGGTAGCAGACCTCACGCACCGCCTAGATAGGATCGTAGATAGTGCTGGGGAGGAGTCTGCTGTCTTGGTACATGTTGGTACCAATGACATAGGAAAATGTGGTAGGGAAGTTCTGGAGGCTAAATTTAAGCTTTTAGGTAGGAAGTTGAAATCCAGAACTTCCAGGATAGCGTTCTCCGAAATGCTTCCTGTTCCACGTGCAGGACCCAAAAGACAGGCAGAGCTCCGGAGTCTCAATGCGTGGATGAGACAATGGTGCAAGGATGAGGGTTTTGGATTTGTTAGGAACTGGGGAACATTCTGGGGAAAGGGGAGGCTCTTCCAAAGGGATGGGCTTCACCTTAATCAGGATGGGACCAGACTGCTGGCATTAACCTTTAAAAAAGAGATAGAGAAGCTTTTAAACTAGAAAATAGGGGAAAGCCGACAGTCACCCAGGAGCGCATGGTTCGGACAAAGGTATCCTTGAAGGATACTACCAAAAGCAGTGAGGTTCCAAAAGGGGGTATAGTAGCCCAAATGCCCTTGAGTAAGGAGCAGACAGAGCATAAAGATTCCAAATTACACCTGCCTACCAATAGCCAGATTAGTATGAATAAAATACAGTCTCTAAAATGCTTGTATGCCAATGCTAGAAGTCTAAACAATAAGATGGGAGAGTTAGAATATATAGCACTAAATGAGAGGTTAGATATGATTGCACTCTCAGAGACATGGTGGAAGGAGGATAACCAGTGGGACACTGTGATACCTGGATACAAACTATATCATAATGATAGAGCTGATCAAATTGGTGGAGGGGTTGCGCTCTATGTTAGAGAGGGCATTGAGTCAGAAAGGATTAAAGTTTTGCAGGGAACAAAATTTGCTGTAGAATCTCTATGGATTGAAATCCCCTTTATGAAGGGGAAGGCGATGGCAGTGGGAGTATACTATCGACCGCCTGGCCAGAATGAACAAATGGATGATGAAATGCTCAAAGAAATCAAGGAAGCTAACAAAAGTTACAACAGAGTAGTAATAATGGGTGATTTCAATTACCCTGGTATCGACTGGGTCAGTGTCACGGCAGGACAAGCTAAAGAGATAAAGTTTCTAGATGGAATAAATGACTGCTTCTTGGAGCAGCTGGTTCATGAACCGACCAGAGGGGAAGCCATACTGGACCTAATCCTTAGTGGAACGCCAGATCTGGTGCAAGAAATAAGGGTGTTGGGACCACTTGGCAATAGTGATCATAGTATGATCATGTTTGATTTAATTAGTGGAGGACAGATAGTAAAGGAATCCACAGTATTACCTTTTAACTTTCAAAAGGGAGACTATGATAGAATGAGGAATATAGTTAGGAAAAAACTAAAAGGAGCGGTTCCAAAGGTTAAAGACTTACAGCAAGCTTGGGTGTTATTTAAAAATACTATCCTCGAAGCCCAGACCAGCTGTATTCCACGCATTAAGAAGAGTGGAAGAAAGTCTAAAAAACTGCCAGCATGGTTTAAAGGTGAGGTCAGAGAGGCTGTTGCTGCCAAAAAAGCAACCTTCAGGAAATGGAAAAAAGAGCCAAATGATGAAAACTGGAAACAACACAAGCACTGGCAAGTTAAATGCAAAGCATTGATAAGGCAGGCAAAGCGGGAATTTGAGAAGAAACTTGCTACGGAAGCAAAAACACAAAATAAAGACTTTTTCAAGTACATTCGTAGCAAAAGGCCTGTGAGAGAGTCAATTGGACCGTTAGATGATAGAGGGGTAAAAGGGGCAGTAAGAGGAGACAAGGCTATAGCAGAGAGACTGAATGAATTCTTTGCTTCGGTCTTTACTGAGGAAGATGTAGGGATGTTACCCATGACTGAAGTGGTATTTAAAGGTGATACTGCAGAGGAATTGAGAGAAATATCACTACACCGGGAAGAGTGTTGAAAGAACTGAAATATGAGACTGCAGACCTGCTATTGGTAATCTGTGAACTTTCATTAAAATCATCTGTAATACCTGAAGATTGGAGGGTCGCCAACGTAACACCAATTTTTAAAAAAGGTTCCAGGGGTGACCCGGGAAATTACAGACCGGTGAGCCTGACGTCAGTACCAGGGAAAATGGTAGAAACCATCATAAAGAACAAAATTACACAACATGTAGATAGTCATGGCCTAATGGGAGACAGCCAACATGGCTTTAGACAAGGAAGATCTTGTCTTACTAATCTGATATGTTTCTTTGAAGGTGTGCATAAACAGGTAGACAAAGGTGAGTCGGTTGATATAGTGTATCTGGACTTCCAGAAAGCTTTGACAAGGTCCCCCATCAGAGACTTTTGGCAAAGCTAAAAAGTCATGGGATAGGAGGCAGTGTACTATTGTGGATCGGGAACTGGTTAAAAGATAGAAAGCAGAGGGTAGGGCTAAATGGCCAATATTCCCAATGGAAAAAAGTGAATAGTGGAGTACCCCAGGGATCTGTACTGGGTCCGCTACTTTTTGACATATTCATAAATGACCTGGAAAAGGGAATAACTAGTCAGGTTATCAAATTTGCAGATGACACAAAACTGTTTAAAGTTGTTAAAACCCAAGAGGATTGTGGAAAACTGCAGGAGGATCTGGATAAATTGGAAGACTGGGCATCCAAATGGCAAATGAAATTTAATGTGGACAAATGCAAAGTTATGCACCTAGGAAAGAACAACCCACACTATAGTTACACGATGCAAGGCTCCACATTAGAAACCACCACCCAGGAAAAGGACTTAGGAGTCATCGTGGATAACATGTTAAAACCCTCCGCCCAGTGTGCAGCGGCGGCCAAGAAAGCAAATAGAATGCTAGGTATCATAAAGAAAGGGATGAAGAATAAAACAAAGGATATTATAATGCCTCTGTATCGCTCCATGGTACGACCGCACCTTGAATATTGTGTGCAATTCTGGTCGCCGTATCTTAAAAAGGACATAGCGTTATTAGAAAAAGTACAGAGAAGAGCCACCAAATTGGTGAAGGGGATGGAAGGCTACTCCTATGAAGAGAGGCTAAAAAGGTTAGGGCTCTTTAACCTGGAAAAGAGACGGCTGAGGGGAGATATGATAGAGGTCTATAAATTAATGAATGGAGTGGAACGGATAAACGTGGATCAATTGTTTACGCTATCAGAATATAGAAAGACTAGGGGACATGTAATGAAGCTACAGGGTAAACTATTTAAGACAAATAAGAAAATATTTTTTCACTCAACGTGTAATCAAACTCTGGAATCTGTTACCGGAGGATGTAGTAAGGGCTGTTAGTATAGCTGGGTTTAAAAAAGGTTTGGACAAGTTCCTGGAGGAAAGGTCCATAAACCACTATTAAAAAGGGACCCAGGATATCAATGCTTGACCCAGTACAAGCATTGTGGAACCTGTGTCTTTTGGGGATATTGTTAGGTACGTAGGACCTAGATTGGCCACTGTTGGAAACAGGATACTGGGCTTGATGGACCTCGGTCTGACCCAGTATGGCATGTCTTATGTTCTTATGTTCTTAGGCATGGTGGTTCCTGTGTGATGTTTGGGGTATCTGCTAGGTATGTATCTCCTGGATGGGACACTGTGGAACACAGACTACTGGGCATGTTTGAACTTGGTCAGATGCTGTCTTGCTGATTTCCAGTTTTTGTGTTCCTATGTGCCACCTAGGCAACAGCCTAGTCCACCGGGTGCCCCAGCTGCCCCCACTGCATGTCCCAACTGCAGCCTCCTTTGCCCCATTTGCACCAACACCACAGTGCCTTTTCATACTTGGGCACTATGCTGTTGGTTGTAAAGGGAGCACTACTTTCACTCTACTTGGGCTCCCTGTCTGTGCTGTACATTGCTGATACTGAAATGGTCTCTCTCTCCTGCAAATGTGCATTTACCAACCGGTTTTCACTGGCGGTAAAGTCCTGGCATTAATGTTCCAGTGTCCCTTAATGTTCCAGTGTCCTGGCATTAATGTTCCAGTCCCCGTCCCCCCCACTTCCTGTCCATTGACCCCTTCTCTCTGCCTTCTCTCCACCCTCTGGGACATTTACCGCTGCTGGTAACGTTACCGCGCGTTAACATTACATTGGTAACATTACCGCTTGTTAATATTACATTAGGTAACATTACCGTGTGGTAACATTACCAATGCTACATTACCACGGTTTAGTAAACATACCAAGAGTCTCTCTCATGAGGGATCTTGTCAAAGGCTGTCTGAAAATCCAGATACCCTACATTGACCGATCCACCTGTTCATTCACACTTTCATAAAAACATAACAAATTTGTAAGACAAGACGTTCCTTGGCTAAAGCCATGTTGGCTGTCTCCCATTAAACCCTGACTATCTACATGTTCAACTTTAATCTACTCAAGGTGGATTGGAGTATTCCTTCTGCAAATCTGGAAAGAAGTAAATAGATTGTGTTCACTTTTGGAGATCATTTCTCACAAAGAATATAAAAAGACTGGAAATAATTCAGAGGAAGGTGGTCAAAATGATTTGAAGCCTGCCTCAGAAGACTTCTGAGAAGAGACTTGAAGATCTAAATATGTACACTCTGGAGGAGAGGAGGGACAGGAGAGATATGATTCAGATCTTTAAATACTTAAAGAGTATTATTGGACAAACAAGCCTCTTCCAAAGATGAGGAAGCTGTAAAACTAGAGGGCATAATATGAAGCTGCAATGGGTAAACTGAAAGGCAATGTCAGGAAATACTTTTTCACTGAAAGGTTGGTGGATGCTTGGAATGCCCTCCCGATGGAAGTGGTGGGGGCAAATACAGTGACAGAATTCAAAATGGCATGGGAGAGACACGGTGGATCCATTTATAGCAACAGGATAAAATCAAAATAAACATAACTATCTCTTATATATGAACAAATAGAGGGGACCTCCACGGAGTGGTGGGTACACCTCTAAACAAAGGCATGAGGAGGGGAGACCTGCCTGGTGCAGCAGGCGCATCTACTCTTACCGCATTGCTGGGCAGACTAGATGAACCATACTGGCCCTTATCTGCCTTCATTTACTATGTTACTATCTGTTAACACTGGCAGTGATCGCTGTTAGCTGGGCACAGGTGCAAAATATGTAGATTTCAATGAACAATTAGGAGTTGTGCTTTTCTGGGGAAATATTTCCCACAACCAGTACAACTAAAAGGATTCTCGACTGTGTGGGTTCTATGATGCGTCACTAGATTTGCTTTCATGAGGAAACATTTCCCACAATCAGTACAACTAAAAGGTTTATCCCTCTTGTGGGTTCTATGATGTTGCACTATATGTGTTTTTGTGAGGAAAGATTTCCCACATTCAGTACAACTAAAGGTTTATCCCCTGAGTGGGTTTTATGATGCCTCACTAGTTCTGTTTCATAAGGAAACATTTCCCACATTCAGTACAACTAAAAGGTTTCTCGCCTATATGGGTTCTATAATCCAACAGTAGTTCTGCTTTTCTGGGCAAACATTTCCCACATTCAGTACAACTAAAGGGTTTCTCCCCCGTGTAGGTTCTATGATGCCGCAGTAGATGTGTTTTCGTGAGGAAACATTTCCCACATTCAGTACAGCTAAAAGGTTTCTCCCCTGTGTGGGTTCTATGATGCCGCACTAGATGTCCTTTTCTGAGAAAACATTTCCTAAAATAAGTACAACTAAACAGTTTCTCCCCTAAGTGGTTTCTATGATGCCACACTAGTTCTGCTTTCATGAGGAAACATTTCCCACATTCAGTACAACTAAAGGATTCTCCCCTGTGTGGGTTCTATGATGCCACACTAGTTGTGCTTTTGTGAGGAAATCTTTCCCACATTGAGTACAACTAAAAGGTTTTTCCCCATTGTGGGTTCTAAGATGCAGCACTAGTTGTGCTTTTCTGGGGAAAATTTCCCACAATCAGTACAACAAAATGGTTTCTCCCCTGAGATTGTTGAATTTTCCTAAATCTCCTATTATGTCTGCTTCAGAGATGGTTCACAAATATTTCCTGGAGGAGCTTAAACTTACTGGAGATAATTTGCCTCCCATTCTGAGAGCACAGTATTTGTCTGTGGGCCCCGGCTCTCGTAGCTCCGCTTCTGAGAATCCGTTTCAAAGACCCGGAGACCTTACTGCGTTTCAGGAGGACTCTGTGGAAGTGGTCACTGACCGGACAACCTTTCTTGTAACCCTGGCTCTAGAGCTGGATAAGTCATTAGTTCTTCGGGCTTTCTTTAGAAATTTCAATGTAACTTTCTTATGCTCAAAAGTTTATATCTTTCCTGATCTTTCACATGTAACCCAGCTGAAGAGGAAGGAATTCCTTGGTCTAAGACCTAGGGTCCTTTCTCTAGTGGGGAGTTTTGTTTTACAATTTCCTTCTCATTGTATGATTACTTACAAAGATAAAGGGGTTTTTTCTTTGAGCCCAGTCAGTTACTAGATTTTCTGGTAGCTAGGGAGGAAATTGTGGTGAATACTCTCATCCTTGCTTTAAATTTTCTTTTTTCTGTTATGATGTTAAATTTTACCTGATGCCTTTTGCCTATTATTGTGGTCTAAAAATGATGATATATTTTTCTGTATTTTTTTCTTATGCTTCTCTTTGAATATAGTGTACCATCTTATTTCTGTCATTCTTGTTTTACTTAAATGTGAAATAACTTTTTTTTTTAATTTATAAATTTTTATTATTCTCCCATGTGTGGGTTCTATGATGCAGCACTAGTTGTGCTTTTCTGGGGAAACATTTCCCACAATCAGTACAACTAAAAGATTTCCCCCCGTGTGGGTTCTGTGATGCTGCACTAGATGTGTTTTCATGAGGAAACATTTCCCACAATCAGTACAACTAAAAGGTTTCTCCCCGTGTGGGTTCTGTGATGCCGCAATAGATCTGGTTTCGCGAGGAAACATTTCCCACATTCAGTACAAACTAAAAGGTTTCTCCCCCGTGTGGGTTCTGTGATGCTGCACTAGATATCTTTTTGCGAAGAAACATTTCCCACATTCAGTACAACTAAAAGGCTTCTCCCCTGTGTGGGTTCTATTATGCAGCACTAGTTGTGCTTTACTGGTGAAACATTTCCCACATTCAGTACAACTAAATGGTTTCTCCCCTGTGTGGGTTCTGTGATGCCGTAATAGATCTTTTTTCACGAGGAAACATTTCCCACATTCAGTACAACTAAAAGGTTTCTCCCCCGTGTGGGTTCTGTGATGCTGCACTAGATATCTTTTTGCAAGGAAACATTTCCCACATTCAGTACATCTAAAAGGCTTCTCCCCTGTGTGGGTTCTATTATGCAGCCCTAGTTGTGCTTTTCTGGTGAAACATTTCCCACATTCAGTACAACTAAATGGTTTCTCCCCTGTGTGGGTTCTGTGATGCTGCACTAGATGTGCTTTCGTGAGGAAGCTTTTCTCACAATCAGTACAACTAAAATGTTTCTCCCCTGTGTGGGTTCTATTATGCAGCACTAGTTGTGCTTTTCTCGGGAAACATTTCCCACATTCAGTACAACTAAAAGGTTTCTCCCCCGTGTGGGTTCTGTGATGCTGCACTAGTTTTGCTTTCGTGAGGAAGCTTTTCTCACAATCAGTACAACTAAAATGTTTGTCCCCCGTGTGGGTTCTATTATGCAGCACTAGTTGTGCTTTTCTGGGGAAACATTTCCCACATTCAGTACAACTAAAATGCTTCTCCCCCGTGTGGGTTCTATGATGCAGCACTAGTTGTACTTTCATGAGGAAGCATTTCCCACATTCAGTACAACTAAAAGGTTTCTCCTCTGTGTGGGTTCTATGATGCAGCACTAGTTGTGTTTTTCTGGGGAAACATTTCCCACATTCAGTACAACTAAAAGGCTTCTCCTCCATGTGGGTTCTATGATGCATCATTAGATGTGTTTTCGTGAGGAAACATTTCCCACATTCAGTACAACTAAAAGGTTTTCTCCCCTGTGTGGGTTCTGTGATGCAGCACTAGATATCTTTTTCTGAGGAAACATTTCCCACATTCAGTACAAATAAAAGGTTTGTCCCCTATGTGGGTTCTATGATGCAGCACTAGTTGTGCTTTTCTGGGGAAACATTTCCCACATTGAGTACAAATAAAAGGTTTCTCCCCCGTGTGGGTTCTATGATGCTCCACCAGTAGTGCTTTTCTGGAGAAACATTTCCCACAATCAGTACAACTAAAAGGTTTCTCCCCTGTGTGGGTTCTATGATGCTGCACTAGTTGTGCTTTCGTGAGGAAGCATTTCTCACAATCAGTACAACTAAAACGTTTCTCCCCGGTGTGGGTTCTATGATGCTGCACTAGTTGTGATTTACTGGTGAAACATTTCCCACATTCAGTACAACTAAAAGGTTTCTCTCCTGTGTGGGTTCTATGATGCCTCACTAGATGTGCTTTTGTGAGGAAACATTTCCCACATTCAGTACAACTAAAAGGCTTCTCCCCTGTGTGAGTTCTATGATGCTGCAATAGATGTGTTTTTGTGGGGAAACATTTCCCACATTCAGTACAACTAAAAGATTTCTCTCCTGTGTGGGTTCTATGATGCCGCACTAGATCTCCTTTTCTGTGAAAACATTTCCCACATTCAGTACAACTAAAAGGCTTCTCCGCTGTGTGAGTTTTTTGATGCTGCACTAGTTGTGATTTTCTGGGGAAACATTTCCCACATTCAGTACAACTAAAAGGTTTCTCCCCTGTGTGGGTGCTATGATGCGTCACTAGTTCTGCTTTTCTGTAGAAACATTTCCCACATTCAGTGCAACTAAAAGGCTTCTCCCCTGTGTGTTCTGCTTTTCTGTGGAAACATTTCCCATGTTCAATACAATTAAAATGTTTCTCCCCGGTGTGGTTTTTAAGATGCTCCACAAGTTGTGATCTTCTGAGGAAAGATTTCTCACATTCAGTGCATTGAAATCTTTTCTCACTCCTGTGGATTTTCTGGTGCATTTTTATGGATTTCTTAAGAGTGAAATTTCTTCCACATTCAGGGCTTTTAAAAGATGTAGGAGGCCTCTCTGTTGGGGTAGTTCCCTTTGCTCTGTGTGTTTTCATCTGGCTTTTTATGCAATTGCTATGATTGAAACCGCTCTCACACTCAGTAGGTGTAAAACGTCTCTCTTGCGTTTCAGACTTTAGGTGGAGTGCTGGGTGCACCTTGTGTGTGAAAGAGTTTCCCCATTCTTCTCTCTTCTCCACTCTCTTCTTTTCCTGTGTTACCTCGTCACCTGCTGGACATAAAAAGAAGGCACTAATCACGTGTTGGTACCACAGAGGTATTTCTGGGTCTCCTGATCCCAAAATCCCTGCTCTGAGATTATCCCACATCTCTGACCAATCAGCTGTGAATAATGTGACAGAGGGAGAAAGTTAATCTCTTACTTGATTTCATTTCATTTCCTTTCATGATCTCTTGATGTCCCTCCTTTCATACAAAATGGCAAAGCAATTTGCATTAAGATTAAAAAATTACAAACTGGCCAGTATTCAAGGCACCTTCTATATGTAAACAAAGAAATATGATGCAGATAAAGTACATATGGCCTATCACTTCTGCCCTTCCATACCATCTTTGACACTACTCTCTCCTTCTCTGCAGCATCCAAAAGATAGCTAAAACCTGTCGCTTCGTTCTCTATAACAACATCAGAAACATTTGTCCCTTCCTTTCTACACATACTACTGAGACCCTTGTATAGCACTACAAGACATATGCAGCGCTGCACAGACACATGTAAAAGACAGTCCCTGCTCATCAGAGCTTACAATCTAGTCAAGACAGACAACACAGTAGCTGTAGACATGGGATACTGCTAGGGGAAACGGTAAGGAAACACAAGAGATGAGGAGACTCAACATACAAAAGTGGTAGTGAAGAGGTGAGTTTTGAGCCTCAATTTGAGAAGGGCCAGTGAAGGCGTCTGCAACATTGCGCTAGGATGGTGTAAGTCTTATCTGGATGGAAGATGGCAATATGTGAAGTCCGGATCAGAAGAGTCAAAACACTTCCATCAAAAGCAAGGTGTGCCTCAAGGTTGTTCGTTATCTTCCCTACTATTCAATATATACATACAGCCCATCTGCAACATCATAAGATCATTCAACGTGAACTGTTTGATATATGCAGATGACATTCTCTTATACATGCTGTTCTCTACAGCTCAAATGGACCTGGCGCCGCTGATAGACTGTTTCAATGCGGTCTCAGATTGGCTCCAATCACAGAACCTACGCATTCAACATAAAACAACTGAGGTGCTTTTCATCGCCAGAGACCCCAACTTTACTCCTCCATCCCATGTCAGTGTCAAGGAAGCTGACTTATAAACTAAAGAAACAATAAGATACCTTGGAGTTACATTGGACCAACGTCTGGATATGAAACACCACATAAGCAACATAGTCAAAGCTGTATACTTCAAAATCCGCAAGCTCAGGCATCTGCGCTCCCTGTTGGACCCAGACGATTTCCGGACCATATACCAAGCACTAATCCTGCCACACTTCGACTTTGCAAACGCCGTCTTACAAGGTCTCCCTCAATCCACACTAACCCCATTACAGCTGGCCATGAATGCCGCAGCAAGGGTCCTCTACGGAGCCTCCAGAAGTGACCACGTGACTCCCATTCTCAAACAGCTTCACTGGCTACCCATCCATGGGAGGATCATCTTTAAAACCCTACTCCTATCATTCAAGGCAATCAAAGGTATTTCATCCTCCTCACTCACAGAACTTATTCACATGGTGCCCCCCAACAGATCCAGAAGAGCAACAGCCGTAAACCAACTAATAACCCCAAAGGCATTGACAAAGTGCAACATGACAACCACAAACAGGGCGTTCAGTTTCTATGTCCCCAAATGCTGGAATGCTCTACCCTCTGACATTAGGGCCATTGCCGACCTATCTCAATTCAGGAAGGCACTCAAATACCACCTTTTCCTCCAATACTACCCAATCAGCAATTGAACCTAGGTATCCCCTCTGAAGAAATGACCCACTTAAGAAATGACCCTTACGTTCATTATGTTATTGTTACCCAATCTTGTTCCGTGTAAATATCTCATGTATATAGTATTGCCTCCTTACCCCCCCCCCCCCCCGCTTAGGCGGTTGCCTGTCGAGGGGAGGGGGCTGCAGTTTCAATGTCCCTTTAATATGGGCTCCTAGGGCAGAGGCCCCTGGGAGTTGTAGTTGCTTGAGCACTTAGTTGTAGTTGTAATAAAAAGATTCAGCCGAGGTTTGAAAGCAACACAGGAAATTTTACTTGCCTCTTTTGTTTAAAGGAACTTCCAAGGAAGCTTGGCACGGCATATGTAAACCAAAAAACAATCCCCTCCACTACTCTTCAGAATCTTCCCGATGACAATTACTTGCGTATGTCTTACCATCTATGTATGTCAATCAACAGTGAAAACAGGTCTCAGACTCACAACGGCAACGCTTGGAATGTTTCCCAAAAGCGATATGCCTGTTTGCATCAATGACCACTCAAATTCACTGCTATTTTGACCATTAATTCATT
Organism: Ichthyophis bannanicus; assembly: GCA_033557465.1. Lineage (NCBI taxonomy): Eukaryota > Metazoa > Chordata > Amphibia > Gymnophiona > Ichthyophiidae > Ichthyophis > Ichthyophis bannanicus. Next base: position 84,148,018 of record CM066031.1, read on the forward strand.
AATAATTCACTTTTTATCGCTAGATAGGATTTAGACTCAGTCCATACATCAGAATCTTCTGAAATTCATCTGCACTTCTCTATACGTGCAATTCTATGTTTAAGATTGTGCTTTGCTTATCTCAATATCGCTGGTGTTAAACCCCGACGCCACCAATTGGGTACCGCTCCTGCGTTTCGTGATTCTTCTTCAGGGGGAAATATCTCGATATTGGCACGATCTATAAAACAACCCGGAAATTCTAAGTCACACAAGCATCGCCATATCACTTGTATCTGTGGAATACCATTGATGAAAAATTAAGCACCCACCTGTCAGCTTGCGGCTAAACCATACACCTTCTTTTCTTCAAAACTTGTAAAGTGTGGTGAAAAAACGCCACGCCTGCGTGAAGATGTGCTTACTTGGGTTTAAATGGAAGGATGGCGCCATCGAAACAGCCAATCAGAGGGGAGCAGTATTACTTCCCGATGATTGGTAGATTACATAGATGTTAAACATATGGTGATCTTAAACACATGCTCGCCATTCAATGTAGGCGTTTAGGCCGGTGGCCCCCACGGTCCCTAATCGAAAGATCCATTTTTGTTCCTGGATCACCAAGGTTTGAGAACGGGATTTGCCATTTCTACCAGTGAGCACTTTTTCTATTGCAAAACAACGGAGATCGGTAAACTCATGGTGATGGCTCAGGCAATGTGCTACTATAGGTGCTTCTACTGATTTACACTTTAACTTGCTACGATGTTCATTGATTCTAATTTTCAGTTGTCTCTCCGTTTTTCCTATATAAAGCAATCCACACGGGCATTTGAGAGCATACACGACATGATTTGTGGTGCAGGTTGTCAAATGTCGCAACGAATAACATCGCCCATGATATTCAAATTGGGTAAGCTCTTCGGTGACTGCACAGACATTACAATTACCACAGGATTTGTGTCCCCCGGGCTCCGACGAATTTCGCTCACTTGGCGTCCGTAATTTCGCCGGGCTTAGAGTGTCCTTCAAATTTAAATGCCGGGTCCACACACAGCGGATCGTTTTATCCTGAAGCCCAGGTAGAGTACTCAACACGTTTTGATGTTGTTTAATGACACGTTTGATCTCCCCGCTTAGTGGCGAAAATTTAGTAATAAAATTTACATTATTGTCATCCACTGTTGAGTCCTTGTGTCTTGTTTGAAGCAATAGAGCTCTGTTATTATATAGAGCCCGTTTATAAGCTGTTTTGATAATGGACTGTGGGTACCCCCTCTCGTGAAAATTTTTTATCAGACGTTTTGCTTGTAATTTATACTCCCCTGTACTGGAGCAATTCCTCCTGTATCTGATAAATTGGGATAACGGCAAGCTATCTCGCAGTTGCTTGGGGTGATTGCTGTTATAATGGAGAATAGTGTTTCTGTCCGTGGGTTTTTTGTATATGGAAGTAAGCCAACCTTCAGAGCTTTTTTGTATTGTGACATCCAAAAAGACAATTTTTTGGGCATGGCTTGTGGAAGTGAATTGTATGTTCGGATCAACCTGATTTAACCAATCTACAAATTGACGAAACTCAGAACTAGAACCGTTCCATAATATAAACACATTGTCAATGAATCTCTTCCATAGGAGCAAATGCGATTGATATTGGGATCCTGCCAGCCATTTATTTTCAAAATTGTGCATATACAGATTAGCCACGGACGGGGCACAAGTGGCACCCATAGCTACCCCAGAGAGCTGCTGATAGATTATCCCTTCAAACTCGAAATAGTTGTGGAAGATGGTAAGTTCTGCCAAACTAGAGATGAAGTCCAAAAGGTCAGGGGACAAGCTTGTTTTTTCACGTAGAGAGGTCATTATTACCATGTGTGCTGCTGTCTGCGGAATGCTCGTGTATAGTGCAGCCACGTCCAACGTTGCCAAAAGAACATTTTCCATCGATGCCCATTGTGAATGCTCCTCCAAAATATTTAAAAAATGGGAGGTATCTCTAAGGTATGAGGGAATAGTTAACATTAAAGGTCTAAGGTAGGAATCGAGATATATTGAAAGTGGTTCCAAGACCGATCCCCTAGTAGAGACAATCGGCCGTCCCGGAGGATTACGAGCATCTTTATGGATTTTGGGCACTAAATACAATCGTGCTATGTTTGGAAAGGGTTCATTCAAAAATTTACATTCTTTTCTATTAATGATGGTAAGTTCCAAAGCGTGTTTTGTAAGACGTTTTATTTGTTGCTGCAAATCATTCGTGGGATCTTCCGCTAGAACTTTATAAACTTCAGATTGTGACAGTTGTCTACATGCTTCGTCAAATATTGATCCCTGTCCATCACTATTGTGGCCCCTCCCTTGTCTGCTCGCTTAATCACCAGATCAGTTCTGGTTCTTAAATCTTTCAAGGCTTTGCGTTCAGCTACTGTCAATTTGCAAGATTTATGGGGGCGACACTGTTCCAAATGATGCACATCTGTCAAAACCAACTCTTTGAATAACACAAGCGCCATAGGTAGAGGCTCGGGAGGTGCCCATGTCGAACGAATGGGTAATGGAATTCTATTGGAAGCATGATCGGGCCCCTCTTGCGGACCCTCCAATGAGTGCACAGCAAAATACACCTTCAGATGTAATTTTCGCATAAGATTTTCCAAATCCACCCGAAATTGAAAACTGTCAAAGAAAGCATCTGGAACAAATGTTAAGCCACGATTTAATAAATTTACATGATCCATAGACAACGGGGTTTTAGAAATATTGATAACTAAGGACTCCGGTGGAGCTCGATCAGGAACCTGCCTAATTGGGTCTCTCTCATGCCATTCGGCAACTATCAGGTTCGCCGACGACCTCCTCCTCTTCCTCTTTGCTCTCCTCTGTTGGCATCTTTCTTTTTCGTTTTTGCGTCTTCTTCCTCCCGAAAATCCTCTTTGGATAATTTACTGGAGTCAGATGAACTAAGATCCCCCGAGGAGGCATCAAAATCCACCCGTTTTTGCAATTTCCGTAGTTTCCTCCTGGGGTTCATCCACGGGTATACATACCCGGATGTGTAATCTCCATAATCCCGTTGTAATTTCCGCATTTTAAGCTGTTTAACATCCTCTTGTACTGTTTGTACTTGGGAATCATGTTCTTTCATTTTGTTTCCGAATTGTGTCGTTGTAACATCCTTCTTTAAATTTACAATCATGGTGTCTATTTCCTGTTTATTTATTTATTTATTTATTTAACAGTATTTCTAAACCGCCTTATCTTAATAATCAAGGTGGTATCACAGCAAGCAATCAGGTAAAGTGTGTGTGTTGTACATGCAGTGAGGATAAAACTTAGTTGTGTGAGGGATGTGTTGGGTGCTTGATTTGTTTGAGCTATATACAGGGTGGGCTATTTACAGTGGTGCTAGAATCATATTTATATATATTCAGTTGTTTGGGAGGATTGGAGTGCTGTTATCCATTCTCTTAGGTTATGTGATGTGACCATAGTGCTCTATGAACAGCATGGTTTTCAGTTGTTTTCTGAAGTCTTTGAGGTCTGGAGTTGCCCTTAGATCGTCCGGTAGATTGTTCCATATTGTTGGAGCAGCCATGGAGAGAGCTCTGTCTGTTGTGTCCTTGCGTGTGTGCTTGTACTCATTTGGGGTGCTGACTCGGTTGCGTGTTTGACTTCTTCTGGGACGTGCGCTGGTTTCCGGTTGTATGAGCAGGTGGAGGCTGTTGGCTGATGTGTGTTCTTTTATCTTAAATAGGTTTATGATAGTCTTGTATCTGATGCGAGCAATGATTGGGAGCCAGTGTAAGTCCTTTAGTGTAGGTGTGATGTGCTCCTGCCTTGCGGCTCCGGATATGATTCGAGCTGCAGTGTTTTGTGCCAGCTGTAGTGGTTTGAGAGCTTGTTTTGGTAGTCCGAGGTATATCGGATTGCAGAAGTCCAGTATTGGGGTTATCAGTGCTTGACAGACTGTACGGAAGTGTTCTGGAGCGAGGAGTGGTTTCAGTCTCCTGATGATTCGCATCCTGTAATATGCTTTTTGGATTGTTTTGTCTATGTGTGGTTTGAGGTTGAGTTTACTGTCCAGAGTAACCCCAAGGTATCTCACCTCCGATCTTATCGGTATCGTGGTGCTTTGTATCTTTATGTTTGGTGGGTGTGTGAAGCTTTGGTTTCGAGTGATGATTAAAGCTTCAGTCTTGTTGTAGTTTATAGCTAGATTGTTGTTTTGGCACCACTTCGCCATTTGGGTAAGGCAGTCTGCTATCTTAGAGAAGTCCGGGTTTTCGATTGATATCGGGGAGTATACCATTATATCGTCTGCGTATATTGTGTATTGGATGTTGTTCTCTTTCATAATGTTGCATATTGGTTGGATGTAGATGTTAAAAAGGAGTGCTGAGAGTGCGGATCCTTGTGGTACTCCTTGTTGGACGTTTATGGGCCGGGAGGTGTCCTGTCCCACCTTGACCTGTAGCTGTCTTTCTGTTAGGTACGAGTGGAACCATTTTAGAGTGGTACCGTGTATACCAGTGTTCTTCAGTCTCTCCAGGAGTATATTGTGATCAACTGTGTCGAACGCTGAGGAGATGTCGATGAAGATCATTATAATTCCATTCCTGATGTCGTCAATTATTCTTATGATGCTGTCGAAGAGGTAGATCAGGAGAGTTTCGACTCCATGGTTGGGACGAAATCCGTGTTGGTTGTCGTCGAGAGTTCCGTGTTCGTCAATGTGTTCCTGAAGTTGTAGTTGAACCGTCTTTTCGATTATTTTTGCGAGGAAGGGTATGCTGGAGATTGGTCGGTATGCTGCTGGGTCCTTTTTGTCGAGAGAAGTTTTCTTTGTGATTGGTCTTACTGAGGCAAGCTTTAATTGCTGTGGCATGAGTCCTTGAGTGAGTGAGTTGTGTACCATTTTATGAATGTTTGGTATGAGGCTTGCTTTGGTGGCTTTGACCCATGACACTGGGCAAGGGTCTGTAGGAGCAGTGCTTGTGTTGATTGTGGAGATGATGTCTGATATCTGCTCTTTTGAGGGTGAGTGGAATGTGCCCCAGGTTTTGGAGTGGACGTTCGTTCTGTTGGTTCTACTGGGTGTTGAGCGCTCTGTGGAGTGAAATTTGTCTTTGATGTGGTCGGCGAATATCTGTGGATCCACTTGTATTTCTCTTTCTGCTGCTTGCTCTTTTGTCAGGGTTTTTACTATTTCGAAAAGTTCTCTGGGTTTGTTGATGGAAGAATTTATCAGGTTTGTGTGGAATTCTCTCTTTGATTGGTTGATGTGTTCATTGTATTGTTTTTGCTTTGTTAGGTAAAGATGTTGGTCGGAAGTAGTTTTGTTTTTTCTCCATCTCCGTTCAATTTTCCTGAGCTCCCTCTTTTCCTGTCGTATTTTTGCTGAGTACCATGGTTTGTTTTGTCTCTTGTTGTGGTGTTGTTTCTTGGTCCTGTCAACGGATGGTTTGGCGGCGTTAGCTAGGACATTGTTCCAGTTGGAAACTTGTTCCTCCAGGTCCTCTGAGTCAATGTTCAAGTGTTGTATTGTGTCCTGGATGAATTCGTCCTTGTCAAAGGACTTGAATCGTCTTGTGTGTGTGGGAAGTTCGCTCTTTCGCTTGTCCAGTCTTCTTGTGATTGCAGATTTGTCTCGATTAAGTAATGGTCAGACCATGGTACTGGGGTGATGGTGGGTGTAGAGATTAGGTCTCTTGAAGTTAGGTAGTTTGATGCGAAGATGAGGTCTGGGGATGATCCTAGTCTGTGTGTTGGTGCATTGACTATCTGTGTGAATTGAAGTGATGACATTGCCTGAAGGAAGGCCTCTGCATCTTTTGTATTGGCGGACTTGAGGTTGAAGTCTCCGATTAGTAGTGCTGGTTTGTTGTTTGACGTTATGGCACAGGCTTCTTCGAGTATGAAGGCTAGTTCGTCGGGTGGAGCACGGGGTGCTCTGTAGGTTAGGCAGATTGCAATATTCTTGTTCTTATTTATTTATTTATTTATTTAACAGTTGCTTATATACCGCTACCTTCCACAGATCAGGTGCGGTTCACAGTGAACAAGGAATGAACAGATTTACAAGTCTGTTTTACATGGAACATTAGTTAACTAGGTACAATTTTGCTAAATACATTAAACATGAATGGATTAAATATAGTAGAATTTGTTAAATAACAATCGAACTATTTACATATTTTGAACTATTACATATATCTATTTACAAGAATTACAAGTAGTTATTGATGCTAATTGTGTTACACTGCTTTGTATCTGTGAGATTCAGTGTCTTGAACTTGAGTTCTGTTTTTGCTATTATTAGGACTCCTCCTCCACGCTTGTGGATGCGTGGGCAGTTGTATGCTGAGTAGTTGTTCGGTACTAGTTGGTTGAGTAGTACACTGTCGGTAGGGTTGAGCCATGTCTCTGTGATGCATATTATGTCTGGCTGTCGCTCTTCAATGTGGTCTACCAGAGTGTGTATCTTGTTGCAGATGGATCTGGCGTTTATGAGCTCAATTGATGTTTTCTTTGTGGAAGAGGTTGTTGCGACGTTTGCTTCCTTAGGGCCGGTGTTGGGGTTTGATTTGTGTCTGTTTTGTCTCTTTGTTTGGGAGGTTGCGAGTGTCTCTTTGTGTGTGTGTTGTGGACCGAGATATGGCAGTGCAGTTGGTGGGTACCATGGTGTGTTTGTTTGGGGGTAGTGGGGGTGTGTAGTTGGTGGGAGGAGTTGTGTGACTAGTAGGTATAGTGGGAGGAAGTATGTGGTGTGCATGTTGATAGCTTGTGATGTTCTGATAGGGCGACGCCTGTGTCCTTAGGTTTTCGTCTGTTGTTTGCTTTTTTGAGGAGAGCTGTACTTGTTGCAGGGGCTTGTCCTGGGGATGTGAAGTTGTATCTGTTGCGGTGCGGGAGCCTGTCCCGTGGAGGGAGCCTGTCCCTTGGATGTGAAGCTGTATCTGTTGCGGTGCGGGAGCCTGTCCCGTGGAGGGAGCCTGTCCCTTGGATGTGGAGCTGGATCTGATGCGGTGCGGGAGCCTGTCCCGTGGAGGGAGCCTGTCCCGTGGATGTGGAGGTGGAGCTGGATCTGTGGCGGACGCCTTGGTGCGGGAGCCTGTCCCGTGGAGGGAGCCTGTCCCGTGTGTGTGGAGCTGGATCTGTGTTGGTCGCCATGGTGCGGGGGCCTGTCCCGTGGATGTGGAGCTGGGTCTGTCACGGTGCGGGAGCCTGTCCCGTGGAGGGAGCCTGTCCCGTGGATGTGGAGCTGGATCTGTGGCGGTCGTCTTGGTGCGGGGGCCTGTCCCGTGGATGTGACGCTGGATCTGTCGCGGTGCGGGAGCCTGTCCCGTGGAGGGAGCCTGTCCCGTGGAGGTGGAGCCGGATCTGTGGTGGTCGCCCTGTTGCGGGGGTCTGTCCCGTGGATGTGGAGCTGGGTTTGTCGCGGTGCGGGAGCCTGTCCCGTGGAGGGAGCCTGTTTCGTGTGTGTGCAGCTGGATCTGTTGATGAACTCTTGGTCTGACCCACTATGGTACATCCCAAGTCCCTATGTTCTTATCTAGCTAAAGATGACATTGCTCTAACATAGCATCAGTACTGGCATATCTCTGGGTTTAAGGTATCAATCTGGACAAACATGGTAATGCCAAATATGGCCTATAAACGATGGTAGTTAACAACACTGGCATATCCCTGGGTTTACAGTATCGATCTGGACAAACATGGTAATACCTAATATGGCCTGTAAACGCTGGAAGCTAACAACAGTATCCAGAGGGAACTAGTCACTAGAGTGCCCAACACTGATCTTGGATTCTAGTCCCAAACATGAATTTCTTACCTTTAAATTAGTATTTTTATGAGAGGCAGGAGGATAATCCTAGCTGTAGAGAGTGGTGCTGCTGCAATCAGATGATTTAAACAGAACTATACATTCAATTATTGTTAGGAGTGCAGTTAATTCATATAAGTAATGAAGCAGTGTTGATAGTTTAAAAATCACTCAAATGAGTGTGACTTACGTGCCCCAGAGTTTCAGCTCTTTAGGCAGTTCGGCGTCTTCGGAGTTGGTATTCTGCGTTTCCACTGTGAGTTGGTGGATTGTCAGTTCCTTGATTGTACGCGAGCTCGACCCCGAGGGAGCTCAGCTGTACCAAGAGGGAGGTGTAGTCTCAGCGTCGTTTTTTCTGTTATGTTTCTGTGACGATCTTGGGGGTGCCTTTGCCTAAGGGCCGTGCCAAAGGGCCCTCTTGCGCAGCCCTCAGGCGCGGGCCCGCAAGGCGCGGGTGGTGCGCCTGTGGCGTTCTCCTTTTAAATGGAGAGCTGTGCCCCGATTGGGTAGAGATGCTCTGAGACACGCTGCTGGAGGGGTGGAGCCAAAAAGCAGCTTCCCCCGAAGAGCTCTTTTGTGTGCAGCAAGGTCTTTTGTAGCTGGCTTGCTCTTTTCTTGCCGCCGATCTTCTGGAGCAGGGCAGGCTCCCTTCGATGAGGCTTCGACTCGGGTAGATGGCTCAGCTCCTCCTGGAGCTAAGCAGAGCAAGAGAGGATGCTGTGCCTGTGTCTTCTCCTTTTAAATGGAGAGCTGTGCCCCGATTGGGTAGAGATGCTCTGAGACACGCTGCTGGAGGGGTGGAGCCAAAAAGCAGCTTCCCCCGAAGAGCTCTTTTGTGTGCAGCAAGGTCTTTTGTAGCTGGCTTGCTCTTTTCTTGCCGCCGATCTTCTGGAGCAGGGCAGGCTCCCTTCGATGAGGCTTCGACTCGGGTAGATGGCTCAGCTCCTCCTGGAGCTAAGCAGAGCAAGAGAGGATGCTGTGCCTGTGTCTTCTCCTTTTAAATGGAGAGCTGTGCCCCGATTGGGTAGAGATGCTCTGAGACACGCTGCTGGAGGGGTGGAGCCAAGGTGCTTGCTTCTTTGGATAATTTACTGGAGTCAGATGAACTAAGATCCCCCGAGGAGGCATCAAAATCCACCCGTTTTTGCAATTTCCGTAGTTTCCTCCTGGGGTTAAACCCAAGTAAGCACATCTTCACGCAGGCGTGGCGTTTTTTCACCACACTTTACAAGTTTTGAAGAAATGAAGGTGTATGATTTAGCCGCAAGCTGACAGGTGGGTGCTTAATCTTTCATCAATCGTATTCCACAGATACAAGTGATATGGCGATGCTTGTGTGACTTAGAATTTCTGGGTTGTTTTATAGATCGTGCCGATATCGAGATATTTCCCCCTGAAGAAGAATCACGAAACGCAGGAGAGGTACCCAATTGGTGGCGTCGGGGTTTAACACCAGCAATATTGAGATAAGCAAAGCACAATCTTAAACATAGAATTGCACGTATAGAGAAGTGCAGATGAATTTCAGAAGATTCTGATGTATGGACTGAGTCTAAATCCTATCTAGCGATAAAAAGTGAATTATTAACGAATTAATGGTCAAAATAGCAGTGAATTTGAGTGGTCATTGATGCGAACAGGCATATCGCTTTTGGGAAACATTCCAAGCGTTGCCGTTGTGAGTCTGAGACCTGTTTTCACTGTTGATTGACATACATAGATGGTAAGACATACGCAAGTAATTGTCATCGGGAAGATTCTGAAGAGTAGTGGAGGGGATTGTTTTTTGGTTTGGTAGTAACCACCCTCTGATATTTGACCTTATTTGGAGTGTTGATACACGACATATGTAAAGACTTTTCCCACAAGAAATTAATTTTGGTATAAACTTTTCCACAGATACAAATTGCCTTTGCTTGCTTCAACAAGGCAATGATTGCTTCATTCAAAATAAAGGTCTCAATTTACAGTCCTTTGCTGCTATTGCCTTTACTTTCCTCAGTCAGACAATTCTTTCATCCCTCAACAGCAAAAGTCACCTTCACAGTCCTTTACTGCAATTGGTTGTCCATTAAAGGCTTTCAGGCAGCAATACTAATATAATGAACTTTTCTTCTTTACTTTAACTTAATCAGGTTTTAATTAGTTGCTCTAGAGACCTTTAGCATTCCACCTTAAAAGTCTCCTGCATTCAAAAGACAGCAGCCACACTAAGTAAAACTTTCTTTCCTTTTCACAGCATACATTGTCACAAGGTAGACCTATCGGAGCCTGAGAAAATGGAAATCAGCAGCAGTGATCAGGGAAGAGATGACAGTATAAACAAAAAACTGTCAGATGGTTGCTATAGACAACCTAGGCACACGTGGGTAAGGGCTGAGAAGACACACCCAGATAGCAAGCAAAGGGAGCTTGCTTTGCCTGATAGGAATCAGCTGGGTAGAGGTGGAGCCCAGAAACACAGAGATATAATACGCTCCCAAATAGTTAGAGAGAGAGAGGAGGTGAACCAGCAAGTCTCACAGCAAGGGAGACAACGGTCAGCGCAGCAGAAGCTGGGAAAAGTATGGAAGTGGAATGAAAGAGAGTCTGAATTACTGGGACAGCATGCAAGCCTACACGAAGGTCTGAGTGAGTCTCAAACCCAGAGTGAAACATTTGGAAGGCAGAAGCCAGATATTGAAATGCATGTGTGAAGAGCACGAGAGACGTGGGAGAGTTGCAGTACAAGGTAACAAAGCCAGAAGTGTTGATAGTGGCTGTTTTCTACCTGAGTGGGTAAAACCCTGCAGCAATAGAAAAAGCCACCCTGAAATAAGCTTTAGAAATAATCCCTTCCCTTGTGCTAGAAAACCCAGGAGAAGAGAAACTCACTTACTTGGAGAAGCTGGTGATTCCAGTATCAACTTTAAACTCCCAGAGTTTGAGCAACCTCCGTATAGAGCAGTGCAATCCAGGGCAGCTGTGAGGAATAAGCTAGACCCGAGCACGCTCAGAGTATACCGTAATCACTCTAACAGCAGAGCCAGGGAAGTTCCTAAATGTCCTTATGCTTACCAGCAGGGGCTGAGCTCTCATAAACCTCATGTAAAACTATATGGTAGTTCCCAGGGAGGCTTTGAGAGAGAAGGACAGAGCAACTTCCTGCTTGACGAGGAAAACCTACATTATCCTTTTGAAACAGCTGACCTTGAAAACGTGAGTGTTAATGAACCAGAATCTATGGAATATGAGAATACAGAGTTAGCAACAGTTCCTGAGCCCATGGAATGCTCAGCCTCGGTAATTGACCCAGAGTTTTCTTTGAGGTGAAAAGGGTTGAAGATAACCTGAGTAAGAGTCACAAGGTGTGGGCTGGAAAACGTGTCTCACAGAAAACCATGTGAATGAGCTGTGCTGTGTCAGCAAAAAGGAAAGCCTGTGAAAAACATTGAGAATGTTTAATTCTTTTCTTTTTGCATTTAAGCTGAAGTAAGCTATTTTTGTTTAACCTTTTGATTTCTGTTATATGCCCGAAGTGGGTTGTTTGCTTTGTTTTTGCCAAGGAGAAAATACCTCACGGACGGGGAATAAAACCCTGAGTTTGGAACACAAGTGTCTTTTGTGGTTTATAGAGAAGGTACAACTACCACCCTCAGGAGAGTCCTCAGGCAGTACCAAGGCCTCACCGGTAGGACACCTGGGGGTGCGACAACATTCATGTACAACAAGGCTGGAATTTCTTCAGGCTTATAGCTCACGGGATTCTCACTCTACCCTTCTGGATAAAGCACATTCCATTTCAGAATCAGATTGATCTGATTCAATGTTACAATCTTCACCTTCCATTGACTCACATTCAGGGCAATCAGGCTCTGCAGCTTCCTTGAGCAAATTAACCAGCTGTTCCCCTCGAGACCTCTCTCTGGACTTAGGGCTGTTATCAAAGCAGGGGAGATCCTTATCTTTTAGCAAGCTCTTTAACAGTTTTAAAGAATTCAGGTTTTCTCTAACAACAGGTTTCCTTACCAGCTTTCCCCGAGGTGAGATTCTTGGACTCAGCGTTTCCGGGGAAGCCCCTGTAAACTGAGTCACACACCAGCAATCTCTCCTGGCTTAAACCTCCTGGTTTCTGGACCCACCGCAGGCTTTCTATAGCACTGGCACCGGTCCAAACTCTGGAGCTGGCTATGAGGAGACTCTTCCCTCGAGCTGTTGTCTGAGTACCTTTCTCTGGACTCCCGGCTAGAATCCTTACTTGCAGTTTCTTTTAGGATTCCTTCCACCACTGTTTCACTGCCACTTTCTTGGCCATGCTTGCTCCTGCACACATTAGCCCTTCCGTCTCTGTCTCGGTTCCTGCTTCCGTTTCTCTTCCTCCTATGATGTTCCTCCCTCCCTGTTCTCTGGGGCTTAAATGAGTGGGGCTGGCCTGTATCTTTCCAGCCCGCCCCCAGCTGTCTCAGATTGCCTCCCTCAGTTGCCATAGAGCTGGGGCGTGGCCTTAGGACAGCAGCTTTAGACAGGTTTTTTTCTTTCCTAGCTGAACTTTTAAAGTGACAGTTCCCTGCACTTTCCTTCTGCCTGGAGGAGACTGCTAGTGTTTTTCCTATTTCCATAGGCATTGGGGTAGCTTCGTCACCACACATCCCCCTGCTTAAGATATTATGGGCTGGCATACTAACCTCCGCACAGTCCGTAATACGCGAAAGGGCGTCCGCGTTGGTGTGCAATCTCCCTGCCCGATGCTCTATGTGAAAATCGAATGCCTGTAAGGCCATATACCAGCGGGTAAGACGGGGATTATGATCCTTCATCTGATTTAACCAACGTAACGGGGCATGATCAGTCACCAGTAAAAATTTACGGTCCGTCAGGTAAAAACGTAGGGCCTCCACCTCCCACCTTATGGCCAGACATTCCCTCTCCACTGTGGAGTACTTCCTCTCGGGTGGTGTTAGCTTTCTGCTTAGGAACATAACAGGATGTTCCTCTCCTTCAAACTTTTGCGATAATACAGCGCCTAAACCTGTATCCGACGCCTCGGTTTGTACAATAAAGGACCTATTGAAATCTACGCCCCGCAATATTGGCGCATCACAGAGCTCGTCCTTTAACCGTGAAAAGGTTTGCTCTGCATCTGCCGACCATTTTATTTGATTGGGTGCGTTTTTCTTTAACCTTTCTGTTAAGGCAGCACTTTTGGAAGCAAAATGGGGAATAAATCGGCGGTAATAGCCGATTAATCCAAGAAAGCTACGTAACTGCCTTTTTGTCAAGGGTCTTGGAAAACGGAGTTACTTACCTGTAACATGAGTTCTCCGTGGACAGCAGGATAGGTCAGCCACACCTGGTGATGTCATCCGACGGCGCCGTGCGGAAGTGCTCTCTAGAGCTCAGATTTCTCTGAGCATGAGTAGGAGGTCCCACCTCCCCGGCCCGCCCCCAGCCAGATCAGTGAGTGATTAGCTATGCCTTACTGGCTAGGGCGCAGGCCGGTGCATGCCATCCTCATACAGGGGAGGTGGGTGGGATCGTGTGGCTGACCTATCCTGCTGTCCACGGAGAACTCCTGTTACAGGTAAGTAACTCCGTTTTCTCCTAGGACAAGCAGGATATGTGTCAGCCACACCTGGTGCCTCCCAAGCAAGCAGATGCGCTGTGGGGTATGAGGGAGGCATGAACAAAGACAGCGTGGTAGACCTTGTGTTCGCCCTGAGGCAACAGGTATTTATTGTTGAAGGTGCAAACAGCAGAATTAGTGCAAAAGCAGAATTAGTGCAAACATGTGCAAAAACTTTAGTAACAATATATACGAAAACAGCAAGGTGCCATAGTGCAAGTGCAAACAGGGCATACCAAACACAACCAATGTGAGTAGGGCAACATTGATCCACCATGAGGCGGTGTGCAACATAGCAAATAAGTGTGCAACATAGCACATAATATCAACACGATAGCAAACTTATGCAAAAACTAGTATTTTGTATTAGTCACCAGATGGTCAACCTGTAGACTAGAACTGTAGTCTAGACCACAGGAATACAGTCAGCTGGGCCGGGGCGACCCGAACTCAGGTAGCCGTAGCCAGGACAGCCCTACCAAAGGAGCTGTCAGCCTCAGCCTGGAGGTCGAGACAGTAGTGTTTCTGGAAGGTAGACTGTACAGACCAGGTGGCGGCCTTGCAGATGTCGATAACCGGAATCTCATGCAGGTTGGCGAGCGTGGTTGCTAGGGCACGGAGCTGGTGCGCCCCCGCCCTGCTCGCTGGGAGGGACCCCGCCTTATGAAGGCAAAAAGCCACGCAGTCCGATATCCAACGGGAGAGCGTGCGCTTGGTGACGGGCCGCCCAGGCCTGTTAGGGTCAAATGACACAAAACGTTGGGTCCCCAGCCTGACAGCGGCTGTTCTGTCGATGTAGATGCGTAGGGCTCGGACACAATCCAGTGAATGCAGCCGTTGTTCCTCCGGTGAGGAATGTGGAGCCGGGAAGAACGTGGGAAGTTCAACCGATTGGTTTACGTGAAAGGCAGAGACTACCTTGGGGACAAACTTTGGATGGGTCCGCAGAGACGCTCGGTTATGGAGGAGCTTAGTGTACGGTGGATGCGCCACAAGTGCCTGCAGCTCGCTGACCCTCCTGGCCGAGGTGATGGCGATGAGGAAGAGTGTCTTCCAGGACAGGAATTTCCCATTTGCGGTGTGAAGCGGCTCGAAGGGTTCCTGCATCAACTGCTGCAGGACAACGTTGAAATCCTAAGAAGGTACCGGTTTTTGGACCGGGGTTGCAGGTTCACAAGGCCTTAAATGAACCGCGCCACGATGGGCAATGTCGTGAGGGAACCCCTGGAGGAACCACACCGCTGCTCGTGTAGAGATGCAATCGCGGCGAGGTGGACCTTGATGGATTGTGGTTTTAAGCCCTTGCTGAAAAGGGTTGAGAGGTACTGCAGGACCTTCGGTATAGGGCAAGAGACTGGGTTGAGGCCTTGGTTAGTGCACCAAATACTGAACCGCTTCCATTTCAGGCTATATGATTTCCTTGTGGAGGGTCTCCTGGCAGCTAGGATGATCTGTTGCACTTCCAAAGGTAGTCGGAGGGAGTCGAGATTCATCCTCTCAATCTCCAGGCTGTCAAGGCCAGGGTCTGCAGGTTCGGGTGCAGGGTGAAGCCGTCGTTCTGGGTGAGCAGGTCTGTTCGCATTGGTAACTGGATCGGCGGCTCCTGGGCTAGCCGAAGTAGAAGGGAGAACCACATTTGGCGTGGCCAGTAGGGGGCGATCAGTATGGCATGCGCTCTGTCCCTGACAATGCGCTGTATCGTTGCAGCAAGAAGAGGAGTTGGTGGAAAGGCGTAAACCAGCGTCCACCTTCCCCATGGCAGCGTGAAAGCATCCGAGGCCATTCTCTTTGGTGATGGGTGCTTGGAGCAGAACGCCCGGCATTTCGTGTTGATCTCTGTTGCGAAGAGGTTGACCTGGGGGCTCCCCCAACGCCAGAAGAGGCTGGCCGCTACCTCTGTGTGCAGTGTCCATTCGTGAGGTCGAAGCTGCCTGCTCAGTTTGTCTGCTAGGGCGTTCTGATCGCCTGGGAGATAAGTCACTTGTAGGACGCAGTTGTTGGCCAGGGCTATGTACCACGTCAGGAGGGCTTCTTTGCATAAGGGACGTGACCCCGTGACCCCTTGTTTGTTGATGTAGAACATAGTCACCTGGTTGTCTGTCTGTACCAGGATGGACTTTCCGGCCAGTTGGGCCTTGAAGGTCTGCAATGCATATCTGACCGCCCTTAGTTCTAGCCGGTTGATGTGTAGCGATCGTTCTGCTCTGGTCCAGGCTCCCTGAGTGCTGAGTTGCGGGAGGTGGGCTCCCCATCCTGTGGGAGACACGTCTGTGGTGAGGACGAGTTGGTAGTTGCGCGGCTGGAGATCCCTGCCCGCTGAGAGGTTGCTCCGTTTTGTCCACCAGCGGAGGTCTTCCACGACCTTGGCATTGATGGGGACGCGGGTACTGAGCGGCTGGGAGAGTTGTCTCCAGTGGGACCAGAGATGCCATTGGAGGATGCGCATATGTAGTCTCGCCAGAGGCAGAACCGAGGTCGTCGCTGCCATGTGTCCCAGTAGGCGTAGGATGGAGCGCGCTGTGATCATTTTGGACATGGACATCTGCTGGGCTAGGGACGTGATTACCTCTACCCGTTGCTCGGGTAGGAAAGCTTTCGAGGCACAGGTGTCGATTATCGCCCCGATAAATTCTATTCTCTGTGCGGGGTCGAGGCGGGACTTCTCTTTGTTGAGGAGGAAGCCCAGCCGATGTAGAAGATCTGTCGTTGACCGCACGGCCTTCTTCAGTTCGGAGGCCGAGGGTGCCGAGAGCAGCCAGTCATCCAGGTAGGGAAAGATGGCGATGCCTTGCTTGCGTAGGTGCGATGCGGCAACTGCTACAAACTTTGTGAAGATCCTGGGCGCTGGGGAGAGTCCGAAGGGGAGAACACGATACTGGTAGTGAGTTCCCAGCGCTATGAAGCGCAGGAACTTCCTGTGCGATTTGTGGACTGGAATGTGGGAGTATGCATCCTGTAGGTCCAGAGTCGCCATCCAGTCACCAGCTTTTAGAAGAGGGAGGATGGCGTTGAGGGAGTACATCCGGAACCTCTCCTTCGTGATGAAGATGTTCAGTTTGCAGAGGTCCAGAATCGGGCGGAGACCACCGGACTTCTTGGGAATAAGGAAGTACCGGGAATAGAAGCCAGTGTTGATCTCCCCGGGGGGCACTACCTCTATCACACGAGCTGAGAGGAGGTGTAGCAGAAGCTCCGACAGTGGTGCTGTTAGGTGCGGCGGGGTCTGGCTGATAGGCTGTGAGCGTTGCCACGGTGTGGAGGAGAAGCGTAGGCGGTAGCCCGATTGAATGATCTGAAGGACCCACTTGTCCGTGGTGATCGCCTGCCAAGCCTGCATGAACCAGGATAGGCGGCCCCCCACTGGCAGAGATGCTGGGGTTCCAGGAAGGGGCCCCGGCTGAGGCGAGTTGTCAGAAGGAGGTGGTGTTTTTTCCCGACTGCTGGGGGTTTTGCCTTTTCTGTTTGTTGCGCTCCCTCGGTTGTTGCCTATGAAAAGAGGAGGAGGCGGGGTAGTAGGGTTGTTTGTATTTAGGTGCTTGCCATCTCCGGTTAGAGTTGTAAAATTTCTTGGAGGAAGAAAATGGTTTGCGATAATAACTCCCTTTTTGTGATGAGGGGTGGCGTTCGAGTCCGTCCGCAGCCAGTGTTTGTAAGGTGGTACAATCCTCTTTAAGGCCATTCACAGTGTCCGCCACCTTGTCGCCAAAGAGCGATACGCCCGAGCAGGGCGCGTCCGCGATTTTATCATGGGTGTCTTCCCTGAGGCCGGACGCTCGCAGTCATGCCCAGCGGCGGGTTGAAATGGCCGTGCCAGCCGTCCTGATGGCGGTGTCGAAGGCGTCAAAGGCCGTGCTCATCAGGTGTTTGCTGCATTCGGCTAGGTCCTGTAATGTAGCCGAGGCTGTCAGTTGCGCGTCCTTGGGTAATGCTGCGAGATGACTCTTGAGTTCGGCTAGGAGAGCATCCTGGAATAGGATGTGTTGGAATTGATGTGCTGCCACTTTGGCGCTGAGCATCGCTCCTTGGTAGGTCTTCCTGCCCACTTCGTCGAGGAGCTTTGGGTCCCGGCCTGGTGGGTGATTAGCCTGTGTGCACGAGGATTTCACTTTCTTTAGTGCAGATGACACCACAATCGACTGGTGCGGGAGTTGGGGTTTACTGAATCCCGGAGCCAGGTGGAGGAGGTATTTGTTGTCCAACTTCCTGGAGCAGGCATGGCCGGAGGCCGGTGACTGCCATAGGGTTGACAGTTTGTCCTGGAGCTTTCGGTGAAGCGGTAGGGCTAGAGCCGGTCTGGGGTCACTGAGGTACTTCATGACCTCTGGATCCTTTTCGCCCGCGGCGTCCTCCGTTAGAAGGCCGAGCTTGCTCATCACCTTCCTCAGGAATTTGGGATAGGTGAGGTCCTCCGGTGGCAACGGACACTGAGTTTCTTCTGCATCCTCTGGCATCGTCTTGGAGATGGGGGAGTCGGGAGCCTCTCCCTCCTCATCGCTCTCGCCCGAGGTCAAGACTTGTTCTGGTGAGGGGGACCTGTGAGGCGTGCAGGAGGGTGCCTGAGGAGTCCTGGGCCTCACCGGGCTAGGCAGGGCTGCTGGCAAAGCTTCTCTGGAGGCGGACCTCTCAAGGAGCTGAGCTGGCGCTGTCTGGTCCACCAGGCATGCCAGCAGCTGCAGGATTGCGGCCGAGGTGCTGTTCTCAGACGAGCGGCTGCTCCTGTGCCTCCGTGAAGAGAGCTGGAGCGAGAGCGGTGCCTGTTCCTCTTATGACCTTGGGAGGCGCTGCCACACGAGCTTCCCCTGCTGGAGCTGGACCGCTTGCGTTTGCCGTGCCCGCGGTCATAGGAACTGTCTCTCCCGTCCAGGTGCTTCCTTTTACTGCTGTGCTTGCCACTAGCCTCCTTCGCGCGATAGCGCCGTTTTCCTCTCCCACGCCGATGATCTGTGCTGGGGCTGCTGTAGGCTCGAGGAAGCTCGGCGTGGTGGGGGGATTCCCTGGCCCGAAGATCAGCGCGGTGAGGGGATTCCCTGCCCCGGGGGGGCAAAGCAGCATCGGCGCGGCTGAGGCAGGCTGGGTCTCGGCCAATCCGAGAAGAGGAGGCGTGTCTGGGGGCGGAGTCAGAGGCGGCACCATGGAGCACAACGTGGACGGCGCCATCTTGAAGGGAGCTGGAGGGACCGCATGGCCCAGAAGCTACCCCGGGTAATTCAGGCGGAGGAGAGCTCACCGGATTAGCAGGGATGATCGCGGTGGCGTCAGTCCGATGTCCGGGAGATGCACCAGAGTCCCGTGCAGCATGGCCGGGGATGGAGGCTCTACAGAGCACATCCCGTGCCGCTGTCCCCCGGAGGTCTTTTGAAGAGCTGGGAACTGCCGGCGAGGAGGTTGCTGAAGAGCTGGGAACTGCCGGCGAGGAGGTTGCTGCAGGCGCTGTCTCCGAGGAGGATAAGAAATCCTTCAATGAATGCCCCCTGAACTCCCTCGCTCTGGGAGACATCCGTGCACAACTGGGGCAGTCCTGGACGTTGTGGCTTGCCCCGAGGCATCGGAGGCAGGACTGGTGAGTGTCTGCAGCATTCATCTTCCTTTTGCATTTCAAGCACTTTTTAAAACCCGGTTTGGGCATTATGTTGGTAGAGAGCTAGGAATTCCGTCTTGAGGCAGAGGCGGAAGAAAAAAGACTGATCTGGCTGGGGGCGGGCCGGGGAGGTGGGACCTCCTACTCATGCTCAGAGAAATCTGAGCTCTAGAGAGCACTTCCGCACGGCGCCGTCGGATGACGTCACCAGGTGTGGCTGACATATATCCTGCTTGTCCTAGGAGAAATGCTCTAACACTCTCTACTTTTTCAAGTAAAGGTTTAACTGTGCCCTGCCCTACCAAATGTCCCAAATATTTTACCTGTTTTCCCCCAAACATACATTTGGCCGGGTTCAAGGTGATGCCCGCGCCACGTAAGGCCCTTAAAACGGCTTCAATGCGTGCCAAGTGCTCGTCCCACCAGGAGTTATGGATCACAATGTCATCTATATAGGCGGTCGCGTATTGCTGATGGGGACGCAAGATCACATCAACCAATCGCTGGCAGGTCGCAGCCGCCCCATGCAATCCAAAAGGCATGCGGCAAAACTGGAAGAGACCGATGGGGGTGCTGAATGCGGTCTTTGGGCGAGATTCCCTGGTGAGGGGAATCTGCCAATACCCCTTGGTCATGTCAAGAGTGGTTAAGTAAGAGGCCTGGCCCAATCGGTCTAGCAGTTCCTCTAGCCTTGGCATGGGATAGGCATCAAACCGGGAGATGGCAGTCACTCTGCGGAAGTCAATGCAGAACCGCATTGTTCCGTCTGGTTTGGGAACCAGCACTATGGGGCTGTTCCAGGGACTATGGGACTCCTCAATTATTCCCATTTTAAGCATGTCCTGCACTTGGGATATTACTTCCTGGCGTATGGCCTCGGGTAACCTGTAGGGCCTCTGGCGTACTATCTCCCCTTGTAGGGTAACTATCTCATGGGCTACAAGACGTGTCTCACCTGGTATAGGTGTTAAGACATCGGGGAAATTTCGTAGGAGCCCTAGTAACTCCTGCTGTTGAGGCCAGGAAAGTTCTTCCCCTAACCTGGGAGCCGGATCTCCCTTGCAATCAGTCAATTGCGGGCCCAGATCCTCTTCCTCTGTTACCTCACAGCTGGCAGCTAAACCCTTTATTTCTGATTTACCTGTGGAACCAAAACCTCCATACCCTCTGATGGTAGGAGTTAATTTCGGTACCTCTTCCAGGGACGGAAATCCAACCCGCTCACATATCATCTGAGCTATGCGGTCCCCTATATTTACTTTAAAATCCTCTCGTGCAAAATTAAATAACAGCACCTTGATCGTCCCTCGATAGTCGGGGTCGATTACCCCGGCGCCTACATCAATAAAATAAAATTTTTCCAGGCCAAACCCGAACGAGGGGCAAGGCGTCCATAGCAGCCTGGGGGTATTTCTACCTGTATCCCTGTCTCCACTAAGGCTTTTCCCTGATGGGGGATGATTGTCTCCTCCGCACTACATACATCAAAGCCGGCTGCCATTTCCGTAGTTCGCTTAGGAACCTTTGCATTGGGAGTGGTGCGGCAAAATCTCAGGACAAACGACTTTTTGGGGATGTCCTCCTTATTAGCTATCCTCCCTTGGGCCTGTCGTTGTTCAGTCCCAAACAAAGGAGGGGGCACCGGCCTAGCCTTAGTCTTCCTTGTATGTGAAGGTGTTGCCTGCTCTCCCTTACACTCATTCCCCCGGGGAACTTTCCCACCCTCCAAGTGAGGTGAATCCCCTGGTGGAGCTTCTTTCTTGTCTTCCAAGTCTCTTAATGGCGCTAGGGTGGATGTCCCTCCCGTTCTATTCTGGAGACCCTCTGCTAACCCACGCCTAAACTGGGGCCAGTCCCTTCCCAGGACTAACGCTTGTGGGAGCCTTGGTACTACAGCAACAGGTATTTTCCGCTTTAGCCCCAAACCTTTCACTGAGACAGTATAAACTGGGTAGGACGAGGCTGCCCTGTGAATGCATCTTATCCTTATACTGCTTTCTTGTGACTCGGAGACCGGACCAATCTGGGATGTTATCTCCTTCCAGAGCTTTCTCGAGATCATAGACTGGTCCTCTCCGGAGTCCAACAAAGCTTCCACTTTGACACCCTCCACTTCTACACCTAGGAGGAATCCCTCTCCCCTCTCTTCAGAATGGGAAGTCATAAGAGCTGTCCTAGCTCTGCACTCCTTTTTCATGTGTCCCTCTTCCCCACAAGAAAAACATTTTCTTTGCATATACCTGGATTTATCTAGATACATTACCTTCATCCCTTCTCCCCACATGGCTTTTCCTCTCCTTTCTGAGGCTAATTCGACTGCCTGAGTTAGACCACCAACCTTAGCCTGGCTTACCACACTGGCCTCTAGGAAACGCTCAGCCAGTGAGGTCGCTGCCTCTGTGGTCTTGCAGTCCTGTAGGATCAGGAAGGACCTCATATCCTTTGGAACAGTGTCCATGAACTGCTCCAGGATAATACAATCTAAAACTGACTCCTTCATTCGAGTCTCAGGCGTCAGCCATTTTAATGCCAACCCTCTAATCCGCTGGCACAAGGCACGCGGTGTTTCACCAGGCTTTAACCTAGAGCTCCGCAAAAGGCGGCGGTAGACCATGGGGTTTAGGCCCAAACGGTCTCGTATTGCCTTTTACAGCTCTTCATAATCGGCGGCTAATTCCGCAGGCATAGCCCTATAGGCTGCTAGCGCTTCTCCCGTCAAGGAGGCGGCAAGGCGTACGGCCCATTGGTCTTTATGCCAGCCGGTTAGAAGAGCTACCCTCTCAAAGGCTGCCAAGAAATCGTCCACATCATCCCCTTTTGCTAATTGACCAAAGGAGAATGTCCCAGTCCCAGGTATCCCAAGCCCTGGTATAGCTCCTAAGGAACCTGGTACTGTCCTCGGGGACTCTGCTGCTTGCTTCTGTGCTCCCAGCCAAGCACCCATCATCTCAAGAAGCGGCTTCTGCTGGGCCTGGAGCATGGCCGCCGTGTGTTCCAGTGTCCGTGCCGACATCTCTTGCTGTTTCTGGAATTGTTCGGCCATCCATCCCAAAAGCTCAGTCCGCTCCATCCTTGGTAGAAGCTGAAATGACAAAACAGAGAGAGAAACCACCAAGTGCGGCTCCCAAAATATACGCCCACTCTCCTCTGCTCTCCTGGCGCACTGCTGTAGCCCCACCCGGCGTTGGTATCCGTTTATACCCCTTTATAAATACGGATTACCTTAGGCAGGTGTAGACTCGGGTTTATCAGCCAGCAGGTCATGGCCTTCGCAATCCGCTCCAGTCCGGTCCTTCTACTGTCAATCCGGGTCCTTCTTTCCAGCAGGCTATCTGTATCCTCAATAACTGTAGAAGTTTTTCCTTTTTTTTTTTTTTTTTCTTATTCCTTGCAGTTCCAAGTGTCTTGGGTATACGTGGCCAAGGCAAAATCCTAAATACTACGCCACCTGTCGCCTCCTTCTTCCCCCCCCCCCCCCCGCTTAGGCGGTTGCCTGTCGAGGGGAGGGGGCTGCACTTTCAATGTCCCTTTAATATGGGCTCCTAGGGCAGAGGCCCCTGGGAGTTGTAGTTGCTTGAGCACTTAGTTGTAGTTGTAATAAAAAGATTCAGCCGAGGTTTGAAAGCAACACAGGAAATTTTATTTGCCTCCTTTGTTTAAAGGAACTTCCAAGGAAGCTTGGCACGACATATGTAAAGACTTTTCCCACAAGAAATTAATTTTGGTATAAACTTTTCCACAGATACAAATTGCCTTTGCTTGCTTCAACAAGGCAATGATTGCTTCATTCAAAATAAAGGTCTCAATTTACAGTCCTTTGCTGCTATTGCCTTTACTTTCCTCAGTCAGACAATTCTTTCATCCCTCAACAGCAAAAGTCACTTCACAGTCCTTTACTGCAATTGGTTGTCCATTAAAGGCTTTCAGGCAGCAATACTAATATAATGAACTTTTCTTCTTTACTTTAACTTAATCAGGTTTTAATTAGTTGCTCTAGAGACCTTTAGCATTCCACCTTAAAAGTCTCCTGCATTCAAAAGACAGCAGCCACACTAAGTAAAACTTTCTTTCCTTTTCACAGCATACATTCATGTACAACAAGGCTGGAATTTCTTCAGGCTTATAGCTCACGGGATTCTCACTCTACCCTTCTGGATAAAGCACATTCCATTTCAGAATCAGATTGATCTGATTCAATGTTACAATCTTCACCTTCCATTGACTCACATTCAGGGCAATCAGGCTCTGCAGCTTCCTTGAGCAAATTAACCAGCTGTTCCCCTCGAGACCTCTCTCTGGACTTAGTGCTGTTATCAAAGCAGGGGAGATCCTTATCTTTTAGCAAGCTCTTTAACAGTTTTAAAGAATTCAGGTTTTCTCTATCAACAGGTTTCCTTACC
The DNA here is from genome assembly GCA_033557465.1 of Ichthyophis bannanicus. Lineage (NCBI taxonomy): Eukaryota > Metazoa > Chordata > Amphibia > Gymnophiona > Ichthyophiidae > Ichthyophis > Ichthyophis bannanicus. The sequence continues at coordinate 84,171,405 of CM066031.1, forward strand.
AGCTTTCCCCGAGGTGAGATTCTTGGACTCAGCGTTTCCTGGGAAGCCCCTGTAACTGAGTCACACCCAGCAATCTCTCCTGGCTTAAACCTCCTGGTTTCTGGACCCACCGCAGGCTTTCTATAGCACTGGCACCGGTCCAAACTCTGGAGCTGGCTATGAGGAGACTCTTCCCTCGAGCTGTTGTCTGAGTACCTTTCTCTGGACTCCCGGCTAGAATCCTTACTTGCAGTTTCTTTTAGGATTCCTTCCACCACTGTTTCACTGCCACTTTCTTGGCCATGCTTGCTCCTGCACACATTAGCCCTTCCGTCTCTGTCTCGGTTCCTGCTTCCGTTTCTCTTCCTCCTATGATGCTCCTCCCTCCCTGTCCTCTGGGGCTTAAATGAGTGGGGCTGGCCTGTATCTTTCCAGCCCGCCCCCAGCTGTCTCAGATTGCCTCCCTCAGTTGCCATAGAGCTGGGGCGTGGCCTTAGGACAGCAGCTTTAGACAGGTTTTTTTCTTTCCTAGCTGAACTTTTAAAGTGACAGTTCCCTGCACTTTCCTTCTGCCTGGAGGAGACTGCTAGTGTTTTCCCTATTTCCATAGACATTGGGGTAGCTTCGTCACCACAATAGTTCACCCCTGTTATCCAAGTTTGCACTCCTGTTCGATGTAAAACCAAACAGCTTGTTATGGTCGTTGTGTTATAATGTAAACCGCGCTGATACCGAATAGTGCGGTATATAAGAAACTGTAATAAATAAATAAAATAAATAAATATATAAAATCATATTACAGACTCAGGTACTTTATTGCAGGCATAAGTAGTAGCAAGACAAAAGGAGCGAAATCTGGAGATAGCAATTGAAGAGAAGGGCACAGATAGAAGAGGTTTGCAAGAAGAGCAGAGATCACGAGAAGGGGTGAAGGGAGAGAAAAATAGAGGAAAGGTAGTGAGGAGCTGCAGAGCGAATGCACTTATAGGTCAGCAGGAGTGGTAGTTTGGCAATGAAGTGACATGAGACGATTAGCCACTCAGCAGAGTGTTGAAGAGATTGAAGGGGAGAGAGATGATTTAGAGGGAGACCAGCAAGGAGCAGGTTACAGTAGTCTAGATGACAGATGACAAGTGTTTTATTATCCACAGAGACTGAGAAAGGAGGTAGGGGAGAAAAGGGTTAGAGAGAAAATATGAAGCTCAGTTTTGGCCATGTTCAATTTCAAGTGGCGGTGAGACATCCAAGCAGCAATGTCAGAAAGGCAGGCAGAGATGTGGGCTTGGATTGCCGGAGAGATTACAGATGTAGAGAGGTAGGTCTGGGAGTCATCAGTGAAACAATGGTACTGAAAGCCTTGGGAAGAGATGAGTGCACCAATGGAATGGGTATAGAGAGGGAAAAGGAGTGTGTCCAAGACAGATCCTTGCAACTGAGTGTGGGATAGCAGCAGAGGAGGATCCACTAGAAGAAATACTGAAAGAGCAATGAGAGAGATAAGAGGAGAACCAGTACAGTACAGATCCCTTAAAACCAAGCGAGGACAAGGTATCGAGGAGTAGCAGTAGTAATATTTTGGAGGAAAGATGGGAGAGAGGAGATATGGCAGAGATGTTTAAATATCTCCGTGGCATAAATGCTCAGGTGGAGAGCCTCTTTCAATTGAAAGCAAGCTCTGCAAAGAGGGGACAATTTATTTTATATATTTAACACTTTTTTTATACCGCCTTCTCGTACAATCAAAGCGATGTACATTAAAATAAACATTACAGAGAACTCAATGTATAAACTTAGGAAGGGGTGACATGCAGGATTTGCACAGAGGCAAAACATATGCATTGCAACATATGTACAAGAGTTAGATATTCTTTTAGGCAGGTGAGATGAGGGGCAAGAACTAGGTATTGTCTCTGAAGTGATCGGTGAAAAGGAAGGTTTTGAGATATTTTCTGAAGTCCTTTAAGTCCTTGGTTGTCCTGACCATCTCTAGGAGAGAATTCCAGTTGGTGAGTGCCACTAATGAAAGAGCCCTCTTCGTTGGTGTAAGAACTAGGAGTTGAAATGGTGTCTCTGGTGCTCTGTCTCTTAGGTCTGCTGTTTAGTTTTGTGCATATCATTTCCTGTAGAATTCCAGCTGATGTGTTGTTTCTTATCTTGAAGATAGTCAAGGCAGTTTTGTATATGGAAGTGAGGTAATTTGTAGTCAGTGTAGCTGATATAAGAGCGGTGTTATCTGATCATGTTTGGCAGATCCTGTGATGATGTCGGCAGCCTTGTTCTGGGCTACTTGCAAGGGATGTGTGGTTTGAGTTGGAAAACCATGAAAAAGGGAGTTACAATAATTTAGCATAGGGATTATAACTGCTTGATAGACCATGCGGAAGTGATCCAGACTGAGGAGGGGTTTTAGTCTTTGGATAATAGCGAGCTTTTGGAATGCGTACCTGGAAGTTCAGGTTCATGGGATAGTGTTGACGGCGAAGGATCACACTTTTGTGACAACGGCAACAACATCAAACTTAAACTGCGCAGAAGAAAGGCCCGGCAATCTACTTCTGTATCTTGCCATGAAAACCAAATGGATAGTTACAACAAAACAAATTGTGCTATGGTGCTGGAAGATGAGACCCCCAGGTCGGAAGGCACTCAACTAGCTACTGGGGAAGAGCTGAAGACTTTTCAGAGTAAAGCCAGCATTTATGATGTGGTTGGATCAAAGCTCTCGGGAAGTCTGACTGCTGATGTAGCTGCGCATGAAATGAGAGCCAGAAGCTGTAAAGATGTCTTACACATTGGAACATGGAACGTACGAAGCATGAACCTAGGGATGTTGGAGGTGGTCAAGAATGAAATAGAACGTGTGCATCTTGATCTGTTGAGTGTCAGTGAACTGAAATGGACTGGCATCAGGCACTTTGCATCAGATGATCACATGGTCTACTATGCTGGAAATGAAAGACAAAGAAGAAATAGTGTTGCATTTATAATAAAGAAGAAACTTGCAAGAACTGAAATACAACGCAGTCAGCGAACGCTTAATCTCTATTCATCTACGAGGATTGCCTATCAGCACAACTGTAATTCAAGTATATGCCCCAACAACAGCTGCAGAAGAGAATGAAATTGAAGAGTTCTATGAACAAGTACATGCTGAAATTGACAGAACATGCAAACAGGATATCCTGATAGTCATGGGTGACTGGAACGCAAAAGTTGGCAACAAAGAAGAAGGCAAAGTAGTTGGAAAATATGGACTTGGCAACAGACATGAAGCAGGAGAAAGACTGATAGAATTCTGCAAGACCAATGATCTATTCATCTCAAACACCTTCTTCCAGCAACACAAACGGCGACTCTACACATGGACTTCACCCAATGGATTGTATAAAAATCAAATTGACTGTATCTGTGGAAGTCAACGATGGAAAAGCTCTGTAACATCAACAAAGACAAAACCTGGAGCTGACTGTGGTACAGATCATCAACTACTAGTATGCAAACTCAAGCTAAAGTTGAAAAAGAGCAAACCACTCATGAATGCAGCAAAATATGACCTTGAAACTATACCACTGGAATTTAAAGACTGCCTGCAAAATCGATTTGCTGCTTTAGATACAAATGACAGAGCTCCGGAAGAGTTATGGAATGACATCAAGAAGGTTGTGTTGGAAGAAAGCAAGAAGTCTCTACAAAATGTGAAAAAGCAAAAATGGCCAAAATGGATGACGGAAGAAACTCTGAAAATTGCCCAGAAATGCAGAGAAGCTAAAGCCAGAGGAGAAAGAAAGACAATAACAGAACTCAACAGAGATTTCCAACGTGCAGCAAGACAGGACAAGGAAAAGTACTACAATGACACTTGCAAGGAAATAGAAGCAGAAACTATTAGAGGAAGAACAAGATCGGCTTTCCCAAAGCTACGGGATTTAAAGAAAAAGTTCCAGCCTCGAATTGGAATGTTACAAGATGCTCAAGGTTCCATGTTGAATGATGCTGAGAAGATCAAGAAAAGGTGGAAGGAATATACAGAGTTTTTATATGATAAAGATCAAGTGGACCAACAGCCGTTTCAACCTGTACCTTATGATCGGGAAACCATTGGTGATGAAAGAAGAAGTTGAAGCAGCATTGAAAGCCTTATCAAAGAACAAAGCACCAGGCATTGATAGCATTCCCACAGAAGTATTACAGCAATCTGATGCAGCTGTTACCATACTTACAAGGCTCTGCCAAGAAATATGGAAGACAACAGCATGACCAACTGACTGGAAAAGATCTGTGTTTATACCAATACTAAAGAAAGGTGATCCAACTGACTGTGGAAATTATCAAACAATCGCTCTGATCCCACATGCCAGCAAGATTCTACTGAAGATTATTCAAAAGAGACTACAACCATACATGGAACAAGAACTACCTGAAGTGTAAGCTGGATTCAGGAAAGGGCGAGGAACGAGAGACATCATTGCGGATGTGAGATGGATCATTGAAAAGTCTAAAGAATACCAAAAGGATATCAATTTGTGCTTTATCGACTATAGCAAGGCTTTTGACTGTGTAAACCATGAGAAACTCTGGGGCACATTAAGAAGCATGGGTATACCAGAACACCTGATAGTTCTCTTGCGCAATCTGTACATTGATCAAGAAGCAACAGTTCGAACGAACAAGGAGAAACAGAATGGTTTAAAATAAGCAAAGGTGTAAAACAAGGCTGCATACTTTCTCCCTATCTGTTTAATTTATATGCAGAACAAATCATCAGAGAAGCAGGATTGTATGAAGACAGAGGTGTGAAGATTGGTGGAAGACTCATCAACAACCTTTGCTATTCTGATGATACTACATTACTGGCTGAAAGTGAAGATGATCTGAAACATTTGCTTCTCACAATCAAAGAACATAGTCTTAAAATGGGCCTGCACCTTAATGTAAAGAAGACAAAGATCATGACAACTGGCATAATCAACAGGTTCATCGTCGAAGGAGAAGAAATTGAAATCGTGAATAACTTTAACCTACTTGGATCAACTATCAATAAAGAAGCAACAAGCAGTCAAGAAATCAGACCACGCATTGATCTTGGCAGAATGGCTATGAAAGACCTAGATAAGATTCTCAAGAGCAGAGATGTCTCTCTCCATACAAAGATTCGACTTGTTCAAGCCATGGTATTTTCAATAACATCATATGGATGTGAAAGCTGGACAGTGAAAAAGACAGACAGGAAGAAAATTGATGCCTTTGAATTATGGTGCTGGCGGCGAATACTGTGTATACCATGGACTGCCCAAAGAACAAACCAGTCTGTACTAGAGGAGATCAAACCTAAGCTTTCTTTAGAAGCTCAGATGACAAGACTTCGACTTTCATACTTTGGACACATCATGCGAAGAGAGAGATCATTAGAGAAAGACATCATGCTTGGCAAAATAGAAGGTCAATGCAAAAGAGGAAGGCCAGCAATGAGATGGATCAATACAATAACAGCAGCTACGGGTACCAGTCTGTCAACAATGACCCACCTGACTGAAGACCAAACACAATTTAGGATAGCTATCCAGAGGGTCGCCATGAGTCGACTCCGACTTGATGGCATTTAACAACAACTAACACCTGGAGGTTCTGTTAATGTGGGCTTGTAAGTTTAGAAAGTGATCACGGGTGATAACAAGGTAGCGTACTTCCTCTTTTACTGGGATTAGAGTGTCCATGATGGAGACCGATGATGGGGGGTAACAGAAGAGTCCCGTGTTATGAACAGCGCCTCAGATTTTTTGAAGTTGACTTGGAGATTGTTGGAAGCCAGCCAGTTGCTCATTTCCTATAGACATTTATTGATAGCTGTATAATCTGGCGTGTGGAGATGGAATAGACCATGATATCATCTGCATAAATGGCATAGTTCATTTTGTGCTGCAAACTGGTTGGACATAGGAAGGGCAGGCAGGGAAGACCCTTGCAGGACTCCTTATGTTGTGTTGAACAGAGTGGAGGTGTTTGAACCAACTTTGACCTTTTGTTGTCTGTCAGTGAGGTAGGATTGGAACCAGTTGAAGGTTGTGCTGTGAAGTCCAATGTTAGTTGGTTTAAGAAGATGCTGTGCTGTGCTGTGTGTCGAAGGTCAAAGAGATGTCAACAAAGATGAATAGGAATCCAGTTTTTTGTCGATTCCCCTTAAGAGTATGTTGAACAGATGTATGAGGAGAGTCTCAACACTATGATTACGATGAAATTCACATTGGTGTGGATCCAGAGAAGACTACAGGTCAATATGGTCTTGCAGTTGTCTCTGCATCACCTTTTCAATTATTTTGGATAGAAAGGGCAGGCTGGAAGTTGGATGGAAAGTTGCAGGATAAGAGCTGTCGTTGAGTTGTTTTTTTGGATGAGTCAGATGTTACCTTGTTTGAGAGCAGGGGGCATGTATACTTGAGATAGGGATGAGCTTATAGTGTTGTGGATGCAGTTGACAGCTTTGTCCTTGACTGATTTGATCCACATGACCAGGCAGGGTTCAGAGGGCATTGTACTGCTCAGCCACCCTGCATGATTGCAACCCTACTCACTAGATTACGAGACATTCTGCAGATGGAAGGTGTACATACTCTGACTAGTCAATCTGTATTTAATTAATCACTTTAAATAGTTGTGAACTGACCACGTCACCTGTGACAGCTAGCTTGCCTGTACATAGTTACCCTGTCAGTCCCGTTTAGAAACCCCTGTTCATTGTAAGTCCAGTGTAGGTCCTGCTGGCACGGCACAAGTTGTTAACTGTAAACCGCACTGATTCTAAAGAGCACGGTATAAAAAAGACATTAAATAAATAAAATTAATTAATTAATAAATTAAGGCAGCAATGATGTGGAATATTGGCTCATAGATCAGTACCATTTGTGTTTGATGTTGGGTTCTGCAGTTGAGGCGTTGGAGGTGTTTAGCAGTGAAGTTCTTAAAGGTGGTTTATTCTTGTTGATGAGAAAATCTGCAAAGATCTGGGGATGGATAGTGTCTTCTTTGTGGGATGGATTCTTCATAAGCATGGACAATTTCAGATAGCTTTCGAGGCTTGTTGCTGACTTTTAAGATAAGGTTGGTGCGGTATTCTCTATTGTGCTTGTTGATCAGATCAATGTGTTTTCTGGTATTGAAAAAGGGTGGCTTGTGACTAGTCGTGTTCCATTTATGTTTTAGCTGGCAAAGTTTTTGTTTCTTTTCTCTTATTGCCTCAGAATACCACGGGGCGGATTTGGATCTTTCTTCTCTGTTTCCAAGATTCAGGTGGGAAGGAGCCTTCGCTGATGCACTGATGGTGGAGTTCCAGGTTTTAATTGCCTCATTTGTATCTGCAAAGTACTGGGGGAGGCTGGGAAGGATATCTTTGAAGAATTGGTCTTGGTTATATCCTTTAAATCTTCTTTCAGAGTTGGGTATTCTCTGTGATTTTCCTTGTTGGGGGAAGTCAATCTTGAAGTGTGTAGCATGGTGATCTGACCAGGGTATTGGTAGGGCAAGAGGGGTGATTATGCTGTCCTGTGAGTGAAGGTTCTTTGGGACAAAGATGAGGTAGAGAGTTGAGCCTGAATGGTGAGAGGGTACCTTGAGGATTTGGCAGAAGTTACATGATTCTATTGCCTTGTAAAAGTAGCTTCTCCTCTGCTAGGTGCGAAGCTCATGTTTAGATCGCCTAGTAGTATAAGCAGCTTATGAGGAGAGCTGGCCAAACATATGGCTTCGAGGATGTTTGATGCTTCTTCAGCGGGAGCATTTGGGGCTCTGTAGGTAAGATAAATGGCTAGATATCTGTTTTCTATCGTTATTAAGTCACAGTGTTTGTGGCTTACAGATTAGGATATTTTAAATTTAAGATCAATTTGCACAAGGATAAGTGCCCCACCACCTCTCTTGTGGGTGTGCGGGCAGTTGAAGGAAGAATGGGATCGTAGAGTGATCTCAGATAGAATGACCTGGTCAGGGCTTTATAGCCAGGATTCGGTGATGCAGAGGATGTCAGTGTGGGTGATATGGAATGTAGCCTATGATGGTGTTTGTTTTGTATCTGATGGAACTAGCATTGATTAGCCCAATGTTAATTGGAGTGATTAGTGTGTGTAGGGTGTGGTAACAAGTTGTGTGAGTGTTGGTTTGAATTCTTATTAATCTGGGGGTCGTCTGTTGACAAGCTTATGGGGGTTCATCCATATTTGTGGTTGGCAAGGAATGTGCAATAGGGGAGGTTGTAGGGCTCTTGTGGGTATGTTTATGGTATAGGTAGCTGTTGAAAAGTGGCAGAGTAGGAACCAGAGGAGAAGAAGGGTATACAATAATAGGTTGGCTGGCAACATTGGATTCTGTGGCATTAAGGAGTGGAGGAGTGGCCTAGTGGTTGGGGCAAGGTACTTCAGGCCGGAAGGTCAGGGGTTCAAATCCCACTAGAGGACAGCAACCTTGGGCCGGAAGGACTGGGGTTTCTAGTCCCACAGGTGCTCCTTGTGGTCTTGGGCAAGCCACTTAGCCCTCCATAGCCCATGTTCCCTGTAAAATAGTTATCTCCAAGTTATAATGCCCTGTTCAATGTAATATCAGTTTGTTCAATGTAAACTGCACTGATGCAGAATAGCACGGTATATAAGAGAATGTAATAAATTAAAGCAGTTTTATGCTTTTTGGTAGAATCATAGGAGGGTAGGGGTGGGGCTCTTTCAGCAGTGAGTTCCATTTCTGTTGAGTGGTACTTACAGTTTGTAGTTTTCTTTCTGAAAGAGTGTCCTGATACAATCCAAGGTGTCTAGGAGATGTGTGGGGTGAGAGAGTTGCCTGCTTGTGAATAGATCTGATAGGGATGAGGTCAGCAGAGAGGTCTTTGAGGTTGTTCAGGTTTTTCAAGGTTTTTGGGCTTAGTGTTGGCAGCTTTTTGCTTGGGTTGAGTTGATTTTTGCATACCTGCCTGCATTCCATCCCTAAAGGCCATGTGAAAGGGCTCTCTGGCACAGGCCCACCAGGCATGGGTGCGCCTGATGACACTTCTTTTTTAAAGTTGCTGTGGTGGGCCCTGATTCACCTTGAGATGTAGAATGGGAGGGGTTTCAGCCTCCCGCTCTCTTTCCTCATGCCGATCGGGGCTCTGGATCCGAGGGCGCAGTCCTGCAGCGCCTGATGGATGAGGGTGAAAGGGGTAATATGCGGAACTATTTCTTTATGGAAAGAGTGGTAGATATGTGGAATAAACTCACAGTGGATGTAGTAGAGATGAGGATAGTATCTGAATTCCAGAAAGGAAGGAACAAATACAGATGTGCTGTGGAGAAAAATATACATGAGCACAACAGGAGGCAATGTAGAACTGAAGATATGATAGACTATTTTATTTTTTAAGTAATGTTCTAGGATATTCCTCAAGGGATGAAGTTATAGGAACCATCTATATATGTATGGAGTAAGGTAGGACTGTTCCTATGTGAGCCTTGAACCCAGTACCCCAGAGTTCACCGGACTCATCTCCCACTCCGCTCTGCAGTTTCTGTATCTAGACTTGAATTATATATTGATTATTTATAAAATGCTGCTTATTGTACCTGGTGGGTAGTGGGTGTTAATCTGTCTGGAAATTGCTACGTAAGCACATTTTCTAGATGTGTCCTATCTCTGGAACCTGGAAGAATGGTAGATACAGTATAATAGATCAGCATCACTGTCGCTAGAAATGCAGATACAGTTGTACAGTCCTTACCCAGGGAGATCAGAGTCTTATAATTCTCCTTCATCACCTCCCAGTAAAGCTCCTTCTGTCCTTCATCTAAATACTCCCACTCCTCCTGGGAGAAAGAGACAGTGATGTCCTCAAACATCACCCGCATCTGAAACACAAACCAGAAACACACTCAGGGACACGTGGTGGTTCTCAGAGTATATTAGATGTTGGCTGGCTTTATTCTCCTCCCCTAGAAATCCAAGGGAGCTCTGCATTTAAAACTTGTAGGAACAGACCCAGAAGCTTTTACTTGTCTCCAGAGCACCGGGGGTGGCAGCACATTGAGTGGATCTCTCTGGATAAGTTTTTATTATTTTTATTCTGATGCTTTGAATAGTTTTAGCTGCCTGTACCACGTTGGTCTTTTGGAATTACTGTACTTGCACTGCTTTACATACTGCCTGTATTTAACATAGTAACATATTATATGACGGCAGATAAAGACCAGTATGGTTCATCTAGTCTGCTCAGCAAGGCGGCAAGAGTTGGTGCACCTGCCGCTCTGTGCAGGTCACCCCTATTTGTTGATGTACATGAGATAATTATGTTTATTTTGATTTTATCCTATTGCTATAAAAGGATCCACTGTGTCCGTCCCATCCCATTTTGAATTCTGTCACTGTATTTGCCCCCACCACTTCCTTCAGGAGGGTATTTCAAGCATCCACGATGTAGATTTCTTTAGCCTTTGAGAAAATAGTGGATGCAATATAGGAATTACCTAGCTTTTTTTTTTTAAATAATAGTTCAAATTTTCTGCCTGTATTAGAAAAGTAGCTTTATAAGAATATGTTTGGCCTGTCTATGTTCTGTTAGGTAATGACTGCTCTGCAGGGTCTTTGTCTTAGGAAGTCAAACTCGTAGCTTACTGCCACTTATTTCTCACCCTCCCTCCCCTCATCCACCCCAGGGCTGGATGTTCTTAGTCACCCCAAGACACACAGTCGCTTGTCCTAACTTTAGTGGAAAGCACATCTCTGTTGCTTTTTCATCTACCAACATCCCCCCACACACTAATCAAATTTATTTTTAATGGGTGCAATAGCTGTGGTGCTTTAATCCTCAGGAAAACTATTTGGAGCCTTTGAGCTTGTCCTATCCATTTTACACTATCTACTATGGAAAAAAGAATTGATTCAATTGAGGGAAGATTTAGCTGCAATGAAACAAACCTCCCCTATGATGATACATCTTGCAAACAATCCATGCAACACCCTCAAAAATCCAGCAATGCAAGAAGAAATGGATGACAGTGGTTCTCTCCGGTTATGACGCATTATACGGAGACACCAACTCCACCTCGATCTACCCTTACAGAATACCTTCTCTGCCTTGGTAAAAAAGGATTCTCCATTAATGGAAACTGAGGTGGCCTCAGACAAGAAAGTTGACATCAGTTTACAGACATCTAAACCATAATAGACAAAGAGGGGCTTACGTCAATGATCATCTCTATCAGCCCTTTTATTTAACATTCATCTCCAGCCAATCTGTAGGATCTTCCAGTGAATTGCCAATATGGTTGAACTCCCATAATCTGCTCATTAATTTATAGAAAACTGCTAGATTATAGGTAACCAAGAACCATGACTTTAAACCTCCCTCAACTTTACACCTAAAAGAAGCTGCTTTACAGGAAAAGAACAAGGTGAAATTCCTTGGCATTACTCTAGATCAATCCCTTAGCATGACCACCCATATAAAATTAACCCCTGGTAAGATCTATTAAAAACTAATGATGATTCAGCAATTGAGTCCACTGCTATCAAGCTATGACTTTTGGTCTGTCGTTCAGGCATTGATCACTCCACACTTTGATTATTGCAAGAGCATTTTCCAGGTCCTCTCCAAACAGGCAATAAGCCAGTTACAGATGGCCCAACATGTGGCTGCCAGAATTATTTGGAAATTTAATAGAACTTAATATTTCACACCCATATTATATGAATTACACTTGCTGGCAATTTATAGCTGTATAAAATGATAATTACACTTACCTGGTAATTGCAGTTCCTTGAGTTCAGTCCTCAACCTCTGGGTAGTCAACCTCCTCCTGCAGCTTGGAGATTGGCATATCAGAATCATGACATCACTGGATATAGCCTGTCGTACACTCCCATCAGCTCCAGTGTGAACTATTTAATAAAGCAGACTCAAAAGAGCAACAAATAGGTAGCAACCATAATAACACGTTAACATAACCATTGTCTAACTATTAAAAACTTTCTTACACCCTTCCTTGCCAAGCCTTGAGACAGAGCAATGAAAAAGTGCAAAGGAAACAATATGCAACTGTACTTACCAGTACTTCCTGAAGTACCCCTGCAGCCTGCTACTAGGCCATACACCCATGTGGGAATGAGGACTGAACTGTCGTCACTCAAGGAACTACAATTACCAGGTAAGAGTAATTATGATTTCCTTATCATTCCTCCAGTTCGGTCCTCAACCTCTGGGATGTACCAGAGCAGTAATCAGTGGGAGGGACCTTTCCAACCAGCACGTAACACCGCCGAACCGAACCTGGCATCCTCCGCTGCCGCCACGTCCAGCCGGTAATGTTTACTGAATGTATGCAACAACGACCACGTCGCCGCCCTACAAATGTCCCCTGGTGGAACTAACCCGTACTCTACCCAAGAAGAAGCCTGCGCTATAGTGGAATGAGCTTGCAACTGCACCGGCACTGCTCGATGCTGGAGGAGATAGGCGGACGCAATCGTCTCCCGAATCCACCTCACAATGGACACTTTCGCTGCTGCCTCGCCCTTGCGCACTCCTCCGAATAGAACGAACAACCGATCCGATTTCCTGAACTCTTCAGTCACCTTCAAGTACTGACGCAACACCCTTTTCACATCCAAACGATGCAAGCTGCAGTCAGAATTGCTCCCATCCAACGTGTCCAACACTGGCAAGGACACCGACTGATTTATATGAAATGGAGAAACCACCTTTGGCAAGAATGATGGCACTGGGCGCAGTACTACCTTTTCTCTAGAAAATGACAAAAACGGTTCCTGGCACGACAACGCCTGCAAGTCCGAGGTTCGTCGAGCCGAACAGATGGCCACCAAAAACACAGTCTTCAACGTTAAATCCTTCACAGAAGCCCGACGCAACCGCTCATAGGGCGGCTTGGCTAGAGCCGACAGCACCAAATTAAGATCCCAAGGCGGCACCATAACTCTACACGACGGTCGTAACCGAGCCACTGCTTTAAGAAATCGCAACACATCAGCATGCGAGCTGAGCCCAACTCCTTGGATCTTACTGCAGTAACACGAATGAGCAGCCAACTGAACCCGTAAAGAGCTGGCCGCCAGTCCCTTATCAAAACCATCTTGCAGTAAACTCAAGATCGAGGGAATGGACACCGTGGACGCCCGAAGCTGTTGGCGAGAACACCAATCCTCTCGCCAGATTCCTACATACGCTAGAGACGTGGAGCGCTTCCGAACTTTGAGCAACGTAGCTACAACCGCCGGTGCATAACCTTTCTTTCTTATCCGAGCCCTTTCAATGGCCATGCCGTAAACGAGAATCAATCCACCTGAGGCATGAACAGAGGACCCTGGAGCAGATCTGCCCTGGTCGGTAGTCGCCAGGGATCCCCATCCAATAGCCGCACCAGATCTGCGTACCACGGCCGTCTTGGCCAATCTGGAGCCACCAGAATCACTCTCCCCGGATGAGCCTCGATTCGCTGGATCACCCGACTGATCAACGCCCAAGGCAGAAACACATAGAGAAGACCCAAAACCGGCCAAGGCTGCAGAAGTGCATCCAGGCCTTCCAACATCCTTTCTCGCCTCCTGCTGAAGAAACGACTGGCCTTTGCTGACTGGAAGGTCGCCATCAGATCCATTATGGGAGTCCACCACCGGCACACTATCTGCGCTTAGACTTCCGGATGCAGCTCTCATTTCCCTGCATCCACCCTGACTCTGCTGAGAAAATCAGCTGTCACATTGTCCTTTCCGGCAATGTGCGCCACCAAAATTGCCGATAGCCGACTTTCTACCCAGGCGAACAACAAGTCCACCTCTTCCTCCATGGCTGCACTTCCCGTGCCGCCCTAGCGATTGATGTAGGTGACCACCGCCGAGTTGTCGAACAACACTCAAACTGCACGACCCGTCACCAAATGCTTGAAAGCTTGCAGAGCCCTGAAAATTGCACGAAGCTCCAGGCGATTGATCGCCCATGAGCTCTCTAAAGGCGACCACCACCCCTGCGCGAATCTGCTCTCGCAGTGGGCTCCCCAACCTCCGAGGCTGGTATCCGTCAACAACGGAAGCCACTCCGGCTGCTCCAGCGGCATGCCCGCCGCTAGCGACATTGGGAGCAACCACCACCGAAGCGACCGCCTAACTTTGACTGGACACAGAAGACACTTGCTCAATGAGTCCGACTGGTGCGACCACCGCTGGAGAAGCGACCTTTGCAGAGGTCGCATATGCATCTTGGCCCACGGCACCGCCTCCAGCGTCACTGCCAATGTCCCCAGCAACCACAGGTAAGTCCAAGCCGAGGGAGCTGGAGAGGACCGGAAAGAGCGAATCAACTGCCTGAGCCCTCGTGCTCACCACTCCAGTAAAAAGACTTTGCCATTCTTTGTGTCGAACCGAACCCCCAAATACTCCAAGTTTTGAGACGGTACTAAGTGGTTTTTGACTGGGTTGACCACCCAACCTAGACTCTGCAGAAACCGCACTACTTTGTTTGTCACTTGCACACTCTCTACTTCGGACTTTGCCTGAATTAACCAATCGTCGAGATAGGGATGTACCAAAATTCCCTCTCTGCGCAACGCCGCTGCCACTGCCACCATTATCTTGGTGAACGTGCACGGCACCATCGCCAAGCCAAAGGGCAGCGCTTGAAACTGGAAGTGCCCCCAAGGAAACGCGAACCTCAGGAACCTTTGATGCTCTGCCCGAATGGGAATATGCAAGTAAGCTTCGGTGAGGTCGAGCGACGTCAGGAATTCCCCCTGACACACTGCTACAATGACAGACTGCAGCGTCTCCGTCCGAAAGTGAGGCACCCGTAAACACCGATTTACGCCCTTCAGATCCAAGATGGGCCGCCACGCACCTCCTTTCTTTGGCACCACGAAATAAATTTAATACCGACCTACGCCGTACTTGGCCTCCGGAACCTCTACCACCGCTCCCAGTTGTATGAGCCGCCGTAGAGTAGCCCGAAGCGCCAGTGTCTTCCTAGAGCCTCTGCAAGGAGACATGACGAACGAATCTCACACGGGTCAAGCCAACTCCAGGGCGTAACCTTGACTGACTATCTCCAGCACCCACTGGTCGGTCGTGATTTGGGTCCAAGCAGGCAGAAACTCCCAAAGTCTTCCTCCAATGGAAGTTTCGCCCACCGGGACCCACCTCACTTCATTGCGGCTTTTGTGTCACTGCCGCCGAGCCTGCGGAGAAACCTCTATTCGCTCCACGAAAGCCCCTGAAGCCCTGACCTCATGACGGGGCTCATCCTCTCTGAAAACTCCCGAAACGTGGCATGCGAAACCTGCAAAAGTCTTGGAACTGACCCCGAAAGCCCAGCCCGGACTTCCCCTGTTTTGGCTTATCCTCTGGCAGGCGACCACTCTTGGTCTCTCCCAGGTTCTTAACTAAAGTATCCAGATCCTCTCCAAATAACAAACGTCCCTTAAATGGTAATTTCCCCAAACGGGACTTAGATGAACCATCAGAAGCCCAATTATGCAACCATACCGATCTGCGAGCTGCTACCACGGACGCTGTACTATTCGTTAGAGCCCGAATCAAGTCGTAATGGATGTCTGCCAAATACGCCGTTCCGGACTCCAACTGACCGAGCTCTTTGAGTTCCTCTTGATCCAGGTGAGGAGAACGGCGCAGCCGCTACACCCAGCGCAGGCACACCCGTGCCACCCAAACTCCACAAACTGACGCTTGTAAAGAATACGCGTCTGCCTCAAACACCTGCTTTAACAAACTGTCCACCTTTCAGTCCTGCACTTCCTTTAATGCGGCAGCACCCTCCACCAGGATAGTGGTCTTCTTTGTAACCGCCGCCACCGCTGCATCCACCTGTGGCGACCGAAACATTTCCTTATCCTTCTCGGAGAGAGGATAAAGCCTATTCATGGTCCGCATCCCGTGAAGCCCCGCTTCCGGATGGTCCCATTCGTCCTGTATCATTTTATCGCCCACTCTATGTATTGCAAACACTACCTGTGTCTGCCTCACTGCCTGAATAACAGGATCTTCTACCTCCTCTTCACCCGCAGCCTGAGGCACTAGGTTCAACATTTGAAGAGACTCAGAGATTAATGCGGGCAGCTCTTCCTTCCAGAATATCCTAATGATCTTAGCTTGGTCCTCAGTCTCCGGGATCTCACCTTCCTCGAGATCCACTGACTCTTCCTCTTGCTCCCAGTCGGGCCCTTCAACCTCCGACCAATCATTATCCGTCCCCGAGAAAACGCGAGTTTGCGGTTTCCTAGGCACCGGAGGGCCCGGATCCCCACCCCCCCTCAGCCACCTAAATGTGCTGATTAAGGGAAGACAGAGGCCCTGGGCCAGGCAACTTGCCCTACCACCGCAAGCAAAATGCCTGGTGCATCAGCAGAACAAAATCCGGGCAGAAGTCCCCGAGATCTGAAGCCCCGAGGCTGAAAGCACGTCTGATGACTCTGCAGCAGGTGACCCTTGCTTGGTCCCTTGTGCCAAGACAGCCATCGAATCCCCCGGCGCATCTTGCGCCCCGGGAAGATCTTTGCAGTCCATTTGCTGTTCTACTGCGGAAGAAAGGACTGCACAGCCGCGGCAAACTCTAGACTCGGCCACCATGCCCTGCCGGGTTCCGCAGACCACACATTGTGGGCGTGCCGCCATAAGGAAAAACTAGATACAACCCCCCTGAGAGTTGAGACTACGTCCTCCTCCTTGTCTTTTTTTTTCTTTACACTTAACTATTTAACTATTATTAGCTAATTACTCACTTCTTTATTCCAAACAGGAAAGTGCTATACACCTTCCACCCTAACCTGCTCCCTGACAGACAACCCACCTAAGGTCTGGAAGTATTTAGAAAACACGGGAAAAATACCCCTCCCCCCCCCCCCCCCCCCGGAAACTACCCTCCGGCAAAAAGGAAAGGAAACCACTGAAATACAATACCAAAACAAATTAAGCAAAAAGAAGCAAGAAGGAAACAATACCGCCACCAGGAAACTCCAATAAATGTCTGCACGTGCGCCCTTCTGCCGACAAGCAGCCAGGCGGTTCTGTCAGCTCTTCTCTGCTGCAAAATGGCCGCCCGAGCAGATGAAATAGAAAAAAGGGTGCCAAAAACACTGAACTGACCAGGAACCTGCCCGATAGAGCTCCCACAGTCTAAGCAGCCTAAGACCCGGAGCCCGTTTGCACCGTACATCTGCCTCCTTCACAGCTGCCTCTCTCCACCACCCGGCACTCTGACAAGTCCTAGAGTGCCGCTGGCATGTACTTACAGGTTTTTATGTACCCTCATGCACTCCGTCCTGCAGCCGGACCCTACAGTCCCGCTCTGTGTGGGCGACGCGGTGTCGGATCGCTCAAAGGCTGGCCAGGGAGCTCTCCTCCGAGCAGTCCGGGAGAAGAGAATTCCCCAAGAAATAACAGCAAAGCCTGCTTAAACTTAATGAAGCTAGGCAGAGAGCAGTGAAGAAAGTCTGGGCTGACTTCAAAACGTTTCCCCTTTCTTTTTCTTTTTTTTTTTTAAAGGCACAAAGCCTCAAATGGAAGAGTTAAAGAAATTAACTGTGTTAGTTGATTCATTGAACTATTCCGCATAGTTTTTACATACACTTTGTTGTTCAAGTTAAGATGTTCATTGTAAAAAGTTATAACTGTTCTATGTAAAACAAGCTCTGCATTGTTAATTGTTGTTAAATGTACACCGCAACTGATCGCTGGAAGATGCGGTATATAAATAAGTGTTAAATAAATAATAATAATAAACTCTCTACTCTACTCCTTATCCATTCCTCTAGTGAGCCCTGCTAGGCTCACGATGTTCTCCTGCTGCATGGAGACTGGTCACACTGGAGCTGATGGGAGTGTACGACAGGCTATATCCAGTGATGTCATGATTCTGACATGCTAGTCTCCAAGCTGCAGGAGGAGGTTGACTACCCAGAGGTTGAGCACTTAACTGGAGGAAAGATAAGGAAATACAAGTTACTCATGGTCACATCCAAACTTCTTAAGAATATAGCTCCATTATACCTCAACTCTCAACACCCTCATAGTCCCCACAGAATTCTGCAAAGCTAGCCGCTTGATGAGCAACACAGCCTTTGTATTGACATACAGTATAAGAGAAATGTCCCAGGTGTTGTTAAGGTATTTCAAAACTGAAAACTGCTAATACTAGGTGATTCCATTATCAGAGGCATTAATTTCAGGAACTCTGTTCCAGGGTCAGAAGGTGAGAAAATGCCTTCCAGAGTCTTCAGCCGGTAAGAATAAGAACCAGCTTGCTAGGGAAGTCCCAAAAGAAAGTAGGGTGTTTAAAACTGATGTTGTCATCCATCTGGGAACACATCATATGTCAAGAACAGTATCTATACAATGCAAAGATACTTCCAAATTTAGCGAAAATAATTGAAAAAGCAGTACAATTACAGCTACAGGAATTCATAATAACATGAGTTTAGAACAAAATGCAATGTGCAAACACTGCTCACCTCACTCGTAAACACTCTGGGGGTCATTCAGTCCCGTGAATAGCGGGAACATCGATCCCTGCTATTCGCTCCCCTGCCGGCCCTGGCAAAACCGCTTCCATACCAACAACGTGTTTTACAGGGAGGCTTTGATGTGGGTGTGAAGGGGCGTCGCTGAGGCAAAGCGAGAGTGGGCAGTGGATGGTCTGCAACCCTGAAGATCGGCTGACAGAAATAGGAATAAACAGTACCCCCCTCTCCTGGTTCCAGTTTTACTTGACAGCATGCATGCAGCAATTATAGAGGCTTCTAAAAGTGTTCTGCAAAAACTGCCTGGGATAAATACCTGTCATCTCATGCAGATTCTTATCTCACTCCATTGTTCTGCATCTAGAGGTAGCAGCGCCTAGGAGCCACTAAGTACATACTCCTCTCTCCCCACCCCCCTCCCACCCCCTTATCTTTGTGGTCCTTTATGCTAAAGACTGACAGAAAGAACAGAAACCCAAAGCCAGAAGGCATACTGTGTGGATCATGAGAGCCAAAAATTGTTAAAAAGTCAGGGAGCTGCCTCCATATAACATATAGAGGATTAAAGTGTGTCTATTATACTACTTATAAGAAGCTGCTACTTTTAGAGGTATTTTTACTAAACCGTCCTAATGTTACCGGCGCTAGTTGCAGCGTTAATGTGAGGAATGCCATATAAAGTAGTGGGCGTTCCGGCGGCAAAGTAGTAAGAACATAACATAAGAACATAAGATATGCCATACTGGGTCAGACCAAGGTCCATCAAGCGCAGTATCCTGTTTCCAATATTGGCCAATCTAGGTCATACGTACCTAGCAGTTTCCCCAAAAGACGCAGGTTCCACAATGCTTTTATTGGATCAAGCAGTGATATCCTGGGTCCCTTCTTAATAATGGTTTATGGACCTTTCCTCCAGGAACTTGTCCAAACCTTTCTTAAACCCAGCTACACTAACAGCCTTTACTACATTCTCCGGTAACAAATTCCAGAGTTTGATTACAAGTTGAGTAAAAAAATATTTTCTTTTATTAGTCTTAAATAGTTTACCCTGTAGCTTCATTGCATGTCCCCTAGTCTTTCTATATTCTGATAACGTAAACAATCGATCTACATTTACCCGTTCCACTCAGTTCATTAATTTATAGGCTTCTATCATATCTCCCCTCAGCCGTCTCTTTTCCATGTTAAAGAGCCCTAACCTTTTTAGACTTTCTTCATAGGAGTATCCTTCCATCCCCTTTACAATTTTGGTGGCTCTCCTCTGAACCTTTTCTAATAACGCTATATCCTTTTTAAGATACAGCAACCAGAATTGCACACAATATTCAAGGTGCGGTCTCACCATGTAACGTTATAGAGGCATTATAATATCTTTTGTTTTATTTTCCATTCCTTTCCTTATGATACCTAGCATTCTATTTGCTCTCTCGGCCGCCGCTGCACACTGTGCGGAGGGTTTTAACATGTTATCCACAATGATGCTTAAATCTTTTTCCTGGGTGGTGGTTCCTAATGTGGAACCTTGCATTGTGTAACCATAGTTTGGGTTGTTCTTCCTTAGGTGCATAACTTTGCACTTGTCCACATTAAATTTCATCTGCCATTTTGATGCCCAGTCTTCCAATTTATCAAGATCCTCTTGCAATTTTCCACAATACTCTTTGGTTTTAATAACTTTAAATAGTTTTGTGTCATCTGCAGATTTGATAACCTCACTCCTTATTCCCTTTTCCAGGTCATTTATGAATATGTCAAAAAGCAGCGGACCCAGCACAGCTCCCTGGGGTACACCACTATTCACCTTTCTCCATTGGGAAAATTGGCCATTTAGCCCTACCCTCTGCTTTCTATCTTTTAACCAGTTCCTGATCCAGAATAGTACACTGCCTCCTATCCCATGACTCTTTAGTTTTGCCAAAGGTCTCTGATGAGGAACCTTGTCAAAGGCTTTCTGAAAGTCCAGATACACTATTTCAACTGACTCACCTTTGTCCACCTGTTTATTCACACCTTCAAAAAAACATAATAGAATAGTAAGACAAGATCTTCCTTGTCTAAAGCCATGTTGGCTGTCTCCCATTAGGCCGTGACTATCTAAATGCTGAGTAATTTTGGTCTTTATGATGGTTTCTACCATTTTTCCTGATACTGAAGTCAGGCTCACTGGTCTGTAATTTCCCGGATCACCCCTGGAACCCTTCTTAAAAATTGGCGTTACATTGGCGATCCTCCAATCTTCAGGTATTACAGATGATTTTAATGAAAGTTCACAGATTACTACTTGCAGGTCTGCAATCTCATATTTCAGTTCTTTCAACACCCTTGGATGTATACCATCCGGCCCAGGTGATTTGCTACTGTTCCGTTTATCTAATAGTTGTAATACATCTTCCCGATGTATCGATATTTCCTTCAATTCTTCCACACCTTTAAATACCACTTCAGTCATGGGTAACATCTCTATATCTTCCTCAATAAAGACTGAAGCAAAGAATTCATTCAATCTCTCGTCTATCGCCTTGTCGCCTCTTAGTGCCCCTTTAACCCCTCTATCATCTAATAGACCAACTGACTCTCTCACAGGTTTTTTGCTACGAATGTACTTGAAAAAGTTTTTATTTCGCGCTTTTGCTTCCACATCAAGCTTCTTCTCAAATTCTCCCTTTTAATTTTTTCTTAATTATTTTCCTCATTTTATCATAGTCTCCCTTTCGAAAGTTAAAAGGTAATACTGTGGATTTCCTTACTATCCCTCCTCCACTAATTAAATCAAATGCGATCATGCTATGATCACTATTGCCAAGTGGCCCCACACCTTTATCTTTTGCACTAGATCTGGTGTTCCACTAAGGACTAGGTCCAATATGTCTTCCCCTCTGGTCGGTTCATGAACCAGCTGCTCCAAGAAGCAGTCATTTATTTCATCTAGAAAACCCTCCAATCAACTTAGATAAAGGCTAAACAAGAACCTGTCTAAAATCAAGATTATACTCCCTATTACAATAAATACGTACAACTTAAATGAATAATCATTCCATTCCAATGCATTGATACCCCACTTGTATATAGTTAAAACTGAGTTAGAGACAGTACTTCAGTTTAAATTGTTACACAATCTGTGTTAGTTGATTTATTGAACTATTCCGCATAGTTTTTACATACACTTTGTTGTTTCAAGTTAAGATGTTCATTGTAAAAAGTTATAACTGTTCTATGTAAAACAAGCTCTGCATTGTTAATTGTTGTTAAATGTACACCGCAACTGATCGCTGGAAGATGCGGTATATAAATAAATGTTAAAAATCTAGGAACTTTATCTCCCTAGCATGTCCTGCCGTGACACTGACCCAGTCGATACTGGGGTAATTGAAATCACCCATTATTATTACTGTGCTCTGTAGGGATTATAGGGTTTAGGGATATGTTCCTGGTTCATAATCACTCAATGGCCTTTATAAATGTCTGCTCTAATAAAAATATATGAACCAAACTACTATACAGTGGACAAAGGAAAAACAGGCCAGCATAAGAATATCATAAGCCTTAGCAGAGTGTATGTATGGACTGGAGAATCCATGCAGAGACTTTTTGCAGAAGGCACATACACAGGAAACCATGCAAAGAAGAATAAGCTGAGCTGTTAGTCCTGAAGACAGTAGACGGTTGACAGTTGGTGAGTATAGGCAAGACAGAGGCCTGGGGAATGTTGAAACAGGAATAGAGGGGTCAGAAAGGTCAATGACAGGAAACAGAAGGAGAGAGGAGAGGGGGCCTCACAGAGGGATGAATGTGGAGACTATGCATATACGGAAGTAATACACGGAAGCAAAAAATGTATATATGTAACATGACTATTATACTCAGGAGAGGAGGGATTCTGATGTCTGATGACTGACAGAAATTCTCCTCTCCCTTGCCTGTATTTGTCCATCAGTTATCTAATAAACAGAGATTCTGATTGCACCTGTACTGACTTTTGGATCTGGACTATACAGGAAATTAGTGATAATTAGTAATCGGTCTCTTGTGAGTAACAGGGCCTCACAATTGTGCCGAAACCCGGGATTGGGGTACGGGTGGGTCTTTATGACCAAGATACAAATTTAAAGATTTGGATTCCCCTCAAGAAAGAAGAGGGAGGTACGTTCCCGGTGCGTAGTAGAGACCGGAGGAGAAGAAGTGAATGACGGATTCCCTAGGATGACGGCGGCTGTGACGACGGCGTCGTGAGTATAAGTATTTTTAACCAAGCTTGGTAAGTGTTGTTTAATTTTTGTTTTTGTTATATGAATAAAGTGTAAGAATAATTTGCTGTTATAAACTGGGACTGAATGATATGTGATTGAGACAGTATGTGTCGTCTGACACGAAGCGTGTGTGTGTTCTTGCTCACGGTTCCATACCTCTGCAAGGAGATTGGCTGGGCTTGAACGAAGCGAATTCTTGTTTGAAAGGTGTCCTGGACATTTCATGCACTTCCTTCCTCTGTAAATAAAGAGGGTGGATATTGAGATCCTTAAATAAAAGGTTGCACGTAGGAATCATGTCTCTGTTTAGGAGAAAGAAAGATGGCAATCAGGACATAATGGTAAATCAAGTTTCCCCAGTGACTCCGGTCGAACGGATGATGAGAGATAATCCCTTATTAGGAAAGGAAATAGAGAAAGCTTTGTCTATTTTCACCCCCACACAGTGAAAACACCAGGTTTACTGATTATAGGCTGAGGGACAGTGAAGGAGAATAAAAGATTGTTCAAAAACAAAAAAAAAATGGAAGAAATCTCCTTATCTGGGATCAGACCAGAGAGGGTGACAATTAGATCAATTGAAAAGAACTAGTCTAGTTACATAACAGTGTACACATTAATTGTAATTATGGAGTTCTGAACTTTGAGGTTTGTTCTTTGAACATTGCCGGTCATCTGGCCAGTGCCTAGCTGTGTTTAATGAATAATTGCTCCTATATGTTGCCTGATGAAAGATAGCTAATTGTCTGCAGCAAGATAAGATGGTTGCCTGTTTCAGCTAGAGAGAGGGAGAAAGGCTGCTAAGGGATTTGTTCTGGGAATGGACGCATTACCTAGAGGAAACTCTTGATTGAGCAGTCTCTCTTGTTTGTTTAAATAAAGGATTTATTCAGTCGAAACAGGAGATGAAGTTCAGAACTCTTTTGGTGAAGTATTTTTTCTTCTGTAATTAGCTTGCTAGCTTTCTAGGTACGGAAATGACGCTGAGAAAAAGAAAAAACTGTTTAGAAAACTTAGGGACCTGATTCCATTCTATATGTGATGTATTTTTAGTTATAAACTGTTACGAATGAATGAATGAATGAATGGGAAGATCTTCCATGCTTTGATATATGATTATTGTTTTGTGGTAATATATATTCTGGAAACAACATTGGTAATAGAGGAACAATAACAGCTATGATACCTGCAGAGTGTGATTCAAAAGTTACTTTGCTTTTGAAGCAGAATTACCAGTGCAGCCGTTTCCCTTCTGGAAGTGCCTGGTTTAGTTCTGTATAACACTCACACAATCAATGCTTTCTTAATTAGATTTTATAATCTCTGAAATTGAACTGCTTAGAATTCTTTGCTACTGATACAACAGAGGAAAACTGTTTCCGTTTTTCCTATGACCTTCAAAGTAGAGGTTAAGAGCCCTGCAGGATAATGTGGTATTCTGGGCCAGTGGTTGCCAGATTGCAACTTGAGAATGGTTTAAATCCTGAGTGAATAAGAAGTTAATCATGTTTGGATTTTGTTCTGATTGTTATGCTATTAAGCAAAATTAAAAGTTAAACAGGGATTTTATATCAGTTTTAAATGTCTGCTTCCCCGAACTGTAAGATTCAAGGTAAATTATTGTGTGTGTTGTTAAGCTCTGCACTGATGACTGATGAACAGGCCAGTGTCACCATGGGCGTTCACTCATCTTCCCAGTTTTTATTTGCTATGATCTTGGATTTTAGGATAAATTCACCTGTTTTTAAAGTTATGTGTTAGTGTCCAGAGCAAAAGTGTACTTTTTTGGAAGTCTTTTAAATTTCAGTTCCAGGAGTTCTGTCTTTAGTTGCTGTTTAGAATGAGCACATATATCCATTCAAAACTACACCAATTAAGTTAGTGGGACTGGGACACTGTTTAAGAATCTAAATTTATATTTTCTGCCTCCCATTTGTTTGACTTTTAACAATTGTTTTAGAAGCAGGATTAGCTGTTGTGTGCGAGCAGCAATCCCAGAACGCAATCCAAGAAGAAGAAGGGGGGAAATAGTATTCTTTTGTTTGTACTTGTAGAATTTCAGGCAACTGAATTGGTGGAGCAAGTGAAAGACATTCTGATAAGAAGTTATTTCAGATCTGATGCAGCACATCTGTGGACAACAGCGACCCAATAGTGCAACTACATAATGCTGACTTTTGTGTGACCTTTTGAACTGGTTCAAGCTTGTTTGCAATTTATGAAGAATGGTATAATGGTATAAACAGTATTGTGTGTTCTCTCCTTCTGCTCTCTCTCTGGAGAGTGGCAAGTGTCTGCTGCATTATGTTTTAAATGCCATCATGTATCCAGGAATATCAGTGTGTCACTGCTGTTGTACTTAATCCTTTTTATGCCTGGAAGCTAGTGTATCAGGCTGTATTTCTGCTCTTTTTCTAAGCCATGCTTTAAGCTTACCTCTTTAAGGCTACTTTTGAATAAGTGATTCCCACATTGTCTATTTGATTTGGCTAATTACATTAGAGAGGTTCAACCGTAGCCTTGGCTTCGGATCGCGTTTCAAGAAATTGCTGATCGGGTGGCTACTACACAGTCTGTATCCAGCTCACCATTGTCACTGCACTTGGACTCATGTCAGTCAGTTGAAGGTTTCTCCAACGGTCACCTCTGTTTGATCTACTTCCTTCCTGTATGAACTGTTGTTGACCAAGATTACTGCTGCCAAACCTGCTTCTTGGAACACCATCTGTTTCCTTCATCCTGATGGACAATTAGTTTTACTTCTGCGTGTTCACAATACAACCCACATCTTCAAAGAAGTTCTCACTTCAACCCTGCCTTGAACTGAATTCTTATCGGGACATTCTGTTGAACTGTTTGATACCCTTGTGTTCTCCATTGCTATTAAACGTAGGTTAGATGCTGGACTTCCTTGGTACCTTTTCCAGACCCCTGCCATAACTGCTGAACTTGGTATGGCTATACGTCGTCTGCAATGCTTACTGTATGTTCAAATGAAAGCTGTTATTGATTCTATTAGTAAGTTGTCAGAGTCCCAAGAGCAGAATACCCAAATGACTCTACAAAATAGACAAGCGCTAGATTTGCTCCTTGCATCTGAAGGAGGCCTGTGATCTTTTATTAATGCCACTATTTGTTGTATAGTCATAGCGAATCATTCAGTGTTTCTGCTTAATGCTATGGACAAAATACACCACCTGTCTGATTTATATATTGATGAATTTAAGGGAGGACTGAATGTAGGTAATTGGTTAACATGCCATACACATGTGAATGTCTCCTATGCTGTGGTCCCCCCTTTTGAATTCTCTGACTTGGTCTTATCTCCTCCACAATAAAAAAAAAAAAATGGAATTGTAGGGATTATAGGATTTAGGGATATGTTCCTGGTTCATAATCACTCAATGGCCTTTATAAATGTCTGCTCTAATAAAAATATATGAACCAAACTACTATACAGTGGACAAAGGAAAAACAGGCCAGCATAAGAATATCATAAGCCTTAGCAGAGTGTATGTATGGACTGGAGAATCCATGCAGAGACTTTTTGCAGAAGGCACATACACAGGAAACCATGCAAAGAAGAATAAGCTGAGCCGTTAGTCCTGAAGACAGTAGACGGTTGACAGTTGGTGAGTATAGGCAAGACAGAGGCCTGAGGAATGTTGAAACAGGAACAGAGGGGTCAGAAAGGTCAATGACAGGAAACAGAAGGAGAGAGGAGAGGGGGCCTCACAGAGGGATGAATGTGGAGACTATGCATATACGGAAGTAATACACGGAAGCAAAAAATGTATATATGTAACATGACTATTGTACTCAGGAGAGGAGGGATTCTGATGTCTGATGACTGACAGAAATTCTCCTCTCCCTTGCCTGTATTTGTCCATTAGTTATCTAATAAACAGAGATTCTGATTGCACCTGTACTGACTTTTGGATCTGGACTATACAGGAAATTAGTGATAATTAGTAATCGGTCTCTTGTGAGTAACAGGGCCTCACAGCTCTAACTTTTGTTAGCTTCCTTGATTTCTTTGAGCATTTTATCATCCATTTGTTCATTCTGGCCAGGTGGTCAATAGTACACCCCCACTGCCATCGCCTTACCCTTTTTACATGGAATTTCAATCCATAGAGATTCTACAGCAAATTTTGTTTCACGCAAAACTTTAATCCTTTCTGACTCAATGCCCTCTCTAACATAGAGCGCAACCCCTCCACCAAATTGATCAGCTTTATTAGTACGATATAGTTTGTACCCAGGTATCACAGTGTCCCACTGATTGTCCTTCTTCCACCATATCTCTGAGATTGGAGTGGAGGAGTGGCCTAGTGGTTGGGGCAAGGTATTTCAGGCCAGAAGGTCAGGGGTTCAAATCCCACTAGAGAACAGCAACCTTGGGCCAGAAGGACTGGGGTTTCTAGTCCCACAGGTGCTCCTTGTGGTGTTGGGCAAGCCACTTAACCCATGTTCCCTGTAAAATAGTTATCTCCAAGTTATAGTGCCCTATTCAATGTAATTTCAGTTTGTTCAATGTAAACCGCACTGATGCAGAATAGTGCAGTATATAAGAGAATGTAAATAAATAAATAAAATTCCAATCATATCTAACCTCTCATTTAGTGCTATATATTCTAACTCTCCTATCTTTTTCTAAGACTTCTAGCATTTGCATACAAGCATTTTAGAGACTGTATTTTATTCATATTAATCTGCCTATTGGTAGGCATGGGTAATTTGGGATCTTTAAGCTCTGTCTGCTCCATACTCGAGGGCATTTGGGCTACTTTACTCTCTTTTGGAACCTCTCTGTATTTGGTAGTATCCTTCAAGGATACATTTTTCCGAACCATGCGCTCTTATGTGACTGTCGGCTTTTCCCTATTATCTAGTTTAAAAGCTGTTCTATCTCCTTTTTAAAGGTTAATGCCAGCAGCTTGGTTCCATCCCGGTTAAGGTGAAGCCCATCCCTTTGGAAGAGCCCCTCCTTTCCCCAGAATGTTCCCCAGTTCCTAACAAATCTAAAACCCTCATCCTTGCACCATTGTCTCATCCACGCATTGAGACTCCGGAGCTCTGCCTGCATTTTGGGTCTTGCTCGTGGAACGGGAAGCATTTCGGAGAACGCTACCCTGGAAGTTCTGGATTTCAACTTCCTACCTAAAAGCCTAAATTTAGCCTCCAGAAACTCCCTACCACATTTTCCTATGTCATTAGTACCGACATGTACCAAGACAGCAGACTCCTCCCCAGCACTGTCTAAGACCTTATCTAGGTGGCGCGTGAGGTCCGCTACCTTCGCACCAGGCAGGCATTTTACCAGGCAATCCTCACGTCTACCAGCCACCCAGCTATCTACATGCCTAATGATCGAATCACCAACTATAACGGCTGTCCAACCTTTCCCTCATGGGCATAAGGCCCTGGAGAAACTTCCTCGGTGTGAGAGGATTTTACATCACCTGGAGGACAGATCCTAGTTACAGGATCACTTCCTGCCACACCAGGGTGATGCCTTCCAGTCACGTGACCTCTCTCCTCCACGGCAACAGGGATGCTGCCAGACTGGAGCTGGGACTTCAGGACTATATTCGTGTAGGTCTCGTCTATGTACCTCTCTGTCTTTCTTATGTCTTCCAAGTCTGCTACTCTAGCCTCTAGAGAACGGACTCGTTCCCTGAGAGCAAAGAGCTCCTTGCACCTAGTCCACACGTAAGACCTCACACCAACTGGGAGAAAATCATACATGTGACACTCAATGCAAAAGACTGGAAAGCCCCCATCTTGCTGCTGGACTGCTGTCTGCATCTTAGTTTTATGCTTGTGTTTAGATCTTTAAGTTCTTTACTTACTAAGGGTTGCTATGGATATAAAACTGTACCTAATACATTTAATATACCTTGTTCACGTGAAGCTTAATTAATCCCAAGTCCTTAGTGTATGCCTGATTTCGATAACGAGCTGCACCTAAGAGCACCTCCTTTCCTTTAAGATGTGTAAGCACCTATAAAGCTATGATTATCCCAGGGGTGGATGGTTGTTGGGGAGGGAGGAAGGGAGGGAAAAACGAGGTTAATTACCTGTAACAGGAGTTCTCCGTGGACAGCAGGATAAGTCAGCCACACTTGGTGACGTCCTCCAGGCGGAGCCATGCATACGGAAATGCTCTCTAGAGCTCAGAAAGGAGGGCCTTTCTGAGCCCACCTAGGTAGCCCATCCTACCGGTCCACCCCCTAGTCCGGCCAGTGTGTTCCTAGCTAGCTAGTTCCCGGACAGGGAGCGGATACGGCAAGCTGACCTCCTCCAGGGGAGGCGGGCGGTATTGTGTGGCTGACTTATCCTGCTGTCCACGGAGAACTCCTGTTACAGGTAAGTAACCTCGTTTTCTCCATGGACCAGCAGGATTGCGTCAGCCACACTTGGTGCCTCCCCAGCTGTGGAGAACGCTGAGGTGGAGGAGGAGCTTAGTTACTAAATGAGGCTCTGAACCACAATAGGATGAACCTCTTATTGCCGTAATAGGTGAAGGTGCATACAAAATCGTGCAGTAGTGCAAACAGCAGTTGTGCAACGGACAACTAGTGCTAACAGTGTACGAACAACAGTGGCTGAGTAACAGTGCAACTAACAGTGCTGACTAACAACCGTGACTGTGCAACAGTGCAATTAACAGTGCAGACATGCTACAGGAGGAGCAGGTACGGACGGCCCGGCTACTGGGCCAATGCATATTTGCCATCCGTTGCAGTGGAAAGGACGGCAGTCCCAAGGGGCTTCCTGTGCCCTGAGGTCAAGGCAGTAGTGCTTCTGGAACGTGTGCGGGGAGGACCAGGTGGCCGCTCTGCAGACGTCCGACAGAGGAACAGAACGAAGGTTGGCAATTGTGGTTGCTAGTGCTCTTAGCTTGTGAGGGCCCACTCTTGGCAAATTCTGAGTGCCTGTGGGGTCTAGGCAGTGGGAGACACAGGAGGCGACCCAGTGAGAGAGGTTTCTCTTGTTGATCGGCCTGCCCGGCTTTCTAGGATCGAAGGATACGAACAGCTGTTCGCCTTTGCGAATGGGTTGAGTTCGCAGCAGGTAGATCCGAAGGGCCCGGAGACAGTCCAGCGTGTGTAGGCGACTTTCTTCTTCGGAGGCATGGGGTTCTGGGAAGAAAGACGGGAGTTCAATGGACTGATTGACGTGGAAGGCAGATGCCACCTTGGGCACAAACTTCGGGTTGGTTCGTAAGGATGCTCTATCCTGGTGTAGCTGTGTATAAGGGGGATGGGATACTAGTGCCTGCAGTTCGCTGATTCTCCTGGCGGACGTTATGGCAATCATAAACAGGGTTTTCCAGGAGACAAACTTCATCTCCGCCGACTGTAATGGCTCGAAGGGGTCCTCGGTCAGGCGGCAGAGGACAGTGTTGAGGTCCCATGACGTAACGGGTTGCCTGATTGGGGGTTTCAAATTAGCCAGTCCCTTCATGAAGCGGTTTGTCAAAGGTAGTGCTGCAATGGAAGTTGCCCCTTCAGGCTGGGTGTGAAACACTGCAATTGCCGAAAGGTGCACTCTGATGGACTGAGTCTTAAGGCCAAGGTTAGACAGAGAAGCAAGGTACTTCAGGACACTGGGAAGAGGACACGTGGTGGGCTCCAGCCCTTGCGCAGTGCACCAGATGCTGAATCTCTTCCATTTGAGGCCATAAGATTTCCTGGTAGAGGGGCGTCTGGCTGCTAGGACCACGTCTTGCACCTCAGATGATAGCTGGAGTGTAGACAGGCTCATCCGCTCAACCTCCAGGCAGTGAGAGCCAGGGCTTTGAGGTCGGGGTGCCTCGTTTTGCCTCCATCCTGCGTGAGTAGGTCCGACCGGAGTGGCAGGCACTTCGGTTTCCCTTGCGCAAGGCATTGGAGCAGCGCGAACCACATCTGTCGGGGCCAAAAGGGAACCACTAGGATGGCACGAGCCTTGTCGCGGACCAACCGCTGGAGTGTCGCCGGGATGAGGGGGGTCGGGGGAAAGGCGTACACGAGAGACCACTCCCCCCAGCACACGTCGAATGCATCCGCCGCCAGTCTCTTGTTGGAAGGGTGCCTGGAGCAAAACAGGGGGCATTTTGCGTTCTGTTCCGTGGCGAACAGGTCGGTGTTCGGGCACCCCCACTGACGGAAGAGGCTGTCGGTAACCTCCGGGAGCAGTGTCCATTCGTAAGGTTGTAGTTGCCTGCTGAGCTTGTCGGCTAAGGTGTTCTGGTCGCCCGGCAGATAGGAGGCTTGGATGTTGCACCCGTGAGTCAGGGCAAGGGACCAGATCTGCAGGGCTTCCTTGCAGAGGGGCCGAGATGCCGTGCCCCCTTGCTTGTTGATGTAGAACATGGCCACTTGATTGTCTGTCTGGATGAGGACGGTTTTCTTCTGCACATGCATTAGGAAGGCTTAGAGACCGTACTTGATGGCCCTTAGCTCTAGGAGGTTGATGTGCAGGAGTCACTCCTGCGGTGACCAGGCCCCTTGTGTGCTGAACTTCAGAGTGTGGGCACCCCAGCCCGAGTTGGAGGCGTCCGTGGTCAGGGTGTCTTGGTGCTCGGGTGGGTGCATGTCCTTCCCCCCCGAAAGGTTCTCTGGAGCAGTCCACCAGAGTAGTTGAGTCCTGATCTTGGAGGTCATAGGGATGCGGGTGGAGAGAGGCTGCTAGTGCTGGTTCCAGTGCATACGTAGATGCCACTCCAGCGGTCGCATCTGTAACCTGGCGATGTGGACCACAGACGTGGTAGCGGACATGTGGCCTAGAAGGCTTAGGATGGATCTCGCTGAAGAGGATTCCGCTGAGGCCAATCTGGTCGTGAGCGAGGTCAGGGCGAGCAACCTGCATTTGGGAAGGTATGCCTTCGAGAGCGTGGTGTCGATCTCGGCTCCGATGAATTCCAGCCTCTGAGAGGGGGTGCGCTGGGACTTGTTGTAATTGATGACGAACCCCAGGGAGGAGATCAGGGACTCGGTAGTCCTTAGAGCTTCCTGAAGTTCCATTGGAGGGAGGGAGGGAGGGAGGAGTGGCCTAGTGGTTAGGACAAGGTACTTCAGGCCGGAGGGCCGGGGGTTCAAGTCCCACCTGGGGACAGCAATCTCAGGCCGGAGGGACTGGGATTTCTAGTCCTATAGGCACTCCTTGTGGTCTTGGGCAAGCCACTTAACCCTCCATTGCCCATGTTCCCTGTAAGTATTAGCGTATGTGTGTCATATCCCCTCGTGTTAAATGTATCTCCCAATTGACCGCTTTGACCCGGTGAAAAGCGGGATATAAATACAGATAAATAAATAAATAAAATAAATAAAAATTGCCGAGGGGGCTGTGATGAGCCAGTCGTCGAGGTAGGGAAAAATGGAAACGTTCCGTTTGCGTAGATGCGATGCAGGAACTGCCACGCATTTCGTGAACACCCGTGGAGCCGGCGACAGGCCAAAAGGGAGGACTTTGTACTGGAAGTGCTGGCCCAATACATGAAAATGAAGATACTGTCTGTGTGACTTGTGGATGCGGATGTGGGTGTAGGCATCCTGCAGGTCCAGGGACGCCATCCAGTCGCCGGGTTGAATCAAGGGCAGGATGCAGTTGAGAGAGTACATCCTGAACTTCTCTTTGATGATGAACTTGTTGAGGTTGCGGAGGTCGAGGATGGGGCGGACTCCGCCTGTCCTTTTGGGAACGAGGAAGTACCTGGAGTAGAAGCCAGAGTTTACCTCGTCCGATGGTACTTGCTCTATAGCATCGAAGGACAGCAGGTGTATCAGCTCCTCGGCTATGGCTCGGCACAGGCGCAGTGGGGTTTTGCTGATGGGTTGGGTGTTTTGGCGAGGGGTTGAGCTGAAACGCATCCGGTAACCATCTCGGATGATCTAAAGAAACCCAGGAGTCGGAGGAGATGCCTTTCCACTTGTTTAAAAAGTAGGTCAGGCGACCCCCGGTCGGGGTGGGCGTCGGAGAGTAGGCGTCAAAGGACGGTCCACTCCTCGCAGGGGGTGGATTGTTCTTCTTCTGCTTGCGGTCACGCTGAGAGCTACGCTGGTGAGGGGGACCGCTGTAGGAGTTGTTCCTGTATTTGTTATACTGCCATTTCCTGCTGGAGGGGTACTTCTTGTTGGAGGAGTAGTAAGATTTCCTCTGGAAACTGTTCTTATGAGCTCTGCTGCGGCGCTCGTAGCCGTCCTCCGCCAGGGTTTGTAAGGTAGTGCAGTGTTCTTTCATGTCGTTGACAGTGTCTTTAACCTTGTCCCCAAAGAGTGATTCCCCCATGCAGGGGGCGTTAGCAATGCTGTCATGGGTGTCATCTCGAAGGCCGGAGGCTCTCAGCCACGCCCATCATCTCGCAGAGATAGCCGTACTGGCAGTACGAGAGGCTGTGTCGAAAGAGTCAAAGGTTGCGCTGGCCAGGTGTTTGCTGCACTCCGACATATCAGCAAGTGCGCTGGCGAGCTGATTCTGAGACTCCTTGGGGAGGGCTGCAGCAGTCGACTTCAAGGTTGCCATGCAGGTGTCCAGGAAGAGAACTTGCTGAAATTGGTGTGCTGCAATCTTAGCACTAAGCATAGCACCTTGGAAGACCTTCTTCCCGATGTCATCCAAGAGTTTGTTGTCTCGGCCCAGGGGGCTATTGGCGTGGGTACGTGAGGACTTGGTGCGTTTGAGCGCTGAAGAGACGACGATGGAGTTGTGTGGTAGCTGGGTCTGAGAAAAGCCAGGCACAGGCCTCACTTGATACTTGAAGTCAAGCCGCCTTGGAAACGGATGACCAGACGCTGGTGTCTGCCACAGTTTCGAGTGATTTTCCAGCAGTCTGATGCACTGGGAGTGCGAAAGCAGGCTTCGGAATGGCGAGGTATTTTAGAACCTCTGGAACAACCTCTCCAGGTGCATCAGCGGCGTTCAAAGAGAGGGAAGAGGATAGTTTTGTTAAGAACTTGGGGTAGGTGAGATCCTCTGCTGGGGAGAGTCTTCTATCTCAGCTGTCTTCTCTGAGTTGGCGAGCTCTGTGGATGCCGATCCCACCACTGCAGCTTCGATGTCGTGGTCGTCGGCAGTGCTGTCGGGGGACGGATTTTCTGGGTCCAGATCGTCAGAGGGTCCGCGTGGGTCTTCTCTGGTTCTCTTCTCTGGGGTAGAGGTAAGGGCTGCCTCCGGAGCTTTGTGCGCTGGATCCACACTATGCGGGGTTGACCAGTGTGCCGCGGGTATTGTTGAAGCAGAGGGTATTGTTGAGACAGATTGCTTCATGAGTTGTGTTAATAAGCTGATGATAGGTGAGGAATTACTATGGCTGGATCTGCTAGCCCTGCTGCGGTTTGAAGGGCTCCGGCTATGGTTGCCCTTTCGAGGATCCTCCTGCCGGTGGCGCTGTGGGCGGTGGCGGTGGCGCTCAGAGTGCCTGCATCGTTTGGGAGAGGGGTCCCTGTGGCTAGAGTCGCTGCTGCTGCTGCGTCCATTGACTCTGGTCCGTTTACCGTGCGTTCTTTTCTTGGAAAGCTGCTGCGGCTATTGGAGTTGCACAATAGTGTGCTGGCATTGCGCAACAGTGCACTGGCTTCGTTGGGTGCACTGTTGTGTGGTGCACTGTTGTGCGGCACGCTGTTGTGCGACGTGCTGCTGCGCGAGGCGCTGCCGTGTGAAGCGCAGCTGCGTGCAGGCTTCCCTCCGATGCTGGTAGAATTCACATGCATAGAGGCCCCACCCCCAAGGTGGGCGGAGTTGGAGGACTGCAGCAGAGGCTGGGAGGACCGCAGGACGTCGCCATCTTGGAAAGCATGGACGAGTGCTGTGGGGGACCCGATCCTGGAAGCTGACTGCAGGGCGAGCTGAGAGGAGTCCAGGAGGATGAAAACAGGAGAGACTGCAGCAGTAGGGGCAGGGCTTACCTCCGCGCCTCCGCAGGTGATGGTGTTGGGTCCCGGAGCAGCAAGCAGGTCAGTCGGGTGCACCAGGCTGGGGACGGAGGCTCCATGCAGCACGTCCCGCCGGGAAAGGGCACTCTCTGCAGGAACGGAGGCTCAGCTAGGGATGGAGACCCGTACAGGCACATCCGGGGCCGGCAGAGGATCAGGCAGTGGAGGGCCAGAGCCGGAGGCTGGGCACATCACTTGGTATCCTTTCTTTATTGCCCCACAGTAAGTGCATCCATGTGAAGTCTTGTTCTTGTTGCCACAATAGGGGCATTTCTTTGAAAAATGCTTGGGCATAGTTGTAAAAACGCAAAACAAAGAAATTTAAAAAAAAAATGGAGAGAGAGAGCAGGGTCCGTCTTGCTGGCAAGGCGGAAGAACGAAAACTGGCCGGACTAGGGGGCGGACCGGTAGGATGGGCTACCTAGGTGGGCGCAGAAAGGCCCTCCTTTCTGAGCTCTAGAGAGCATTTCCGTATGCATGGCTCTGCCCGGAGGACGTCACCAAGTGTGGCTGACGCAATCCTGCTGGTCCATGGAGAATAGCACTTATTAAAAGAGGGCTGCTACACAATCCTTGTCCTGTGCTGCTGAGGTAAGCTGTGACCAAATTCCTGGGTGATTAACAGTCCTTGCTTGGATAGAAGAAGGAGTCTTTCAAAATGGCCTTTTGACCTGCCACCTGGTGTTAACACCTATTGAAAAAGTTTCACAGGTCTCTTGCCCCTAGATAGAAGGCCTCTTTGTAAAGGTCTCTTGCCCCCTAGATAGAAGGCCTCTTTGTAAAGATATTTATTTGTTGCTCAAAGAGTACTGACCCTGTTTTGCCTTTTATGCTAAGTGATATTCTGATTTGATTTAAATTATAGCTCTTTACTGCTGCTAGGCTCTGACTTATTATGAAATTTAAACTACAAGCTCTCTGCTGGGTTCTAAATTTAACCAGAAAGCTCTCTTCTGTGTTTTAAATTTAAACTAAAAGTACTTGGCCCTGAGTGACTATTAAATGTAAACTACAAGCTCTCTCCTGGGTATGAAATCTAACCAGAAAGTTCTCTTCTTTGTTTTAAATTTAAACTTAAACTGCTGCTACTAGGCCCTGACTGATTTAACAAAAAACACTGGGTTCACAGATTAATTAGCTTTAATCCAAAGAAGTCCCTTCAGAAAATTCACAGAAGTATATACTCACAATTGCAGATCTCTCTCTAGAAGTAGTAGTCCCTTTTTCTAGTCCTTCAAGACTCCCCCACCCATTTGCCTCTTAACGGTTTCACGCCCTCTTGAACTCTCTCCTCAAAGTTCTTTTCAACTTTCCCTTCTGGTACTTGTCCGCTATCGGTCTCATGCCGGTATTTAGCCTTAGATGGAGTTTACCACCCACTTTGGGCTGCATTCCCAAACAACCCGACTCCAGGAAGACCCGGGTCCTGTGCGCCGGGGGCCGCTACCAGCCTAACACCGTCCGCGGGCTGTGCCTCGATCAGAAGGACTTGGGCCCCCAACGGTGCCGGGGATGGAATCTGTATCGCGCAATAGAGGGTGCCTTGGCTCGTTATCGCGTGTTAACCTTAAGTCCATGCCAGCGCTGTGTTTGAAGCTATAGAGATGTAGCCCAATGGTTATTACAATGACTGTGGAGGAAGAGGCCATGAGTTTGATCTTGCAATGGTGTTATTTAATAAGGCTGTCTGAGGGATTTCCTTTTAATTTAAATCAGTGCTGCCAGCAAAAACACTCACACAGTGCTGTAACTTAAGGTGCAGATGTCCAAGACATCAAAAAGGTTAGACAGAATTTGTCCCATTCCTCCTCGTTTCTCACCACCACCAAAATATTGTCTATTAGACAACTGTTTGGTGGTGGTGAGAATTGAGGAGGAATGTGACACATTCTATCTACCCTTTTGATTTCAAGGACATCTGTACCTTGTCCACTCACAATCTTAAATGACAGAGGTGTAAGGCAGGGGTCTCCAATCCAGCCCAGGAGGGCCACAAAACAGTCAGGTTGGCAGGATATCTCTAATGCATATATATCTCATGCATATTCATTAGGTCTATCCCGAAAACCTGCAGGGTTGCAGACCTCCAGGACTGGAATTGAGTAGCTCTGCAGTAAGGTGCCTAGGGCAGAGGTTCCCAACTCCTGTCCTTGTGGGTCCAACATGATTCAGGTTTTCATGATGTCCCTAATGAATATGCATGAATGCATTTACATACAATGGGGGCGGTGCATACAAATGCATCTCAAGCATATTCATTAGGGACAGCATGAAACCTGAATGGTGTTTGGCCCTCCAGGACTGCAGTTGGGAACCTCTGCTCTAGGGACTGCACATGTTTATGGTGTATGTACTCTGTGGGGTAAAATATGGGCATTTATGCCTTGTTTTTTTTATCTGCAATACAGATTCCTTCTTTATTACCACGGTTTCGTACTGGGTGAAATATACAGACGGTCTGCAGGAGCCACAGCTGGGACTTGAACCACAGACTGGGCATCCAAATGGCAGATGAAATTTAATGTGGAGAAGTGCAAAGTTATGCACCTAGGAAGGAGCAACCCACACTATGGTTACACGATGCAAGGTTCCACGTTGGGAACCACAACCCAGGAAAAAGATTTAGGAGTCATCGTGGATAACATATTGAAACCCTCCGCCCAGTGTGCAGCGGCGGCCAAGAAAGCAAATAGAATGCTAGGTAAGGAATGGAAAATAAAACAAAGGATATTATAATGCCTTTGTATCGTTCCATGGTACGACCGCACCTTGAATATTGTGTGCAATTCTGGTCGCCGTATCTTAAAAAGGATATAGTGTTATTAGAAAAAGTACAGAGAAGAGCCACCAAAATGGTAAAGGTGATGGAAGGATACTCCTATGCAGAGAGGCTAAAAAGGTTAGGGCTCTTCAACCTGGAAAAGAGACGGCTGAGGGGAGATATGATAGAGGTCTATAAATTAATGAATGGAGTGGAACGGGTAAACGTAGATCAATTGTTTACGCTATCAGAATATAGAAAGACTAGGGGACATGTAATGAAGCTACAGGGTAAACTATTTAAGACAAGAGAAAATATTTTTTCACTCAACGTGTAATCAAACTCTGGAATTTGTTACTTTAGGATGTAGTAAGAGCTGTTAGTGTAGCTGGGTTTAAAAAAGGTTTGGACAAGTTCCTGGAGGAAAGGTCCATAAACCATTATTAAAAAGGGACCCAGGATAATCAATGCTTGACCCAGTACAAGCATTGTGGAACCTGTGTCTTTTGGGGATACTGCTAGGTACGTATGACCTAGATTGGCCACTGTTGGAAACAGGATTCTGGGCTTGATGGACCTCGGTCTGACCCAGTATGGCATATTTTATTTATTTATTTATTTTATTTGATTACATTTTTATACCACTCCTTCCAGTGATCAGCAGCGGTTTACATTTAACAATTAACTCTGCATGGATTAGCAGTTACATAAAACAGTAAGAAAACAACATTAGAACATTGAAAGGTGACATTGTTTTAAGATAACTCAATAAATAATTCAAAACTGTTTACATGAGGGAAGAGAACATATTAACATACATGCTATAAAATTAACTATATACAATATTTGTGAACGAAAATAAAAGTAGAATTACTATTTAATTCTTCGAGGATTTCAGGGATCAAAATGGTAACAGTGGGAAGACCTCCGTCTAATTGTTTTCATCACAGAATTACTCTAAGTTATTTCAGTCTGATTGAAGTATTCTTGAAATAGATGTGTTTTAAGGTTTTTACGGAATGATATGAGATCTTTGTTAGCTCTTAAGGTGTCAGGGAGTTTGTTCCATTGTGTTGGAGCGGTGTATGTGAATGCTCTATTACTGGTGAGTGCCTTTGCTTTGCAAATGGAGAGGGGGGTTTGTAGTGTATTTAGGTTGTGTGTACGTCTTTTCCTGTTGGTGGTTTGTGGCTTAATGAGTGTGGCAAGGTAGGATGGGGCATAATTGTTTATTATTTTGAATGTTGTAATTATTATTTTGTATCGTATGCGTGCATGTGTAGGTAGCCAGTGAAGTTCTCTTAGGATAGGTGTGATGTGATCTGAGAAGGGTACTTGATTAGGATTCGGGCTGTTATATTCTGTGCCATCTGGAGTATGTTTGTTGTTTTTTTGGGCAAGCCTTGTAGTATGCCATTACAATAGTCCAAATGTGGCATTATGATTGCTTGTATTATTGATCTAAAGTCTGAAAGTTCAATGATGTTACGTAAGGGTTGTAGGGTTCTTAGTTTGTAGAAAATGGTTCTATTTAATAGTCTTAGGTGGGTTTCCATGTTAAGTGTCGTATCTAGAGTGACACCTAGGTACTTTAGTTCTTGTTTAGTGTTATAGGTTGTATTATTTAGTATGATTGTGGGGGGGGGGTGTTTAAACTCCGGATTTTTAGAGATAAACATTACTTCAGTTTTTTTATGATTGATAAGCATATTGTTTTGTTGGAGCCATTGTTGTGCTTCATTAAGGCAATTTTCTAAGTTGCTATAATCTGGGTTACATATATCCAATTGTGTATAAAGCATTATATCATCCGCATAGAGATGATAGTCAATTTTGTGTATTTGGAATATTGTGCAGATTGGTCTTAGGTATAGGTTAAATAATATGGCAGATAATGCTGAACCCTGTGGGATACCTTGTGTCTGTGGGAAGGTATTGGATAGGTTTTCATCAAAGTATACTTGTTGTATCCTGTTGGATATATAAGAAGAGAACCATTTTAGGGGGGTTCCATTTATACCTATTGTTTCTAATCTTTCAATGAGGATCTTATGATTCACCGAATCAAAGGCTGCAGTTATGTCGATGAAAATTAAGACAAACATTTTTTTGCAGTTTTCAATGCCTTTATACAGTTTATCAAATAATACTAGTAGCAGTGTTTCTACTCCATGTGATTGTCGAAAGCCATATTGTTGAGCATCATGTGCATTTGTGTTATCTATGTGAACTTGCAATTGGTATTGTACAGATTTTTCAATAATTTTGGCTATAAAAGGTATACTTGATATGGGTCTGTATGAAGATGGATCTGCATTGTTTAGTGATTTGTTTTTAGTATAGGTCATATTAGAGATCTTTTTAGTTCTGTTGGCATGTTTCCTTGTATTAGAGATTGGTTTACAATATTTAGTATTATGGGTGCAATTTCTGCTTTAGTATTCTTGATCCAGTCTACTGGACATGGGTCAAGGGGGGATGTGGTGGTATTTATGTTTGTGATGATGTTTAGAAGCTGTCTGTTATCTATTGAATAAAAGTGTTTCCACACTACAGTGTGGTTAGTATATTGTGTTACCCTTTGAAATGCATTATTTTCAATTTTATGGGAAATTCTTTCTTCGTTAGGGTTTAATTTTTTAGAATAATGATCGGCCAGTGCTTGAGCATTTATAGTATATTTTGAATTAACGTCTTTTGGGGGGTTTGGTGAGTGATTTTACAAGCTCAAATAATTCTCTTGGTTTATTTAAAGCATTAGTTAGTTTTTTGGTGTGATAAATTTTCTTTGCCGTATTTACTATTTCTTTATAGGATTTAAGTAGTGATAAGTATTGTTTTTTGGTCTCAGTTGATTTCCTAGCTCTCCATTTTTCTTCCATTTTTCTGAGATCTTTCTTTGCTTTAGCTAGATCTGCTGTGAACCAAGGTTCAGACCTTTTCCTTGGTTTGTTGGTTTCATGAGAGGCGATATTAGATGTTTGTTTAGAAACTGTTTCTATTCCGTTGTTCCATTGTTTTATTAAATCATCCAAGTTTGAGGTTTCTGTTTTTACATGCGAAAAGATCGAATTTATTAGTGTGTCTTTATCTAGTTTTTTAAACATGCTTTTATGTGTATTAGTGATAGGTTCTATATTGGGTGATTGTAATGGCATTTCAAATGTGAATTGTATAAGGTGGTGGTCTGACCATGGCACCTGTGTTATTTTTGGGGTTGTACTTGTTACTGTGGTGTTTGAGTATTTTTTGGGAAGAAACACTACGTCTAAGGTATTTCCCTTGTCATGTGTGGGAGTTTGGATTATTTGTCGGTAACCCATTTGATCCATGGCCTCATTGAATGCATTAGTGTGTGTGGTGTTAAGTGAAGCAAGGTTTATATCACCTAGTATCATCTGATACTTTTTTATTGAGGTTTCGCATATTGTTTCAAGAGCTGATGCTAATGCTTCATGTTTTCCAGAAGGTGGTCTGTAGATGAGGGAAATAGCAAAGGTTTTATTTTCCACTTTAAGGATGTCTATTCCTTCGAGTGATTTCTGGACGGTACAGGTTAGATTTAGATTTTTCCTTGCTATTATTAGCACCCCACCTCCTTTTCGGTTGTTACGAGGGCAATTAAATAGATTGTATCCTGGTGCATTTAGTGTGTTGAGGGGGACTGTGTCCAACTCTGAGAGCCATGTTTCTGTGATGCATAATAGATCTGGTTTTTCATCAGTAATTAGGTCCTGTATAATGTGCATCTTGTTTTTGATAGACCTAGGGGCATGTTTACTAAAATCCGCAAAATAGCGCGCCGCAAAATAGCGCACGGCAACGCGGCACTGAAACGCGCAGAAACGCGTTTAAACGCCCCGCACACGTGCGTGTCACCCCTGCACAGGTACGCGGCTCACTAACGGGCCCCGTACAAGTGCGGGCCCGCAAATGTCCGATAGAGGCGTGGAACGGCGAAAGGAGGGCGGAGGAAGGCTCCGGAGGGGCGGAGGGACGGGGTCAATGGGTGGAGAGTGGGAGGGGAGAGGCTCCCCGCACAGTATCAGGCCCGAATTTGCATGTAAAAACTACCGCGAGTGAAACACTCGCGGTAGAAAGCATTTAAAGGGAAGAGAAACCATTTCCGTCAGCAATGTACAGGAAAACCGGGGAAACCAGCAAAACGTGAGCAGTGTGATACATGTGCACAGCACAAAAGTGAAAATAAAAATAGAAAATGACCACAACAGAACTATTAAAAATAGTAATTCAGCTGGGGAACAGTTATAGTGATGGGCAAATACAGAAATCACACCCAGCAAAGCTCCAGAAAAAAGAAATGAAGTTTGGAAGGGTCTACTGAGAGGAGACTCTTCCAAAAAACATTTCCACGTTTTGGAGCTTTCCTGGGAGTGTTTGCTATGGTTGCCCATTAATATCACTGTTGCCCAGCGTGGTGATATTTTGTCCCACATTTCCCGTGGTCATTTCCGGGGTTTATGTGCACGTTTGTCACCAGACAGGGTGCATATGCCCACAGTAGAATTGCGTAGAGCAGGGTTTGTGACTCCATCCTGCCAGGCTTACTGCCTCCAGGGGCTGCACTGTCTCTGTGGCCAAAGTGTGGTACAGCGGACAGAGTTATTACCTCTAGGACCAGAGGGCAGAGGTTCAAAACCCAGCTGGGGCACCTGCCAGCCCAGTCCCTATATTTTACCCACCACTAAATAAAGATAGCG
This sequence comes from Ichthyophis bannanicus, assembly GCA_033557465.1. Taxonomy (NCBI): domain Eukaryota; kingdom Metazoa; phylum Chordata; class Amphibia; order Gymnophiona; family Ichthyophiidae; genus Ichthyophis; species Ichthyophis bannanicus. The sequence continues at coordinate 84,213,522 of CM066031.1, forward strand.
CAGACACCCCTGTATGCATGGGGAAAACACCCATATTTTACCCAACACCGCACACACCCCACAACAATGGGCATTACCTACAGCCAAGTCCCCCAAATGCAGTCCCATACTGCCACATTGCAATCAGGTCAACTGCTTTTTCTGAGAGAAGTTCATGCCAGCATGTTGGCGGACAAGTACATGTGGTGCAGGGGGCAGTGGCTGCTAACCACAGAAGACAGAGGCCTAGCCATGTGCAGGCTGGCACAATCCACTGCAACAGACAGGTCCTGCCGGATCCACAGTCATGGACAGTCCAGGGAATCCAACCAATCTGTGGCTACACAGTGGTGCAGTGCACACAGACACTGCATACAAGAACAGAAGGTCACAGGTTCAAAGCCCAGCTGGGGCTACTGCCAATCCTGCCCACATATTTTTCCCACAACTAAACAGTGATAGTAAGGACACACCTTTCATGGCGGGGACATATGCAATGGTAAGACATCTATCTTTTACCCCACTGAGCACAGACACCATGAACAGGGGCAGTACCTAGAGCAGAATCACCCAAATGCAGTCCTGGTGGGCCACACACCAGTCAGGTTCAATGCTGACACTCATACAAATGCCTGTGCTGTATATCTATGCACCACCCCCATGGCATGTAGATGTAGCCCATGCATATTCATGAGGGATAGCAGGAAAACCCGAACAGTGTGATGCAAACCTGGACTGGAGTTGGGAATCTGTGCCGTAAAGCAGCAGCCATCAAGGGCAGACACACCCACACCCACAGGCCCCATTGGCCAATGTCTCCTGGAAAGGCAGAACATTGGACCGTGCATGCAGCACCCAAAACGAGCACTTGCATAACTTACCAATGTCACCCTACACCTGAGGTATACGGTACACAGCTCGGAGACGTTTGCTAGGAGCACAGGCAGGCAGTTATCCATACGTTACGTACATACTGCTAGTTGACCCCATCCAAACAATCTGTTAGGTGTTTGCGGGGCATGTTCCAGGCCTGGCCTCTGACGGTGCTTACCACCCTGGGGAGTGACCACCAGCTGTAATGCGTACCATATCCATGCCTTGCCGTGCTCAGGACCGGTTTGGTGGGCAAGGCTACTTACCCCCTCAATCGTAGCACCATGATGGCAGAGGTGTGGAAGTGTGTGTCTGTCTATACAGTGGGTGTTGGCTGCAAGCCCCTTCAACAGCCCGCACTGCCAGCACTGTTGCCAGTATTGGCCAGTTAATGTGCATAATGAGGTGCAAGGTACCATGGGTATAGCCAGGGCAGGGTGACGTGGCCAGGATGCATCTGCACTGGGCATAGGGCCCTGGCAGGGACATTGGCTGGGATATTGTAGTGTCCGGCCACCACCTACACAGACAGGGTGGCCAAAGCATGTCCTTCTGGGGGATCACGCTCACCCTGACTGTGCAGTGACCACAGCATGGCTAGGCCCCCCCATAGTGCTGTATAGTAGTTCTCTCATGTGATAGATATGGGTTTCTCTTTGGGGCCCAGTCACTGATCTATCTGCTTGCTGTGTATGCAGACAGCCCAGTTCTGGGTGCATGCATCTCCATTGGGAGCATGCACTATGGACTAACCAGCAGACTGTTTGTAGCTGGTAAATGTCTTGCTATAATGGCTTGCAGGGTGCAGTGGCTGTTGGCTTGCTGCAGGTGAATATCTGGTGGTGGAGTGCAGCTTACCAGTATGTGTAGCATTAAGAGTAGTTTTGATTGTAATTAGTCTTGAGCGTGGTTTTGTTACCTTTGGGTTGGGTTGGAGTATATTATGTTTAGATGTGTATGGATGCCACTGGGTGAATTGTGGTAGTTGATATATGTACATGTGGCTTGGGGGTAAATAAATGGGATAGGTGTATAGATATGCTTGGGATGTTTTTGTATGCAGGATGACACATAGCAGAGTGATAAGAAGCATATTTAGGAATTCCATATTTGGCTTTTTGTGAGTAATATCTTACTTGCGTGTTGTGAGAATGTGTGTATAAGGGTGCTATTTGTGTGATCTGGTTGAGATAGAATTTAGGTCTTGTTGTCCTTGAGTGACCAAGAGTGTTACTGTTTAAGCCTTGTTGACCTTGAGCGTCCAAGGGTGTTAGTATTTAAGTCAACAATGTATCAAAATAATACAAATTCAATATTGTATCTACTCTAGAGTGGTTTGAGTGTTGTATCCAGTTTTTAGCAACATAGTAAAACTTTTGTGTAAGGCAGTAAATCACTGATAATCAACACAATGGTTTTGTAATCGGTGGTATAAGAGAGTACAACAGTATCTTGATTAATATGTTACGTTTCACTTTTGAGCATTTCAGAAATTTTATCACATAAGAGCTTTAGGGGTATGTTTACTAAAACCCCGGTAAAGTGCAGGCCGCGGTAGAGTGCGGATGCCATATAAGGAGTGGGCGTGCCGTCCTGAAAAGGAAAAGCAGAAATTTAAATATGCGCTAAGGTGCGCGGCGCCCTTGTGCGCCCCGCACCTTAGCGCATCAGATGGCTGCACGGGAGGCATATGTGGCATGCTGATGGACAAGCAGAAAAGCAGAGCCACAGCACAATGGTTAAAGCACCTGCGAATGATGCAGGGTTCTGGGGTTTGATCCCCCACAGAGCCCAATAAAGATGGCTGGCTGATGCATTAATTTAGGAGGCAGAGAAATACTGGGCAGCATAAAGCAGCACGCTGATGTTTCGGGCGGCATAAGGCAGCGCGCTGATGTTTTCAGCGGCATATTAATACTGGGCGGCATAAGGCAGCGCGCTGATGTTTTTGGCAGCATATTAATACTGGGCGGCATAAGGCGGCGCGCTGATGTTTTTGGCAGCATATTAATACTGGGCGGCATAAGGCGGCGCGCTGATGTTGTTGCGGCAATCTAATACTGGGAGGTATAAGTGGCGCACTGATGTGCAAACAGATGAGCAGAGCCACAGCGCAATGGTGAAGGCACTTACCAATAGTACAGCAATCAGGGGTTCAATCCCCCACTGTGCTCATTGAAAATGGCTGGTTGAGGTGATATTTTAGGAGGCATACAAATAATGGGCAGCATAAGGCGGCACGCAGATGGGCATTAGGCGGGGCGCTATTGGTTTAGGAGGCTGTGTAATTATCGTGAGGCATAAGGTGGCATGCAAATGTGCAAGCACAGTAACAGAGCCACAGCACAATGGTTAAGACACTGACCAATGATGTAGGGATCAGGGGTTCAATCCCCCACAGTGCCCATGAAACAAGGCTGGCTGAGGCATTGCATATTATGGGGAAGAGTGCTCTAGGGGGCATTTTATTTTTATTTTAAGTATCATTACTAGCAAACGCACCCTCAAAGCGTGTTAACATAAGGCGCCCTATAAGGCACATTTTAAAGTGCACTGTCCGCCAAGGCACCCTAGAATGTTGCTTACAGGGCGCTGTAGGGGGTGCCGTATGAGGTACTGCAAGGTCAGAGTACTGTTCCTGATGGCAGCACTGTGCATTGTAAGGAAAGACCCGGCCGCGAATCACCGCAGCCGGACACAGACGCGCGCGAGCAAGCCGAGGGTGGGGAGGGGAGGCGGCGGGGGGGGCGGGCAGGAAGCCCAAGTATAAAAAGCGCGCACGGCGCGGCTTCGGCCTCTTTCGCCGCTCTCCCCCCACCACCTTGCAAGAGGAGGATCGACAAGCGAGTAAGATCGTCGGGAGTACGCGACAGTCACAGCGGAACGGCAAGTACCTCAAAAATGGCAGGGAAAGGAAGAGCATGCAGACGCCGGATTACCGGTAGGGGGGGAGGATAAAGGGAACAGGGGAGAGCATGGCGGAGGCCATGGGGACCGGGTGGTAGCATGCATCGCTGGAGGGCTTACGGTAAGCGCCAGCACCACGAACATAAAAAGACGCGTACAGGGAAGCGAAACCGGGTAGCAGCATTGGAAGGGACATTGTGGCTGTAATCGCTGGCGATCCCAAGTTGAGGCGAGCTAGGCGAGCCACGTGGGGGGCATACGAATACACGGCAGGCACACGGGGCAATGCACAGCTAAGCCCGTAGTAGAAGAGAGATAGGAAACAGGGGTAGAAGGCTTAAAACGTGGGGGTGCTCATGAATAAACAGAATACAATAAGGATGGAAGAGAATAAAATAAAGAAAACAACGTTAAGAACAGCTTATGGGCATAGAGGGAGGAACAACTAATGTAGCGTGACTGCCATCTAGTGGATACAGGCGATAGGGTAGGCAATAAAAACATGGCTGTTTTTTGTTCGGGCTCAGCTCAAGAGGACAAGGAAAGGGAAATATATATATATGTGAATTATGTGACGGGTAATGTGGAAATTACAAGGATATATAGATATATGAAGTAGAGGGATGTATACGGATATAGGGAGGTGAGATTTATGTGATGGAAGAAGGGAGATATACATATGGATATAAATGTATTTATAGTTATATATGGATATGGATATATTTACACTTATAAATATATATATATTTACATTTGTATATAGATACTTATGATATAGGTGAACGTATACGGATATGCATAGAGCAGTAAACATAGCTATCAATCCCCATTGCCTTACACATATAAGGGTTGGGGGGAGCGCGGGATTGAGGGTGTAGTGGGGCATATAATAATGACACCTTCCATTACCTTTGCATAGTAAGTTGTGCTAGTTTAAGGATGCCGAGAAAGGAGACGCAAAAGGCCCCCAGGGCACGGGGCGTCAAAGCTACACAGAAGTCAGCTCCAGCACCAAGAGCACAGACAGAGGCTAGTGCAGGCAGAAGAAGAGCGCAGAAGACCACCCAGGACGCAACCAGAGGAGTAGCAGCGGGGAAACCCAGACGCAGCAACCGGAAGAAGGGGCCACAGGACACCGTGGCCCCTACGCAGGGGCAGGGGCTTGACGACCTGATCCAGAGGGTGCGGGAGCAGGTGGCGCAACACGGCCTGACCTCAGTTGGACAACGACTGGGACTGCCAGGCTTCATGGAGGAGGAACTGCCGACAACAAGCGGCTGCGCAGCAACACCAAACGCAGCTCAGGGTAAGTCCAGGTGCGAGAAAGAGGGGACAGAGTGGTCCACCTCATCATCTGATGATGCCTCATCGGAGAGTGACGGGGACACAACATGGTCAGAAGTGATGCAATATGCATTAAAAAGATTTAAAAGGAAGAAGAGTGCAAAACCAACAAATCCCCTAAAGCAGGCATGGGCAGGGCAGAGCCAAAGGGGGGAGGACCGAGGGAGCGTGCCAGCCGGGGCGTCTCAAAGAACGCAGACGGATTGGCGCGATTCCAATCGTGATCCACGATGCGGAGTGAGCTCACTGGCGGTGTCAGTTCCCAAAAAGATAAAAAAGCGGATTTGGAAACGGGAATATATAGACATGTTCTCGCTCTTGCTTAGGGATCAGGAAGATGAATTTAACACTGGAAAAGATAGGGATAGAAGAAGCGAGAGAGATAAGAAACCAAAAATTCCAAAATCAATCAACAATTGGGTGACAGCATTCCATAGCTTTATGAGCGTGGTAATGGAGAAGGAATCCGAATCGGGGCCATATCTGACCAAGTACCTGGACACCATCACCAGGGCACATAAGCAATACGGGGGATGGGCCTGGCTGAACTACGACGTGAGGTTCAGGAGAAGCATGGCCGACGATCCCACCATAGCATGGCATCACAGGATTCTGGACATCTGGACAGAAGAGATGGCGCCCAATAGGCCCTTGTGGCAAGACAGGCTGCCGCAGCCCCTGCAGAGCACGCAATGGCAGCAGCCTACGCCGAACACACAATGGCGGCCGGCCCCCCAATGGGCTGGAAAAAAGACCTGCCGGCAATACAATGCAGGGAGTTGTGCATGGCAGCCATGCAAATTCAAACATTCATGCTCACTGTGCGGAAATGCACACCCCGCCTTCACCTGCAGGGCATCAAGGGAACCCAAACCATTCAGAGGGCTGCAGCAACGCGCAGCCAAGGGAGTTGGCCCCAACACCCATCAGGCTTGAGAATATGCGGCCATGGCTGAGAGCCTACCCTAAGCGAGAGATGGCTATCAGAATTGAAGACAGCTTCGCGAAGGGTTTCCGCATCCCATCCATAATATCAATAAAAACAGCACAAGCATGCTGTGTAAATAACCCACCATCAGTCCAAAAATACAATGACATCGCGCAAGGCAAGATAGCACAGGAGATTGGCATGGGGCGCATAGCGGGCCCTTTCCAGTCACCCCCATTTAGGGACATCATCATCTCTCCATTGGGGGTCATCCCAAAAAAGGAGCCGGGCAAATTCCGGTTAATACATAATCTATCATACCCCGAAGGCAAGTCAGTCAACGATTATATCGATCCGGCGTTATGCTCGGTAAAATATGCAACCATTGACCAAGCGATCATGCTTATACGAAGTAAAGGGCCGCGAGCACAGCTGGCGAAGGCGGACATTGAGTCCGCGTTCCGACTATTGCCGGTACATCCGGAGTCCTTCCCCTTACTGGGTTTTTCGTTCAATGGGCAGTTCTTCTATGATAAATGCTTGCCCATGGGATGTGCAATATCATGTGCATACTTCGAGCAATTTAGTACTTTCATACACTGGGTAGTGGAGGACCTGGCGGGCCCCAACACGGTCGTGCACTACCTGGACGACTTCCTCTTCATAGGAAAAGACTACAACGACTGCAAAAGGATACTAGATATCTTTGTGAGAATAGCGCAGTCATTCGGAATCCCGTTGGCAAAAGAAAAGACAGATGGCCCGACGGGGATAATCACGTTCTTGGGCATTCAGCTAGACGTGCCAGCGCACAGATCACGCTTGCCGGCCGATAAGGTGCTGAAGTTGAGGGGCGATATGCAACTACTGCGCAGCAAGCGCAAAGCAACATTGCAACAATTTCAGGCAATTCTGGGCCTGCTGTGCTTCGCATGCAGGGTGATACCCATGGGTAGGGTTTTCTGCCGCCGTATGGCATGGGCAACGAGAGGTGTCACAAAAAGGTACCATCGCATAAGGGTCACCAAGGACATCCGGGAAGACCTGCAGATTTGGCTTCGATTCCTTCGCACCTTCAACGGCCTTGCCTTCTGGCAAGCGCTACCAGTATCTAATGCCGAACTCGATTTCTTCACCGACGCTTCGGGGGGAATAGGTTTCGGCATCTACTATAAAGGGGCGTGGTGCGCGGAGACATGGCCAAAGGAATGGCAGGTGGAAGGGACCACCAAGGATATCACGTTCCTGGAGCTCTTCCCGCTGATGGTAGCACTGCGCATCTGGGCACCCGGGCTGGCCAACAGGGCCATCACCTTTCATGTCGACAACCTAGCTGTGGTATGGGCAGTGAACAGTATGAGAGCTAAGACGCCAAGGGTAGTAGCACTATTAAGACAAATAGTGTTGCTATGCCTGGTACATAATATAACCTTGAGAGCAGAACATATTGAAGGCGAAAGTAATAACATTGCCGATGCTCTTTCTCATTGTAAGATCAAGCTCTTTCATCAACTGGCGCCCGGGGCGGACGCGGTCAAGACAGCGGTGCCCGAGGAGATCTGGGAATATGGTCCACCGAAGTATGGGAGCTCCTGTTAGCCTCCTTAGCGGAGAATACCAGACGTAAATACATAAAAGCATGGGAACAATACCTAGCATTTTGCGGAGCAGCCATGATAAGACAAGACGACAGACTGAAAGTGGAAACGATCCTAAACTGGATGTTGCACTGCAAAAACAAAGGCTACACAATGGCAGCAGTGCAAGCCCGCCTGGCCGCCATATCATTTTTCGCAAAGGCAATGGGTAAACGGGGTCCAGCAACAGCGTTTGTCATAAAGAAAGTAATGAGAGGTTGGTCATTGGGGCAGCCACGGAAATGTGACCAACGCCGCCCGATCACCCATACGATGCTACAACAACTCATGGTAGCGACTAGCAAAGTGTGCTACGATGAGTACGAGACGAGGCTATTTAGATGTGCCTTTTCCTGGGCCTTTTATGGGGCATTTCGGGTGGGGGAGCTAGTGGCTGCCTCATCCGCAAAGCAAAGGACAGTGGAGGGGGGCATGGCAAAGCGTGATGTGGACATAATCACAGGAGCGGTAGTACTCCAATTGCGCAGATCCAAAACGGACATGCAAGGAAAAGGGGCGCAGGTGGTTTTGCAAGCGTTGCACAACGACCCCTCATGCCCGCTAAGAAATGCCTTAGCTTACCAACAAGTGCGGGCACAAGCAGGAAATCAATGGTTCGTGCATGCCAACGGCACCCCCCTATCACGCTTCCAATTCACCAGAGTACTCAAACTGGTAATAGAACTAACAGGACGGGATGCAAGCTTTTACGGCTCGCACTCCTTTCACATTGGAGCTGCTTCCACGGCAGCCAGCATCGGGATGTCCAGGGAACAAATCATGCAGATAGGACGGTGGCGCTCGGATAGATACAAACTGTATATACGTCCGGCGCAATGAGGTTAGATAGGATATCAAAAAAAAAAAAAAATTTGATCAGGCAATGTAGTAACATCGGTAAAATCATGGTACCGGTGTGTGGTTGTTATAATATCTTTTGATTCTGATCCAATGCAGGAACGAGGGGCCGCCTGTGGCCGCATGAAGCATGGATATGTGGTGATTCATTCGTTCACTGGGCACAGAAGCGGACGCGGGGCAGGCCACAGGGGTTGAATCTGGGATTACCCAGCGCCGAGGTTTCGGTGGTGTGGCTGGGACAACGGGGTATGATGTGGGACCAGCTGGTGCCGTACCTGAGGCAAAGGCAGAGATCTTACGGGAACCCAGGGATGCTGGTGATCCACCTCGGAGGTAATGACCTAGCGTCCACACGCAGCGTGGAGCTCACCAAAAAGATGCAAAGGGATATGCTGACAATAGCAAACACCTTCCCAGGGACGGCACTAGCATGGTCGCACATCATACCACGGCGTGTTTGGAGGGGCGAGAACTCACACAAGGCATTAGAAAAGACGAGACAAAAAGTGAACAAATGGATGACCCGCTTCATGGCGGTGACAGGGGGATACAGCATCAAGCATGACCTGATAGAAGAGAGATGCCCAGGATTGTATCGAGCAGATGGAGTTCATTTGTCAGACATAGGAACGGACATCTTTCTGTGCGATCTACAGGACATGGTGGAGCTGTTATGGCGGAGACAGGTGTTGGCCACAGCAGCATTTTGAGAAGTGGGGCCCCATCAACAAGCGAGGGTTCGCTGTTGTCAGGGTTGGCAGAAAATACGCACCCGGTGAGAGAGAACACAGCCTAGGCTTTAAGTAAAGTGGGAGAGGGGGCAGGAGAGAAACACGGACCTGCCCCCGGAGAGAGTGAGAAGCCGACAAGAACACCGCGCAGAGGGCCCCCTTTGCCTTGCTTGGACGGCGGGCAAAAGGGGGGCAAAAGTAAGAAAGGTTGCCAAGTCTGCTTGAACGGCAGGCATAACAGCTTTTCGGATGAAGGATATAGAGAAGAACAAGGACAGAGGAAAAGCTTTGACGGCAAATTCCCTCCTGCCACTTACAACTGTGGGACAACGGCTGTGTCTCTCGAGGGGGCAGAAAGAAATGGGACAGTGTTTTGTTGATGTGACGTGCATGCTGTGGCCAACAGTTTTGATTGTACTGTTAATAACCATTGTTGAAAAATAAATAACAATAATGTTGTTGAAAGAAAAACATCTGGTGAAGTGTGATGTTTTACTAGGAGGACAGGAGGGAGAGGGGAGACGGGTAGGGGGGTAGGCAAGAACACGAGGCGGCCGTGCCAGTCGCGTGGCTGTGAAAAGCATAAGTAGGTGCACTGACATGCAAGGAGGAACAGCAGTGGAGCACAATGGTTAAGGCAGTGACTGCTGATACAGGACTCATGAGTTTGCTCCCCAGGGTGCCTAATATGTAAGGCTGGCTGTGGCATCAGCTTTGTAATGTACATATTTTTTCCTGCAGCACCGTATGTTTTGCTTAATAATTGCTGCCAGCAAACATGCCCTCACGTGCCGTAATGGAAGGTGCCGTATTAGGCTCCCTATACGGCACTCCATAGGGCACATTATAAAGTGCACTGTCCGCCAAGGCACCCTAATATGTCCCCTATAGGGCACCCTATATGTTGCGTCACAGGATAATGTATAGTGCACCTTATATGGACGGGAACCATAAGGTGCCCTATAGGGTGCCCTATAAAGCGCCCTTAGAGGCACCCTATGGGTACAGTACACTGAGGGTGTTTTTCCTGGCATCAAAATATGTACATTAAAGGAACATAATGCTGTAGACAACCCTATCAAATAACCCCACTGTGGGTTTGAACCCATGACCTCTGGCTTTACAGGCAGTGAAGTAACCATTGGGCTACAGCTCTATAGCTACTAGCAAGCCCCTGGCTGGCTGCAGAGAGCCTGCATGTCACCACACAGACAGTCTGTTGTGGTCACCAGGATAGGGTTAGCCCACCCGTACCCATGATGCACTGCACATGCAAATCAGCTGTCCACAGATGAACACAAGATGGGGAATGCACCCCCACAGCACCTCGGCCTGGTAGGGGGAAGTGACCGGGTGCACCCACACAGCACCTCGCCGTGGTAGGGGGTAATGACCGGGTGTTTTACTGGCACAGAGTAGCTACACACCGTCACATTGTGTGGTTACTGTGCTCACTCTGAGTGTGCGATGCGGCGCCTAGAACCAGGTCCACAACACCTTCTATGGCTGATGGAGACCCAAAGCAGTGTTAATGTGTAAGATAGGTAGTGTCTGCACAAACACCATGGCTATCTCTGTCTCTCTCAGTCAGGTGTAGCCCCCATGGACCCCCAGGTGGGCCATGCACCACCACCACCACCACCCCCCGGGCCAAGGGTGGCAAACATGGTCTCCCATCAATAGATCCACAGTCTACCCTCCCTGCAAAGGTGACAGTAGAGGGGAACAGACACCCCACAGGGCAGTCAATGCAACTCTATACACATCCATTGTACAAAAGCCAACAGACATTCAAGCAGGATATGGCAAGCTGCACCCCACCACTATCTGATATTCTCCTGCTATAAGCCACTCCATCAAGACACATACCAGCTGCAAACAGTCTGCTAGCTAGTCCATAGTGCATGTTCCTAGTGGAGATGCATGCACGCAGAACTGAGATGTCAGCATACACAGCAAGCAGATAAATCAGTGACTGGGCCCCAAAAGGAAACCCATATCTATCACATGAGAGAACTACTATATAGCACTATGGGGGTGCCTAGCCATGCTGTAGTCACTGCACAGTCAGTGTGAGTGATCTCTCAGCAGGACATACTGAGGTCACCCTGTCTGTGTAGGTGGTGGCCAAGCACTACAATGTCCCAGTCAGTGCCCTATGCCCTGTGCAGATGCACCCTGGCTAGGCCACCCTGTCCGGCCTATACCCATGGTACCTTGCTCCTCATTATGCACATTGGCAGCCCAATACTGGCAACATTGCTGGCAGTGTGGGCTATGGAAGGTGTTTGCAGCCACCACACACTGGATAGACAGACAGCCACCCCCACACCTATGCCAGCATTGTGCTACTATAGAGGGGTTCAGCAGCCATACCCACCACACCAGTCCTGGACACAGTACAAGCATGGATATGGTACGCATTACTGTTGGGGGTCGCATCCCAGGGTGGTAAACACTGTTAGAGACCAGACCTGCAGCACACACCACAGACATCTGAATGATTGTTATGGTGGAGCTCAATGAGCAAACTGCTTTACGTAGGACTGGAGATCTGCCAGTTATCATAGGAAACGTTTGATAGCTGTGTACCGTATACCCAGGTGTAGGGTGGCATTGCTGAGGTATGCAACTGCTAGTATTGGGAGGTACAGGCAGGGCCCAATGTGGCATTGGCCAATGGGGCCTGTGGGTCTGTGTGTGGGTGTGTCTGGCCCTGTTGGCTGCTGCTTTACGGCAGGGTTTCCCAACTCCAGTCCTGGTGTTCCAAACACTGTTCGGGTTTTCATGCTGTCCCTCATACATATGCATGAGCTACATCTGAATACCATGGGGGTGGTGCATAGCTATGCAGCACAAGCATCATTATTAGAGGCAGCATGGAACCTGAATGGTGTGGGGCCCTCCAGGACTGCATTTGGGAGACTCTGCTCTAGGTAATGCGCCTGTTTATGGTGTCTGTGATTGGTGTGTTAAAATATAGGCGTATTACGATGCATATGTTCTTAGCTATACAGTTTTGTCCTTACTATCACGGTTTAGTTGTAGGAAAATATGTGGACTGGATTGGCAGTAGCCGCAGCTGGGCTTTGAACCTGTGACCTTCTGTTTCTGCACACACTGTCTGTGTGCACTGCACCACCATGTTGCCACAGGTGTGCTGTATTCCCTGGGGAGGCCATGGCTGTACATCCGACAGAGCCTGTCTGTTGCGGTGGACGGTGCCAGCCTGCACAGGCCTAGCCCACTGTCTGCTGTGGTTTGCAGCCACTGCCCCCTCCACCACCTGTACCCTTCCGCCAACATGCAGACATGTCCCTATCTGGGTAAAACATATGACCTGAGTGAGTTGTAGCACTCCAGGACTGACTTTGGTGGACTCGGCTGTAGGTAATGCCCATTGTTATGGTTTGTGTGCGGTGTAGGTTAAAATGTAGGTTTTGGGACCGTGCTTATGTTCTCTGCAATAAAGGAGTGTCTGTACTCTCACTGTTTAGTGGTGGGTAAAGCTATGGGGACTGGGTTGGCAGGAGCCCCAGGTGGGATTTGAACCTGTGACCCTCTGGTCCTATGGTCACTGGCTGTGTCCGCTGCACCACACTGTGTACACAGAAGCAGTGCAGTCTCTGGAGATAGGAAACCTGGCCGCACGAGTCAGACACCCTGCTCTGCATAAGTTTACTGTGGGCTTGTTTACCTTGTATGGGGACAAAGGTGCAGTAAAACCTCAAATATGCCCTTCAAAAAAGGGGAGAAAAATAAAACAACAAACAGTGCAACAGTGACATCAATGGGCAACCTGAAATACACTCCCAGGAAAGCTCCATTACAATGCAGTGCTTATGAAAGAGTCTACGGAGCGTAGACCCTTCCAAAAATCATTTCGTTTTTTTGGGGCTTTCCTGGGAGTGTTTTTTATTGTTGCCCATTAATATCACTGTTGCCCAGCTGGCTTATAATTTGTTGTGGTCATTTTCATATTATATTTGCTATTTTGTTCTGTGCACATGTATCACACTGCTCACGTTTTTTAAGTTTCCCCGGTTTGGCTTTACATTGCTGACGGAAATAGTTTCTCTTCCCTTTAAATGCATTCTACCGCGAGTGTTTCACTCGCGGTAGTTTTTACTTGGAAATTCGGCCCCGCTCCTGTGCGGGGAGCCTCTGCCCTCCCACTCTCCACCCATTTACCACGTCCCTCCGCCCCTCGGGGGCCTTCCTCCGCTCTCCGTTAGCCGTTCCCCGCCTCTATCGCACATGAGCGCCCCGCACACGTGCACCTTTTCGTCACACATGTGCGGGGCCCGTTAATGTGACGCGCACTTAAATGCATCATTTTAGAGCGCTCAAGTGCGCCCCGCACAATTGCGCGGTTTAGTAAACATACCCCTTAGTTTCAGTTATTATAGCAGCATGTACCTGGGAGTGCAGGCCGCGATGGTTGTATCGTTGGTAGATGCTCCTCTTTTGCTATGATGGGATCTGCCCCAATTGGGTAGTGTAGCACGTAATGGGACATCCAAGGCGGACCTGTGTTAAATAGCAGTAGACACACTCACTCGAAGGATCACTTCAATTACATTGCTTTTTCTTTCTAGCAACTTTCTGATTAGAGTTCTTAGGGTTAAAAATGTTGGTGTGCACAATTACTTTCTCCTTCGTTTGCGTTCCTTCCTCCGCCTCGTGCTCCGCCTAAGGGCCACGCCAAAGGGCCCTCAGGCGCGGGCCCGCAAGGCGCGGGTGCGCCCGACGGCGTTTGCTTTTGTGGAGCAGGGGCTGCCCGGATTGGGCAGCACGTGTCAGCTGAGCGGCTGGAGGTGAGCTGAGGTCTGCAGCAGCTTCTATCCCTCCTGGGAGAGCTGCAAAGGGCTGAAGAGGCTTCGGTCCGGGTTTCACTTGCTTTTGTGGAGCAGGGGCTGCCATATCTTATGTTCTTATGTTCTGTGACCTTCTGCCCCGGAACACACTAGCTGTGTGTACTGCACCAAACTGTTGCAACAGAGGCAGGTCATTCCCTGGGGATACCATTACTGTTCGTCAAATAGACCTTGTCTTTTGCAGTGCACGACACCCAACAAAACAGGGCTTGGCCTTGGTCTCCTGTGGGCAGATGCCACTGCCCCCTCCACCACCAGCACCCCTCCGGCCCCATGCTGACATGCCTTTATGCTGGTGGTGTTGGTGGTGCACAGTCCCAGGCCATCCAGTGTGCCGGTAGGCGGCTGCCTATGGTGTGTAATCTGGGATAGAGGTGCCTGCATAGACATCCACGCTTCCCCCCAGCACCGCCTGCCAATGTTATGTGCCCTTTGGAGTATTTGCTTGGTACTGTCCCCTGAGACACTATGGGACACACACACTCGTGGGCATGTTTGACCTTGGTCAGTTGCTGTCTTGCTGATATTCCGTTTCTGCTTTTCTATGTGTCACCTAGGCATCTGCCTAGCCTGCCCTGTGCCCCAGCTGACACACTGCATGTCACGCCTGCAGCCCCCTGTACCCCATGTGCAGCCTCACCAAAGTTCCCTTTCGTACTTGGGCACTATCTGCTGCTGCTGCACATGTATCACTACTATCACTTTTCTTGGTCTCCCTGCATTTGCTGTACATTGCTGAATGAAATGGTTTCTCTCTCCTTCACTTTTGCCTCTAACGCCAGGTTTTCACTCGTGCTATTTTTCGGACCTTCATTTCACAGCGATAGTGTGACTGGAGCCTCTCCCCACCCACCCCCTGTCCACTGACCCCTTCTCTCTGCCCTCTGGAGAGCCTTACTCCACCCTCTCTGTGCCTTAGCGCCGCCAGAGACGTTGTCAGGCGAAACGGAACGTTATCGCGCGATAACATTACATTACACCTATGTATATAGTTAACCATGATATCCCTTATCAGATAAACCACCATTGTATTTAGTTACCCTATTTCTCCAAGTTATACTTCCTGTTAAATGTAATGACCAGACATATGTAAACTGTCGGATGTTTTCTGTTCAATGTAAACCGCGCTGATGTCTAATAGTGCGGTTTATAAGAATTGTTAATAAATAAATAAAATCGTGCGATAATTGCGCCGCTGCGACGTTATCGCTTTTTAGTAAACATACCCCTTAGTTGCTATATTGTAAGAGACAAAAGCCCTCAGTAGGAAATGTATGCAAGACAGAAAAATTAGTTTTGCAGAGGTCAGGGCTGGTTTGAGTAATATAATGAAGCTATGGTAAATAAAAGACAGGGGTCCTTGCTCTGTTGACCTTTTGCAATGCAAAGATCTTATGGAGCAAGCACAAACGTAAATAAACCATTGACCACCTAAACATGCAAAAAAAATATAAGGACTAATATCAGTATATACTACCATGGAGTGGAGGAGTGGCCCAGTGGTTGGGGCAAGGTACTTCAGGCTGGAAGGTTGGGGGTTCAAATTCTACTAGAGGACAGCAACCTTGGGACAGAAGGACTGGAGTTTCTAGTCCCACAGGTGCTCCTTGTGGTCTTGGGCAAGCCACTTAACCCTCCATAGCCCATGTTCCCTGTAAAATAGTTATCTCCAAGTTATAATGCCCCATTCAATGTAGTTCAGTTTGTTCAATGTAAACCGCCTTGATATCATTAAAGGTGGTATATAAGAAATGTTAAATAAAGGGGATAAAAGATGTCAGAAGAACATGGTAAACTGCATTCTTGCATATGGTCTGTCATGTAAGAGATTATATTAAATAGAGTAAAAGAATAACTAGAGGGGATGAGGCTACAGAAACCCACGTGTGCTGCCTGAGCGCAATAGATAGGTCAATAACACTGTATTAGTTAGCCAATAAGATACTGGGGGTAGGGATGTTGATTTGACATAGGTATAAATGTCACTGAGATATGTCAAAAAAGTGTGCCTACAAGCTAGCCACCCGTCTTGCATGATCAATAAACTCTTTTCATTACTTCATCTCCATGTCTTATTCTAAAATAATCTGAATGGTGTTTGGCCCTCCACGACTGCAGTACAGTACAAAATAATCTAGATGGCGCTATTTCCCACATACTGTAATATTATCTTTCAAGGCATACCAAATTCAAACTTCCACCCTCTCCAACTTTCACTCAACACTGCTGCATGAATCCTACCCAACGCAAATAAAACCACAGAACACATTACACCTATTCTCAAACAACTGCATTGGCTTCCAGTAAAGCAGAGCTACTCAATTCCAGTCCTGGAGGTCCTCAAACCTGCAGGTTTTCGGGATATCCCTAATGATATGCATGAGATATATATGCATGAGATATAGCCTGCCAACCTGACTGGTTTTTGGTCCTCCAGGGCTGGATTTGGAGACCCCTGCCTTACACCTCTGTCATTTAAGATTGTAAGTGGGCAAGGTGCAGATGTCCAAGACATCAAAAAGGTTAGAATTTGTCACATTCCTCCTTGCTTGTCACCACCACCAAAATATTGTCTATTAGACAACTTTTTGGTGGTGGTGAGAATCTAGGAGGAATGTGACACATTCCATCTACCCTTTTGAGCTCCACCATAACAATCAGTCAGATGTCTGCGTTGTGTGCTGCAGGTCTGGTCTCTGATGGTGTTTACCACCCTGGGATGTGACCCCCAACAGTAATGTGTCCCATATCCATGCATGTACTGTGTCCAGGACTGGTGTGGTGGGTATGGCTGCTGAACCCCTCTATAGTAGCACAATGCTGGCATAGGTGTGGGGGTGGCTGTCTGTCTATCCAGTGTGTGGTGGCTGCAAACACCTTCCACAGCCCACACTGCCAGCAATGTTGCCAGTATTGGGCTGCCAATGTGCATAATGAGGAGCAAGGTACCACGGGTATAGGCTGGATAGGGTGGCCTGGCCAGGGTGCATCTGCACAGGGCATAGGGCACTAACTGGGACATTGTAGTGCTCGGCCACCACCTACACAGACAGGGTGACCTCAGTATGTCCTGCTGAGAGATCACTCTCACCCTGACTGTGCAGTGAGCACAGCATGGCTAGGCACCCCCATAGTGTTATTATAGTGTTTCTCTCATGTGATATATATGGCTGTCCTTTTGGGGCCCAGTCACTGATTTATCTGTGTGCTTTGTATGCTGACATCCCAGTTTTGGGTGCATGCATCTCCACTGGGAACATGCACTATGGACTAACTAGCAGACTGTTTGTAGCTGGTATGTGTCCTGATTGAGTGGCTTGCAGGGTGGGTGCAGTGGCTGATGGCTTGCTGCAGGAGAATATCAGATAGTGGTGGGGTGCAGCTTAGCTTACCATAGCCTGGTCTAATGTCTGTCTGTTATTGTGTTATGGATGGGGTTGATGTTCCCCTCTACTACCACCTTTGCAGGGAGGTATAAGGTGGATCTATTGATGGAAGACCATGTTTGCTGCCTGGGGGAGGGAGGGTGTTGTGGTGCATGGCCCACCTGGGGGTCCATGGGGAGGGGGCGTGCTACACCTGACTGAGACAGACAGAGATACCCATAGTGTTATGTGCAGACACTACCTAGCTTACACACTAACACTGCTTTGAGACCTCCCACATTGCCTCCATCAGCCATGGAAGGTGTTGTGGACCTGGTTCTAGGCGCCTCATCGCACACTCAGAGTGAGCACAGTAACCACACAATGTGACGGTGTGTAGCTACTCTGTGCCAGTAAAACACCCGGTCAGTACCCCCTACCAGGGCGAGGTGCTGTGGGGGTGCACCCGGTCACTTCCCCCTACCAGGCCGAGGTGCTGAGGGGGTGCATTCCCCATCTTGTGTTCATCTGTGGACAGCTGATTTGCATGTGCAGTGCATCATGGGTACGGGTGGCCTAACCCTATCCTGGTGAGCACAGCAGACTGTCTGTGTGGTGACATGCAGGCTCTCTGCAGCCAGCCAGGGTCTTGCTAGGAGCTATAGCCCAATGGTTACTTCACTGCCTATGAAGCCAGAGATCATGGGTTCAAACCCACAGTGGGGTTATTTGATAGGATCACCCAAAACATTATTTTTCTTTAATGTACATATTTTGATGCCAGTAAAAACACCCTCAGCATAGTGAACCCATAGGGTGCCTCTCAGGGCGCTTTATAGGGCACCCTATAGAGCACCTTATGGTTCCCGTCCATATAAGGTGCACTATACATTATCGTGTGACGCAACCTATAGGGTGCCCTATAGGGGACATATTAGGGTGCCGTGGCGGACACTGAACTCTATAATGTGCCCTATGGAGTGCCTTATAGGGTGCCTTATACGGCACCTTCACTTACGGCACGTGAGGGCGTGTTTGCTGGCAGCAATTACGAAAATAAATATACGGTGCTGCTGGGAAAAATATGTACATTGCAAAGCTGATGCCACAGCCAGCCTTATGTATTAAGCACCCTGGGGAGCAAACTCATGACCCCTGTATCAGCAGTCAGTGCCTTAACCATTGTGCTCCACTGCTGCTCCTCCTTGCATATCAGTGCACCTACTAATGCTTTTCATTCCGTAAAATGCAAAGTGCTGCCATCAGAAACAGTACTCTGACCTTGCGGTACCTCATACGGCACACTCTAAAGCGCCCTATAAACTACATTCTAGGGTGCCTTGGCAGAAATTCACTTTACAATGTGCCTTATAGGGCACCTTATGTTAACATGCATTGAGGGTGCGTTTGCTAGTACTGATAATTAAAATAAAAATAACATGCCCCCTAAAGCACTCTTGCCCATAATACACAATGCCTCAGCCAGCCTTGTTCATTGGGCACTGTGGGGATTGAAGCCCTGATCCCTGCACCATTGCTAAGTGCCTTCACCATTGTGCTGTGGCTCTGCTCTTCTGTTCGTGCTCTGCTTATACCTCCCAGTATTAGAATGCCACAGGAACATCAGCGCACCGCCTTATGCCGCCCAGTATTAATATGCCGCCAAAAACATCAGCGCGCCGCCTTATGCCGCCCAGTATTAATATGCCGCCAAAAACATCAGCGCGCCGCCTTATGCTGCCCAGTATTAATATGCCACCAAAAACATCAGCGCGCCGCTTTATGCCGCCCAAAATGTAAGTGTGCCACTTTATGCTGCCCAGTATTTTTCTGCCTCATAAGTTAACACCTAAGCCAGCTGTCTTTATGGGGCTCTGTGGGGGATTGAACCCCTGATCCCTGCACCATTGGTAGGTGTGTTAACCATTGTGCTGTGGCTTTGCTCTTCTGCTTGCTTATCAGCGTACCACATATGCCTCCCGCGCAGCCATCTGATGCGCTAAGGTGCGGGGTGCACAAGGGCGCCACGCACCTTAGCGCATATTTAAATTACCGCTTTTCTTTCTCAGCACGAACCGCCCACTCCTTATATGGCACCCGCACTTTAACGCGGCCCGCACGTTACCGGGGTTTTAGTAAACATACCCCTTAGTGTGTATGCAGAACGGAAGGGACAAATTCTGCCAGTGTTACAGAGAAAGAAGCGACAGGATTTAGTGTGGTAAGTTATAGCCTATATAGACGTGAAAGGCCTGTAAGATAGGCCTGGATTCTTACCCCCACCTTCCTGATTTTAGAGCAAAGAATTAAAAGTTAGAAAAATCAGTTTATTGCAAAGCTTGCTCAAATATCTCCATACTAAATGGATACTTTTGCATTCCTTAAGCCAGAAATGACCTTGCAGTAGAAATGTATCTATATCTGAAGACTGTGCCTTTGTTAGAAATGTCTAAGAAGGGGGAACAGGGAGCTAGGCCCACAGAGGGTCCCCGATTGGATAGGAGCAAGGGGCATTGGGACCAATAGAAAGTTTGCATGTATCAAACTGTTAGAAATATATTTTATTTATTTAGCTGCATTTATATCCCGCTTTTCACCAGGTCAAAGCGGTTGGGGGATACATTTAACACGAGGGGATATGAGACACATACTTTTATGAGACACATACTTTTACTTACAGGGAACAAGGGCAATGGAGAGTTAAGTGGCTTGCCCAAGACCACAAGGAGCACCTGTGGGACTAGAAACCCCAGTCCTTTCGGCCCAAGGTTGCTGTCCTCTAGTGGGATTTGAACCACCAACCTTCCGGCCTGTGGTACCTTGCCCCAACCACTAGGCCAATGAATTTCTGCCTGTATAACTTTGCTCAGTCATTTCTGGACTCATTCCTGTCTGGGCCTTGTGCACAATAAATTGGCTTGGACCCTGCAACGACTCCTGGTATTATTTGGTTGTCTGCACTTCCCTGCAACATATTCTTGGTGCGTTGGCCAGGAACGTGTGAGTAGGGAATGGTATGCAAGTAAATATACCACGACTCACCGCCTCCAGGTTTGGTCCGGTTGGAACCATGTCCGTCCGACCGCGGGGGGAGACCACAGGCACCACTGGTCCTCTTGTATCGGAGAGGGCTCCACCTTGCCTCGGCGGGCTACTGGGTCCGGCTGGCCAACACCTTCGAACCCGAGGGGAGTCCGGGATCCAACCCAAGTCCTGGTTTAGTATCGGGGACGGGATCCGGTGAGTAGAATTTCCTCTGATTTTTTAGTCAGTCAGTTTGGGGAATTTTGTATGGTAAAAGAGAGCCTGATCACCTCTCAGGGCGGTCCTAGTAGACCCCGCATGAGTATGCGCGGGGGGAACCCACCGACCCTATGGTATGGTTAGTCAGTAAGGCCTGGGAATTTTGGAAATAACATTGCATGTTTGTGTGTGTGTGAATGAGAGGTCTTGCAATACAGACCAAGTGAGAGCGGACTCCTGAGTAGCGCAGTTCCTGGCCAGGCAACCGCGCCCAGGTCGCGAAAAGGAGGAAGCTTTTGGTGTTTGTCTATCCCTATCTGTTTCTAGGGCTGTGAGGACCCCATACCCACAGCCTGATCTCCCGCTTCTACTGTTTGTTGTTGCGCGCATTCGTCATTATGGGAGGGTCGGAGTCCACGCAAACTCCGTTGAAGTGTATGATCAAGAATTTCAGTAAGGGATTTGCTGGGGACTATGGAATTAAGATGTCTCTGTCCCGATTAGGAATGCTTTGTGAAAGGGAGTGGCCTATGCTAGTTACTTCATGGCACCGAGAGGGCACCTTTGATATTAGTATAGTTTCCTGTGTTCATCAGATTGTACGACAAATGCACCCTGACCAGTTCCCGTACATAGATTCCTGGTTAAGTGTTTGTGAAAGACAGCCCTCCTGGGTAAGGCGTTGCTATGAGGAACAGTGTAGAATATTAGTAGCAACCACTAGGGGGACCCGGAGGCCTGAGGGAGAGGAGCGACCTGTGTAGCCCGCCTCAGAGTCCCCAGATATTCTGGCCCGTCCACCCCAGTATACATATAGGCTTGCCCCCACAGCTCCGGCACACCCGGCAGGGCCCGAGGTGGAAGCCCGGCAATCACCGCCGCAGCAGCGCAGTGAGTCCCCGCCCCCAGCTGACAGTCCCGAGTCCGGCCCAAGTGTGTCGGGAGGACCACTGTCCTCCGAGGATACTGAAAGCGGAGGCTCTTCCGCCAGCTCAGGGTCACTTGCTGTGAAGGCCCATGCCCGAAAATCGTATGATTTGAGAAGTGCCACTACCCAGAAGATAGAGGGACGCCTTATGCCTCTGCGTCAAGTACCTGTATTGCCTGTATTGAATGATCAGGGCCAGATGGCGCTGGGACCAACAAGCTTAATCTATGTTCCCTTTTCCACTACTGATTTACTGAATTGGAAAACACATTATGCATCCTATACTGAAAAACCACAGGATTTAACTGAATTAATAATGCAAACTCATCAGCCTACCTGGTCTGATTGTCGCCAGCTCCTGTCCACCCTTTTTACTACTGAGGAGTGAGCACGAATTGTGCAAGCGTCTGTCCATTGGCTAGAAGAAAACCCTGTAGATGGGGCAGATGTAAAGCCCCACCAAGCAGCCCTAGCAGCTTTCCCAAATGAAGATCCTGGATGGGATCCGAATGATGAAAGGGGGGCGACGGCCCTAATTCGCTTTCGCCAGGCCCTGTTGCAAGGCCTGAAGAAGGGAGGCCAGAAAGCCATGAATATCGGGAAAGTGTCAGAAGTCATCCAGGGTCCAAATGAGAGCCCAGAGGCCTTTTATGAGCGGTTGTCTGAAGCTTATAGATTGTATACCCCTTATGATCCAGCAGCCCAAGAGAATTTGCGAATGGTGAATGCAGCTTTTGTCGGTCAGTCCCAGGGAGATATCAAATGAAAACTGCAGAAGATGGAAGGATTTGCGGGCATGAATACAGCGCAGTTAATGGAAGTTGCACAGAAAGTGTTTGTGAATCGTTATGATGAGCGTCAAAGAGAAAGTGAGCGTAAAATGAAGAAGAAAGCGGATCTTCTTGCTGCCGCTTTAGTTGAACGACGTGGAGGAGGTTTTCCTAATCGAAGGACCAGAGGACGTGAAAGGGGCCATTGGGATGGCCAGCCCCCATTGGGCGTGAACCAATGTGCCCGAGAAGAAGGACATTGGAAAAATGAATGCCCGCACCTTGACTCCGCCTCCCGGAGGGGAAGAGGGAGCACCTGGAGAGCAGGGGGTAGATTCCAGAGTCGTGGAGAAATGAATTGAGCACAGTTCCAGCAAGAAAAGGAAGAAGCTATTGAGGGAGTGGCAGTTGCAGAGGGCTATGATATAGATGAAGACTAGGCCAGACCGGGCTCCAAGTTTACCCTGGGTCCCCAGGAGCCTATGGTCAGTTTGAAGATTGGGGACCAATATATGGACTTCATGGTGGATACGGGAGCTGAGCACTCAGTAGTGGCAAAGCCAATGGCCCCTCTGTCTACTCGATCTGTTACCATCGTTGGAGCCACTGGTGCCAGAGCCACAAAGCCATTCCTGCAGAACCGCATGTGTGAACTAGGGGGACAAAAGATAACGCACCAGTTCCTGTATATACCTGAATGCCCTATTCCTCTTCTAGGCCGAGATATGCTTGCCAAGCTCCAGGCATAGATATCCTTTGCTGAAGGGGGAGAAATGCAAATGACTGTGAATTCAAAACCTGCTGGACTGATGGTGCTGACTGTCCCCCGAGAAAAAGAGTGGCGGTTCTATAGTGCATCTTCGACCAAGACAACTGGTTCCTGTATACCCACCAACATCTTAGCTTTGCCTGAAGTATGGGCAGAGGATAATCCACCAGGCCTAGCGAAGAACATAGACCCTATCATTGTCACCCTCAAACCAGGAGCGGAACCAGTGCATGTGAAGCAGTATCCTCTTCCGCAACCAGCCATTGAAAGAATTCACTGCCATCTGATGAAACTACTGAAGTATGGACTACTCAAAGAGTGTCAGT
This sequence comes from Ichthyophis bannanicus, assembly GCA_033557465.1. Taxonomy (NCBI): domain Eukaryota; kingdom Metazoa; phylum Chordata; class Amphibia; order Gymnophiona; family Ichthyophiidae; genus Ichthyophis; species Ichthyophis bannanicus. The sequence continues at coordinate 84,237,060 of CM066031.1, forward strand.
CGCCCTGGAATACCACCCTTCTCCCAGTTAAGAAGCCTGGGACAGGTGACTACCGCCCAGTGCAGGATTTGAGAAGAGTGAATGATGCAGTTGTAACTATACATCCAGTAGTGCCAAATCCTTATACTCTCTTGGGACTGATCCCCGCTGAGGCTACTCATTTCACAGTCTTGGACCTGAAAGATGCTTTCTTTTGCATATGCCTCGCCCCCACCAGTCAACTTCTGTTTGCATTTGAATGGCAAGACCCCACCACAGGACGCCGGGGTCAACTCACCCGGACTCGATTACCCCAAGGATTTAAGAATTCACCAACCCTCTTCAGTGCTGCTCTAAATCAGGATCTTTCAAGCTACCATGTGGACCCAGGAAAAAGGGTCCTTCTCCAATATCTGGATGACTTGCTGATTGCCACCACTTCAGAAAGTGAGTGTTTGCAGGCCACCAGTGATCTGTTACATCTCTTGAATGAAGCTGGGTACAAAGTCTAGAGAGCAAAGGCTCAGCTATGCCAAACTGAAGTTAAATATCTAGGATTCCAGTTGTCCAGCGGAATTCGACGACTAGGACCAGAACGTAAAGAAGCTGTATGTAGCATTCCCACTCCGACCACTAGGAGGCAAATAAGAGCCTTTTTAGGAGCTGCAGGCTATTGTCGTATATGGATACCAAACTTTGCTCTGCTGGCAAAGCCATTATATCAAGCCACCAAAGGAATGGAGAGATCCCCTCTGGAATGGGGACCAGAACAGGATGCAGCATTCCAATCTCTGAAAACAGCTTTGATGTCATCGCCAGCTCTGGGTCTGCCAGATATACAGAAACCGTTTTGTCTATATGTTCATGAGTCACAAGGAAATGATTTGGGAGTATTGACTCAACCTCTTGGATCTTGGCAGCGACCAGTAGCCTATCTGTCAAAACAATTGGACACTGTTGCAAAAGGCTGACCCCCTTGTCTAAGAGCTGTTGCAGCCACAGCCCTCCTAGTGAGCGAAGCTGACAAGCTCACTTTGGGGCAAAATCTTTGTGTTGTTGTGCCACACTCTGTTCTAACCCTTACGGAACACAAAGGAAATTACTGGTTCACGAACTCACGAATGTTGAAGTATCAGAGCATGCTGTGTGAAAATCCCCGATTGCAGCTGATGGTCAGTCAAGCTTTGAATCCTGCTACGTTGTTACCAATTGGTCCTGACCCTCCTGATCATGACTGTTTGGAAATTATGGACAGTGTGTTCTCAAGTCGCCCAGATCTGACAGATGTTCCTTTGGAGAACCCTGAATGGACTTTCTTTGTGAATGGAAGTAGTCTCGTCATCAATGGACATCGTTGTGCTGGGTATGCGGTGGTGACCCTGGACTTGGTAGTTGAGTCCTCAGCTCTGGCCCCAGGAACTTCTGCACAAAAGGCTGAACTGATAGCTCTCACAAGGGCACTGATATTAGGAAAAGGGCTCCACATAAATGTGTACACAGACTCAAAGTATGCTTTCACAACTTTACATGCTCATGGAGCCCTGTACAAAGAGCGAGGGTTGATTGCCTCAGGAGGCAAATCCATCAAGTATGGCCCAGAGATATTAACACTATTAGACGCTGTGTGGGCCCCCAAGCAGGTAGCAGTCATGCACTGTCGAGGTCATCAGGCGGGAGGAGGAGAAGTTGCCCAAGGGAATAGGTTTGCTGACGCCACTGCCCGAAAAGCAGCCACCACAGGACATGTTGTGGCCCCAGATATCTCAGTCCAGGCAGCTCTGTTCCCCGTGCCCCTTAGTTCATGGGCCCCCAGATACACCACCAAAGAGTTAGACTATTTCTGTGAAAAGGAGGGGGGTGCCCTAACAAAGGAAGGCTGGATAGTGCTGCCACCCCCAGAAGGTGGTTTACCTCCAGGTCCCACTGTAATTCCGGAAGCACTGGGTCCAGCCTTCGTTCAAGCTTTCCATCAAGCTACACACTATGGGAAGACTGCTATGGAGAAAGCACTCAGACCCCATTTCTGCATCCCATTATTAGGACCCCTGTCTGCCTCAGTAGCCCGGCAATGCCTAACATGTGCCAAGAACAATGCTAAGCAAGGTCCTAATCCACCCCCAAGAGTTCAGTCAGTAGGAGTCACCCCCATGAGCAATATTCAGGTGGACTTTATTGAAATGCCACGAGCCAATGGATATCATTACTTGTTGGTCTTAATTTGCACCTTCTCTGGGTGGGTAGAGGCATACCCCACCAGAACTGAGAAAGCCAGGGAAGTCAATAAAGTCTTGCTCCATGAGATCATCCCTCGATTTGGAATACCATCAACCATAGGATCAGATAATGGGCCCTCATTTGTATCTCAGGTGACTCAGCAGTTAGCACGAGCCCTACAAGTGCAGTGGAAATTGCATACAGCTTACAGACCCCAGAGTTCAGGAAAGGTAGAGCGTATGAATCAAACTTTAAAATCTCAATTGTAAAAACTCTGTCAAGAAGCTCACTTAAAGTGGTCCCAGGTTCTTCCCATTGCTCTCCTTAGGATATGTTCAGCCCCTACCAAGTCATTAGGAGTTTCCCCTTTTGATATTCTGTATGGGCGACCTCCACCTATTGTGCAAGGAATAAAAGGGGATATGAAACAGATTGGATCTGAAATTACTAGACAAGAACTGTTGGCTCTAAGTTCTGTTTTGCAGAGTCTCCATATGTGGGTGCAAGACCAGCGGCCCATCAATCTAACAGAGCCACTGCATCCTTTCAAGCCTGGAGTCTCGGTGTGGGTCAAAGAGTGGAGAAAGACATCGTTAGCACCACACTGGAAGGGACCCTAGTTGTCATCCTGTCAACTCCTACAGCAGTTAAAGTGGCGGAACGTGAACCCTGGATTCATCATAGTCGAGTAAAGCCAGCAGCCGCTCCTGAACTTGATCTCGAACATTGGATTGCAGTAAATGATCCTGAAACCCCATTGCGGCTCACTTTGCGACGACAATCATTATTATAAAAGACTGTGAAAGGACTATAAATCTGCAGCCCTACTCCTGCCACTCACTGGAAGCTGGTAGGTTAAAGTATAGCAGAAGCTTGAGGATCTACAACTTTACTCCTGTCACACGTCGTGGAAGTTGACAGGTGTATGGTGGAAGCTGTGAAAAAGACTTCAGGTTCAGAGTTCCCAACATCTAAACCAATTCTCCAGAGACTATGATCATGATGTTTTCTTCTTATTGTTTCATTTTGGCGGTAGCCCTGGGATCCCTTGGAATGACTTTTGCCTTACCCCCCTGTGCAGCCTGCATCACTACTACTCGAACTGGGATAAAGATCACTCAAACTTTACTCTATCATTCTTACTACACGTGTACTGGTGTAGTTAGCAGATGTGTGTATAATGGGACAGAGTTAAATGTCTGCACTAAAGGAATGAGTAAGACTTGCTTCAGAACCCTTCCTATTATGTTCTGGAGTTGCGATGGAATGATGAGGATGGGGCCCTCATAAATGCTACACACCAACTTTCTGACCCCACAAGACCTGTTCCCTTATACTTTGATGCTTGTGATGTTATCAATAGAAATGATTATTATAGATGTGGGTCATGGGAACAAGCCTATTATTTTGATGATAAATACATGTGTCCTGAAGGAGCATACAGATGGGGAAAATGTACAGGGGTACACTTCCCAACTACTTATGGAAAACCTTCTAAAGATGATTACTTCTGTTCAAAATGGGGATGTGTGTACTGTGCTACTTGGTCTGGTGGCCCCACAGGGCAGGATGGGGATAATCGCAAAGCCAATTTAGAAAGACTACCATTGCTTGAGCCCCATAAGTGTAAGAAAGGTGCCTGTAATCCCTTACGGCTCCTCATTCTTGACCCCAGTCAGTGGAATTAGGGGTTCAGATTTGGTTTATGAATAGTGGGGGAAGGAACAGACCCTGGAACCTTTCTACATATACAGCTCAATACTAAGACCCATGTCTCTTCACCTTATCGAATACATCATCTCATGTATATAGTTTACCTCATGTATATAGTTTATCTCATGTATATAGTTTACCCCGGTTCTCCAAGTTTGTACTCCTGTTCGATGTAAACCAAACAGCTTGTTGTTATGGTCTTTTTGTTATAATGTAAACCGCGCTGATGCCGAATAGTGCGGTATATAAGAACTTGTAATAAAATAAATAATAAATAAATAAAAATCATACTTTCCATGAGGCCATGCAGGCGAAGTTTGAAGTCCCCCATACTACCCAGAATCTATTCCTTGAACAAGCTGGAGCTGTAGCATCCAGTCTCCATATTTCTGATTGCTTCTTCTTTTGTGGGGGGGGACTAAGATGGGAGACCAATGGCCTTGGGAAGCCCAGGAATTAAACTACTCCATCCCATATAACCAAACTGATCTACATAAAACTACTAGTGAATGGGTATTAGCTAACCCCATTGTTGGACGTCTGTGTTTTGCCCGCACAGGACCACAGTTCACCATGCAGGTTGGACAGCTGGTCTGTCTAAGCCAGAAGTTCTATATTGCTACCACTAGAAAAACGTCCTGGTGGTCAGGTGTAGATGCTCCTGAACCTTCCAAACCTTTAGCCATTTTCCCCAATCTTACTAAGTTATGGACTAATTTGGTTTCTAATAATACCTGGCAAACTCCACCTGGACTTTATTGGATTTGTGGAACTCGAGCATATGCCAAACTTCCTAATAATTGGGGAGGAGCATGTGTATTGGGAACTATACAACCTTCTTTCTTCCTTTTGCCCCTATCTCATGGGGAACAATTAGGATTCCCTGTGTACAAGAGTCGACAGAAGTGAGAGGCTTTAACAATAGGCCAATGGAACAACTGGTATGGTGATGAGTGGCCACCTGAAAGAATCATTTCATAATATGGACCAGCCACTTGGGCACAAGATGGCACCTGGGGATACCGCACTCCTGCTTATATGCTGAATTGAATTATACGTTTGCAAGCTGTTGTTGAAATAATAACCAATGAAACTAGTAAAGCGCTAACTCTTTTAGCCAAGCAAGCTACCCAAATGCGTACAGCTATCTATCAAAATCGTTTAGCACTAGATTATTTGTTAGCAGCTGAAGGTGGAGTGTGTGGAAAATTGAATTTAACCAACTGTTGTTTACAGATTGATAATAGAGGCCAAGTTGTTGAAGACATAGCTGAACAGATGCGGAAGCAAGCATATGTCCCAGTCCAAAAATGGCATGGTCTGGAACTTGATGGTTGGTTTGGCTCTATGTTTTCAGGACTAGGTGGTCTAAAAACTCTGGTGTTTATTGTATTACTAATATTGGCTACGTGCTTGTTTCTCCCATGTCTCCTACCCCTCTGCTTACGCACTATTACCTCAACTCTTGATAGCACCATAGAACGAAAAGCAGCGGCTAAAGTGTTAGCTATATGGCAGTATTACCCTATACCCCAAAGTAATGCTTTTCAATGAGTATAATGTGTGATTTGTTTCTCACCCACTTTAACTTTAAGGGTGAGAATAATCAAAGGGGGGAATGTGGTAGGCTATAGCCTATACAGAAGTGAAAGGCCTGTAAGATAGGCCTGGATTCTAACCCCCAGCTTCCTGATTTTAGAGCAGAGAATTAAAAGTTAGAAAAATCAGTTTATTGCAAAGCTTGCTCAAATATCTCCATACTAAGTGAATACTTTTGCATTCCTTAAGCCAGAAATGACCTTGCAGTAGAAATGTATCTATATCTGAAGACTGTGCCTTTGTTAGAAATGTCTAAGAAGGGGGAACAGGGAGCTAGGCCCAGAGAGGGTCCCCGATTGGATAGGAGCAAGGGGCGTTGGGACCAATAGAAAGTTTGCATGTATCAAACTGTTAGAAATGTATATAATGAAATTCTGCCTGTATAACGTTGCTCAGTCATTTCTGGACTCGTTCCTGTCTGGGCCTTGTGCACAATAAATTGGCTTGGACCCTGCAACGACTCCTTGTATTACTTGGTTGTCTGCACTTCCCTGCAAAATTAGCTGTCTGTTGGATGTATGCAGAGAATGAATTGTAAAGGTCTGAATGTCCACCTGTGTGCATGTGTATCTGGGTCTTATTTTCTGCAAATTGACACAAAAGAAATTGTGCAAAAGAAAGAGCGAGAGAGAAAAAGAGAATCCAAAGACATTGCAGGCACTGTTCCCTCTAAGCTGTGCGCGTGTGCGCGCGCACACACCTTGCCGAGCGAGCGCACATACTTTACAACAGAGCGCACAAAAATTATGGTTCTGATTCTGATAGAAAACAACACAGACATCTTAAATTTTAAAAGTTGTGATTGTAATTACTAGAAATTTTCCGCTTCATTTAGTAATCGTCTATTTTCATTTAATTAGATTAAAATCTGTGTGGTGTACATACTGTATTCTGACGTGTAGTCAAATTTTAAAGTATATAACTCCGAGCGTCGTTATGTGGCGCACAAAAATTTAACCTTCCTTCAAAAGCTGCACAGCTGATATTTTATGCGCACACAGCCTACAGAAAATTAGAGGGAACATTGATTGCAGGAAACAGAAACTGAGAGCATCATGGGAGGGGAATGAGGAGGAAGAGCCTCTCAGAGGCTTGCAAGGAATAAAGAGCAGAACTTTCTTTCCTGGAATGAGCATTGTCGGACTCATTTCCCCTTCTGCTTGCCCCATGCACAGTGTGTGTCTCAGAGGCTGGATCTTGGCATGGATCTATGCCTTCCCTGCTGCCCGCCTCCTGCCGGTCTCCTACCTGCTGAGCAGAAAACCCTGCAGCCATTCTCCTGCCCTTCTCTGGAACACGCCTTGGTTCCCTTTTTGCAAAGCTGGTGGTGTGAATTTTGCTAGTGCTAGTAAGAAGCGTCTTTCCTGGTGGCTTCAGTGGAAGATATCAGCTCTGTACAGTACAGTACAGCAGCTCTGCCCCTTCCAGGAGGAAGTGATGTCACAAAGGGGTGGTCCTGCAGCATTAGGCATGATGCTGGGAAATGTAGTCCTATCATGCCCTTGGGCTAAAAAAAGACTGGGAAAGGTGGTACATGCAGTCCTGTAATATTTTAAATAAATGCTCAGTTTTACTCTGGTGATAAGGAAGAAAGGGAGAGAGCAAAAAAATAGAAAAAAAGGAACAAAGAAAGAGAGAGAGAGAGACAGAGATCCACCTTTCCCAGAACTGAGAGAGAAAATCAAAGAATGAACATGAAAAGCTCTGTATAATCCTGGGGATAAAGTGACCTGACCATCTTTTCCAAGTTCAAATACGGGACACTCAATCAAGCTGGGAGGTTCAAAGTTAAGGAAAATAAAAAATATGTTTATAATAGGGTTGCCAACTTTTTCACTGAGAAAAACCCGACACCTGTGGCTCACCATGCTCCACTCATTCTCCGCCCCTAGTCCCATCCCTGCCCCGCCCCCAACCCCACCCATGCTGCACCCCAGCCCCACCCACAAAAATTACCGAGGATAAGTGTAGGCTAACTCCCTTGGTCAGATAATAATTAAACTGGGAACCCCCCAAAGCCAAACATGAAATGTACAACACTGGAGAAATAAAACTATAAAGTAATTGCACTAAACAAAAACGCAAAGATGTTAGCAATACACATTTCCCAGACAGACATATTCCAGTTAATAAATTCAAAATAAAAAGTATATTTCTACCTTCTGTTTGGGCATTCTTTTTTTTCAGTTGCAATTGCTCTTGTCACTTTCTTCTGGTTTCTTCGTGTCTTCTGCGAGCTATCCATTTGTCCTTTCTTCTCTTTTAGATGTTTTCCATTCTCTCTATATATTTGCTTTAACATACTAATCATTTCCCTTTTGCTCTTTCCCCCATTTCTTTCCTTATTTCTTTATCATCCACTCAAAATTCACCCTTCCATTCTCAATCCCATCTTACTCTTCCAATACCCGGCCCATCGTAGACTTTTCTTCCACACAAAATATCTTTTCCCCTCTCCATTCTCATTCCCCATCTCCATCCCTTCTAGTCCTCCCCCAAAATCAGCTCCCTTATAGTTCTAGACTCACCCAGCATCCGCTCCCTTCTAGTCCCATTCTCCCATGCCCCCACATCAGCCCATTTCCAGTCCTATTCTAGCCCATCACCCATTTGCAGCCCAAGCTCTCCCCATCAGCCCATTTCTAGTCCTATTCCAGCTCCTCATCAGCCCATTTCCAGTCCTAGCTCCACATATGCTCTTTTCCAGTTCCATTCCAGACCCCAACTTTCCACTCCAAGCTCACCGATCAGCCAATATCCAATCCTAGCCCTCTTGTCAGCCCACTTCCAGTCCTATTCCAGCCCCATCAACCCATTTCCAGTCCTATTCCAGCTCTTCATCAGCCCAATTCCAGTGCTAGACCCTCCCATCAAAGGCCATTTCTAGTCCAAGTCCTCCTATCACAGCTTCTTTCCAGTCCTAGCCCCCCCCCGACCATCACAGCCCATTTGCCGTCCTAGTCCCCCCCCCCACCACCATCACAGCCCATTTGCAGTCCTAGCCCCCCCCCCCATCACAGCCCATTTCCAATCCAAGTTCCCCCTCCCCATAGCTCATTTCCAGTCCAGGTCCCCCCCATCACAGCCCATTTGTAGTCCCAGGTCACCCCATCACAGCCCATTCAATCCTTGGCCTCCCCCCCCCCACCCCCCGAACAGCCCCGCGGCTGTCTGAGGGGCTTCAGAGGGAGCCGGGGAAGCCCGCGCGAGGGCCCAGCTCCCTCTGTACAGCTGCAAGCGTAAAGATCCTTTTCCTTCAAGTTCACGCTGGTGGCTATTTGTGTGAAGCCGCGAATGCTGGGAAAGGTTAAAGGGCATTGCCTTTAACCTCTCCCGGCAATCGCGGCTTAACACAAACAGCCGCCAGCGTGAGGGAAAAGGATCTTCCCACTGGCGGCTGTACAGAGGGAGCTGGGCCCTCGCATGGGCTTCCCCGGCTCCCTCTCCCGCAGACTATTGGAGTCGGGAGAAAAGCTGGTTTTTTGCTCTGGCCGCTCCTGATCTTGCTGCCAGAGCAAAAAAACGGCTTTTCAAGAGCCGGTTTTACATCTGTGCCGGCAGCCGACCTGGCCATGGAAAAACCGTCCAGGCCGGCAACCCTAGTTTATAATTATAATTTTAATTTTAACCCAAAATTTAATCAGTAGTGTGATGAGAGTATGGCTGAGCCCATGGAAATAGAGGAAAATCAAAAATATACATTTAAGGAAAGAAACAGGCAGCGAATCCATAGCTTGCAGAGTGCAGGGAAAGAGAAAAAACACACAGTTGCTGAAGGCAGGCCACACGCAAGCTCTGCTAACCTAAGGGCAGGTTTGGAAACTAATGAAAAACACCTGAGCAGGGGGCAGTGCACGATAGGAAAAAAACTGCTTTATAAACCCAGAGGAACAGGAAGGAAAGAGAGTTCACCAGAGAGTTCACCTGTTTCTATGTCTGCAGATTCATTAATGGACTGTTCATGGTGTCAGAGAGCTGAATAAAAGCTTCTGGAGAAAGAAAACCTTGTAACTTGAAAACCCCAAAGCATTAAGGAAACAGGGAGAGTTACTCTAGCCAGGAAAGCTAAGAACCCTGTTTAATGCAGAGAAGACATTTACTTTTGTTTGAAAAAAGAAAGGGATGTCTTTGTTTCTTATATATATTGAGAGACAGCTGCATGTGTTAAGAGAACCTTCTAAAGAAGTTTCAGTTTTTGGTTTCATGGAATTTCCTGAGGAATATTGTTTGGAGAAGAATCCTGTTGCCTTCTGTTAAGCCTTAGTGCTTTTGAAAAAAAAAGGAAGAAATAAATTCCTGTTTGCCTTTGAAAAAAAAAACCTTCGGTTTCCATACTTCTGTTTTTGAACAAGTAACACAACTACAAGTCCCAGAAGCCCAGGCTCTGGACGAGGATAACATAATCTTTATTTAAAGACTAGCAAGGGCAGCCCTACGCCTATAGGCCGCGGCCTGGGCTAGGGTCCCCCACAGGTGGCGTAGTTTTTGGATCTTTCTTTTTTTCCCTTCCTGCGCATGCGCCAGAAGAAGAAGAAGGATTTACAAGCACCCCAGGATTTCCACCCAAGACAGTGCTAACTGCCAAAGCCGGGTGGAGGAATACAAGGTTAAGCACAGCTGGAGGTCAGAACCGGAGTCACAGAGGACGAGCGGTGACCTTAACTTCTGGAGACTGGAATCTACACCTGTATCAGGTAACCTGTAGATAAGGGGGTTTTAAAGAAAAGGATACCAGTGTGGTGGTGCAGCAGCTAATCAGTAGAAACCAGAGAAAGAGCAGAGCTGGTATTCTTGAGCCGCACTTGGTGGTGTTTCTGTCTTTTCTTTTTACAGAGCAGCCGCAGCCATGGAGTGCAAGAAGCTACTACAGTGGATGGCTAATCAGTTTGAGAAACAACGAGAGATGTCCATTCAAGCCCAAGAGCAGACTGCAGCAGTAATGCAAGCGCAGCAGAAGCCTCTATTGGACATGATGGGAGCGTGGCTGGGAGCTCAGGAGAAAGCAGCCGAACCAGCACGGACAATTCCAGGTTCTTTAGGAACATTACATACATGTGGGCTAGGGCCACAATCTAGTGGAACATTTTCATTCGGACAATTAACTGAGAGTGATGATATTGATGACTTTCTTGAGGCATTTGATAGGGTGGCACACATAATCGGGTGGCCTAAGGAACAATGGGCTGTACGCCTGGCCACATCGCTTACTGGTGAAGCATTGGCAGCGTACAGAGCCATGCCTGCAGCCCAGGCTAACGATTATGATGAGCTGAAGAAAGCCATAAGAGACCGCCTAGGTTTGACACCCAGGGTATATCATCATCTGTTAAGGGATACTAAATTGAAGCCTGGTGAGACACCAAAAGCTCTCTGCCAGAGAATCAAGAGCTTGGTATTAAAATGGCTAACACCAGAGGCAAAAACAGTAGAGTCTATCATAGATAGCATTGTCCTAGAACAATTTATGGACGCAGTCCCGAAGGACATACAAACCTTCCAGAACTGCCGGAACACAAATGAAGCAACCTTACTCGCCGAGCACTTCATGGAAGCGGAATTGGCAGGTCAAGGGAAAGGGAGTGCTTCCAAAAGGGCAGATCCTGTATTGTCAGAAAGGAAGGTAAGGCCAAAGGGGGATGATATTTATTTATTTACTTATTTCTTCTATACCGCCCCTTCCAGTGATCAAGGGCGGTTTACATGGAACAATTTAACAAATTATGTATACTACTGTATACTTTACATTGAACAGAGAACTTTTTAACTTTTTACATGGAATAGATATACATTACATGAAAATGATATGAAATGATATGAAAATATGTATGCTCATGTTTAAAAACTATTCCATAAGAAAGAAATGTTTTTGATGTGGTAGTGAGGGACACCCGAAGAGGGATTGTAACCCGAGGACCGCCTTGATAACTGCCAATACTAAGGAGATCAGGGAAGGTTTTCTCTTATCGGTGGAAGTACAAGGCATTGCTACTGATGCTTTGTTAGATTCAGGAGCAGATCAAAGCATGATGTCCAGGAAACTCTGGCAAGAGATTGAATCTCGCTCTACTAGGATCCCGAACCAACCTGAGGGAAAGGTAAAAATCAGGTGCATCCATGGGGCATCATCATTTTATCCCATACATAGAGTCTTAATAAAAGGTTTAGGGATTAAAAAGGAAATTCCCGTAGCAATCGTACCCGGATTACCCCATGCCCTGGTACTGGGGAGGGATTGGCCCCAATTCCGGAAAGGACTAGAAGAGGGTCTACATCCTAGGGTGGGTATAGTATCTACCAGAGCACAGTCCAAGGCCATAGAGGGGGAAGATGAACCTCCAGATGAGACCTTGGAGGATCTACCATCCTATGAGGACCTGATAACTCCTGCTGTAGACAAGAGTAAGAAGGGAAGAGGGGAGAAACGCCGGGAGAGGCAGTGTAGGTCACAGCGTAGGGCTGAGGTAGGGGCCGGACAAGGGATACCTTGGGTCCCGGCTGAATTAGTGGAAAAATTCCCATCCTTCCCCAAGGAGCAGCAGGCTGATCCCGCTCTTTTACAGGCTTTCGAGTATGCCCGAGGGGGGCCATAAACCTTACCTAGATTTTTGTTGGATGGAGATGTGCTATACAGGGAAAGTTCAGAAGCAGGAACCGAAAGGAAGACCCCAAAAGGAAAAATCTGAGAATAGACCAAAATTTGTCCTAAAATACTGCAGAACAACCCCTAACACGCGGAGCCCTAGGCGCGCTTCAGAGCAAGCAGCCGGCTACGATTTGTGTAGTGTGGTGGACCTGGTCATTCCGGGGCAAGGGAAGGCTTTGGTGGACACAGGCCTCCAACTGGAGATGCCGCTAGGTTGTTATGGCCGCATCGCACCCCGCTCGGGGCTGGCTCTGAAGTATTTTATAGATGTAGGGGCGGGCGTCATCAACCCGGACTATAGAGGAGCTGTCAAGGTGTTACTTTTTAACTTCGGGAAAGAAGACTTCAGGGTAAACTTGGGGGATCGAATAGCCCAACTCATCTGCGAGAGGGTGGGTTTTCTGCCGCTTGAAGAAGTTCCCATGATGTCCACTACAATCAGAGGAACCGGAGGATTCGGATCTACAGGACGTGCAGACGTGAAAGGATTGACTGCGACCTTCAAAGAGAAGGAAGAGGAAGATTTGGGTCTGCAATTATCCGATTGCAAGACAGAGCCTGTGCCGAGAATGGGGGAAGAACTTTCTTGGTTACAAAAACAAGAATTGACCAAGGTGTTGAAAAGGTTCCCAGATGTCCTAACACCAGTTCCCGGGGAAACTAGGTTGGTGGCTCATGAGATAGTAACCCCACCCGGTGAGGTGATAAGGCAAAGACCCTACAGGCTACCTGAAGCCAAGCAACAGGAGGTGGCGAACCAAGTAAGGGAAATGCTTGAAATGGGGATCATCGAAGAGTCAAAAAGCCCCTGGAACAGCCCCATCGTGCTCGTGCCAAAGCCTGATGGGACAATGAGATTCTGTATAGACTTTCGACAAGTCGACGCCATCTCGAAGTTCGATGCCTACCCGATGCCACGTACAGAAGAGTTATTGGATTGGTTGGGCCAGGCAAGATTCCTTACTACCCTTGACATAACCAAGAGTTATTGGCAGATTCCCTTAACCCAGGAATCACATCCTAAGACAGCGTTCAGTACACCTCTAGGACTCTTCCAGTTTCAAAGAATGCCTTTCGGTCTGCCTGGCGTAGCTGCAACCTGCCAGCGGTTGGTGGACCTCGTATTACGTCCACAACAAAAATATGCGGTTGCCTATATGGATGACATAATCATACACAGTTCCAGGTGGGATCAGCATTTGCCTCACGTGGAAGCGGTCTTACAGGCAATGAGGCACGCTGGCATAACGTTAAACCCTGCGAAGTGTATGTTTGCCGGGCAGGAGGTAAAATATCTAGGCCATATGTTCGGGCGCGGTATAGTTAGGCCTCTATTAAATAAAATAGAAAGTGTAAAAGCGTTCCCAAAGCCACTTACCAAAAAGCAATTGCGCAGTTTTCTGGGCCTAATAGGCTATTATCGGCGCTTCATTCCGCATTTCGCAGAAGAGAGTGCGTTACTGACCGACATGTTAAGAAAGAACGCTCCAAACCAACTGAAGTGGTCTGTGGCAGCAGATGGGCTTTTATTTTATTAAAAGAAAAGCTCTGTTCTGCCCCAGTGTTACGGGGTGTAGATTTTGAACAACCGTTCATCGTACAGACGGACGCTTCGGAGACGGGTTTGGGGGCGGTGTTATCGCAGAAACATGAGGGCACTGAGCATCCGGTTATGTTTCTGAGTCGGAAATTGTCACCAGCAGAAAGGAAATATTCCACCATAGAAAGAGAGTGTTTAGGCATCAAATGGGCGCTGGAGGCTCTTAAGTTCTATCTTATAGGACGAAGATTCCTGTTGGTCACAGACCACGCGCCACTGAAATGGCAAAACCAGATGAAAAATCATAACACCTGTTTAACCCGCTAGTACATGGTCTTGCAGGCCTTTGATTTTCGTATTGAACATAGAGCGGGAAAACTGCACATGAATGCAGACGCTCTGTCTACAATTACGAGCTGTGCGGGTACTTTAGCGCCAGCCCATAATATCTTAAGAGGGGGATATGTGATGAGGAGAGTAAGGCTGAGCCCATGGAAATAGAGGGAAATGAAAAATCTACCTTTAAGGAAAGAGACAGGCAGCGAATCCATAGCTTGCAGAGTGCAGGGAAAGAGAAAAAACACGCAGTTTCTGAAGGCAGGCCACACCCAAGCTCTGCTAACCTAAGGGCAGGCTTGGAAACTAATGAAAAACACCTGAGCAGGGGGCAGTGCACGATAGGAAAAAACAGCTTTATAAACCCAGAGGAACAGGAAGGAAAGGGAAGTCACCAGGGAGTTCACCAGAGAGTTCACCGGTGAGTTTGACCAGGAATTCGATCGGGGAATTGACCGGGGAGTTGGAGTTGACCACAGAGACTACTGGGGAGAGAAGCACCCAAGAAAGACCCAGAGAGTTCACTGGGGAGGAGACCGGTGGAGACTTCCGTGGAAACTTCAGAGGTGCAGGCAACACCCCAAGAGAAAGTCAGGCTTGCAGGAAAAGTACAAGTAGTTCTGAAGCCAGCAGAGGTGTGGTTGGGAGAATTACTGGCCAGCAGCAGAGTGTAGTTTCTACAGTTCGTGGACCAGTTCTAAGGGTTCAAGCTCCCAGAAGGTGGGTGAACAAAAGTACAGCTAACAGTGACCTGAAACAGTTAGAGGCACTGTGGCATTTAATTCAGAAAAGAATCTTCACCTTCCAGGTGAAAACCTTTCTCGTAGTGGAAAGCCTCAGTGGAGAAAAGTTCAGGAGCTTTTGGAGTGCATTGAGCCAGAAGCATTGCATGGAGCTTTAGAGTCAGACATACCGGCAGAAGATCCAGAGGAAATGCAGGTAGATTGTTCTGAACCTGTTTCTATGTCTGAAGATTCATTAATGGACTGTTCATGGTGTCAGAGAGCTGAATAAAAGCTTCTGGAGAAAGAAAACCCTGTAACTTGAAAACCACAAAGCATTAAGGAAACAGGGAGAGTTACTCTAGCCAGGAAAGCTAAGAACCCTGTTTAATGCAGAGAAGACATTTACTTTTGTTTACTTTGTGCACCGAAACCAGCATAAGCTCTCCCCTTCCCTGGGGATCGAGCTAACACCACCAGGAGGAGCCGCAGCACAACGAGGCCCAATCGGGACAGAGATCAAAGCCTTTAAAGGCTGCACGCCGTCAGCAACCGGCCCTTTGTGCACCGAAACCAGCATAAGCTCTCCCCTTCCCTGGGGATCGAGCTAACACCACCAGGAGGAGCCGCAGCACAACGAGGCCCAATCGGGACAGAGATCAAAGCCTTTAAAGGCTGCACGCCGTCAGCAACCGGCCCTTTGTGCACCGAAACCAGCATAAGCTCTCCCCTTCCCTGGGGATCGAGCTAACACCACCAGGAGGAGCCGCAGCACAACGAGGCCCAATCGGGACAGAGATCAAAGCCTTTAAAGGCTGCACGCCGTCAGCAACCGGCCCTTTGTGCACCGAAACCAGCATAAGCTCTCCCCTTCCCTGGGGATCGAGCTAACACCACCAGGAGGAGCCGCAGCACAACGAGGCCCAATCGGGACAGAGATCAAAGCCTTTAAAGGCTGCACGCCGTCAGCAACCGGCCCTTTGTGCACCGAAACCAGCATAAGCTCTCCCCTTCCCTGGGGATCGAGCTAACACCACCAGGAGGAGCCGCAGCACAACGAGGCCCAATCGGGACAGAGATCAAAGCCTTTAAAGGCTGCACGCCGTCAGCAACCGGCCCTTTGTGCACCGAAACCAGCATAAGCTCTCCCCTTCCCTGGGGATCGAGCTAACACCACCAGGAGGAGCCGCAGCACAACGAGGCCCAATCGGGACAGAGATCAAAGCCTTTAAAGGCTGCACGCCGTCAGCAACCGGCCCTTTGTGCACCGAAACCAGCATAAGCTCTCCCCTTCCCTGGGGATCGAGCTAACACCACCAGGAGGAGCCGCAGCACAACGAGGCCCAATCGGGACAGAGATCAAAGCCTTTAAAGGCTGCACGCCGTCAGGCGTGCCCGCGCCGGCGGGCCCGCGCCGGCGGGCCCGCGCCTGAGGGCCTCGCCAGAGGGCCCTTTGGCGTGGCCCTTAGGCGGGGACCGTGAGAAGGGGCACTAGAAGAACCCTTGCCATCATCAGCAGCTCTCTGCAGTAGGGTAGCAGCACCAGCAACATTCGCAAAATCGAGGCTGCCTGCATAGACGTTTAAGGTTCGTTTCGAATGGTTGCATGTTGAGGCCTGGAGGAGACATATAAGAAATGTAATCCCACAACACGTATTCAACAACTAAAACAGTAGTAATCATTGTGAAATACTGTAGCCAGTAATAATCATTATGAGATACTGTAGCCAGTAATAATCATTATGAGATACTGTAGCCAGTAGTAATCATTGTGAGACACTGTAGCCAGTAATAATCATTATGAGATACTGTAGCCAGTAGTAAACATTGTGAGATACTATAGCCAGTAGTAATCATTGTGAGATACTGTAGCCAGTAATAATCATTGTGAGATACTGTAGCCAGTAGTAATCACTGTGAGATATTGTTACCAGTAGTAATCATTGTCAGTAGTAACCTTTGTGAGATACTATCACCAGTAGTAATCACTGCTAGTAGTAATTACTGTGAGATACTCCTGCCAGTGGTAATTACCTTTTCTTGAACTGTTATTGTGAGATACTGTTGCCAGTAGTAAGTATCCTCCCTGCACTGTCAGCCTGAGACACAGTTACCAGTAATAAGCTCCATCCCTCCATTTACTTCCCTAACACTCTTCCCATTACCTCATAAAATGAACACAATGTCTCCTACTAGGATTATAAATCTCCTTTTCACTCTCTTCTTAATAACCCTCCTAACTCAACATATATACACTTACAAAACCAACCAAGGTCCATACAAAAACATCCCAATCATCCACAATCATAACCGGAACCCTTATAATAATTTCCCAATCACCTACAATCAGTACCAGAATCCAACATACAGTTCCACATACATAAACTCTCACAATCACCATTCGCGCTACACCTCACACAAACGCCATCACCGACTCATCCAAATAAAGCAACAACCCATAAGCGATAAAATAGACCAAAATGACTCTACAAACACCAAAATACAACTCATCCTAATAAACATCCGATCAATAAGAAATAAAATACCAATAATTAATGACATAATTAACGATACCTCCCCTGACATTATCTGTATTACTGAAACATGGCTCTCACCTACAGACACAATACTACTAAACCAACTAACCACATATCAATATGACATATTCAATTGCCAACGGAACATAAAAAGAGGAGGGGGTGTACTGATCCTCACCAAAAATGACTTAAAATTCACCCTTACAAACCTAAATAATATAGATGGAATGGACATTGTTAACATAGAAAATAAAACCATGGCTCTCACCCTCATCTACAGACCCCCCTCATCTGATCAAAAAAATCTCACCCCTATCCTAGAACTTGCATGCACAGCATCACAAAACAAACCATTTATACTCCTTGGTGACTTGAACCTTCCATCACTGAACCATTCCCAATCAGATAACTTCATAGATGCCATGTCACAAATGGGGTTCACACAGATAATACAAGCTCCTACACACAAAAAAGGTAACATACTTGACGTAATTTTCCTCCCAGCCTCACTCTACAGTCATCTACTACATACCACCCCGAGTATAACCGAAGTACCCTGGTCAGACCACCATCTAATCACAATCCAGCTATCGGCACAAGTCCCAAAAAATAATGGGAGCACAACCACGCATATATCACGCTTCAAACACTTTGACAAAGACACATTCCTCGACAAAGTACTACCCAAACTAGACACAACCACACCAGACATCAACTCAACCATATCAAATTGGAACCTAACTATTCAAAAAGCAGCTGTCCACACACAAGTCTTACACAAACAAACAAAAAAGACAGAAAAATGGTTCACGAAAGAGCTGACAAAACTAAAAAAACAACTGAGGAGACAAGAAAAGAGATGGAGAAAACTAAAATCTGATGAAAACAAATCCCAATACATGCTCCTACTCATAGAATACAAAAACGCAATTAACAAATCAAAAAGAGACTACCACTCTAAAGTAATAAACTCATCCATCAACCGCCCAAGGGAGTTATTCGCGATAGTAAAAACATTAACCAAAACTAATAACAGCGAACCTAAACAACAAGCAATTAACATACAAACACTAGCAAAACATTTTGCAGAAAAACTAAAAAACAAGACCACTACCTCAACTCCTTTATTATCAAACACGAAAACCACACATGAATGGACAAGTTTCCAGTTGGTAGAACAAAAACAACTTCTCAAAATCATAACAATGATAAACACCACCACCTCCCCACTCGACCCATGCCCCGTTTCATGGATTAAGTGTGCGAAAGAAGAACTGGCGATAAATCTACAACACATAGTTAACCAATCCCTTTCACAGGGCATCATGCCTGATGCCCTAAAACTCACTACACTCCGACCAATAATAAAGAATAATAAGCTCGATTCAAAAGATCCGAACTCCTACAGACCCATAGCCAGCATTCCGTTCATAGCCAAAATTATAGAGAAAACAATTCAAATTCAGTTACAGGAACACATTGATGAATACAAACCCCTTGACTCACACCAATTTGGTTTCCGCCCATTCCATGGAGTAGAAACCCTCCTAATCACTCTTATGGACTTCCTCATCAAGGGCACAGATGACAAACAACATGGCTACCTACTCCTATTTATAGATATCTCAGCCGCATTCGATAACATTAATCACCTGACACTGATCAACAGACTAGAAAACCTAGGAATAGGCGGGATTGTCCTTAACTGGTTCAAATCCTACATTTCACACCGATTAATACGCGTCCAAATTGACCAACAAGCATCAGAAACATTCCCCCAAGGACAGGGAATACCCCAAGGATCAGCACTATCAGCCCTCCTATTTAACTTGTACCTGCAACCGATAACTAACATATTTAAAAAACACAAGATTAATCACTTTATATACGCCGATGACATCATGCTAGCTATCCCCATAACCATAAAAAACCCTACATATGACCCGCTATCCAAATGCATGGCTGAGACCTCCTCCTGGATGGAAACTAACCACCTCAGCATAAACTTCAAAAAACCGAGGCAATGTTTGTGACAAGATCATCTATGACTGAGAACACCTACCCGGAAACAATCACTATCAACAAAACCTCCATACCTGTCAGAAAACAGGTAAAATACTTAGGAGTAATAATAGACCACACTCTCACCATGCTACCACACATAAAACAAACAGTAAAAACCATTTTCTATAAACTCAAAACAATTCAACACCTAAGGCCACTCCTAGAAACACCAGACTTTAGATCCGTAGTAGGTACACTGATCACCCCTCACTTCGACTATTGCAATAGTCTCCTAATAGGCCTCCCGCAAAAAAGCACATACCTTCTTCAAAGAGCACAAAACATCTGTGCTAAAGTGATTGCTAAAGCTCGCCTAACAGATCACGTAACCCCTATACTGCTAGACCTCCACTGGCTCCCTATTAACAGCCGAATTAAATATAAAATTATCCTAACAACCTATAAACTCATAAACGACATAACCCCCTCACACCTATCTACATTACTGCAATCTCCAACCTCGACAAGGACCCTCAGACAAAACGCAGCCCACTCTCTCATCATACCAAAAACCATCCGCAAAACTAAGAACACCACCAGCTCCAGAGCATTCTCATTCGCTGCTCCTACACTCTGGAACGACCTCCCCATTGAACTTCGTACCATAAGAGACCTCTTCCAATTCAGAAAAGAATTAAAGACCTACCTGTTCACTGAACACTTCGAAGTCCCCTACTACCCCAAAGCTAGCTCCACAACAAACGTGGTCACACATGCACAAACTCCCTTAATCCAAACAATGTAAACACAAGCCTGCCCCCCCTCCACACACGCCCCAAGACGACATAAAAAGGAACTAAATTCCAACACCTACACCAATATCTGACACACACAACACACACACCACACACTGTAAATATACATTTGTAAAAAGTTAGATGTGTTTGTTTTAATACCTACAAAGTTTATATTACTGTTCAATGTAAATAGTTGAATTCTATTGTTCTATGTAAAATGTATACAAACTGTGTACAAGACTGTTAACCTGTTATATGTAAACTGCCCTTGATCTCTGGAAGGGGCGGTATAAAAGAAATAGTTAAATAAATAAATAAATAAAATAAAAAGGGACGTCCTTGTTTGTTATATATATTGAGAGACAGCTGCATGTGTTAAGAGAACCTTCTAAAGCAGTTTCAGTTTTTGGTTTCATGGAATTTTCTGAGGAATATTGTTTGGAGAAGAATCCTGTTGCCTTCTGTTAAGCCTTGGTGCTTTTGAAAAAAAAAAGGAAGAAATAAATTCCTGTTTGCCTTTGAAAAAAAAACCCTTCGGTTTCCATACTTCTGTTTTTGAACAAGTAACACAACTACAAGTCCCAGAAGCCCAATCTCTGGACGAGGATAACATAATCTTTATTTAAAGACTAACAAGGGCAGCCCTACGCCTATAGGCCGCGGCCTGGGCTAGGGTCCCCCACACTATGCATGCCCAGGGTTTCAAGGACAGTCATAACATGACTTGTTGGATTGCAGACACCCTTTGCACTTTGGACACTGTGTACTGGTCCCCACGTTTGCAGCAGGGACTGACATTGTCAATGTATGTTGTACATCCTTTTGACATTGTGTTGTTGTGTTTTGCCCATGTGTGTGACATGGAACGCAGGATACACTCATCTGTTTGTTTCAACACGAGTATACAGCAATGCATGTGGCACAGGGGGAGCAATGGAGAGGTCCTCTTGTCCATGTCCACCTAGCCTCCACTTGTACATGACACAGTATTTGCCACGGCACCACTTTACTGCACACCAACATCTTGGATTGATGTTTGCAATCACCAAGGGTGTTACAGTGCATGTGTGGCATCACTGTATCATGTTTCAACGTACACGGTGCATGTGCATGTGACTATGTTGATGCAACACAGCAGGTTGCAATATGGCTTCTGTGTGGGTTACTGTAACATGTTTGACCTTTCTTTCCATCTCTACATACAGGTTAATGTGTCTGTTTACTGTACAGACGTGACGCTCTGCATTGATTTAGAAACCTAGCATTGCATGTCTGTACATTTATGTCTGTACATTTATGTATTTATCCCCTGAGGTAATGGCACTCACATTGCCCCGTTATATTTGGAGTGAGGTAGTGTGAGTGTCCATTTTCTTCCTTCATTTGTGCATTCCATGTACCGTGATATATGTGTAAGGACACTGTATCCACACCCTTCTGCATAGTGTTATCTCTGCATGTTTCTGAAGATGGTTTCATTTGAAGTTTCTGTGTTCATGTACCTCTGCTATCTGTTAGCATATCCTCATTGTGCATTTGACGATTGTTTAGGATTACATTGTTGCTGCTTTGATTCCTATATCAGGCATTATGTGACAGCTGTAACAAATTTCGATATGTGTGTTTACATTTTCTTACTTTTGACAACATATGCTGTTTCATTTGTGTGCCTCCTGTGTTGGCAGACAGATATGTTTTAGGGAACAGATCATGACTGATGTGTGTTGGGCCCTCATCATGCACCACCTACTGTCCACATGCACACATATGTAACTAACACATGTGGGGCATGCAGCAGCATGTTGGGGGTGGGGGCCTAATGCATACTGCACACCATGCACCTGATGCACATTATCTCTCAGTGACTTTTCTGTAACATGTGGGTTGCTGCCCTGCAAAATGTGTTTTACGATTTTCACCTGGGATCCACTCACCTTGATATTATGATAGGCGGTATCTACACTATCTATGATGATTAACCAAAATAGAACTATGTGTTTGACGTACATTTGTCTCTGCTGCTGCTTGATCTCACTAACACTTGTATTTAGTGATTTCCTGGTCATGTACATGGCCCACCTGTGCTCACATCCTTCTACGGTGCCAGCTGTCTATCTGCCAGCCGTTTGCCACATCACTGGGTATTACAGGTTCCCATAAACACCTTCCCTTTGAGATACTATTACTGCATTGTGTTCATTGTGGTTGTTTGGGATAGTGGTTACAGACATGTGTTATAATGCCATAGATTGCAAGTTTGATCCCCACATGGGGTTTACTTTTTTTTTTTCTGTTGTGCTAAGCTGACCATTAAGTACCTGCAGGTTCATCACCTATGCACACACCCTTCCATCTCTTCACTGTGTGCCCTCTGTGCTGCCTAGCCATCACATATTAGCTGTTACATATGTCTCTTTCTTCATAGTGTTTACATGGCAGTCTACTTGGGGGATTGGCATTGCTGTGGTTCAGCTGCTCTGTGGCACACCTGTTTGCAGGTCCAATTCTGTTCTGTTCCATATTTTGCCCTGCTCCACAGAGCATCCCCTGCTGCCCTTTGGGTTTAGGTTATTTCCTCTTTTGCGTGCTGTATCCACTGCATAACATTTCATTGTGTGTGTGCATGTAGTTTGTGGCAAGGAAACCTATCCAGAGTCTGGGGGGGACAAAGAGACAGGGAATTCACCCTAGTAAAGGGCCCCCTTTTAGCAAGGCACGGTAGGAAAGCCACATACACCTCTAGGAATCAGAAAACTTCCACATGGCCCACATTTCATGCTCCCCCTAGTGGAATGAAGGGGAGAGGATACAAGGCTCAGAACTCTTTAGGCAGTGAATGCTTCAAGCACTCAGGTGCCCGGAGTCAGGCTGATTGCCGTCACCTGAGTAGAGTGGGGTTGGAGCTAGAGCCCTGGACGTATAAACCCAGAGCAGAGTATGATTTAGAGAAAGGAGGAGAGGAAAAGCAGGAAGCCAGGCTGAGTAGAGCAGAGGAACGGAGCTTCCAGCTGGAGAGAGTGCTATTTGGCATGCAGCATGGCTGCAGGAGAGTTTGGAGCCAGGAACAAGAGAGACTCCAAGATTCCCCGGGAGGCTGTTAGCTGAGCATGGTGAGCAAGACCGAGAGTCAGAGCCTATGCAGCTGGGAGAGCCCGAGGTGAAGCTAATTGAGGAGGACACTCCCATGGACTGTTCCTTGAGCCAAGCTGTAAAACCAGGGAACATAGAAAAAGCAAGCCAGTCCTGAAAGAAGGTCTCCCAGGAAAAAGGTACCCTTATACCTCAAACAGCGTGTCTGTGTTTCCCTGGTGTTTATAAAGGGGAAGTTTACCACAGACTTTAAATGTGCTTTTTGTTTGGTGCTTTAACCAGCAAAGCTAAGAAGGGAATACAATTAGGCTTGCTGGTAAAGACTGTGTATCCTGCAATAGAGAGAACCTTTAAAACTGCATTTTGTGGTTGGAAATGTTTTGGACAATTTTTGCTTCTAAGAGTCCTGAACCAACAATCCTAGTTGTGGTATGATCAAACCATTGTGTATATAAAAATAATAAATTTCTGTCATTTGCCTTACCTACTTGAGCCTGACTACAGCTTTCTGCATGGTGCACTCATACGGCTGAATAAGGACTACATTTCCCAGAGGGCATTGCAGGGAAATAGTTTTACAAAAAGCTGAAAAAGCATACAGCAGAAGGTTCCTTCAATAATCCACGCCCCTCTAACATAGAGGTGAGTGGTGGTGGCGTGACAAGTTATATGTGGCTCTGGTCCCAATTACAGACTGTGATCTGATCTGTACACACCAGATCTGCATGTGCATTTCATCATGGTTACTGTTGGAGGTTTGCCTATCCTGGCAGCCAGCAGGCTTCTTGTGTGATGTCCTGCAGTATTCTTGTATGCACCCTTTGCTAATGACCTCATTAGTGGTGTGGTCTACTGGTTTGTGCATTGCCATTTGTGCTAATGGTCATAGGTTTGATTCCTCTCTGTTCTCTTTCATTTGTTTGCCTGTCCTGCACAACTACTTTTCATTCCTGTGACAGTCATATCTGTGCAGATCTGTGCTGTTAGCACATTGTACCCTTATCACAGTTGTAAACCATCCTTCTGTCCTTCTATGTGTGTCTGGCAGCTGTGTGCCGTCCTACCCTGCTGTGCATGCTGCTACCCCACGTCCTGCACTGGTACACATTTCTGCATTGCAGCTCTCCCTGGTTGCCTCTCCTGTGTGTGCTGTGCATGGCACTGCTACTCCTCTGTCCTCCTGTCATTGCACCTATCCTGCCACCTCTACCTCCTCTGCTGGACATGTCTTCCCATCCTCTGGCACACATTGTCATTGTTGCATGGTACATTACCATCACCCTGTGCATCACTACAGCTGCCCCCGATATGTTTGTCCATTTTTCCAGCTGCTACTTGGGCTGGACGCAGATATGTCTGGTCCATCAGCTCAGATCTACTTCCTTCCATTACTTGTGCATTGTCTTTCCTGGTTGCTCTGTGCAGTGTCTGGGTTACATCTGTGTTTGGCCCATACCTTTCTTGCTTTTCAACTTGGGGGACCTTACTGCCCTTGGCCAACATTTTTTGAGTCACTTATAATCCTTGGGGCATCATAAACCACACCTTAGATTCAGCCAGCTTATGGGGTGCCAACTATGGTGCCTTGGGAGTTGACAACCTTTCAACATGGCCTCCGGGCACATTATAACCCGCCTTGGCTGATGTGGTGATTTGGGATGTGCCTTCTGGTGCACCCTAAAAGGTGCATTAGTTTATGGCACTGGGGTGCGGGTATTTTTAGCTGGCAGCACAGATTGTTGGACTGTTTCAAGCAGGAAAAGGAATTGCCTCAGCCATCCTTATTCATTAATCCCACTGGGAGATCCAACTCATGACCCCTGTTTCAGCAGTCATTGTAATAACCAGTGTGCTCCACTTCTATTGCTGTGATTGCAGGTCAGCACGCAAAGTTAAGGTTAACGTGCGGTAACGTGCGCGGCTCCCTCTATCGCGCGATAATGTACACGGCACACTTTATCACGCGATAACCCGCGATTGCTACCTTAAGACCGGAACGCCCACTCCTTATATGGCATTCTTCACATTATCGCTGCAACTAACGCCGGGAACATTAACATCTTCCTGTCTCCACCATGTGTGCCTAGTCAGTTTTGTTTGCTTCTCTCTGCTCCGGGAAGAGCAGTCCTCTAACAGTGCTCTGCTAGAGAGGTGGATATTACCTCCTGTGACAACTTGCAGTGAGTTCTAGCTGTTTATTTAATTATGTATTGTTTGTCTTATTGGTGTGTTGCTTCAGCTTCTCAGCGGTATAACTTACCTTGCCTCTCTCAGCTAACTGGGCTTTGTGTGGTAGCCAGGTTAACTGTTCATTTTAAATTAAATCTTTCTCCCTGCTCTCCCCCCTGAACCTGCTGTGTTTTTAAATTTTATTTTGCTGCCTGAGTGAACCCCCCTCCCCCCCCCTGCTGAGGTATTGTGTAGCCTTCTTCCTGTCTCCACCACGTGTGCATAGTCAGTTTTGTTTTCTTCTCTCTGCTCTGGGAAGAGCAGTCCTCTAACTGTGCTCTGCTAGAGAGGTGGATATTACCTCCTGTGACAACTTGCAGTGAGTTCTAGCTGTTTATTTAATTATTTATTGTTTGTGTTATTGGTGTGCTGCTTCAGCTTCTCAGCTGTATAACTTACCTTGCCTCTCTCAGCTAACTGGGCTTTGTGTGGTAGCCAGGTTAACTGTTCATTTTAAATTAAATCTTTCTCCCTGCTCTCCCCCCTAAACCTGCTGTGTTTTTAAATTTTGTTTTGCTGCCTGAGTGAACCCCCCTCCCCTCCCCCCTGCTGAGGTATTGTGTAGCCTTCTTCCTGTCTCCACCACGTGTGCATAGTCAGTTTTGTTTGCTTCTCTCTGCTCTGGGAAGAGCTGTCCTCTAACAGTGCTCTGCTAGAGAGGTGGATATTACCTCCTGTGACAACTTGCAGTGAGTTCTAGCTGTTTATTTAATTATTTATTGTTTGTCTTATTGGTGTGTTGCTTCAGCTTCTCAGCTGTATAACTTACCTTGCCTCTCTCAGCTAACTGGGCTTTGTGTGGTAGCCAGGTTAACTGTTCATTTTAAATTAAATCTTTCTCCCTGCTCTCCCCCCTGAACCTGCTGTGTTTTCAAATTTGGTTTTGCTGCCTGAGTGAACCCCCCTCCCCTCCCCCCTGCTGAGGTATTGTGTAGCCTTCTTCCTGTCTCCACCACCTGTGCATAGTCAGTTTTGTTTGCTTCTCTCTGCTCTGGGAAGAGCAGTCCTCTAACAGTGCTCTGCTAGAGAGGTGGATAATACCTCCTGTGACAACTTGCAGTGAGTTCTAGCTGTTTATTTAATTATTTATTGTTTGTCTTATTGGTATGCTGCATCAGCTTCTCAGCTGTATAACTTACCTTGCCTCTCTCAACTAACTGGGCTTTGTGTGGTACCCCCCTCCCCCCCTGCTGAGGGTTCAGGACAGGGTACCTTGTAACTGCCCTCTTTAATAGGACTTATTTCACTCTCTCCCTCCCCAGCACCCACCCACCCCTGGGGTAATTGTAGCTTTATAGGTACCTACACATCTTGAAGGAAAGGGGCTGCTCTCAGGTGCAGCTCTTTACCCAAATCAGTCATACACTGAGGACCTGAGATTAATTAAGCTTCAGGTGAACAAGGTGTATTGGGGGTGTTAGATACACTTTTATTAGTATAAGCATCTACATCAGTCCTTATTATATACAGAATTTAAAAGACCTAAATACAAGCTTTAAACTAAGATGCAGACAAAAGTCCAGCAGCGAGATGGGGGCTTTCTGGTCTTTTGCATTGAGTGTCACATGTATGATTTTCTCCCAGTTGGTGAGAGGTCTTACGTATGCACTAAGTGCAAGGAGCTCTTTGCTCTCAGGGAACAAGTTCGTTCTCTAGAGGCTAGAGTAGCAGACCTGGAAGACATAATAAAGACAGAGAAGTACATGGACGAGACCTACAGGGATATAGACCTGGTCCCACCTCCAGTCTGGCAGCATCCCTGTTGCCATGGAGGAGAGAGGTCACGTGACAGGAGAGCATCACCCTGGTGTGGCAGGAAGTGATCCTGTAACTAGGACCTGTCCTCCAGGTGATGTAAAACCCTCTCGAACCGAGGACGTTTCTCCAGGGCCATGTTCCCATGAGAGGAGATTCAGGACAGCTGTCATAGTTGGTGATTAAATCATTAGGAATGTAGATAGCTGGGTGGCTGGTGGACGTGAGGATCGCCTGGTAACATGCCTGCCTGGTGCGAAGGTAGCGGACCTAACACACCACTTAGATAGGATCATAGATAGTGCTGGGGAGGAGTCTGCTGTCTTGGTACATGTTGGTACCAATGACATAGGAAAATGTGGTAGGGAAGTTCTGGAGGCTAAATTTAAGCTTTTAGGTAGGAAGTTGAAATCCTTGGAGTGGAGGAGTAGCCTAGTGGTTGGGGCAAGGTACTTCAGGCCGGAAGGTCGGTGGTTCAAATCCCACTAGAGGACAGCAACCTAGGGCCGGAAGGACTGGGGTTTCTAGTCCCACAGGTGCTCCTTGTGGTCTTGGGCAAGCCACTTAACCCTCCATAGCCCATGTTCTCTGTAAAATAGTTATCTTCAAGTTATAATACCCTGTTCAATGTAATTTCAGTTTGTTCAATGTAAACCGCACTGATGCAGAATAGCGCGGTATATAAGAGAATGTAAATAAATAAAATAAATAAATAAATTCCAGGATAGCGTTCTCCGAAATGCCTCCTGTTCCACGTGCAGGACCCAAAAGACAGGCAGAGCTCCAGAGTCTCAATGCGTGGATGAGACAATGGTGCAAGGATGAGGGTTTTGGATTTGTTAGGAACTGGGGAACATTCTGGGGAAAGGAGGGGCTCTTCCGAAGGGATGGGCTTCACCTTAATCAGGATGGAACCAGACTGCTGGCATTAACCTTTAAAAAGGAGATAGAGAAGCTTTTAAACTAGAAAATAGGGGAAAGCCGACAGTCGCCCAGGAGCGCATGGTTCGGACGAAGATATCCTTGAAGGATACTACCAAAAGCAGTGAGGTTCCAAAAATGAGTATAGTAGCCCAAATGCCCTTGAGTAAGATGCAGACAGAGTGTAAAGATTCCAAATTAGCCATGCCTACCAATAGCCAGATTAATATTAATAAAATACAGTCTCTAAAATGCTTGTATGCAAATGCTAGAAGTCTAAACAATACGATGGGAGAGTTAGAATATACAGCACTAAATGAGAGGTTAGATACGATTGCAATCTCAGAGACATGGTGGAAGGAGGATAACCAGTGGGACACTGTGATACCTGGATACAAACTATATCGTAATGATAGAACTGATTAAATTGGTGGAGGGGTTGTGCTCTATGTTAGAGAGGGCATTGAGACAGAAAGGATTAAAGTTTTGCAGGAAACAAAATTTGCTGTAGAATCTCTATGGATTGAAATTCCATGTAAAAAGGGGAAGGCGATGGCAGTGGGGGTGTACTATCGACCGCTTGGCCAGAATGAACAAATGGATGATGAAATGCTCAAAGAAATCAAGGAAGCTAACAAAAGTCACAGCAGAGTAGTAATAATGGGTGATTTCAATTACCCTGGTATCGACTGGATCAGTGTTACGGCAGGACAAGCTAGGGAGATAAAATTTCTAGACGAAATAAATGACTGCTTCTTGGAGCAGCTGGTTCATGAACCGACCAGAGGGGAAGCCATACCGGACCTAGTCCTTAGTGGAACGCCAGATCTGGTGCAAGAAATAAGGGTGTTGGGACCACTTGGCAATAGTGATCATAGCATGATCATGTTTGATTCAATTAGTGGAGGAGGGATAGTAAAGAAATCCACAGTACTACCTTTTAACTTTCAAAAGGGAGACTATGATAAAATGAGGAATATAGTTAAGAAAAAACTAAAAGGAGCGGTTGCAAAGGTTAAAGACTTACAGCAAGCTTGGGTGTTATTTAAAAATACTATCCTCGATGCACAGACCAGCTGTATTCCACGCATTAAGAAAAGTGGAAGAAAGTCCAAAAAACTGCCAGCATGGTTTAAAGGTGAGGTCAGAGAGGCTGTTGCTGCCAAAAAAAGCATCCTTCAGGAAATGGAAAAAAGAGTCAAACGAAGAAAACTGGAAACAGCACAAGCACTGCCAAGTTAAATGCAAAACATTGATAAGGCACGCAAAATGAGAATTTGAGAAGGAACTTGCTACGGAAGCAAAAACACGAAATAAAGACTTTTTCAAGTACATTCGTAGCAAAAGGCCTGTGAGAGAGTCCGTTGGGCCATTAGATGATAGAGGGGTAAAAGGGGCAGTAAGAGGAGACAAGGCTATAGCAGAGAGACTGAATGAATTCTTTGCTTCGGTCTTTACTGAGGAAGATGTAGGGATGTTACCCAAGACTGAACTGGTATTTAAAGGTGATACTGCAGAGGAATTGAGAGAAATATCGCTACACCGGGAAGATATATTACAACTATTTGATAAACTGAATAGTAGCAAATCACCTGGACCAGATGGTATACATCCAAGAGTGTTGAAAGAACTGAAATATGAGATTGCGGACCTGCTATTGGTAATCTGTGAACTTTCATTAAAATCATCTGTAATACCAGAAGATTGGAGGGTTGCCAACGTAACACCAATCTTTAAAAAGGGTTCCAGGGGTGACCCGGGAAATTACAGACCGGTGAGTCTGACGTCAGTACCGGGGAAAATGGTAGAAACCATCATATAGAACAAAATTACACAGCATGTAGATAGTCATGGCCTAATGGGAGACAGCCAACATGGCTTTAGACAAGGAAGATCTTGTCTTACTAATCTGATATGTTTTTTTGAAGGTGTGCATAAACAGGTAGACAAAGGTGAGTCGGTTGATATAGTGTATCTGGACTTTCAGAAAGCTTTTGATAAGGTCCCTCATCAGAGACTTTTGGCGAAACTAAAAAGTCATGGGATAGGAGGCAGTGTACTATTGTGGATCGGGAACTGGTTAAAAGACAGAAAGCAGAGGGTAGGGCTAAATGGCCAATATTCCCAATGGAAAAAGGTGAATAGTGGAGTACCCCAGGGATCTGTACTGGGTCCGCTACTTTTTGACATATTCATAAATGACCTAGAAAAGGGAATAACGAGTGAGGTTATCAAATTTGCAGTTGATACAAAACTGTTTAAAGTTGTTAATACCCAAGAGGATTGTGGAAAACTGCAGGAGGATCTGGATAAATTGGAAGACTGGGCATCCAAATGGCAGATGAAATTTAATGTGGACAAGTGCAAAGCGAACTGAAATGGATTGGCATGGGCACTTTGCATCAGATGATCACATGGTCTACTATGCTGGAAATGAAAGACAAAGAAGAAATGGTGTTGCATTTATAATAAAGAAAAAACTTGCAAGAACTGTAATGAAATACAATGCAGTCAGCGAACGCTTAATCTCTATTCGTCTACGAGGATTGCCTTTCAACACAACTATAATTCAAGTATATGCCCCAACAACAGCTGCAGAAGAGAATGAAATTGAAGAGTTCTATGAACAAGTACAAGCTGAAATTGACAGAACATGCAAACAGGATATCCTGATAGTCATGGGTGACTGGAACGCAAAAGTTGGCAACAAAGAAGAAGGCAAAGTAGTTGGAAAATATGGACTTGGCAACAGAAATGAAGCTGGAGAAAGACTGATAGAATTCTGCAAGACTAATGATCTATTCATCTCAAACACCTTCTTCCAGCAACACAAGCGGCGACTGTACACATGGACTTCACCGAATGGATTATATAAAAATCAAATTGACTACATATGTGGAAGTCAACGATGGAAAAGCTCTATAACATCAACAAAGACAAAACCTGGAGCTGACTGTGGTACAGATCATCAACTACTAGTATGCAAACTCAAGCTAAAGTTGAAAAAGAGCAAACCACTCATGAATGCAGCAAAATATGACCTTGAGAATATACCACTGGAATTTAAAGACTGCCTGCAAAATCGATTTGCTGCTTTAGATACAAATGACAGAGCTCCGGAAGAGTTATGGAATGACATCAAGAAGGTTGTGTTTGAAAAAAGCGAGAAGTCTCTACAAAAGGTGAAAAAGCAAAAACGGCCAAAATGGATGACGGAAGAAACTCTGAAAATTGCCCAGAAACGCAGAGAAGCTAAAGCCAGAGGAGAAAGAAAGACAATCACAGAACTCAACAGAGATTTCCAACGTGCAGCAAGACAGGACAAGGAAAAGTACTACAATGACACTTGCAAGGAAATAGAAGCAGAAACTATTAGAGGAAGAACAAGATCGGCTTTCCTAAAGCTACGAGAGTTAAAGAAAAAGTTCCAGCCTCGAATTGGAATGTTACAAGATTCTCAAGGTTCCATGTTGAATGATGCTGAGAAGATCAAGAAAAGGTGGAAGGAATATACAGAGTTTTTATATGATAAAGATCAAGTGGACCAACAGCCGTTTCAACCTGTACCTTATGATCGGGAACCATTGGTGATGAAAGAAGAAGTTGAAGCAGCAGCATTGAAAGCCTTATCAAAGAACAAAGCACCAGGCATTGATAGCATTCCCATAGAAGTATTACAGCAATCTGATGCAGCTGTTACCGTACTCACAAGGCTCTGCCAAGAAATATGGAAGACAACATCATGACCAACTGACTGGAAAAGATCTGTGTTTATACCAATACTAAAGAAAGGTGATCCAACTGACTGTGAAAATTATCGCACAATCGCTCTGATCCCACATGCCAGCAAGATTCTACTGAAGATTATTCAAAAGAGACTACAACCATACCTGGAACAAGAACTACCTGAAGTGCAAGCAGGGTTCCGGAAAGGGCGAGGAACGAGAGACATCATTGCGGATGTGAGATGGATCCCTGAAAAGACTAAAGAATACCAAAAGGATATCTATTTGTGCTTTATAGACTATAGCAAGGCTTTTGATTGTGTAAACCATGAGAAACTCTGGGCCACATTAAGAAGCATGGGTATACCAGAATACCTGATCGTTCTCTTGCGCAATCTGTACATTGATCAAGAAGCAACAGTTCGAACGGAACAAGGAAAAACAGAATGGTTTAAAATAAGCAAAGGTGTAAGACAAGGCTGCATACTTTCCCCCTACCTGTTTAATTTATATGCAGAACAAATCATCAGAGAAGCAGGACTGTATGAAGACAACAGAGGTGTGAAGATTGGTGGAAGACTCATCAACAACCTTCGCTATGCTGATGATACCACATTACTGGCTGAAAGTGAAGATGATCTGAAACATTTGCTTCTCACAATCAAAGAACATAGTCTCAAAATGGGCCTGCACCTTAATGTAAAGAAGACAAAGATCATGACAACTGGCATAATCAACAGGTTCATCGTTGAAGGAGAAGAAATTGAAATTGTGAACAACTTTAACCTACTTGGATCAACTATCAATAAAGAAGCAACAAGCAGTCAAGAAATCAGACGACGCATTGCTCTTGGCAGAACGGCTATGAAAGACCTAGATAAGATTCTCAAGAGCAGAGATATCTCTCTCCATACAAAGATTCGACTTGTTCAAGTCATGCTATTTTCAATAACATCATATGGATGTGAAAGCTGGACAGTGAAAAAGATAGACAGGAAGAAAATTGATGCCTTTGAATTATGGTGCTGGCGGCGAATACTGTGTATACCATGGACTGCCCGAAGAACAAACCAGTCGGTACTAGAGGAGATCAAACCTAAGCTTTCTTTAGAAGCTCAGATGACAAGACTTCGACTTTCATACTTTGGACACATCATGCGAAGAGAGAGATCATTAGAGAAAGACATTATGCTTGGCAAGATAGAAGGTCAACGCAAAAGAGGAAGGCCAGCAATGAGATGGATTGATACAATAACAGCAGCTACAGATACCTGTTGACAGACTGTTATGAGCCGCCTGACTGAAGACCGAACACAATTTAGGATAGCTATCCAGAGGGTCGCCATGAGTCGACTCCGACTCGACGGCACTTAACAACAACAACAAGTGCAAAGTTATGCACCTAGGAAAGAACAACCCACACTATAGTTACACAATGCAAGGTTCCACATTGGGAACCACCACCCAGGAAAAAGATTTAGGAGTCATCGTGGATAACATGTTAAAACCCTCTGCCCAGTGTGCAGCGGCAGCCAAGAAAGCAAATAGAATGCTAGGTATCATAAAGAAAGGGATGGAAAATAAAACAAAGGATATTATAATGCCTCTGTATCGTTCCATGGTACGACCGCACCTTGAATATTGTGTGCAATTCTGGTCACCGTATCTTAAAAAGGACATAGCATTATTAGAAAAAGTACAGAGAAGAGCCACCAAAATGGTGAAGGGGATGGAAGGCTACTCCTATGAAGAGAGGCTACAAAGGTTGGGGCTCTTCAACCTGTAAAAGAGACGGCTGAGGGGAGATATGATAGAGGTCTATAAATTAATGAATGGAGTGGAGCAGGTAAACGTGGATCAATTGTTTACGCTATCAGAATATAGAAAGACTAGGGGACATGCAATGAAGCTACAGGGTAAACTATTTAAGACAAATAAGAGAAAATATTTTTTCACTCAGCGTGTAATCAAACTCTGGAATTTGTTACCAGAGGATGTGGTAAGGGCTGTTAGTGTAGCTGGGTTTAAAAAAGGTTTGGACAAGTTCCTGGAGGAAAGGTCCATAAACCACTATTAAAAAGGGACCCAGGATAATCAGTGCTTGACCCAGTACAAGCATTGTGGAACCTGTGTCTTTTGGGGATACTGCTAGGTACGTATGACCTAGATTGGCCACTGTTGGAAACAGGATACTGGGCTTGATGGACCTCGGTCTGACCCAGTATGGCATATCTTATGTTCTTATGTTGTGGTAGGCGAAGGCCTATGATCCATACTGCTTGAACTAAACAGATAGGCCTAAGTAGCTTGACCTGTAAATGAAGCTTGTGGTTAGGCCCAGAGGAATGAAAACCCTCCTGAATGCTGCCTCCATAGAATCGAAACTTAACTAAGCATAACCAAGCATAGCTAAGCAGAATCAAAACTTAGAAAAGATAGAAAAACAGCTTTAATTGGTACTGATAAGAATGTGAGAAGCTTTTATGGAATTAATTAACTCTGTTGGAAGAAAGGTTACAGTGCCCTGCTTTCCCACATATTCCAGCTAGCTAGTGACCTTGAGAGAAGAGATGTATCAAGAGTCTAAGAACTGACCATTGTAATGAGGACTGTAAGGGGGGGAAACAGGTGCTGAGCCCAGACAAAGGTCCTCATTGGATAGCTACATAACGGCACCGGGACCAATAGATGGGGCAAAAGGGGTTACTGGACCAATGAAAAGTTTGCCTATGTTCAGAATGGAGAAGAAAGGTATAAAAGTTGTTGTTTTGCTAGAAACCATTGCTCAGCCATTTTGAATGTGATTCTGCTTGAGTCTTGTGCACAATAAATGATTTGGACCTTCTGAACAGACTCCTGGTATTATTGGATTGTTTGCGCTCTGCCGCTACATATTCTTGGTGCGTTGGCCCGGAACGTGTGGTGAGTAGAGGGTATACGAGCTGATATACCACGACTTTCCGCCTCTATAGGTTTGGTCCTGCCGGGCTCGTGCCCTCCCGACGTGGGCTCGGCTCCCAGGTGCCACCTGTCCAGTTGCATCGGAGGGAGCTGGGCCAGGCCTCGGCGGGTGCCGGACCCGGTCGGAGCCAACACCTCGAACCCGTGAGGGGAGTCCAAGGTCCAACTCATGCGCTTGCTCGGGAACGGGGACCGGATCCGGTGAGTATAGTGTTTGGAATGTCTAGACAGATGAGTCAGAACTGCAGCTTGAAACTTGTGAACTTGTGAATTTTGGTAAGAAAGCTTGATGACCTCTCAAGGCGGTCCAATTAACCTTGCATAGTGTATTCGCGGGGTGAACCCACCGTCTTCTTGGTACGAATTTGGTATAGCCTAGTCAGAAGAGATAGGCTTGGGCTTTTGGGAAATGCTAGCATGTTTGTCGTTGGGCGTTTGTCTATGTGTCTTTGTTTTTTGGTCTTTGTTGAAACCACGAGTTTCCCTTCTAGTATAATGTAAGATTATATTTGGTTGGGTAATTTGTGACAATTTACCGCTTATGAAATAGTATTAAGAAAAGAAGGTCCTGGAGTCACTGTAAAAAATCAAGAACATGTCTCACTCATTCAGCCTTCCTACCGCACAGGGTGAGACTGACAAGGGGCGTGTCTGTACAGAGGTGCTTTTTAACCCTATGAAGGCATGTTTTCAACATTCTGCTGCTGGGCTAATTGGAGCTTATTTTAGGACAATTATACCTGTTTTTATTCACTTTGTTTTAATAGTGATGTTCATTCTACTATGGTCATGTATTATATACCATTCGATAGGAATATTTAGTCAGAATTTTAGTTTTGAAGGTCGTATTAACCTCATCGGAGTTCCGTAAACTGTTTTTAGTTATATTCTCTGCTCTGTCTGTATTTTTACGTCAACTGCTCCTGTTATATTATTGTTACCTTTCAGAACTATCCAGGAGGTGAAGGGTCTAGTTCAGTTTTAGTGTGCAGGGTGAGATTACTTACTCTGGTCAGATAGGCTGCTAGGTATCATACATTTGTGGGCTTAGCTTTGCCCTGTGTTTTATGGTTCGAACAGAAATGATAGAGAAACTAAGCAAACTGTTTTTTGTTTTTTTTCCTTTGACCTACAAAGTAATTATTAGATCACGACTTGACACTGATTTAAATTATTCTTGCTAGCATGTCTCTGTGTGCCTGTGCAACTAAGTTGTTTCATTTCGTTTCCAGTGATCGAAAGGGTGTGGCTTTCACACAGCTTGCTAGAAGGAAAAAAAAATGAGACAGCAGCTCCCGATTGAAAAGTCTCTTGCTTGTTTAAAATAAAGGATTCATTCAATCAAAGTGTGATAGGAGATGAATTTATAATTAGTTTTCTAGTTATTATTTTACAGCTGTGATAACTACAGTGACTCAGAAGTTCTTTTGTTTTTGAAGTATATCTGTCGTTTCAAAAACTAACTGACACAGACAAGGGAGAGAAAATAAAGTGTTTTTCCTTTGACCCTCAAAGTAGAGGTTAAGAACCTTGGGGGATGGTGCAGCATTCTGGGTTGGAAGTGTACCAGATTGCAACCTGAGAATGAATGGTTTAAATTCTGAGTGAATAAGAAATTGTGTTAGGATTTTATCTTTGAAATCTGAAAGTTAAAAAAAAAAAAAAGAGAAGAGTTTATCTTGCGGAGTGTTTGCATTCCAGATATTCACCAACCTTTTTATGAACTAGTATAAATCATTTGAATGCATGCTTCCCCATACTGTAAGATTTAAGGTAATTACTTTGAATTGTTAAACTCTGTACTAGTGACTAATGAAGACCTTTACAATTCAAGATAAATTCATTTGTTTTTCTGTATTTGAATTTTGTGTGTCCGTGTCCAGAGGAAAAGGGGGTACTTTGTGTTTTTTTTTTTTTGGAATTCTTTTAAATTTCAAGACGTTATTTCCTGATATACTGTGGCAAGCACCTGATAGAAGACATATTTATTGTTAAAAAAAGAGGGTGTATATGCATTCTAGATATCCACCAACGCTATGGAAAAGTATCCGTTTCATGTCTCTTGAATATCTGCTTTCTGAACTGTAAGATTTAATAAAAATAAAAAAATAAAATAATAATTTATTTTGCAGAGACATGCAGACTACGGCTGGCAGTTAGTTTCCATGCTCAGTAATTTCATTCCAGTTATACGTAACAGATAGCTATAGTTCTCTCTATAAGAATAGATGTTATAACATGTTGCAAGATAATAGTTTTCTATTTTAAGAACTGTATCTAAATTGTCCCTGTTTGGAAAAAGTTGCAATAAGCATGATGGATGTCTGTGCTCAATCTAAGCTTATGTTTTCTGCCTGCCCTATGTTTACAGTAATAATAAGGTTTTTTAAATAAGTTTCTTTTCAAGTATGATCAAGAATTTCAGTAAGGGATTTACTGAAGACTATGGTAATAAAATGTCTCTGCCCCAATTAGGAATACTATGTGAAAGGGAGTGGCTTCTGCTAGTTGCTCCATATTTCCTTAGTTCACCATATTTTGCCCCAGAATCTTTAGATATCCCGTCCCGTCAGTTTCTCTCCCTGTAAGCAGCTCCCCAAGAAGCCCCGGCTCCGTTCAGAGTGCTTAAGGGGGGGAGGGGGCCCAGTCCACCGATGATGCCACCCCCCGGTAGGCGTGAACTAATGTGCCCACAGCAGAGAAGTAGAAAAAAAACCCCTCCCGGATAGAGCGTTGCTAGGAGAAACAGTGTGGGCCTAGGGCAGGGGGGGAGGGGGGGACTCCTCCCTGTAGATTCCCAAGTAGTTTGCCAGCCAGTCAGCTGACCAGACTCGTTTAGGTGCCTTTCCCTCTGCCACTGATTTACTGAACTGAAAGCTTTAGGATTTAATTGAACTAATGAACAGTATTATTCAGACCCATCAGTCTTGATAACCCCAAGTGGAATCCAAATAGTGCAGGCAGCCCTCACTATATGCCCCAATGGATCCAGCAGCCCAGGAGAATTTGCATTTTTGTCAGTCAGTCCCAGAGAGATATAAAACAGAAATTACAGAAACTGGATGGATTTGCGGGCATGATAGTTAATGGAAGTTGATCAGAAAGTATGTGAATTGTTGAATGTGACAGAGAAAGTAAGTGTAAAGATGGAGAAGAGAACAGATCTTCTTGCTGATACTTTAGTTGAATGATGTGGAGGAGGTTATCCTGATCGAAGGAGCAGAGGAAGTAAAAACTGAGTGCAAGTCAGTGTGCCCATTGCAGAGAAGGACATTAGAGAAGTGAATGCCTGTATCCTGACTCCACCCCAGGGGGGAGGAGGGAGTACTTGATTTAAAAAATAATATTAAACCGAGCACAGTGTTCTAGCAAGAAAGGGAAGCAGCTATAGAGTAAGTGGCAGCCGGAGAGGGCTACAGCATGAATGAAGACTAGGCCAGACCGGACTCCAAGTTTCCCTGGGTCCCCAGGAGTCATTCTGAAAATAGGGGACCAATATATGGACTTTATGGGGGATACAGGAGCAAAATACTAAAGCCAGTAGCCCCTGTGTTTTTCTCGATGCATCACCATTATCAGAGCTACTGGGGCTAAGGCCACAAAGCCTTTTCTGCAGAACCGCAAGTGTGACTGTGAACCCAGAGCCTGCTGGATTGATGGTGCTGACTGTCCCCCGAGAAGAGGAGTGGCAGTTCTATAGTGCACCTCCAATAAAGTCAAGCAGCTCCTGTATACCCACCGACCTGATAGCCCCACCTGAGGTATGGGCAGAAGATAATCCACCTGGCCTAGTGAAGAACATAGCCCCTGTCATTATCACCCTCAAGCTAGGAGTGGAACCAGTGCATGTGACCAGCCATTGAAGGAATTCACCACCATCTGATGAAACTGCTGAAGTATGGACTTCTCAAGGAATGTCAGTCACCTTGGAACACTCCCCTTCTCCCAGTGAAGAAGCCTGGGGCAGGGGATTATCGCCCAGTACAGGACCTGAGGCGAGTGACTGATGCAGTTGAAACTACACCCAGTGGTACCAAAATCCTTATATTCTCTTGGGACTGATCTCTGCTGAAGCTACACACATTTCACCATTCTGGACTTAAAAGATGTTTTTTTTCTGCATACGCTTAGCCCAAGACCCCACTACAGGAAGGCGGGGCCAACTCACCTGGACAAGATTACCTCAAGGATTCAAGAACTCGCCTCACTCAGCAAAAGATTTGACAAGTTATCCAGTAATTCCAGGAGAAAGAATTCTACTTCAATATGTGGACAACTTGCTCATAACCACCAACTCAGAAAGTGAATGTCTACAAGCCACCAGTGAACTCTTGCACCTTTTTAATGAGGCTGGATACAAAGTCTCAAGAGGGTGCAATTATGTCAAACAAGTTAAATACTTAGGATTCCAGTTGTCCAGCGGAATTCGACACCTGGGACCAGAATGCAAAGAAGCTGTATGCAGTATTCCTACTCCATCCACCAGGAGGCAAGTGAGAGCCTTCTTGGGTGCCACAGAGTATGTTGTATATGGATCCCCAATTTTGCGCTGCTAGCAAAACCATTGTATCAAGCTACCAAAGGAATGGAAAAGTCTCCATTGGAATGGGGACTTGAACAGGATGCAGCCTTGTGATCTTTGAAAACCACTCTGATGCTATCACCAACTCTGGGTCTACCAGATGTCCAGAAAACCTTTCAGTCTCTATGTTCATGAGTCACAAGGAAAGGTTCTAGGAGTGTTGACTCAATCTCTTGGACCTTATTTGAGAAGCTGTTACAGCTACAGCCTTCCTAGTGAGCAAAACTAACAAGATCACTTTGAGACAGAATCTTCCAGTTACTGTACCACACTCTGTTCTAACCTATATGAAACACAAAGGAAACTACTAGCTAACAAATCCACGAATGTTGAAGTATCAGAGTATGTTGCATAAAAACCCCCAGATACAACTGAAGGTCAGTCAAGCTTTGAATCCTGCTATGTTGTTACCAGTTGGTCTTGATCCCCTGATCATGACTGTTTAGAAATTATGGACACTGTATTCTCAAGCCGCCTGGATTTGACTGATGTCCCTCTGGAGAACCCTGAACAGACTTTCTTTGTGGCTGAAGGCAGTTTCATCATCAATGGACATTGTTGTGCTAGATATGCAATGGTGACCCCTGATTTGGTAGTTGAGTCCTCAGCCCTGGCCCCAGAAACTTGACCACAGAAAGCTGAACTGATAGCCCTCACTAGAGCACTAACAATAGGAAAAGGGCTCTGTCTAAATGTGTACCCAGATTCCAAGTATGCCCTTACAACCTTGCATGCACATGGGACCCTGTACAAATAATGAGGGTGGATAACCTTAGGAAGCAAGTCCATTAAGTATGGCCCCAAGATATTGACATTATCAGGTGCATACTACCTACAGCTTTCAAAACTTTAGGAAAAGTAGAATGTATGAATAAAACCTTGAAATCTCAGTTGTCCAAACTTTGCCAAGAGGTTTACCTGAAGTGGCCCCAGGTTCTTCCTATAGCCCTTCTTAGGATATACTTAGCCCCTGCTAAGTCTTTAGGAGTTCCCCCTTTTGAGATTCTGAGAATTTATAGCCTATTTATAGGGAATAAAAGGAGATGTGAGACAGATAGGATCTGAAATTATTAGGCATGAACTATTGGTTTTAAGTTCTGTTTTGCAGAGTCTTCATACCTGGGTACAAAATCGATTACCCATCAATTTGCCTGAACCCCTGCATCCTTTCAAGCCTGGAGTCTCGGTGTGGATCAAAGAGTGGAGAAGGATACCGTTAGCCCTGCATTGGAAGGGACCCTATGTTCTCATCCTGTCAACTCCAACTGCAGTAAAAGTCGCAGAATTCGAACTTTGGTTCCATCATAGTCGAGTAAAGCCAGCAACTGCTTCTGAACCTGATCACTGGACTACTGTACAGCATCCTGAGACTCCATTGCGCCTCACCCTACGACAACAGCCACGGACCTAAGACTTATTGGTCCCTCGGAAACTGCACTATTTCATCTGAAGGTAAGCCTCGCATCTGGAGAAAGCTGCAATCATCAGAAATAGACTGTGTTGTGTTAAGAAATTGAGTCTTCTAAGAGACTGTGTTCAAATGCTCTGAAAAGAAAAAAAAACAAACTGTTTTGATCTCCTAAAAAGTGAACTGCTCTAAGGAGGCAATAATAGCCTGAGAGACTGTACTATGATATTTTAAGAACCTGAGACATCCCAGAGGACAGTGATACTTTGGAATCTACAGCCCTACTCCTGCCACAAAGCTGGTAGGTCTACGTACGGCAGAAGCTTGAGGATCTACAATCAACTCTACATTTGTTATCTGTTGTGGATGCCGACAGTTCCACCAATTTTCCAGAGACTATGCCCATTATGAATTCTTATTATTGCTTTATTCTGGCAGCAGCCTTGGGGTGCTTTGAAATGACTTTTGCCTTACCTCCCTGTGCAGCCTGTATAAGTACCACGCGAACTGGGCTGAAGGTTCCTCATGCCTCCCAGAACTTGTTTCTTGAACTTGCTGAGCAGTAGCATCTAGTCTCCACATTTATGACTGTTTCTCTTGTGGAGGAACCAAGATGGGAGATCAGTGGCCTTGGGAGGCTCAAGAACTGAATTATTCCATCCCCTACAATCAGACTGATTTACATAATACTACTAGTGAGTGGGTATTGGCCCACCCCATTGTTGGCAGTTTGTGTTTTGTTCGGACCGGACCAC
Organism: Ichthyophis bannanicus; assembly: GCA_033557465.1. Lineage (NCBI taxonomy): Eukaryota > Metazoa > Chordata > Amphibia > Gymnophiona > Ichthyophiidae > Ichthyophis > Ichthyophis bannanicus. The sequence continues at coordinate 84,278,570 of CM066031.1, forward strand.
AACTTACTATGAAGGTTGGACAGCTGGACTGTCTAAATCAGAAGTTTTACAATGGCACAACAAAGAAGACATCTTGGTGGTCCGGCATAAATGCTCCTGAACCTTCTACTCCTTTAGTTCTTTTTCCCACTCTTGCCAAACTATGGACTCTGACTATCTGCTTGTTGCTCCCTTGTTTCTTGCCACTTTGCTTGCGAATGATAACTTCAGTTATTAATAACACTGTAGAGCGCAAGGCAGCTACAAAGATACTAGCTATGTGAAACTACTACCCTATACCACAGAGTGATACCTTTACCTAGTATTATGTGATTTGATTCTCACCTTTTCTCACTTGCGGGTGAGAATAATCAAAGGGGGGAATGTGGTAGGCGAAGGCCTATGATCCATGCTGCTTGAACTAAACAGACAGGCCTAAGTAGCTTGACCTGTAAATGAAGCTTGTGGTTAGGCCCAGAGGAATGAAAACCCCCCTGAATGCTGCCTCCATAGAATCGAAACTTAACTAAGCATAACCAAGCATAGCTAAGCAGAATCAAAACTTAGAAAAGATAGAAAAACAGCTTTAATTGGTACTGATAAGAATGTGAGAAGCTTCTATGGAATTAATTAACTCTGTTGGAAGAAAGGTTACAGTGCCCTGCTTTCCCACATATTCCAGCTAGCTAGTGACCTTGGAGAAGAGATGTATCAAGAGTCTAAGAACTGACCATTGTAATGAGGACTGTAAGGGGGGGAAACAGGTGCTGAGCCCAGACAAAGGTCCTCATTGGATAGCTACGTAACGGCACCGGGACCAATAGATGGGGCAAAAGGGGTTACTGGGACCAATGAAAAGTTTGCCTATGTTCAGAATGGAGAAGAAAGGTATAAAAGTTGTTGTTTTGCTAGAAACCATTGCTCAGCCATTTTGAATGTGATTCTGCTTGAGTCTTATGCATAATAAATGATTTGGACCTTCTGAACAGACTCCTGGTATTATTGGATTGTTTGCGCTCTGCCACTACAATGTTCTTAAGATGGTTTAGTAAACACACTCCTTAAGATATTCTCCAGCCCACTCAAGTTCAAAATCTCTCCTTATACAGGACAACACGCTTATAGATGGTAATAACTATCTCACAGATTTTTCTTCACAAAAGGATCTTTTATTATCTGACCTCTGCCCCTTCACTCAGTTCTTTACCTGGTTTTCTTGCTTGATTCTCTCCCACCCCTCAGTTCCCAAGAGATATATCTCTTCAACTCCCCGTGTTCTTACAACTATACTGGGGGGCCCTATGTTCTTCATGCTACGCTGGCATGTTTATATCTCATGATGATTGCTTTTCTACACTCTCTTGGTCCACCACTTACTGATGTGTGTTTTCACATCTTTTCCATATTATGTCACATACCTCTCAAAGCTGCACGTACGCACCTCAGTACAATTCCAGCATTCAGACCTTTCAATGATTTTTCTTGTATTATTGTGTTAACTCTTTTGCCTCTGGCTCTCACAACCTCTGGTTTGAAAAAGGTAAACAAGTCTTGTATTTCTGAGAAGGGGGTCGCTCCATACTTAGGTCTTGGACGACCCTGTTACAATCTTGAAAAATAAACTTTATGGGTTTTTTTAATTTAAAGGTTTTAACGCAGGTACAGAAAAATATCAGTACAATCCCCTCCTGGAGGACTTGCACAATAATTAAACACAAAATCATCAATTGGGACAATTGCCATAGCACAGCCTTATATTTTTTGCCTTTTTTTTTTTTAAAGAGCCCCATTATAACCAAGATTCCCCTCTCAACTACTTCCCTCTCCCCCTCCCCCTCCTCCTCCTTCCCTTTCCCCTCCTCCTCCTCCTCTTCCTCCTCGCTCCTTCCCGTTCCCCTCCCCCACCCACCTTCCCTTCCCGTGCAATGGCAGATCTTGAGGCGGTTGCTGCCTTGCTGTGTTTGCCCTTCAGATGGTTACAGCTGTTTCTTTCCTGAGCTGGAGAATGAGTCTTAGAAAGTATTAGCCGTCCTCCCAGTACAATCCCTCCTAGGAAGGACCACAGCTCCCAGAGTGCAATGTGGCACTCACATACAGTAATCACTCCTTGGAAGGACTAAAGTTCCCAGAGTGCACTGTGACATTCCCACACAGTAATACACCCTAGGAAGGACCACAGCTCCTGAGAGTGCACTATGACACTCCCATACAGATATATCCCCTAGGAAGGATTGCAGCTCCCAGAGTGCTCTGTGACACTCCTATACAGTAATACCTCCTAGTAAGGACTACAGCTCCTAGAGTGCACTAACACTCCCGCACCGTAGTTCCTCCTAGGAAGGACTACAGCTCCCAGAGTGCACTTTGACACTCCCATACAGTAATACCCCCTAGGAAGGACTTCAGCTCCCAGAGTGCACTGTGACACTCCCACTCAGTAATCCCTCCTAGGAAGAACTACAACTCTCAGAGTGCACTGTGACACTCTCACACAGTTATTCCTCCTAGGAAGGAGTACAGCTCCCCGAGTGCACTGTGACACACACACACACACACCCACACACACACCCCAATACACTCTAGGAAGGACTACAACTCCCAGAGTGCACTGTGACACTCCTACACAGTAATACCCCCGGGGAAAGACTACAGCTCCCGCACTGTGACTCTCCCACACAGTAAGCCCACCTAGGAAGGACTACAGCTCCCAGAGTGCACTGTGACACTCCCATACAGTAATATCCCTTATGAAGGACTACAGCACCCAGAGTGCACTGTGACACCCCAACACGGTAATCCCTTCTAAAGACTACAGCTCCCAGAGTGCACTGTGACATTCCCACACAGCAATACACTCTAGGAAGAACTACAGCTCCCAGAGTGCACTGTGACACTCCCACACAGTAATCCCTCCAAGGGAGGACTACAGCTCCTAGAGTGCACTGTGACACTCACACACAGCAATACACTCTAGGAAGGACTACAATGCCCAGAGTGCACTGTGACACACCTACATAGTAATACCCACTAGGAAAGACTACTGCCCCCACACTGTGACACTCCTGCACAGTAATCCCTCCAAGGAAGGACTACAGCTCCCAGAATGCACTTTGACACTCCTATACAGTAAACCCTTCTAGGGACTACAGCTCCCAGAGTGCACTGTGACACTCCCACACAGTAATCCCTTCTAAGAAGGACTACAGATCCCAGAGTGCACTGTGACACTCCCACACAGCAATACACTCTAGGAAGGACTACAGCTCCCAGAGTGCAGTGTGACATTCCCATAGAGCAACTGTAGTTTATTTATAGGGTTTTGTGGATGGAACTTGTTCTGTGCATATAATATCTTTGTTTCTATAGATCAGACATGTGAAATCCACCAGAGCATTCGGTTGTTAGTAACTCCTCTCTCCTTCCCTGCTTTTATCTGCCTGAATATCTCAGGAAGTGGATCTGTGACATGACCCAGCATTAGTACAGCCCCTTTCTCAGGCTTCGCAGGGCTGGGGGAGGGCACTCGGTCTACACTACAGCCTCCCTCCCTTTGTCTCTGTTCACACTTCTTCCCAAAGAAGGCTGAAGTCACCAGGAAAGAAGCTTCATACTTGCAGCAGCAAAATTCACACCACCAGCGTTGCAAAGAGGGAACCAAGGCGTGTTCCAGAGAAGGGCAGGAGAATGGCCTCAGGGTTTTCTGCTCAGCAGGTAGGAGACTGGCAGGAGGCGGGCAGCAGGGGAGGCAGTGCCATGATCCAACCTCGGAGACACACATGCTGCATGGGGCAAGCAGAAGGGGAAATGAGGCTGGCACTGCTCAGTCCAGGAAAGAAACTTCTGCTCTTTATTCTTTGCAAACCTCTGAGGCTCTTCCTCCTCATTCCCCTCCCATTTATTTATTTATTTTTATTTTATTTATTTATTTATTTCTTCTATACTGCCCCTTCCAGAGATCAGGGGCGGTTTACATGGAACAATTCAACAACTTATGTATACTTCTGTATACGTTACATTGAACAGAAAAACTTTCTAACTTTTTTACATGGAACAATGTATACAATACATAGAGTAGATAAACTTTCTAATTTTTTACAAATGATGACAGGTGTAGAAGACTGTCTGAACTATTTACATAAGGTATTTACAGGTGGTTCTTTATAATGTTTTACAGAATACTTGTGTGCCATGTGTAGGTGGTGGAATTTATTTCCATTTTTTATCATAAATTTTTGTGTGTGGGGGGGGTATGGGGGGACTGTGTGGGGTTATCTAGTTGTGGTTTTGGGAGTTCTGAGTTGGTGTGTCTGTGGATGTTGTGGGACATGGTTTGGGGGGGTACGGGATTTGGAAATGTTCCGAGAATAAGTAGGTTTTGAGTTCCTTTCGAAATTGGGGGAGGTCTTTTATGGTGCGGAGGTCTAGTGGGAGTTCATTCCAGAGCATGGGGGCAGTGAACGTGAAGGCTCTGTCACTTGAGGATTTTTTAGTCTTCGTGAATGATTTTGGCATATCAAGTGAGTGGGCTGCATTTTGTCTGCGAGCTCTTGATTTAGATGGGGTTTGTAGTAGTGTTGAAAGATGTGATGGGGCAATGTCATTTAGGAGCTTGAACGTTGTTAGGAGAATTTTGTATCTGATACGGCTGTTTATAGGGAGCCAATGTAGTTCTAGGAGTATTGGGGTCACATGGTCTGTTAGATGGGCTTTAGTAATTACTTTTGCACAGATGTTCTATGCTCTTTGTAATAGGTATGTGTTTTTCTGTGGTAAGCCAATTAAGAGACTGTTGCAATAATCAAAGTGGGGTGTGATAAGTGTATTAACAACCGATCTAAAGTCATGTGTGTCCAGGAGGGGCCTTAGGTGTTGTATGGTTTTGAGTTTATGAAATATGGTTCTTACTGTTTGCTTTATGTGTGGTATCATGGTGAGGGTATGATCTATTATTACACCCAGGTATTTTACTTCTTTTTTAACAGGTATAGTTATATTATTGATTGATATTGTTGTTGGAAAAGTATCCTCATTCACAGGTGTTCTTGTAACGAACATTGCTTCCGTTTTTTTGAGGTTAATGCTGAGGTAATTGGTTTCCATCCAGGAGGTGGTCTCAGCCATGCATTCAGCTAGTTTGTCGTATGTGTGGTTTTTTGTGGTTATGGGGATAGCGAGCATGATATCGTCAGCATATATAAAGTGATTAATCTTGTGTTTTCTAAATATGTTTGTGATAGGTTGCAGGTATAAGTTGAATAGAAGGGCGGAAAGGGCTGATCCCTGAGGTATACCTTGTCCTTGGGGGAAGGATTCTGATGCTTCCTGATCTATTTGGACACGTATTAGTCTATGTGTGATGTAGGACTTGAACCATTTGAGGACAGTTCCACTTATCCCTACGTTTTCTAGTCTGTGGATCAGGGTGGGGTGGTTGATGTTGTCAAAGGCGGCCGAGATGTCTATAAAGAGTAGTAGGAAACCTTGATTGTTGGCATCTGTGCCTTTGATGAGGTGGTCCATCAATGTAATCAAGAGGGTTTTCACTCCGTGGAATGGTCGGAAACCAAATTGGTGTGAGTCAAGAGGTTTATGTTCATCGATATGCTCTTGTAATTGTAATTGGATTGTTTTTTCTATTATTTTAGCGATAAATGGAATGCTAGCTATCGGTCTGTATGAATTGGGGTCTTTTGAGTCAAGTTTGTTGTTTTTTATTATTGGGCGAAGCGTTGTGAGCTTTAGGGCATCAGGCATGATGCCTTGAGAAAGGGACTGGTTCACCATGTGTTGGATGTTTTCAGCGAGTTCTTCCTTTGTACATTTAATCCAAGACACAGGATAAGGATCGAGTGGGGAGGTTGTAGTATTGATCATTGTTATGATTTTAATAAGTTGTTTTTGGTCAATCATGTGGAACGTTGTCCAGTTGTTATTAATTTTGGTGCTTGTGGTTAGTATTGGTGTTAGAGCATTGGGTTTAGTTTTTAGTTTTTCTGCAAAGTGGTTTGCTAATGTTTGAATGCTTATTGCTGGTAGCTTAGGATCGGAGTTCTTTGTTTTGGTCAGTGTTTTTACAATTGCAAATAGTTCTCTAGGTCGGTTGATGGCTAGATTTATTACTTTAGAGTGGTAATCTCTTTTCGATTTGTTTATTGCGTTCTTGTATTCGTTAAGTGTGTTCATGTATTGTAATTTATTTTCATCTGATTTAGTTTTCCTCCATCTCTTTTCCTGTTTCCTTAGTTGTTTTTTTAGGTTTGCTAGTTCTTTAGTGAACCATTTTTCTGATTTCTTCGTTTGTCTATGTCTAGTGTGCGTGGGGGTAGCTGCTTCATGTATTGTTAGGTTCCAATGATTTACGGTGGAATTGATGTCAGGGAAGTTTGAATTTAGTACTGGTAATACTTTGTCAAGGAAGGTATCCTTGTCAAAGTGTGCAAAATGTGATAAGTGAGGTGATGTGCTTGTTGTGGTTGGTGTTGCTTGTGCTGGGAGGTGGAGGGTTATGAGGTGATGGTCTGACCATGGTACTTCTGTTGTAGCTGGGGGGGGGTAAGTTGTTGATGGTTATTAAGGGAGGAAGGGAGGAAGATGAGATCTAGAATGTTGCCTTTTATGTGTGTGGGGGTATGAACTATCTGTGTGTATCCCATTTGGTTCATGGCGTCCATGAAGTTGTCTGATTGGGATTTATTTAGGGAGGGGAGGTTTAGATCACCTAGGATTATTAGAGGTTTGTTTTGTGATGCTGTGCATGCAAGTTCAAGGATGGAGGAGAGGTTGTTTTGATCAGCTGAGGGTGGCGTATAGATAAGGGAGAGAGCCAGGGTTCTGCTTTGTATATTAATGATGTCCATTCCATCTATATTATTTAAGCTTGTTAAGGTGTATTGTAGGACGATTTTGGTGAGTATGAGAGCGCCACCACCTCTTTTTACATCTCTGTGGCAGCTGAATATATCATATTGATGTGTAGTAAGTTGATTTAATAGTATGGTGTCCGTGGGTGAGAGCCATGTCTCTGTGATGCAGATAATATCTGGGTCTTTGTCCTTTATCATGTCATTAATTATTGGTATTTTGTTTCGTATGGATCTGATATTTATTAGGAAGAGCTTGGTTCTAGTATCTATATTAGTTGTATTGTCCTTTATGTTGCTTTGTGGTTGATATTTTATTTGAATAAGTCTGTGGGGGCGTCTGCCTGAGTTGTGACGATAAAAATGGTTTTGGGTGTGTTGTGATGTATTGTGGGTTTTGATGTAAGTTTTGTGTGGTGGGGATGTTAAATGGGTTTTGATGGTGGTTATAAATGATGGGGATGTTAGTGTAGGGGCTTTGATTGGATTTGTACGTATAAATCTGTTGTGTTAGGAGTATTATTAGGAGGAGAGTGAGGGGGAGGTTTGTACACTTTATTGGAGACATTATGTATTTTTGAGGGGTGGGGGGTTACTGATGGTAGTGCAGCAATATATGCGGCTACTGACAATGTTATGTACGTTATATATGCTACAGATGATATGTCAATGCTATTGACAACGCTAAATAGGTTATTGACAATAGTATAACAGTGTATGTGGGTACTGACAGGGATATATAGGTTACTGAGCTCGGGGTTACTGGCAACAGTATAGGATACTGCTAATAATGGTACATAGGCTACTGGCAACAGTATAGGAGACTGCTAATAATGGTACATAGGCTACTGGCAACAGTATAGGAGAATGCTAATAATGGTACATAGGCTACTGGCAACAGTATAGGAGACTGCTAATAATGGTACATAGGCTACTGGCAACAGTATAGGAGACTGCTAATAATGGTACATAAGTTACTGGCAACAGTATAGGAGACTGCTAATAATGGTACAGTATATGTGTCTTATTGAGAATCGCTGTAGTTTGGGGTGTAAAAAGTCTCAATTATGGACGATTCATTAATGAGTGTTATACTTGCTGTGATCCGTCTTCTGAGATTGGGTGTCGATGAATCCGTGTGTCCTTGCTTCTGGTCCACGCCTAAGGGCCACGCCAAAGGGCCCTCTGGCGAGGCCCTCAGGCGCGGGCCCGCCAGGCGCGGGCGCGCCTGATCAACGCGGCGCTTTTAAAACGGACGTCGGCTGCCCCGATTGGGCAGCTCCTCACGTGGTGGTTGTCTCTGCTGCTCCGGCCCGCTCTATCCCCGGCTGGGAGAGCTGCTGGAGGAGGGCCGGAGTGGTGAGGAAGAGGCCTGTGCCTGATCAGCGCGGCGCTTTTAAAACGGACGTCGGCTGCCCCGATTGGGCAGCTCCTCACGTGGTGGTTGTCTCTGCTGCTCCGGCCCGCTCTATCCCCGGCTGGGGGAGCTGCTGGAGGAGGGCCGGAGTGGTGAGGAAGAGGCCGGCACCTGATCAGCGCGGCGCTTTTAAAACGGACGTCGGCTGCCCCGATTGGGCAGCTCCTCACGTGGTGGTTGTCTCTGCTGCTCCAGCCCGCTCTATCCCCAGCTGGGAGAGCTGCTGGAGGAGGGCCGGAGTGGTGAGGAAGAGGCCTGCGCCTGATCAGCGCGGCGCTTTTAAAACGGACGTCGGCTGCCCCGATTGGGCAGCTCCTCATGTGGTGGTTGTCTCTGCTGCTCCGGCCCGCTCTATCCCCGGCTGGGAGAGCTGCTGGAGGAGGGCCGGAGTGGTGAGGAAGTGGTGCTCTCAGTTTTTGTTTCCTGCAATGTCTTTGGATTCTCTTTTCCTTTCTCACTCTTTCTTTTGCACAATTTCTTTTGTGTCAATTTTCAGAAAATAAGACCCAGATACACATGCACACAGGTGGACATTCAGACCTTTACACTTCATTTTCTGCAGACATCCAACTGACAGCTAAATTTTGTCTCTTCTTTGTAACACTGGCAAAATTTGTCCCTTCCTTTCTTCACACACTACTAAGACATTTATCCACTCTTTATTTACCTCCCCGTCTAGACTATTGCAACCTCCTCTTTGCTAGTTTCCCTCTCCCCTTTAGAGGTGTGGTGAGGTGGAGCTGTTGAGGACTTTGAAGGTTGTGAAGATGGATTTAAATTTAATGTGTTTCTTTATTGGAAGCCAATGCAGATGTTTGAGAAAAGTATAATGTGTTCTGTGGTTTTATTTGCGTTGGGTAGGATTCATGCAGCAGTGTTGAGTGAAAGCTGGAAAGGGTGGATGGTTGAGCTGGGCATGCCTTGAAAGATAAACTCTGGTCAACAAATTTTTACAAAAGTCATGTTACTGAAATAAAAATAGTCATTTATTATCAATTTTTATATGCTGAACACGAATATGACAGGGAAATTGCAAAGTTGGCTCTAGATTTTTTGTAATCTACAAGAATTAATGTTTACAACACAAAATGCATGTCAATAGTAAATATAATAGGCCTTCTGTTAATACCGGTAAAAAACCAAGTCAGAGACTACTTCTTAGATTTTTTACCTGTCTCTTGTACAGCTGTTCGGAAGCTTCTCTGGGGAGTGTCCAGCAGTAGTCAGCCGGCATTGTAGTGGACCATTTTCCCGGATATCTTTGCTCTGTCGTTGCGATATCCTGGTGAAAACGTTCGCCCTGTTCATCACTAACCATACCACCGTTGTCAGGAAAGAAATCGAGATGAGAATCAAGGGAATGGATCTTTAGAGACATATTGCAGCCAAGTTTCTGATACTGCATCATCATGTCTTCTACTAGTTCCTTGTAGTTTTGTGCCCTAACATTCCGGAGAAAGTTTGTTGACACTAGGCGAAAAGCATTCCATGCTTGTTTCGCATCACCTTGCAGCAAGTTATTGAACCGGTCATCTTTGAAGAGCTCTCGAATCTGAGGACCCACAAAAACTCCCTCTTTAATCTTTGCTTCGCTGAGTCGAGGGAATTTTTCATGTAGGTATTGGAAAGCTGACGAAGTACGGTCCATGGCTTTCACAAAGTTTTTCATCAAACCTAATTTGATGTGAAGGGGTGGTAGCAGGATTTTGTGAGCCTCATCCAGAGCTGGGTGCTGGATATTCTTCTCTCCAACTGTTACATTTTGTCTGCGATTCCATTCCTTCCGCAAGTAGTGCCAATCCCTTGCTCGGCTATCCCACTCACATAAGAAACACGTGTATTTTATATATCCCTGCTACAGTCCCATTAAAAGGGCAACAACCTTCAATTAACCATAGAGGTGCTAGCTGTACTTGTTATAGTTAATGGAAGTCAGTAGATGCTTTAAGTTATCGTATGTCTCTGTCATGTGGATGGCATGTGCTACTGGAATAGATGGAAGACGGTTTCCATTGTTCAAAAGCACAGCCTTCAGACTCATTTTCGAAGAGTCTGTAAATAGTCTCCAGTCTTGTGGGTCATGAGTGATTTTTAAGGCGTTCATGAGGCTTTCAATATCGGAACAGAATACCAGATTACTTTCCTTTCTGAAGAAAGGCTCCAACTGCTGGTGGCGATTTTGATATAAAGTAATGTTGACATCTTCTTGATCCTAGCAATTCTGCCTTGTTCTTGGATAAGTCCATATCACAAACCAGGTCATTTAGTTCTTTTTGTGTTATTCTGTGTGGAGTTGATAATGCATCCAAGTGAAAATCTGTGTCATTGCATGCTGACGGACCAGGAGAAGAACAGGTCGGCTCACCCTTGTCCTCATCAGATGAATCAAGAGAATATTCTGATGGAGGTTCTGGAATAGGAAGTCTCTCACCATGTGGAACTGGTCTCAATGCAGACGGAATGTTTGGGTAGGTTATGCTTGACTTCTTTTGCTTCGTTATTCTGCTGGAAAGAGGAGGAACCAAGCAGAAGTAACAGTCATTTATGTGGTTGCTTGGCTCTCTCCACACCATGGGGACTGTAAACGGCACTGATGGTTTTTGCAATTCAACCACTGTAAAAGCTGTGTTGTACATGTAGCGCAGCATATATGTGGGGCCCAAGGCTTGTCTTGGTCACCAGTCTTGCATCCGAAGTAAAGATGATATGACTTCTTCATTTGAGAAGTGATACTTTTCTTCTGGTTGGCAAATGTCACTTCCCCACAAATGTAGCAGAAATGGTCAACGGTATTAACGCACCTTTGCGGCATTACTGTTCTGTATTGTACCTAAATGGCTAAAACTATATGATTAATAAAAGTTAAATGTAACAGTAGCTTAAACTGTCTCGCACACAGTCTGAAATATTTTAAATGCTCAACCTTTCTGACTGCATATAGTACACTGCTGACGTCAGATGGCTTCAGCAACGTCTGGCAGTAGTATTGCATTGCATCAGAAAATGATGCAGTCAACTCTGGATGATGTGTGCATGCTGGTATTATGCAATGTGATGCAATATTACATCATTCAAGGCTTATTTGGGATGTTGTTGATGTCCTACTGGATAAATTTACACGGTGAAACATCAAAAATGAACTACCGTATTTTCCGGCGTATAAGACGACTTTCTAACCCATGAAAATATGCTCAAAAGTCGGGGGTCTTCTTATACGCCGGTACATGTTTGAGAGGACTTAAAAGTACAGAGAAGCGCGGGGCGCTAGTGAGCCCGTGAAGGAATGGCCGCATTTAAGTCCAGCTCTGCTCCGGACTCCCCTTTTGTATGGCTAACACTCACATTCCATTAGCGTAATCCCGTGTTTACCGGATTCCGCTTGCTGAGAGCCTGCCGGTTCATCCTGTTCCCGAGTGAAGCGATCGGAGGTGTGTGGTGACTTTTGAGCTCGGAGGCCTGGGATACCGCGGCTGGAGTCGCTATCACCCTGCCGGCTGACGAGGCTTTTCAGTGGGGCGCTCCTTTCCCACTGCTCACCGTGGGCCGGTCCATCGGCGTTCCCGACTTGAGGCCCCCTATCCGGAGAGACTGAGGAGAGTGCCTGCGGCTGCGAGGAGGGCTCTCATATGGCAGAAGCCTGGAGCGGCGAGACGGACTGGCTCCCATGTGAAACCAATGCTATGGCTGTTTGAGTCTCCCTGCATCACTGGCATCATCCGTGTTCTGAAGCACCGAGAGCACCACAATCGCTGGTGCGGTGGGACAGTGTGAGTCCGGCAGCCTGGTCGCATGCATCAGCGGCCATCACCACATGGTCCTGGAATGCAGGGCCTTCTCTGCGTTCCAGTCAGCTTTACCGGGAAGGAATCACGTGAGCTGCAGTCAGCAAATCAGACTCTGGCTCCCTATATCTCTACGTTCTCGGAGTTTACCACTGTGAATACTGGTTCCTTTCCTGCCCAGTCTCTCTTCCTGGATTGGTGAGTCTCCTGCTATGTTCAACTGGCCCCAGGATAATTATAGAGAGTACAGCTTATCTTTTGCCTACATTTGCTGATCAGATTGATCTGAACTGTACTAACTGAACTGGGAGCAGTTCCTCTTTATGCCTGGTGGATCTTGCTATCTTTAGTGCACTTGGAGCGCCATCTACTGCTCAGGAGTGGGACTTTTCTATAAGTTTACTTCTCTCTCCTCCGGCTCAACTCACTGATAGGTCTCCCTCCCCCCCCCCTCCTGTTTCTGATCCTCACATACCTTAGGTCTGCGGGACTTTTCAACCTCACTGTGGCTGCCAAAACGCTGCTCCAGGTACAGGGCTCAGCACCGGTCTCACCGGTATTTAAAGCAGCAGCACTCAGGCCGCGAGAAGCAGCTCAGGGCTCAGGATCGCTGAAGAGGGGTAGTCTTATACGGCGAGTATAGGCCAAACCCTATATTTTAACAGGAAAAGTAGGGGGTCGTCTTATACGCCCAGTCGCCTTATACGCCGGAAAATACGGTACATGCAATATCTTCAAAACGAGAGCCAATACAATTTTTTTAATGTTATATTCGTGTTCAGCTCACCAAAATACTACAGATTAGGGCCTTTTAAAGTCAGAAACGATTTCAATGTTGACCAGTGTAATATTACAGTATGTGGGAAATAGCGCCACCTAGATTATTTTAGAATAAGACATGGACATGAAGCAATGAAAAGAGTTTATTATTAATCTTGCAAGACGGGTGGCTAGCTTGTAGGCACACTTTTTTGACATATCTCTGACATTTATACCTTTGTCAAATCAACAAGCCTCTACCCCCAGTATCTTATTGGCTAACTAATACAGTGTTATTGACATATTTATTGTGCTCAGGCAGCACACGTGGGTTTCTGTAGCCTCATCCCCTCTAGTTATTCTTTTACTTTATTTAACATAATCTCTTACATGACAGACCATATGCAAGAATGCAGTTTGCCTTGTTCTTCTGACACCTTTTATCCCCTTTATGGTAGTAGATACTGATATTAGTCCTTATCTGTCTTTTGCATGTTCAGGTGATCAATGTTTTTTTTACGTTTGTGCTTGTTCCATAAGACCTTTGCATTGCAAAAGGTCAACAGAGCAAGGGTCTCTCTCTTTTATTTACCATAGCTTCATTATATTACTCAAACCAGCCCTGACCTCTGCAAAACTATTTTTTTCTGTCTTGCATACATTTCCTACTGAGGGCTCTTGTCTCTTACAATATGGCAACAAAAAGAAGCAGTTTTCTTATAAGTAGTATAATAGACACACTTTAATCCTCTATATGTTATATGGAGGCAGCTCCCTGACTTTTTAACAATTTTTGGCTCTCATGATCCACACAGTATGCCTTCTGGCTTTGGGTTTCTGTTCTTTCTGTCAGTCCTTATCATAAAGGACCACAAAGATAAGGAGGGAAGGGGGAGAGTGGAGTATGTACTTAGTGGCTCTTAGGCTCTGCTGTCTCTAGATGCAGAACAATGGAGTGAGATAAGAATCTGCATGAGATGACGGGCATTTATCCCAAGCAGTTTCTGCAGAACACTTTTAGAAGCCTCTATAATGATTTTCTGATCATTTTGTAAAAATAACAATTTACATTCTTCTATCAGCTCTCTTCTGTGTTTTAAATTTAAACTGAAACTCTTTGCTGCTACTAGGCCCTGACTGATTTAACAAATAAACTAGGTTCACAGATTAATCAGCTTTAATCTAAAGAATTCCTTTTTCCCCAAGATTTAGAAAAATTCCCAGAAGTAATTCTTACAATTGCAGATCTCTCTCCAGAATTAGCAGTCCCCTTTAGTAGGTGTTGAAGGGGGCATATAGCATTAGGTCATTGGTGTATAAGTCGTAATTTATGGTGTGGCTCTGAATGAGTTTGCACATTGGTTGTATGTACAGGGAGGAACCTTAGGGTATGTCACTTAGATGTTTAATCTGTTTGGAAGTTTTGTCCCTTATATTAACTTGCTGCATGCATGCTGTCAAGTAAAACTGGAACCAGGGGAGGGGGGTTCTGTTTATTCCTATTTCTGTCAGCCGATGTTCAGGGATGCAGACCGCCCACTGCCCACCCTCGCTCTGCCTCAGCGACGCCCCTTCACATCCACATCAAAGCCTCAACGTGAAAAACACGTTGTTGGTACGGCAACAGTTTTGCCAGGGCCGGCAGGGGAGCGAATAGCAGGGATCGATGTTCCCACTATTCACGGGACTGAATGACCCCCAGAGTGTTTACGAGTGAGGTGAGTAGTGTTTGCATATTGGAAGTGTTATGAAGTCCTGTAGCTCAAATTGAACCGTCTATTATTTTTGCTAAATTTGGAAGTATCTTTACATTATGGAGATACTGTTCTGGACATAAGATATGTTCCCAGATGGATAACAACATCAGTTTTAAACACCCAAGTTCCTTTTGGCACTTCCCTAGCAACCTGGTTCCTATTCTTACCGGCTGAAGACTCTGGAAGGCATTTTCTCACCTTATGACCCTGGAACGGAGTTCCTGAAATTAATGACTCTGATAATGGAATCACCTAGTATTAGCAGTTTTCTGTTTTGAAATACCTTGACAACCCCTGGAACATTTCTCTTACACTGTATGTCAATACAAAGGCTGTGTTGCTCAGCAAGCAGTTAGCCTTGCGGAATTCTGTGGGGACTATGAGAGTGTTGAGAGTTGAGGTATGATGGAGCTATATTCTTTAGAAGTTTGGATGTGATCATGAGTAACTTGTATTTTATACAGCTGTAAATTGGCAGCAAGTGTAATTCATATAATATAAAGTGTGCGGTATAAAAGAGACTTTAAATAAATAAATAAATAAATTCGTGCAGCCACATGTTGGGCCATGTGTAACTGGCTTATTGGAGGCCCTGGAAAATGCTGTTGCAATAATCAAAGTGTAGGGTGATCATTGCCTGAACGACAGACCGAAAGTCATAGCTTGATAGCAGTGGTCTCAATTGCTGAATCATCATTAGTTTGTAATAGATCTCACCAGGAGTTAATTTTATATGGGTGGTCCTGCTAAGGGATTGATCTCGAGTAATGCCAAGGTATTTCTCCTCATTCTTTACCTGTAAAACAGCTTCTTTTAGGTGTAAAGTTGAGGGAGGTTTTAACTCATGGTTCCTGGTTATCTATAGTATGTCAGTTTTATTTAAATTAATCAGCAGATTAGGGGAGTTCAGCCACTTTGGCAATTCACTGGAAGATCGTACAGATTGGCTGGAGATGAATGTTAAATAAATGGACTGATAGAGATGATCATTGACGTAAGCCCCTCTCTTTGTCTCTTATGGTTTAGATGTCTGTAAACCAATGTCAACTTTCTTGTCTAAGGCCACCTCAGTTTCCATTAATGGAGAATCCTTTTTTACCAAGGCAGAGAAGGTATTCTGCAAGGCTATCTCAAGGTGGAGTTGGTGTCTCTGTGTAATGCGTCATAAAAGGCCAGAACCACTGTCATCCATTTATTCTTGCATTGCTGGATTTTTTGAGGAGTTGCATGGATTGTTTGCAAGCTGTATCATGGGGGAGGTTTGTTTCATTGCAGCTAATCTTCCCTCAATTGAATCAATTCTTTTTCCATAGTAGATAGTGTAAAATGGATAGGACAAGCTTAAAGAAACATAGAAACATGATGACAGAAAAAGACCACATGGCCTATCTAGTCTGTCCTTCCAGATCAACAATTACAACAGTCTCCTTTTTACCTTTAGAGATCCTCTGTGTTTGTCCCTTGCTTTTTTGAATTCAGTCACTGTCCTCATCTCTACCACCTCCACTGGGAGACTATTCCATGGATCCACTACTCTTTCCGTAAAGAAATATTTCCGCATATCACTCCTGAATCTATCTCCCTTCACCCTCATCCCATGTCCCCTAGTAGCAGAACTTGCTTTCAATTGAAAGAGGCTCTCTCCCTGAACATTTATGCCACGGAGGTATTTAAACATCTCAATCATATCACCTCTATCCCGCCTTTCCTCTAAGATGTACATATTAAGATCCTTCAGTCTGTCCTCATATGCTTTATAATGAAGACCACTAATCATTTTAGTAGCCACCCTCTGCACTGACTCCATCCTGTTCACATCCTTTTTAAGGTGCGGTCTCCAGAATTGCACACTACTCCAAATGAGGTCGCACCAAAGACTTATAGAGAGGCATTATCACCTCCTTTTTTCTGCTAGCCATTCCTCTCCGTATGCACCCAAGCATCCTTCTAGCTTTTGCTGTCGCCTTTTCTACCTGTTTAGCTACTTTAAGATCATCAGACATAACTATGCCTAGGTCCCGCTCTTCTTTAGTGGACAGAAGTACTTCACCCCCTATACTATATTGCTCCCTTGGATTGCTGCAGCCCAAATGCATGACCTTACTTTTTTTAACATTAAATCCCAGCTGCCAAATTCTAGACCATTCTTCAAGCTTAGCTAGATCCCTCCTCATGTTATCTACACCTTCCTGGTTGTCTACTCTATTGCAGATTTTGGTATCATCCGCAAAGAGGCAAACCTTACCCGACAGCCCTTCCGCTATATCACTAACAAAGGTGTTAAAAAGAATCGGACCAAGGACAGATCCCTGGGGCACACCATTGGTAACATCCTTCTCCTCAGAGTGAGCTCCATTTACTTGTACTCTTTGTCGCCTCCCACCCAATCAATTTCTAACCCAAGCAGTAACTTTAGGGTCCATCCCTAGGGTGCTCAGTTTGTTTTGTAAGTCGCCTGTAAGGAACAGTGTCAAAGGCTTTACTGAAATCTAAATACACCACATCTAGAGCTCTCCCTCGGTCCAACTCCCTGGTCACCCAGAAATCAATCAGATTTGTCTGACAAGAACTGCCTCTGGTGAATCCATGCTGCCTTGGATCCTGTAATCCGCTGAACTCCAGAAACCTCACTATTTTCTCTTTCAGCAGCGTTTCCAATAATTTACTCACCACCAAAGTTAAACTAACCGGCCTGTAGTTTTCAACCACATCTTTACTTCTGCTTTTGTGTAAAGGCACCACATGAGCCTCTCTCCAGTCCTTTGGCACCACTCCCGACTCCAACGAGGCATTGAAAAGGTCAGTTAGGGAAGTTGCTAGAACGTCCTCAAGTTCCCTCTGTATTCTAGGGTGTATCCCATCCGGTCCCATCGCTTTGTCTACTTTAAGTTGAGCTAGTTTCTCACGAACACAGTCTTCTGAAAATTGTTCAAGATGTCCCTCGCTTCTGTTCCTATTTGTGGATGTTTTCTGAGTTTCTGCTCCTGGTTCTTCATCTGTGAACATAGAACAAAAATATTTGTTAAGCAATTCCGCTTTATCCTTATCAGCTTCTACATATTCCTCTCCTGCACCCTTGATTCTGACAATACCACTTTTGCCCTTCCTCTTCTCACTAATATATCTGAAAAATGTCTTATCCCCCCCATTTTATTGCATTGGCTATTTCCTCCTCCTTTTGAATCTTTGCCTTCTTGACTACTTTGCTAGCTTCTCTAAGTTTTTCCAAATACAGATGCCTGTCTTCCTCTCTCTGTGATCTCTTGTATTTCATGAAGGCCTCCCTCTTTTTCTTCACTTTTTCAGCTACTTCTTTCAAAAACCATAGCGGTCTCCTTTTCCTTTTATCTTTATTTACCATTTTAACAAAACGTTTTTTGGCCCTTAAAATATCTCCTTTCAGTTTTGCCCACTGTTTTTCTACATCCCCCAGCTGTTCCCTCCCACTAACGACTCCCTGAGGTATTGGCCCATCTTCGCAAAGTTAGTCTTCCTAAAGTCTAAGATCCTCACCTTTGAATGGATTCTAACAGCCCTAGTCCTAATACTGAACCACACCATCTGGTGATTACTGGATGAAAAATGATCTCCCACTACAACATCAGAAACACTTTCACCATTGGTAAGCACCAAGTCCAGTATGGCCCTGTCACGTGTGGGGTCTGTTACCAATTGCCTGAATAGTTCTCCCTGTAGAGAATCCAGGATCTTCTTACTTCTAGATGATACTGCAGCAGGAATGTGCCAATCAACATCTGGCATATTGAAATCTCCTATCAATAGCACTTCCCCTTTCCTAGCAATGCTGCATATGTCGTCAGTTAACTCTGTCCACCTCTTCCTCTTGTGAGGGAGGTCTGTATATCACACCAATGCAAATAGATTTCTCTTTGCCTCTTTCTAGTTTAACCCACAATGCCTCCTCTCTCCCTTTTAAGCTCTGTAATTCCAAAGCTTTAATAGAAGTTTTTACATATAGTGCCACTCCTCCTCCCCTTCTTCCTACCCTGTCCTTTCTGAAGAAAGTATAGCCAGTATAGCCATCCCAATCATGGTTTTCTGTGAACCATGTTTCTGTAACTGCCACTAAATCCAAGTTAGCCACTCCCACCAAAGCTTCAACATCAGAGATCTTATTTCCATGCTACGGGCATTTATACACACTGCTTTCCATATGTTACCCCTGTTACATTTAATACCTTTATGGAAATGGGTATCACCTACCTGGTGACTTTCACTTACCTGGGGGCTTTCTTCACCCATCCCCAACGAATCTAGTTTAAAGCCCTCTTCAGTAGATTAGCCAGTCTACTACAGAAGATGCATTGACCTTTCTTGGACAGATGGATGCCATCTCTGCTCTGCAACCCTTGGAACAGCATCCCATGGTCTAGGAAACCAAAACGCTCTCGATGACACCATCCACGCAGCCATGCATTCATCTCTAGGATGCGAGCCTCTCTGCCTTGGCCTTTACCCTCAACAGGGAGGATTGAAAAGAACACCACCTGTGCACCTAAATGCTTCACTCTCTGTCCCAGAGCCATGAAGTCACTTTTGATACGTTCCGAGGTATACCTGGCAGTATCATTTGTTCCAACATGGATTAGCAACATTGGGTAATAGTCAGTGGCCTTGATGAGTCTCGGCAAACTCTCCGTAACATCTTGGATTTTGGCACCAGGCAGACAGCATACCTCTCTGGACATCAGGTCTGATCGGCAGATGGACGCCTCAGTACCCCTCAGAAGAGAGTCTCCAAACACCACTACCCTTCGTTTCCTTCTGGTCGCTGATTCTGCAACTTTGGGGTACTTGAGCTCTGGTTCTTCCCTTTCCAGGGATGCTTCCACTTCCAGGGCTGCATAATGGTTTTTCAGTTCAAGGGCTGGAGAAGTTGGATTGGTGATTTTGCAGGCCCTGGTGACTTGTGTCCAACCATCGACATCCTGTTGGCACCCATCTTCTCCTGTGCTGGAGAGCTTGGTTTGCTGCAAGAAGCATCTCATCAATGTACTTCTCACTGTCTTGAATGCTACTCACCCTCGCCACCTCCTCTCTGAATTCCTCCACTTGTTTCCTCAGAGCTTCAGCATGCAGGCACCCTGCACATGGAACCGGTCATTCAACTGGCATTAGGACCTCTGTCTGGACCGAGGCAGAAGCTGTAACGGGGGCAACAGCTTTAGCGATATGATTTTTCCCAGCCATTGTTCTGTTCGTGGAGCTTAGGTATCTGTTAAAGCAAAAGAGAGAGATCTACCAAGTACCAGCTGGTTTCCCAGCTGTCCTTTCAGAGAAAAAGCAGTTAAATCTCTTTAATTATATTCAAAATGTGCTGGTCCAATTCTCTGTGATTTGTTAAATGGGGAGGTGCCCTATAAAGCAAGACTGCTCACTAAGAAAGTAACCTTGCTTTAAAAATATACAAAAACCCTTTTAAGAGCTCCCAGTCAGAGAGCTAGCAATTTAATATAATAAAATAAACCCTTAAATCCTTACTGTTGGTTGATCTGTAGAGCCCTTGTTAGGAAAGCCTCAACAGGGCAGGGTACTAACGAGGCTCCAAATTGTTTTCCTGAGGAGTAAAGCACCACAGCTATTGCACCCATGAAAAATAATTTTGATTAGTGCGTGTGGGACAGTTTGTAGATGAAAAAGCAACAGAGGTGTGCTTTCCACTAAAGTTAGAACAAGCGACTGTGTGACTAAGAACATCCAGTCCTGGGGTGGGTGAGGGGAGGGATGGTGAGAAATAAGTGGCAGTAAGCTACAAGTTTGATTTCCTAAGACAGAGACCCTGCAGGGCAGTTGTTACCTAACAGAGCATAGACTTGTCTCTGTAATACAGGCTAAACATATTCTTATAAAGCTACTTTTCAAGAACAGGCAGAAAATTTAAACTTTTTTTTAAAATAAAGCTAGTAATTCCTATATTGCATCCACTATTTTCTCAAAGGCTAAAAAATCTACATAATGGATGCTTGGAATACCCTCCTGATGGAAGTGGTGGGGGCAAATACAGTGACAGAATTCAAAATGGCATGGGACAGACACAGTGGATCCTTTTATAACAATAGGATAAAATCAAAATAAATATAATTATCTCATATATATCAACAAATAGGGGTGACCTGCACAGAGCGGCAGGTGCATTAACTCTTGCCGCCTTGCTGAGCGGACTGGATGAACCATACTGGTATTTATCTGCCGTCATATACTATGTTACTATGTTAAACACAGGCAGTAAGTAAAGAACTGCAATTAAAGTAATTCCAACATACCGACGAGGTACAGGCAGCTAGAGCTATTCAAAGCAAGCAAGAGAAAAAGAATAAAAACTTAGCCAGAGAGATCCACTCAGTGTGCTGCCTCCCCTGGTGCTCTGGAGACTAGTAAAAGCTTCTGGGTCTGTTCCTACCAAGTTTTAAATGCAGAGCTCCCTTGGATTCCTAAGGGAGGAGAATAAAGCCAGCCGACATCTAATGTATTCTGTGCACCTCTGCATGTACCTGAGTGTATTTCTGGTTTGTGTTTCAGATGCGGGTGACGTTTGAGGACATCACTGTCTCTTTCTCTCAGGAGGAGTGGGAGTATTTAGATGAAGGGCAGAAGGAGCTTTACAGGGAGGTGATGAAGGAGAATTATGAGACTCTGATCTCCCTGGGTAAGGACTGTACACCTGTATCTGCATTTCTAGCAGACGGTGGGGCTGATCTGTTATACTGTATCTACCATTCTTGCAGGTTCCAGAGATAGAACACGTCAAGAAAATGTCCTCACATAGCAATTTCCAGACATATTAACGCCCAGTACCCACCAGGTATAATAACCAGTATTTTATAAATCATCAATATATAATTCAACTCTAGATACAGAACCTGCAGAGCGGAGTGGGGGATGAGTCTGGTGAACTCTGGGGTACTGAGTTCAAGTCTCCCTCAGGAACCATCCTACCTTACCCCATACATATATAGATGGTTCCTTTAAATTCATCCCTTGAGGAATATCCTAGAACATTACTTAAAAAATAAAATAGTCCATCATATCTTCAGTCAGTCTCATTCTGCATTGCATCCTGTTGTGGTCGTGTATATTTTTCTCAGCAGCACATCTGTGTTTGTCACCTGCTTTCTTGAACTCAGATACTGTCCTCATCTCTACTACATCCACTGTGAGTTTATTCCACGTATCTACCACTCTTTCCGTAAAGAAATATTTCCGCATATTACTCCTGAGTCACCCTCATCCATCAGGTGCTGCAGGATTGCACCCTTGGACCCAGAGCCCCGATCGGCATCAGGAAAGAGAGCGGGAGGCTGAAACCCCTCCCACTCTCCATCTCGAGGCCAATCAGGGCCCACCACAGTAACTTTAAAAATGAAGCGTGTCACGTGTCCCTATCCCCAGCCACATGCTTAGGGAATTAGGGTTGCCGTTTTAGTCCTCTTTAAAGGGTTTGAAAACTATTTCCTTCAGGAGCAGTGCCCTCTGGGAGTTGTAGTTTCCCTCTTAAAAAGGATAGTCGTGAAGACATCGAGTGAAGGCAAACATGACACAGTTTATTTCCCCAAAATATGCACAAATAAGGTTCAAACGCAAAGTATCTGGATATTTCCTCCAGGACAAAAAGTACAGAAAATATTTACATCCTTAAGCTGAGTAACTTCTCAAAGGCATTAAACAGACGCAGACGTTTCATCAATCAAAACAGGCAAATCAAAAGTACAGCTTCTTAGGTTCAGCAAAGTAAAGAATGTCTTTCTTCTTCCTTAGTGAGATAATATACAGTGCTGTGCAAGCTTGTCTTACTTAAGCTGGTTCCTACCTTAGCAAGGTTAAGTTTTCTTGGTAGTGCTTTTTCCCCAAAAGCATTTACTCAGGCTGCTACTCCTTAACCAAGGATTCAGTAGCCTCTGTACGACACAAAAACAGTCCATTGACAGTTCAGTAATCAAGGGGTCTGGTTCATTATACTCCACTTGCATTTCCTCCTGCTCTGGAATTATAATATCCTGCACTGAGCCCTCATGACCTGCCTTTGGTGGAATTCTTGCTGAGGATTCCTGTAACTCCCTCCAGGACTTCTCTACCCGGTAAGGAATATGGAGAACTGTATTACTGGATATCTTTCTTTGGTTCTCTTGCCCCAGTTCCTCTCTGAGGCTTAACCACAGCTCTCTGTTGGAGGCTGGGCTCTTCTGCCTCCTGGTTTGAAACCTAGGCACCCACCTCTGAGTGTTGTGAACCTCTTGGTCAGGAACAGAAGTTTGGAACCTGCCTTGCTCTCTCCGTCTGAGCAGCTCTTGCCTGGTTTCCCTTGTGCCAGACTCTTTCCAGGTCCTTCTTCTTTCCTCTGCTTGAAACTTTCTTTCTGGGAACTTCCAGCTCAATTTCCAGTCCTGCTCTGAGTCCGTCTCTGACTCTGTCTTCCTGGATTCTCTCCTTGAGTCTTTGCTTGCTCTGCTCTTCCCTTCTGAGCAACCTTTTCCTCCTGAGCAGCTCTTCTCCCCCCTGCTTTTCCCTAAGCAGGGTTTATAAAGGTGCTTCCTGGGCAGCGTTTCTCTCTGCCTTAACAGGTGTTCATAATCATGCTCCAAGCCTGCTACTCCGTCAGCAGAGCTTGGGTGTGGCAGCCTAGTCTCAGAAACTCTAAGCTTGCTCTGAAGCCTGTGCACTGCTGGAATGTTTTTAAAGGTACAATCACTGATTTTCTCTAACTCTGCAGGCTCACCAGTGCCTTCCTCATCACAAGCGCCATCAGGCGTACCCGTGCCTGGTGGTCCTGTGCCAGAGAGCCCTTTCACATCGCCGTTAGGCGTGGAACGCAGGCAGGTCTGCAAAAATCAGCTCAACCCGAACAAAAAGCTGCCAACACTAAGCCCAACAACCTCAAAG
Organism: Ichthyophis bannanicus; assembly: GCA_033557465.1. NCBI lineage: Eukaryota > Metazoa > Chordata > Amphibia > Gymnophiona > Ichthyophiidae > Ichthyophis > Ichthyophis bannanicus. The sequence goes on from CM066031.1 coordinate 84,302,022, forward strand.
ACCTTGCTGCTGACCTCATCCCTATCAGATCTATTCACAAGCAGGTAACTCTCACCCCACACATCTCCTAGACACCTTGGGTTGTATCAGGACACACTTTCAGCAAGAAAACTACAAACTGTAAGTTCCACTCATCAGAAATGGAACTCGCTGCTGAAAGATCCCCACCCCTACTGTCCTATGATTCTACCAAAAAGCATAAAACGGCTTTAATGCCACAGAATCCAATGTTGCCAGCCAACCTAGTATTGTATGCCCTTCTTCTCCTCTGGTTCCTACTCTGCCACTCCTCCTTTGATTGTTTTATGTGATATTTATATTGTAAACCGCTCTGATCTTCTTGAATGGGTGGTATATCAAATTTTCATAAACATAAACATAAACCTATACCATAAACATAACCACAAGAGCCCTACAACCTCCCCTATTGCACATTCCTTGCCAACCACACATATGGATGAATTCCCATAAGCTTGTCAACAGACGAACCCCCAGATTAATAAGAATTGAAACCAAAACTCATACAACTTGTTACCACACCCTACACACACTAATCACTCCAATTAACATTGGGCTAATCAATGCTAGGTCCATCAGATACAAAACAAACACCATCATAGACTATATTCAGTATCACCCAGACTGACATCTTCTGCATCACCAAATCCTGGCTATAAAGCCCTGACTAGGTCATTCTATCTGAGATCACTCCACGTTTCCATACTGCCTTCAACTGACCGCGCACCCACAAGAGAGGTGGTGGGGTAATTATCCTTGTGCGAATTGACCTTAAATTTAAAATATCCTAATCTGTAAGCCACAAACACTGTGACTTAATCACAATAGAAAACAGACATCTAGCCATTTGTCTTACATACAGAGCCCCAAACGCTCTCGCTGAAGATACATCCAACATTCTTGAAGCCATATGTTTGGCCAGCTCTCCTCATAAGCCGCTTATACAACTAGGCGACCTAAACTTGAGCTTCGCACCTAGCAGAGGAGAAGCTACTTTCACAAGACAATGGAATCACGTAACTTCTGCCAAATCCTCAAGGTACCCTCTCACCATTAAGGCTCTTCTCTGGACCTCATCTTTGTCCCAAAGAACCTTCACTCACAGGACAGCATAATGACCCCTCTTGCCCTACCAATACCCTGGTCAGATCACCATGCTATACACATCAAGATTGACCTCTCCCAACAAGAAAAATCACAGAGAATACCCAACTCTGAAAAAAGATTTAAAGGATATAATCAAGACCAATTCCTCAAAGATATCCTTCCCAGCCTCCCCCAGTACTTTGCAGATACAAATGAGGCAATTAAAACCTGGAACTCCACCATCAGTGCAGCAGCGAAGGCTCCTTCCCACCTAAATCTTGGAAAAAGAGAAGATCCAAATCTGCCCCATGGTAATCCGAGGCAATAAAAGAAAAGAAACAAAAACTTTGCCAGCTAGAACATAAATTGAAACACGACTGGTCACAAGCCACCCTTCTTCAATTCCAGAAAACACAAAGAGACTACTATGATCTGATCAACAAGCACAATCAAGAATACCACACCAACCTTGTCTTCAAAGTCAGCAACAAGCTTCAAAAGTTATTTGAAATTGTCCACATCCTCATGAAGAATCCATCCCACAAAGAAGACACTATCCATCCTCAGATCTTTGCAGATTTCCTCATCAGCAAGAATAAACCACTCTTAAGAACTTCACTGCTAAACACCTCCAGCGCCTCAACTGCAGAACCCAATGTCAAACACAAATGGTACTGATCTACGGAGCAAATATTCCGCACCATCGCTGCATTAAACACCAGTACAGTGCCCTCTGAACCCTGCCCGGTCATGTGGATCAAATCAGTCAAGGACAAAGTTGTCAACTGCGTCCACAACACCATAAGCTCATCCCTATCTCAAGGATACATGCTCCCTACTCTCAAACAAGTTAACATCCGACTCATCCAAAAAAACAACTCAACAACAGCTCTGATCCTGCAAATTTCCATCCTACTTCCAGCCTGCCCTTTCTATCCAAAATAATTGAAAAGGTGAGGCAGAGACAACTGCAAGACCATATAGACCTGTATGCTTCTCTGGATCCACACCAACTTGAATTTTGTCCTAATCATAGTATTGAGACTCTCCTCATACATCTGTTCAACATACTACTAAGAGGAATAGACAACATAAAAACTGGATTCCTACTCGTCTTTGTTGACATTTCTTTGGCCTTCAACATTGTATCACACAGCATCTTCTTAAACCAACTAACATTGGGCTTCACAGCACAACCTTCAACTGGTTCCAGTCCTACCTAACTGACAGACAACAAAAGGTCAAAGTTGGTTCAAATACCTCCACTCCGTTCAACACAACATAAGGAGTCCTGCAAGGGTCTTCCCTGCTTGCCCTTCCTACTTACAACCAGTTTGCAGCATCTTCAAGCAGCACAAAATTAACTATGCCATTTATGCAGATGATATCATGGTCTATTCCCCTATCCATCTCAACACGCCAGACTATACAGCTATCACTAAATGCCTACAGGAGATGAGCAACTGGCTGGCTTCCAACAATCTCTAAGTCAACTTCAAAACATCTGAGGCGCTATTCATAACACGGACTCTTCTGTTACCCCCCATCATCAGTCTCCATCATGGACACTCTAATCCCAGTAAAGAGGAAGTACGCTACCTTGTTATCACCCTTGATCACTTTCTAAACTTACAAGACCACATCAACAGAACCTCCAGGAACGCATTCCAAAAAGCTCGCTATTATCCAAAAACTAAAACCCCTACTCAGTCTGGATTACTTCCGCACGGTCTATCAAGCAGTTATAATCCCTATGATAGATTATTGTAACTCCCTTTTTCACGGTCTTCCAACTCAAACCACACATCCCTTGCAACTAGCCCAGAACAAGGCTACCCACATCATCACAGGATCCGCCAAATATGATCAGATAACCCTGCTCTTATATCAGCTTCACTGGCTACCAATTACCTCACATGCCAGATACAAAACTGCCTTGACTATCTTCAAGATAAGAAAGAACACATCAGCCGGAATTCTACAGGAACTGATACACACAAAATTAAATAGCAGACCCCAGAGACAGCATGTCAACTCCTAGTTCTTACACCAATGAAAAGGGCTCTTTCATTAGCGGCACTCACCATCTGAAATTCTCTCCTAGAGAAGGTCAGGATAACCAAGGACTTAAAGGACTTCAGAAAACATCTCAAATCCTTTTTTTTCACTGATCACTTCAGAGACAATACCTAGTTCTTGCCCCTCATCTCACATGCCTAAAAGAATATCTAACTCTTGTACATATGTTGCAATGTATATGTTTTGCCTCTGTGCAAACCCTGCACGTCACCCCTTCCTAAGTTTACACATTGAGTTCTCTGTAATGTTTGTTTTAATGTAAACCGCTTTGATTGTACGAGAAGGCGGTATAAAAAAAGTGTTAAATATATAAAATAAATTGTCCCCTCATTGCAGAGCTTGCTTTCAATCGAGAGGTTCTCATCCTGAGCACTTATGCCATGGAGATATTTAAACATCTCTGTCATATCTCCTCTCTCCCATCTTTCCTCAAACGTATTACTACTGATACTCTTCGATACCTTGTCCTCGCTTGGTTTTAAGGGATCTGTACTATCCTGGTTCTCCTCTTATCTTTCCCATCACTCTTTCAGTGTTCTAGTGGAGGAGGAGGAGGCTCTGCTGCTATCCCACACTCAGTTGCTATACCCCAAGGATCTGTCTTGGGCACACTCCTTTTCTCTCTCTATACTCATTCCTTTTGTGCACCCATCTCTTCCCAAGGCTTTCAGTACCATCTTTACGCTGATGACTCCCAGATCTACCTCTCTACACCTATAATCTATATGGCAATCCAAGCCCGGATCTCTGCCTGCCTTTCTGACATTGCTGCTTGGATGTCTCACTGCCACTTGAAATAGGACATGGCCAAAACTGAGCTTCATATTTTCTCTCTAACCCTTGTCTCCCCTACCTCCTTTCTCAGTCTCTGTGGATAATAAAACACTTGTCATCTGCCATCTAGACTTCTGTAACCTGCTCCTTGCTGGTCTCCCTCCGAATCATCTCTCTCCCCTTCAATCTCTTCAACACTCTGCTGCACGGCTAATCTTCCACCAGCCTTATCGTGCTCATAGTACCCTCTTCTCAAGTCACTTCATTGCCAAACTACTACTCCTGCTAACCTATACATGCATTCACTCTGCAGCTCCTCACTACCTTTCCTCTATTTTTCTTTCCCTACACCCCTCCTCGGGATCTCTGCTCTTCTTGTAAACCTCTTCAACTGTGCCCTTCTCTTCAATTGCTAACTCCAGACTTTGCTTCTTTCATCTTGCTACTCTTTATGCCTGGAATAAACTACCTTAGTCTATATGTCAGACGCATTCACTGGCCCTTTTCAAAATGAGGCTCAAAACTCAGCTCTTCACTGCCGTTTTTATAGGTTGAGTCGCCTGATCTCCTTTGGGTTTCCTTACCATTCCCCCTAGCTGTATCCCATGTCTACAGCTACTGTGTTGATTGTCTTGACTAGATTTCAAGCTCTGAAGAGCAGGGACTGTCTTTTAAATGTGCAGCGCTGCGTATGTCTTGTAGCACTATACAAATGTTCAGTAGTACTGCATGAGGGTCTTAGTAGTGTGTGTAGAAAGGAAGGGACAGGTTTTAGCTATCTTTTGGAAGCTGCAGAGAAGGAGAGAGTAGAGTCAAAGACGGTATGGAAAGGCAGAAGAGAGAGGCCGTATGCTCTTTATCTGCCATCATATTTCTTTGTTTACATATAGAAGGTGCCTTGTATACTGGCCAGTAATTTGAAATTATTTAATTTTAAGGCAGATTGCTTTGCCATATTGTATGAAAGGAGGGACATCAAGAGATCATGAAATGAAATGAAATCATGTAAGAGATAAACTTTCTCCCTCTGTCACATTAATCACAGCTGATTGATCAGAGATGTGGGATAATCTCAAGAGCAGGGATTTGGGGATCAGGAGACCCAGAAATACCTCTGTGGTCCCAACACGTGATTAGTGCCTTCTTTTTATGTCCAGCAGGTGACGGGGTCACACAGGAAAAGAAGAGAGAGGAGAAGAGAGAAGAATGGGGAAACTCTTTCACACACGAGGTGCACACAGCACTCCACCTAAAGTCTCAAACGCAAGAGAGACATTTTCCACGTACTGAGTGTGAGAGCTGTTTCAATCGTATCAATTGCATAAGAAGCCACCTAAAAACACACACAGCAGAGGGAACTACCCCAAAAGAGAGGCCTTCTACATCTTTTAAAAGTCCTGAATGTGGAAAAAATTTCACTTTTAAGAAACCCGTAACAATGCACCAGAAAAACCACAAGAGTGAGAAAAGATGTCACTGCACTGACTGTAAGAAATCTTTCCTCAGAAACTCACAACTAGTGGAGCAACTTAAACCTCACGGGGGAGAAACAGTTTAGTTGTACTGATTGTGGGAAATGTTTCCACAGAAAAGCAAAACTAGTGAGGCATCATAGAATCCATATGGGGGAGAAACCTTTTAGTTGTACTGAATGTGGGAAATGTTTCCTCATGAAAGCAGACCTAGTGAGGCATCATAGAACCCACTCAGGGGAGAAACCTTTTAGTTGTACTGAATGTGGGAAATGTTTCCTCATGAAAGCAAATCTAGTGACGCATCATAGAACCCACACAGGTGAGAAACCTTTTAGTTGTACTGATTGTGGGAAATGTTTCCCCAGAAAAGCACAACTAGTGCTGCATCATAGAATCCACACGGGGGAGAAACCTTTTAGTTGTACTGATTGTGGGAAATGCTTCCCCAGAAAAGCAGAACAAGTGCGCCATCATAGAACCCACACAGGCGAGAAACCTTTTAGTTGTACTGATTGTGGGAAATGTTTCCTCAGAAAGTTAGAACTAGTAAGGCATCATAGAACCCACACATGGGAGAAACCTTTCAGTTGTACTGAATGTGGGAAATGTTTCCTCATGAAGGTAGAACTAGTGAGGCATCATAGAACCCACACAGGGGAGAAATCTTTTAGTTGTACTGAATGTGAGAAATGTTTCCTCATGAAAGCAGAACTAGTGAGGCATCATAGAAACCACACAGGGGAGAAACCTTTTAGTTGTGCTGAATGTGGGAAATGTTTCCTCACGAAAACACATCTAGTGACGCATCATGGAGTGGAGGAGTAGCCTAGTGGTTAGAACACTGGCTTGGTAACCAAGCAACCAGGGTTCGATTCCCACTAGCACTCCTTGTGGCCTTGGGCAAGTCACTTAACCCTCCACTGCCTCGGAAGAAAGGCCTGGCAATCTACTTCCGGTGACACTGCCAAGAAAACCCAGGAGCTTCTGGGTCGCCAGGAGTCAGGACTGACTCGAAGGCACACATTGCATTTGCATTTTTGACGCATCATAGAACCCACACAGGCGAGAAGCCTTTTAATTGTACTGATTGTGGGAAATGTTTCCCCAGAAAAGCACAACTAGTGCTGCATCATAGAACCCACACAGGGGAGAAACCTTTTAGTTGTACTGAATGTGGGATATGTTTCCTCATGAAAGCAGAACTAGTGAGGCATCATAGAATCCACACAGGTTAGAAACCTTTTCGTTGTACTGAATGTGGGAAATGCTTCCCCAGAAAAGCAGAACAAGTGCGGCATCATAGAACCCACACAGGGGAGAAACCTTTTAGTTGTACTGAATGTGGGAAATGTTTCCCCAGAAAAGCAGAACTAGTGCGGCATCATAGAACCCACACAGGGGAGAAACCTTTTAGTTGTACTGAATGTGGGATATGTTTCCTCATGAAAGCAGAACTAGTGAGGCATCATAGAATCCACACAGGGTAGAAACCTTTTAGTTGTACTGAATGTGGGAAATGTTTCCCCAGAAAAGCAGAACTAGTGCGGCATCATAGAACCCACACTGGGGAGAAACCTTTTGGTTGTACTGAATGTGGGAAACGTTTCCTCATGAAAGCAGAATTAGTGAGGCATCATAGAACCCACTCAGGAAAGAAACCTTTAGTTGTGCTGAATGTAGGAAATATTTCCTCACAAAAACACATCTAGTGCAGCATCATAGAACCCACATGGGGAAGAAACCTTTTAGTAGTATTGAACATGGGAAATGCTTCCATGGAACTCAGAGCTAGTGACGCATCATAAAACCCACAATGGGGAGAAACCTTTAGTTGTATGGAATGTGGGAGATATTTCTGCACAAAATATAGATAAAATGGAGGCATCTTGGATCTCACACTGGGGAGAATAAACTGAAATACTGGTAGTCTTGATTAATATCTAAACGACATTGATAATAGAGGTGTCTGTTCCAAGTGATTCTTCTCTGAATTGTGTGGAGAGACAGAAGATCCTGAAGTACCAGGAAGTGCAGTCAGAGGCCAAGAAAATGTGGCAGAAAGATACAGTAATCTTTCCCATTGTACCAGGCATGACGAGCTTGATAAACTACTCCTATCTGTTATATCTTATGAACTCCAGCAGGAGGCTCTCGTTTGTATGATGCAGGTATTATCAGTAAATTTGAGAGACTGAGATCATATTCCACATAACCTAGCTTAGAAGTGAGGTTCACGGCTGTCATGTTAGGTGCAAAACTCACTGATTACGGCTCTCAGAGTGTACTGTTAAAATCCCAAACAGTAGTCCCTCCTATGAAGTACTACAGCTCCCAGAATGCACTGTGACATTCCTACTCAGTAATCCCTTCTAGGAAGGACTACAGTTCCCAGAATGCACTGTGACACTCCCACACTGTAATACGTAGAAACATGATGGCCTATCTAGTCTGCCCTTCCATATCAACTACAATAGTCCCCTATTTTCCTTTAGCGATTCTCTTATTTATTTATTAATATCTATTTACAAACGGTTTACAGAGAACTCAAGGACTGAACATTACATTAAACAAAATATATATGTAACATCTTAACAGGGAGTGAACGGGGAAAAGGGACGAATTAACTTAAATCAGGAACAGCTGATTTAAGTAATAACTACAGTATGTACAGAGAACTAAGCATATATATAAATGAATTACAATGGACTTAAAAGCATCTTGAAAAGTGTGAGGACTGTAGTTTTACGTGTAGAATTGTCACTAGGTGACCTGGTTCACCAAAGTGCTCCTTGAACAGGAATGTTTTTAGCAGTTTACGGAATGCTTTAGGATCCTTAGGGGTATGTTTACTAAAACCCTGGTAAAGTGCGGGCCGCGGTAGAGTGCGGGTGCCATATAAGGAGTGGGCATTTTGCGCTGAAGAAGGAAATCCTTGATTTGCATATGCGCTAAGGTGCGCGGCGCCTATATGCGCCCTGCACCTTAGCGCATGAGGTGGCTGCGCGGGAGGAATAAGTGGCGTGCTGATGTGCAAACAAGAGAGCAGTGCTACAGCACAATGGTTAAGACACTGACCCATGGTGCAGGGATCAGGGATTCAATCCCCACAGTGCCCAATGAAGATAGCTGGCTGAGGCATTATTTTAGGCAGCATATAAATAATGTGCGGCATAAGGCGGTGCATTGCTGGGCATAAAGCGTTGCGCTACTGTTTTCTGAGGCATGTTAATACAGGGAGGCATAAGTGGCGTGTTGATGTGCAATCACAAGAGCAAAGCTACAGCACAATGGTTAAGACACTGACCAATGATGCAGGGATCAGGGGATCAATCCCCCATAATGCAGACAGCTGGCTGAGGTGCTCTTTTAGGAGGCATATGAATAATGGGCGTCATAGGGCTGTGCGCTAATGTTTTTTGATGCAATTTAATACTGGGTGGCATAAGTGGCGCACAGATGTTAAAACAGAAGAGCAGAGCCACAGCACAATGGTCAGAACATTGACCAATGGTGCAGGGATTAGGGTTTCAATCCCCCACAGTGCCCAATGAAGATAACTGGCTGAGGCTTTATTTTAGGCGGCATATAAATAATGTGCGGTATAAGGCGGTGCGTTGCTGGGCATAAAGTGTCGCGCTACTGTTTTCTGAGGCATGTTAATACAGGGAGGCATAAGTGGCGTGCTGATGTGCAATCAGGAGAGCAAAGCTACAGCACAATGGTTAGAACACCGACCAATGGTGCAGGGGTTCGATCCCCCACAATGCCCAATGAAGACAGCTGGCTGAGGTGTTATTTTAGGAGGCATATAAATAATGGGCAGTATAAGGCGGAGCGCTGCTGGGCATAAGGCGGTGTGCTAATTTGTTGTTGAGGCTTTAATACTGGGTGGCATAAGTGGCGCAATGATGTGACATCAGAAGAACAGAACCACAGCACAATGGTTAGAACACTGACCAATGGTGCAGAGATTAGGGGTTCGATCCCCCACAGTGCCCAATGAAGACAGCTGGCTGAGGTGTTATTTTAGGAGGCATATAAATAATGGGTGGCATAAGGTGGCGCGCTAATGTGTTTTTGAGGCATGCTAATACTGGGAGGCATAAGTGGCGCACTGTTGTTAAAGCAGAAGAGCAGAGCCACAGCACAATGTTCAGAACACTGACCAATGGTGCAGGGATCAAGGGTTTGATCCCCCACAGTGCACAATGAAGACAGCTGGCTGAGGCAGTACCTGTTAGGGGTAATATTGCTTTAGGAGTTCGTTACTGTATATTTTTGGAATAATTACTGCTAGCAAATGCACTCTCATAGCAGTGTAACAGAACGTGGCCCATAAGTTACCCCAGAGGGCACATTTTAAAATGCAATGTCCGCCATGGCACCTTACAATGTTGTTGAAAGTGTAGCCAATGGTGCCATATAGGTTGCCATATGAGGCAGGGGAAGGTGAGAGCACTGTTTCTGATGGCAGCACTGTGCATTGTAACGTATGGAAATCGTAAGTAGGTGTGCTGACCCAGGTCTGCCAGTCTTGATTTATCAGGGAGGGGCTGGAGACAGGGCCTGGCAACTGATATCAACAGGGGGTCTGAGTTAATCTCATATTGTAATCAGTCACCAGGGTCTGTCTGCAGCCCCTCCCTGATAAATCAACCTTGATTTAGCAAGGAGGGACTGCAGACAGTCCTTGGCGAGTGATATCAACAGGGGATCAGAGTTAATCTTTTCGTGTAAACTGCCCTATTACCTTTGGAGACTGAAATCAGAAGAGCAATACTGCTCCATGAAATCCAAGCTCTCGGGGAAAAAGCCAATACTCCTATGTCATGTATGCTGACAACTGGTGAACACACTGAATGATGGTGCCGTGGTCATGGGTTGAATTTTCCAGTGAATAAGGTTGGCAGAGGTATGTCATTTTTCTGTGTGAAACTGTACAGCAGTCTGTGCTGCCATTTTAAAAAAAACACACCCTTGTGCCAGATATTATTGCATCTTTTACGGTGCATCAGAAGGCACATTCTAAACATACGTTGTCTGCAAAGCCAAACGTAATTGTCCCCAGAGACCATGTTGAAAGGCTGTCAACTCCCAAGGCACTATCGTAGGCACCCTATAAGCTGCCTCAATCGAAGGTGTGCCAGAAGATGCCCCAAGGATGTATAGGTGAACTCACAAATGTTACCCAAGAGCAGTAACATCCCCCAATTTGAATGGCAAGGGAGGTATGTGCCAAACACACACGTAACACAAACACTGTACAGAGCTAAAAAAAAAGACAATACAAAAGTAAAAGAAGGACGTAGATCAGTTGATGGACTGCAGAAATCATATCCAGCCCATGTGGCAGCCATAAAAATGGACAAACATATTCTGGCCAACTAGAGCCATGCACAGAGTGATGTTAATGTACCATGCTATAATGACAGTGTGTGACAGAGGATGGGAAGATGTGCGCAGCAGAGGAGGCTGAAATGGCAGGATAGGTGAAAAATCAGGATGACTGTGGAGTAAAAGTGCTATGCAAAGCACACACAGGATAGGCAAGCAGGGAGAGCTGCAATGCAGGAATGTGTAGGAGATCAGGACGTGGGTTATCAGCATGCACATAAGGGTAGGATGGCACACAGCTGATAGACAGAAGATGGATGGAAGGATGGGTCACAACTCAGATGAGGGTACAATGTGCTCACAGCACAAATCACCACAGATATGACTTTCATAGGAATGTTAACCAATTTTGCAGGACAAATCCAAGACTGCAGAGAGGAAGCACACAAATGGCAATGCCTAAACCGGTAGGCCATACCACCAATGTGAGCTCATTAGCAAAATTTGCATACAAAAAGAGTGCAGGCCAGTAAACAAAACGCCTGCTGGCTGTCTGGACAAGCAAACACCCAAAAGTAATCATGAGCAAATGCACATGCAGATCTGCTATGTACAAATCAAATTGCAGTCTGTATTTGGGACCAGGGACACATGCAAACACACAATGAAATGTTCTGCAGTGGATACAGCATGCAAAAGAGGAAAAAACTAAACCACAAGGGCAGCAGAGGACGCTCTGTGGATCAGGTGAATAATCTGGATCAGGACAGGAGAGAGCTCAACATGAAAACAGGTGTACCACACACCAGTTGAACCACAGCAATACCAAACCCCCAGGTGCACTGCCATGTAAACACCCTAAAGTGAGAGACCTATGTAACAAAGAATATGCGATGGCTATGCAGCACACAGGATGCACCTTGATGTACAGTGAAGAGAGGGAAGGGTGTGTGTAGAGGTGAGCAACCTGGTGGTACCTCATGGTCCAGTTAGCAGAACAGAAAAAAAAGGATACAGCACATGTTGGGATCAAGCCTGCAAACTACAGAGTAAAAAAACATGACTGTAGCCACTCCCAGAAACAGCACACTGAGCACACTGTAACACAAATACCCCAAAGAGAGGGTGTGTATGGCAACCTTTAATACCCAGTGAACTGACATTTGTCTGGCAGATACACAGCTGCCACTGTACAAGGATGTGAGCACAGGTGGCACATGTACATGACCAGCAAATAACCATATACAGGTGTCAATGTGCTCAAAGAGTGGAGGACTAACCTAGTGGTTAAAAAACTGGCTTTGACCCCAAACAACCAGTGATCAATTCACAGTAGCACTCCATGTGGCCTAGGGCAAGTCACGTAATCCTACATTACCTTGGAACAAAGACCAGATAATCTATATCCAGTGACATTGACAAGAAAACAATGGAGTCTCTGGGTCACAAGGAGTCAGGAGTGATACAAAGGCACACTTTACATTGCATGTTTGTCACCATGATCAATCAGCAAAAGAGACAAATGTCTGTCACATACATATCTTTATTTTGTTTATACATCACAGATAGTGTAGACAGTGCCATCATAATATCAAGGTGAGCTCATCCCTGTTGAAAGACGGAAACGCTTTTAGCAGGGCACAAATCCACCTCCTACAGAAAGTTAACTTGCATGACCACAAATGAAGGGCAGGAGATATAATGTGCATTTGGTGCATGCTATGAACTGGTCAGCAGACCCCCAGACCCCACCTGCTGCCGCATGCTGCAAATGTGTTACGCACATATGAGTGCATGTAGAGAGTTGTTGCTGCATGCTGAGGACCCAATACACATCATCTGTCCCTTAAAACATATCCATCTGGCAACACAGGAGGCAAACAAACTAAAAAAGCATATGTTGTCACAATGTTTTAATGTGAAAAACACGCTATGAAAGTAAGGTTTGAGCTCTCACCTAATGCCTGATCTAGGAATCAAAGCTGCAACAATGTAGACACAAACAATCCTCAAATTCACAATGAGCATATGCTAACAGGTAGGATAGGCACATGAACACAGACAGAATACAAAGTAAACTACCTTCAGAAACCTACAGATATAACACCATGAAGGAGGTGCCCCTGCACCTTTTGTGGAGTAGACAGTGTTTGGCCACATATAGCATGATACATGGAATGCACAATTGAAGAAGTACGATGGTCAAACACAATGCCACACTCCAAACATAATGTGGCAATGTGAGTGTACCTACCACAGGGCATAACCAGGACCGTGCACATGGGAAATGTAAGGTGTTTACATACATGCAGACTGTCACGTCTGCACAGTAAACAAACACAATAACCAGCATCTGAAGAAGGAAATGATGGCCAAACATCTTACACGAAACCACACAGAAGCCATAGGTCCACATGTTGTGTCTCACAAACATAGTCATTTGCAAAACCACCATCCACATAGCAACATGATACAGTGATGCCACACATGCACCTAAGCACCCTTGGCTCATTGAAAACATCAATCTAAGATGGTGGTGTGCTTGAAAGCATTGTTGAGGTAAAACCTGTAGCATGTCCAGGTGGAAAGCAGGTGGACATAGACAATAGGAGTGCTCCATCGTTGGCCCTATGCCAAAAACATGGTTGTATGCTTGAGTAGAAAGAAACAGATGAGCGTATCCTGGGTGTCATGTCACACCCATGGCCCCAACTCAAAAATAACACAACTGTGTAGGAATGTAGCACCTACAGTCTCCATGTCAGTCGCTGCTGCACACGGGGGGAACAGTGTCCAAACTCAAAATAGTATCTGCAATCCTACAGGTCAGGTGAAAAGTGTTCCTGCAACTCTGGGCATGAAAAGTCAAGTGTCACATTTCAATATTCCACAGGCCTTAAAAGTTCATGTGTGTCCTCTACAATGAGCAGGACTCCCTGCAAAACCATTGCAGCAACAGTGTGTTGAACATCTCTGTCATGGGGAAATCAGCAGGCCAAGAGTAATACTGTCCATCGCAGTCATGTGTCCCACTCTCAGAGATCAAACATCTGATGGCTCACTTTCTCCTGTAAAAGTGCCATGCTGTTGTTTCCTCCAACAGGTGGGTGATGGTGACACCAGATGCACTGTAAGAGATGTGTCCGGTATGTACTCTGCCCTGTGTCAGGAGAGGATAAGTATGGTTTTGTTAGACACCTTGGAAAAACAGCACACATTGCACACCATTACACCTTAGGAAATACAGAATAAAGGGATGCAAAGGCAAACATGACATGCTAGCAATACTCAACAAAACATTATTGATGACATCATTAACCTTAAACACACACACGGGTGTAACATGGATATGGTGATTTCAATGCTCATGTCACACAGGTGTCTCACAGCTACACACGACATGCATCTGTTTTTGTGAACATAGAGGAAACATTACAAGCACATGAGACAAATATGAAATCATCAACAGGTAAAGACAGATGTAATTCCCCAAATAACAAAGGTGCATCAGGTGTATGTCATGTGTGTGTGCATCAGGTGTATGTCATCAATCACTTGAGCCACTAAACAGCAATATGAGGTCACAGTGAAGGGAGACAATCACAGCAAAACGTGTAGAATCACCATGTCAGGAACACAACGAGCAGAAGCAATGGATGACCCAGTGGCTCAAAAATAGTATAAATTACTTTATTGAAGGTCCCCGACGCGTTTCGGCTTGCGACTGGGTCATCCATTGCTTCTGCTCGTTGTGTTCCTTACTGGTTTCTGCAGGAGCCCTGCTCTCCTGTGTGCTGAATCACCATGTCAGGCCACTGTTGATGCATGTCCACATTATGGTCATTTCTGAAATAAAATAAAGGTACTCAACAGTGGTGACTCAGAACACAAGAGACATTTCTGCTCACAGCACACAACACATGTTGATAATGCTCACAAGGTAAACAGCACTACGGAAGATGGAACACAGTCACAATTGCCCCCCAGGTCCAAGCACATGATAATGTACTATGCCTGAACACTGTCTCATCACACAGGCAACCTATAAACACACACCCACAAAGTATGCAAAGTTCAGCGTGCCAGCTATAACACATGACCTGTATGTACACAAGTGGAGATTTGTATATATAAAGGCCCAGTGAACATGCAGTGATACCCTGTTGTTGGCTGATGGTACAATGTTTATTTATTTATTTATTTATTTAACAGTTCTTCTATACCGCGCTTTTCAGATCAGTGCGGTTTACATTCAGCGTCAACTATACAACACAGGCATTCTGAGTTGTAAACTTTACAATAAACAGGGAAATCAACATGGAAACAACTGGGGAGACTATCTACATTGTATTTACACTATTACTTTTTCAAGCAGGGTCTATCTACATCTTATTACTTTTGAAGGATCGGTGGGTTAGCCTTTTTCATACTGAGTCTGATTGTTTAGGTGTGGTGCGTGATTGTCTGAGGGGCAGCATGTATGAATACTGAGGCTGGATTCAGGGTAGTATGTGGTTAACAGGTGGTGCTTTAATGCTTTCCTGAATTGGGTTAGGTGGGTGATGTTTCGTATATAGGTGGGGAGGGCATTCCATGCTCTAGGTGCATAAATTGTAAAGGCTCTGTTTGTTGTTATTTTTGTACATTTCGTTGTTGCCTTTGGGACCTCGAGGGTGTTTTGCGTCGTAGGTCTTCTGTTTCTGTTATGTGGTACTTTGTGTATCATCTCGCTGATAGCTGTGGGAGTCAAAGTGTTTAACGCTTTGAAGGTCAAGGTTAGGACTTTGTGGAGGATTCTTGCTTGAACCGGTAACCAATGGAGGTTCATCAGTACTGGCGTTATGTGCTCTCTCCTTGAGGCCCCTGTTAGTACTCTCGCAGCAGTGTTCATTGCGAGCTGGAGTGGTGCTAGTGTTGATTGGGGGAGACCGTGTAAGATTACGTTGGCGTAGTCAAAATGTGGTAATATTAATGCTTGATAGATTGATCGATAGTCGCTGAAATCTAGTAGTGGTCGGAGATGCTTTAAAGTCCTTATTTTCATGTATATTGTTTTTACTGTGTTTTTTATGTGGGTTTTCAGATCCAGGTGTTGGTCGAGAGTAATGCCAAGGTAGCGGATTGTTGATTTGGTTGGGGTAGGGAGCAAGTTGGGGTAGGTTGGGGTAGGTTGGGGTTGGGGTAGGTTGGGGTAGGGAGCAAGTGTAGGCAAACACCAGAAAACAGAAACCTACACACACATGCAGTTCTGTTCTACATGTCACATAGAGAGTGTGGCTGAGGACATGCCGAACACAAACACATGGGGACATGTGTGACAACAGCAAGAGATGGGTTACGGAGGCTGATGTGAAAAAAATAAAATAACAACATCTGCAAAATATGAGAGATCACTGAAGACATATTTTCCCCCTGAATGCAGGCACACACAATGTCGCTGTTGATCCACCTACCCCAAATCAATGCATTTAGGGTGATGTACAGTCACATGCCAATGCACCACACCTACAGCATCCTCACAAAGTATGTCCTGTGCATTGGGAAACACAAGAGAAGCCAACATATGTCATGTTCTAGCTGTGCATCACACACTGCACCTTCTTGTCCCCAGCTGTCAGACACCACAACATAACATAATGACTGAGTGCTCTCTATCACAATGTACAGATCTCTCACATGTGAGAGGCAGCACGGAGGTGTGGGAGGCTATCTACAGGTGTCCGTAATCTCTCTGTCCCCTCCCTTACCTCTCTGTTGCTGTACACACAGATCAATAGAGGTGTCTGCTCCCACCATGTTTGCACCTCATCCAAAAGTCACAATATTAGCCCTGATTCACCATATTGCCAACAATGCCCCCTCTCCCTGTTTAGTGTTGTTCCAATGTTGTACGTTAACACACTGACAATTGTGAAACACATTGGAAATATGCAGTCGCGCTTCCAGTATCCACTGACCAAATACATATCCTGGTGTGTACATCTCATACCTTGAATAATATTGACAGCTATGTGCTGATGATGTGCACAAATAGCTGGCAATGTCTGCGTCATGTCAAAAACAAAAACACCCCCATGTCTGCTTGTCACCAAACCATGATGGCTGCATGCAATCCCACTGTGTGTCAGTGAGAATGTCAAAGCATGGATAGCCTATATACACACCTGAGAAAAATAGCAGTCACCTAAGTCTGTGTATGTATGCCGACATAACCCTCCCTTGCTCGGGTCTGCTATGTATTTGTTGATATGGACTGAACTCTCCTGCCCACACACATACACAGCTGTAGCTGACGCATGATGGCATATGTTGAGATAGCATCAGCAAGATATGCCATGTACTTCCTCAAAAATCTGGTCAACCACAAGCCCCACACACACATTCAGCGCTCCACTTGCCTACTGTAACCCACCCCTTGCTGATCTTGCCCGGATCACCTCTGTATGTGTCCAGATATGCAACACTGCAGTGAAGGTCTACTTTCCAAAAAATACAAAATAACAAAGCTACCCCCCTGGCTGGACACTGAACAGGTCCCCATCCTTCAACATATCCATGTCCTGGCTATTTGTTGACCTATACATTCTGACACACTGTAGGGTGTCATTAACATCCCTCACATATAGTTAATTCCATGCTCACATACTAGTACTGAGCATGTGTATTGTGCTATGTATGACATGTTGCTACACACATAACAAACACACACACATAAACAGCTGACAGCAGCTTAACAACCCCAAAAGCAGCACAAACCTGTATAATATGAGCACAATCGACTAGACAACTGTTCCCAAACATGGACTGCCCTCCCACTATGAACATCTCACCATATGGCTGACACTGTGCTCCTCCCATATACTTTGAAAAAATCATTCAGTTTGCACAACAGCTGCTGCTATCACAAGCAGCAAGTAACTGCGAATGTGACCCTCAAAATCTCCCACAGGTGTATGAACAACCACCCACATCATTTGCCACCAACTGCTGTTGTGCAGTGCCCACATTGTTTGTGGGACACTCATGCCTAAATGTGACGTTTGCATTGTCAGTCAAATGTTAAGCCATTGTTGCATCAGAATTAAATATTTACATAAACATCAACCTCTGTAACCATGACACACATAGGAAAAAACATGAGTGTGGCAAGATAGGTAATACGTACATGAGAAGATCTCTGCAATCAACCTCCGCCTGACCGCTGTTCCCTCCCGTGTGTCACCACTGGAACGTACAGGGGGGCACATTGGATCTTCTTCCAGATCCTCATTAATCTCTGCAGGGATATTGTGCCTGAGAGCAATGTTGTGCAGGATGCAACAGGCTATTTATTATCTCAGCAACAGTCATTGGCTTATATTATAAGGCCCTGCCTGTCCTATCCAGACACCTGAAGCGACTCTTCAACACGCCAAAGGTGCACTCTATGACTGAGCGGCTGGAGGCATGGGCCTCATTGTACCTCCACTCTGCACGTGTCCGTGGCTGACGCACAGGGGTCAGCAGCCAGGGGCGACACCCATATCCTGCATCACCTGCAGAAAGAAATGTTCCATGCGAATGCAGGAGTTCCTGTTCAACACAATTGACAGTTGTTTAGACGTCAGAAACAAACGCACAACACATTCTTACAGAAAGATATAACAGCACAACTATTCAGCTCATACAAATGTACATATGATGACAGAAAAGGACACCATGGCCTATCGAGTCGGTACATCCATGGCAAATACTACAACACTTCCATCTTTAACTTTCGAGATCGTGTGTGTGTGGGACATGCGTATTGAAGTGCAGTTACTGTCCACATCTGCACCACCGCCACTGTTAGACTATAACACCGATCCACTGATCACATATTCAAATTGTATGTTGTCAGATGGCTGCCTGGGTGAGAATGTTCACAGTCTTGGCAAGTGCATATATCAATATGATTTGCAAGGGATTGTGGGAAATGCAGTCCATTCACACCAGACACAGCTGCTCACAATAATTAGTTGTGCTTGAGTGTAAAGCCAATAAGATATTTATTTATGGGGTTATTTCTCCCAACACAGATATGCTTGGTAGCACATAAAACAGGATACTTGCTTTCAGTGTTAAACTTAGAAAAACAAAATCAGGAAAAACAACAGCTGAACTTGTCAGGCAATCAAAGCAAAAGAATAAAGACCTGGTTGGTAACAAACTGGTCTTTTCTGTAGGCTTTAGCTAATATTTTCTTAGCAGTGTATCAAACAACAAACAAAATCCACAAAGAAGGGAAAAACTGTTTTTTTTCAGGTTAACTTCTTATATCTTCCCACATAGACTCAGAAGTGATTCCCTCAGAGCTCACAAGCAATTATGTAAGGCTCAATTGCTAGCAGTTATCCAGCTGAAACCCCTTAGCTGGCTTGCTTTCTACTGCGTGGCTCAAATCCTACTTCAGGAGCTTTTCTGAGTAGATTAAAGAACAAGTTTGTATTTCTTTGTGATGGTTGCTATACTTTGTAACAGAAAATTACCAAAGGAGTTTAGACAGAGAGCAATCCATATATTCACAGCCTGTATCTAAGACCGCTCCTTCCCCTTCTTCAACAATCATGGGTTCAATATCAGGGATTGGCACAGAGGAATTTCTCAATGGAGCACTTTCAGGAGAATACTTGTTTCCCTGCTGTCTTTCAAGGTTATAGCTAGGGCATAGATCAGTGTTCATACCTGAGCTTCCATTGCTGTTAGAGTTCCTCTCTAAATAGCCTGGCCAGTATGTAGTCCAGTTCTTATGTCCAGCCTTCCAATCCAGATCCCTGGACACTGGATCTCTCTTCACATACCTTCTGGCACGGGTCTTAGGGTCCCTTCCACGTGCAGCCGTCTCCCTCACAGGTACCGTCTGGAGATTCCTAGCCCTGCAGCACCATTCCTCTGGCTTTCCCCAGTCCAATGGTGTATGCTGGCCCTTGGAATGCCTTCCAGTATACGTACTGCTCTGGGCTCCTTTAGACCTCCCAAAGGCTTTTCTCTTCTTTCTTCCAAAGGGGTTCTTGCCCTCTCTGTCCGTCCGGTTTGGCTTCTGCTTCTGATGATCCCCCGATGATGAAGATGTCCAAGATGAGGATCTCCAAGCTGATCCTGAGGATGAGGATCTCCCAAATGAAACTGAGGATGAGGATGATTCTGAGGATCTCCCAGATGAAACTGAGGATAATTCTCTGTAGAATAAACTCTACCTTTATTCTGCCTAGATGAGTGCTCCACCCTAGCACAGCACAGCTGTGCTGAATCAGGCCCTGCCCTTTGAGATGAGTGCTTGGGGATTACCTCATAGCCCTCCTGATTGAACACACGTTTCCCCACTTCAGCTCCTCTAATGGCTGTTGGAAACCTGGTGCATTCTGGGACTGGTAGTCTTTTATGGAAAAATTCTGTTTTCTTATTTCTACCAGAACTGACAGGTTGCTTGTTCAGAGTCACTTCACCTCTACTATAGCTCCTTCCTGAGCTATGATAAGCTTCCTTATCACATACCCCCCTGCTTAAGTTATTACGGACTGGTGTAACTGGTGAAACTTCTTCTTTACAGTCCGTAATACGGGAAAGGGCATCCGCATTTTTGTGTAACTTCCCAGCACGATGTTCCACTTGAAAATCAAATGCCTGTAAGGCCATGTACCAGCGTGTCAACCTGGCATTGTGGTTCTTCATTTGCTGCAACCACTTAAGTGGGGCATGGTCTGTGACCAACTGGAACTTTCTCCCTGTAAGGTAAAACCTTAACGCCTCCACTGACCACTTTATAGCTAAACATTCTTTTTCTATTGTGGAATACTTTTGTTCAGCCGGTGACAACTTCCTGCTCAGGTACATCACAGGATGCTCCTCCCCTTCATGACATTGGGATAGAACCGCTCCTAGCCCTACATCCGATGCATCTGTTTGAACCAGAAAGGGTTTCCTGAAGTCCACCCCTTTCAGTACTGGTCCTGTACACAATTTTCCTTTTAGGACTGAAAATGCTTTTTCAGCTTCAGGTGTCCACTTTAGCTGGTTTGGACAATTCTTCCGCAGCATATCCGTGAAAATTGCACTTTTCTCTGCAAATTGTGGTATAAATCTGCGGTAGTATCCAATAAGTTCCAAGAAACTTCTTAGTTGTTTCTTTGTTGTTGGAGGGGGAAAATTCCTGATGCTATCTACCTTACTCATTAGAGGTTTAATTTTTCCTCTTCCCACTAGGTGGCCCAGGTATTTTACCTCCCTATTTGCAAAGGCACACTTCTTCGGGTTTAAAGTGATTCCCGCTTGCTTCATGGAGCACAAGACTGCCCTGATCCTCTTTAGATGTTCCGCCCAGGTGTTACTATGGATTATGACATCATCCATATATACAAAAGCATAATTTTGGTGGGGTCGAAGTACCTGATCCACTAACCTTTGGCAGGTAGCTGCCGCTCCATGCAGTCCGAAAGGCATCCTCTTGAACTGGAAAAGGCCAACGGGAGTGCTGAACGCAGTCTTCGGCTTCGACTCCCTGGTTAGAGGGATTTGCCAATATCCTTTTGTCATATCAAGGGTGGTTAAGTATTGAGCTTGTCCAAGTTGGTCCAACAGCTCTTCAATTCTTGGCATTGGATATGCATCAAAAACTGATATTGCGTTTACCTGCTGGAAGTCAATACAAAATCTTAAAGAGCCATCAGGCTTTGGCACCAGGACTATGGGGCTATTCCAGGGACTCTTCGACTCCTCTATTACTCCCATGTCCAACATCTCCTGGACTTGTGCCACTACTTCCTGTCTCTTGGCTTCAGGCAAGCGGTATGGCCTTTGACGAATTAATTTCCCAGGTGGAGTTATTATTTCATGGGCAACCAAATGTGTCTCCCCAGGTATGGGTGTCAACACATCTGGGAATTCTTTAAGCAATTTCCTAATTTCTTCCTGTTGTACCACTGTCAGGTCCTCCCCTATTTGGGGCTCTGATTTTTCTTTACAATCAGATACCTGGGGTCCCAAATCTTCCTCTTCATTCACCTCCCTTTCTCGGGCACAGGTGGCAGCTAGGCTTTTAACCCCTTTGACTTCAGTAGAACCAAAGCCTTTGGTTCCACGCTCAGAATTTTCCAGGGATGTGACCTCCTCCACAGGTGGAAAACCCAGTCTCTCACAGATCAATTGGGCAATTCTGTCTCCACATGATAATCATTCTGTCCAAAATTAAATAACAGAACTTTAAGATTGCCCCTGTAATCGGGATCAATTACTCCCGCTCCCACATCGATGAAATATTTAAGGGCTAATCCGGACCTTGGGGCTACTCTCCCATAGCATCCAATAGGCATTTCCACTTGGAGACCAGTGTCAACCAGGGCTCTCCCTTGGCTAGGTACAGTCACATTTTCTATACTGCACAGGTCAAACCCAGCAGCTTGAGGGGTTGCCCGCTTAGGAGCTTGGGCCTTCTCTGTGACCCTATGGTACTTTAAGACAAATGTCTACTTCGGGGTAGTTTGGTCTTCTGGACGCTTAACCATCTTTTTAGCTGGGGTCTGAGGACTTCCAAATAAAGGCCCGGGAGCTATTACCATTAATCCTTCTCCCTCCTTCTTTCCTAGTCCTTCCACTAGACCCTGCTTAAATCTTGGCCAGTCTCTTTCTAGAACCAAATCAAAGGGTAGCCTAGGCACAACTGCTAACAGGACTTCCTCTTGTTTCCCCAGGCACTTAACCATTAGCCTATAGGTGGGATATGATGTTGCAGCACCATGAATGCATCTGATGTGAACTTGGCTTTCAGGGGTTCTAGGCACAAATCCTTCTTGGGCCTCTATCCTCTTCCAAAGCCTTTTTGACAGCATACTCTGGTCTGCCCCAGAGTCTAACAAAGCATTTGGGGTAATTCCTTGCACATCAACCATCAAAAGAAATCCTTCTTTGGGCTGTTTTAAATCCACACCCATTATGCTAGTGTGTGTCTGGCATCCCTTTTCTAAATGTCCCCATTTTCCACATTTGAAACATTTCTTTTTACTCCACTGTGTCATCTGGTTTGGCACAGTACATTTATTTTCAGAAGCATTTTTAACCAATTTCTTTTCTGATACAGCACAGCTTGCCTCAGCACCTATCTTCAGAGGGCCACCCATTCTATGGCAAGCCTGCGTGGCTTCCAATAATCTCTCTGCTAGCATGGTTGCCTCTCCAAGATTTTGGCAATTTTGCTGTATAAGGAAAGTGTGCAAATCTTTAGGCACAGCAGACATAAATTGTTCAAGCATAATAGTGTCTAATAACATTTCCACCGTCTTTTGCTCAGGCTCCAACCATTTTACAGCTAATCCTCTGATTCTCTGACTCAGAGCCCTGGGTGTTTCACCCACTCTTAATGTAGTAGCTCTAAACATTCGCCTATACTCTGAAATAGACAACCCTAGGCGATCTCTAATAGCAGCCTTTACATCCTTATAATTCAAAGCCTGGGCTGCTGGCATTGCTCTATAAGCTGCAAGCGCCTCTCCAGTTAATGAGGCTGCCAGCCTTACTGCCCACTGGGTCTCTGGCCATGCTAATGCTTGTGTCACTCTCTCAAAAGACTCTAGAAAATCATCAACATTATCCTCTGGAGTTAGCTTTCCAAAACTAAATGCCCCAATTCCCTGATTGAGTCCCACACTGTCCACATGTGGTATACCAGTATTTACTGCTGGTCTTGCATCTGGTCCACTTTGGTTCTGCAGTTTAACTAAAGCTTGCACCAGATCAAGCACTGGCTTCTGCTGGTCCATTAAGGCTTTCATAGCAGTGTCCTGAGCCTGCTGTGCTAGCTCCTGTTGCCTGCTAAACTGTGCTGCCATCCAATCAGCTAGTTCCCTTGGATCCATCTTGATCCCTGCAAGAAAATACAAAAAAACCCCCCACAGTGCACCACCTTCCAAACAGGTGTTTTTTCTACTTTTTTTTTCAATTACCCCTATGCCTTACTCCCATCCATCACTAGACATGCCCAGGTACTTGTTACCTTATGCCAGTGATGAATCCAGCCCTGCACAGAGTCTTTTCCTCCTGGGACAGCTACCTGGAACAGCCACGTCTCCTCCAAAGTGCAGTTGAGGGAAAATCTTTTTTTTTCAGCTTTTAAACTTGAACTTTCTTTTTCCTTCAGACTTGAGTTGTAATCCTTAGCATGTAAATCCTTTGTGCAAAAGCAATCCGAAAAACTACGCCATTTGTCAACGGGTGCCTGGGTGAGAATGTCCACAGTCTTGGCAAAGGCAAATATTCATATGACTTGCAAGGGATTGTGGGAAATGTAGTCCATTCATACCAGACTCATCCGTTCACAATAAATTAGTTGTGCTTGAGTGTAAAGCCAATAAGATATTTATTTATGGGGTTATTTCTCCCAACACAGATATACTTGGTAGCACATAAAACAGGATACTTGCTTTCAGTGTTAAACTTAGAAAAACAAAATCAGAAAAACAACAGTTGAACTTGTCAGGCAATCAAATCAAAGAATAAAGACCTGGTTGGTAACAAACTGGTCTTTTCTGTAGGCTCTAGCTAATATTTTCTTAGCAGTGCTTCAATCAACAAACAAAACCCACAAAGTAGGGAAAAACTGTTCTTTTCAGGTTAACTTCTTATATCTTCACACACAGACTCAGAAGTGTTCCCTCAGAGCTCCCAGGCAATTAGGTAAGGCTCAATTGCTAGCAGTTACTCAGCTGAAACCCCTTAGCTGGCTTACTTTCTACTGCGTGGCTCAAATCCTACTCAGGAGCTTATTGGTGATATTTGGGCAACCGTTGTGGGAACCAGAAGCCACAATTATTGGTGCCGAAGCCCCTCTAAATTTTCTAAATTGCCCAAGGACTCCTCTGACTGCTGTTTTATTTGTCAGAGGGACTACCTCCTGTTTTTCACAGTAAAAAAAAAAAAAACAGGGGATGAGAATACCTTCTCATTAGGAGAAGAGGATTCCTTCTGCTGGTACAGAAGATGGGAATACCGCTCTGAGTGACGTCGAGAGAGATTTTGATACCCTAGGATGACTTTATTGGTGAGTGTTCAGTTTCCCTGTCTGTATGAAAGGACAGAAGACTTGCCCGGGTTCGAGTGGTGGGTAAGTATGTAATTAATATTTTGTTATGTAAGAGAACTGTTAGAGTGTCTCTGTATTTAGTTGTAACATTAGGGAATGATTAGGGAAAGGAAGTTTTGCCCAGACATTATGTCTCTTTTCCAGGATTGATTGATGTACGATTGAGACTGTACATATCATTGATATGAAGCAACTGTGTGTCTTTATCCACATTTCCATACCTCCGCGAGGGGATTGGCTGGGTTTAGACGAAGCACAAGAGTTGTTTGTTTTGTATGAGTCCTGGATAAGTAACTTCTAACCTTTGTAAATAAAAAGGTCTGAATTTTCCATCTGTAAAAGCGAAGTTACCCCCCTTGTGAATAAAGAGGGGTTTGCCCCTGTCCCCGAACAGTGAAAACACCAGGTTTACAGATTTTAGAAAGAGGGACAGCTAAGGAGAATATTTATAGCAAAACAGGGATGATCACTTTATCTGGGGTGCTCACAGACCAGAGAGGGTGACAATTAGATCTATTGAAGAATAGCTTTCTAAGTATCTTTTTGAAATGCATTACTTTACAAGTTCTAGATCAAGGTGAATGACGGAGCTGACTGCAGCTGCATTAAATAACCAAGGAGGAGTGGGTCTAGTTCAGTTTCAGTATTCTGATCAGATAGGCTGTTAGGTATAATGCATTTAACTCTGTCCTGTGTTTTTAGTTTTAATCTTTAGTAAACACTGTCCTGTCATTACTGGCTACTCCAGTAGATTTTATGTTCCCTGGAACTGAACTGATTAGAATTATTTTCTTAAGTTGAACTAAGTGTGGAATTCCTGGAGAACGTATCTGTTTGCTTTTATTTTCTTTCACAATATTCATGTGCTTGTAAGACGCCCCAGTCTCTGGAGAGGGTAAAACCGTTGGCCCGGAGTCCCTTGAACGCAAGTGACAAGTGGTGTTTGTTTATCTGTCTCTATTCTTCCAAGTCCTTCCTGTCTTCTTTAGAACATTGAAAATAATGAAAAATCTTCTAGTGTCTGCTGTAGTAATTGATGTGCTGAGACAGCTAGTTTTTTTTCCCCTTCTGTCTGTCTGAATATATTGTAACATGGAATGGATTTTCTGAGTTAGTGGATTGGGATCTGAATGTATTGTACACTGAAGTGAGAATCTTAGAAGCAGACCGCACAGATAATTGACAGTGTTTTATTCTGAACTGCCAGCTATTGTGTGCAGTGATCTGACTGGTAGAAAAACAAAGAAAAATAGTTTATAGTTACAAGTACAGCCTGAAAATTCCCCTGTGCATATTTGTGTGCAGTAAATAAATCTGATCCATATGTGTAAGTTTTATTTTTTAAATTTGGGATCTTATATCCTGGTTAAGAAAAAATTGTCTGCTGTTCTCTGTGTGTCAGAAGATTAAATAGCTCTGCCTGGGTCTGTGATAGGTCATAGGGTAGTTGTACACAATGCAGAACGAATTTCTATGAATGTGTTATTTTTTGAGAAGCTTATTTTGATTTTTCTAACAAATGTGGAAGATCCTAATTAACCTGAGATTAATGAAAAAATTGTTGTGATGCTAAGAAATTCTGTTTAATTAGTTTTGACTCAGTGATACAAGATCAGTTTTGTCATGTTCTTATGACTTTTACAAATTTAAGATCAAATTAATAAAGGAAAAAGATTACAGCTGGATTTTGTAACCAAGGAAAAATAGCTCTAAAAGTTAAGAAAATATGTAACCCAAGCTGAAAGGTATATTGCTTTTTGGGATTTCCCAAGGGGGAATGCTTTAATGAAGTTTCTCAGGAAAGCCTCTCTACTCTGATCAGATGGGCTGCTGTGTTTAAGTGCTCCCAGATGTTAGATCAAATAATCAAGGCATGAAATTGTTGTCCTTTGCCCTTTAGAGTGGGGGTTTGACGGCCCTGACAGGACAATGCTACTTAGAAGTGATTTGAATACCGAGTGAATGAGAAGTTATATGTTTGGTTTTGATCAAGCAAAATTAAAAGTAAAACTGAATTTATATATTGAGGACATACTTATTGTTCATACATCCAAAAGAGCTGTAACTGTTTTATTTTAACTTTTGTTTAAAGGACGGAAGAGAGATCTACTGTTTAGTTTGCAGTTCCGTTTGACACCAGTTTCATTCAATTTAAATGTGAAAAGGAGTGTTTGTATTCTTAAGCTCAGTGCTAATGACTAATGACTAAGGACAGTAACATGGGAGTTGCTGAATTTTAGGATAAATTAATCTATTTTTCTCTATTTGAATTTTATATGTTGGGGTCCAGAGAAAACAGTGTACTTTGTTTTGAAAGATTTTTTAAGTTTCAATTTTAGGAATACACTATATTGTAGCACTATGACATACAAATTTACTTTAGTATACACACTTGCAAAACAAATTTGGTGAAAAATGGAGCTTAGTTCCCAGAAAAATATGAGAATATTTGTAAAGTTATTTACACATAAAACAATAACATTAAGTTGAATTGATTAGACAAAGTCTCCTACAGCACTTTCTCTGATACAGAGGTTTGTTTTTTTAACATGTCTGTCTAGTTCTGTTGTTCATTTGCATTTCTTGAGATAGCATGCCGGTAAGGTGAAGCTAGCCCAAGCACTGACTTGAAGTCTCCCCCTGACATGCAACAGTATCAGTGTCATGAATGACTCAGGATAATTACTTTGCCTTGTTCAGCACTCTCACTGAAAACAGTATATACAATGGATTCTAGTCATACGTGAGAGAGAGAGACATGTGGCTGTCATGTTAAAAATCATGATTTGTCCTGCCGTTAAAAAATGTTACAAAAATAATATTTTTATACTGTAGGGAATTTATTCAGATTGTTTAAGACAATTGCTATTTTGAATGAGCACATATGTCCATTTTTGAACCATACCAATTAAGTTGGTGAAAAAAAAAACACAAAAGGACACTGTTTACTCATGTTGTTATATTCATTAAGAAGAATCCAAGTTTATATTTTCTATATACTATTTGTTTACCACAATACTAAGTTTCTAACAATTGTTTGATGTTCTTAGCATGCCAATTAAGAGGTGGTACTCTGATGGACATTAAACTGATGAAGGTTATTTAAAGTGACATATTTGCCTAATGAACATGTAAGCAAATTTTATTCAACTATGCTGTCTCCAGAATCTTTAATTCAGGAAGTCATTTAAGCCCCGACACATATTCAACAATTGGAAATAGACACCTGGAGACAGGCTAGGTGCATTTTGCACTCTGATATGCTTTGGGACATCCACACTGGCCATGTGGTACTTCCAGATGCTTTTTGCCTCATCTTGCCTTTGTATGTCCTGGCCAGACATGCAGGGGTAAAAAAAAAAAAGGGATGATTTGATGACAAATTTTCACAAATAAAAATTGGAGTAATTCTGAAACTTGCCAAACTTGCAGAATATGTGCTTGCAACTTGTCTAATCTATTAATATGTAAAGATCAGTTAAAAGTATGGTGGAGTATTTCCTACCAGGAAATGAATCTTCAGTGATGGAGAGATAAGAAGTTTATCAAACTGAGAGACACAGTTGATACTATATGAGATAGTTAAGATCTTAAGTAAATGTGGATGAAATGATGTTTATCACATTGCATTGTCTCATTGTAAAATCTAATCTAGAATATTTAGTCTTTTCATTTGATATTGGTTGCTGCTCTTCTGAATGGGACCTGGAGCCATGTCACCAATTGAAATCCAGAAGATTCCAACAGAGGGAATTGGCCATAATCCAGATGGAACAGACCACCCCAAAGACCTCTGAACTCAACTATACTTAAACTTCAGAGACAGGTGAAGCGCACGACGCAGTCCTGAAAAACTGCTGGGAAGCAGGCCCAAATTATCTGAAAATAAAGACTATTAAGACTGATTGGGACTTTTGGGAAAATCTACAAGCCATTTGGGCTACAGCAATTGCAATACCCACACCAGCTCAAGTTTTGCTGTAACATTTTCAAAGCTTTCTTCATCACTTTGTTGAATATTTGATGTGTTCAGTATTATTGCAAGCTGTATGTCTTCCATTCTCTTAGAATGTTGCCTGCTGGTATTCCGAACTCGGAGGAGGCCTAAAAGCTTTCATTCTTATTCTTTTAAGTATGGCTTGTTTTGCAATTATTGCCTGTTGTGTATTATCCATTCTGTTTGCTTGTTGTCAAAGAATGATAAGTCAAGCACCGATGCCATGTATGTTGTATCTCGAGAACAGCACCAGAAGCTGCCCCTTTTGATCATCCCTCTCTGTCTCAAATGGTTATTGTTATCAATGCCCCTTAGTGGGATTACTTTTGCCCCTCCACATAAAAAAGAAAAAGGAATAGAAAAAATGGAGAATGTTGGGAAATTTGAGTTAGGTCTGCTTATATATTGGCTTTATATGACTGAACTCTTGCCTGGTGAAACTACACAGGAGGATGGATGGCACAGAAGACAAGAAGACAGACAAGAAGACAATAGCTATATGAGAGTATATGCTTGCCATAAGATAATGGATGCGGCCTGCTATGGAAGGATTCTGGGAAACCATATTCTGGATAGAAATATGCAGAATGTTGGGGCCTAGCAAAATTACAGGTCAAGCAAAGAATTCAAACTAATGAGCACAAAATACTCTCTGCCTGGTTTCAATTAGTGCCAAGAAGAAGGAAAAATACAGGAAGGGTCAAAGGTCACAGGCCATGCATAGATAAACAGACCTAAAAGCAAATCCAGATGTATAGAGGTCATAGGCCATGTATAAATAAGCAGGTCTAAGAGCAAGTCCAGATGTACACATGTAAAGAGATTCTTCCCTGGGAAAAGTGTTGCAGAACCCTGAGGTCCTGCTGACATCTACGTAGTTATGATGGATTCACTGAGGCTAATTTGAAGCAGACATTTGATACAGGGAGAAATGTATATAAGGCAGTTATTTTGGAGGAAGGGTGGGCAGTGTTTTCTTCCCCTTCACAGAGGAAGAAAATGCTGTCTGCCATTTCTATAGACAGACCTTGCTGTTCTGCATGATGCTGGAAATAAAAGTCTTTGTAGATAAAGCAACTGCTGTCTAAGTAATTCTTTGATTGGTGATATTTGGGCAACCGTTGTGGGAACCAGAAGCCACAGAGGGACAGAGGGTGGAGCAAGGGTGGGGTGGGGGCGCGCTAGGGGAGGGGAAAGGGTGGGGGCATGGGCGGAGTGTGACTAGCCACAGGTGGCAGGTTTTTCTCTTTCAAAAAGATGGCAACCCTATACAGCAGGGTTGTCAAACTCCAGTCCTGGAGGGCCGCAAACCAGTCAGGTTTTCAGGATGACCCAAATGAATATTCATTAGATATATTTGCATGCACTGCTCCCATTCTATGCAAATATATCTTATGCATATTCATTAGTGATACCCTGAAAACCTGACTGGTTTTTTGGCCCTCCGGGACTGGAGTTTGACACATCTGCTATACAGCACCCGAGAGTGCACTGTGACAATCCCACACAGTAATCCCGCCTACGAAGGACTACAGCTCCCAGAGTCCACTGAGACACTCCAACACAGAAATACCCCCTATGAAGGACTACAGCTCCCAGAGTGCCCTCTAACACTTCCACACAGTAATACCTTCTAGGAAGGAGTATAGCTCTCAGAGTGCACTGTGACGCTTCCAGACAGTAATCCCTTTAGAAACGACTACAGCTCCCAGAGGGCACTGTGGCAATCCCACACAGTAATCTGTCCTAGGAAGGACTACAGCTCACAGGGTACACTGTAACACTCCAACACAGTAATACACTCTAGAAAGGACTACAGTTCCTGAGTGCATTGTGACACTCCCACACAGTAATCCCGCCAATAAAGGACTACAGCACCTGAGAATGCACTGTGACACTCCCACAGAATAATGCCCCCTAGGAAGGACTACAGCTCCCAGAGTGCAGTGTGACTCTCCCACACAATAATCCCGCCTAGGAAGGACCACAGCACCTGAGAATGCACTGTGACACTCACACACAGTAATACCCCCTAGGAAGGAATACAGCTCCCAGAGTGCCCCGTGACACACCCACATAGTAATCCCTTCTAGGAAGAACTACAGCTCCCAGAGTGCAGTGTGACTCTCCCACACAGTAATAACACTTAGGAAGGACTACAGCTCCCAGAGTGCACTGTGACACTCACACAGAGTAATACTCTCTAGGAAGGACTACAGCTGCCAGAGTGCACTGTGACACTCCCACACAGTAATACCCCCTAGGAAGGACTACAGCTCTGAGATGCACTGTGACACTCTCACACAGTAATCCCTTTTAGGAAGGAATACAGCTCCTTGAGTGCCCCGTGACACTCCCACATAGTAATCCCTTCTAGGAAGAACTACAGCTTCCAGAGTGCAGTGTGACTCTCCCACACAGTAATAGCGCTTAGGAAGGACTACAGCTGCCAGAATGCACTGTGATACTCCCACACATTAATACCCTCTAGGAAGGACTACAGCTCTGAGATGCACTGTAACACTCTCACACAAGTAATCTCTTTTAGGAAGAACTACAGCTCCCAGAGTGCACTGTGACACTCCCACACAGTAATACCCCTAGGAAGGACTACAGCTCCTAGAGTGCACTGTGAAACACCCACAGATTAATACTCCCTAGGAAGGTCTACAGCTCCCAGAGTGAAATGTGACACTCCCACACAGCAATACCCCCTAGGAAGGACTACAGCTCCCAGAGTGCACTGTGACACACAGAGTAATACTCCCTAGGAAAGACTACAGGTCCCAGAGTTCACTGTGACAGTTCTACATAGTAATCCTTTCTAGGAAGGACTACAGCTTCCAGAATGCACTGTTACACTCCCATAGAGAAACTGTAGTTTATTTCCAGGGCTCTGTGGCTGGAACTTGTTCTGTGCATATATATCTTTGTTTTTATAGATCAGTCACGTGAAAGCCTCCAGGGCATTAGGTTCTTAGTAACTCCTCTCTCCTTCTCTGCTTATATCTGCCTGAATATCTCAGGAAGTGGATCTGTGAGATGACCGGGCATTAGTACAGCCTCTTTCTCAGGCTTTGCAGGGCTGGGGGAGGGCACTGGGTCTCCAGCCTCCCTCCCTTTGTCTCTGATCTGATCACACTTCCTGTCACTGAAGCCACCAGGAAAGAGCTTCCTACTAGCACCAGCAAAATTCACACCACCAGCTTTGCAAAGAGGGAACCAAGGCGTGTTCCGGAGAAGGGCAGGAGAATGGCCGCAGGGTTTTCTGCTCAGCAGGTAGGAGACTGGTAGGAGGAGGGCAGCAGGGGAGGCAGTGCCAAGATCCAGCCTCTGAGACACACACGCTGCATTGGGCAAGCAGAAGGGGAAATGAGGCTGGCAATGCTCAGTTCAGAAAAAAAAGTTCTGCTTTTTATTCCTTGCCAGCCTCTGAGGCTCTTCCTCCTTGTTCCCCTCCCATCATGCTCTCAGTTTCTGTTTCCTGCAATGTCTTTGGATTCTCTTTTCCTCTCTTGCTTTTTCTTTTGCACAATTTCTTTTGTGTCAATTTGCAGAAAATAAGACCCAGATATACATGCACATAGGTGGACATTCAGATCTTTACACTTCATTCTCTGCACACATCCAACAGACAGCTAAACCCTACCTCTTCTTTCTCTATAACATTGGCAAAATTTGTCCCTTCCTTTCTTCACACACTACTAAGACATTTATCCACTCTTTAGTTACATCTAGACTATTGCATCCTCCTCCTTGCTGGTCTCCAGGACCGTACCTAGCCCCGTGCGAGCAGTGCAGCCGCACAGGGTGCTAAAATCTGGGGGGGGCGCAGTCAGAAGAGACCGGAAATAGGTGAGGCCGGCCCGGAGTTCAGTAATTAACACCTGATAGGCTCTGTGGACTGCTTACAGTTGGCATCCGGATCATGGATCCTCCTGTCTCCCAGTGGAACGAATGGAGTTTGCAATGTTTTTATAACTACAGCCGCGGGACGTTTCTCTGTCAGTTCTGCGGCTGTACCAAGCTGCAGCCACCCGCCGGCATGATCGCAAAGCACACACTGGTAAAAGTGAATCAGGGAACTTCCTGTCTCTTGACAGAGAAATGTCCCGCGACTGTGTAGAGAGTGGGGCCACCACAGAGAAGTCAAGACCAGTCTGCTCTATTAGAAAAGCAGTGAGGGGGGGAGGATTGCTGGTCTGGGGCGGGGGAGGGGATGAAGAGAAGGTATGGGAGGCCTGCTGCTCTGGGGGATGGGTAGAGAAGGCATGGGAGGATTGCTGTTGGGGGGGGGGGGGATAGAAGGGATGGGAGGACTTCTGCTCATGGTGGGTGGGGAGAAAGCATGGAAGGGCTGGAAGCGAATTCATGCTAGGAGGAAGAGGCCTTGGAAGGGAGCGGATGCTGGGAGGGACAGAGACTGGAAGGGAGCTGATGCTGGTGAGACTTGGAAGGGGGTGATGTTGGGGAACTGAAAGGGGGCAGATGCAGCAATCAGAGTAGAGAAAGAGGCTGGAGGCAGGACATATATTTTGGGTAAGATTGAAGAAACACATATTTTGTGTAAGAAGGAAGAAACAAGGTGGATCTAGAGAGAGAGTGGAAAAATATAAGAGACGATGTAGCAGCAGATAAGCATGCAATAAATAAATCCAGGAGTCTTTTCAAGGATCCAAGCCAGTTTAATGTGCACATGGCTCAAGCAATAAGCAATTTCAAAATGGCTGAGCAATGGCTTCTAGTAAAACAACAACTTTTATAGCTTTCTTGTCCATTCTAGGTATAGAGAAATTTTCATTGGTCCCAGTACCCCTCTCACCCATCTATTGGTCCCGGTACTGATATGGCTACCCAATAGGGACTCTGGTCTGGGCCCAGCACCTGGTTGCCCCCCTTCTAGTCCCAATTACAATGGTCAGTGTCTCCAACTTGTTACTTCTCTCCTCCAAGGTCGCTGAGCTTGTTAAAACATATGGGAAGCAGAGGCACTGTGACCTTGCTCTCTGCAGAGTTAATTAATTCCATAGAAGCATAGCACACCTTATCAGTACCAATTAAACTTGTTTTTCTTCTATTTTCCAAGTTTCGTTTCTGCTTAGCTATGTTCAGTTAAACTGAGTTAAGTTTCGATTCTTATAGCTACAGTATTCACAAGTGGGGGTTGGGACTCAGGCCTCACTTATAGGCCTTTCACAATAGTAAACCATACTAGGCCATAGCCTACCATATTCCTAGGCCATAGCCTACCACATTCCCCCCTTTGATTATTCTCACCCGCAAGTGAGAAAGGGTGAGAATCAAATCACATAATACTAGGTAAAGGTATCACTCTGTGGTATAGGGTAGTAAGTTCACATAGCTAGCATCTTTGTAGCTGTCTTACGCTCTACAGTGTTATTAATAACTGAAGTGATCATTTGCAAGCAAAATGGCAAGAAACAAGGGAGCAACAAGCAGATAGTCAAAGTCCATAGTTTGGCAAGAGTGGGAAAAAGAACTAAAGGATTAGAAGGTTCAGTTGCATCTTTGTTGTGCTGTCGTAAAGCTTCTGATTTAGACAGACCAGCTGTCCATCCTTCGTAGTAGATTGTGGTCCAGTCCAAACAAAACACAAACTGTCAACAATGGGGTGGGCCAATACCCACTCACTAGTAGTATTATGTAAATCAGTCTGATTGTATAGGATAGAATAGTTCAGTTCTTGCGTCTCCCAGGGCCACTGATCTCCCATCTTAGTTCCTCCACAATAGAAACAGTCAGAAGTGTGGAAACTAGATGCTATTGCTCCAGCAAGTTCAAGAAACAAGTTCTGGTGGTGGTATGAGGAATTGCAACGGTGGCTTGCATAGCCTTGTAGAAAGTCAAGATCTAGAACAACTTTTGGATTGGAGAGTATACCAATGCAAGTATAGGAAGAATGATAAAACAAGGTCTGAGTGACCTTCGGTCCAGTTCATATTGTACTTATACAGGCTGCCCAGGGAGATAAGGCAAAAGTCATTTCAAAGCACTCCAAGGCTGCTGCCAAAATAAAGCAATAATAATAATTCATAATGGGCATAGTCTCTGGAAAATTGGTGGAACTGTCGACTTCCACAACAGATAACAGATGTAGGGTTGATTGTAGATCCTCAAGCTTCTGCCGTACGTAGACCTACCAGCTTTTTGGCAGGAGTAGGGCTGTAGATTCCAAAGTATCACTGTCCTCTGGGATGTCTCAATTTCTTAAAATATCATAGCATAGTCTCTTAGGCTATTATTGCTTCCTTAGAGCAGTTCACTCTTTAGGAGATCAAAACAGTCTTTTCAGAGTATTTAAACACAGTCTCTTAGAAGATTCAATTTCTTAACACAGCACAGTCTCTTTCTGATGATTGCAGGTTTTTTCAGATGCGAGGCTTACCTTCAGATAAACAAACAGTCTTGAAATAGTGCAGTTTCTGAGGGACCAATAAGTCTTAGGTCCGTGGTTGTTGTTGTAGGGTGAGGTGCAATGGAGTCTCAGGATGCTGTACAGTAGTCCAGTGATCAGGTTCAAGAGCAGCTGCTGGCTTCCCTTGATTATGATGGATCCAAGGTTCAAATTCTGCGACTTTTACTGCAGTTGGAGTTGTTGACAGGATGACGACATAGGGTCCCCTCCAATGCAGGGCTAACAGTATCTTTCTCCACTCTTTGATCCACACCGAGACTCCAGGCTTGAAAGGATGCAGGGGTGCAGGCAAATTGATGAGTAATCGATTTTGTACTCAGGTATGAAGACTCCTGCAAAACAGAACTTAAAACCAATAGTTCATGTCTAATAATTTCAGATCCTATCGGTCTCATATCTCCTTTTATTTCCTATACAATAGGCAGGGGTTGCCCATACAGAATCTCAAAAAGGGAAACTCCTAAAGACTTAGGCAGGGGCTAAGTATATCCTAAGAAGGGCTATGGGAAGAACCTGGGGCCACTTCAGGTAAACCTCTTGGCAAAGTTTAGACAACTGAGATTTCAGGGTTCTATTCATACATTCTACTTTTCCTAAATTCTGAGATCTATAGGCAGTATGTATCTATTAATATCAATATCTTGGGGCTATACTTAATGGACTTGCTTCCTAAGGTTATCCACCCTCATTCTTTGTACAGGGCCCATATGCATGCAAGGTTGTAAGGGTATACTTGAAATCTGGGTACACATTTAGACAGGGCTCTTTTCCTATTGTTAGTGCTCTAGTGAGGACTATCAGTTCAGCTTTCTGTGGTGAAGTTTCTGGGGCCAGGGCTGAGGACTCAACTACCAAATCAGGGGTCATCACTGCATATCTAGCACAACAATGTCCATTGATGATGAAACTGCCTTCAGCCACAAAGAAAGTCTGTTCAGGGTTCTCCATAGGGACATCAGTCAAATCCAGGTGGCTTGAGAATACAGTGTCCATAATTTCTAAACAGTCATGATCAGGGGATCAAGACCAACTGATAACAACATAGCAGGATTGAAAGCTTGACTGACCCTTCAGTTGTATCTGGGGTTTTCACACAACATACTCTAATACTTCAACATTCATAGATTTGTTAGCTAGTAATTTCCTTTGTATTTCATATTGGTTAGAACAGAGTGTGGTACAGTAACTTGAAGATCCTGTCTCAAAGGGATTTTTCTTTTAGTTTTTGCTTACTAGGAAGGCTGTAGCTGTAACAGCTTCTCAAATAAGGTCCAAGAGATTGAGTCAACACTCCCAGAACATTTCCTTGCGACTCATGAACATAGAGACTGCAAGGTTTTCTGGACATCGGGTAGACCCAGAACTGGTGATAACATCAGAGCGGTTTTCAAAGATCAAAAGACTGCATTCCTATTCAAGTCCCCATTCCAATGGAGACTTTTTCATTCCTTTGGTAGCTTGATACAATGTGATACAATGGTTTTGCTAGCAACGCAAAATTGGGGATCCATATACAACAGTACCCTGTGGCACCCAAGAAGGCTCTCACTTGCCTCCTGGTGGTTGGAGTAGGAATACTGCATACAGCTACTTTGCGTTCTGGTAAGGGTTCCAGGCGTTGAATTCCGCTGGACAACTGGAATCCTAGGTATTTAACTTGTTTGACATAATTATGCTTTGGCTCTTGAGACTTTGTATCCAGCCTCATTAAAAAGGTGCAAGAGTTCACTGGTGGCTGGTGGACATTCACTTTCTGAGTTGGTGGTTATGAGCAAGTTGTCCACATATTGAAGTAGAATTTTTTCTTTTTTTTTTTCTGGAGTTTCTGGATAACTTGTCAAATCTTTTGCTGAGTGAGGCGAGTTCTTGAATTCTTGAGGTAATCTTGTCCAGATGAGTTGGCCCCGCCTCCTTGTAGTGGGGTCTTGGGCTAAGCGTATGCAGAAAAAAACATCTTTTTAAGTCCAGAATGATGAAATGTATAGCTTCAGCAGAGATCAGTTCCAAGAGAATATAAGGATTTTGGTACCACTGGTTGTATAGTTTCAGCTGCATCATTCATTCTTCTTAGATCCTGCACTGGGCGGTAATCACCTGTCCCAGGCTTCTTGACTGGCTTGAGGGTGACAATGGCAGGGGCTATGTTCTTCGCTAGGCCAGGTGGATTATCTTCTGCCCATCCTCCAGGTGGGGCTATGAGGTTGGTAAGTGTACAGCTTGTTGCTTTGGATGCAGGTGAATAGAACCGCCATTCTTCTTCTTGGGGACAGTTTGAGTTTCATTTTTTTCTTCCTTCAACAGAGGATATCTGTGCTTGAAGCTTTGCAAGCAGATCTCGGCTCCAAAAATGGAATAAGGCATTCAGGCATATACAGGAACTGGTACATTATTATTATTTTTTTTTTCTAGTTCACACATGTGGTTCTGCAGAAAAGGCTTTGCGAGAAAAACACAGGGGCTACTGGCTTTAGTATTCTGCTCCTGTATCCCCCATAAAAGTCCATATATTGGTCCCCTATTTTTCAGACTGACTCCTGGGGACCCAGGGAAACTGGAGAGTCCGGTCTGGCCTAGTCTTCATCCATGCTGTAGCCCTCTTCGGCTGCCACTCACGCTATAGCTGCTTCACTCTCGTGCTGAAACACTGTGCTTGGTTTATTGTTTTATGACTGCAATCAAGTACTCCCTCGGGAGTCAAGATACGGGCATTCACTTCTCTAATGTCCTTCATTTTCTATAATGGGCGTACTCACACCCAGTTTTTCACTTCCTCTGTTCCTTCGATTAGGATAATCTCCTCACATCATTCAACTAAAATATCATTCACTTTCTCTGTTACATTTATTTTCACAATTCACACACCCTCTGATTAACTTTCATTTAACCATTATGCCCGCAAATTCATCCAGTTCTTTGCAATTTCCGTTCATTAGTTCAATCAAGTCCTAAAACTTCTCAGTGTATAATGCAGTTTTTTTCAGTTCTAAACAAGTCTGGTCAGCTGACTTTCACTTCTAGTCCGGAGGGGGTGGACATTCCCCTGTTGCAGAGGTGGCTAGCAAACTACTTGGGAATCTGTAGGGAGAAGTCATCCCCCCTCCGCCCCCCCTTGTTCCAGGCTCTGCCCGGGATGATGGCAGAGCTCAGGGAAATAAACAGGCAGGATTTTTTTTTTTTTTTTTTAAAACATTTAACCAAGAATCCTATGTAGGGGAACTATTCTCTGTACAATCTGATAAACACGGGAAACTACGGGGCCATGAAGTAACTCTGGAATCTGCATGGACTCTGACCCCCCTTCCTCCCCCCATGGTGACGTAGTTAACAACAGACAGAAGGCGGTCTGTCAGGCTGCATTTTCCTGTGACTAGGCATAATAATCTCATTCTAAATAAATACAATTTAGATAAATTCCTTCAAATATAAAACTATTTTTTTGCAACATGTTATAAACAACAATCCCAACAGAGAGAACTATTACGTATGGCTGGAAGAAACTAGCTGCCAGCCGTAATCTGCACTTAAGGTGAATAACGTCTCTGCAAAAGATTACAGTTTAGGAAGGAGATATTCAAAAGACATTCCGGATACTTTTTCAATAAAGCGGGTGGACATCTAGAACACAAATACACATTTTCCTTCCTAGTTCATTTTATTAACAATAAACATGTCTTCTATGAGGCGCTTGCTGTATCAGGAACGAAAAACTCATACACGATTAACCCCTCATTCACTCAGGATTCAAAGCACTTTTTAAGTTGCGATCTGCAAAGTCCTGTCAGTGTTCTTAACCACGGCTTTGTGGGGCAAAGGGAAAATACAAACATCCTTTCCTATTGAAACCGGAGACCTACATGATTTCTGCTCGCTTGATCTGTACGGGAATTCGAGCAGGAATTTAACCCTTTCCCGGCTAAGTACAATTTAAAGCAATCACTAGAAAACTAATTATAAATTCATCTCCTATCACACTTTGAATGAATCCTTTATTTTAAACAAGCAAGAAACTTTTCAATCGGGAACTGCGGTTTCATATTTATTTTTTTTTTCTTTTTCTGTCCTCACACACACACACACACACACACACAGAGACAGAGACATGCCGGCATTCCAGGCTAAGCCCCAAAACTATCGGGACCCATAATCCTGACTAAACATTCTTATTAAATGATATATAAATGATATATATTACATAACCACAGCAGAAGGAACATTATTATTAAACTAACAGCATTGAGATTTAAACCTGAACAGAGTTAGAAAGACACTGCACATTCTTTCCTTCAGACACGCCCCCTGTCAGTTTTTCACACTGTGCAGTAGGAAGGCAAACTGGGTCAGACCAGCTTTTGGATTTTTAAAAATGACCGTAGGTGTTTTGGGTCTTCATTCTGCTCTATTAATACAATTTCTTAACCAGTGAACTGTCACAAATTACTCAACAGAATAATCTCATATTTATACAGAAGGGAAACTCGCAGTTTCAACAGATAGCAAAAATCAAATACACAGGACAGACAATACACCAAACGCTTCATCCGTTTCGCGACCTAGACGC
Organism: Ichthyophis bannanicus; assembly: GCA_033557465.1. Taxonomy (NCBI): domain Eukaryota; kingdom Metazoa; phylum Chordata; class Amphibia; order Gymnophiona; family Ichthyophiidae; genus Ichthyophis; species Ichthyophis bannanicus. The sequence continues at coordinate 84,341,868 of CM066031.1, forward strand.
AGTCACCCGACTAGGAACTGCGCTAGTCCAGAGTCCACTCTCGCTTGGTCCGTGCTGCCAGACCTCTCATTCACACTTCATTCACACAATCATGCTAGCAACGTATCTCAGAATGCATTCCTTTCTATCTATTCTGACTAGTCTTTTTCCCAATTACAAAAAGGATGAGGGTTTCACCCGGCGAATTCCCATGCGGGGTTACTCGGCCCTTCCTTGAGAGGTGATCATGCTCTCTTACCAATTCCCAATATCTCGAGATTACAAATTCCAAGTTCCTGTCTGTTCTGACTAGACTAAATCATGATTTTTTTTTTTTTTTAAAACAGCTGTACCTCGCGAATACTCATGCAAGGATTTTCAAACAAAGACTTAAGTCTTACCAAAGTTTTCAAACTGCAGTTCTAACTCATCTGTCTAGACAGGTTTTCAAAACTATACTTACCAGATCTGGTTCCCAAGCTTCTGAGTTGGATCCTGGACTCCCCCGGGTCGGAAGTGTTGGCCAGCTGGACTCAGTGCCTGCCGAGGCCAGGCAGAACTCCCTCCGATACAAGAGGATCGGTGGGCCCAGGGAAATTCCCCTGCGTCGGATTGGCATGGTTCCAACTGGACCAAACCTCAAGGCGAATTACGTGGATTTATTCACTTGAACACTATCCACCACTCGCACTTCTCGGCCAACGCACCAAGAATGTAGCAGCAGATAAGCATGCAATAAATAAATCCAGGAGTCTTTTCAAGGATCCAAGCCAGTTTAATGTGCACATGGCTCAAGCAATAAGCAATTTCAAAATGGCTGAGCAATGGCTTCTAGTAAAACAACAACTTTTATAGCTTTCTTGTCCATTCTAGGTATAGAGAAACTTTTCATTGGTCCCAGTACCAGTTTCGATTCTTATAGCTACAGTATTCACAAGTGGGGGTTGGGACTCAGGCCTCACTTATAGGCCTTTCACAATAGTAAACCATACTAGGCCATAGCCTACCATATTCCTAGGCCATAGCCTACCACAACGAGAACAGAAAGGATAAATGGACAGCAGACAAAGGAGAGTTAGCAGAATATATGAATTCAGAAAGCAAAAGAAAGAGATTGAGGTAATTGTGACAGAAAAACAAATTGCCCAAACAACAAAAGGTACAGAGAAATTATTTTATTTTGAATTTACTAACTGGAATATATCAGCTCTGGGAAATGTATATCAGTGATGTCTTTGTGTTCACTACAAGAGGAAATGAATTTATAGTTTGATTTTTCCAGTGTTGTGGTGCTTTCCAAGTTTGGCTTTTGGGGGTCCCAAGTTCAATCATGGCCTTCATATTTCTAAATTGTGATCCCTTGTTCTGTATTTGATGATGGTCTGTCTATGTTTTGCATATATGACCTAGCTGCGGAATTCTGTTTTTGTAGTTTCTGTGTAGGAGTTTTACTTGATCTCTTTTCCCAGAAGATGTATTGATTTTCTGAGGTATATTGGCAATTCTATTGAACTTGAAATAGCTGACACTCTCAGTTACGACAGTGTCATAGATGATTTTGCTGTGCAGAAAGCTAGGAAAGTAATTTTGAAATAATTGAGTTGTCATTTGGATTTGTGCTCCAGTTCTTCTTTATTAGTTTGTTTGGTAAACTTTTGGTTTAAAACCCTATAACATGGGAAGTGAGAGTGAGGAGCTGAGCTGCTGCCCGAGCATGTACTGGGTTCTCCCTGTTTGTTTTTGGCCAGTCTGGACTTCCGGAGCATCAGTGGGACGCTGCGCTCGGTCCTGACGTCATCTCCGGGACCTTAAAATTGCGGCCTACACTGTGGTTGCGCGGTCGCGGTCGCGCTTTGAAGGGGTGTGTTTAAAGGGGCTTGTTAAGCCCCTTTTGCGCCCCTTCGGCACACGAGGAGCAACGAGGTGGGAGACTTGATATGGGCAAACGTAAGAAGAAGCTGAATGTGAGTACTATCAATCCTGTTAAAGCTGTTAAAATCTCTGACGATGTCCTCGAATCTCTCAATTTTGGATGGAAGTATATGGATTTCTAGGGGGGCTGTTTGCGGTTGATATAGGAGCAGAGCCTCAGTCGGCAGTGTTGGGGTTGAAGGATACTGGCGGGAAGATACTAAGAAAATACACCCGGTGGATGCAACGTGCGATGTTGGTAGCGCGACATCTTATTCTTAAGAGATGGTTGTCACGGAGCAGGCCCCGGCTGGCCGATTGGAGGCAGGAAATATATGATTTTATGTTGGTAGAGAGGGCTGGCATACAAGGAAATGACAAATTGGGGGAACGATTCCTGATAGAATGGGGACCTTTTCTACAGACACTCTCTGCGCGGGTGAGGAGCAGGATACTCAATACATTGAGGTAGAGAACCGATTATGTATGACATTGGGAGTATTTGGACCACTAGCAATGGGGATATGGCAGAGGGGTGGGGGGATAGGACGGAAAGAGGCAGGGAGGGTAGGGAGTGGGGAAGAAGGGAGGTTGGAGGGAGGGGGGGGGACAAACGAGTGCTTAATTGGGCAGTGGGATGGTCGTTGAGGTATAGTTGAATAGAGGAAGTGAATGGACCCCTGGGCGGAGTGTAAGAGTCATTACCCGCCGGGGGAGGGGGCATGGGGTAGGGGAGGAGGGCAGAAGTACACCATCAGGTAGATATTGAGGGGGGGATAAGGGGGGGACAAAAGGGTGGAGGGGGGACTATTGAAAGGGGGTGGAGGGATAAAATAAATAATATAGGCTAGAGAATGGTCTGTATATGTTTTTGGTGAATGGTTTACCATGTACATTTTGATATAATATGATAATGTTATTTGGATTTGGAGTCTGCCTAATAAAAAGAAAATTGACATAAAATCTCTGGCCCTATGGATAAGCACGTGGTTGCTGGTTCTGGCAGTGAAAAGCTTCCCATTGCCGTTTCTAAATCTCCATCTTCTTTGGATAGCTCCTCATTTTCTTTGGGTGTTTTTAACTCTGCCCCACTTGCTAACAAGGAGAATAGCCGTCCAGTGACTTCTTCACCATGGTGGAGGAGCAGCCCCGGCGTTTGGATGTAGCATCTCCAGGGGTTCCCTCCAGTTTTATGTTGGACATTGTGTCAGTTCCTCTGCCTCAAGTCCCTCGGATTCCGGAGGTCCTCGGTAGGGCTCAACACGACGGCTCTTCAGACCTACCTGTGGACACCCAGAGTATTTCTTTGGCTGATGTCTGGCGTGTTCTTTCACGTATCAAACTTTCTTTGTCTTCTGTTGTAACTCAATTCTGTGATTTATCTCGAGATTCTGTGGCTAAGTTGGCCCAGCATGATCTTCAGATTGCTGCTTTAGATAATAAGTGTTAGAAATTAGATGCTCAGCACACTTTGCTACAGTCTACAAATTTTCTTTTATTAAGGATAGCCTTATATTGCATACCCAACAGGAAATGCTTGAGAATAGTCTGTGGGCAGTGAATATTAGATGTTTGAATTTTCCTTATACCCGTTTGTTATCCCCGCAGATTTTATTTGATAAGTATTTGATAGAGGTTTTAGGATATTAAGCTAGTACTAAACCCTCTATTACTAAGATGTATTATTTGCCTCAGATGGTTTCGACAGCCTCTGGTTTGCCACAGGCTGCCTCTCCATCGATAGCACTAGATTCTTTGGATGTGTCTAATTTTATAGAATCATCCCAGGATATGATTCCCACAAGATCTACTCTTTTGGTATCCTTTTCATTTGAAGCTGATAAGAATGCAGTTATGCGACTTTATTTTCGTAATAAGAATGCTGTTTTTTTGTGGAGGGAAAGTTAATTTGTTCCCCGATGTATCCAGGCAAACCCAAACTAGACGTAGGGCCTTTTTGGCTTTAAAGTCACGAGTCCTTGCTTCTGGTGCAACGTTTTTCCTTAAGTTTCCCTGCAAGTGCCTGGTCACTATCGGGGGTACTAAGTATGTTTTTACTGAGGTAGATTCCTTGGAAACCTTTCTTAAGAATTTGGTTCCACAGGTACAATAGGTAATATTGGTATGATATATTTTATTTTAAGTTTTTGTATGTTAGCAATGTTAGTATTAATTAGAGTTTGGATTGTAATACTGCATCACCTCTGATCCTTGCTTTGTGCTCCCCTAGACATGGACTGTTTTATTTAATTTATTTAACAATCACTTATATACCGCACTTTCCCAAGGATCAGGTGCGGTTTACAAAAAACAAAGATAAAGAACAGAGTGATATAATTACAGTTCTTTTTACATGAAACATAAGCTAACATCGGTGAACTATGTACAAAAGGCATGCGTCTTAATTCACAAAACATAATATATTGCATGAACTAATTACAGAAAACAAAACAATTTTTGTGGGGAGCATTGGAACTATATACAAAATAATTGTACCATTGTGTATGTACTATGTACCTTGCAGTATAGTTGGATGTCCAACTATAAATGTTAGAATAATTGTACAGAATAAAGCAGCATGAGTTAATTTTTATATGCATTTTTTGAAATGACATTCTAGGTTTGATAGCTAGTTTGTCAGCTAGTTTGTCCTTTGTTATCCATTTTCATTATGGGAGAGAGTGTTTGTCTGTGGGCCATAGTATGTTATAAATAAATTTAGTTTTTAGTTTCTTTCGGAGTTCCTTAATATCAGTTAGAACTCTGATTTCCTCAGGGAGGGAGTTCCAGAGGATGGGGGCTGCGTGGGAAAATGCCATGTTGTTTTTTTGACTTTTGTGAAGGTTTTCGGGGTCATTATTTTATTTGTATGATCTCTCCTATGAGCAGTTTTAGATGAGTCCATCGTAATGAGTTTGCCTAGTGTCGGTGGTACCATATTATTTAAAGCCTTGAATGTAGTTATTAGGATTTTGTAGTTTATCCTGCATTGTATTGGTAGCCAGTGAAGGTTAGCTAATATAGGTGTTATGTGTTCAAATGTATGAACCTTCATTATGATTCTGGCCGCAGTATTTTGTGCTAGCTGAAGTTTTTTAATGTTCTGTTTTGTTGTTCCTAGAAGAACTAAGGGGTATGTTTACTAAACTGCGGTAATGTGCGCGCCACGCTAGTGTGCAGGAAGCCATATAAGGAGTGGGCGTTTCGCGCTACTGTGCTCCGTGCACAGTAGCGCGCACGCGAAGCATAAGCAGGCGCACTGATGTGCAAACAGAGGAACAGAGCTGCAGTACAATGGAGAAGACACTGACTGATGGTGCAGGGGTCATGGGTTCAATCCCCCACTGTGCCCAATGAATAAGGCTGGCTGAGGCACTACCTGTAATGTGTAATATTGCATTATGAGGCATTTTAATTTTATTTTAATTACTGCTGCTAGCAAACGCAATCGCAAAGTGCTGTAACATAAGGTGCTGCATAAGGCACCCCATAACGTACCCCAGAGGGCACATTTTAAAGTGCACTGTCCGCCACGGCACCCTATAATGTCCCCTATAGGGCACCCTAGAAGTCGCTCCATAGGATACCGTAAAGTGCACCTTATATGGACGGTAACCATAAGGTGCCCTATAGGGCGCCCTCTGAGGCACCTCATGGGTACAGTACGCTAAGGGTGTTTTTGATGGCAGCACTAATGTACATTAAAAATAGATAATGCTTTGGACAGCCCTATCAAATAACCCCACTGTGGGTTAGAACCCACGACCTCTGGTTCCACAGACAGTGAAGTAACCAGTGGGCTATAGCTCTATAGCTGCTAGCAAGCCCCTGGCTGGCTGCAGAAGGACTGCACATCACCACACAAACAGTCTGATGTGGTCACCAGGATAGGGTTAGCCCACCCGTACCCATGATGCACTGCACATGCAAATCAGCCGTCTACAGATGAACACAAGATGGGGTATGCACCCCCACAGCACCTAGGCCTGGTAGGGGGAACAGACCGTGTGTGGTACTGGCACAGAGTAGCCACAGACAGTCACATTGTGTGGGTACTGTGCCCACCCTGAGGTTGAGGTGGGGCGCCCAGCACCAGGTCCACAGCACCTTCCATGGCTGAAATACACCATGCTGCAGGTCCCCATCAGTGTGTGATAGGTAGTTCCGTTAGACACACCTAGGATACATCTGTGTCCTTATGTCTCAGTCATGTCTAGTCCTTATGGGCGATGATGCACCCAGAATAGTGCATATCCTGTGTTGGTGCCGTGGTTACCTGCTGTAGGTGAAGGGGGGGTGTATTGACCCATAGGCAGATTATGTACCACCACACAACCCACCCTCTGGGGCTCAAGGTGGGAAACAGGATCACCCACCAATAGATCCACATTCTGCCCCCTGCAATGGTAGCAGTAGAGGGGACCATGAACCCCAGTCCTGCTGAGGAACAGGCGGCAGGCCTGGAAATGCTCAGCTGCACCCCACCATTATCTGACAGTCTCCAGCAGCAAGCCTCCAGCTGCTGCACCCTGCAGGGTGTTCCAGCACAACACATACTAGCTGCAGACAGTCTGCCAGCTAGTCCATAGTGCATGGTCCTGGAGGAGATGCATGTACCCAGAACGGGGATGTCAGCATACACACCAAGCAGATAAGTCAGTGATTGGGCCCCAAAAGAAAATCCATAAATATCACATGAGAGAAATGCTATATAGCACTATGGGGGAACCTAGCCATGCCATGGTCACTGCTCAGTCAGGGTGAGAGTGACCTCCCAGCAGGACATGCTATGGCCACCCTGTCCGTGCAGGTGGTGGCCAGGCACTACAATGTCCGAGCCATTGCCCTATGCCGTGTGCAGATGCATCCAGGGCAGGCCACCCTATCCAGGCTATTCCCACGGTACCTTGCTCCTCATTATGGACATTGGCAGGCCAATACTGGCAACAGTGCTAGCAGTGTGGGCTGTGGAGGGTGTTGGCAGCCACTACACACTGGATAGACACACACACACTCCCCACACCTATGCCAGCATTGTGCAACTATAGAGGTGTTGGGCAGCCCAGGCCACCACACCAGTCCTGGGCACAGTGCAGGCATGGCTATAGTACGCAATACTGTTGGGGTCACTCTGTCAGACTCAAAACCTGAGGCACACTCCACAGACATCAGAAAGGTTGCTATGATGCAGCTCAATCAGCAAATTATGCTTAACTTGGGAATTGCTATCTGCCAGTAATCTTAACTTAGGAATTGCTATCTGCCAGCAATCAGTTCAGGAAGGCCCTTAAACATTTCCTTTTCATCAAATATCTCACTGACAACACCAAACCTCAGTACCATTTGAATAGCGAGAACCTCAGCAATAGTAGTAGTCAACCAGACAAGCCCTCGCAACATGTATCCCCAACAATGTAAAACACCAAACAGTATCCTTTTCTCGCTACACTTATTATGTATATAGTTTACCCTGTTATCCAAGTTCCATATCCTGTTAATTGTAATGACCAGACATATGCAACTTGTCGGATGTTTCTGTTCCATGTAAACCGCGCTGATGTCAAATAGTGCGGTATATAAGAAATGTTAATAAATAATAAATACAAATATAAATAAATAAATAGCAACCTTTTGATAGATGTGTACCGTAGTCCCAGGTTTAGGGTGGCATTGCTAAGGTATGCAAGTTCTAGTATTGGGAGATGCACGCAGGGCCCAAAGTCCTGCATCTCCAGGAGGCTTTGGATAATGGGGCCTGTGGGTGCGGGTGTGTCTGCCCCTGTTGGCTGCTGCTTTACGGCAGAGGTTCCCACCTCCAGTCCTGCGGTGCCAAACACTGTTCGGGTTTTCATGCTGTCCCTCATGAATATGCATGAGATACATCTGCATACCATGGGGGTGGCGCATAGAAATGCAGCACAGGCATCTTTATTAGAGGCAGCATGGAACCGGAATGGTGTTTGGCCCTCCAGGACTGCATTTGGGAGACTCTGCTCTAGGTAATGTGCATGTTTATGGTGTCTGTGCTCTGTATTTATTTATTATTTATTACAATCTCTTATATACCGCGCTATTTGGCATCAGCGCGGTTTACATTATAACACAACGACCATAACAACATGCTGTTTGGTTTTACATCGAACAGGTGATCAAACTTGGATAACAGGGGTAACTATATACATGAGATATTTACATGGTGAGGAGTAACTTGTATAACAGGGGTCAATTATGATATACATGAGATATTTACATGGTAATGAGTAAAATTATCATAGTGAACGTGGGTAAAATGTAGGGTAAAATGTAGGTGTCTTGGGCATGTTTATGTCATCTGCAATAAAAGTGCTGTCTGTATTAGCACGTTGTAGTAGTGGGTAAAATATGGGGACTGGGTTGGCATAAACCACAGCTGGGACTTGAACCTGTGACCTTCTGCTTCTGAATACACTGGTTTTGTGCACAGCTCCACCTTGTTGTCACAGAGTCAGTACATTCCTTGGTGATACCATGACTGTTCGTCAGACAGGGCCCATCTGTTGCAGTACACGGCACCCACCTACACAGGGCTAGGCCACGGTCTGCTCTGGGCAGCTGCCACTGCCCCCTCCACCACCAGTATCCCTCAGCCACCATGCTGACATGCCCTTCTGCTGGTGGTGCTGGTGGTGCGCAGTCTCAGGCCATCCAGTGTGCAGGTAGGCGGCTGCCTATGGTGCGGGTTCTGGGGTAGGGGTGCCTGCATAGACGTCCATGGTCCCCCCAGCCCCACCTGCCAATGTTCCGTGTCCTTGGGGGTAGCTGTTGGGTACTATACCCTGTGACACTGTGGGAAACACACTCGTGCCCATGTTGGGCCTTCAGCAGTTGCTGTCTGGCTGCTCTGCTGTTTCAGCATTCGTATGGGCCACCTAGGCATCACCCTAGTCCGCACTGTGGCTCAGCTGCACCACAGCATGTGCCGCCTGCGGCCCTCTGTATCCCCTTTTCCGGCATCTGTCCAGTTGCCGTTCCGACATGCCCGCCCTGATGTTGCGGGACATGTGCATGCCATAGGAACCCTGTCCAATGGAGGGGAAAACCCTGAGCAGTGCTATTTCACTGGGGGTTCATTCACCTTGTATGGGGACGGAGTATAGACCCTTCCACTATTTATATCTTTTCTATGGAGCTTTCTCGGGGGGGGGGGGGGGGGTTGATGTTTCTCATCGATACCACTATTGGCCAGCTTGGTTATTGTTTTTTTCCAGTTTGTTGGGGCTATTTTCAGTGTTTCTGTGCCCTTTTGTTCTGTGCACATGTATCACACTTCTCACTTTTTTTGGTTTCCCTGCCTGGGCTGTAATTGCCGACACTGAAATGGTTTCTCTCCCCTGTAATGTGCATTTAACGGCAGGCTTTCATTCGCGTTGGAATTCAGCTCTGAAAATCAGCGCGTTAGTGTGAAGGGAGCCTCTCCCTGCCCACTCTCCGCCCACTGACCCCTTCTGTCTGCCCTCTCTCCACCTTCTGCGGTGTTTTACCGCGCCGCGGAACTTTACGATCGTTAGCGCGCAATAGCGCGCGCTATTGTGCGCTAACGATCGTTAATGTTACATAATGCGCGTTATGTAACGTTACCGCAGTTTAGTAAACATACCCCTAATTTAGCAAAATCAAATTGGGGTGTGATTGCTTGAATAATGCTCATAAAGTCTTGTATATGCACTAGTGGGTGAAGTTGCTTTAGGATCTTAAGCTTGTAGTGGATTTTTTTTATTGTGTTCCTGATGTGGGAGTCCATACTAAGATACTTATCTAGGATCACGCCTAAGTATTTCACCTCATTTTTTATTTTGATATCATGATTTTGAAACATGATAGATGATGGGGGAATGTATGATTGATTTTTCGTAACAAATAAGATGACCATTTTTGAGTAGTTGATGTGTAGGTTGTGGTCATCTAGCCAAGTAGTTAGTTCATTGAAGCACTCAGTTATTAATTGCATTGGTAGGTTTGGGATTTTGAAAGTTATGTACAGTATTATATATTCCGCATAGATATGGTAATAGACGTTGAATTGTTTAAAGATGTTGCAAACAGGTTGAATATAAATATTAAAAAGGAGGGCTGAAAGGGCCGATCCTTGTGGGAGGCCGAGTTCCTGTTTGTATGTATTAGAAATTTGAGCATTGATTCTTACTGTTTGCGTTCTGTTGTTTAGATATGAAGTAAACCATTTATGTACTGTTGATTTAATTCCTATTTGTTTGAGTCTGTTAAGCATTATGGCATGATTTACACTATCGAATGCTGCAGAAATGTCTAGAAATAGAAGGATGTATGCTTGTTTAGAGTCGTCAATTCCTCTTACAAGAGTGTCGAGTAGGACTGTAAGTAGTGTTTCTACACCATGATAAGGGCGAAATCCGTATTGCTGTTTATCAAGGGGGGCTGAGTTATCAATGTATTCTTGAGTTTGAATTTGAACTACCTTTTCAATTAGTTTAGCCATGAAAGGTATACTTGATATAGGTCTATAGGAGTTCGGTGATGTTTTGTCCAGGATACAGTTCTTAAGTAATGGGCGAATTTGCGCATGTTTTAGGGTAGGTGGTAAGTACCCTTGCTGTAATGAAAGGTTGATCATGGGAAGAATGAAGGAGGATAAAGTTGACTGTGTTTGTTTTCCTTTTTTTTCCTGTATAATGTCTTGTGATTGAATTTGAAAAATGTGAATAAAGATATAATTACAAAACCCTATAACATTATACTAAACATTTACCATAGACCAGTTTTCTACTTACTAATTTTGCCTTTGTGGATAGTGAAGTCACATTTGGCTAAATTTAAATATAAACTAGATTTTGAATCAAGATGACACCTATGTTACTTACAACAGCTCCTTATAGACTGTTACCAGATAGTATTTTAACATGGTCATATTAGACCATAGACCTGTATAAAGTTGACTAAAGTTGTATGTGTGTTGCATAGACTCATAACTTTAGTTAACTTTATACAGGCCTATTGTCGAATACTACCATTTTTTTTTGTTTTATGTTGTTTTCAGTTTGTTATTGTCTAATTTATTGTTATGAATGTTATTTTGTAAGCCTCTTAGGGGCATGTTTACTAAAATCCCGGTAAAGTGCGGGCCGCGGTAGTGTGCGGGTGCCATATAAGGAGTGGGCGTTTCTTTGTGAAGAAGAAAAACCGTGATTTACATATGCGCTAAGGTGCGCGGCGCCCATGTGCGCCCTGCACATTAGCGCATGAGAAAGCTGCGCGGGAGGCATAAGTGGCGCGCTGATGTGCAAGCAGAAGAGCAGAGCCACAGCACAATGGTTAAGACACTGACCAATGCTGCAGGGATCAGGGGTTCGATCCCCCACAGTGCCCAATGAAGACATCTGGCTGAGGCATTACTTTAGGAGCCAGTTTAATAGTGGGCTGCATAAGGCGGCGCGCTATTGTTTTAGGAGGCATTTTAATATTGGGAGGCATAAGGCGGCGCGCTGATGTGCAAGCAGAAGAGCAGAGCCACAGCACAATGGTTAAGACACTGACCAATGGTGCAGGGATCAGGGGTTCAATCCCCCACAGTGCCCAATGAACAAGGCTGGCTGAGGCATTATGTATTATGGGGATGATTGCTTTAGGAGGCATTTTATTTTTATTTTAATTATCACTACTAGCAAACACACTCTCAAAGCGTGTTAGCATAAGGCGCCCCATAAGGCACATTTTAAAGTGCACTGTCCGCCAAGGCACCCTAGAATGTTGCTTATAGGGTGCTTTATAGGGTGCCGTATGAGGTACCGCAAGGTCAGAGTACTGATTTTTGATGGCAGCACTGTGCAGTGTAAGGACTGAAAAGCATACATAGGTGCGCTGACATGCAAGGAGGAGCAGCAGTGGAGCACAATGGTTACAGCACTGACTGCTGATACAGGGGTCATGAGTTTGCTCCCCAGGGTGCCTAATACGTAAGGCTGGCTGAGGCATCAGCTTTGCAATGTATGTTTTGTTTCCTGCAGCACTTCATTTTTTTTAAAATAATTGCTGCCAACAAACAAGCCCTCACATACCGTAATTGAAAATGCCCTATAAGGCACCCTATAAGGCTCTGTCCACTGCACCACACTGTGGCCACAGAGACAGTGCAGTCTCTGGAGATAGGAAACCTGGCCGAAAGAGTCATAAACCCTGCTCTGCACATTTTTACCTGCATCATGGCCTCTTTCAGCCATGGAAGGTGCTGTGGACCTGGTGCTGGGCGCCTCACCACACCCTCAGGGTGAGCACAGTACCCGCACAATGTGACGGTGTGTAGCTACTCTGTGCCAGAAAAACACATGGTCTGTACCCCCTACCAGGCCGAAGTGCTGTGGGGGTGCATACCCCATACATTCACGTCAATTTTTTCTCTTTAACCAATTTTTCCCTTTTCCCTTATATGGTTATTCCTTACAATAGACTTGGAAATACATTCCTTCTTTTTCTCTTGTATGGTTCTTTGCAGTCTTATGTCAAATCAAGGCCAGTTGAGGAGTCCGAGCGCCCGGAACATTGATACCAAAAAGAAAAATACCCGGGTCCCAAGGAATGCTCAACCCCACCAATTGTTGTAAGCGATACTGAATCCCCCTCCAAAAAATTTGTACACGTGGACAAAGCCACCAGACATGTGCCAGAGTACCCTCTCGGCCACAATTTTGCCAACATAATCTGGATACTCCTGCATATGCTTGAGCAATCCGCACTGGCGTCATATACCATCGATAGAGTAGTTTATAATTAGTTTCACGGGCATTAATTGCCACCGCACACTTCCAGAGTCACCCCTCAACCTGCTCCCACCGCTGTGCAGTATAAGGAAGATGTAATTCCTGATTCCATTGCTCTCTATACTGGCTTAATCCCATCTGCAAGGTTTGTAAATGCGCATACAAGGCAGCGATAAGGCCCTTCGTGGTGGTACACGCCTCACAGAAACGTTCAACATCAGACAGGTCACGTGCAACCTGAGACCGAACCACTCGATCGCACACCCAGTGAACCACCTGTGCATATTGATAAACATGAAAAGCGGGAAGATCAAATTCCCTCTGAAGGGAGCGGAAAGAGCGCAACCTACCATCCTCAAAGAGTTGACCAGCACGGCTAAGGCCCCTATGTCCCCACAACCGAAAGGCTGAATCACCCAGACCAGGGGGAAAAGAAAGGTTATCCACGATGGGCACCAGGGGGGTCAAGGCTGCCCCACAAGGCCAAATAAATTGGTCCCAGGAGTGGAGAGTATGCAAAATGTAGGGGTTACTTAAACGCGAACCACCGCGCAACTTGGAGCTAAGCCACAACCAGTCCCCCAAATGCACCCCCCCCCCTCGACAAATACATTTCCATTTGTACCCAGCGTTTTGTGCTATCAGTATTCATCCATTCCACCACAGCACGGCACTGCACTGCCGCGTAATACCAGTGAAGATTAGGAGCCCCCATACCCCCTCGGCGTGTAGGTGCATAGAGAATCCGACGCGCAATGCGAGGACGACGAAACCGCCATATAAATTTCAGAAGTAAGGTTTGCCAAGTAGCCAAAACACCACGAGATAGAGGCATAGAAAGTACCTGAAAAAGGTACAAAAATCTCGGAACAACCACCATCTTCACCACCGCAATGCGCCCAAACCAGGAGATCATCAAACTAGCCCAAGACTCCAGATCGTGCTTAACCTGTTGGATTAGAGGTCCATAATTGGCCTTAAAAAGTGCAACCCGGTCTACCGTCAAATTCACGCCCAAATAACGGAGAGCACCCATGACCCAGCGAAACGGATACTATGCCTTCAGTTGTAAACATATCGTCTCCGGAACCCCGACATTCAAAATCTCAGATTTATCATAATTGATTTTGAACCCGGAAACCTGCGAAAAAACCTTGAAAAGCCTCATAGCGGCTGAAAGGGAAGCAACTGGGTTCACCAACGATAATGTGATATCGTCTGCAAAAAGTGCAATTTTGTAATCATGGGGACCCACCCGAACTCCCAATATGTCCGGATTATCCCGAAAACTCTGCGCCAGAGGCTCCATCGCCAGCGCAAACAACAACGGGGACAATGGACACCCCTGCTGGGTACCCCTTTCCAACGCAAAACTCTCCGATTGACCCCCCATTAACCCGGACACAAGCTGTAGGACCGTGATAAAGGCAGCGAACCCACCGCGTAAAATTAGGCCCAAACCCCAGCTTATCTAACACACACCAAAGATAGCTCCAATTGACTCGGTCAAAGGCCTTCTCAGCATCAACTCCCACTAAAAGTGCTGGTTGGGAGTCCTGCTTTGCAACATGTATCACCTGCAACATCCGCCTAATATTATCCGCCACCTGACGGCCCGGCACAAAACCAACCTGGTCCGGGTGTACCAAAGCCAGGAGGATGCGATTCAATCGAGCAGCCAACACTGAAGCCAAGATTTTAACATCCGTATTTAATAAGGAAATAGGACGGGAGGAAGCGGCCTCCTGCAATGGCTTACCCGGTTTAGGGATTACAGCAATAAGAGCCTCTCGCTGTGAAGGAGGCAACGATCCCCCCCCGCAGTATCTCATTAAACAGCACCACCAGAGTCGGGGTCAATTGTGCACTAAAGGTCTTATAATATTCCACCGGAAATCCATCATTACCCGGCGCCCTTCCTGTTCTTAAGCGCCGAATTGCCATCTCCACCTCCTCCGCAGTAAATTCAGCGTCCAATTGCTCTCTATCGAAATCAGACAACCGTGGTAATGTGAGTGCTCCCAGATAAGTCTGAACACGTGTCAAATCAAAAGACTCAGCCGTATACAACTGCTCCAAAAAAATTGCAAATACCTCTCGTATCTCCTGAGAAACCACCTGTAAGCGACCCCGGGAATCCCTAAGTTCACGTACCACCCGCGAGGTGTGTTGCTGTCGGAGCCGCAAAGCAAGATAGCGTCCGGCCTTATTTCCCCTCTCATAAAAAGTTTGTCATAATTTCCAGCGCATATTATCCAGATCACGCTGTATACACGCATCCAACTTGGCCCGCACTGTTCACCACTGGCGCCAAACTTGTTTAGAGCCCGTCCGGGCATGTTCCAATTGGAGCCGTTTAGCTTCCTCCACTAAAGAACGAGATTCCTGTGTCCAGGACTTCCGAGTACGAGCCACCTCAGCTATTAAACGGCCACGAGCTGTCACCTTAAAAGCATCCCAAACCGTTGGCAGCGGAACCTCCCCAGTATCATTCAGTTCAAAAAATTTACGTATAAAACGGCCATGATCTTGAACAGCATGCTGCCGCCGAAAGAAGCGGTCGTCTAGGCGCCACATCCAATGCCGCTCACCGCACAAATCAGCAGGAAAGGCAATCCAACAAGGAGCATGATCCGACCAGGTCAATGTCCCGTGCCCAGCTTCTACCCGCCCATCCATTAAACGCTGATCTAACAAAAAATAATCAATACGGGTATGCACTCTATGAACGGGCGAGTAGTAAGTATAGCTTTTTTCACCAATATGCGTATCTCTCCAAACATCACGCAAACCCAGATCAAGCATAAATCGCCTCAACGCCCGGCTAGACCCATTATTTACCCTTCCAGCACGGCCCGTCGAATTCATATGAGGCATGTGATGCAGCAGACCAGCAGGGTAGAAAAAGAAATGTTTTAAAGGTAGAAAAAAAGGCGCACAAACTGCAATATTCACAGGAGCCTGGTAGGGAGAGCAGGAGAGAGCTCTGGAAGACTAAGGAGCCACACCCTATAGGGTGTAACCTGGAACCAGCCAGCCTCCAATCAAGAAGAACAGGAACTCCTCTTAAAGGAAGTCAGGAGGACAGAGGGGGGAAGGAGTATGGGAGAAGCAGCTGGGACAGCCAGAATCCAAGGTGCCAAAAGAACCAAGAAGGCAGAGAATACAGGAGGAGCAGTTGGAGTGGTGAGAGCTTTGAAGGACCTGACTGGAAAGGCAGCAGAAAACCGGTTACGCTTTCAGAAGCTGCAGAGACCGGAGAATCTACAGGTGCTACAAACATTGCTCAATTCAACAAAAGAGGTACAAAGAAATTACATTGTGATTGCTGTGGGCATAACCCAGATCATAGGGGGAATGCAAGGCAGAATTTGCATAGCAGTAGGCCTCAAGCCTCAGCTCCATTGAATAGGCCGGAGTTACAAAGTAACAGAGAGCCCACAGCAGACAGCCCTTGGATAAAGCCAGAGTCAGAAGCTCCCTGTAAACGCTCCTCTGTTCAGGAAAGAAGGCTTGGAAAGTTTTTAGAGAATGGGAAACTTTTAAATAAGCCTACTTATCAAGAGGTATGTGAAAACTCCCAGAGAAGAGAGAGTCAGTCACACTATATGCATGCTCCTGGCCGACGGCCCCTGCTAGATTCCCAGCATTGGAAACTTATTCAGCAGTTGACTGAGAAACCTAGCTGTACCTCACCGATAGCTGTTAACTATAACACAGACACTTCAGCTGAGGAAGCAATGCAAGTGGAAGAAGGAGAAGTCTTCCCCATTGAAGAAATGGATTGTAGTTTTTGCACCAGAGGCAGCTTAGAATGCTTGAGTGACTAGTAAGCATTGAAAGCCGGTGTGAATTTGAATACTTATTTTTGTTATAACTTTGCTGTGAGATGAACAGTTTTTCTGTTGAACCCGAGTTGAGTTTCTAACCTGAAGTAAAGGACATTTCTGTTTGTTTGAACCTGATCCGTTGGAACCTTTTGTGCATACCAGGGAAATAAAGCTTTTAAATTCCCTCCACTCGATGACCTATTTGTTCTTGGGGTACCTTTGGTATTGTAAGGACGCTACCGGGGCTCGCCAACCTCGGGCCCTAATAAGAAAGACTTACCAAGCCCCACCTTTTATTATATTCATGTCCAACCTGCCCTACCTACTACTAACCACTAGGGCGGCGTTGTGACAGGCACCATATGTGCATTACAATCACCACCCAGTATAATAGGTCCCTTCGCAAACTCAGCTAACAAGACTTTCAACCGCGCAAAAAAGGTCACTTGACCTTCGTTAGGGGCGTAAATATTAGCTAAAGTGAGTAAACGACCCTCCAAACGAACATTCATGAGAAGTGTGATCCTCCCCCCTTGCCAGTACCCGTAGGTAGGTAGGGCTTAAGGAGGTTAAGTTCCTTCTTGAACGGAGGTTTACTATTTCCTGCAGAACTGCCTGTAGGGAAATGTATTTCCTTTGATAGTTCAATGAAGAGTAGTGTGACTCAAGTTGGTAAAGCAAAAAGGGATTTATTCCCCTCCCGGGGTGGATTTCACCAGGAATAAAGGTAACATAAATTCTTGCTCTACTGGCAGACAAAAAGGACAAAATAAAACAGCTTTCTTCAGGGCACTCAAGACTGCCTCTACTCTGGGCAAGTGCTGGGCCCACGTGGTACTGTGGATGACAATGTCGTCCATATACGCCCAGGCGTACTCATGGTGGGGCCGCAAGATTTGATCTACTAACCTTTGACATGTGGCCGCTGCCCCGTGGAGTCCGAAAGGCATGCGCCTAAACTGAAACAACCCTATCGGGGTAGTAAAGGCTGTCTTAGGTTTGGAGGCCTGGGTGAGCGGTATTTGCCAGTAACCTTTTGTTAGGTCCAACGTGGTCAAATACCTGGCCTGGCCTAATTTATCTAATAAATCCTCGATTTGAGGCATGGGGTAGGCATCAAAATCAGAAATGTTATTTATTTGTCTAAAATCTATGCAGAAGCGAAGGCTGCCATCTGGTTTGGGCACCAATACAATAGGGCTTGACCAGGGGCTCCTGAACTCTTCGATAATGCCCATTTTGAGCATGTCCCTTACCTGTTCTATCATTTCTTTTTTCCTCGCTTCCGGTAGCCTATAGGGACGTTGCCTAATTATTCTTCCTGGTACCGTAATAATTTCATGGGCAACAATCTTGGTTTCCCCTGGGAGCGTCGTCAGGACGTCCGAAAACCTGTCTAATACCCTTTTGAGTTCCTGCTGCTGTTGTACCGACAACTCTGCCCCTATACGTGGCCCTGGAGTTTCTCTCCAATCCGCAGGCTGCGGACCAAAATCATCCTCCTTTTGTTCTTCGGTGACAGCGGTCAACCCCTTGAACTCCCCCACTCCGGTGGACCCGAATCCTTTTCCACCTCTCCCTGTGGGCGCTAAGGAGGCTACTTCTACAACCTCGGGGAAGCCTACACGCTCACATATCATTTGCGCAACTCTGTCACCTGACTTCACCTGGAACTCTTCCGGACTGAAGTTGAACATTAATACTTTCACCTCTCCACGATAATCGGGGTCAATTACCCCAGCCCCGATATCTATAAAATATTTGGCTGCTAGGCCTGACCTGGGCGCTAGCCTCCCATAGCATCCGGGCGGGATTTGGACCTTAACCCCTGTGCTTATTAGGGCCTTCCCTCCCCCGGGTATTACCCTATCCTCAGCACTAAACAGGTCGTATCCAGCAGCGGCTTCTGAAGCTCGCTGCGGACCCCTGGCCTGAGCTAAAACCTTGCAATACTGGAGTATGAATCTTGGTTTCTCTATAGTTACGTTCTTTTCCCTTAGTGAGGGCTGTGGGCTACTTTTACCTGGTTTACCTAATAGGGGACTAGGGACTTTGGTTGCGATAGCCTCTAATTTGGGCAGATCCTGGGACTTCCTTTCTACTTCCACAGGGGTGGCTGTACAGGGGCCAGATGTTACATTCGGGTCTGTAGCAAGACCTTCTTCGAGCCCTTGGCTAAAGGGCGGCCAATCCCTGCCCAGGACGACGCTCTGTGGAAGGCGGGGGACCACCGCCATCAATATCTTCCCCTCTGTTCCCAACCCTCTTATGCCCATTTCATATAAGGGGTAATGGTACGACGCCCCATGTATACATCTTATCTTTACTTGCCCTACGACCTGACCTGGTGCTGACTGAGATTGTATGGCCTCCCAGAGCCGTCGGGAGACCATGCTCTGGTCAGCACCAGAGTCAAGCAGGGCTTGGGCCTCTATACCCTCCACCTGCACTGGGAGCAAAAACCCTGACTGGACTTTCTTCTCTATACCAGCTATCAATGCTTTCCGAGAATCACAGTCCCTTTGAAAATGTCCATAATTCCCGCATTTAAAACATTTTCCTCTCATATTGGAAAAACATACATTTTCATAAGGCAGTTTACTCTTTACATTCCTGTCTCTATCACCAGCCTTTGCTGCCCCCGGAACGCTTAATTTTGGGGCTTTGGCAAACTCAGCCTCAAAATATCGCTCCGTCATGCTAGCCGCTTCCTCTGAGGTCTTACAATCTTGTAACATGAGGAAGGTTTTTATTTCTGCTGGCACAGCTTCTAAATACTGTTCCAGTATCAACTCATCCATTATGGATTCAACAGTTCTCTGCTCTGGTTTTACCAACTTCCAAGCTAAACCTTTCATTTTATAGTATAGGGCTTTAGGGGTTTCTCCGGGCCTCAACTTGGCCTCCCTAAATTGGCGCCTATAGAATGAAGGGGTCAGCCCGAGCCTATCCCTTACAACACTTTTAATTGCATCATAGTCAGTTGCTAAGGTAGCAGGCATCGACTTATAGGCTGACAAGGCTTGGCCGGATAGAGACATGGCAAACCTTAGGGCCCACTGCTCCTTAGGCAGCTTTATGGCCTCTGCAAGGCGTTCAAAGGCGTCCACATAGTCGTCAACATTATCTGTAGGGGACAGCTGTCCCAGCATAAAGAAATCTCTACCAGGTAGTCCTACCCCACGGGTATACTCAGGTAAGTCTCTTGCTGGCTCTTGCTGCTGCTTTACTAACAGTTCCATGAGCTCCTTCATTGGCTTCTGCTGTTCCTGAATGGCAGCCATTGCTTGGTCCTGGACTTGACGAGTCATCTCCAACTGTTTGTCCCACTGCAAAGACATCCATCTTAGCATTTCCTGCGGCTCCATTTTAGCTTTTCAGGTACCTGGGAAAACACACACAAACAAGACCCAAGTGTGGCCCAAAATACAAAAAAAAAAATTCTCCTTTTTTTTTTTTTTCTTTTCAACCCGTGCACTCCTACTGTGCACTACCTTTTCTCCGTTTATCCCTCTACACTTATGCCCAGCTACAATTACCTGAGCTCAGTGCAGAGTCAGGCACTGAGAAAAGTAGCTCCTTCTCTGACCGGTAGTCAGTCGAGCGCTGGAACCTCCTGTCCCTGGAGATCAGTCCGTCGCTGCTGCTGGGCTCTTGTCCCTCCAGGTGTCCTTCAATCCAGGTCAAAATCCGTACTACTACGCCATTTGTGATCCTCCCCCCTTGCCCGTACCCGTAGGTAGGTAGGGCTTAAGGAGGTTAAGTTCCTTCTTGAACTGAGGTTTACTATTTCCTGCAGAACTGCCTGTAGGGAAATGTATTTCCTTTGATAGTTCAATGAAGAGTAGTGTGACTCAAGTTGGTAAAGCAAAAAGGGATTTATTCCCCTCCCGGGGTGGATTTCACCAGGAATAAAGGTAACATAAATTCTTGCTCTTCTGGCAGACAAAAAGGACAAAATAAAACAGCTTTCTTCAGCATCAAACTTTAACACAGAGACCTTATTCCCTCTGCCATAGAAATAGCACAGTTCGTTGCTTCCAAAGAATTATTTACACAGGATAGTTCACTTTCCCTGCCCTCCTCCTCTGAGGTAGGAATTGTTTGCTCCGTTCTCTCTGGAGCCACGCCCGCTCCCCCGCTAGGCCTTGGGATTAGCTCCTGGGTTTGGTACAGCTCTAAATAACCATTCTCATTACAGTCCTCTGTACCGTAACCCCAACTTTCCTGGTCGATAAATTCCCAGTAGTTATTGTACTTCCAGCCCTTGGGCTTACCTTTTACTTTGGCTGTATAAGGTTTTCTCTGAGGTTTGTAAATTGCAGTCGGTTCCCAACCTGACCTGTGCAAAGTATGATTCAATGGCCTTCCTGGCCTTTTCTCCTGTTCAGAATCCAGAGAGGACTTCCACTGACAAGGTCTGCCCCTGCTGTATCCCTTGCACCGAGCCTCTGACCTTTCCTCGTCTTCGTCTCTCTCTTCCTTCTCTGTTCTGCTCTCAGCTCTCTTCTCTGCCTTTCTCTCCGTGCTCCCTGCGCTGCTCTCTGTGTTAACTGGGGCCTCCGTATGAGTCAGCTTCCTCGGGTAAAGCCTGACTCCACCCCCTAGCAGCTGTTCAGAATTGCCTTGTGACTCTCTGCCGAACTGATAGCAGGGGCCTGTCTCTCTCTCTCTCTCGGGCTTGGTTTCCCTGACAACCAGCCATGTGCTGTTTATGTTGCAGCCCTGCACTTTTTTGCTGATCTTTGGGAGTTTCTCCCTGACTAAAAGGACTCACTATGTCACAGAAGCCATCTCCCTAAAGTATCCCTTTTAACTTCCTCCACCTTTTAAAGATAAACCCTCATGAAACAACAATTCCACACCACGTTTTTTCCTACCAGCCGTATCCGATGCTACCCACACTTTAGAGTATGGCCTACGCTTTAACCATCCCTGATTACTACTACGAAGATGGGTCTCCTGTAAAAACACAATGTCCCCTTTCAGGGATCTCAATTCCGTGAATAGCAAGGAACGCTTTCCAGGGGAGTTAAGGCCCTTCACATTAAGAGACACCGCTTTCAGCATCGAAAAATAACTCTCCCACCACCACCGCCTTGCACCCACCCCTGCCTCACATGATCTAGTCCATCCCCAATCTCCTCAGAAACACAAAACCCCTGAAAGCTATACGCAGAAACACCCCAGAACCACATCTGACCCCCACCCCATGGAATTATATGCGAACCCCTCCCCAAACCTGTCCCTCCCACCCTCACTCCCCAAGGACCCCCCACTAAGACACCCCCCCACACACATTCATTCTCCCTTCCCATCAGTACCACCAGCCTGCCGTAAAGGCAGTACACGGTAAAACTGAACCCAAATCCAGCTCCATCCGAGTCTCCCTGTGAAAATAGTACTATGATATCATGCAGTCATAGCTCCCAGAAATGGTTAATAAAGAAGCTACGATCCCCAACAATCCCCTCCCCCGCATCAACACCACCATGTTCATCGCATCCCCCACATAACAGCAAGTAACTGCCAAAGCTCCCCAAAATTACTGTGAACAATTAGCATATTAATTACAAAAAGAATAAATGTGTGTCCAAAAAGAAAAAGCCACTGATAAGCCCCCGAGGTCAGAAAAATCGTAACTCAAGAGCAAAGCAGTATTAAGCAGATCTTCCCACCCGAGTCCATTTCAAGTGTTGCGGCTTGGAAGACTGAACCACCGGCACCGCATTGTCCTCCACAAGACCAGCCTGGCGCAGCGCTCGCCAGGCTTCTGTATGATCTTTTGCTGAAATTTTCTTATTTCCCAGAAGGAAGTTCATCCGAAAGGGAAATGACCAGGAATAACGAATCCCTTTAGTATTCAACACTGCTATGATCGGTTTCATTTCCCTTCGGCGAGCCAGGGTAAAGACCAAAAGATCTTGATATACCGATACCGCTGCATCTTGATAGTGTATCACTTTTTTCTCCCGACCTCGCCGCAGGAGTAGTTCCGCATCAGCATATCGCAGAAAGCGTGCAATAACATCCCATGGTTGAATTATTAGGAGGCTTTCCCAAGGCACGATGCACCCGTTCTATCTCCATCCGGGCCCCCCGCGACTCAAATTCTTCCGCTGGGAGTAATTCAGCCTTCAAAGTTCTGAGCACCACCACCAGATCCTCCGCACCTCCCACAGCCTCCGGAATGCCTCTAAATCGCACATTGTTGTGACGTGACCTATTCTCTATGTCATCAATTTTATAGGTCAACTCCATCGCTTGTGATTGATGTCGGTCTGCTGCACACTGTAAATCCACCAGAGCACCAGCATGATCTTCTATTTTGGTCTCAGCCTCCTCCACTCGGGTGCCTAACTAACATAAGAACATAAGAACATAAGATATGCCATACTGGGTCAGACCAAGGTCCATCAAGCCCAGTATTCTGTTTCCAACAGTGGCCAATCTAGGTCATACGTACCTAGCAGTTTCCCCAAGGGACACAGGTTCCACAATGCTTGTATTGGTTCAAGCATTGATATCCTGGGTCCCTTCTTAATAATGGTTTATGGACCTTTCCTCCAGGAACTTGTCCAAACCTTTTTTAAACCCAGCTACACTAACAGCCTTTACTACATCCTCCGGTAACAAATTCCAGAGTTTGATTACACGTTGAGTGAAAAAATATTTTCTTTTATTAGTCTTAAATAGTTTACCCTGTAGCTTCATTGCATGTCCCCTAGTCTTTCTATATTCTGATAAGGTAAACAATCGATCTACGTTTACCCGTTCCACTCCGTTCATTAATTTATAGACTTCTATCATATCTCCCCTCAGCCGTCTCTTTTCCAGGTTAAAGAGCCCCAACCTTTTTAGCCTTTCTTCATAGGAGTAGCCTTCCATCCCCTTTACCATTTTGGTGGCTCTTCTCTGAACCTTTTCTAAAATTGCTATATCCTTTTTAAGATATGGCGACCAGAATTGCACACAATATTCAAGGTGCGGTCTCACCATGGAACGATATAGAGGCATTATAATATCTTTTGTTTTATTTTCCATTCCTTTCCTTATCATACCTAGCATTCTATTTGCTCTCTTGGCCGCCGCTGCACACTGGGCCGAGGGTTTTAACATGGTATCCACAAGGACGCCTAAATCTTTTTCTTGGGTGGTGGTTCCTAATGTGGAACCTTGCATCGTGTAACCATAGTTTGGGTTGTTCTTCCCTAGGTGCATAACCTTGCACTTCTCCACATTAAATTTCATCTGCCATTTTGATGCCCAGTCTTCCAATTTATCAAGATCCTCTTGCAATTTTCCACAATCCTCCTGGGTTTTAACAACTTTAAATAGTTTTGTGTCATCAGCAAATTTGATAACCTCACTCGTTATTCCACTTTCCAGGTCATTTATGAATATGTCAAAAAGCAGCGGACCCAGCACAGATCCCTGGGGTACACCACTATTCACCTTTCTCCATTGGGAAAATTGGCCATTTAGCCCTACCCTCTGCTTTCTATCTTTTAACCAGTTCCTGATCCACAGTAGTACACTGCCTCCTATCCCATGACTCTTTAGTTTTGCCAAAAGTCTCTCATGAGGGACCTTGTCAAAGGCTTTCTGAAAGTCCAGATACACAATATCAACCGACTCACCTTTGTCCACCTGTTTATTCACTCCTTCAAAAAAACATAACAGATTAGTAAGACAAGATCTTCCTTGTCTAAAGCCATGTTGGCTGTCTCCCATTAGGTCATGACTATCTATATGCTGAGTAATTTTATTCTTTATGATGGTTTCTACCATTTTTCCCGGTACTGATGTCAGGCTCACCGGTCTGTAGTTTCCCGGATCACCCCTCGAACCCTTTTTAAAAATTGGTGTTACATTGGCGATCCTCCAATCCTCAGGTATTAGAGATGATTTTAATGATAGTTCACAGATTACTGATAGCAGGTCTGCAATCTCAAATTTCAGTTCTTTCAACACCCTTGGATGTATACCATCCGGCCCAGGTGATTTGCTACTCTTCAGTTTATCTAATAGTTGTAGGACATCTTCCCGATGTATCGATATTTCCTTCAATTCTTCCACACCTTTAAATACCACTTCAGTCGTGGGTAACATCCCTACATCTTCCTCAGTAAAGACCGAAGCAAAGAATTCATTCAGTCTCTCCGCTATCGCCTTGTCGCCTCTTAGTGCTCCTTTAACCCCTTTATCATCTAATGGACCAACTGACTCTCTCACGGGTTTTTTGCTACGAATGTACTTGAAAAGGTCTTTATTTCGCGTTTTATAACTCATGTATATCACCGCGAAGCTCCGCAATCATATTCAGCACTTCCTCTCGCATGGAGCGAAATTCGCCAGCGAGGTCCTCAAAGCCCCTTCGGAGCTCCCTTTGCAGAAGAGCATGCGTAGGTGGCACCACAGGATCTCCTTCAAGCTCACTCAAAGTCTCGTCGCCAGACCCAGCGGACGGGAGCCGCCTAGGGGGACTGCCCGGGGAGTCTCGCTTACTCAGCAAATGTTGAGAAGCCCGCAACTTCTCCTTGGCCTCAGGCCCCCGGGCTTTGGCAGCCATAGGACACCAAACTCTCCCACCGACAAGATAGGCAAAAAGATGTAGAGCACCCCTAAGGTGAAAAGTTGCTCCCGTGTAAGTACAGAGTATATCAGCACCAGGCAATACAGTCAGAGATCAAAGGCTGAGTAAAGTTGAAATGAAGTTGTTTGCATGAAAAAAGGAAAATGAAAAGTCCACTTGAGACCAGTAGAGGGCTCTCCAGGATCACACAGGACAGCAGAGTCAAGCAAGCCAAGAAGAAACAATAGAGCTGACTCATTCACTTCAGTGCCGGAGGCTTAGGAAATGCAAAGCTGCAAACTTGAGTCCTGTATACAAGATGGGGAGCACAGATCCAGCAGTGAAAGCAATGCTCTCTGAGGGCAAGAAGAGCAGCACGTTGATCATCACATCCTTGGACAACTTCTGGAAAGACTGCTTCCCGCGCAAAGTGATTGGAACGCAGACGTGCGTTCCACTACCACATGGCAATGGCCGCTTCCTCCCCCGATCAGATCACCATCAACGATTAGGTTACTCCTCTTCTCTCAGCTCTCTCTCACCTGCCACCGCAAGACTGATCATCAGGAGGGGGAGCACAAGCCCACAAAGGGAAAATTCAAACTGTTTTCAGCTCCGCTATCCCAGGACATACCACCGGACGACACACAGCAGCTCAGTAAGAAATCGGACTGCCTCCACTCCTCCGATGTGCAGAGAAATGCAGACAACACCACAATTCTCTCTGGTCAGGCACCGGAGCCAGCAGCAACAAGGGGTGGCTCACCTCCCAAGTGTCTCCCAAATGGCCCGCACAGGCAGGAGCCCTATCGGAAGCCTCACAGCCGCTGACAAAGAAAAAACAGCTCCAGCCACGATGCTCAGCACAAGTCTGGAGAAACTCTGATCGCTCAGCAAAACTGCCAGAAAGGAGCCCCGGAGTGCACTGATTGTAAGGCAGGTAAGCAAGGGGGATTTTTATGACAAAGAGTGCATCTGATAGCAGAAGATAGGGAGATCTCGGTACGGAGCTGGAGTATTAAGCGGCCATTCCTTCACGGGCTCTTTAGCGCCCCCCCTCAAGTCTATTCTTACTTGCAGTTTGTGGTCTGTCAAGTAGGACTTGAACCATCTGAGGAGTGTATCTGTTAATCCAATAATTTGTAGGTGCTGAATTATGAGGTCATGTGGAAATGGGTCAAATGTTGCTTCTGTGTCTAGAAAGATGAGTATGAAGCCAGATTTGGGTTTCTTGGTGTCCTTGATTAGATTGCATAGAAGTAAAATTGCCTGTTGGTACATACTATAACAACAGTTTTCTCTGCATAAACTATGAGTATCTGTAGTAAGTCAACGCAGAAGAGGAAGGCCAGCAATGAGATGGATCGATAGAATAAGAGCAGATATGGATGCCACTCTATCAACTATGAACCACCAAATATAGTTGGGAAAATTACCCAGAAGGTCACAGTGAGTGGACACTGACTCAACTGCACTTAACAACAACAAACTCAGGGATTATGTGCAAGCCCCTGGAAACATCTGGTTATTGTTCCAGGCTCCAAATGTGGTTAATGTTTCCTCTCTCTTTGCTGGTACGGGCAACCATCTTCATGGGCTTCTGTGACAGAACCTCCTCCCTCTTCCACCATTAGAAGAGAAATCAAGCTCAAGCACTGACCCTGCAAAAGTCAAAGCTAGCCCCAGGGGTCTGGGCAGGGTGGGAGGGAGCCAGGGCTGGAATTGGTGCTGTGGAGAGGGACAGGAGAATGGCTGCAGGGCTTCTGGCTAGGGTCTGGCTTTTTCTAAACACTTGCTTGGAAGGTCTGTCTGCTTGTATATGTTATTTATTTATCTTAGCATTGCTAGTGTGCCTTAATTTTCAGTATTTTTGTTTGTGATCTTGTTCAGCTCTCTCTCTCTCTCTCCTCTTCTCTTCCTTATTACCCCAACCCATGGCTGAAAATCTCTTATAGCCGTCCTGTGCTCCTTACGATCACTCACATGTGCTCCTTACGATCACTCACATGTGCATCTCATCACCTGCAATTTCTGCCACATATCCTTTTATTTCTTCTGACTTCTGTTCTCCTCTCCATCTCTCTCTTTTATGGCTCCTCATCACTTTCTCATCCTACTCCTCATACTCCATCACTGTCTCCCCTCCTACTAATACCTTCAAGCCCCTCCCCCTCATCTCCACTTTACCATCCTCATTTCCCCCATCTTGTCATCTATCCTATCATCAGCTCTTGCATTTCACCACTTTCTCCCTCCATTGCAGCCATCTCCCCTCTCTCGCTAAAACAGCCTCTCCGTCGTTACCGCTGTGCTGTCTCCTCTCTGTCTCATACTCTTCTACTCCTTCTCCTTCTCTCTTCCAGAGATATCAACCTCAACCCTGGGCCTCCTAGACTTTTGTCACACTTCTTGAACAGATCGTCACGCAACATCTCAAATGTTATTCATATCCCTCTCCTCTCCCCCACCTCGCTACCTTTCTCATATGCCTTTTGGAATACACACTCCATCTCAAATAAACTTGCCTTCACTCATGATCTGTTTAACTCTAATGCTCTCTGTCTCCTTGCTCTAACTGAGACCTGGCTCCTCCAATAATACATGGTTTAATTTGCTGCTCTCTGTCATGGTGGATATCAATTCTCCCAAACACCTCTTCCCACTGCCCGTGGTTGTGGTGTTGGGCTTCTACTTTCTCCTTCCTGTCAATTTCAACCCCTCCTGCTGCCTAAGTCTCACTCCTTTCCCTCATCTGATGTCCACTCTGTCCAGCTTTTTACTCTACTACCTCTCTGATTAGCTGTTATTTATCAACCCCCTGACAGGTCCACCTCTACCTTTCTGTCTGACTTTGATTCATGACTTTCCTTCTTTCTGGGTTCATCTTCCCCCTCTCTTATTCTTGGGGATCTTAACATTCATGTTGATCACCCCTCTGATCCTGATGCTTTAAAGCTCCTTTCCCTTACCTCATCATTCAACCTCCAGCTTTGCTGTACTGCCCCCACTCCTCAGCAAGGTCACTGCCTTCACCTTGTATTCTTCTCTAATTGCTTACCCTCAAATGTCTGTATTTCATTTCTTCGCTTATCAGACCATCACCTGCTAAGCTTCACTCTTCATCACCTGCCACCTCCAACCTCACCCTTTCTCCACACTTTCTCCTCCAACCTCTTTAGGGATCTACATGCTATTGACCCATTGGACCTCTCCTCCACTGTCTCATTGCCTCTTTCCTCCACACTGTTATCTGAGTCTTTTAATGAGGCAATAGCTTCCTATAACACTGCACTCTCCTCTGCTCTGGATGCTCTTGCTCCACCCATGCCAAGTCATGTGAAGCGTACTGTACCCCAACCTTGGCTGTCTTCCACTACCCACTACATACATTATAGTGCCCAATCAGCTGAGCATGCTTGGCTGAAATTCTGCAACCTTGTGGACTTTCTAATTCAGGTTTGTCTTTTGCATTCAGCTACAGCACTCGCCAAACAAGGCTATTATGTCTATCTGACTAACTCTCTTGCCCCTGACCCTCGCCGACTCTTTACAACTCTCAACTCTCTCCTGAAGGTGCCTCCAACCCCTCCCTCCCTTTCTGCACAACTCCTGGCTGTTTACTTCCAAAATCCACATGATCACACTCCAATTCCCCAAGAGGTCAACTACTTCCCCTCCTCCCCTTCTTTACTCCCAACTTTCCCCCCTACCTCTGCTACCCTTTCTTCTTTTTTTCTATGACCTCCTAGGAGGAAACCACTCTCTTCCTTTCCTCATCCAAATTCACTACCTGCCCCTCTGATCCTATTCCCACCCCTCTCCGTAGCTCCATCTCCTCCATTATAGTCCCTTCCATCTCTCATATTCTCAACCTATCCCTCTCCACTGCAACTTTCTCTGTAGCCTTCAAGTATGCTGTGGTCACTCCTCTCCTCAATATACCCTCACTAGAGGTACCTGTCCCTCTATTGACCCATCTCCCTCCTTCCCTTAATTTCTAAGCTTTTTGAATGTGCAGTTCACCATCATTGCCTCAATTTTCTCTCAAGCCCTTCTGGATCCTCTACAATCTGGCTTTTGTCCTTTAATTGCACATTCTACTGAAACGGCTTTTGCCAAAGTCTCCAGTGACCTGATCCTGGCAAACTCCATGGGCCTTTACTCAGTTCTCATCCTTCTTGACCTTTCTGCTGCTTTTGAAACTATTGAACACAGCCTTCTCCTTGATACCTTGTCTTTGCTTGCTTTTAAGGGTTCTGTGCTATTTTTGTTCTCTTTTTATTTCTCCCATCGTTCTTTCAGTGTTTGTTCTTTTGGATCCCTTGTAAAATCGAATTGCAGTAATCCAAGAGTGAGGTGATAATGGCTTGGCATACTGTTCTAAAGTGGTTGTGGTCCAATAGCAGATGGAGGTTGTGTAGGATCTTCATTTTGTAGTTTGCATTGGTTGTCATTTTCTTAATGTGCACTTGCAGATTCAGTCGCTAGTCTAATATGACTTCAAGGTATTTCACTTCCTGTTTTACAGACAGGGTGATGTCGTTGACCTTGAACATTTCTGAGGGTGAGTAGGAGATCTCTTGGATGATCAGGACCTTGGTCTTGTAGCAGTTGATTATTAGGTTGTAGTCTTTTAACCAGTCGGTACTATAGGAGCTTTCTTTAGAAGCTCAGATGACAAGACTTTGACTTTCATACTTTGGACACATCATGCAGAGAGAGAGATCATTAGCGAAAGACATCATGCTTTGCAAGATAGAAGGTCAACGCAAAAGAGGAAGGCCAGCAATGAGATGGATCGATACAATGACAGCAACTACGGGTACCAGTCTGTCAACAATGAGCCGCCTGACTGAAGACCGAACACAATTTAGGATAGCTATCCAGAGGGTTGCCATGAGTTGACTCCGACTCGGCGGCACTTAACAACAACAACAACAACAGTCTTTTAACCCACCTACAACTGCCCTGTGACATGATTTTATAGGTGAATATTCTGAGTTTTTGGTGTTGAAGTGGGCATATAGCATTAGGTCATTTGTGTATAAGTGGTAATTTATGTTGTAGCTCTGAATGAGTTAACAAATTGGTTGTATGTACAGGGAGGAACCTTGGGGTATTTCACTTAGATGTTTAATCACTTTGGAAGTTTTGTCCCTTATGTTATTTTATTTATTTATTTACTTTTCTTATATACCACGCTATTAAAATTGAACAAAACATATTGCAATGTCACATGACAGTTGAGTTTATATTGAACAAGGACAAGACAACTTGGAAGTAAACTGGGGTAACTATTTACAGAGTAGGTATTCACAGAGTATAAATTTGTACATGGAGTTATACTAACTGCTTATTTACATAATATAGGTCGGTTTTCAACAATGTTAAACGTTAAACAGGAGAGGGGACATAGTGGTAGAGCTAATCGTTCTCTTTATGGTGTTGGGTTGTGAGTGGAGTAGGGTGTGAAAATATTTGGTTGTTTTTTGGGGTTGGGTTCTGGGTAATGTATTAGGAAGAGGTGGTGTTTGAGGGCTTTTCTAAATGACAATAAGTCTAGGATGGTACGGAGCTCAGTAGGAAGGGCATTCCAGGCCATGGGTGCAAATATGGAGAAGGCCCTGTTGGCGGTAGCCTTTGTGCACTTTGTTAGTATCTTGGGAACCTCCAGGGTGTTTGCTTGGTTAGATCTCCTGATTCTGTTGGTCGGCCGGCTTTGAATGAGTTTGCTGATGGGCGTATGGGTCTGGTTCCTTAGAGCTTTGAATGTCAGTACTAGGGACTTGTACTGGATTCTAGCCTGAAGCGGAAGCCAGTGGAGGTCCATCATGACTGGGGTTATATGTTCAGCTCTCGATGTACCTGCAAGTACCCTTGCTGCAGCATTCATTGCAAGGCGGAGAGGTCCTAGTGTTGACTGAGGGAGGCCATGGAGGACGATGTTTGCGAAATCCAGATGTGGGAGCACCAAGGCTTGGAAGATTGTTCGGTAGTCGTTAAAGTCCAGTAGGGGGCGCAGGTGACGTAGTATCCGGATCTTGTGGTAAATTGCTTTCGTGGTGTTCTTCACGTGTGTAGACATATCAAGCCGTTGGTCGAGCGTGATGCCTAGATAGCGGATTGTTGATTTTGCCATCAGCTCGACATTGTTTACTTTTAGTGTGGAGGGTGGGGTGAACTTCTGATTCTTGGGTAAGGAATAAGACATCCGTTTTGCTATGGTTGATCCTTAGGTTCTGTGCTGAAAGCCATTCTGCTACAGCTTCGAAACAACTCGATATCGGTGAAAAATCTGGTTGATCGATCAGAAATGGTGAGTAGATCAGGACGTCATCTGCATAGACTAGGCACTGGATGTTAAAGGATTGGATTAAGGCACAAATTGGCTGCATATAGATGTTGAACATTAGTGCAGATAAAGACTAGCCCTGAGGTACACCTTGATTGAGCGGGAAAGGATCAGAGGTCATGGGGCCTGTTCGGACTTGTTGCCACCTATTAGCCAGGTAGGACTTGCACCATGTTATAGCTGAGCCTTGTATTCCTTTTTCCATGAGGCGGAGTATCAGCGTTTCGTGGTTGACTGAGTCAAAGGCTGCAGCAGTGTCCATGAAGATGAGGACAAATCCGTGGCGGGTGTTATCTAATCCTGTAACCAGATCATTGAAGAGGGTTGTGAGGATGGTGTCGACACCATGTGCTTCTCTGAAGCCATGTTGAGATGGATCCAGTGGAGCTGCAGTGTCAATATGGTGTTGTATCTGTTGTTGGACTACCTTTTCGATGATTTTGGCGAGCAGGGGGATGCTTGATATTGGGCGAAAAGATTCCACTTTGGAGGGATCGAGTTTGTTGTTCTTTAACAGTGGACGGATTGAGGTAAATTTCAGGCTCTGTGGGAAGGATCCCGTGGAGAGGGACTGGTTCGTGATTCGGCTTATAGCAGGGCTGAGCTCATGGGGCTTTCTTTTGTAGTTGTTGGGCTCCGCCTCCCACAGCCCCGATTGGGCTGGAGGCTCCTGAGCGCGGAAGATGGCTGCGACCCGCTCAGGTGTGCTCTACCCCGATCGGGGAGCACGGAGCCGGAGCGGGAGCAAGGAGAGAGGAATGTTAACTTGCTGCATGCATGCTGTCAAGTAAAACTGGAACCAGGAGAGGAGGGTACTGTTTTTCCTATTTCTGTCAGCAAATCTTCAGGTATGTGGACTGCCCGCCCTCGCTCCTCCTCAGTGACGCCCCTTTGCATCCATGTCTAAGCCTCCCTGTAAAACACGTTGTTCATATGGAAACGCTTTTGCCGGGGCTGGCAGGGGAGCAAATAGCAGGGATAGAAAGTCCCGCTATTCACGGAACAGAATGACCTCCAGAGTGCTTACAAGTGATATGAGCAGTGTTGGCACATTGCAATTTGATCTAAACTGCAGGGAGGAGTGGCCAAATGGTTGGGGCAAGTTAGCTCAGGCCAGAAGGTCAGGGGTGCAAATCCCACTAGAGGACAGCAACCTTGGGCCGGAAGGACTGCGGTTTCTAGTCCCACAGGTGCTCCTTGTGGTCTTGGGCAAGCCACTTAACCCTCCATTGCCCACGTTCCCTGTAAGTATTAGTATATGTGTCTCATTTCCCATCGTGTTAAATGTATCCCCAAATTGTGTTGTGACCACTTTGATTGAAGGATAAGGTGGTATACAAAACTGTCTAAATGAATAAATAGATAAATAAATAAAATAAACTAATGTTGTTGCTTGTCCAAGGAGTGGAGTGGAGTGGAGGAGTGGCCTAGTGGTTGGGGCAAGGTACTTCAGGCCAGAAGGTCAGGGGTTCAAATCCCACTAGAGAACAGCAACCTTGGGCCAGAAGGACTGGGGTTTCTAGTCCCACAGGTGCTCCTTGTGGTCTTGGGCAAGCCACTTAACCCTCTATAGCCCATGTTCCCTGTAAAATAGTTATCTCCAAGTTATAATGCCCTGTTCAATGTAATTTCAGTTTGTTCAATGTAAACTGCACTGATGCAGAATAGCACAGTATATAAAAGAATGTAAATAAATAAAATAATAAATAAATAAGGGTGCAGAAGTGTTAGGGAGTCCTGTAATTGTACTTTCTATTATTTTCATAAAATTTGGAAGTATCTTTGTATTGTAGGGATACTGCTCTGGACATATCATATGTTTCAAGATGGATTATAACATCAGTTTTAAACCTCTTACTTTCCTCTGGGAAATCGCTAGCAAGCTGGTTCTTATTCTTACTGGCTGAAGACTCTGGAAGGCATTTTCTCACCTTCTGACCCTTGAACGGAGTTCCTGAAATTAATGCCTCTGATAATGGAATCACCTAGTACTATCAGTTTTCTGTTTTGAAATATCTTGACAACACCCAGGACATTTCTCTTACACTGTATGTCAATCTTCTTGTCCAAGACCACAACTCAGTTTCCATTAATGGAGAATCCCCATTTACCAAGGCAGAGAACTTATTATGAAAGGATATCTCGAGGTGGAGTGGGTGTCTCCTTGTAATGGGTCGTAACCTGCCAGAACCCACTGTGATCCATTTATTCTTAAATTGCTGGATTTTTTAAAATGATTTATTTTATTTATTTATTTATAGGTTTTTTTATACTGCCTTTTCCAGAAATCAAAGTGGATTCCAAACAACAAAACTTCTTACATTGAACATAATTATATCAGAGTGAGATGATAGAACTATATACAGATTTTTCGTCCAATTCAATATCAACTTTGTACAGTGGCATATTTAAATAATATATTTACAAAGATAATTGCATTCCCGACATATTTAATAAGTTCAAAGGTTGTCAACTGTATTGAACTGCATGGACGGGAAGGCTGGGTTGGGTAGATCTTGACTTGGTCCTGTGGGTTGCAAAGTGCTCAGCAAAGAGATGGGTTTTAAAGGCCTTACAAAATGCAGAGAGATCATTAATGGATCTGAGATTATCAGGGAGGGAGTTCCAGTTCATGGGTGCAGTGTATGTAAAGGCTGTGTTTCTCAGCAAGCATTTAGCCTCGAGGAAGTCTATGGGGACTACGCGGGTGTTGAGAGTTGAAATATGATGGAGCTATATTCTTTAGAAATTTGCATGTGATCATGAGTAAATTGTATTATGTGAGGCTATGAATTAGCAGCTAGTGTAATTCATATTATATAGGTGTTATATATTCAGTTCTATTAACTTTCCAAATAATTCAGGCAGCTACATATTGGGCCATCGGTAACTGGCTTATTGCCTGTTTGGAGAGGCCCTGGAAAATGCTGTTGCAATAATCAAAGTGTGGGGTGATCATTGACTGAATGACAGACTGAAAGTCATAGCTTGATAGCAAGGTCTCAATTGCTGAATCATAGTAACATAGTAAATGACGGCAGATAAAGACCAGTATGGTCCATCTAGTCTGCACAGTAAGATGGCAAGAGTAGGTGCACCTACCGCTCTGTGCAGGCCACCCCTCCCCATGTCTTTGTTTAGGGGTGAACCCACCGCTCCATGTAGGACACCCCTATTTGTTGAGAAATTAGATGGTTCAGTTTATTTTGATTTTATCCTGTTGATGTAAAGGGATCCACTGTGTCTGTCCCATGCCATTTTGAATTCCGTCACTGTGTTTGCCCCCACCACTTCCATCGGGAGAGCATTCCAAGCATCCTCCACCCTTTAAGTGAAAAAGTATTTCCTGACATTGCCTTTCAATTTACCCCCTTACAGCTTCCCCGTCTTTGGAAGAGGTTTGTTTGTTCATTATTTCTCTTTTAGTATTTAAAGGTCTGAATCATATCTCCCCTGTCCCTCCTCTCCTCCAAAGTGTATATATTTAGGTCTTCAAGTCTCTTCTCATAAGGCTTCTGACGCAGGCTCCAAATCATTTTGGTTGCCTTCCTCTGAACAGTTTTCAGTCTTTTTACATCCTTTGCAAGATAAGGTCTCCAAAACTGAACACAGTATTCCAAGTGAGGCCTGTGGTGGAGAAGCAGCTGCTGAGGGCAGAAAAATAAAGGGAAAACTGCCTTTTTTTCCTTTCACCCAAAGAACTGCAGGCTCTGAAAGGGTTAACTCAGATACGAAAGAGAAAAGTTTCTCAAAGAGAACTGCAGACCAAAACACACCCCCTGTTCCCATGGAGATAGAGGGAGGAGAAGGGAGTGGTTTGGGGGCGGAGTCAGAAGGGATAGGACAGCCCCAAACATTTAGGAAGAAAAACTGCACTCATACAGCAGATTTTGCTGACGGAGGACAGGCTCAGAGCAAGCACCAAGGCAAGCACAGACACAGACACGAGGAGGAGATAAGAGACTTTCCTCGGGAGGAGAGAAAGAGAGAGAAAATTCAGACACAGAGGACACAAGGGTTCCAGGAAGGAAGGACAAGAAGTCCAGGGGAATCCCTTGCACAGAAGCCGGTGAGAGCCAGGAGTAAAAGGCTGACAAGGCTTGTGGAAACCTCGGGAGAAGAGTCCTCAGAGGAGGAAATATTCTCAAAAGGGTCTTGGCTCAACTCTCTACCCAGTAAGGACGTTGTCAGCAGAAAACCCAGCACTACTAAGGTGAGCCCTTTATATCGGTTAAAAGGCTTATTAGAGGAAAGGGGTTTTCCCTGCCCTTCCCCCGCTAGCTCTCTCACGGTTAAGAGTGCCTGGGGAAAACTACT
The DNA here is from genome assembly GCA_033557465.1 of Ichthyophis bannanicus. Taxonomy (NCBI): domain Eukaryota; kingdom Metazoa; phylum Chordata; class Amphibia; order Gymnophiona; family Ichthyophiidae; genus Ichthyophis; species Ichthyophis bannanicus. The sequence goes on from CM066031.1 coordinate 84,377,601, forward strand.
GAAGGCTCTGCAGGCTGGGGAGGCTTCCCAAGAGCATACCCAGGAAAACAATGACCCAGGAGAATCAAGTGTGGAGGAAATGGAGGTAGGAGTCTCTGGAGAGTCAGATAGCATTTCAGATATGGAAATAAGCTGTGCTATTTGTGCAAGAGAAACATAAGAGGACCAAAGAGGGTTTTGAGTGAAGAAAAAAACCCAGCTGAGTGAAGTTAATGTATATTTCTGAGTTACCATGTATTAGGTAAAAGAACTGAGGAAGTTCCTTTTACCAGGACTTTTTAAGCCAGTACTTTTTAGCCATGCTTTTTAAAAGTAGCTGTTTCATTTAATGCTGCTTGGGCCAGAGCTAGGCTGAAAGTTTGTATTACAACTGAGAAGGAATTACACTGCGTGTGAAAGCAGTTGATTGAGTCAGGAACTGTGCTACACCTGCTGTGGAACAACGGAATGTGGCACAGCGCCTCCTGAAGACCAAGTACAGAATATCATTGAAAGTAAAGTTTTACTTGAATGTCAGTTTAAAGGCTACAGCAAGCCAGGGACTGCATAAATGGCTTGAGTATTGTTATGTTTGGAGAAGTATCCTGAGTTTTGTTTTCCCTTATCTTCAATCAATTCATGTTAAAGAATTGACTTGGTTTTGGAATTCCTGATTTCTGAGAATAAAAGAAATTTTCCTGCGACCTTGCACTTGGCTATAATCCTTTCGGGGACACAACTACATGAGTTTAGGCAAGTTTTAACAAAGGTCAATCATCACAACTCCTGCAGCCCTAGGCAACCGCCTGGCCACAAGGGGGAGTGACGACAGGTGGCGTAGTTATTGGATACAGGAAAACCTACCAATCTGGAGCTACCAGGGAACACCAGGATCTACAAGGTGGCCGGAGGAATATCCTGAGAGCCTTCCTAAGCACTTGGCAGAGAAAACCAGGACCGGAGACTCAACGGAGCGGAGTTGGAGAGCCCAGCTGGGACCAACGCTGTTGAGAGGCCTGAGTCACCACTTACAGCAGGTAAACCCGTATTTAAGGGGGTTATTTGGTGGATTGCTGTAAGTGGGGAGGTTCTGCAGGTGGAGGAGAGGAAGCACTGTGATAAGGGGCCGCACTTGGTGTTTTTTCTTTTTGTTTCTTTTCAGCATTCCAGGATGGAGCAGGCAGAGCTGATTAACTGGATGACAGACTGTTTCCGCCAACAGCACGAGAACGCCGCGAAGACGCAGGAGAAAATGGCTGCCATCATGAGGGAACAGCAACAGCCGCTCCTAGACCTCATGACTGCTTGGATGAAGGAGCAAAAGAAGACAACCGACGAGATAAGGACTGGGTCTAGTTCCTCAGGAACATTGTTGGGACTGGGACAATTTACTAAAGGACCTTTATCCTTTGGGCCTTTAACCCCAGGTGATGATGTCGATGACTATTTTGAAGTGTTCGAGCGTGTGGCAGTCCTAAGTGGATGGCCAGCAGAGCAATGGGCCGTTCGGATAGCAGGCTCCCTTACAGGGGAAGCCCTTGCAGCATATAGGGCCGTGCCTGCTGAGCTCGCCTCCACTTATGACGAGGTAAAAAAGGCCGTGAGAGACCGACTGGGATTGACCCCAATGGTCTACCGCCGTCTTTTTAGAGGTTGCAAACTGAGGTCAGATGAAACACCTCGGGCTTTGTGCCAACGCCTCAAGGCACTATTGTATAAGTGGCTTTTGCCTGATGGTAAAACTATTGATTCTATTCTAGATACCATTGCTCTAGAACAGTTCATAGAGGCTGTGCCACAGGAAATGCGATCTTTTCTGGTCTTACAAGATTGCAAGAGCACTAAAGAAGCAACTTCTTTGGCAGAGCGGTTTTTGAAGGCTCGAGTAATAGGCCAAATGAAGGGTGCAGGTTTGAGCTATGCAAATGTAAGAGAGCCAGAAAGAGTGAGCAAGACCATGCTAGGAGAGGTTATACAAGGAAAACCCCTAAGCAGGTCAGGATATGAGCAGCGTAAGTGTTATGGCTGTGGAAATAAAGGCCACTTAAAGAAAGATTGTCACACTAGGACAGTCTTGATAACCAACCACTCCCAAGAAGGAGAGGGCTTTCTGCTGTCAGTGGAGGTGGAGAACATCCCAGTACAGGCGCTCTTAGATTCTGGCGCCGACCAGTCGATGGTCTCCCAACAGCTGTGGGCAGAGATACAAGCCAGGAGAGGGGGCCCCATAGAAAAACTCTCCGAGGGGAATATAAGGATCCGATGCGTTCACGGAGCAGCATCCGCTTATCCCTTGCAGAAACTTGTAGTAAAGGGCCTAGGTATGAAGAGAACTATCACTTTAGCTGTGGTCCCTAAACTGCCATATCCCGTAGTTTTAGGGAGGGACTGGCCACAGTTCAAACATGGGCTAGCCAAGGGTCTAGAGGCCAGGACAGGGTTAGTGTCCACGAGGGCCCAAAACAAGGCTAGGGAGGAAGAAGAGGACTCTAGTGAAGAGCACAGCTGCAGTTTACCCAATCATGAAGACTTAATAGTACCTCCTAAGGAAGGAAAACGAAGGAGTAAGGCAGAAAAACGCCAGGGAAGGAGGGCCAGGGCTCAGAATCGGGCGGACTTAGCCAAGGGAGAGGGATTACCATGGGCTCCCGCAGAGCTGGTAGGGAAGTTCCCTTCTTTCCCCAATGAGCAAAGGGAGGATCCGGCCCTCAAGCGAGCGTTTGAACATGCCAGTTCAGGTTCAGAGACCTTACCACGATTCGTCCTAGACAGGGAAATACTTTACCGAGAAAGTATAGACCCTCATTTAGGTACTATAAGAAAACAGTTAGTAGTCCCTACTACTTTTAAAAACCTAGTTCTAAGGTTAGCACACGACCACCCGGTAGGGGGGCATAAAGTTTTCCATAGCACCCTGGATCAGATTATGGGCCGCTTCTATTGGCCAGGCGTCTTCAAAGAGACGTCAAAATTTTGTGCAGCTTGCCCAGCGTGTCAGAGGGTTAGCACGGTTCATCCTAGGAAGGTGCCATTAATTCCTTTGCCCCTGGTAACTAAGCCGGTAGATAGATTAGCCATGGACATAGTGGGACCCCTAGTTAAGACCCCTAGGGGATATCAGTATATACTGGTCATTGTGGACCAGGCGACGCGTTTTCCGTGGGCCATTCCCCTACGTAATGTGTCCGCATGGACCATGGCCACGGAAATCATTAAGCTCTTTTGTGAAATTGGTTTTCCAAGAGAGGTTTTAACAGACAGAGGCAGTAACTTTCTTTCACGTTACCTTGCCCAAGTTTGGGATGCCTTTGGCATCAGACACATAAAAACTGCCGCATACCACCCGCAATCCAATGGCCTGGTGGAAAGGCAAAATCAGACCCTCAAACGTATGCTGAGGAGGAGTCTGGAAGGCAATATGGCGGAGTGGGATGTAATGTTGCCATTCACCCTGTATGCCTGTAGGGAGCGCCGACAGACTTCCATGGGTGTCTTGCCGTACGAACTAATGTACGGGAGAGCTCCCAGAGGGGTGTTGGATATATTAAGAGAGCAGTGGGTGGAACCCGAGCTAGAGGAGACAGATGTACCCCACTTTTTAAGGGATTTAAAGGGGCGCTTAGAGCGGACATCCCAGGTGATGGTGGACAATATGACGGCGAGCCAAGCCCGCCAGAAAGGTTACTATGACAGGCATACCCAACCACGTCAACTGGAGGTGGGTGAAAAGGTGCTAGTAACAGTGACAGGACCTACGTCAAAGTTTGAGAGCAGGTGGAGAGGACCCTATAGAGTCCTCAGGCAGGTAGGGCCAGTTTCCTATGCCGTAGGAACCAGGAAAGGGAAGGAACAAATCTTCCACATTAATGTGCTGCAGCCATGGCATGAGAGAGTTGCACTTGCCCGGCTGGCTGCAAGAGAGGATAGGCTAGAGGGATACCCTGTAGACCCACAGACCCAAGGAAAGATTCCGCACTGTGCGCTCGAAACGCCAGCGCGGAATATCTTAAGGGGGGGGGGTTATGTGGTGGAGAAGCAGCTGCTGAGGGCAGAAAAATAAAGGGAAAACTGCCTTTTTTTCCTTTCACCCAAAGAACTGCAGGCTCTGAAAGGGTTAACTCAGATACGAAAGAGAAAAGTTTCTCAAAGAGAACTGCAGACCAAAACACACCCCCTGTTCCCATGGAGATAGAGGGAGGAGAAGGGAGTGGTTTGGGGGCGGAGTCAGAAGGGATAGGACAGCCCCAAACATTTAGGAAGAAAAACTGCACTCATACAGCAGATTTTGCTGACGGAGGACAGGCTCAGAGCAAGCACCAAGGCAAGCACAGACACAGACACGAGGAGGAGATAAGAGACTTTCCTCGGGAGGAGAGAAAGAGAGAGAAAATTCAGACACAGAGGACACAAGGGTTCCAGGAAGGAAGGACAAGAAGTCCAGGGGAATCCCTTGCACAGAAGCCGGTGAGAGCCAGGAGTAAAAGGCTGACAAGGCTTGTGGAAACCTCGGGAGAAGAGTCCTCAGAGGAGGAAATATTCTCAAAAGGGTCTTGGCTCAACTCTCTACCCAGTAAGGACGTTGTCAGCAGAAAACCCAGCACTACTAAGGTGAGCCCTTTATATCGGTTAAAAGGCTTATTAGAGGAAAGGGGTTTTCCCTGTCCTTCCCCCGCTAGCTCTCTCACGGTTAAGAGTGCCTGGGGAAAACTACTGAAGGCTCTGCAGGCTGGGGAGGCTTCCCAAGAGCATACCCAGGAAAACAATGACCCAGGAGAATCAAGTGTGGAGGAAATGGAGGTAGGAGTCTCTGGAGAGTCAGATAGCATTTCAGATATGGAAATAAGCTGTGCTATTTGTGCAAGAGAAACATAAGAGGACCAAAGAGGGTTTTGAGTGAAGAAAAAAACCCAGCTGAGTGAAGTTAATGTATATTTCTGAGTTACCATGTATTAGGTAAAAGAACTGAGGAAGTTCCTTTTACCAGGACTTTTTAAGCCAGTACTTTTTAGCCATGCTTTTTTTTTTTTTTTAATTCTTTATTTTACAACGCTTTACATCAACACAAACCATACATCAAACAACCGCCCTGGGGGGGGGTACTCTTCTCCCCCCCAGGGGATGAACAAACACATAGGCGTTGCACAATTTTTGATTAGATACCCCCCAGCCCTCCCCCTTCTCCCCCCCCCTCCCCTCCCACCCTGGTTGGCCACTTCCACACCCCGAGGACGTGGGACCGTGCGTCCCTCCAATAAGCAAGCATCTATCCTAAGAGGTTAGGAACCCAGTTGTAACACCTCATTCCTAGCCCGGGGGCTCAGGCCCTGAAGGTAGGGGTCCCACAGCAACTGAAAGTGCGGCCAGCGTTTAACATTTCCCCGGGCGTAGCGAGCCTCCATTAGCATCATCTGGTGGAAGGCATTCCGCCACTCCCAGACCGAGGGCGCCCTGCGTTCCCACCAGTTGTGCAATATGGGACCCTTCCCCACCAAACAGGCCTTGCGCACCAGTAATCTCTCCCACCTACCCTTGGGTTGTGTGAGGCGCAGATGATCCAAGAGAACCAGGGAGTTATCCCAGGCAATCCGCTGACCCAGGAGGCGTTCCATATAGGAGGCTATTCTTGTCCAGTAGGGCCTAATGTATCTGCATCCCCACCACATGTGCACCAAATGTGCCATAGGTTCCGAGCACCTCGGGCATGAGCCATCCGTAGCCAGGCGAGAGCGGAAGGCTCGCCTAGGGGAAAAGTGCACCCTAGTAAGGGATTTGTATTGCACCTCTCTCCAGCGTGCTCCCAGCGCCAACTCCCCTATCTGCTGCAGGGCCTGCAGAATTGTACCCGGTCCAATCTCTCTACCCAACTCCCCCCCCCCCACCCCAGTTCTACGGACCGATAGTCCGGGGACGGTCGGTATGGGACCAACCGCGCCTTCAGTGATCGAATCGAAAGTTGGGTTTCGCCGCCCAGGTCAAAAAATTCTAAGATCTGCGCAGAGCGCTCTGCCCGCAGCTCACCTGCCGGTAGGGAGGCGATGTAGTGTGAAAGCTGCATGTAAGCGAAGTGATGGCCCGCCCCAAGGGCATAATCATTACACAGACTCTGAAATCTCCTACATCCCCCCGAAGTATCAACCACATGCCCCAGACTATAAATACCTTTCCTCACCCAGATCCGGAACTGTGCATTATCAGATCCCGGCGTAAACAGTACATTACCCTGTATCGGCAGCCAGCTGGACACTCGCCAGTTCGTGTTCCAATAAGCGTTCAGCCGTCGCCAAGTTCTGCACACCGGAGTGAGCAGCACACTCCCCGCCAAGTGGTCAGGGAAAAAGCGGCTGTCTACGTGTAGGAGGGCGAGAAGGGTCGCTGGGGCGGCAAGGGCCTCTTCTAGGCCCCGAGGGGTGAAGATCTCAGTCCTACCCAGCCAGTCCCCCAGATGACGCGCCTGGCACGCCAGAGCATAGGCCCCGAGGTCCGGCAGCCCCAACCCCCCACGGCGCCAATGTCCCACTAGGCGGGAATAGCGAATACGGGCACGCGCTCCCCCCCACAGAAACCCGCTGAGCATTCGTTCGAGACGCTGTAAGTCTTTTCGCAGAAGCCAAACGGGCAATGTCTGTAACCAGTATAAGATCCTCGGTAAAACCACCATCTTAACCGCTGCGATTCTCCCCGATAAAGACAAGGGGAGGGGTCGCCAGGCTTGCAACTGAGTGTGGAGGCCCTGTATAATTTTAGCAAGATTACTCTCGTAGAGTTGTGATGGCTGACCTGTCAATATAATGCCAAGGTATTTGAACTGGCCACCCGCCCAGTTGAGGGGGAAAGGCCCCTGCCAGCTAGCCCTCAGTGTGCCCATTGTGTCCAACGCCGTGGATTTATCGAGGTTAATGCTTAGTCCGGCAAAACTGCCGAAGGTCTCAAATTCTTTCATTAAACGCGGGAGCGAATCTTGGGGATCGAGTAGGTGCACCAGAAAGTCGTCGGCGAAAGCCGAAAGTTTAAAACCTGACGCGCGTATACGCACCCCCCTTATCTCCCGTGAAGCCTCTACCCTTCGTATAAACAGATCCAGTGAGAGGACAAAAAGCAACGGGGAAAGAGGACACCCCTGTCGAGTCCCCCTATGCAGTGCAAAGGTGTCTGAGAGCACTCCATTACAACAAATCGCCGCAACCGGATCACAATAAAGGCTTTGTACCATGGCACAATAAGAGTTCCCAAGCCCATATCGGGGCAGCAAATCCCAAAGATAGTGCCAGTCCACTTTGTCAAAAGCTTTCTCCGCATCAAAGCTGATGAGCAGAGAAGCGAGATTCCGATTCCGCACCCACTCGAGGGAAGCCACTATCCTCCGCAAATTTCGGACCGCGTACCTTCCTTGCACAAACCCCACTTGAGATTCGTGGATCAGTAGCCCCAGCACGGCTGACAGTCTGTCTGCTAGTATTTTGGCGAGGATTTTGAGGTCAAAGTTAAGAAGAGAGATAGGGCGATATGAAGCGGCGCAAAGTGGGTCCTTGCCTGGCTTCGGAATCAAGATCATGTGGGCCACATTGCTACCCCATCGAAACGTGCCCTGTTCTGCTCTCCTGGTATGGACCGCCACCAGCAATGGGGAAATCAAGCCCGTTAAGATCTTGTAGAACTCAGCCCCTAACCCATCTGCCCCGGGGGATTTATAACAACTCGCTTTGTCTATAACTTGCTGCACCTCCTGAACAGAGATCGGCCGGTCTAGTTGTTGTCACTGTTGAGTCGACAGCTGAGGCAGGTCCAGCCCTTCCAAGTAATCCGACATGTGTTCGTGTGTACCCGTCGTCGCGGTGTAGAGTTTTTGAAAGAACGAGCGAAAAACACGTGCAATCTCCGGGTTTTCCCTGCGGAGAATCCCGTGATCATCCTTCAGGGCGTGCACCAACGTGGAGCCCCGCGAAGTCCGTAAACACCGAGCCAATAGTTTCCCAGGTTTATCCCCGTGACAATAAAGTTGGAATCTATAGTAGGTAACCGATTTTTTGGCCCGCTGGTGCAGGAGCTCATTCAACATCGTCTGCAGTTCCCACAGTCTCTTCTTTGAAGTCCCGTTCGGATTACTCGCCCACCTCCGCCGCTGTTTGGTGACCAAGCGTTCCAAATGGATAATACGCTCCGCCATCAGTCGACGCTTACGCGCCATATAACCAATGATGTCCCCGCGCAAGACCACTTTTGCCGTCTCCCAGACCAACTCGGGATCAGCCAGATGCCCCCGGTGATCGGCTTCGAACTCACACCATCTCTTTTGTAGAAACTGACGAAACTGAGAATCCCGGTAAAGTTCTAGAGGAAACCGCCATAGTCTCGTCTGGTGCCGAGTAGCGCCCCACCGCAACTGTAACCACACAGGGGCATGATCGGATATTTCCGCAGGTCCTATCTGCGACTCATCTACCATAGCAAACAGGCACTGCGAGGTCAACAAGTAGTCTATTCTTGCACTAGAATTATGTGCGCGGGACTGATGGGTGTAATCTCTTTCGGCGGGGTGTAGAAGTCTCCATGGGTCCACCAAGCCCAACCTGGACCTTAACCCATTTAAGGCGCGGGCCCCCTGAAGCCGCTCCCGGGTCCCCTCCCCCCTAGAGGTGTCCAGCTCCACATCCAGCACCCCGTTAAAGTCCCCCCCTAGAATCAAGGGAATCTCCGGAAGTTGCTCGACCTGGGCGGCCAAACGAGCATATAAATCTTTGTCTAACACATTTGGACTATAGACATTACCAATGATAATAGGTTTCCCCTCCAGGAGGCCCTGCAGCAGTAGGAATCGCCCCGTCGGGTCCGCAATTTCTTTGGTGACCTCAAAGCGGATCCGCTTATGCACAAGGATGGCTATCCCCCCTTTTTTGTTCAGGGCTGGCGCCCCCCACACCTGTCCCACCCAGGATCTACGCAGTTTGGCATGCTCCCTTTCGGTCTGGTGGGTCTCCTGGAGGAAGGCCAGGTCCGCTTTCTGCCTTGACAAAGCTTGTAGTATTTTTGCTCTTTTGACAGGGCTCCCCAGTCCACAGACATTCCACGTTTGGATTTTCAGTCTGGGTTTAATTCACTCCAGTATTTTAAGCAGATAATGAACCATCCTCCAGAGAGAGCCCCCCCAGCCTGAGGCTCCTCCTTACCTACTCTTAATGGGCCCCCCCGTGCCCCCATCCTCTTGGTGCGAAGTGGCCATCCCTCCCATCCTCCCCCCCTAGGACCCCAACAAAGGTACAGCATTAAAAGAATCATAGATCCGTCCCCTAAAAACCCTCCCCTCCCCCATTGCTCCCCACCCTTCCCCCCTCCCCCCTCTCCTACCACTCTCCCGCACATGGGACCAGTCAGACTTCCTATGGCAGTCAGCCCTACACCCCCTCACACTCCCCCCAGTCCGGCTCCACCCAGCATTACCCCCCCCTCTCTCCCTTCAGATCTGTAGGGGGCATCAGCCCTTCATAATAGCCCACGGCCTTGGACCCCCCACCCTCACATCGGGACCCGGGGTGAACGGGCCGGGTAGCCCTATCTCCCCCCCTCCCCCCTTAATCTTACCACCAACATCCATTCCATAAACCCCACCAACAAGTAAACTCCTGTACATTTCAGGCTACAATTATAAATTGAAACAGTATTAAGAGGAACACAGTAAGGCAACAAAATAACAAGTCAGGAAGTTAGGCCTCGAATTGTAGCTAATTGTAGCTGCACACATTCTTCCAGGCTATTTAACCCCCTGCCAGTTGCTACATCGCCTGCCGGCTTTAGATCATGGCCGACAGCCCCCCCCCCCCCCGGGTAAATGCAGGAGCCCCTGTCCATGAGTCCCGTCAGCAACTCCGGGATGGAGCGGACCCACCGGGTTCTATCCCCTGGGCCCGGTCTTACCCCTTTATCGTTCAAATAATTCCTCCAGCCGTACATGTGCTGTCCCCACCAGTCTGGTCTCTGCAGTTCATCTAGTAGTGCTTGCGGTTTCGCCCAAACCGTCCAGGAACAGGTTGGCCTCTTCCACTGAGCGCAGGAATCGGGTCTGACCTTGATGGGACACTCGCAATCTCGCCGGGTAGAGCAGGGAGAAATGGACTCCGCGATTCAACAGCTGTGCACAGATCGGGGTGTAGGCGCGGCGCTGTTGGCTCACCAGGGCAGAGTAATCCTGGAAAACCAGGATTAGTGCCGCATCCCCTGTTGTTGCCCTTCTTCCCCTGGCGGCCCGCAGCACCGCCTCTTTCTGCTGGAAGTCCAGAAATCGTGCGATGACCGCACGTGGACGCCTCGCCTGCTCTCGTTTGGGGCCTAGCCGGTGAACACGTTCCAGCCGAATGGGGTCCCCCCCCTTGCCGTCCATCAACTTCGCTATCCAGGCAGTCAGGTATGCGAACAGTGCGCCGTCTCCTACGCTTTCTTCTATCCCGATGAATCGGAGGTTGTTGCGACGGCTCCGGTTCTCCAGGTCGTCAATTTTCTCCCCCTGCTGTTGCAGCATGCGTTCCAGGGCCTCCACTTTTGCCGACAGCGTGTGTTGGGTGTCCTCCACGTTAGAGATACGGGTTTCCGCCTGCTCAATGCGCCCTGTAAAATCTGCGAGGCTCTGGCTGACGGTGGAGATTTGTTCAGTTAAGCTGTGGAATTGAGCCTCCAGAGCCTGCACCACCGCGGCACTGACCTCCGCCACCAAGGTCTGGTCACCCACTGTTTTAGGGCTTTTAGGAGACCCCTCCGCCATCTTAGCCTCCGAGGCTCGGGGCTTCTCCCGTCGCTGTGGTTTCGCTGCCATGCTCCTGCCACACTGCTCTGAGATCAGGCTGAAAGTTTCCCTGTTGTCTCTGTGGCGCGTAGCCGGACGAAGTTTGTGTGATTGCCCCTTAGGTTACGAATTGTTGCAGATATTCGGGGTGTAGGAGCCGGAGCTGAACTTTCCCCTGTCTGCTCAGCTCATTGCCAACCGGAAGTCCTTAGCCATGCTTTTTAAAAGTAGCTGTTTCATTTAATGCTGCTTGGGCCAGAGCTAGGCTGAAAGTTTGTATTACAACTGAGAAGGAATTACACTGCGTGTGAAAGCAGTTGATTGAGTCAGGAACTGTGCTACACCTGCTGTGGAACAACGGAGGGTGGCACAGCGCCTCCTTAAGACCAAGTACAGAATATCATTGAAAGTAAAGTTTTACTTGAATGTCAGTTTAAAGGCTACAGCAAGCCAGGGACTGCATAAATGGCTTGAGTATTGTTATGTTTGGAGAAGTATCCTGAGTTTTGTTTTCCCTTATCTTCAATCAATTCATGTTAAAGAATTGACTTGGTTTTGGAATTCCTGATTTCTGAGAATAAAAGAAATTTTCCTGCGACCTTGCACTTGGCTATAATCCTTTCGGGGACACAACTACATGAGTTTAGGCAAGTTTTAACAAAGGTCAATCGTCACAACTCCTGCAGCCCTAGGCAACCGCCTGGCCACAAGGGGGAGTGACGACAGGCCTCATCAGTGACTTTTTATCCAGCCCAACATCCTCCTGGCTTTTGCCACCGCCTTGTTGCACCGTTTTGCCGCCTTGAGATCTTCAGAAATAATCACACCAAGGTCTTTCTCCTGATCCGTGTACACCAACCTCTTGCCCCCTATAGCGTACATTTCCCTTGGATTTCTGCTACCCAAGTGCATGATACTGCACGTCTTCACACTAAATCTTAATTGCCAAGCATTAGACCATTCTTCCAGCTTTTGTAGATCTTTCCTCATGTTAACCACTCCCTCGGCGGAGTCCACTCTGTTGCACATTTTTGTCATCTGCAAAAAGACAGACTTTTCCATTCAGTCCTTCAGCAATATCACTCACAAATACATTGAACAGTGCCGGGCCCAGGACCCAACCCTGGAGTACCCCGCTAATCACCTTCCTTTCATCCGAGTGAGCTCCATTTACCATCACCTTCTGTCGTCTGTCAGTCAACCAATTTCTGATCCAGCTCACCACCTTGGGACCCATTCCCAAACTACTGAGTTTATTGTAAGCCTCCTATGAGGAACAGTATCAAAGGCTTTGCTGAAATCCAGGTAGATGACATCCATCGCATGCTCCTGATCTAGTTCTCTTGGCACCCAGTCAAAACTCAATCAGATTTGTTTGGCAAGATCGTCCTTCGGTAAAACCATGTTGCTTTGGATCTTGCAACCTGTTGGTTTTGAGAAAGTCCACTATTCGCTTTTTCAGGAGCGCCTCCATTACTTTTCCCGCCACTGAGGTAAGGCTTTCGGGCCTGTAGTTTGTCACTTCTTCCCTGTCACCACTTTTGTGAAGAGGTACCACATCAGCCATTCTCCAGTCCTGAGGAACTTCTCCTGTTTCCAAGGATCTTTTGAAAACATCCTTTAACGGCCCTGCAAGAACCTCTCTGAGCTCTTTCAGTATCCTGGGATATATCCCATCCGGTCCCATAGCCTTGTCCACATTCAGTTTTGCAAGTTGTTCTAACACTTCATCTTCTGTGAATGGTGTAGAATCTACTTCATTCCCAATTTTATATTTTGGAGTCACAGGTGGTCCTTCTCTAGGATTTTCTTTAGTAAAAACAGAGCAGAAGTATTTGTTTAGCAATTTCGCTTTTTCAATGTCACTTTCCACAAGTCCGTCCCCAGCACTTTTGAGTCCTGCAATTCCACCTCTGATGTTCTTCCTTTCCCAAATATACCTGAAGAAAGTTTTTTGTCGCCACACTTCACATCTTTAGCCATCTTTTCTTCTGCCTTTTATTTTGCTTTCCTTATTTCTCTTTTTATCTCTTTGAGTTTGATCCTGTATTCATTTCTGTGTTCCTTTGTTTGCAAGCTTTTGAATTTTGCGAAAACTATGTTTTTTGCCTTTATTTGAGCCGCCTCCTCTTTGGAGAACCCAACGGGTTTCCTTTTCCTCTTATTTTTATTTACTTTTCTTACATATTTATTTGTTGCCCCTTTTATTGCCACCTTTATTTTAGCCCATTGCAATTCCACTTCCCTTATCCCCTTCCACCCTGCCAACTCCTCCTTTAGGTACTTGGCCATTTTACTGAAGTCAGTGTTTTTGAAGTTTAGGACTTAGAGATTGCTATGATTGGACTGCACCTTGGCTTTTATCTCAAACCACACCGTGTGATGATTGCTGCTGCTCATAGGGGCACCCACCCAGACATTTGACACGCTATCAGCATTGGTGAGCACTAAATCCAGCATTGAGCTTTCCCTGGTTGGTTCCATCACCATTTGTCTAAGTAACGCAGCTTGGAAAGCATCGACAATTTTTTTTGCTTCTTTCCAGATTCTCAGAAGGAGTAATCTAATCCACATCGGGTAGATTAAAGTCACTCAATACGATCACTTCCCCCTTTGTGGCTATCTTGGCAATATCTACAGTATAATCAATTCATTATCTATTTCTTTGATTTGTGTCGGAGGTCTGTAGACTTCACCAGTATGGATGATAGTGCCATCTCCTTTTTCCAGCACAATCCATAGTGCTTCTTCTTTTCCCCATGCCCCTTGAATTTCAGTAGCTTTAATATTGCTTTTGACATACAATGCTACTCCTCCTCCTCTTCCATTTTCTCTTTCTCTTCTGAATAGATTATAGCCAGCTATGGCTATATCCCAGTCATGCGATTCATTAAACCATGTTTCTGTAATAGCCACAATGTCCAAGTCCATTTCCACCATTAGGGCTTCCAGGTCCGGAATTTTGTTGGCTAAGCTTTGAGCATTTGTGCTCATTGCTTTCCAGCATTTAGCTGGCTTGCATGTATTTTGCATTGATTTTGTTCTGCCTTCTTCTTCCCACTTGCTTTTGATGTGTGGTTTAAAAGTGTGGTTGTTTCTGATGTTGTTCTGTTTTTGCAGGGAGTGATGTCCTGAACTTGACCTTCCCTATCCGTCACCGCCTTTTTCTAGTTTAAATGTATATCCACATACTGCCTGAATTTTTCACTTAGGATTCTTTTCCCTGTGACAGAGAGATGTAGTCCACCAGCACAGTATAGTCTCTTGTTGTTCCATCTGTTTCCACATTCGCCTATAAATCTGAATCCTTCTTCTTTGCATCAGGTCTGGAGCCATGTGTTAAAGCTGTTAATGTGGTGCAGCCTTTCTGCCCCCTTACCAAGAACAAATAGAACTTCTGAGAATGCTACAGTGTTAACAATGGGCTTGACTTTCTGTCCCAGAGTCTGAAAGTCTCTTTTCACTGCAGAGGCACTGTTTCTAGCCAGGTCATTTGTACCCAAGTGGATGACAACATCAGTTTTGGAGTGCTCGCTTTCAGCACTAAGGACATCAACAATTTGGTTTGTATTCCTGCTGGCGGAAGAGTCTGGGAAGCATTTGACAATCTTCTCTCCTTTGAACTGTGTTCCCAAGTTGGTACCTCTTATGATGGAATCACCAAGTAGTAGTAGTTTTCTGTTCCTTGAGGTTTTCTTCATATTTGGTGCTTTATCAGGAGATTGGGCATTCACTGTCTCATTTAAGGGCCGTTCAGTTTTTGTGGAATGGGCATCCTTATTAACCAAAGCAGAGAAGACATTATGCAGTGATATCTCATGATGTACAGGGTTTTTCTGCATTACAGGTTGCAATCTACCATAGCCCACTGTGATCCATTTGTTGCTGGGATGTTTGATTCCTTGTGGGATCAGTGGTGGACTTTGTTTGGTTTGTATCCTAGAAGAGATGCGTTTCATTGCGGCTACTTCTTCCCTTAATAGAGTCAATTCTTTATGCATGGCTGCTAACTTGGGGCATATAGGGCAAGCTCTTAGGTTCCAGATGATTCTTCTCAGAATGAAGGCACCACAATTATTGCACTGAATACAAGACATGCTTGGCCCTAGAAGGAGAAGAAGAGAAGGTGGACGTAACACCAAATTAAGAGGATAGATGTCAACGTTATGTGATCACTATATAGGCAATGCAGCCCTGGGGCGGTTGAGGTGAGGGGTAGGGTGGGCGGGAACCTAAGTGTCCTTGGCCAGTGGGCCTTACATGAACTGAGGGCACACTTAGATATCTGATTTAAGGGCTACACTTCATCTTTAGTTTGTAATAGACCTGTCTAGAAATAGTGCCTCTACAATCCAAATCTCTGGGAGAAAAACTCAAGCCCATTGTTAACACTGTAGCATTCTCAGAAGTTCTACCTGTTCTAGGTAAGGGGGCAAAAAGGCTAAATTGCATTAACAGCTTTAATACATGGCTCCAGACCTGGTGCAAACGAGAAGTTTTCAGATTTATTAGTGACTGGGAAAACACATGGACCAACAAGAAACTATACTGTGCTGAAGGAATACACCTCTCTGTCACAGGGAAAATAATCCTACATGAAAAATTCAGGCAGTATGTCGAGTTGCATTTAAACTAGAAGAAGGGGGTGACAGACGGGAAAGGTCAAGATCTGGACGTCACCCCCTGCAAAAGCAGAATGACAGAAACAACCACACTTTTAACCAACACATCAAAAGCAACTGGGAAGAAGTGGGTAGAATAAAATCAATGCAAAATACACACAAGCCAGTTAAATGCTGGAAAGCAATGAGCACAAATGCTCGAAGCTTAGCCAAAAATCTTCCAGATCTGGAAGCCCTATTGGTGGAAAAGGACTTGGACATTGTGGCCATTACAGAAACATGGTTTAATGAATCACATGATTGGGATATAGCCACACCTGGCTATAATCTATTCAGAAGAGACAGAGAAAATGGAAAAGGGGGAGGAGTAGCCTTGTAAGTCAAAAGCAATATCAAAGCTACTGAAATGCAGGGGGCATGGGGAAAAGAAGAAGCGCTCTGGATTGCGTTGGAAAGAGGAGATGGCACTAAGATCCATACTGCTGTAATCTACAGACCTCCAACTCAAATTGAAGAGATAGATAATGAATTGATTATAGATATTGCCAAGATAGCAACAAAGGGGGAAACAAACATATTGGGTGACTATACCCGATGTGGAATGGCTTACTCCTTCTGCAAATCTGGAAAGAAGCAAAAAAAATTGAGGACGCTTTCCAAGCTGCGTTACTTAGATAAATGGTGATGGAACCAACCAGGGAAAGCTCAACGCTGGATTTGGTGCTCACCAACAGTGATAGCGAGTCTAATGTCTGGGTGAGTGCCCCTGTGAGCTACAGTGATCATCACATGGTGTGGTTTGAGATAAAAACCAAGGTGCAATCCAATCATAGCAAGCTCAAAGTCTTAAGCTTCAAAAACTCCGACTTCAATAAAATGGCCGAGTACCTAAAGGAGGAGCTGACAGGGTGGAAGGGGATAAGGGAAGTGGAATTGCAATGGGCTAAACTAAAAGGGGCAACAGATAAATATGTAAGAAAAGTAAATAAAAACAAGAGGAGAAGTGTCTGCTCAAATAAGGGCAAAAACCACAGCTTTCGCAAAATTCAAAAGCTTGCAAACAGAAGAAGACAAATTAATTCAGGATCAAACTCAAGGAGACAAAAAGAGAAATAAGGATAACAAAATCAAAGGCTGAGGAAAAGATGGCTAAAGATGTTAAGTGAGGTGACAAACCTTTCTTCAGGTATATTCATGAAAGGAAGAGGATCAGAGGTGGAATTGCAGGACTCAGAAGTGCTGGAAATGGACTCGTGGAAAATGACATTAGTAATTTCGCTTTATCAAACAAATACTTCTGCTCTGTTTTTACTAAAGAAAATCCTGGAGAAGGATCACTTGTGACTCCCAAATATAAAAATGGGAATGAGGTAGATACCACACCATTCAGAGAGGATGAGGTTTTAGAACAACTTGCAAAACTGAAAGTGGACAAGGCCAGGGGACCAGATAGGATACATCCCAGGATACTGAAAGAGCTTAGAGAGGTTCTTGCAGGGCCGTTAAAGGATGTTTTCAACAGATCCTTGGAAACAGGAGAGGTTCCTCAGGACTGGAAAATGGCTGATGTCGTACCTCTACACAAAAGTGGTGACAGGGAAGAAGTGTCAAACTATAGGCCCATGGGCCTTACCTCGATGGTGGGAAAAGTAATGGAGACACTCCTGAAAGAGCGAATAGTGAACTTTCTCAAAACCAGCAGGTTACAGGATCCGAGGCAAGATGGTTTTACCGAAGGACGATCTTGCCAGACAAATCTCATTGAGTTCTTTGACCGGGTGACCAGAGAACTGGATCAAGGACACGCGATGGATGTCATCTACCTGGATTTCAGCAAAGCCTTTGATACTGTCCCTCATAGGAGGCTTATCAATAAACTCAGTAGTTTGGGAATGGGTCCCAGGGTGGTAAACTGGATCAGAAATTGGTTGACTGACAGACGACAGAAGGTGATGGTAAATGGAGCTCACTTGGATGAAAGGAGGGTGATTAGCGGGGTGCCTCAGGGTTCGGTCCTAGGCCCGGCACTGTTCAATGTATTTGTGAGTGATATTGCTGAAGGACTGAATGGAAAAGTCTGTCTTTTTGCAGATGACACAAAAATTTGCAACAGAGTGGACTCTCCCGAGGGAGTGCTTAACATGAGGAGGGATCTGCAAAAGCTGAAGGAATGATCTGACGCTTGGCATTTAATATTTAGTGCGAAGAAGTGCAGTGTCATGCACTTGGGTAGGGAAATGTACACGATAGGGGGTGAGAGGTTGGTGTGCACGGAGCAGGAGAGAGACCTCGGTGTGATTATTTCTGTAGATCTCAAGGTGGCAAAACAGTGCGATAAGGCGGTGGCCAGGAGGATGTTGGGCTGCATTCAAAGAGGAATTACCAGCAGAAAGGAAGGGGTTTTAGTACCACTGTGTAAGTCTCTGGTGAGGCCTCACTTGGAATACTTTGTTCAGTTTTGGAGACTGTATCTTGCAAAGGATGTGAAAAGAATGGAAGCTATTCAGAGGAAGGCGACCAAAATGATTTGGAGCCTGCGTCAGAAGCCTTATAAGGGGAGACTTGAAGACCTAAATATGTACACTTTGGAGGAGAGGAGGGACAGGGGAGATATGATTCAGACCTTTAAATACTTAAAGAGAAATAATGAACAAACAAACCTCTTCTAGAGACGGGGAAGCTGAATGACATGAAGCTGCAAGGTGGTAAATTGCAAGGCAATGTCAGGAAATACTTTTTTACTGAAAGGGTGGTGGATGCTTGGAATGCCCTCCCGATGGAGGTGGTGGGGACAAATACAGTGACGGAATTCAAAATGACCTGGGACAGACATTGTGGAACACTTTACAGCAACAAGATTAAATCAAAATAAACTGAACCATCTAATTTCTCAACAAATAGGGATGTCCTACATGGAGCGATGGGGGGGGGGGGGGGGGCAGTGGGTTCACCCCAAAACAAAAAAAGAAACAAAGATATGGGGAGGGATGAAGACATGGGGAGGGGTGCAACTGCTCCTGGTGGGTGCACCACTAAGCAAAGACATGGGTAGGGGTTCACCTACTCCCTAAAAGACATGGGAGGGGGTGCCCCTACTTCTGTCATATTGCTGGGCAGACTAGATGGACCATACTGGTCTTTATCTGCCATCATTTACTATGTTACCAGGGGTTAAGTTTATATGGGTGGTCATGCTAAGGGATTGATCTAGAGCAGGGGTCCTCAAACCTGTCCTGGAGGGCCACAATCCAGCCAAGTTTTTGGGATAGCCTGAATGAATATGCATGAGATATATATGCATTAGAGATATCCTGCCAACCTGTCTAGTTTGTGGCCCTCCAGGACTGGATTTGGAGACCCCTGCCTTACACCTCTGTCATTTAAGATTGTGAGTGGGCAAGGTGCAGACATCCTAGACATCAAAAAGGGTAGATAGAGTTTGTATTTCACCTCAATTTTTACCTGTAAAACAGCTTCTTTTAGGTTAAAGTTGAGGGAGGTTTAAAGTCATGGTTCCTGGTTACCTATAGTATCTCGATTTTCTTTAAATTAATCAGCAGATTATGGGAGTTCAGCCACTTTGACAATTCACTAAAGCAGGACATTCCTCCTACCACTTTTCCAATACCTATCATTCATTCCTTACACTGATCATTCACTAAAGTTAAAGTTCTTAATTAAATTTTTTGAAAAAATTGAACGTAAACAATGGTTTATTCAGATCAAACTCATTGAAGGAGATCAGTCTAGATTCAAACTGAATAACTATCTGCCTTGTTTAAAATGTTCTCTCATCAATCCACGATCAATTAGAAATAAATTACCACTGATTAAAGATCATATTACTGACAATAACTTGGATATTCTTTTTATAACTGAATCATGGTTAATAGTTAACGATATGGTTTTAATCAATCTATTAAAGCCATTAGGCTAAGACATCTTTAATTATCAAAGATTAAATAAAAGAGGAGGAGGAGTAACTATTTTAACAAAGAAAGAACTGCAACTTTCTAAAGGTCCAAGTGACTTTTCTCTAAATATGGATGCTCTTTTAGTTGAAAACAAGAGTATGTTATTACTCTTCATTTATAGGCCCCTTCTTCAAATGGTAAAGATCTTTTTAATATAATTTATTTTCTTTATAAAACAATTTCAGATAATAGATTCATAATCATTCTAGGTGACTTAAACTTACCTTCTATTGCTTCACATTTAACACAGAATTTCTTGGATTCAATGGATGCCATGGGTTTCAGACAAATAGTTCAACAACCAACTCATATTAAAGGAAACACTCTAGATCTCTAAGGGGTATGTTTACTAAGCAGTCTTAACGTGTGCCCGGCATAGTGTGCAGGATGCCTTAAAAGAACATAAGAACATAAGAGATGCTATACTGGGTCAGACCAAGGTCCATCAAGTACAGTATCCTGTTTCCAACAGTGGCCAAGGAGTGGGTGTTTCGGTCTAAACGTAGCAAAATGGGATTATCGCGCGATAATGTGCGCGAAGCCGCTAAGCACGTTAACGTGCGGTAATCTTAAGTAGGCGCGCTGATGTGCAAACAGAGCATCAGAGGTGTAGCACAATGGTTAATACACTGACTGATGGTACAGGGGTCATGAGTTCAATCCACCAGTGTGCCTAAGCTATAAGGCTGTATGAGACATTACCCTTTACGTCTAAGCAGTGCTGTTTAAGAACATAAGATATGCCATACTGGGTCAGACCAAGGTCCATCAAGCCCAGTATCCTGTTTCCAACAGTGGCCAATCTAGGTCATACGTACCTAGCAGTATCCCCAAGAGACACAGGTTCCACAATGCTTGTATTGGGTCAAGCACTGATATCATGGGTCCCTTTTTAATAATGGTTTATGGACCTTTCCTCCAGGAACTTGTCCAAACATTTTTTAAACCCAGCTACACTTTTGCGGCATTTTATTTTTTATTTTAAACTAGCACTGTCAGCAAACACACCCTCACAGCGCCGTAACCTAAGGTGCCGCATAAGGCGCCCTATAAGGCACTCCAGAGTGCACATTATAAAGTGCACTGTCCGCCAAGGCACCCTATAATGTCCCCTATAGGACGCCTTATAAGGCACCGTATAAGGCGCTTTATGGGGCGCCTTATGAGGCATCTTAAGGTTACAGCACTGTGAAGGTGTTATTGCTGGCAGCACTAATGTACATTAAAAATACAAAATGCCTCAGACAGCCATATCAAACAACCGCACTGTGGGATCAAACCCATGACCTCTGGCTCCACAGGCAGTGAAGTAACCAGTGGGCTACAGCTCTATAGCTACTAACAAACCCCTGGCTGGCTACAGAAAGGACTGCATGTCACCACAAGCATTCTGCTGTGGTTACCAGGATAGGATCAACCCACCCGTACCCATGATGCACAGCACATGCAAATCAGCAGTCTACAGATGATCACAAGATGGGGTATGCACCCCACAGCACCTCATCCAGGTAGGGGGAACTGACCGAGTACACCCCCACAGCACCTCAGCCTGGTAGGGGGTGCCGATGGTGTGTATTAGTGGCACAGAGTAGCTACAGACCGTCACATTGTGTGGGTACTGTGCTCACCCTGAGGGTGAGGTGGGGCGCCCAGCACCAGGTCCGCAGCACCTTCCATGACTGCAATAGATCATATTGCAGGTACCCATCAGTGCCAGTGTGTGTGTGTGATAGGTAGTTCTTCAGACACACCTAGGATACATTAGCATGTATCTGTCAATCAAGTCTAGCCTTTATGGGCTATGATGCACCCAGAATAGTGCATATTTGGTGTTGGTGCTATGGTAACATGATGTAAGTGAAGGGGGGTGTTTAGACCCATAGGCAGATTATGTACCACCACCCAACCTGCCCTCTGTGGCTCAGGGTGGAAAACAGGATCTCCCACCAACAGATCCACATTCTACCTCCCTGCAATGGTGGCAGCAGAGGGGACCATCAACCCCAGTCCTGCTGGGGAACAGACACCCTACAGGGCAGGCAATGCAGATCTGTATGCATCCATAAGGCAATGGCAGACAGACGGTAGGCCTGGAAATGCTCAGCTGTCCCCCACCACCATCTGACATCCTCCAGCAACAAGCACAGTGAGTCACCAGCCACTGTACCCTGCAAGGTGTTCCAGTTATACATATATAACTGCAGACAGTCTGCTAGCTAGTCCACAGTGCATGTTCCTGGAGGAGAACTGGTTAAAAGATAGAAAGCAGAGGGTAGGGCTAAATGGCCAATTTTCCCAATGGAGAAAGGTGAATAGTGGTGTACCCCAGGGATCTGTGCTGGGTCCGCTGCTTTTTGACATATTCATAAATGACCTGGAAAGTGGAATAACGAGTGAGGTTATCAAATTTGCTGATGACACAAAACTATTTAAAGTTGTTAAAACCCAGGAGGATTGTGGAAAATTGCAAGAGGATCTTGATAAATTGGAAGACTGGGCATCAAAATGGCAGATGAAATTTAATGTGGAGAAGTGCAAGGTTATGCACCTAGGGAAGAACAACCCAAACTATGGTTACACGATGCAAGGTTCCACATTAGGAACCACCACCCAAGAAAAAGATTTAGGCGTCCTTGTGGATACCATGTTAAAACCCTCGGCCCAGTGTGCAGCGGCGGCCAAGAGAGCAAATAGAATGCTAGGTATCATAAGGAAAGGAATGGAAAATAAAACAAAAGATATTATAATGCCTCTATATCGTTCCATGGTGAGACCGCACCTTGAATATTGTGTGCAATTCTGGTCGCCATATCTTAAAAAGGATATAGCAATTTTAGAAAAGGTTCAGAGAAGAGCCACCAAAATGGTAAAGGGGATGGAAGGCTACTCCTATGAAGAAAGGCTAAAAAGGTTGGGGCTCTTTAACCTGGAAAAGAGACGGCTGAGGGGAGATATGATAGAAGTCTATAAATTAATGAACGGAGTGGAACGGGTAAACGTAGATCGATTGTTTACCTTATCAGAATATAGAAAGACTAGGGGACATGCAATGAAGCTACAGGGTAAACTATTTAAGACTAATAAAAGAAAATATTTTTTCACTCAACGTGTAATCAAACTCTGGAATTTGTTACCGGAGGATGTAGTAAAGGCTGTTAGTGTAGCTGGGTTTAAAAAAGGTTTGGACAAGTTCCTGGAGGAAAGGTCCATAAACCATTATTAAGAAGGGACCCAGGATATCAATGCTTGAACCAATACAAGCATTGTGGAACCTGTGTCCCTTGGGGAAACTGCTAGGTACGTATGACCTAGATTGGCCACTGTTGGAAACAGAATACTGGGCTTGATGGACCTTGGTCTGACCCAGTATGGCATATCTTATGTTCTTATGTTCTTATGAGATGTGTGCACCCAAAACTGGGATGTGAGCACACCCACTAAGCAGATAAATCAGTGATTAGACCCCAGAAAAGGGAACCCATACATTCCATTTGAGAGAAATACAAAATAGCACTATGGGGGAACCTAGCCATGCCATAGTCATTGCTCAGTCAGGCTGAGAGTGACCTCCCAGCAGGACATGCTGTGGCCACCCTGTCTGTGCAGGTTGTGGCCGGGCACTACAATGTCCCAGCCATTGCCTTATGCCCTGTGCAGATGCATCCTGCCCAGGTCACCCTGTCCGGGCTATACCCACAGTACCTTGCTCCTCATTATGCACATTGGCAGGCTAACACTGGCAACCGTGCAAGCAGTGTGGGCTGAAGAATGTGTTGGCAGCTACCACACACTGGATAGACAGACACACACTCCCACACCTATGCCAGCATTGTGCAAATATAGAGGCTTTTGGCAGCCCTGGCCACCGCACCAGTTTGGGCACAGTGCAGGTATGGCTATGGTATGCAATACTATTGGGGTCACCCCCCAGGGTGGTAAACACTGTCAGACACCAGACCTGAAACACACTCCACAGACATCAGAGAGGTTGCTATGATACAGCTCAATCAGCAGATTGTGCTTAACTTAGGAATTGCTATCTGCCAGTAATCATAGCAACCTTTTGATATATGTGTAACATATTCCCAGGTTTAGGGTGGCCGTGCTAGGGTATGCAAGTGCTAGTATTGGGAGATGCTGCTGCATGCAGGGCCCAACATCCTGCCTCTCCATGAGGCTTTGGATAATGGAGCCTGTGGGTGCGGGTGTTTCTGCCCCTGTTGGCCGCTGCTCTAGGGCAGACGTTCCGCACTCCGGTCCTGGTGGGCGAAACACTGTTCAGGTTTTCATGCTGTCCCTAATGAATATGCATGAGATACATCTGCATACCATGGGGGCGGCGCATACAAATGCAGCACAGGCATCTTTATTAGAGACAGCATGAAACCTAAATGGTGTTTGGCCCTCCAGGACTGCATTTGGGAGACTCTGCTCTAGGTAATGCACATGTTTATGGTGTCTGTGTTCTGTAGGGTAAAATATAGGTGTTTTGGGCATGTTTCATTTATCTGCAATACAGGTTCCGTCTTTAGTACCACGTTTTAATAGTGGGTAAAATATGGCAGGAACCACAGCTGGGACTTGAACCTGTGACCTTCTTCTCCTGAACACACTGGCTGTGTGTACTGCACCACCACGTTGTCACAGGGACAGTTCATTCCCTGGGGATACCATGACTGTTTGTCAGACAGGGCCTGTCTGTTCCAGTGCATGGCACCCACCTAAACAGGGCTAGGCCATGGTCTGCTGTGGGCAGCTGCCACTGCCCCCTCCACCACCAGTACTCCTCCGCCACCATGCTGACATGCCCTTCTGCTGGTGGTGCTGGTGGTGCACAGTCTCAGGCCATCCAGTGTGCCGGTAGGCGGCTGCCTGTGGTGAGGGTTCTGGGGTAGGGGTGCCTGCATAGATGTCCACGCTTTCCACCACCACCGCCTGCCAATGTTCTGTTCCTTATCGTCACTCCAGTCCAGTCCCTTTACTTCTGGGTTGCGTAACCCTTCCAGCAGCTTGGAGGCTGAGTCAAACCCTTTTGAGGTTGGTTAGGTATAAATACCTCTGGCACCACCCCTAATCCCCAGTATTCTCAGCCTCCAAGCAGCTGGAGGGTTCCGTAAGCCAAGGGCTTACTGGAGTCTCCCTTGTAGTCCCCTTATTGGAGATTTATAATTTATTTATAATTTATTTATAATTTTATTTATAATTTTATTTAAGGTTTGCTGTTCAATTTAATTTTTCTGCAGTTGTAGTTAGTGCCCCTTTAAGCCTTTCTTGCTCCTTGCTCCCTCCCCCCTCCCTCCCTCTACCCTCTGGAGTTCGAGCTCAAGCTCTCTGCCTGCAAGGCCCCCTCCTTACCGGTGGCGGGGGTGCTAGGGAAGGGACTCCCTCTCCAAAGAGGCTTGCCGGCAGCAGGGGGTGGATCGTGGAAGCCCTACAGCCCGGCGGCTCTCTGTCTTCAGCTCCGGCCTCTTCCGCCTCGCGCCGAAGCCCTCAGGCGGCTGAGCGCTTGAGGTTACAACGCGCCCTCCCTCCGCGCTCCCGGCTTAGCGAAACAGCTCGGGAGCAGCTGGAGGTTGCAGTCGGCGGCGGGATCGCTCCGTATCGGCAGTGCGGGACGGCGGTGTAAGCCGAGACGCCGGGTCCCGGCCTGCACTCCACGTGGCTGAGGCCCAGCCACGTGTAGTATCCCGCAGACAACTCTTCACCTCGGAGATCTGCGATAATCATAGGAGCCGGGAAAACGCAAGTACAGGGGTTTTTTCCCCTCCTGTTTTGATATATTTGCATTGGGCCAATTTTAACTTACTTATTTATGATTTTATTTATAATTTAATTTTTAACTTATTTTTAGCTTCATTTTCAGCTCATCTACTTTGCTCCTGTTTCATTTTATTTTATCGGAGAGTGTGGGGGGAGGAAGTTTGGGGTCTCACGGGAGTGAGTTAGAGTTATTTCCTTTTATTTCACTTGGTTCTGGTGGAAAACTATGTCCAAGCTCCGATGCCCCTCTTGTGGCACCCGCAGGGGCTCGGCCTCTGAGGCAGGGGTCTGCAGGGCTTGTGCTGCAGAAGCTGCCTCGGTAGAGCACGGCATTCAATTGGCTGCTTCTCACGCTAATGAGAACCCAGTGGAGCATGTGGAGGGCGAAAGAGAGCCCTGCATCCCTCCGCCCTCAACATCAGAATTCCCCACTCCATCTCTGTCCTCTCTCTCCCCTGCCCTTGGAGAAGAGGGCCCTTCTGACCTTTTTTCTCCCGAATTTGTCCTCCTGCTGCACAAGGCCTACTGCATGCGCAAGCAGGGGCTCGGGGCAGGAGGCCAGAGCTCAGGGAAGGAAGACCTGGGGATTAATCCAGGGAAGTCCGCCCCCCAGGATCCCGGCATCCCAGGGGGGCCAGCTTCTAAACGCGCGCGACTAGCGAGTGAAGAACCGTTCTCTTCCCCTCCTCACGACGTTCAGGAGGAGGAGTTCTCCGACAAGGAGATAGGGGATGAGGAGGAGGAGCTCGAGGAAGGAGAGCTTCCGGAGGAGGAACAATCCCGCATAGTGCGGGTTTTTTCGCCGGGAGGAGCTCCCGGGGCTAATCGGTGAGTCTCTAAAGGCCCTCAAGGTAGCTTCAGACACACAAGCAGATGACGAAGCGCTGGAGGATCCCCTGATCCAAGCAGTCAGAAGGTCTCAACGGGTATTCCCTTTACACAGGGTCGTCCGCCAGATGATCCAGGAAGAGTGGAACCAGCCTGAATCTTCCCTGAGGGGAGTGCGATCTATGACACGCCTCTATCCAGTACCAGATGCGGACAGAGAATTGCTGAAGTCGCCCAAGGTGGATGCGGCCGTATCTGCAGTTACTAAGAAGACGACTATCCCAGTGGAAGGTAGCGCGGCCCTCAGGGATTCTCAGGACAGAAAAATGGACACATTACTAAAGCAGGCCTTTGATGTTAGTGCCCTCGCCTTACAGGCTTCGGTTTCTGGAGCCTGGGTAGCTCGGGCTTGCCTAAGGTGGTCCCAACAACTTCAGCTGTCGGAAGGTTCCGCAGGAGACGGGCAACCAATGGCAGCTAGGTTGGAATCAGGAGCAGCCTACCTGGCAGATAGTCAATACGATCTTATCAGGAGCCTAGCTAAGAACATGGCATCTGTGATCGCAGCTAGGCGCTGTTTATGGCTACGCAATTGGGCAGCCGACTCTTCTTCAAAGGCTCGCCTGGGTCGTCTTCCTTTTAAGGGGAAGTTGCTATTCGGTGAGGACCTAGAAAAGCTAGTGAAGGACCTAGGCGAATCCAAGGGGGCAGACTTCCGGAGGACAGACCGAAGCAGCCTCGCCTCCCAGCGCCCTCCCGCAGTCTGCCAAGAGACTCTCGGAGGTTTCGGCCTTCCAGAACAAGCTCCTTTCCTAAGGGTCGCTTTCCGACCAGGGGGTCAGGCTTTAAGGGGTTTCGAGGAGCAGGGAGAGGTTTTGGAGCCTCTACCTCTTTCTCGGGACCTAGAAAATCGCAATGAGATAGAAGGGGTCCGGACGGGCGAATTACCCTTGGGGGGACGTCTAAGGCTATTTCTTCCCGCCTGGACCCGGGTCACTTCCGATCAGTGGGTCCTGGAAGTGATCAGAGAAGGTTATGCCCTCGAATTTGGAAAACAGATTCTTCCAGCCTTTATTCAATCCCCCTGCGGCTCTCCGACAAAGAGGAAAGCTATAGAAGCCACCCTGTCAAGACTGGTAGCGCTCGGGGCGGTGACCCCGGTCCCACCAGACCAATACGGCTCCGGTCGGTACTCCATTTATTTTGTAGTCCCAAAAAAGGAAGGCTCCTTTCGTCCTATCCTAGACCTAAAACAGGTCAATCGCTGTCTCAAGGTACCCCATTTCCGAATGGAAACCCTGAAGTCAGTCATTTCGGCCGTAAGGGCCGGGGAGTTTCTCACAGCTCTCGACCTGACGGAAGCGTACTTGCACATTCCGGTCCGAAGATCTCATCAACAGTTCCTGAGGTTCGCGGTCGGTACCAAGAGGTCATTTCCAATTTCAGGCGCTGCCCTTCGGTTTAGCCACGGCTCCCAGGACCTTTACCAAAGTAATGGTGGTGGTGGCTGCCTTCCTACGAAGGGAAGGAATCCTGGTGCACCCATACCTGGACGATTGGCTGATCAGGGCGAAATCAGAGGAGGAAAGTCGCTCGGCTACAGCCAGAGTAGTAGAGGTCATGGAGGAGTTAGGGTGGATAATCAATCGGTCAAAAAGCAAGTTGATACCTGCTCAGGAACTCGAATACCTCGGGGCAAGATTCGACACCAGAGGAGGAAGGGTGTTCCTACCCCGAAAACGGGCAAAGGATCTAAGGTCTCTCGTGACACAGTTCCTGGAAAGACGGAACCCCTCAGCGTGGCTTTACCTTCAATTATTGGGTACCATGGCGGCGACAATAGAGGTAGTTCCCTGGGCCAGAGCCCACATGAGGCCTCTACAACGCTCCTTGTTACGTCGTTGGTCGCCTCAGAATCATCCCTTGTCCACTCCTCTACCCTGCGCACCTCGAACCAGGGAAGCTCTCCGGTGGTGGAGGTGTCCGAAGAACCTAGAATGCGGGACACCTCTCGAAACTCCACAGTGGATCCTGCTTACAACGGACGCCAGCCTGTCGGGCTGGGGAGCCCATTGCCAGGGACAGTTTGCTCAGGGCCTTTGGTCTCCGGTGGAGTCGCAATGGTCCATCAACAGGCTGGAGTTACGAGCAGTTACTCTGGCGCTCAAGACGCTCGAGCCTCTAGTGAGGAAGAACGCAATTCGCGTCCTCTCAGACAATGTCACCACGGTGGCTTACATCAACCGGCAGGGGGGGATGAGCAGTCCCGCCCTAGAGAAGGAGGCGTCCAGCCTGTTCCAGTGGGCCGAGACCCGGTTATTAGCCCTCTCAGCTCAACACGTGGCCGGCACGGACAACGTCACAGCGGATTACCTCAGCAGGTTCAAGGTCGACCAGGGAGAGTGGGAGCTGGATCAGGAAATCTTCAACCGGATTGTCTCCCTCTGGGGCCCCCCAATCATGGATCTCATGGCCCGCTACTCGTCGGCCAAGGCAAATCGTTTTTTCAGCAGAAGAAAGGAAAGGATGTCCGAAGGCCTGGATGCCCTAGCCCAGAGGTGGCCCTCCGGGGGTCTTCTCTACGTATTCCCTCCTTGGGCCTTGATCGGGAGGGTGCTTCAGAGGGTCGAATCCCACCAAGGCTTGGTCATCTTCATTGCCCCAGATTGGCCTCGCCGCCCGTGGTATGCGGACCTAGTGAGATTGGCGGTCGACCAACCATTCCATCTTCCCTGCAAGAAGGACCTTCTCAGACAGGGGCCCCTGCTGATGCCTCACGTGGATCGATTCTCGCTTACGGCATGGCTATTGAAAGGGCGAGGCTTCGGAAGCGGGGATACTCAGGTTCAGTGATTGCAACCTTGCTGAGCGCGCGGAAGCGCTCCACTTGTCTTTCCTACGTGAGGGTGTGGCGCATTTTCGAAGCCTGGTGTACGGAACGCCAGAAGAAACCCTTTTCAGCCTCCATCCCAGAGATTCTAGAGTTCTTGCAAGCGGGTTTTGAGAAAGGCCTTGCTCACAGCTCCCTACGGGTCCAGCTGGCAGCCATCTCTTGCTATAGAGGCAAGGTCCGGGGGAAGTCCTTGGGAGTCCACCCGGACGTGACCAGGTTCCTGAGAGCAGTTAGTCGCCTGCGCCCCCAGAAAAGATCGATAATCCCCCCCTGGGACCTTAACCTGGTGTTAAATGCCTTGACCAAAGAACCTTTCGAACCAATAATGGATGCCTCACTTAAAGATTTGACGTTGAAGACGGTCTTCTTGGTAGCCATCTGCTCAGCAAGACGCGTTTCCGAGCTCCAGGCTCTGTCCTCCCAGCCTCCCTTTCTCTCCTTCTTTAAGGACAAGGTGGTTTTACGAACAGTCCCTTCCTTCCTCCCCAAGGTGATATCGCCTTTCCATCTGAACCAGCCGGTTTCGCTGCCTGCGTTCCCAGCTGCCAGGCGGGGAGAGAAGGATGGCATTCTACGTCGCCTAGATGTACGCAGAGCACTGAAGCGTTACCTCTCACGCACGGCCCCCTTCAGAAGGTCCGAACGTTTGTTCATTCAGTTTGGGGGCCCCCACAAGGGGGAGGCCGCGGCCAAGGCATCCATCTCTAGATGGATCAGAGAAGCCATCTCTTCCGCCTATATCCTGAAGGGGAAACAGTCCCCGGCAGGCCTGCGGGCCCACTCCACACGGGCGCAGGCTGCTTCCTGGGCTGAGTCCAGCCTGGTTCCGCCAGTTGATATTTGCAGGGCGGCAACTTGGTCCTCGCTGCATACCTTTACCAAGCACTACAGGCTGAATGTGCAGAGGTCTACGGATGCTAGCTTTGGGGACGCGGTCATTCGTTCCGGCATAGCGAACCCCACCCAGGTTTGAACTGCTCGGTTACATCCCAGAAGTAAAGGGACTGGACTGGAGTGACGATAAGGAAGAATTCATTAGTCCTTACCTGCTAATTAGTGTTCCTGAAGGAACGACAGTCCAGTCCCTGATCCCACCCGGGCTACGGTGATTATAGCGGAACGATTCCGGGGCAGAGGCGGAAGGAGTCCTGGATGGCATGGGGCAGGTGAGCCGGGGGGGCGGGAAGGCTGGGGCAGCCTCTGGTTATACCTTCCCGTCCTGTCCCACTTCTCCTGGTCCCCGCACGTTTCTATTCCTACATTAGTTTAAAAAAAAAAAAAAAAAAAAAAAAAAGGTTTTACAGTTAATGGTTTTTGTTAATTAATTATGATTTTTAAAAAGATTAATGGGGATTAGGGGTGTTGCCATAGGTATTATATACCTAACCAACCTCAAAAGGGTTTGACTCAGCCTCCAAGCTGCTGGAAGGGTTACGCAACCCAGAAGTAAAGGGACTGGACTGTCGTTCCTTCAGGAACACTAATTAGCAGGTAAGGACTAATTAATTCTTCCCTTGGGGGTACCTGCTGGGTACTATCCCCTGTGACACTGTGGGAAACACACTTGTGCCTATGTTGGGCCCTCATCAGTTGCTGTCTGGCTGCTCTACTGTTTCAGCATTCCTATGGGCCACCTAGGCATCACCCTAGTCCGCACTGTGGCCTAGCTGCACCACAGCATGTGCCGCCTGCAGCCCTCTGTATTCCATTTTCCAGCATCTGTCCAGTTGCCCGTTCCGACATGCCCACCCTGCTGTTGCGGAACATGTGCATGCCATAGGAAACCTGTCCAATAAAGCGGGAAAACCCTGATCAGCGCTATTTCACTGTGGGATCATTCACCTTGTATGGGGACAGAGCATAGACCCTTCTGAAATTAATATCTTTTTTTTGGAGCTTTCTCGGTAGTGTTTTTTGATGTTTCCCATTAATATCACTATTGCCCAGCTTGGTTATGTTTTTTTTTACATTTTGTTCAGGTCTTTTTCACTGTTTATTTGCCCTTTTGTTCCGTGCACATGTATCACACTTATCATTTTTTCTAGGTTTCCCTGGCTTTGCTGTACATTGCTGACGGAAATGGTTTCTCTTCCCTTTAAATCTGCCGTAACGCCAGGGTTTCACTGGCGTTAGATTTCAGCCCCGGATTCCACAGCGTTAGTGTGCAGGGAGCCTCTCCCCTCCCACTCTCCACCCATTGACCCTCTCTCTCCGCCCCTGGAGAGCCTTCCTCCGCCCTCCGGGAGCCTTTCTCCGCCCTCAGCGCTCGTTTGCACCGCTGTGTGCATTATCGCACGATAAGGTACATTATCGCCTGGTAAAGTACCAGTAAAGCACTATAACGTACCTTATCGTGCGATACCATCGCAGCAGCGCACGTAGCACCCTTTAGTAAACATACCCCATATTTATCTTTCAAGAGATGTCAAGCAATATTTCTGAAACAAATGTACAAATACAACATATTCCTTAGTCTGATCACCACATTATCCAGTTTAACATTGCTTTCCTTCTCAGAAGATCAAATACACATCAATTTTCTTATCAACTTAGAAAGTTCTGCAAATTTGACAAGGATCAATTTTTACAAGAAATTCTTCCTCAGCTTCAAATTGACTCCAGGGATACTGATTTCCTCATTGACAGATGGACTTCATCGTTCTTTCAAGCAGCTTCAGTTTCTAATAGCTTTGAAATTCACAAGTTTCATACAAGGGTTATTGCAGTTTGGTACACAAAAGAGGTTCGTCTATTAAAAAGAAAACTTAGACGGTCAGAAAGGAAATGGAGGAAACATAAGAATTTAACAGATAAATTAACTTTCTTCAATATTCTCGAAGATTACAAAACATTGTTAAATAGTAAAAAGTGTGATTATCATATGAAATCGATTATGGCTGCTTTAAATAAACCAAGAGAATTATTTGACATAGCTAAAAAGTTAACAATCATTCCAAAGGAAGTCAATTCTATGCTTGCCCCAAATGCATCTACAATGGCTAAATTCTATAACGAAAAGGTGGGCATCTCTAAATTACCTTTGTATCATTTTTATTCTTTTACTTTTTCCACTATTCAAGATTGGAATAAATTCACTACTATAACCATTAGACAACTAGAAGATATAATAAAGTCATCATATACTACAACATCTGCTTTGGATCCTTGTCCAGCTGCATGGATTTGGTTGTCTCGTGATAGTTTGGCTCCCTATATCCTGAATCCAATTAACTTAACACTTGAACAAGGAGACATTCCAGATACCCTAACGAGTGCCTCTATTCGTCCTCTTTTCAAAGGTAAGAAGCTTGATATTTCTAAACCAAGCTCATACAGACCAATCTCAAGCCTACCTTTTATGGCAAAAATATTAGAAAAGGCAGCTCAGCTCCAACTTCCAAGTCATGTAGACAGCTTTGCCCCACTTGATCCTCAACAGCATGGTTTTAGAATTGGACACGGTGTTGAAACTCTTCTTTTGTCATTAATGGATAGGCTTCTCAAAAGAACTGAAAAACCCAATTCTGGTTTCATTTTAATTTTTGTTGATATATCAACGGCTTATGACTCCATCTTACATGATTAGCTTTTATTTAGATTGGAAGAAATCGGTTTAAAAGATAAAGTTTTCTCTTGATTTAAATCATATCTGTCATATCGATCGATCCAAGTAAAGATGGGTAATACTTTATCAAAACCATTTTTTCAAAAAGAAGGCATTTCTCAAGGGTCCGCGTTATCATTAACCGGGTACGGCGCACTAGCCGCCTCGTGACCCCCACCCAAACCCTCCCCCCCCTCCCATATATAAAACCATTATGCAATGACAACACCACACCTGTTCTGGGATTAAAACTGGTCGCAGCTTTATTTGCCTTTAACAATAACTAAACAAAGTTCACAATCAACAAACTTCCCCCTCCCACCCCCCGCAGATCAAGCCTTCACCAGCCATCTTAGTAGCAAGGTGACGCTGTCTCCGCTTCCGCCGGGCCCAAGCCCCGGCTACTTCCGTATCCCTCCCTCATCCGGCTTCGCCATATTATTAGCAAAAGCCAAGGGATTGTCCAGGTCGGGGGTACCCCACCCCCGTCCTAAAGATTGCCTCTGGCTCCGGACCCCGGAAACCTCCGGGATCCCGCCAACGGCTCAGGGCACCTCAACCTGAGCCGCCCCCACGGCAAAGCTGCGACCAGCCCCATGTCCCCGCAGAATATCCTTCAAGGCCTCCTGCCAGTCGTTGAGGAGTAAATCCATCCCAACAGGGGATAGATGTACCCCATCTTGCCGGTACAATCCCGCACAGGCTACTTCCGCCCAAGAATGAAGAATCTGATACCCCCCACGCTCCCTCATCCATCGGCCAATCTGCCGATTGATTTTTGTTAACTCCCGTGACCACCGCCTCTCACCCCAGGAAGCAGGCCTTGGAATGATATCAGACCAGACGATAATCACACCTGGAAACATAATTAACAATTCTCCAAAATCGTGCTGTGCTGCACGAATCAACTGGCGACAAGTCCAAGCCCCCAAATCATTGCCCCCAAGATGAATCACGGTGATGTCAGGCAGTCCTCGCCGACGCTCATGGTGCCGCAGCAAAAGCAATAGCTGTATCCACCGAAGACCGCGCTCGCCCAGCCATGAAACGGTTACCAAGGAAGTTGCCAGGCCGAGGTTCCTGCCAACGGGCCGTGTCTCTGCTCGTCGACCAGCCCAATAAACAAAAGAGTGGCCAATCACCCAACAGCTACACGGTCCCTTTCGGAGATCTGCAAAACAAAATTAACAGTTAGCCACATCCCCCCACCCCTACAGCCGCACATAGCTGCGGAAAGCCTGGGTCTTCCATCTACCGATCCTCTTAATATCCGCCACAAACCCTCCCCCGCCGCCGTAGTCGCTGCCCCTATCCGGAATGAGTGAGGCGCAAACTGACTCGAGTCCTCACCCAACCCGCGCAGCGCTAACCGCAAAACTGCAGTGAACTGGAAGCGCATCAGCGCCCGCCCATCCGTGTGCCGAAAAAGACTTCCCGCGCCGCTAGGCCGCAGTTGCAGATACGCCTGCAGCGAGGCAACCGGACAAGTAAGAACTCCGGGAAGCGCCCGCAAAATAACCCAAATCCCCTTTCTCGACGGATCCGTCTTGGAACGCTCTAACCGAATGCGAACCGCGCCCGGCAAGAAAACCACATGGCGAAGTAGCAGACCCTGAGGACGCAACAAGCGCCCAGACTCCGCCACCAATTCGCCAACTCGAAACGCCCCAAAAAAGGCAACTACAAAGACAGCTCGAAATAGCGCAGCCTCAAAAGGGGAGGTAACCACTCCGGGCAAGGCGCCACAAAGCCGGAGAAGTAAGTCATGGGTGATGGGGCGCCTGCAATCACCCGAGGAAGGGCAGGAGCGTTCCCAACCCTGCAACAACCGCCGCGTCAAAAAACCGCCCCCAACAGCCCCCCACCCCACCGCCTTTGAGAAAAAGGAAAACCCGGCCAAATGCATCCGAACCGCCGTCCGCGAAAACCCCGCCGCCTTCGCCCAGAGAACATACTGACTTGTTAGGTGATCTGAAACAGGTCCATGTCGCCAACCGCGAACTGCCAGAAAGCTCTCGACCCTGCTGCAGCCCCGCCGATATGCCTTCCAAGTAGCAGCCGACACCGAGCTTCGCAGCAAGTGGATCATCTCGGAAGACCAATCTGCCATAAGTGCTCTGGGACCGATGCTCCCTCCATGTCCGCAGATGGCGCCAACGCCCGAAACAGCTCCCACTTAAAACGGGAAAGAGCATCAGCAATCTTGTTAGTAACTCCCGGGATATGCCTGGCCCTAACCACAACATTGAGTCTCAAGCAGGCCAATACGACCTGATGCATCAAGTCTGCCACCGGCACCGACCGCGGGGAATACGTATTAATAACACTAACAACCGCAGCATTATCGCACCACCATAGAACCGTCCGGTTGCGAAGCCTGTCAGGCCATAACGTGAGAACCACGAGTATCGGGAACAATTCCAAAAAGGTAATATTACGGGTTAAGCCAGCCAGACCCCACGACGGCGGCCATGGCTCAGCACACCACGAACCACCAAAGTACATGCCGAAACCCCCACCACCGGCGGCATCCGTATACAAATCCAACGCAGCACTGGTGGTTTCCACGTCTCAAAAGACGGTGTAACCATTAAAGTCCTGCAAAAAGGTGTCCCACACAGACAGGTCCGCTCTCATACCCCGCGATATTCGAATACGATGATGAGGTCTTGCCACCCCTGTCGTGGCCAGAGCGAAGCGACGCAAGAACACCCTACCCATCGGGATTACCCGACAAGCAACATTCAGAGAGCCAATCAGAGCTTGCATCTCCTTCAACGTCAGCTTACTGGCGGCAATAGCGGTCGCTACCAACACTCGCAACCTAACCACTTTGTCAAGAGGCAAGCGCGTGACCATCGCCACGGTGTCTAATTCGATACCCAAAAAGGTAAGCTTCGTCATCGGGCCGGCCGTTTTGTCTTGAGCCAAGGGAACTCCCCACTCGTGAGCTAAATGTAGAAATTCATCTAATAAGGCCTGACACCGACTAGAACGTGCTTCGCCCACAAACAAAAAGTCATCCAGGTAATGCACCGCATTCGTGCAACCTGTCTTCTTCGAGAAGACCCAGTGCATAAACGTACTAAACAGCTCAAAGTATGCACAGGACACCGAACAACCCATGGGCATACACTTATCATAATAGAACTGATCCCCGAAGGAAAACCCCAATAAATGAAAAGCTGACGGATGGACCGGCAACAAACGAAATGCCGACTCGATGTCCACCTTGGCCAACAAGCTCCCACGACCACATCGCCGGACCAGCTCCACCGCCATATCAAACGATGCGTAACAAACTGTACAATACTTCTCAGGGATGTGATCGTTCACGGAAGAGCCAGGAGGAAAAGACAAATTATGAATCAACCTGTATTTTCCCGGCTCCTTCTTCGGAACAATCCCCAAAGGGGATACTACCAAGTTGGGGAAGGGCGGCTCAGCAAAAGGGCCAGCCACCCTTCCCAAACGCAGCTCTACCGCCAGCTTGTCCCGCACAATGTGCGGAAATCTCCGCACTGACGGCGCATTCCGAACCCTACCCGACACCACCGTACCTACCACCGGAATGGAAAACCCCTTCTGAAACCCCTCCGACAACACCTTCCCAGCCTTGCGCCTGGGGTAACTCCCCAACCACGGACTAAGAGCCGGAAAAAGAATAGGAGTCGGAGCTAAAGCCAAAAGGTCGCTACTGCTTGGGAGGCGGCACTCCGGGAGCGACTGACCCCCGCTTGACACACTTAAGTGCGGAATGTCCTCCCGCACAGATAGAGCAGGCATGCCGGAACTTACAGTCCGGAAAGGGGCACGAAGACTTGTTGAAGCGCCAACACAAATCTCCTGCGCTGCCCCCTGCTGGTCTCAAAGCCGCCGGCAAGGTGGTCGCACGAAAGGACCGCACGGATCCATCAGCGGCCCCAGCTGCACTTCTCTGACCACTCGCAAACCCCACGCCTGGACGAACAGCCATCTGGGTTAACCACAGATTAATATCTTGCGTCCCCCAAGACAACAGCCGATTCTCCTCCATTTTATCGCGGAATTTCTCATCATAGTTGAGCCAAGCCCAACCCGGATGGGACTGAGAAGCCTCTAGAATGGAATCCATATAAGCTAAAAGCATCCCATACTGCTGAGGATGCAGATGCCCCCAAACACTAGCAAGACGTAAGAATGACCTAGTCCAATTAACCACATTCCTAGCTACTTTGCGCACCCGCCCCGCCTTCTCATCCTCTTTCCGTTTTTTGCGACTATCCCCCGTCCGCTTCCTACCCTCCAGTAACCGAAACAGATCAATATAATGCCGTTTCTGGATTTTGCGCCGCAACGTTTTTGGTACCCCTTCCCACAATTCCGAGAAAGCTGCTAACGTCGGCTGCACTAAACTCGGAGAAGGATCCTCCCTCTCGCTCACAGACGTAGAAGAAGATGAAGTCTGAACGGACGAAGAAGAAGAAGAACTAGATCTACGGCGCCGTCGACGAGAGTGCTTACTTTTCTTCTTGGCCTTTTTGCCTACATCACCCGATACCGCCAAAACGTCACCCTCTTCTACGCCGTGCGCTGTTGCCATAGCACCCTCGCCCCCCACCTCCCCGGAAAGGCCCAGTGCCAACTCACCTGCACCACCGCTGGTAGTCCCCTCGGGTGAAACGAGTCCGCGCTGGACCGTCGACATCACAGGCCCCGCACCAAGATCCACTCCCAAACGGCTTCCTTCACCGCTCGATACTCCCGCACCTTGCTGGCTGGACCGATGGAGATCTGCAGCATCCCGAAACTGCCATCCCGGAGGGACCTGAGGAGAGAAAACACCAAACGGCGCAGAAACACCAGCCATGGCCCAAGGCGGCGGCCACGCCCCCATCCAGTTTGCCTGAGAAGAGCCCTGCCCACCCCCGCTCCAATGCTCCCAAGCCAACGGCGTGCCCCCCTGCCCCATGGGAAAACCCGACACGCCCTGGAAATTAGCCCCCACTCTACCCCCCGCCCACTCGGCAGACTGTCCTGCCCAGGCCAAAGTAGGGCTAACACCCGACACCCCCACCGCCTCCTGCCCCCCTAAACCTCCAGCGCCTCCCACACTACCCCTGCCCCCCGCAAGAGGAATAGAAGGGCCACCCGACCCCGCAGGAAAGGTACCCCTTATAGGCGTCACATCAACCTGCCCCCTACCCCCAGGTACAGTAGCCCCAAGGCCCCTGCGGTCCTTCCTTTGCTTGCCCCGCCCCCGCTCACTCCCCGGTTGCCCCACCGCCCCACGCCGCGGGCCGCGCCGGTCTCCCGGCCCCGACCCAGCTACAACCTCTAGCCCCGATGCATCCACCCCCGATCCTACCCCCCTTCCCGCTCCTCTGCCCCGTTGTTGGTAAGGCCGCATGGTGCCTTGTCAGCACAAAGTCCCCGCGGGAGAAATATAGATTTTTTTTTTTTAAAAAAATTATTATGCTTTCTGTTTGGGAAGAGAATATGCAATGAAGCAATGACAGCAACAAGGCTAAGACCCCGAATAAAAGAAGAAACCCCGAAGTACACTTGCCTTGCCCAATGGTCCCGCAGCGAGCACGGAGGACACGTGCTCAAGCCGCAGCTCACCGCCGCTAAACTAAACCGCTGATGCACGGTGCAGCGAATCCCCGGATCAGCGCTGCGATGCCAACCTCCAAAACTGCACCGAGCCGCAAAGCCCAAACACCGGACCCGACAAGGTATGGAGAGAAAGATGACAAGCAACCGTCCCCTTTAGCCGCCGCTCGCAAAACGGCTGAGCTCCGCGCCGCCCCCCCCCACTCGACCCTGGCCTAACTCCGTGATTGGCTCCCGCGCTGCCACAACAGCTGCGGGAGCCAATCACTTTGAAGCCAAACACCGACGCCGCCAGCACGGCCGACCAGCCGGGGGGCGAGCGCTGCGGCGCCCCCCCGGTTAATTCCGGCCACGGGCACGAGGCGCCGCGGCCTTCCTGTTCTCCTTTTTAATTTATACATCCAAACTATTTGTAATATAATCAAGAGTCATGGCATTTATTATCACCTTTATGCTGATAACATTATGCTGTATAATCATTTCAATACCAAGCAGCTACAATTAAAGAAAATAAATGAATGTTTCAGCAATATCACCACTTGGCTAGCAGATCAGAACATGTATTTAAATTTTGACAAAACAGAAAGTCTTTTTATTTCAAAAGACAATTTTTTTGTTCCTCTGGATGTACTAATTTTAAAGGAAGCAAACATACAAGTTAAAACAGTAGTTAGATACTTGGGTGTTATACTCGATCAACAAGTCAATTTTTCCAAACATGTGAGGAATGTAACAAGCTATTTTTTCAAAATTAAAGATGTTCCAACATTTAAGACCACTCCTATCTCCAAGTGACTTTAGAACAGTAATTCAGGCAATGATATCTCCTCACTTTGTTTTTGGGCCTTCCTAAGCAAATTATTAATAGGCTCCAAGTAGTTCAGAACATGGCAGCAAGAATTATTCTACAAGTACCAATAAAAGAGCCTATTACGCCAATCTTAAAACTTCTACATTGGCTTCCTATAGAGAGTAGGATTAAATTCAAAGCCATTCATACAATCTTTAAATCAGTTCATTCAGAATCCTCCTCATGCTGGAGAGAGGTTATCCAAATTATTCCTGACAATAGAGCACGGAGAAGTATCTCTAAGGGGTATGTTTACTAAACTGCGTTAGTGTCATTCGTGGTAGGATCCACGGTAGAGGCAGAACTACCCAAATAAGGACATGGGCGGTACATCGTTACCGATAACGCACGTTACAAGGTGCCGTAAATTAACGAGCGTTACATGTTGGAGCGCGTCACGTTACTGCGCGTTAATCTTAAGAAGGCACGCAAACATGCAAATACAGCAACAGAGCTGTAGCACAATGGTTACTACACTGACTGATGGTACAGGGGTCATGGGTTTGATTCCCCAGTGTGCCTAATGCATAAGGCTGGCTAGGGCATCACCCTTTATGTGTAAGTAGGGATTGTTGAGGCATTCTACTTTTATTTTAATTAGTGCTGCCAGCAAACACACCCTCACGGTGGCGTAACCTAAGGTGCTGCATAAGGCACCCCATAACGCACTCCATAGGGCACATTATAAAGTGCACTGTCTGCCAAGGCACCCTATAATGTCCCCATAGGACACCTTATAAGGCGCTTGATAGGGCGCCTTATAAGGCACCTTAAGGTTACAGTACTCTGAGGGTGTTTTTGCTGGCAGCACTAATGTACTTTAAAAATAGACAATGCCTCAGACAGCCCTATCAAAGAACCCCACCATGGGTTTGAACCCATGACCTCTGGCTGCACAGGCAGTGAAGTAACCAGTGGGCTACAGCTCTATAGCTGCTAACAAACCCCTGGCTGGCTGCAGAAGGACTGCACGTCACCACACAAACTGTCTGCTGTGGTTACCAGGATAGGGTTAACCCACCCGTACCCATGATGCACTGCACATGCAAAGCAGCAGTCGACAGATGGGCACAAAATGGGGTATGCACCCCCACAGCACCTCGGCCTGGTAGGGGGAACCGACCGTGTGTGCTACTGGCACAGAGTAGCCACAGACCATTACATTATGCAGGTACTGTGCTCACTGTGAGGGTGAGGTGGGATGCCCATCACCAGGTCCACAGCACCTTTCATAGCTGATATACGCCATGCTGCTGGTCCCCATCAGTGCTAGTGTATGTGTGATAGGTAGTGCCTGTAGACCAGGGGTTCTCAACCCTGTGCTCGGGACCCACCTAGCCAGTTGGGTTTTCAGGCTATCCACAATGAATATGCATGAGATATATATGCATTAGAAATAGCCTGCCAAACTGACTGGTTTGTGGCCCTCCAGTGCTGGATTTGGATTTAAGATTGTGAGTGGGAAAGGTACAGATGTCCAAGATGTCCAAGACAGCAAAAAAGATTAAATAGAATATGTCACATACCTCCTCGCTTCTCACCACCACCAAAATATTGTCTATTAGACAACTTTTTGGTGGTGGTGAGAAACGAGGAGGGATGTGACACATTCTGTCTACCCTTTTGATGTCGAGGACATCTGTACCTTGCCCACTCACAATCGTACATGACAGAGGTGTACGGCAGGGGTCCCCAAATCCAGCACTGGAGGGCCACAAACCAGTCAGCTTGGCAGGCTATTTCTAATGCATATATATCTCATGCATATTCATTGTGGATAGCCTGAAAACCCAACTGGCTAGGTGGGTCCCGAGGACAGGGTTGAGAACCCCTGCTGTAGACACACCTAGGTTACATCTGTGTCCTTCTGTACTTCTCATGCGACACTAGGAAGCAGAATTCATGCAGAACCAAGAACGAACCAACCTGAAGCGTGAGTGGATGGAAAGACAGAGTCCTTTATTAACCCTTTGGCCGCCCGACACAGGCCGTGTTTCGTCACCCTTCGTCAGGGGCTGGCCAGGCACAAAACTAAAATCATAAATAACAACCATTAACATACATTAAAAACATAAAGGAACAGACTAACAAACTTGTAAAACGACATCATACATATCAATACTTAAACACCAATAAAAACATCAAAAAACCTTACAAATTATAATATCATAAAATCAATAAATAATGTGAAATAAATAAATGTGCTCGAAGGTACTAATCATCATAAAATCATATACATACATAAAAATAAAACAACATAAAAAATTAAATTACCAACCTCTGTTGTGGACTCTAAAAAGTACTACACCACACTAATGAAGTAAAATCTGAAAAACATTGCTAGGAAGACAAAAAACAGGATAATTAAAAACAGGATAATTAAAAAACTTGTAACTTGATTCTATATTTTTCTGAAACCAAAAAGAAAAAGAAGGTGGAATAAGCAATGAGGAGAACAGGACAGGACATGAATAAACTACAAAATCTTCAATAAAATGAATTACATAAGAAAAACTTGTACTTGAGAATTATGGTAGCAGGAGGAAGCCAGGAGCTCTACTAAAAAACAATAAAGACAGAATATACAATAATAGGTGAGACATTACCAATGGATCTGTACAAATTTAAACGTGGGCCCAATAAGGGGGAGAATTGTATTCTTTAATGAAATCATGCACAAAACAAATGTTATCTAAAGCTGATACACATTGTGTTTGCCACCTCAAAACCGCGGTATATGAAATGTACTGCAAATAAAAAACCTTTTAACCCTACAACTTTAACGTGGGCCCAATAAGGGGGAATTATATTCTTTATTGCAATCATGCACAAAACAAACGTTATCTAAAATTAATACACAGTGTGTTGCAACCGCAAACCCGCGGTATATAGAAGGTACAGATAAAAGAGAAAAAGACCTTTTAAAACTCTACGTGCAAATTCGTAATGGCGGCAAGATGAGAAAAAGGAGGAATATGCAGACCCCCGTCTAGGGTAGAAAAAACTGCCAGCGGGAAAATACATCATTGACCAAGTTTTAGTAAATACTATTTTGGAACCCAAGTGCCGAAAAAATAAAAGACCTTGATTACATCATGAGGTTACATCGTGACTGAAAATAAAACCAAAAATGTGTGTCCAAAAGTGAAAAAGAAGCAATTTACCTTGAAAACAACTGCTGTTTGTTTCTTGAACCAGCAGCATAACAAGGAAGGACGCCGGCACACGCGCAGATAAAATGAAAAAAGGGGGCGGAGTCCTCTGCTCGGCGGGAAAATGACGTGTACAATAAATGAATGAATACGAAAATTGTAACATGGTGTTAAAACAGAACTTATCACTATTCCCACTTTAAGATAAATAAATAATAAAAGAGAAGCCGACAAATAAATAACCGCAAAAACAAAAATAAACTTTACCATGCCCTTAAAATTGCATAGACTATTGCCTGCCGTTTTATATTACCCATCCGCTTATGAAAGCCATCAAGGAACCGCTGTTGAAGTTACCGGACTAAGGCGTGATGCATATAAACAAATAACACAATCACTGATGAACCACTGAGAGACTCAAAAAAGGGGAAGGGAAGAGAAGGAGATTAAAAAGCCGCGTATAAATAGATAAAACAAGAAATAACCTAGAACCAAAGTAAAACGTCAAACCAACTCAATGGGCCCCATATAAGAGCATAAAAACACACAGGCAGCAAATCCGTCAAATGTGATACATATAAAAAATAAATAAAAGACCAACGATTAATAAACCACTTAAAACAATCAAAATAAAACAATGTGAATAAAAGAGGAGGTAAGAACCGACATATGAATAAATAAAATAAAAACTACATAAATTAAAATACCAACACACCAACTAAAATATGTAATGATTATATTGACAAACAAAAAATGAATCCAGAGCCATGTAAACCCAAAAGGGGGGGAGGGGGGGGGGAAGGAAAGGGAAGGGGGAAGAGGGGGAGGGGGTGGAGGGGGAGGGGGGAAAGAAGGGGGAAAAGGGGGGAGGGGGGAAAGAAGGGGGAGGAAGGGGGGGAGAGAGAGGGGGATAAAAAGGGGGGGAGGGGGGAGGGGGGAGGGGGGGAAGGAATAGGGATACAGATAAGACCCTTTTGAAATGCTAATGTAATAAAGAATAAAAAAAAAGGTGGTCAAAGAAAAACCAACAGGTCCTGATCAACATTTAAACCATTCGGAATCAAAGAGTTTAAATGGAAAATGAACTTTTGCTCGAGCCTCATAATGGTTTTATTAATATCTCCTCCCCTCCAATTAACCTTCACTTTTTTATGACAAAAAACTTAAGATCCATAATGTTATGTGAGGCGTCTAACCAATGTTGGACTAAAGGTTTATCAACCAATTGACGTTTTATGCAACTTTTATGTTCCACTATCCTTGTTCTTATCATACGTGTAGTCTTCCCTACGTATAGTTTTTTACAAGGACACTGCACCACATAAATCACATTTTTGGTTTCACAGAAAAATCGTCTATATAAAATACTTGATTCGTGAAAGGATGAATAAAAGAGTTACGTACTGGCAATGAATTTAAACACACTGAACATTTTCCACATTGATATTGTCCTTTAAACTTTGATAACAATTTCTTCTCTGTAAGAGCGGAAGGCACTAGGAGATTCCGCAAATTGATATTGCGTTTATGTGCCACAGTAAGTTCTTCTGTACTTCTCAGTCATGTCTAGCCCTTATGGGCTATGATGTACCCAGGATAGTGCATATCCTGTGTTGGTGCCATGGTCACATGATGTAGGTGAAGAGAGGGGTGTTTGGAACCATAAGCAGATTATGTACCACCATCCAACCCACCCTCTGTGGCTCAGGGTGGGAAACAGGATCTCACACCAACAGATCCACATTCTACCTCCCTGCAATGGTGGCAGTAGAGGGGACCATCAACCCCAGCCATGCTGGGGAACAGACACCCTACAGGACAGTCAATGCCGATCTGTACACAT
Source organism: Ichthyophis bannanicus (assembly GCA_033557465.1). Classification (NCBI taxonomy): domain Eukaryota; kingdom Metazoa; phylum Chordata; class Amphibia; order Gymnophiona; family Ichthyophiidae; genus Ichthyophis; species Ichthyophis bannanicus. Next base: position 84,421,472 of record CM066031.1, read on the forward strand.
CCATACAGCAAGGCAGACAGAAGGCCTGGAAATGCTCAGCTGCCCCCCATCACTATCTGACATTCTCCTGCAGCAAGCCTCCAGTGGTTAGAACAGGGTACCTCAGGCCGGAGGGCCAGGGGTTCAATTCCCACCTGGGGACAGCAATCTCAGGCCGGAGGGACTGGGGTTTCTAGTCCTATAGGCACTCCTTGTGGCCTTGGGCAAGCCACTTAACCCTCCATTGCCTCAGGTACACATAGATTGTGAGCCCTTTGGGGACGAGGGAATGTATCCAGTACCTGCTTATATAGTAATTGTAAACCACTCTGATGCCCTTCAGCCTGGGCGGTATATCAAACATATAAACATATAAACATAAACCCCACAAGGTGTTCCAGCAAGACACATACTAGCTGCAGACAGTCTGCTAGCTAGTCCATAGTGCATGGTCCTGGAGGAAATGCGGGTACCCAAAACTGGGATGTCAGCATACGCACCAAGCAGATAAGTCAGTGATTGAGCCCCAGTAGAGACCCATAAATATCACATGAAAGAAATACTATATAGCACTATGGGGGAACCTAGCCATGCCGTGGTCACTGCTCAGTCAGGGTGAGAGTGACCTCCCAGCAGGACATGCTGTGGCCAACCTGTCCGTGCAGGTGGTGGCCGGCCACTACAATGTCCGAGCCATTGCCCTATGCTATGTACAAATGGATCCAGGCCAGACCATCCTATCCTGGCTATTCCCACAGTACCTTGCTCCTCATTATGCACATTGGCAGGCCAATACTGGCAACAGTGCTAGCAGTGTGGGCTGTGGAGAGTGTTTGCAGCCACCACACACTGGATAGACAGACACACACTCCCCACACCTATGCCAGCATTGTGCAACTACAGAGGTGTTTGGCAGCCCTGGCCACCGCACCAGTCCTGGGCACAGTGCAGGCATGGCTATGGTATGCAATACTGTTGGGGTCACTCCCCAGGGTGATAAACACTGTCAGATACAAGACCTGTAGCACACTCCACAGACATCAGAAAGGTTGCTTTGATGCAGCTCAATCAGCAAATTGTGCTTAACTTAGGAATTGCTATCTGCCAGTAATCATAGCAACATTTTGATAGCTGTGTACCGTATTCCCAGGTTTAGGGTGGCATTGCTAAGGTCTGCAAGTACTAGTATTGGGAGAAGCACGCAGGGCCCAACATCCTGCCGCTCCGGGAGGCATTGGATAATGGAGCCTGTGGGTGCAGGTGTGTCTGCCCCTGTTGGCCGCTGCTCTAGGGCAGAGGTTCCCAACTCTGGTCCTGGTGTGCCAAACACTGTTCGGGTTTTCATGCTGTCCCTCATGAATATGCATGAGATACATCTGCATACCATGGGGGCGGCTCATAGAAATGCAGCACAGGCATCTTTATTAGAGGCAGCATATATGTAGCAGCAAAGCGCAGACAAACCAATGATACCAGGAGTCTGTTCAGAAGGTCCAAATCATTTATTTGTGCACAAGTCTCAAGCAAGGCAATTTCAAAATGGCTGAGCAAAGTTTTCAAGCATTACAACAACTTTTATAGACTTCTGTTCCATTCTAGGTATAGAAAAACAATTCATTGGTCCCGGTACGCTCCCGTACCTCCCGTAGCCCCTCTATTGGTCCCGGTACTGATAAGTTTCTCCAATTATGTTCCTTCTGTGGGCTTCTGTAGGCATGACACCTGCCTGCCCCCCTTCTAGTCCCAATTACAATGGTCAGTTCATCAACTTGTTACTTTCACACTTTCAAGGCTATGGGACCATTTGTGCGTGCAGAAGAGCAAGGTTCTGTAACTCATCTGTCAGCACTCCTCAATATTTCTCTGCAAATGTACTTTTTCTTATCAGTAACTTTAAAACACATCTTTTCTGTATTTTTCCATTTCTTAATTCTGCAATTCTGCTTATCTAAGCTAATTCAATATTTCTACTGAGTTCTTTCTTACAATAGCAGCATGTTGGGGGATGTGCAATCCTATATGCCTCTCCACAGGCCTCATTTACAGGTCAAGCTAGCCCTGCTGGCCTGCCTATGTCAGACACCGTGGGTCACAGGCCTGCACCTGCCACATTCCCCCCTTTGATTAATCTCACCCTATTACTTAATAAGGTGTGAGAATTAAATCACTTTCCAGAGGATTCAAATCCTGATTAAAGGATTCTTACTAGTTCCACTAGGGCTGACTTTGTATAAAGCCATTATTCTAGTTGCGGTCTTCCGCTCTACTGTACTATCAATAGCACTATGAAGGGAACGCATACAACATGGGATTAAACATGGTAAGCAGAGGACTACAGCAACAAGGATTAGTACTAAGATAATAAAAGTCTTAAATCCTCCCAGCCAAGAGAAAAGGTTAGCAAACCAATTAGGAAATTTCAAGGCGTGCCAAGTCTGTACTGGCACATAAGCATGTCTCTGCATATCTTTAGCAATTTCTTCAACTACTTGACCTTTATCATCTATTTTCAAACAGCAATTGGTTAAATTCAGCTTACCACATACTCCTCCTTCAGCTGCTAGCAAATAATCAAGGGCTAAGCGATTCTGATATATGGCAGTGCGCATCTGAGTACTTTGTCTAGCTAAGAGCGTGAGAGCATGACTAGTTTCATTAGTTATTATTTCAACTACTGCTTGTAAGCGAATAATACGATTAATCATGTAGACTGGGGTTCGGTAGCCCCACATACCATCATCATTCCAAGTGGCAGGTCCATAATACTCAATAATTCTTTCTGGTGGCCAATCATCACCTTGCCATTTCTCCCACTTGCCTATCTGTAAGGCCTCTCTTTTCTGTCTAGATGCTCCTTTGTGTTTGTGGGTAGTATATACAGGGTATCCTAATTGTTCTCCATGTTCAGTGTTTAACAAGAAGAAAGAAGGTCTGATGGTTCCTAAGACACATGCTCCTCCCCATTGTGGCGGGAGTTGCGCATATGCTCGGTTTCCACAGATCCAATATAGGCCAGGTGGGGCTTGCCAGGCTTGGACTTTGGCAAGGTTAGTCCATAAACCTGCAAGTTCAGGAAATCTGGCTAATGGGTTAGGAGGTTCAGGATGTCTGATTCCTGACCACCATGCTACCTTCTTGGTCGTGGCATTATAGTATTTCTGGCTAAGACAGACCAGCTGTCCTACCTTTTGGGTGAACTGGGGTCCAGTTCTGGCATAGCAAAGACGTCCAACGATTGAGTGCGCTAACACCCATTCACTGGTTGTCTTGTGTAATTCAGTCTGATTGTAGATCATGGAATAATTCAATTCTTGGGCTTCCCAGGGCCATTGGTCTCCCATTTGGGTTCCGCCACAGAAATAACAATCTGTGATCTTAAGACTAGATACTACTGCTCCGGCTAATTCTAGAAACAAATTCTGTGAAGGGTGAGGGATCTCAAACTTATTTACATGCATTGCTTCATAAAAGGTGCTATGAATATGATATTTAGATGACTTGTGGGCTTGGGTATTCAATCTAACATGCACAATGGTCCCTGGATCTGTTCCTCCTCCTGCAATACGTAAACCAAACTTATATCCTTGTTTCCATGCATGGGGGTTATGTACACGCAAATGTAAGGGGTTGCAAGCATCTTTCTGACATTTATCATTCGTGGTTGGCTTGGTTAGAGTAGCCATCCGTTTATCTATTTTCTCATTAGTTATACCAGTGTTCCAGGTAGCATAGAAAACACATTCCCAATATGGGCAATAGTAATCTGCCGCTGTAGCAGTACTATACCCTGATCCTGTTTTACCTGTACACTTCCACCAATTTGTGGCACCTTCTGGACACATATACTTATGGTCATTTCGATACGCTTTCTCCCATGTACCACAGGTGGACTGACTATCTCTATTAATAGCATTACATGCATCAAAATTCAAAACAGCAGGTTTAGTAATGTCCTTAAGTGGTGGTGTAGCAGCTAATATAGGTCCATCTGCATCCTTCCATCTTATTTCCAACGTGTAATAGGATGGATTCTGATGCGGATTATAGCATGCTTTGATTTTGCCATGAGTGCAAACATTTAGTTCAGTGGTGTTATAGATACACCGAGTTATTGTTCCCTTGCAGGTATAGTAAGAATGGTAAAGCAAAGTCTGAGTTACTTTCAGTCCAGTTCTAGTAGAGGTAATACAAGCGGTGCATGGAGGTAGAGCATAAGTCTGTTCAAAACCTCCAAAGAAGGCAACCAAGGCAAAGCAGAAGCAAAGATACATGTTGATGTTGATTGGAGTTCTTCTGAATCCTCAGCTTGCTGATCTTGATCACGACGGTCTATTATTCTTCGTCCCGTTTGCTAATGAAGCAATTTAACGGTTGCTGAGTGTTGATTGAAGATCCTCAAGGTGTCCAGCACACATTGACCAACTTAGCAATTCAGTTGGCTTGTGAAGTCTGGCTTAGTCAATGTAGTCTCAGAGTAGTGTGTCAAATCACACACGCAAATTGGGTTCGTTGAAACAAAACTGTTGCTGCATGGAAAACAGCAATCCTCTTCGAAAGACTTGGCTACTGCAAAGCACTTGTGATGAAGTGTCTATACTGCCGGTTGCCGTCTCAGAGTAACTCGCAAGGGTACATCAGGGTGCTGCTCTGCTGTCCACCGCTCTGGTTCAGGATCGGCGGCGGGCTTGACTCGGCTGTGGTGGATCCAGGCGTCGATCTCGGCTACCTTTACTGCAGTTGGGGTAGACAGGATGACGGTGTACGGTCCCTTCCAATGGGGTTCCAACGGTATCTTCTTCCAATCTTTGATCCACACCGAAGTTCCAGGCTGGTAGGGATGCAAGGGTTCCGTCAAGTTGATAGGCAACTGGTCTTGGATCCACATATGGAGAGTCTGCAGAACAAAACTAAGAGCTAGGAGTTCTTGTCTGGTTACTTCTGAACCAATCTGGGCTAGATTTCCTTTGACTCCCTGCACTATTGGTGGGGGTTTACCATACAAAACTTCAAAAGGGGAAAATCCTGTTGACTTTACAGGGGCTGAGCGTATTCTGAGTAAAGCTATGGGGAGCACTTGGGGCCATTTCAAGTGTGTCTCCTGACAAAGCTTAGACATTTGGGCTTTCAATGTACGATTCATTCGCTCAACTTTCCCTGAACTCTGGGGTCTGTATGCAGTGTGGAGCTTCCACTGTATCTGCAAAGCTTTTGCTAACTGCTGTGTAACTTGGGAGACAAATGAGGGTCCATTGTCTGACCCTATCACTGCTGGGATTCCAAATCTGGGGACAATCTCTCTCATTAAGGCTTTGGTAACTTCTCGGGCTTTCTCAGTTCTGGTTGGGAATGCTTCTACCCACCCAGAGAAAGTACAGACTAATACTAGTAGGTAATGGTATCCATTGGCTTTTGGCATTTCGGTGAAATCAACTTGGAGGTTGTGCATGGGGGTCACACCTCTTGACTGAACTCGGGGTGCTGTAATAAGGCCTTGCTTGGCATTATTCTTGGCACAGATTTGACATTGTCGGGCTACTGAGGCTGATATGGTTGTCATTAGAGGGATGTAGAAATGTGGTCTGAGTGCTTTCTCCATAGCACTCTTTCCATAGTGGGTGGCTTCATGAAAAGCTTTGACAAAGGATGGTCCTAACAGTTCCGGAATTACTATTCTTCCCGGAGGTTGACTACCTTCTTCTGGTGGCAGCTCAATCCATCCATCTTTCAATACTCCCTCTTCTTTGTCACAATAGTAATCCAATTCTTTGGTGGTATATCGTGGGGTCCATACATTCAAGGGTACTGGAAACAATGCTGCTTGCATTGGCATAGCTTGTGGGGCAATTTGTCCTGTCATAGCTGCTTGTCGTGCTGAGGCATCTGCAAATCTATTTCCTCGAGCAACTTCTCCTTTCCCTGCTTGATGTCCTCTACAATGCATGACAGCTACACGTGTTGGGGCCCAGACTGCATCAAGTAACATCAATATCTCGGGGCCATATTTGACTGATTTTCCTCCGGATGTGATGAGTCCTCTTTCTTTGTAGAGAGCTCCATGGGCATGCAAGGTAGTGAAAGCATATTTGGAATCTGTATATACATTTAGCACAAGTTTTTCTCCTAATAACAATGCTCTGGTGAGTGCTATCAATTCGGCTTTCTGGGCTGATGTGCCTGAGGCTAGGGCTGATGATTCAACTACTTCGTGTTGAGTGACGACTGCATATCCGGCACAGCGTCGTCCGTCAAGGATGAGACTGCTCCCATCAACATAATAGATCTGGTCAGGATTGTCTATGGGCACATCTGTTAGGTCAGGTCGACTAGAGAACACAGTTTCCATGACTTCGATACAGTCATGTTCTGGGAGTTCTTCACTGATGGGTATCAAGGTGGCTGGATTCAGGGCATGGCTCACTTCGACTTGTATCTGTGGGTTCTCACATAACATGCTCTGGTACTTTAGCATTCGGGAATTGGTGAGCCAATAATTTGCTTTCTGTTCCATAAGGGCAAGAACTGCATGTGGCACAGTGACTCGTATGTTCTGTCCTAGTGTGAGTTTGTCTGCTTCACTCACTAGTAGCGCTGTAGCTGCAACTGCTCTCAAGCAGGGTGGCCATCCTTTGGCCACAGGGTCCAATTGTTTCGATAGGTAGGCTACAGGTCGTTCCCAATTTCCTAATTTCTGAGTCAACATGCCTAAGGCATTTCCCTGTGCTTCATGTACAAACAAGTGGAAAGGTTTGTGGACATCTGGTAGTCCGAGTGCTGGTGACGACATCAATTCTTCTTTTAACTTCTGGAAGGCTGTATCCTGCTCAAGTCCCCACTCCAGTGGTGACTTCTCTTCTCCTTTTGTGGCTTCATACAGTGGTTTGGCAATTTGGGCAAAGTTGGGTATCCAGATTCGGCAATATCCTGCTGCTCCCAGAAAGGCTCTAACTTGCTTTCTGGTTGTTGGAGTTGGAATTCTACATACTGCTTCTTTTCTTTCTCTGCCTAATCTTCTGCTTCCTTGGGTAATACGAAAACCCAAGTATTTCACTTCTGTTTGGCATAGTTGTGCTTTGGCTCTGGAAACTTTATATCCAGCTTCATTTAGTAACTTGAAGAGATCTTGGGTGGCTCGTATACATTCTTTTTCTGATATGGCAGCTATCAACAGATCATCCACGTACTGGAGAAGTACTCTCCTCCCCGGGGCTACTGGATAGCTTGAAAGGTCTTGATTTAGTGCAGCACTAAAGATGGTAGGTGAATTCTTGAATCCTTGGGGTAATCTTGTCCAGGTGAGTTGACCCCCTCTTCCAGAGATGGGGTCTTGCCATTCGAATGCAAACAATATTTGGCTTACAGGGGCTAATCTTATGCAAAAGAATGCATCTTTCAAATCTAGTACAGTGAAATGGGTAGCTTCAGCGGGTATCAATCCTAGTAGAGTGTAAGGATTGGGTACAACTGGGTGTATAGTTTCAACTGCATCATTTACTCTTCTCAAATCTTGCACTGGGCGATAATCATCTGTCTCAGGTTTCTTCACTGGCAAAAGTGGGGTGTTCCATGGGGATTGACATACTTTCAGTAGGCCATACTCAAGTAATCTCTGTAAGTGGCGATGGATACCTTCAATTGCGGCTCTCGGGAGAGGGTACTGTTTGACGTGCACTGGTAGGCTTGAGGGTTACAATCACTGGAGCTATATGTTTGGCTAGGCCTGGGGGACTGCCTTCTGCCCATACTTCAAGTGGTGCATGAATGTTCTTTAAAGTTTGTTCAAAATAGGTATCTTGAATCGAATCATCAATGTAGTATCTCCACTCTTCTTCTCGGGGTACTGTCAGCAGCATTATTCCTGCTGGTTTGGCTTGAGAATTCACTGTCATTTGCATTTCTCCTTGCTCAGAGAAAGATATTTGGGCTTGAAGCTTGGCTAGCATGTCTCGTCCCAGTAATGGTACTGGACATTCGGGCATGTAAAGGAATTGATGCGTTACTTGCTGTCCTCCCAGACTGCATATTCGGTTTTGTAGAAAAGACTTTGTGGCTTTGGCACCAGTTGCTCCTATAATGGTGACTGCTTTCTTGGTGAATGGGGCTATCTTTTTGTCTATTACTGAATGTTCTGCTCCAGTATCAACCATAAAGTTCATAAACTGGTCTCCTATTTGTATTTCGACCATAGGCTCCTGGAGACCTAAAGCAAACTTGGAGCCCGGTCTGTCCTAATCCACGTCATCCTCTTCATGGGCCTGTGTGGCCAATGCTTGGATGGCTCCTCCTCCCCTCTCTCGCTGGAATTGTTCTCGATTGGCTCCTCCTCGGCCTCGGGGACGGCCTCTTCTTTCTTCTCGCCACTGATGATCGTATTCGTCATCTTGCTGGGCGTCTTCGAGTTGCGGGCAAGTATCTCTCCAATGTCCTTCTTCTTTGCAATAGGCGCATTGGTTCACGCCTAGTCTCTGGGTCCGGCCTCCGCCTTGACCCCGCCCTCTTCCTCTGCTCCTTCGATTAGGGACACCTCCCCTTTTCTTTTCAACTATGGCCGCAGCCAAAAAATCAGCTTTCTTCTTCTTCATCTTTCTATCACATTCTCTCTGTCTTTCAGTATCACGATTCACATACACTTTATGAGCGACTTCCAATAACTGTGTTGCATTCATGCCCGCAAACCCTTCTAATTTCTGTAATTTACGTCTAATATCTGGTTGAGACTGGTTTACAAAAGCAGAATTCACCATGCATAAACTTCCTGGTGCCTCGGGATCATAGGGAGTATACATTCTATAAGCTTCAGTTAATCTTTCATAATAATCTGCTGGGCTCTCATCTATTCCTTGGATAATTCCTGCTACTTTGGAAAGGTTCATAGCTTTTTGGCCTCCTCTTCGCAGGCCTTGTAAAAAGCCTTGGCGAAAACGGGCTAGGGCGGTGGATCCTTCATCTGTATTTGGATCCCATTGGGGGTCTTCATTTGGGAATTCTCTCTGAGCTGCTTCTCTACGATCTATTATATTCTGCCCCTGCGCCGGAGCTGCAGGGTTTTCTGCCATCCATTCAATAGCTGCTTTTCTAATTCTCGCTCGTTCTTCTGTGGTAAATAGGGTGGTCAGGAGCTGACGGCAATCTGGCCAAGTGGGTTGGTGAGTTTCCATAATACTAGTTACTAATTCTGTCAGCTCCTGGGGTTTACTAGTATAGGAGGCATAGTGCGACCTCCAATTTAATAAATCCGTTGTAGAGAACGGGATATACACATAAGTTAGGGGTCCCGCTACCACTTCATCATTATCATTCTTTACGGGCACCCCCGGGACTTGCCTTAAGGGAAACAGTTTGGCTGTCCTAGGCGTCATTTGAGTCTGGGATCTAAGGGCTATTGTCGTTGTCTTTGCAGGAGTTGCTGTCTTTTTCTCAACTGGTTTTGCTTTGGGTTTTTCTTTCACTGGCTTGCTAGTGCTGGCGCTGACTTCCTCACTTATTTGTACACTTTCCTCTTCTTCTTCTTCTGGGGGATCCTCACTTTCCTCTTCTTCTAGCTCCGCTTCTGGCTCACTTTTTACATCCTCCTCTCTTCTCTCCGCTAATTCTCTCTCTTCCTCTTCTCCAGGAGGAGGGAGGTCAGGGATTGGGTCTCGCCTCGGCTCCGGCGGTCTCTGGGGTGCTGGGGCAGGACGCCGCCGGGCTATTCTCACTGGACCTGGGGTTCGGGGCTGCCTGAGGACTACTTCTGGGGAATCGGGATCTGCCAAGATGGGTTTCTTCTTGGCTTTCTTATCCTGCTCTTTCATTCTAGGCTGTTCCTTTCTCTGTCTAGAATCTGTTTTAGCTAACATTATTCTGCACTGTTCCTCATAACAGCGCTGCGCCCAGGAGGGCGGATCTTCACAAATACTTAACCAGGAATCTATATAGGGGTACTGATCGGGGTGCGCTACTCGCACTCTACGGTGTATTGACTGGATAATCTCTACGGTGAACGTTCCCTCTCGGGGCCAGATGGGGTCTAGATCGGGCCACTCCCTAGTACACAAAATCTGCAAACGGGCTGCTGTCATTTTAATACCATAATCTCCTGAATATCCCTCTTTAAAATGTGCGATCATACATTCTAATGGAGTGTTCCTAGTAGACTCCGCCCCTCCCATTTCGATGTGTGCGCGCAACAACAGACAGAAGGGAAAAGGTGGGCGGACCGTGGGTAAGGGGTCCTCACGGCCCTGGAAACATACAGGGAATACAAATAACAAGACAAGACGACAATCGCTTCCCCCTTTTCGCGACCTGAACGCGGTCGCCCGGTCAGGAAATGCGCTAATCAGGGGTCAGCTTTCACTTGGTCCGTGCTGCCAGACCTCTCAATCACACTTCGTTCACACAATCATGCTAGCAACGTATTCCCAGAATGCATTCGTTTCTATCTATTCTGACTAGTCTTTTTCCAAGTACAATTACAAAAAGGATGAGGGTTTCACCTAGCGAATTCCCATGCCAGGCTACTCGGCTCTTCCTTGAGAGTTGATCAGGCTCTCTTACCAATTCCCAATATCTCGAGATTACAAATTCCAAGTTCCAAGTTTCAATGGCAGTACTGTTCTTTCTATTTCTGTCTAGACCCAAAATCAAAACTATACTCACCGGATCCGGTCCTCAAAACTTCCCAAGCAGGCGCATGAGTTGGACCTCGGACTCCCCTCACTCGGGTTCGAGGCGTTGGCTCCGACCGGGCCCGGCACCCGCCGAGGTCCGACCAGCTCCCTCCGATACAAGGGACCGGTGGCGCCAGGGAGCGGCCCTCGTCGGAAGGGCGCGATCCCGGCAGGACCAAGCCTATAGAGGCGGAAAGTCGTGGTATATTGCCCTATATACACTTTGATTCCACAACTTCCCGGCCAACGCACCAAGGAATATGTAGCAGCAAAGCGCAGACAAACCAATGATACCAGGAGTCTGTTCAGAAGGTCCAAATCATTTATTTGTGCACAAGTCTCAAGCAAGGCAATTTCAAAATGGCTGAGCAAAGTTTTCAAGCATTACAACAACTTTTATAGACTTCTGTTCCATTCTAGGTATAGAAAAACAATTCATTGGTCCCGGTACGCTCCCGTACCTCCCGTAGCCCCTCTATTGGTCCCGGTACTGATAAGTTTCTCCAATTATGTTCCTTCTGTGGGCTTCTGTAGGCATGACACCTGCCTGCCCCCCTTCTAGTCCCAATTACAATGGTCAGTTCATCAACTTGTTACTTTCACACTTTCAAGGCTATGGGACCATTTGTGCGTGCAGAAGAGCAAGGTTCTGTAACTCATCTGTCAGCACTCCTCAATATTTCTCTGCAAATGTACTTTTTCTTATCAGTAACTTTAAAACACATCTTTTCTGTATTTTTCCATTTCTTAATTCTGCAATTCTGCTTATCTAAGCTAATTCAATATTTCTACTGAGTTCTTTCTTACAATAGCAGCATGTTGGGGGATGTGCAATCCTATATGCCTCTCCACAGGCCTCATTTACAGGTCAAGCTAGCCCTGCTGGCCTGCCTATGTCAGACACCGTGGGTCACAGGCCTGCACCTGCCACACCATGGGGGCGGCTCATAGAAATGCAGCACAGGCATCTTTATTAGAGGCAGCATGGAAACTAGATGGTGTTTGGCCCTCCAGGATTGGATTTGGGAGACTCTGCTCTAGGTAATGCGCATATTTATGGTGTCTGTGCTCTGTAGGGTAAAATGTAGGTGTTTTGGGCAGGTTTACGTCATCTGCGATAAAGGTTCTGTCTGTATTAGCACGTTTTAGTGGTGGGTAAAATATGGGGACTAGGTTGGCAGGAACCACAGTTGGGACTTGAATCTGTGACCTTCTGCTTTTGAATACATTGGTTTTGTGCACTGCACCACCATGTTATCACAGAGTCAGTGCATTTCCTGGTGATACCATGACTGTTCGTCAGACAGGGCCTGTTTGTTGCAGTGCATGGCACCCACCTACACAGGGCTAGGCCACGGTCTGCTCTGGGCAGCTGCCACTGCCCCCTCCACCACCAGTATCCCTCTGCCACCATGCTGACATGCCCTTCTGCTGGTGGTGCTGGTGGAGCGCAGTCTCAGGCCATCCAGTGTGCAGGTAGGCGGCAGCCTATGGTGCAGGTTCTGGGGTAGGGGTGCCTGCATAGGTGTCCACGCTTCCTCCCAGCACCGCCTGCCAATGTTCCTTGCCTTGGGGGTAGCTGCTGGGTACTATCCCCTGTGACACTGTGGGAAACACAGTCATGCCTATGTTGGGCCTTCAGCAGTTGCTGTCTGGCTGCTCTGCTGTTTCAGCATTTGTATGGGCCACCTAGGCATCACCCTAGTCCGCACTGTGGCCCAGCTGCACCACAGTATGTGTGCTCTGCATCCCCTTTTCCAGCATCTGTCCAGTTGCAGTTCCGACATGCCCACCCTGCTGTTGCAGGACATGTGTACGCCATAGGACACCTGTCCAATAACAAGGGAAAGCCCTGATCAGCACTATTTCACTGTGGGCTCATTCATCTTGTATGGGGACGGAGCATAGACCCTTCCATGATTAATATCTTTTTTTTGGAGCTTTCTCGGGGGGGGGGGGGGGTTGATGTTTCCCATTAATATCACTATTGTCCAGCTTGGTTATGGTTTTTTTCCAGTTTGTTGAGGTCATTTTCAATGTTTATGTGCCCTTTTGTTCTGTGCACATGTATCACACTTATCCCTTTTGTAGGTTTCCCTGCCTATGTTGTACATTGCTGACACTTAAATGGTTTCTCTCCCCTGCACATGTGCATCTAACGGCAGGTTTTCAATCGCGTTAAGATTCAGCTCTACAGATCAGCGCGTTAGTGTGAATGGAGCCTCTCCCTGCCCACACTCCGCCCATTGACCCCTTCTCTCCACCCTCTCTCCACCTACTGTGGTGTTTTACCGCGCCGCGGATCGTCTACGATCGTTAAGTTACATAATGTGCGTTATGTAAGGTTACCGCAGTTTAGTAAACATACCCCTAAGAATCTGCTGCTTACTCCCTCTGCAGTGTATCTACATCAAAAAAGCTTCTTCTGTTTTTGCTCCTTCTTTATGGAATTCACTTCTCTTTTAATTAGATCTTCAGATGATCCAAAGTCCTTTCAAAAACTTTTAAAAACATTTCTATTTAAGGACTATTTTGGCAATTTGATTTCTTAAATATAATTATAATACATTTAATTTAGAGAGTTTTATTACTCTTCATATATTAGTTTCTAGAACTTTTTAACATTTGTTTCAACTTCTTTTTTTTTTTTTTTTAGTGCCATCAAGTCAGTGTTGACTCATAGCGACCCAGCTACCTCTGGGTTTTCTTGGCAATGTATCACCGGAAGTAGATTGCCAACCTTTTCTTCTGAGGCAATGGAGGGTAAAGTGATTTGCCCAAAGTCACAACTTACTCTGTAGTTTAATTTTAATTTGTTATTTGTTAATTGTATTTTTCTCTTATTTTACTATAAACCACTTTAATTCGCAAAAAGCGGTATATAAGTTCAAATAAATAAGTTAATTAATTAATTAATAAATAATCAGATGGAGGTTAGGGCTTGCAATATCAAATGGGAGTTATAACGCAATACCGTCTGCATAGATGTGATACTGCACTTTAAACTTATGGGAGATACTACAGATTGGCTGGAGATAAATGTTAAATAAAAGGGCTGATAGAGATGATCATTGAGATAAGCCCCCCTCTTTGTCCATTTAGTTTACATGTCTGTAAACCGATGTTGACTTTCTTGTCTAAGGCCACCTCAGTTTCCATTAAGGAGAATCCTAATTTACCTAGGCTGAGAAGGTATTCTGCAAGGATATCTCGAGGTAGAGTTGGTGTTTCCCTGTAATGGGTCATAACCAGTCAGAACCACTGTCATCCATTTTTTCTTGCATTATTGGATTTTTGAGGGGGTTGTATGGATTGTTTGCAAGCTGTATCATGGGGGAGGTTTGTTTCATTGCAGCTAAGTCTCTTTCCTCAATTGAATCAATTAGTTTTCCATAGCAGATAGCTTAAGGTGAATAGGACAAGCTCTAAGGCTCAAAATTGCTTTCCTGAGGATTAAAGCACCACATCTATTGCACCGATTAAAAATAACTTTCATTAGTGTGTCAAATATGGGGCAGTTGTCAGATGAAAAATCAACAGAGAAGTGCTTTCCACTAAAGTTAGGACAAGCGACTGTGTGGCTTGGGGTGACTAAGAACATCCAGCCCTGGGGTGGGTGGATGAGAAATAAGTGACAGTAAGTTACGAGTTTGACTTCCTAAGCCAGAGACCCTGCAGGGCAGCTGTTACATACCGGAGCACAGGCAGTACAGGCCAAATATATTATATTAAAGCTACTTTTCTAAAACAGGTTGAAAATTTGAACTTTTTTTTAAATTAAAGCTAGGTAATTCCTATATTGCATCCACTATTTTCTCAAAAGCTAAAGAAATCAACATAGTGGATGCTTGAAATGCCCTCCCGATGGAAGTGGTGTTGGCAAATACAGTGACTGAATTCAAAATGGCATGGGACAGACACAGTGGATCCCTTTATAGCAACAGGATAAAATCAAAATAAACATAACTATCTCTTATATCTCAACAAATAGGGGTGACTTACACAGAGCGGTGGGTACAGCACTAAACAAAGGCATGAGGATGGGTGACCTGCACAGAGTGGCAGGTGCACCGACTCTTGTCGCCTTGCTGGGCAGACTGATGAACCATACTGGTCTTTATCTGCTGTCATATACTATGGGGTATGTTTACTAAACCCCCGTTAGGTGCGCACCGCGTTAGTGTGCAGGATGCCATATAAGGAGTGGGCGTTTCAGTCCGAAAAAAGCAAACCGGGATTAATCATGCGCTAATGTGCGCTGCTCCCTAATGTGCGCCCTAATGTGTGCCCTAATGTGTGTTTCTCGTGCCCTAATGTGCGCACATTAGTGCACGAGAAACGCGCACGGCAAGCATAAGCAGGCGCGCTGATGTGCAAACAGAGGAACAGAGCTGCAGTACAATGGTTAAGACACTGACCGATGATGCAGGAGTCATGGGTTCAATCCCCCACTGTGCCTAATGAAGAAGGCTGGCTGAGGCATTACCTGTTATGGGTAATATTGCTTTAGGAGGCATTTTATTTTTATTTTAATTAGTGCTGCCAGCAAACACACCCTCAAAAGTATTGTAACATAAGGTGCTGCATAAGGCGCCTCATAAGGTACCCCAGAGGGCACATTTTAAAGTGCACTGTCCGCCAAGGCACCCAATAATGTTGCCCATAGGGAGCCTTAGAAGGTGCTGTATGGGGCGCCCTGTGAGGCACCGAAAGGTTACAGTACTGCTTTTGATGGCAGCACTGCGCATGTTAACGCATGGAAACCTGAAGTAGGTGCGCTGACCTGCAAACATTGTAACAGAGGTGTAGCACAATGGTTAATACATGGATTGCTGAACCAGGGGTCATGAGTTCAATCCCCCAGTGGGGTTAATGATTACCTGTCTCAGGCATTACACTTTATTATACAGCAGTGCTGAATGAGGCATAGTGCTTTTTAATGTACATCAGTGCTGTGTAAGGCATATGTCTTCTTACGTTACAACAGTGTTACCTGAGGCAGTCTCCTTTCTACATTGCAGCAGTGCTGCCAGGAGAAACACCCTCACAGTGCTGTAATCTTCAGGTGCCCCATAAGGCACCTTAAAAGGCACCTTAAGGTTACAGCACTGTGAGGGTGTTTCTGCTGGCTGTACTACTTGAAATTACACACAAACTGCCCCAGACAGCCCCCCATGTACCCTGTAAAATACTTATCTCCAAGTTATAATGCCCTGTTCAATGTATGTCCAGTTTGTGCAGTGTAAACCGCAATGGTGCGGTATATGGGGGAATGTAAATAAATGAAGTAAATTAAATAAATAAACCCACTGTGGATTCAAACCACCAACCTCTGGCTCCACAAGCAGTGCAGTCACCAGTGGGCTACAGCTCTATAACTGTAAAGAGATGTCTGGCTGGCTACAAAATAACTTCTGCAGACTGTGTGCTGCGGTTACCAGGGTAGGGTTAGTCCTCTCGTACCCATGATGCACTGCACATGCAAAGCAGCAGTCTACAGACGATCTGAAGATGGGGTATGCACCCCCACAGCACATAGGCCTGGTAGGGGGTACTGACCGTGTGTGTTACTGATACAGAGTAGCTACAGACCGTCCCAGTGTGCAGGTCCTGTGCTCACCCTGAGGGTGAGGTAGGACCCCCAGCACCATGTCCACAGCACCTGTCCTAGCTGAGATAGGCTATGCTGCAGGTCCCCATTAGTGCCGGTGTGTGATAGGTGGTCCCAGCAGACACACCTACGATACACCTGTCCCCATCTGTATATTCTAGTCACGTCTGGGCCTTGTGGACTACGATACCCATGGAATAGTGCATATCTTGTGTGGGTGCCATGGCCACATGATATATTTGCGGGGGGAGGAAAGGTGCTGTTTGGACCCATAGGCGGAGTGTGTCATACCACCGAACCTGCCCTCTGGAACTCAGGATCCCCACACAACGGATCCACATTCTATAGCTCTGCAATGGTGGCGGCAGAGGAGAACATCAACCTCAGTCCAGCTGGGGTACAGACAACCTACGGGCACTCCATGCAGTTCTGTACGCATCCCTACTTCAATAGCAGACAGACAGTAGGGCCTGAAATGCCCAGCTGCCCCACCACCATCTGACATTTTCCAGCAGCGAGCACAGTGAGTCCCCAGCTGCTGCACCCTGCACGGTGCGCCAGCCATACACATACCAACTGCAGACAATCTGCTAGCTAGTCCACAGTGCATGTTACCGGAGGGGTTGTGAGCACACCCACCAGGCAGATATGTCAGTGTTTGGGCCCCAGAAAAGAGTATCCATATATATCACTTGACAGATATCCTTATACAGCACTATGGTGGACCTAGCTATGCCGTGGTCACTGCTCAGTCAGGGTGAGAGTGACCTCCCAGCAGGACATGCTGTGGCCACCCTGTCTGTGCAGGTGGTGGCCGGGCACTACAATGTCACAGACAGGGCGGCCTGTGCAGGATGCATCTGCACAGGGCATAGGGCAATGGCTGGGACATACCCACAGTACCTTGCTCCTCATTATGCACATCGGCAGGCCGATACTGGCAACAGTGCTAGCAGTGTGGGCTGAGGAGGGTGTTGGCAGCCACCACACACTGGACAGACGGACACACACTCCCCTCACCTATGCCAGCATTAAGCAACTATAGAGGTCTCTGGCAGCCCTGGCCACCACACCAGTCCTGGGCACAGTGCAGGCATGGCTATGGCACGCAATTCTGTAGGAGTCACCCCCCAGGGTGGTAAACACTGTCAGACACAGGACCTGTATCACACTCCACAGACATCTGAATGATTGCTATGATGCAGCTCACTCAGCAAATTGTGCTTAACTTAAGAATTGGTATCTGCCATTACCCATGGCAACCTTTTGATAGATGTGTACCGTATTCCCAGGTGTAGGGTGGCATTGCTAAGTTATGCAAGTGCTAGTATTCGGGGAAGGAAACAGGGCCCGAAGCCCTGCCTCTCCAGGTGGCTTTGGATAATGGGGCCTGTGGGTGCAGGCGTGTCTGCCCCTGTTGTCCGCTGCGCTGGGGCAGAGGTTCCAAACTCCGGTCCTGGTGGGCCAAACACTGCTCAGGTTTTCATGCTATCCTTAATGAATATGCATGAGATACATCTGTATACCATGGGGGCGGTGCATGGAGATGCAGCACAGACATATGTATTGGAAACAGCACGGAACCTGAATGGTGCTTGGCACTCCAGGATTGCCTTTGGGGGACTCTGCTCTAGGTACTGCACATGTTTATGGTGTTTGTGCTCTTTGGGGTAAAATATATGCATTTGAGGCATGTTTCTGTTCTCAGTAATATAGGTTCAGTCTTTACTACCATGTTTTCTTCATGGGTAAAATAAGGGGACTGGGTTGGAAGGAGCCACAGCTGGGACTTGAACCTGTGACCTTCTGCTTTTGAACACACTGTCTGTGTGCACTGCACCACCGTGTTGCCACAGATATGGCATATTCCCTGGGGAGTCCATGACTGTACATCTGGCAGAGCCTGTCTGTTGCAGTGAACGGCAGCCACCTACATAGGGCTAGGCCATGGTCTGCTCTGGGCAGCTGCCACTGCCCCCTCCACCACCAGTACCCCTCTGCCACCATGCTGACATGTCCTTATATTGGAGACAGCATCAAACCTGAATGATTTGTGGCCCTCCAGGACTGCATTTGGGGGACTCTGCTCTAGGTAATGTGCATGTTTCTGGTGTCTGTGCTCTGTAGGGTAAAATAGAGGTGTTTGAGCCATGCTTATGTTCTCTGCAATAAAGGTTCATCTTTACTATCATGGTTTAGTTGTGGGTAAAATATGGGGACTGGATTGGCAGGAGCCCCACCTGGGGCTTGAACCTGTGACCTTCTGCCTCCAAACACACTGGTTGTGTGCACTGCACCACCGCTTTGCCAGAGAGACAATGCATTCCCTGGTGATAGCATGACTGTTCGTCCGGCAGGGCCTGTCTGTTGCAGTGCTTGGCACCCACCTACACAGGACTAGGGCATGGTCTGCTCTGGGCAGCTGCCACTGCCCCCTCCACCACCAGTACCCCTCTGCCAACATGCTGCATGCCCTTCTGCTGGTGGTGCTGGTGGGGTGCAATCTCAGGCCATCCAGTGTGCAGGTAGGCTGCTGCCTATGGTGCGTGTTCTGGGGTCGGGGTGCCTGCATAGTCATCCACGCTTCCCTCCAACACCACCTGCCACTGTTCTGTGCCCTTGGAGGTACCTGCTGGGGACTATCCCCTGTGACACTGTGATAGACACACTCATGCCCATGTTGGGCCCTCATCAGTTGCTGTCTGGCTGCTGTACAGTTTCAGCATTCCTATGTGCCACCTAGGCATCTGCCTAGTCCGCACTGTGCCCCAGCTGCACCACAGCATGTGACGCCTGCAGCCCTCTGTACCCCCATTCCCAGCATCTGTCCACTTGCCCATTCAGACATGCCCACCCTGCTGTTGTGGAACATGGGCATGCCAGAGGAAACCTGTCCAATGGAGGACGTAACCCTGATCAGTGCTATTTCACTGTGGGATCATTCACCTTGTATGCGGACGGAGCGTAGACCCTTCCAAAATTCATATCTTTTTTTTGGAGCTTTCTTGGGAGTGTTTTCTGATGTTTCCCATTACTATCCCCATTGCCCAGCTTGGTTATGTTTTTCTTTTATTTTGTTGGGGTCATTTTCAATGTTTATTTGCACTTTTGTTCCGTGCACATGTATCACACTTATCACTGTTTTGTAGGTTTCCCTGGTTTTGCTGTACATTGCTGACAGAAATGTTTTCTCTTCCCTTTAAATCGGCTCTAACGCGAGGTTTTCACGCGCGGTATTTTTTGCCTCGGATTTCAGCCTCGTTAATGTACGGGGAGCCTCTCCCCTCCCACTCTCCACCCATTGACCCCTTCTCTCCGCCCCTGGGGAGCCTTCCTCCGCCCTCCGGGAGCCTTTCCCCGCCTTCAGCGCACATTAGCACGCCGCGCACTTGAGCGTGCACATTAGTGCCCCGTAAAGCGACATTAGCGTGCGCTAAGGTACCTTAGCGCACGCTAACGTCGCGCAGCGCACATTAGCGCAGTTTAGTAAACATACCCCTACAAAGGCAATTAGTAAAGCAGTGCAATTACAGTAATTCCAAAAGACCGACAAGGTACAGGCAGCTAAAACTATTCAAAGCAAGCAAAAGAAAAAGAATAAAAACTTAGCCAGAAAGATCCACTCAATGTGCTTCCACCCTTGGTGCTCTGGAGACCAGCAATAGCTTCTGGGTCTGTTCCTAAAAGTTTTAAATGCAGAGCTCTCTTGGATTTCTAGGGGAGGAGAATAAAGCCAGCTGACATTTAATGTACTCTGAGCACCTCCACTTGTCCCTGAGTGTGTTTCTGGTTTGTGTTTCAGATGCGGGTGATGTTTGAGGACATCACTGTCTCTTTCTCCCAGGAGGAGTGGGAGTATTTAGATGAAGGGCAGAAGGAGCTTTACAGGGAGGTGATGAAGGAGAATTATGAAACTCTGATCTCCCTGGGTAAGGACTGTATGACTGTATCTGCATTTCTAGCAGATGGTGGGGCTGATCTGTTATAATGTATCTACCATTCTTCCAGGTTCCAGAGATAGGACACCTCCAGAAAATGTGCTCACATAGCAATTTCTAGACATATTAACACCCAGTACCCAGCAGGTACAATAAGCAGTATTTTATAAATCATCAATATATAATTCAACTCTAGGTACAGAACCTACATAGCGGAGTGGGGGATGAGTCATTTGAACCCTGAGGTGCTGGGTTTAAGACTCCCACAGGGACTGTTCTACCTTGCTCCATACAGATATAGATGGTTCCTATAACTTCATCCCTTCAGGAATATCCTGGTACATTACTTAAAAAATAAAATAGTCCATCATATCTTCAGTCAGTCTCTCTCTACATTGCTTCCTGTTGTGCTTATATATATTTTTCTCAGCAGCACATCTGTGTTGGTCCTCTGCTTTCTTGAATTCAGATACTGTCCTAATCTCTACTATATCCACTGTGAGTTTATTCCACGTATCTACCACTCTTTCCATAAAGAAATATTTCCACATATTACTCCTGAGTCTATACCCTTTAACCCTCATCCATCAGGCTCTGCAGGACTGCACCCTCGGACCCAGAGCCCTGATTTGCACCAGGAAAGAGAGCGGGAGGCTGAAACCCCTCCCATTCTCCATCTCAAGACCATTCAGGGCCCACTACTGCAACTTTAAAAATGATGCACCATCAGGTGCGCCCGTGGCTGGTGGACCTGTGCCAGAGAGGCCTTTGGCACGGCCCTTAGGAGGGGAACACAGGCAGGTATGCAAAAATCAGCTCAACCAAAACAAAAAACTACCAACACTAAGCCCAGCAACCTCAAAAACCTCAACAACCTCGAAGACCTCGCTGCTGATCTCACCCCTATCTGATCTACTCACAAGCAGACAACTCTCGCCCCACAAATCTCATAGACACTTTGGATTCTATCAGGACACACTTTCATCAGGAAAATGATATACCGTAAGTACCATTCATCAGAAATGGAATTCACTGCTGAAAGAGCCCCAGCACTACATTCCTATGATTCTACCAAAAAGCATAAAACTGCTATAATGCAATGGAATCCAATGTTGCCAGTAAACCTAGTATTGTATGCCTTTTTTCCCATCTGGATCCTACTCTGCCACTCGTCAACAGCTACCTGTACCATAAACATACCCACAACAGCCCTACAACCTCCCCTACTACACAAACCTTGCCACCCACGCATCTAGATGAATCACCATAAGCTTGCCAACAGATGAACCCCCAGATTAATACGAATTCAAACCAGCACTCACACAACTGGCTACCACACCCTACACACACTAATCACTCCAATTAACATTGGATTAATCAATGCTAGGTCCATCAGAAACAAGACAAAACACCATCATAGACTATATTCAATATCACCAAACTGACATCCTCTGCATCACTGAATCCTGGCTATAAAGCACTGACCAGGTCACTCTATCTCAGATCACTCCACGATCCCATACTGCCTTCAACTGCCCGCGCACCCACAAGAGAGATGCGAATGGACCTTAAATTTAAATTTAAAATATCCCGATCTATAAGCATTTAGCCATTTATCTTATCTACAGAGCACCAAATACTCCTTGCCACCCACACATATGGATGAATCCCCAGAAGCTTGCCAACAGATGAACCCCCAGATGAATACGAATTCAAACCAGCACTCACACAACTGGCTACCACACTCTACACACACTAATCACTCCAATTAACATTGGATTAATCAATGCTAGGTCCATCAGAAACAAGACAAACACCATCATAGACTATATTCAATATCACCGAATCCTGGCTATAAAGCACTGACCAGGTCATTCTATCTCAGATCACTCCACAATCCCATACTGCCTTCAACTGCCCATGCACCCACAAAAGAGATGCAAATGGATCTTAAATTTAATTTTAAAATATCCCGATCTGTAAGCCACAAACACTGTGAGTTATATCACTATAGGAAACAGACATTTGCCATTTGTCTTATCTACAGAGCACCAAATGCTCCCGCTGATGATACATCCAACATCCACGAAGCCGTATGTTCAACCACCTCTCCTCATAAGACGCTTATACTACTAGGTGACCTAAACCTGAGCTTTGCACCAATCAGAGAAGAAGCTAGTTTCCACAAGGCAATGGAATCACTTAACTTCTGCCAAATTCTCAAGAGTCCCTGTCTCCGTTTAGGCTCTACTCACAGGACAGCATAATGACCCCTCTTGCCATACCAATACCCTGGTTAAATCACCATGCTATATCATGAAAGGTGGTATATAAGAAATGTTAAATAAATAAATGCTATGCACTTCAAGATTCACCTCCCCCAACAAGGAAAATCACAGAGAATACACCACTCTGAAAGAAGGTTTAAAGGATATACCCTAGACCATTCCCTCAAAGATATCCTTCCCAGCCTCCCCCAGGACTTTGCGGATCCAGATTAGGCAATTAAAACCTGGAACTCCACCATCAATGCAGCAGCGAAAGCTCCTTACCGCCATCTGCAATTTGTTCCTAGAGAAGGTCAGGACAACCAGGGACTTAAAGGACTTCAGAAAACATCTCAAAACCTTCTTTTTCACTGATCACTTCAGAGACAATACCTAGTTCTTGTCCCTCATCTCACATGCCTAAAACAATATCTAACCCTTGTACATATGTTGCAGTGTATATATTTTGCCTCTGTGCAAACCCTGCATATCACCCATACCTAAGTTTACACTTTGAGTTCTCTGTAATGTTTATTTAAATGTAAACCATTTTGATTGTATGAGAAGGCAGTATAAAAATCTTGTTAAATAAACAAAATAAATTGTCCCCTCATTGCAGAGCTTGCTTTCAATCGAAAAAGGCTCTCCTCCTGAGTATTTATTTCACAGAGATATTTAAACATCTCTGTCATATCTCCTCTCTCCCATCTTTTCTCTAAAGTATTACTACTGCTACTCCTCAATACCTTGTCCTCGCTTGTTTTTAAAGGCTCTGTACTGTCCTGGTTCTCCTCCTATCTCTTCCATTGCTCATTCAGTGTTTGTTCTGGTGGATCCTCCTCTGCTACTCTCCTGCTCTCACTTGCCGTATCCCAAGGATCTATCTTGAGAACTCCTTTTCTCTCTCTGTATACCCATATCCTTGGTGCATTCATCTCTTCCCATGGCTTTCAGTACCATCTTTATGCTAATGACTCCCAGATCTACCTCTCTATACCTGAAATCTCTTGGGCAATCCAGACCACGATCTCTGCCTGCCTTTCTGACATTGCTGCTTGGATGTCTCACCGCCACTCGAAATTGGATATGGCTAAAACTGAGCTTCATATTTTTCCCTCTAACTCTTGTCTCCCCTACCTCTTTTCTCAGTCTCTGTGGATAATAAAACACTTATCATCTGCCATCTAGACTACTGTAGCCTATTCCTTGCTAGTCTCCCTCTGAATCATCTCTCTCCCCTACAATTTGTTCATCACTGGAGGCGCTCCTGAAAGAGCGAATAGTGAACTTTCTGAAAACCAACAGCTTGCAAGACCCGAGGCAACATGGTTTTACCGAAGGACGATCTTGCCAAACAAATCTGATCGAGTTCTTTGACTGCGTGACCAGGGAACTAGATCAGGGGCATGCTATGGATGTCATCTACCTGGATTTCAGCAAAGCCTTTGATACTGTTCCTCATAGGAGGCTTGTCAACAAACTCAGTAGCTTGGGGATGGGTCCCAAGATGGTAAACTGGATTAGAAATTGGCTGACTGACAGACGACAGAAGGTACATGGAGCTCACTCGGATGAGAGGAAGGTGATTAGCGGGGTGCCCCAGGGTTCGGTCCTGGGCCCGGCACTGTTCAATGTATTTGTGAGTGATATTGCTGAAGGACTGAATGGAAAAGTCTGTCTTTTTGCAGACGACACAAAAATTTGCAACAGAGTGGACTCCCCCGAGGGAGTGGTTAACATGAAGAAAGATCTACAAAAGCTGGAAGACTGGTCTAAAGCTTGGCAACTACGATTTAATGCAAAAAAGTGCAGTGTCATGCACTTGGGTAGCAGAAATCCAAGAGAAATGTACGCGATAGGGGGAGAAAGGTTGGTATGCACAGTTCAGGAAAAAGACCTTGGTGTGATTATCTCTGCTGATCTCAAGGTGGCAAAACAGTGCGACAAGGCAGTGGCAAAAGCCAGGAGGATGTTGGGCTGCATACAAAGAGGGATTACCAGCAGAAAAGAAGAGGTACTTATGCCACTGTATAGGTCACTGGTGAGGCCTCACTTGGAATACTGTGTTCAGTTTTGGAGACCATATCTTGCAAAGGATGTAAAAAGACTGGAGACTGTTCAGAGGAAGGCGACCAAAATGATTTGGAGCCTGCGTCAGAAGCCTTATGAGAAGAGAGTTGAAGACCTAAATATGTATACTTTGGAGGAAAGGAGGCACAGGGGAGATATGATTCAGACCTTTAAATACTTAAAGAGAAATGATGAACAAACAAACCTCTTCCAAAGACGGGGAACCTGTAAAACTAGAGGGCATAACATGAAACTGCAAGGGGGTAAATTGAAAGGCAATGTCAGGAAATATTTTTTCACTGAAAGGGTGGTGGATGCTTGGAATGCCCTCCCGATGGAAGTGGTAGGGGCGAACACGGTGACGGAATTCAAAAAGGCATGGGACAAACACAGAGGATCCCTTTACAGAAATAGGAAAAAAAAAACAAAATAAACGGTACCATCTAACTTCTGAACCATATAACGTCTCAACAAATAGGGGTGTCCTATATGGAGTGGTGGGTTTACCCCTGAACAAGGATATGGAGAGGGGTGGCCTGCGCGGAGCGACAGGTGCACCTACTCTTGCCATCTTGCTGGGCAGACTGGATGGACCATGCTGGTCTTTATCTGCCGTCAACTACTATGTTACTATATTACTATATCACTCTGCTTAATGGCTAATCCTGTGCCAGCCTCATCATGCTCATATTACCCTTCTTCTCAAGTCACTTCATTGCCAAACTACTACTCCTGCTGACCTATAAGTGCTTTCACTCTGCAGCTCCTCACTACCTCTCCTCTATTTTTCTCTCCCTACAACTCTCTTCAGGAACTCTGCTCGTCTTGCAAATCTCTTCTGTCTGTGCCCTTCTTTTCAATTACTAACTCCAGACTTTGCTCCTTTTGCCTTACTACTCCTTATGCCTGGAATAATCTACCTGAGTCTGTATGTCAGACGCCTTCACTGGCCCTTCTCAAATTCAAGCTCAAAACTCACCTCTTCGCTTCGCTTTTGTATGTTGAGTCGCCTGATCTCCTTTGTGTTTCCTTACCTTTCCCCCTAGCTGTATCCCATGTCTATAGCAACTGTGTTGTCTGTCTTGACTAGATTTTAAGGTCTGATGAGCAGGGACTGTCTTTTACATGTGTCAGTGCAGTGCTGCGTATGTCTTATAGTGCTATAGAAATGTTCAATAGTAGCAGATGAGGGTCTCAGTAGTGTGTGTAGAAAGGAAGGGGCAAATGTTTCTGATGTTGTTATAGAGAAAGAAGCGACAGGTTTTAGCTATCTTTTGGATGCTGCAGAGAAGGAGAGAGAGCAGAGTCAAAGATGGCCATCATATTTCTTTATTTACATATAGAAGGTGCCTTGAATACTGGCCAGTAATTTGTAATTATTTAATTTTAATGCAAATTGCTTTGCTTTTTTTTATGAAAGGAGGGACATAAGGAGATCACGAAATGAAATTAAATCAAGTAAGAGATTAACTTTCTCCCTCTGTCACATTAGTCACAGCTGATTGGTCAGAGATGTGGAAAATCTCAGAGCAGGGATACCTCTGTGGTCCCAACATGTGATTAGTGCCTTCTTTTTATGTCCAGCAGGTGACGGGGTCACACAGGAAAAGAAGAGAGTGGAGAAGAGAGAAGAATGGGGAAAATCTCTCACACACGAGGTGCACCCAGCACTCCACATAAACTCTCACACGCAAGAGAGACATTTACTACATACTGAGTATGAGAGCGGTTTCAATCATAGCGATTGCATAAGATGCCACCTGGAAACCCACACAGCAGAGGGAACTACCCCAACAGAGAGGCCTTCTACATCTTTTAAAAGCCCTAAATGTGGAAGAAATTTCGCTCTTAAGAAATCCATAACAATACACCAGAAAATCCACAGGGCTGAGAAAAAATTTCACTGCACTGAATGTGAGAAATATTTCCTCAAAAACTCACAACTTGTGGTGCATCTTAGAACCCACACTGGGGAGAAACTCTTTAGGTGTACTGATTGTGGGAAATGTTTCCTCCTGAAAGCAAAACTAGTGCGGCATCATAAAACCCACACTGGCGAGAAACCTTTTAGTTGTACTGAATGTGAGAAATGTTTCCGCACGAAAGCAGAACTAGTGTTGCATCATAGAACCCACACAGGGGAGAAACCTTTTAGTTGTACTGAATGTGGGAAATGTTTCATCACGAAAGCAAAATTAGTGTTGCATCATAGAACCCACACAGGGGAGAAACCTTTTAGTTGTATTGATTGTGGGAAGTGTTT
This sequence comes from Ichthyophis bannanicus, assembly GCA_033557465.1. NCBI lineage: Eukaryota > Metazoa > Chordata > Amphibia > Gymnophiona > Ichthyophiidae > Ichthyophis > Ichthyophis bannanicus. Next base: position 84,448,249 of record CM066031.1, read on the forward strand.
CATCACAAAAGCAAAATTAGTGTTGCATCATAGAACCCACACAGGGGAGAAACCTTTTAGTTGTACTGATTGTGGGAAATGTTTCATCACAAAAGCAAAACTAGTGTTGCATCATAGAAACCACACAGGTGAAAAACCTTTTAGTTGTACTGAATGTGGGAAATGTTTCCTCCTGAAAGCACAACTAGTGCGGCATCATAAAACCCACACTGGCAAGAAACCTTTTAATTGTACTGAATGTGAGAAATGTTTCCGCACGAAAGCAGAACTAGTGTTGCATCATAGAACCCACACAGGGGAGAAACCTTTTAGTTGTACTGATTGTGGGAAATGTTTCCTCTCTAAAGGAAATCTAGTGACACATCATAGAACCCACACAGGGGAGAAACCTTTTAGTTGTACTGAATGTGGGAAATGTTTCCTCCTGAAAGCACAACTAGTGCGCCATCATAAAACCCACACTGGCGAGAAACCTTTGAGTTGTACTGAATGTAAGAAATGTTTCCGCACGAAAGCAGAACTAGTGTTGCATCATAGAACCCACACAGGGGAGAAACCTTTTAGTTGTACTGAATGTGGGAAATGTTTCATCACGAAAGCAAAATTAGTGTTGCATCTTAGAACCCACACAGGGGAGAAACCTTTTAGTTGTACTGATTGTGGGAAATGTTTCATCACAAAAGCAAAATTAGTGTTGCATCATAGAACCCACACAGGGGAGAAACCTTTTAGTTGTACTGATTGTGGGAAATGTTTCATCACAAAAGCAAAACTAGTGTTGCATCATAGAAACCACACAGGTGAGAAACCTTTTAGTTGTACTGAATGTGGGAAATGTTTCCTCCTGAAAGCACAACTAGTACAGCATCATAAAACCCACACTGGCAAGAAACCTTTTAATTGTACTGAATGTGAGAAATGTTTCCGCACGAAAGCAGAACTAGTGTTGCATCATAGAACCCACACAGGGGAAAAACCTTTTAGTTGTACTGATTGTGGGAAATGTTTCATCACAAAAGCAGAACTAGTACGGCATCGTAGAAACCACACAGGGGAGAAACCTTTTAGTTGTACTGAATGTGGGAAATGTTTCATCACAAAAGCAAAATTAGTGTCGCATCATAGAACCCACACAGGGGAGAAACCTTTTAGTTGTACTGAATGTGAGAAATGTTTCCGCACGAAAGCAGAACTAGTGTTGCATCATAGAACCCACACAGGGGAGAAACCTTTTAGTTGTACTGATTGTGGGAAATGTTTCATCACAAAAGCAGAACTAATACGGCATCATAGAAACCACACAGGGGAGAAACCTTTTAGTTGTACTGAATGTGAGAAATGTTTCTGCAGAAAAGGAGATCTAGTGTTGCATCATAGAACCCACACAGGGGAGAAACCCTTTAGTTGTACTGATTGTGGGAAATGCTTCATCACAAAAGCAAAACTAGTGTTGCATCATAGAACCCACACAGGGGAGAAACCTTTTAGTTGTACTGAATGTGAGAAATGTTTCCGCACGAAAGCAGAACTAGTGTTGCATCGTAGAACCCACACAGGGGAGAAACCTTTTAGTTGTACTGATTGTGGGAAATGTTTCATCACAAAAGCAAAACTAGTGTTGCATCGTAGAACCCACACAGGGGAGAAACCTTTTAGTTGTACTGATTGTGGGAAATGTTTCATCAGAAAAGCAAAACTAGTGTTGCATCATAGAACCCACACAGGGGAGAAACCCTTTAGTTGTACTGATTGTGGGAAATGTTTCCTCACGAAAGCAGAACTAGTACGGCATCATAGAACCCACACAGGGGAGAAACCCTTTAGTTGAACTGATTGTGGGAAATGTTTCCGCATGAAAGCAGAACTAGTACGGATCATAGAATCCACACAGGGGCGAAACCTTTTAGTTGTACTGAATGTGGGAAATGTTCCCTCTCGAAAGTAGAATTAGTGTTGCATCATAGAACCCACACTGGGAGAAACCTTTTAGTTATACTTATTGTGCAAAATGTTTCCCCAGAAAACATGAATTAGCGATGTATCATAGATACCACACTGGGGAGAAACTCTTTAGGTGTACTGACTGTGGGAAATGTTTTCTCAGGAAAGCACAACTGGAGGAGCATCACAGAACTCACACGAGGGAGAAACCTTTCCGTTGTACTGATTGTGGGAAATGTTTCCTCTCAAAAGGAAATCTAGTGACGCATCATAGAACCCATACAGTAGAGAAACTTTTAGTTGTACTGAATGCGGGAAATGTTTCCCCAGAAAACAACACCTAGTGCGGCATCATAAAACCCACACTGGCGAGTAACCTTTTAGTTGTACTGAATGTGGGAAATGTTTCCTCACGAAAGCAGAACTAGTGTTGTATCATAGAACCCACACTGGCGAGAAATTTTTTAGTTGTACTTATTGTGGGAAATGTTTCTTCAATAAAACACATCTAGTGCAGCATCATAGAACCCACACAGGGGAGAAACCTTTTAGTTGTACTGATTGTGGGAAATGTTTCCTCACAAAAGCAAAACTAGTGAGGTATCATAGAACCCACATGGGAGAAATCTTTTAGTTGTACTAATTGTGGGAAATGTTTCCTCTTGAAATCAAATCTAGTGACACATCATAGAATCCACACAGGGGAGAAATAATTTTGTGTTTGTGAGAAACTATGTAAACTATTTTATTTATTTTCATTCTCTTATATACCATGCTATTCTGCATCTGTGTGGTTTACATTGAACAAACTGAAATTACATTGAACAGGGCATTATAACTTGGAGATATCTATTTTACAGGGAACATGGGCTATGAAGGGTTAAGTGGCTTGCCCAAGACCACAAGGAGCACCTGTGGGCAATGTTCCCTCAAATTTTCTGTAGGCTGTGTGCACATAAAATATCAGCTGTGCAGCTTTTGAAGGAAGGTTAAATTTTTGTGCGTCACATAACGACACTCGAAGTACTATACTTTAAAATTTGACTACACGTCAGAATACAGTATGTACACCACATTGATTGCACTAGATAATATTGTAGAACTTGTGAAAACCGTAAATACACAACAACTTTTAAATTTTAAGATGTCTGTGTTGTTTTCTATCAGAATCAGAACCGTAATTTTTGTGCGCTCTGTTATAAAGTATGTGCGCTCGCTCGGCGAGGTGTGTGCGTGTGCACACGTGCACAGCTTAGAGGGAACAGTGCCTGTGGGACTAGAAACCCCAGTCCTTCTGGCCCAAGGTTGCTGTTCTCTAGTGGGATTTGAACCCCTGACCTTCTGGTCTGAAGTACCTTGCCCCAACCACTAGGCCACTCCTCCCTATTGCATTAACACAGTCTTCTGAAAATTGTTCAGATGCCATTCGCTTCAGTTCCTGTTTATGGGTGTTTTCTGAGGTCCTGCTCCTGGTTTCTGATGTTCTGCTCCTGGTTCTTCATCTCTGAGCACAGAAGAGAAATATTTGTTAAGCAATTCCACTTTATCCTTATCAGCTTGTACATATTCCTCCCCTTCACTCTTGAGTCTGACAATACCACTTTGCCCTTCCTCTTCTCACTAACATATCTGAAAAATGTCTTCATCCCCCATTTTATTGCATTGGCTATTTACTCCTCTTATTGGATCTTTGCTTTCCTGACTACTTTGCTAGCTTCTCTAAGTTTTCCCAAATATAGATACCTGTCTTCCTTTCTCTGTGATTTCTTGTATTTTATGAAGGCCTCCTTCTTTTTCTTCACTTTTTCAGCTGCTTCTTTCAAAACCCATAGCAGTCTCCTTTTCCTTTTACCTTTATTTATCATTTTAACATGGTTGGTTGCCCTTAAGATATCCCCTTTTAGTTTTGCCTTCTGTTTTTCTACATCCCCAGCTATTCCCATCCTGCTAATGACTTCTGGAGATATTGGCAGGCAGGAAGCCACATCAAGGTTAAATCTTAATATTCTTTGACATTTCAGCTGCCTTTGACACTGTCTGTCACATCATCCTCCTTCAAAGAATACAAAATGAACTGCTAAAATTGTTTCACTCCTACCTATCTGAGAGACAACAGCAACTGAAAATGGGCATCAACACCTCAACCTCCTTCCCTCAAACCCAAGGCACTTCTCTTCAGCCACCATGCTCAATTATCCGTGCCCATAAAGCGGTATATAAGAGCTGTTAAATAAATAAATGTACTTCCACATCTATGCATATGATAAAATTATTTATTTATTTCACCATTTTTATGCCACTTTATCATTTCAGTCAAAGCACTTTATATTGTAATTTTAACTTGGTAATGTACATTAAATGGGGACAATGATAACTTGGATTTTTCTGAGGCAATGGAGGTACGCACCTTTCAACACCAACAAAGCCATATACAAAGGAATATCAAGCTGCTTCACAGACATCACTCAATGTCTGGCAAGAAACTCATTGACAGTTAACTATAAAAAATCCCAAAATACTCTGCATCACCAAGAATGACACATTCCACCCACCCCCATCCCTGATAACAAATGAGACTGACGTGAAAGTCTGGACAGAGGTCTAATATCTAAGTAACACCCTGGACCAACAACTAATACTGAAACCACACATAAACAACACAATGAGGCACTGAACAACCAGTCTCCCACACCTATCAGCAATCTGATTAACAATATCCCTGAGAACAGAATAAGACGACCTGCACTACTCAACATGTTAATAGTACCCAAATTTACCACAAACCACAAGGTGCACAAAAACAACTACTAATAGAGCTTTCTCGATTTATGCTCCGACAGCCTGGAATGAACTTCCCACCTGGATTCGATCCATACCAAGCCTCACCACATTCAGAAAAGAAATAAAACACCATCTGTTTCAAATCTACTATCCTGAAACCAGTCCTGAAAAACACAAGACACAAGCATTCACCCCCTGCTCTAACTATCCCAACGCCCTACCCCAACCTGAAACCGGTTAGCCGCCCCTCCCCCTACAGCTGTATCCTGTTCCCCAGCCGACCCAGCTATGATCATATGAAGAGCTTAAATATCAGTTGTATATAACTCTATGTAAATTTTATGTGTATATATCTTATAAATAGTTTCCCCGTTATTCTCCCATTATGACTGTACCCCTGTTCTATGTAAGCACATTGTGTTATGTAAAACATTGTTGCATTGTTCAGTTGTAATGTAAACCGCACTGATCTTAATAGCGCGATATATAAGAAAAAAAAAATAAATAAATAAATAATGAGCACAACCTAACACAAAATCTGAACCCTGCAACACCGGCAGCCCCTACTGGAACCATTGGACTTCTGTATAGCATTCCAGGCCATCATCTCACCACACTCTGACTACTGTAACTCAATTTACAATGACTCAAATCATTCAACACTGCTCCCACTACACATTGCATTACATAGAGCTGCATGCATCATTCAAGGAGCCCCAAAATATGACCACATAATCCCTATCCTGCGACATCTCCACTAGCTTCCCCTGCAAAGCTACTAAAGGCTGCATCAGATACTAAATGCTGATCCTAACTTTCAAAATCATCAACAAGCAATCCTCCCATCTACAAACTCTACTAAACACAACCAAAACCAACAAACAAAGCACCAAAAACATAGGGCCTGATATTCAAAAGTAATTTACACAGTTAGTGACGCTGAATATCCCGTCTTCTCCCTTGCATGCTCTGATGCTAACCGCTTAGCATCAGGGAGTTCAGGGTGACAGTCCCGATCTTGTAGCTGCAGGGGCTAACTGAGAAGCATTGAATATTGCTGCTGCCTGGTTAACTACAGCAGCTGTGAGGCAGTCCAGCAACCCCATATATTCAATGATATTCTGAATGAAATAGAGACTGAATGAATGTTTTGCTTCAGTCTCTACTGAGGAAGATGTAGGGAAGTTACCCATGACTGAAATGGTATTTAAAGCTGGTGCATCAAAATAATAAAAAAAATATTGATAAACCTGGAAGTTTTATTACAACTATTTGATAAACTGAAGAGTAGCTAATCACCTGGACCATATGGTATACATCCAAGGGTGTTGAACGAACTGAAATATGAGATTGCAGACCTGCTATTAGTAATCTGTGAACTATCATTAAAATCATCTGTAATATCTGAAAATTGGAAGATGGCCAGTGTTACGCCAATTTTTAAAAAGGGTTCCAGGGTTTATCCGGGAAACTATAGATCGGCGAGCCTGACGTCGGTACCTGGAAAAATGGTAGAAACCGTCATAAAGAACAAAATTACCAAACATGTAGATAGTCAGGGTTTAATGGGAGACAGCCAACATGGCTTTAGCCAAGGAACTAATTTCTTATGTTTTTATGAAAGTGTGAATAAACAGGTAGACAAAGGTGGGCTGGTCAATATAGTATATCTGGATTTTTAGAAAGCCTTTGACTTGGTCCCTCATGAGAGACTCTTGGTGAAATTAAAAAAGTCATGGGATAGGAGGCATTGTACTATTGTGGATCAGGAACTGTGGGGTACCCCAAGGATATGTAGTTGGTCTGCTGCTTATTAACATATTCGTAAATGACCTGCAAAATGGAATAATGAGTGAGATAATCGAATTTGCAGATGAAACAAAATTACTCAAAGTTGTTAAAACTCAGGAGGATTGTGAACAATAGCAAGAGGACCATGATAAATACGAAGACTGGATACCCTAATGCCAGATGAAATTTAATGTTGACAAGTGAAAACTTATGCACCCAGAATAACCCAATCAATGGTTACACGATGCAAGGTTCCACATTAGGAACCACCACCCAGGAAAAAGATTTAGGTGTCATCATAGATAACATGTTAAAACCCTCTGCCCTATGTGCAGCGGCGGCCAAGAGAACAAATAGAATGCCAGGTATCATAAGGAAAGGAATGGAAAATAAAACAAAGTATATTATAATGCCTCTGTATTGTTCCATGGTGCGACCGCACCTTGAATATTGTGTGCAGTTCTGTTCGCTGTATCTTAAAAAGGATATAGTGTTATTAGAAAAGGTACAGAGAAGAGCCATCAAAATGGTAAAGGGGATGGAAGGATACTCCTATGAAGAAAGGCAAAAATATTTGGGCTCTTCAACCTGGAAGAAAGACGGCTGTGGGAAGATATGATAGAGGTGTATAAATTAATGAATGGAGTAGAACAGGTAAATGTAGATTGATTGTTTACATCTTCAAAATATAGAAAGACTAGGGGACATGCAATGAAGCTACAGTGTAACCTATATAAATCTAATAATAGAAAATATTTTTTCACTCGACACATAACCAAACTCTGGAATTTGTTACTAGAGGCTGTTATAAAAGCTGTTAGTGCAGCTGGGTTTAAAAAAGGTTTGGAGAAGTTCCAGGAGGAAACATCCATAAACCATTCTTAAAGGGGACCCAGGAAAGCCACTGGATGCCCCAGTACAAGCTTTATGGAACCTGTGTTTTTGGGGAAACTGCTAGGTACTTGTGACCTAGATTGGCCACTGTTGGAAACAGGATACTGGGCTTGATGGACCTTGGTCTGACCCAGTATGGCATTTCTTATGTTCTTGATGCTGGGGCCGCATTTGACCCCAGCATTGAATATCCGGGGTTAAGTTCAGCACCGACAATTAGTTGCTGTACTCGTGTGTAGCCATCAATGGAAATATTGGACCCATACTGACCATACCACAGGAGAATATTAAAAGCAACCAATATGCATGCACGACAGCATTCAAACTACATGCACCAAGCCTCTGGTACCCTGTACCAGAAAATGCAGAAATATCACCGAAAAACCTCAAGAACATCCTATTCATGGACTTCTTTGGACCTACCACATAAACTCTTCCTATCCCCCTCTCCCCAAAGCCTTCCCTCTTTGCATCCCTCCCACCGACCCCAAGTCTATCCGCTGCTCAGACATGCGCACATCCATTCTGTTGCTGTTCACTATACATATGACGTGTTGCACTATATTATAGTTCATCTCATATAAAATGCATATAAGTTTTATTGCTGTACATAAGTTCTCATTGTTTCTTGTAACAACTTTGTAGCCATCAATAAATGTACAGTGCTTTGACCTGATACAAAGCGGTAAGATAAGAGGCATCCCTCCATCCTGGTGGTATTAGGAAGGAGGGGGTGGTAAGCCTTCAAGCCAAGGAGTGTCCTCATTATGTACCTCCAGTTAAGTTAGATATGCTGCAGGCGGTGAGCCATATTTCAGCACAAAAGACTCCCAGACCTGTTCAAACTGGGGCAGGCACATTCTCCCAACCGCTACCCCAACCCCCCCCCCCCCCCCGTTCCATTGTGTTTAAGTCCCACATCTGTTCCAGCCAGCGTGATAGTGTCGGAGGCAATACCTGTTTCCAGGTGGTCGCCAGTGTCAGCCTAGCTGCATTCACACCATGACGAATCAGCGCTAACTGGGGGAGTCGTCCTCGAGGGACCCTCTTCCCAAAAAGAAAAATACCTGAATGCCACAGGATATTCAAACCAATCATTTGTTTCAGGCAATATTGTATCCCTCTCCAAAAGCACTGAATTCAGGGGCAGAGTCACCACACATGCGCCAAGGTGCCTCTCCCACCGCAGATCCACCAGCATAAGTCTGACGCCCCCAGGAAAGCTCGGGCAGGGGCGGTTCTATCATTAGGCAGAATGAGACGGCTGCCTCAGGTGGCAAAGTTTTAGGAGCAGCAAAAAATTCCCCTAAAATAGTCCAGCTGTGGCCAACTCACTCTGCCTTTGAGCTGCTGCTGCACCACCGCCGCTTCTCCTGGGTCTTTGGTGGTGCTGACAGCATCAATCCTCCCCGTCTGATGACAAGTGGCGGCTTAAATAAAAATGCAAGCGAAAATGCAGGGTCTTCCCAATTCCAGCCTGCTTGAAAGGCTCTAATGGCCCCGACCCTTTCTGACGCATACTGACATCAGAGGGGGCGGGACTAGCAAAAGCTTACAAGCACCCTGGAGTCAGGAAGACCCCGTGCTTTCGATTGCATTTTTTAAAGCCACAGCTGATTAAGAAAAACAGCAACGATAGCAGTTTGGGGGCAGGAAGGAAAGAAAGTCATGTTGGACAGAGCCAACCCTAGGCAGGAATGAGCATGTTGCCTGCATATGGCCCCGCTCTTGAACAGGCCCCACGCCTGGCTGGAGGAGGGACAGGAAGCAAGAGAAAGCTGCAGGGCAGCATAAGTGTAAAAATAGAAAAGCTGCGATTGCAATAGCAATCGCAGTAAAGGGAGCCAAGATCGGGTCCAGGCTGTGCAGCCTTGTCAAGCTGAGGAGGGCAGGTGGGTTTTTGAAAAAGGTTGAATCTGCAGCTGCGATTGCTGGGGGCACTGCAAGCCACAATCACAGGAGCTGGGAGGAAGGGGGGGGCAGAGGCAGGAAGAGACATAAAGAAGCAACCCCGGGCAGCAGTGGTGATCGGTGATCGAGGGTTGGGTCCTGTTCCAGAGCTTCAGTAAAGATGCCCGAGGGAAGGCCTGTAGTGTGTGCTGGGAGACAGAGACAGCTTAGGTGGCCAGGGCTAGAAATGGCTTGGTGGGAGAGTGGATGGCCTGGGGCAGCCACATAGGGTACAAAGAAGGAGGGGCACGTTCAGAGCCAGATAGGAGGTGGAAGATGCCCCCAACTGGAAATCTAAGTCAGAGGTTTTGTGTAACATCTGAGCCACACAATTCAGGGGAGCAAGAGGGCTGTGCTATCTGAAGTCTGCTTTTCTAGGTGAGCTATCTGGGGGGGGCTTCTAAGTCCTCACTTCCCAGCCTAGTGGCATGCCTGGCATGGATCCCAGGGCCCCATCAGTCCAATTTTGCAGGGCCGGGGCTGGAGCAACAGCTTATGTGGATCTGCAGATTGCTCTACCAGGAATTCAATGTCTGCAGTTCAATCACTTTCTAAATGTGTCCTTGCAGCCCAGCATATCTTGATGCTAGTTTTGCGATGCAGGTGAAATTAGCATCAAAACATTCTGGGCCGCAAGGACATGTTTAGAACGTGATCCCTCTACCTGGACTTCAATGCTGGTAATGCAAAAGCTTATGCTGCGGCTCCGCAGATCACTCTACTGGGACCTCAGTGCCGGTCGTGCAATCATGTTCTAAACATGTCCTTGCAGCCCAGAATGTCTTGATGCTCATCTCACCTGCATCGCAAGATCGGCATCAAAGATATTCTGGGCAGCAAAGATATCTTTAGAAAGTGATTGCACTGCCATATTACCCGGTAAGTTACCAGATGTCCCCGATTTTGAGGGTCTGTCCCTGATTTTACAGCAATTGAGATAGAGGGGATAGAAAAAAAATTATTTTCAGTTTAGTGATTTGAATATGTGTGTTTTTAGAATTTACATCCTTTATCTTTGCATTTTATACAGTACAGGGGAAATGCATCACTGTTTCTATTTATCTGCTTGGAAACGATATTGCTGCTGTCATGGGATGGATTGGGGGGGAAGGGTATTGATGCCTCTTCCCTCCTCGAAGCTCTGTCCCTCAGACCTGGATCTAAGGTGTCCCTTCCTCCCCTCTTAACCCTACAATCACTTTGGATAAGAGTCGCAGATTGGCCTGCAGAAATCTGGTAACCTTATCACCTGGTGAAAGTGTCATGGGAAGCAAACATGGATGTTGCCTTAGGTGCAGCTCTGAAGGGCTGCTGGGGCGTGGTGGGAGGGGGATGCGGAGTGAGGCTGCTGCCTTCTGTTGGCACTGTGCAGTGGCATGTTAAAGGCTTGATTTCATTAAGCTTTCTTCCCCGTGAATGGGAAAGCAATATTAGTAAATCAGAGCCTAAAAAGGGAACTGTTAATTGCACTACGTGCAGCAGCACCCATTTATTTTTATGAGCGCAGTGGCACTTAACGCACATTAATGTTTAGTAAATATTTATTTATTTAATAAACATTTTTATACCATGCTTTCCCAAGATCAAGCACGGTTTACAAATAACAGTTTGAAATGCAGTAAAAGCATATTCAATACATAGAACTCAAACTACATACATAGAATAAACGAGTACTAGTAACAATAAATTGTTACAAGCTATTTACAATTGGGGTGAACCAGAAGCTCTAGCGGAGCTGTGTGGTCAGGATTATGTTTGTGATGTTTAAATTAGAGTTTGGGTCACTGTGAATTCGCATTGGTGAGAGGTTACTCTGGTTCTGGGATGTATGTACTGTATTCATGGGGGAGTTAGGCTTAGCTGGAGTGTGATCAGGGGAGTTAGGTTCTGAACCATAGCAAAGAGGTAAGTTTTTAAGTTTTTACAGAATGCTCGAAGGTCATTAACTTCTCTGAGGTCATCAGATAATTCATTCCATAGTATAGGGGCGAGGTGTGAGAAGGCTTTATTGTTGGTTAGCTTTTTGGCTTTTCTAAAGTCAAGTGGGGTTATTCATCTATTTTTATATTTGTTTCTTTGGTTTCGGTTAGTTGTATCCATATGAATTAAGGAGCTGATAGTAGGGGGTGCCAAGTTATGAATTATCTTGAATGTAGTCACTAGTATTTTATAGTTTATTCGGCAGTGGATGGGTAGCCAATGGAATTCATAGAGAATGGGTGTTATATGTTCGATGGTGCTAATTGATCTTGCAGACACGTTTTGAGCTAGTTGCAGTCTTCTGAGGGCCTGTTTGGAAGCTCCATGGAGAATGGAGTTAGCAAAATCAGTGTGAGGTGTAATAACTGCTTGTATTACAGATTTGTAGTTTTGGGTGTGAATCAAAGGACAGAGCTGTTTTAAAAGTTTAAGTTTATAGTGAATTTTTGTGGCAGTATTCTTTATGTGGGAATCCATAGAGAGGGCCCGGTCTAGAATAACCCCTAGATATTTTACCTCGCTCTTTACTGAAATGGTGGAGTCTTGGAGCTGAATTTCAGATGGGGGTATGGAACTCTGGTTTCTGGTGACAATAATGCCTCAGTTTTTGTAAAATTGATTAGTAGGTTATGTTTTTTCAGCCAGAGTGAGATCTCTTTAAAGCAATTTGAGATCCATTGAATCGGAGGGTTTGATAATTTGAATGGGAAATAAAGCATGATACCATCCACGTAAATATGGTAATTTACACTGTGCTTTTTAAGACTGGAGCAAATAGGCTGCAGATAGATATTAAATAAGAGGGCTGATAGGGCAGACTCCTGGGGGAGGCCTAGATCTTGATAGAAAGGTGAGCAAGTTTGTTGATTAAGTCTAACTTCTTGTGTTCTGTCCTTTAAATACGATTCAAACCATTTATACACTGTTTCAGTTAGCCCAATCTGCCTGAGTCTGGTAAGCATAAGATGGCGATTTACACTATCAAAAACTGCTTTGATATCTAGGAATAGTAGAAAGAAGGCTTGCCTTGAGTCGTCAATTCCACTTGAAATCGTATCAATCAGTACTGTGAGAAGTGTTTCCACTCCATGGGAAGGGCGAAACCCATATTGTTGTGCATCGAGTGGGGCAGATGTAGCAATGTAGTCTTGAAGTTGTATCTGTACAACTTTTTCAGTTAGTTTCTCCAGGGAAGGAATGCTTGATATGGGTCGGTATGACCAAGGGGAGGTTTTGTCTAGTTTGTTACTTTTTATTATTGGCCGGATTTGAGCAAGTTTAAGTTTTGGTGGCAAGTAACCATTGTTGAGTGAGAGGTTGTGGTTGGGGCAATGTACTTCAAGCCGGAAGGTCGGGGGTTCAAATCCCACTAGAGGACAGCAACCTTGGACTGGAAGGACTGGGGTTTCTAGTCCCTCAGGTGCTCCTTGTGGTCTTGGGCAAGCCACTTAACCCTCCATCGCCCATGTTCCCTGTAAATAGTTATTTCCAAGTTATAATACCCTGTTCGATGTAATGTTCAATGTAATGTTCCATGTAAAACCACACTGATGTCGAATAGCGTGGTATATAAGAGAAATAAATAAACGGTAAGAGTTCAGGTAATGAAGCATTAAGCCAATGCTACCTTGTTGCTTGTTTGCTACCTCACTGCTTGTAAATAACATACTGAATAATGTATAGACCCATCACCAGATTAGAGCCACATGAAAGGAGGAGAGACCGAACAAAGAGAGCTGGCAAGTTTAGAAATACAAGAGAAGGATCAGACATACCACCACTGAGCCACAATTCAAGCCGAAACCAGGTCAGTAAATTGCAAAAATGCACTCCACTCCCCACTACCTCATTTATTTATTTATTTATTTACATTCTCTTATATACCGCGCTATTCAACATCAGTGTGGTTTACATTGAACAAACTGAAATTACATTGAACAGGGCATTATAACTTGGAGATAATTATTTTACAGGGAACATGGGCTATGGAGGGTGCCTACCTTACACTCCTCCACACCTTCACACCCTGTACACAGGACATCGGATGCAACAAGCAAATCCCCTTGCTCCATCTACATACCACCCAACCTGTATGGACACCAGGCTCATCCCTCTCTAAAGAACACCAGCATACCAAGCCTGCAGTTCACAAACAGCATAATACCACACGTACTACGCCCACCCATCTCACAAATAGTGTACACACCAACCCAATAATAGCTGCCAACATCAGGTGTGCTTTAATAAATGCCAGATCAATCAGGAACAAACCGAATACTATCCTCGACAAAAAACTGGATATAATCTGCATCACAGAGACCTGGCTAGATGACTCATACCAGGTAATACTAAATCAAGTAACCCCAAAAGGTTACTCAGCATTTAACTGCATCAGAGCACAAAAGAGAGGTGGAGGTGTGCTAATACTGGCCAGAAAGGAATACAGATTTAAAACAATCTCCACCACTAATATAATTGAATCCAACACAATCACCATAGCTAACAAGTACCTAAGTGTCTCACTCACCTACAGGCCTCCTGGAACCACAACTGAACATCTCTCCACGATACCTGAAGCAATATGTGCACACAACAGAAAACACAAACCACTCATTGTACTAGGAGACTACAACCTGACCTCCATACCCACCAAGGAAGCCACAGCATTCCTAAAAGCCATGGAGTCACTAAATTATTGCCAGACAATCAACGCCCCAATGCACCAGCATGGTACAACTCTGGATATGGTCTTTATTCTAATGCACTTGATGCAACAGGGCAAGGCCACAACACCAACAATCACGTCGGTCCCTTGGTCAGATCATCAAGTAATTGACTTCACCTTAACTCTGAAAAACCCCACCCAACACAAGGAAGATGAGAGCATAGCCAGTCATTTCAGAGCCTTCAACAAAGGCTCATTCAAGTGATATCAGAAATGCAAAGCGCACTCTCTGAAGACTGGAGAACAAATGGAGGCGGAACAATACAGAGCCAAGCAACTGGAATATAACAACCTGATAAAAGAGCGTAAACAACAGCACCGTACCAACTGTCACAAGCACAACGCCCGAAGCCACTTGCCTCTAGTGGTCAAGGGGCGTGATGGTTGAGGATTCCTTCTTCTATCAGCTCCTAGCAGACTATTTCTTCGTGTTGGTTTCTGGGAAGTGTAGTACTGCTAAAAATATGTTGGTGCTTTAAGTAGAAGGTTTGTAGTTGAGGTAACCAAGGGTAAGGCTTGTAACAGAATGTTTATTTCCATAACACAAAACACAGCAGGTTCAAGGTATCATTTACAGGATTACAACTGTAGGATTTGCTTAAGGTACAGCAAATAATGGCAAACAAACCAAAGGAACTCAGAAATGGCTTTTTAAAGTCCTCTTACTTGCAGAAGCAATTGCCTTTAGAAACTAGGCTGCCACTTTCCTTTTTAGTCCTTGTTAATCAGACCATAAAGAAAAATTCAGGCTTAATTCTATGTGAAACCAAACTTAGAACAAAACAATCCTTCCAAGCTGTTATCAACACTCTTAGCAGGCTTTTCATATAGGAGAAGAGCAAGCTAACTTGGCTTCTCTTGCCGTTGCACAGTTCAAACACAGCTGACAACAAGCATGAATCAGAGCTTCCTGATCAGGCTTACGTTGCAGTAAATTTCCCTTTTAAAACAGACAGGAATTTACCTCCACACTGCTTCTGCCATATGATTAACTTCCAAGGAGAATTACTTCTTTCAGACTGCTCAGTTGACAACCTCCCTGGTGGTCTTCCCCACTTCCTGGTCCCCACCTCTGCTGCCAACTTGTTGCAGGGAATTCAGCTCTCTCAGCTCTGGGTAGGTCAGCTTTTCTCCAAGAATCCACTCCTTCTCTCTGCTTCTGTCTCAGCTGCTCTTCGGCTGCTCTCCTTCTCGTCTCTCCCTTTCTCGTCTCTCCCTTTCTCTCTCTCCTTCTGCATAATCTAACCCAGTCTTATACCTCCAGGGTCTTAACCCTACCTCTTTCTTTCCCAGGTGTTGGTAATCCCCCTGCCTTCTGATATTAGAATAATCAGTGCACTTGTTAAAGTAAGGGCTTTGGTCCTCGTGCTTGCAATCCCTCTTTCTTGCTTTATCAGTCATTGGCTGAAACCTGTTCCACCTGGGGTTTTTCTGTCTTTGAAACCTGGATGTGGCTTTCTCTCCCTGCATGCCTAGAAGGGGACCCTTAACTAGGGTGAATTCGTTATGCTTCTCACCTCCCCCACTCTCAGGATAGCTGACTTTGCCACACAGCTTAATCATGAAATCTGTCAACAGACCAAGAGAACTCTTTAGGATTGTCCAAAAGCTCACTAAGGACACCACGCAGCACTGTACCCACCATCTTGACTCACAGGAATTTGCGGACTACATGAAATCGAAAAACACCATCCAGACATGCTCTATCACATCACAGACAGATGACCATGAAATGAAAGAACAACATCAAACCCGGGAGGACTTCAGCATACCATCAACACATCAAGTAGAGGACATATTAAACTGACTCAACACAACAACCTCACCGTCAGACCCATGCCCAGTAGCATGGCTCAAAGCCACAAGAAAAAACAAAGACAGGAAGCAGCAGATTCACACCCAATAACTTTATTAAACCAAAAGAGTGGCCAAAGCCCAACACAGGCCGTGTTTCGTAAATCACTTCATCAGGGGCTATCAGGACACACTAAAAGACAAATTATAAAATTATATTAATAAAATAAAACTAAAAACAATAATTATGCAGAAAAATAGGGTTAAAATAAAAAAAAAAAAAAATTATAACATGAATGTGCAATACACATAAAATAAAGGCAGAACTGGACTATATCAATGACCTTAAGTCTTGAAAAAATCGATTAAAATCATAAAAAACCATATACAATCTGAATAAATCTAATACATTAAATTGACCAACCACTCTGTAAATAAAATAACACATAAATTTATATATATACACATATATAAATATATATAAATAATTAAATAAATAAATAATTAAATATAAACGCTAGTTGGAATACAAAAGAATAATGAAATCACCAACACATTAATAATTATGAGGTACTTGTACAAGCATATACAACAAAAATGTAAAAAACAACTATATACGACTAAGAGATAGGAAGGGATGAGGAGGCTGAAGGAGTAGGTCCGAATGAGAACTAATTATGTAAATACTGGATAAATCGCATACTGTAAAGGTGGACATTACCTGTGGGTGTGATGTGCATAGACTTCACCAAGCTCAAAAGAGACAATGGAAGTCACTAATATCAGAAAAGCTTCTAGAAAAATAAAAACATAAAACTTACGCCAAATTAGACAATTGCTAAATTGTATAAATTATTTGAATCTGTACTCTACATTAAAAAGAATAATAGCAAATAAAAATATAAATATATTTCTGTTATTTTAAAATATCGAAGGCTATAGATGTTGCCCTCATAAAAATATAAATATATTTCTTTTTTTTTAAATATAGAAGGTTTTAGATACTGTCCCCATTAATTTATTTATTTATTTACATTCTCTTATATACCGCACTATTCGGCACCAGCGCGGTTTACATGGAACAGAAACGCTCAGTACAGTTAACATGTATGAGTTTACAGATAACAGGGCAAGTAACTTAGATAACAGGGGTAAACTATTTACAAAAACTTGCTACATAAGCTTGTAAACTATTTACAAATATTGCTACATAAGGTTGTATGATCATGAATTCTATAGAAACAAATGCACCACTAAGGGTTAGAGAATCTTTCTTGGCATGTTGTTGGGAAACCATATATTTGCTTAGTGGGTTGCATCTCTGTCTCGTGGGTGAGGTTGGGTTCTATGAGGTACTTATTGAAAAGATGGTACTTGAGGGCTTTCCTAAACTGCGTAAGGCCCTTAATAGCCCGGATATCTGGAGGTAATGCGTTCCAGCATCTTGGTGCGCTGATACTAAACGCCCTGTTGGCTGTAGATGAAGTGCAAACTGTTAATGCTTTCGGGACTTTTAGGGTGTTTGTAGCTGTGGATCTCATTTATGATCATGACCATTAAAAGGTCATGATCATAAACATAACCAGTAATAGATAAAAATCATCATTGTGAGAGGCTTGATGAACATAATATAAATATGTTTCTGTTATTTTAAAATAACGAAGGCTATAGATATTGCCCCCATAAAAATATAAATATATTTCTTTATTATTAAAATATAGAAGGTTTTAGATACTATCCCCATTAAAAGCTCATGAATATAATAGGGGAAAAAAAAAAAAAAAAAGCTCATGAATATAAACATAACCAATAATAGAACGTGAGAAGCTTGATGAACATAATATAAATATATTTCTGTTATTTTAAAATATCTAAGGCTATAGATGTTGCCCCCATAAAAATATAAATAGATTTTTTTGTTTTAAAATATAGAAGGTTTTAGATACTATCCCCATTAGAGGCTCATGAACATAAACATAACCAATAATAGAACATGCAATAATTTAATAGATAAAAATCATCATTGTGAGAGGCTTGATATATATGAACAAAGGGGAGGGGGAAGGGGGAGGAGGGGGGGAGAAGGGGGAAAGGGGGGAGAGGGAGGGGGGAAGGGAGAGGAGAAGAAGAGGGGAGGGGGGGAGGAAGGGGGGAGGGAAAGGGAGAGGGGGGGAGGGGGGAGGAGGGGGGGAAGGGGAGGGAGGGGGGGGGAAGGAGGGGTGAAGGGGGAGGGGAGAAGGGGGGAGGGGTAATTTAATCCAGGCTGACTTCAAGATTTAAAAGAACATAATATATTTCTAAAAAGCAATGTAGAAGACTTATATGGATTGAACAAGTGAGCAAAGAGAAGAAAAACCACACATCAGTTTTTGAAACTGTGATAAAAACCCTTTGAACACCATAAAACATTATGGGAACATGTTAGAATTAAAAAGGGGGGCCGCCGGGACGTGTTCAAAAGGAGTCCGAATAAACCCATAGAAACATTAAGATCTTTCTTGCCTTTAAAACCAGGGCTGATTTACTTGGACCACGTGGTATGAAAAAATGCCAGGATAAAATGGTCTGTCCCCTAAATTATTCTTTGGTTTCCCACAAGATTATTGATATTCTCAAAAAAGAATGGCACTTGATACAAGCCATTCCAGGTTTTGAAAAAATGGAATTAATGGTAGCGCATAGAAGAAGTGCCAATCTCCGAGATCTTCTTGTTTCTTCAGCTCTCACGGAGAGAAAACCCCTCTCAAATTATAAAGGTCAATATCAGTGTGGACACTGCTCTGTTTGTACACATTCTCTTCCGGTTCGAAAGTTCTTCACACATCCCACTACCCAGAAAAAATATTACATACATGATCACTCCAATTGTGACACTACAAATGTAATATATGTAATCATATGTCCATGTAAGATGCTATATGTTGGAAAAACTAACGAACAATACGTGTCAGGATAGTTGAACACAAGAGTAGCATCAGAAGGAAGTTAGAAGATAAACCACTGGTCCAACATTGGCTCGAGAAGAATCATTCCCTATCTGATTTACGTTTCTTTGTGATTAAGAAGGTTATACCTAATTGGAGGGGCGGGGACAATGATAAGACATTATTAAGGCTCGAACAGAGATATATTTTTTTGCTGGATACGTTCACTCCTCGGGGTTTAAATTTAGAAAAAGACCTATCCGTGTTCCTTTAGGATACTCTTTCTTAAGTCATCTGATGTTTCTAGATTTCAGCTGCAGGTTTTGCTCACCTTCCCTTCCCCCTTTGTCCTCCCCTCCCCCCCTTCCCCCTTCCCCCCTCCCCCTCCCCTCCCCTTCCTCCCCCCCTCTCCCTCCCCCCTCTTTTCACCTCCCCTCCCCCCTTCCCTTTCCCCCCCTCCCCCTCCCCCTCCCCCTCCCTCCTTTTCCCCCCTCCCCCTTCCTTTCCCCTTCCTTCCTCCCCCTTCCCCCTTCCCTCTCTTCCCCCCTCCCCTTCCTCCCCCCTCCCCCCTCTCCCTTTCCCCCCTCCCCCCTCCCCTCCTCCTCCCTCCCCTTCCCCCCCTTTTTTCCTGGTCCCCCCTCTTTCCTTCTTCACCCTTCCCCCTCTTTCCCCCCCCTCTCCCTCTCTCTACCCCTCCCCTTCCTCCCTCCCCCCCGCCCCCTCCCTTTCCTTTCCCTCCCCTGCTTTAGATATCTCAAGGTTTATTTATTAGATTTCATTATGCAATACTATATAAACATTTCTCTGCTCGCAAATGTTGCTAAGGGTTTTAGTATTTTTAGCATGTCCCAGCGTTGAACACATAATTTGCATGTGTTTGAATTATTTAAGATTTTATCGGCAGGATTTTATTCCATGAAGCATTTTTACTCCAGTGACGGATCAAGGCTTGTGTTTTCACTTTGGTTGAGTAAATGGTTTTCATTAATAACTTATTGAAGTTTTATCTTCACACTTCCGGTTCGGGTCCTTTTTAATGCGCATGTGTCGGCGTTTTTCAATTCTTTGAGAAACTTCAAACGGCTTTCCACAGATGGTCTTTTGGTTCGGTATCCTTTCAGTTATAAAAATATACAATATAGTAGGCTCTGTAATTTTAAAATTTTTGCATTATTGTGTGCAATTGCTACTACATTTTTAGTGTCTTAATCAAGTCCCTTTTTAAACTTGAATGTTATAGGCAGTCTCTTGCCCATAAAATATCCTGTTTAAGGCAAAAGTTTAAGATTTGTGTTCCCCTCTGTTTTGGTGGAAGTTCTTTATTTTTAGCCTTTTATTTAACAGACCTTTTGGTTCTTAAATGTAAGGTTTTTTAAGCTTTCCTATATGATCTTTTACACGTCTGGTCTGGCTTCATGCATATGCGTATATGTCAATGTCCTACAGCATTTCGATTAACTTCAAACGGCTATTTGTAGCTGGTTCAGGTTTTCGTCTAGTAGGAATTTATAATGCCTTTTGGTTTTGAATACTTAGGAACGTGCCCATTGGTTTATTTATTTATTTATTTATTTATTTAACAGGTTTTCTATACCGCCTTTTCCTTAAATCAAAGCGGTTACCAGACACAAGAAGGGAGAACAGAGACAGGGGGGCATACACTGACTAAACTAAAGAGTGAAGGTAAAATTGGGATACGCAACATCAAGGAACCGTTTAGCGTTTGTATCAGATTCTCCTTGCACCCGGTGTTTCCGATGTTATAATAACATAATATGTATTACTCTTAAGGTTTCACGGACATTGTGTCTGAATCTCGGAGTGGATAACGTGGTACAAGGTGTTCATTGGACGTTTTAAAGGCAAGAAAGATCTTAATATTTCTATGGGTTTATTCGGACTCCTTTTGAACACGTCCCGGCGGCCCCCCTTTTTAATTCTAACATGTTCCCATAATGTTTTATGGTGTTCAAAGGGTTTTTATCACAGTTTCAAAAACTGATGTGTGGTTTTTCTTCTCTTTGCTCACTTGTTCAATCCATATAAGTCTTCTACATTGCTTTTTAGAAATATATTATGTTCTTTTAAATCTTGAAGTCAGCCTGGATTAAATTACCCCTCCCCCCTTCTCCCCTCCCCCTTCCCCCCTCCCCTTCCCCCCCCCCTCCTCCCCCCTCCCCCTCTCCCTTTCCCTCCCCCCTTCCTCCCCCCCTCCCCTCTTCCTCTCCTCTCCCTTCCCCCCTCCCTCTCCCCCCTTTCCCCCTTCTCCCCCCCCTCCTCCCCCTTCCCCCTCCCCCCCTTTGTTCATATATATCAAGCCTCTCACAATGATGATTTTTATCTATTAAATTATTGCATGTTCTATTATTATGCGTATATTATGATCTCTGGAAGGGGCGGTATAGAAAAGCACTGAAATAAAATAAATAATAAATAATAAATATTGGTTATGTTTATGTTCATGAGCCTCTAATGGGGATAGTATCTAAAACCTTCTATATTTTAAAACAAAGAAATCTATTTATATTTTTATGGGGGCAACATCTATAGCCTTAGATATTTTAAAATAACAGAAATATATTTATATTATGTTCATCAAGCTTCTCACGTTCTATTATTGGTTATGTTTATATTCATGAGCTTTTAATGGGGATAGTATCTAAAACCTTCTATATTTTAATAATAAAGAAATATATTTATATTTTTATGGGGGCAATATCTATAGCCTTCGTTATTTTAAAATAACAGAAACATATTTATATTATGTTCATCAAGCCTCTCACAATGGTGATTTTTATCTATTACTGGTTATGTTTATGATCATGAGCTTTTAATGGGGACAGTATCTAAAACCTTCTATACTTTAAAAAAAAGAAATATATTTATATTTTTATGAGGGCAACATCTATAGCCTTCGATATTTTAAAATAACAGAAATATATTTATATTTTTATTTGCTATTATTCTTTTTAATGTAGAGTACAGATTCAAATAATTTATACAATTTAGCAATTGTCTAATTTGGCGTAAGTTTTATGTTTTTATTTTTCTAGAAGCTTTTCTGATATTAGTGACTTCCATTGTCTCTTTTGAGCTTGGTGAAGTCTATGCACATCACACCCACAGGTAATGTCCACCTTTACAGTATGCGATTTATCCAGTATTTACATAATTAGTTCTCATTCGGACCTACTCCTTCAGCCTCCTCATCCCTTCCTATCTCTTAGTCGTATATAGTTGTTTTTTACATTTTTGTTGTATATGCTTGTACAAGTACCTCATAATTATTAATGTGTTGGTGATTTCATTATTCTTTTGTATTCCAACTAGCGTTTATATTTAATTATTTATTTATTTAATTATATATATATATATATATATATATATGTTTATATGTGTATATATATAAATTTATGTGTTATTTTATTTACAGAGTGGTTGGTCAATTTAATGTATTAGATTTATTCAGATTGTATATGGTTTTTTATGATTTTAATCGATTTTTTCAAGACTTAAGGTCATTGATATAGTCCAGTTCTGCCTTTATTTTATGTGTATTGCACATTCATGTTATAATTTTTTATTTTTATTTTAACCCTATTTTTCTGCATAATTATTGTTTTTAGTTTTATTTTATTAATATAATTTTATAATTTGTCTTTTAGTGTGTCCTGATAGTCCCTGATGAAGTGATTTACGAAACACGGCCTGTGTTGGGCTTTGGCCACTCTTTTGGTTTAATAAAGTTATTGGGTGTGAATCTGCCGCTTCCTGTCTTTGTTTTTGCTCGTTTGAGTGGCTAGCGCTGTTCTTTTTGTGGACCCCTCAAAGCCACAAGAAGCCAGCTCTCCCATCACATTCACAAAATCATCAAAGATTCACTCCAACAAGGACACATGCCGCAATCCCTGAAGCACACCATGATATGACTGATATTTAAAAGCAACAATCTAAGCCCTCTGAACCAAAATCATAGCGCTCCATCTCCAGCCTACCATTCCTTGCGAAAATGCCCCACTGGACATCCATCAACATGGCTTTAAACCCCAGCACGCTGTGGAAACACTACTCACTTCCCTCTTTGACAATCTCCTAAGAGGCATAGATAACATAAAGAACGGATTCCTGCTTGTATTCATGTACATCTCGGCAGCCTTTGACACAGTGTCCCAGGCCAGGTTACTACAACGCCTGCAACAGATAGGACTACACAAGAATACCTTGAAATGGTTTACTTCCTACTTGAAAGATCAAACACAACAAGGCAAATGTGCCCAAAAGAAATCATTGCAGTTCCCCGTCATGCAAGGAATACCACAAGGCTCAGCTCTGTCATCAATGCTCTTCAATATTTACATCCAACCCATATGCAATATCATCAAACGCCACAAACTCCACTATCATCTCTATGCTGACAACATCATGGTGTATGCCCCAATCAACCTACTAGCACTTAACACCACAACAATGACCAGATGCCTTGAAGACATGAATGCCTGGCTCATAGCCAATAATCTGACGGTCAACTATGACAAAACTGAGGCAATGTTCGTCACCAGGAACCCCACCTTCATTCCACCACAAACTATTAATATTCTAGATAAACTCATAGTAGTCAAAGATGAAGTTAAGTACCTGGGCATCACAATGGACAGATCACTGAACCTGAAATCCCAAATCACCAAAACTGCAAACAAGGCCTATCAACATTTGAGGACCATCAGAAAGATCAAGCCAATACTCCGCAAGGACCACTTCCGCACAGTGTGCCAAGCATTCATCATACCTCTGCTTGATTACGGAAACTCATTATATCAAGGCCTCCCTCAGCAGACCTTACATCCACTACAAATGGTGCAAAACACTGCAGCACGTATCATTACAGACACTGCAAGAACTGTGCACATCACCCCCATCTTACAGCAGCTGCACTGGCTCCCTATGATGGCCAGAACAAAATTTAAAACAATCCTGATCATCTTTAAAATCATTCACCATCTCTCGGCAGATGCACTCCAAGATATCATAAAGGGATATCAGCAATAGACCAAAAAGGACCAATAATGACAACAAGATTGGCACAGCTGCAGGATACCACAAGACTAAACAAACAACTTCAAGAAGAGCTCCTTCACTACTGGCGTCCACACTTTGGAACTCCCTCCCAATGAACATAAGGGCATTAAATGACATCATAGACTTCCGCAAAGGCCCTTAAAACCCTGCTCTTTACAGAAACGTATGAGCAGACAGAAAACAGTCTCCACCCGAATGGTAATGCAGCTACCCCTGCCAACTCGATACCCACTCATCCCAACTAGACATACGAGTTCATTGTATAATGTTGTGAAGTACCCTCATGCTAAATGTAACCCTCCAATTGTGATGTGACCACCCCTCCAATTGTGATGTGACCACTTTGATTATAAGATAAGGTGGTATACAAATCTGTCTAAATAAAATAAATAAATAAATAACTGGGTTTAGGATTCTTCCATAGGGGATTATGGTGGGTGGATTTCCAGGTCTGCGGGTAGTTTGTATTCTTCTCTAAAGATGTGTGTCTTAAGTTTCTTCCTGAATTCCAATAGGTCTGATAGGCCCCTTGGCATTGGTGGCAGATTATTCCATAAGGACGGAGCAAATAGTATGAAGGATCTATTGCAGGCTGATTGCTTTTTGTTTTTTGTCATGGA
Source organism: Ichthyophis bannanicus (assembly GCA_033557465.1). Lineage (NCBI taxonomy): Eukaryota > Metazoa > Chordata > Amphibia > Gymnophiona > Ichthyophiidae > Ichthyophis > Ichthyophis bannanicus. The sequence continues at coordinate 84,472,725 of CM066031.1, forward strand.
AAGGCGAGTAGGTTGATGGTCAAGTGTCTTCGCAGTCCGTCATTCTTTGTGTTTGAGATTAGAGGATGGAGGAATGTGGCAGATTCTTGTGATTAGGATTTTGTATCTTATCCTGGCTGCAATGGGGAGCCAGTGGAGCTGCATTAATATAGGGGTGATGTGTGAGTGGTATGAAGCACCAGCAATTGTTTGGGCTGTTGTATTTTGTGCCATTTGTAGCAGATGGATCGTTTGTTTAGGTAAGCCTTGGTAAATGATATTGCAGTAATCCAATACTGGTATAATCATGGCCTGGAGAGGTCTTCGACTGAGTAGTGGGTGGGGGTGCCTCAGTATCCTTAGTTTGTAGTACACTGAGCTGGTTATTCTTTTTATGTGAGGTTGGAGCGTCAGTTGTTGGTCTATTGTTATGCCTAAGTATTTTGTCTCTGAGCTGACCTTAATTTTTACATTGCTGAATTCTAGTGTTTATTTGTTTTATTTATTTAACAGCTTTTATATACCGCGCTATTTGTTATCAATGTGGTTTACATTAAAACAATATAATACCCAGACAGTTAAGATCTGACTTAAGTTTACAGATAACAGGGAACGAAACATGGATATGAACTGGGGGAAACTATTTACATTTAAATAAATTAATGGAGGGATGAAGGTGTGATTAGAGCTGATGTAGAGTGCTTCTGTTTTCTCTTGGTTGATGATAAGGTTATGATTGCTTAGCTAATCTTTTAAGGCCATGAAGCAGTTATATAAGGTGTCAAGGTTTGGAGAGATGATGTTAATTGGGGTGAAAAACATTATATCATCAGCACAGAGTTGATATAGATATTGTGTGCCTTGAAGATCTGACATAGTGGTTGGTGTAGATACTGAATAACAGGGCTGATAGGCTGGAATCTTGGGTTACACCTGTATTCTGGGGGAATGGATTGGAATATTTATTGCCAATTTGTATTGCTGTTTCCAAGAGAACAGGTATGAGCAGAACCAGTTGAGAGCTGTGTCATGGAGACTGATGGCTTGAAGTTGTTGTAGAAGTAGTGTGATGGCGCAGCCAGTGGGGAGCATAGAGAAAGAGAAAAAAAACAAGCAATTTCCCCAGACAGTAGAGCAGGAGCCAGAGGTTTAACGGTTAAAACTTCTGAACTAGAAAAAAACTCTCCACAGAAGGCAGGTAGCAAGGAGACACACCCAAGCTCCATGGTTACCAGCCCTGCTCACGAGGGAGAGCAAGGGGTGGGGCCAGGAAGCCAGAAGGGCAAACACTCATATAAACTGCCAGTGAGTGAGGAGAGCAGACACGAGAGACACAAGGGACACGAGAGGAAAAACAGACACAGAGACGGAAGAGAGAATAGCAGAAGAGAGGAGCAGGGTCTCAGAGAGAGGTCTGAGAACTGTGAAAGGAAGTGGGTGACGAGGATTCCCAGTACAAGCATTGTGGAACTTGTGTCTCTTGGGGAAACTGCTAGGTACATATGACCTAGTTTGGCCACTGTTGGAAACAGAATACTGGGCTTGATGGACCTTGGTCTGACCCAGTATGGCATATCTTATGTTCTTATGTTATATAGTTCTGATTCCAGTGCAGTGTGGAACAGCTCAGAACGTCCCAGGAAGGGAGCTGGTTCCAAAGGCTCTGGAGAACTGCTTGAAACAGGTACCCGGGGAGTTAAGGGAGCTTCAGAGAAATCCTCTTGGAGAAGGGCACAGCCAGCCAGGGGAGTGGAAGCTAACCCAGGGCCCTGTAAGGGAGAGAGAAGGAACACTTCTAGAAGAGAAGCTTATCCAGGGGAATTGGCCAGCCATGTTGGTAGCAGAAGCCCTTCCCCCGAAGAATGTATGGAGCATGAGCCGTCAGCAGTGAAGCCTGCTAAGTGTTCATTTCCAAAGGATAAGGTATGCAGCTTAAAACCTTCTGTTAATTCCATAAAGGCTAAGAGACTTCCTGTTTGTTATACCATTCCTCAGAGGAGGAAGGAGACTGCCTTGTCTAAGGTTTTGGAAATCCTGAGAGAATTGAAACCTGATAGTTTGGAGGCTGAATCCTGTGCTTCTCCTATAGAATCCGACCTCGAGAGTATGGAAGTAGAAATGTCTAGTTTAATGGAGGATTCTGATTCAGAAATGGAATGCCTGATTACCTCTAGATAGTGAGAAAGGCTAGAGTGTTTTAAAGTTTAAACCTGGCAGCTGTTTCCTCGAGAGAGCACGGCTGTGGGAATATGTTAATGAGGTTTCCTGAAGTAAGCCGTAGCTGAATGTTGAGCACTTTACATGCTAAAGAGTGGAAAGCCTGAAACACAGGAAGTGAAAGGGATTGCTGGTGAAGAGAAAGAAACCCATGAGAAACAGAAGTTTGTCTGGAAGAAGTGTAACACTTTCTGTTTGTCTTAAACCAAGAAAGAAGATGTGTTTTTTCTAATTCCTTTGCACCAAAGTTTCAGTGCCATGTTTGTATAGTATGAAGAAATACTGTTTTGTTTAAGTGCCGAAGCTGAGAAGAAGCGTGTTTTGCTTTTGGTTTGATGCTGGAAAAATATCCTTATTTTTGTTCTGATGTTTGGAACCTTTTGAAAGTTCCTTGTGGCTGGAAACAATAATAAATCCTGCGTGTGCCTAAAATTACCACTTTGGCTGGACTTTATTCACAACTACAAGAAAATAGGCACTTATAACAAATAAATAACTTACTGTGGCCGCTCCCTAACCTTAGGCAACCGCCTGGGGAGCGGCCACAGGAGTGGCGTAGTCTATCGGATTTTTTTTCCAAGCCTACATCCGGACGTGAGGAGGGCCTGGTGAGAGTCCAGAGAGCTGTAGCAGCCCTGGGATCGGACGGACAGTGGAAGGAGGACCGGAGCTAGGGTATAGATCAGAGTTCATACCTGAGCTTCCTTTGCTGTTAGGTTTCCTCTCCAGATATCCTGGCCAGTAAGTAGTCCAGCTTTTATGTCCAGCCTTCCAATCCAGATCCCTGGACACTGGGTCTCTCTTCACATACCTTCTTGCACTGGTCTTAGGGCCCCTTCCAAATGCAGCCGTCTCCCTCAAAGGTGCCGTCTGGGAATTCCTGGCTCTGTAACCCCACTCCTCTGGTTTCCTCCAGTCCAATGGAGTATGCTTGCCTCTGGAATGACTCCCAACACACGTACTGCTGTGGGCTCCTTCTTTAGACCTCCAAGATGTCTTTCTCTTCTTTCTTCCACGTTGCTGCTGCTTCCTGATCTTGAACTCCTTCTCTATCTCATTCTGTGTAGAATATGTTTTACTTTTAACTTGTTTAGAGGGATACTCCACCCTAGCACAGCTCAGCTGTGCTGAATCAAGCCCTGCCCTTGGAGATGAGTGATTGGGGATTACCTCATAGCTCTCCTGATTGAACACACGTTTCCCCACTTCAGCTCTTCTAAAGGCTGTTTGAAACCTGGTGCATTCTGGGACTGGTAGTCTTTTATGAAAACATTCTGTTTTAGTATTTCTACCAGCTAAGACAGGTTGCTTGTTCAGAGCCAATTCACCTCTTTTATAGCTCCTTCCTGAACTATGATAAGCTTCCTTATCACAGGGACCTTGTCAAAGGCTTTCTGAAAGTCCAGATACACTACATCAACCGACTCACCTTTGTCCACCTGTTTATTCACACCTTCAAAAAAACCATAACAGATTAGTAAGACAAGATCCTCCTTGTCCAAAGCCATGTTGGCTGTCTCCCATTAGGCCATGACCATCTAAATGCCGAGCAATTTTACTCTTCATGATGGTTTCTACCATTTTTCCCGGTACTGACGTCAGGCTCACCAGTCTGTAGTCTCCCGGATCACCCCTGGAACCCCTTCCAAAAATTGGTGTTACATTGGCGATCCTCCAATCTTCAGGCACTAGAGATGATTTCAATGAGAGCTCACAGATTACCAATAGCAGGTCTGCAATCTCATATCTCAGTTCTCTCAACACCCTTGGATGTATACCATCCTGCCCAGGTGACGTGCTACTCCCCAGTTTATCTAATAGTTGAGGGTGTTGAGGGTGCGGAGAAGGACGTCTAGGTAGCACAGTCTGGGGCTTAGTGTTCCGGGCACTGAAAGGTTTCATAGAGGATGTCAATACTCGGTGTATGTTCCATGCATTCAGCACTGTATTTGGGGGACCAGGTGCTGCGTCACCCGTATATGGGGCTGTGCATTTTGTATGTGCGCACAATTGCTTCATTTGATTTTTAGGTGCACTCTTTGCAGAGTGAGACTGCATTTCGTGCTCAGACTGTATTATCAGGCTAAGGTGCTTTCTCCAGTAATGGGGGGATGTCAATTGTAATAAAGTGCGTGAGATCCTCATAGGGTTACATGAGGTTGGAGATGCAGTCATGGCATCTGCTGTGGAGTGAGCCGTTCGGGGTGACCACAGTGTCGTTCACCAGTTCCTTTTTCTCTTTGGGCTTTGCTTCCAGATCCTTCAAGTACAGAAATGTTCAACTTTGCTGGTCTATATTCGTGTTTGGCGGATCTTTGAGGACTGGTGTTCCAGACATCAGGTCCGCGCTGCCACGGCAGCAGTACCGGTGGTATTGGTTTTTTTTGCAGGATAGATTTGATAAAGGGCTGGCTGCCGGTTCTTTGAGAGTGCAGATGGCAGCCATAGCCTGTTGCAGAGGTAAGGTACAAGGCGTAGCTCTTGAGACATCCAGTGATAAAGTACGTTTTCTTAAAGCGGTCATCCGATTGCGTCCAGCGCACCAGATTTCCGTGCCGCCATGGGATCTTAACTTGGTTTCAAGGGCGCTAGGCAACTCTCCATCTGAGTCCTTGAGTCAAGTTTCGATCAAAGACTTGACTCTCAAAGCTGTGTTTTTGTGGGCGGTTTGCTCGGCACGGCGTATTTCGCGGCTGCAGGCACTGTCGTGTAAGGAGCCTTTCTTTGTCTTTGGCTCAGAAAGTGGTGCTCCGGCCGGCATTTTCCTTTCTCTCTAGGGTGTCTTCGCCTTTTCTTGTGAATCAAACAGTGTCTCTCCCGGTCTTCCGGGCGGGAGGAGACCTCGTTTCTGAACGGGGCCCGAGTCACTTGGACGTACGGAGAGTTCTGTGTCATTATTTAGCAGTCACTGGCTCCTTCCGTATGTCGAAGCATTTGTTTGTGGCTGTTTGGGGATCCCAGGAAGGGTAAGGCTGCGATGAAGGCCTCCATTTCCAGTTGGATCAAGGAGTTGTTCATCTTGGATTACATGTTGCAGGGGAGGCCAGCTCCTGTAGAGTTGAGGGCTCTCTCTACTAGAGCGCAAGCCGTTTTCTGGGCAGAGCATAGTCTAGTTCCGCCAGTTGAAATTGGCGAAGCAGCAACTTGGTCGTCGCTACATGCTTTCAGCAAGCATTACCGGCTGGATGTGCTGGCGGCGAGGGATGCCTGTTTCGGGTCAGTGGTTTTCCGTGCCGGCTGGCAGGGTCCCTCCCATTTGTACTGCTCTGTTACATCCCAGAGGTGGAGGACTAAACTGGAGGAATGATAAGGAAATAGAAATTACACTTACCTGGTAATTGTAGTTCCTTGAGTGACGACAGTTTAATCCTCATTCCCGCCCTGACTTTTCTGGTTTGGCTCGGCACGCAGTCAGTCCTGAAGAGCGATTTTACAGGTGAGTGTTTTGTCAGGAAAACCAGTTCTCTAGTTCTTGCTGACTTTCCTCTTCTTTCGCTGGCTCTCTCAATTGGCTTGGAAAGAGAGAGAGTTTAATTGGGAGAATCTTTTCCTTTCCGACTTCAGGGAAGGTTTATGTTTTGTTTGCAGTTTCAATTGTTTAACCGGTGAGCTATTTATTTCTTGCTCTTTTGAGTCTGCTTTGTCAATAGTTCACTGGGGCTAATGGGGAATGCCTGCAGGCTGCATCCAGTGATGGCAGAATTCTGATTGGTCCAGTCTCCAAGCTGCAGGAAGAGGTGCACTACCCAGAGGTGGAGGACTAAACTGTCATCACTCAAGGAACTACAATTAGCAGGTAAGTGTAATTTCTATTTTTCTGCTAGCAGAAGACCAGTCACTTAGTCACAGCAAACTGGTGGAAAATACAAGCCTTACATGTCATTTTTATATGCATTCTTCTAACATAGCTCTAAACCCATGTATTCCCCCTCCCTTTTTTACGTAGCCCACCCACGTATTCTCCCCCCCTCCTCTTGTTCCCTTACATGCGCATCTAAAAAGCAAGGTTATTGGTAATAGTTAAGCAGGCATATGAGGGCAAAGATAGTTCAGCAAGATAGCGATCAGGCCTAATTGTTTAAAAGGTATTAAAAGATTATGTCCATTTCTATGGGGGCGGAGCCTGATGTCCAACGGGGTAGACGCCTTGTGCTGAAGCTCCCGAGAGGCCTACACAGAATCCTGACTGAACTCCTGCAAAACTTCACTATTTTGCTTTAAAATCGCCGGGGCGCATCGGAGGGATGGCGGGACCTAAACCACAGCGCCTAGATTTCGGCTCCCCCACTTCGTCGCACGGCAAACGCTCCAAAACGGAACTGCCTTCCCCGCATAAGATGGCGCCGCTCTGTGAGAGCCCTGAAATGCAGCGGGTGATACTCGAGGAGATTCGTGGTGTAAAGGAACTGGTACAATCCAACGGAGAAGCGATCCGCGCCATGCGTGAGGACCTTACCATGATGCAGGAAAGGCTCGAGGGCCTCTCGTTGCGCCAAGACAAAATGGCGGAGACTCTTGAATCGCACGCGGTGCGAATGGGGAAGATCGATAAAGCTGAACGCCAGATTTTGCTCCTTCAAAAGGAACTTGAAGATAGCAATAATAGAGCTCGTCGCAATAACATTCGACTCATTGGAGCTCCAGAGGGCGTAGAAGCAGGAGATCTGCGGGAATATCTGGGCAATATTCTACCCTCTCTATTGAAGACGACGTTTCTTAAGGACCTGGAGATAGACCGGGCACATCGTGTCCCCACTAATATGGCGCTCAACCGGACGACTCCCAGGCCCATCATTTTTCGGCTACTGCGCTATCAACAAGCTGAGCAAATTCTGGCTGCTGCCCGGGCTAATCATCACCTCGAGATAGATGGGCATAAAGTGTCTTTCTTCCCTGATCTCTCTAAGCCCACGATGGACCGCCGAAAGAAGCTTCTTGCTTATCGCCCTCGCCTTCAGCAACTGCAGGCCCGATTTGGTCTCCTGTATCCGGCAAAGCTACGCGTTACGCTGCATAACCATACCAGGACCTTCGAGGATCCTGACCTCCTCGCTGCATTTTTGGACTCTAAAGAAGCTGAACTGATGCGTTGATGTTACCATCAAGCTGTGTTGCTGTTCAAAGCTCTCTTAAATCTCTACCTCATTGGGGCCTATCGCAGTGATTTCGCTGCGGACGCGGTTGGACTGCTCTCCTGACCTACTTCTTTGAACCGCCATCCTGCTTCTCTGCACCCTTCGGTGGCTCCCGGGACTTGTTCCTGCTGCAGGGAGTATGGCCAGTATCGGGCCTTCTCTGGGGCTTCCCCCCGCAGACTCATGGTCGCCAGTAATAGTTGGGGTTTTGCTTCTTCTCTAGTGCACTTCGGTGCCTGTCTCTTTTTTTTTGGGGTTATTTATGCTTTCTACCAAAAGTTTATTATTTCATGTCGTGTGTACAGTCATTTGCTACCAATATGCATAGTTTAGGGAATAATGTGCAACTTCATGTTCTCTCAGAATTTTGTATATTACTAGATGGCTTTCTGTAAGCTCTTATCATTGAATGTCAAAGGTATCAATAGTCCAATCAAAAGGAAGAAAATTCTTAGCTATTTGAATACGGAGCATGCTGATTTAGTACTGCTTCAAGAAACGCATTTAAATGCTAAAGAAACACTAAAGCTTAATGTCAAGCCTTATGCTGTTGTGGCGTATTCTCCCGCTGTTGCTAAACGCTGTGGTGTTGCCATACTTGTTAAGAAATCCCTGCAGGCCACCGTGCTAGATATTAGCTCAGATAATGAGGGTAGATGGGCTCGCGCTCATCTCAAAGTGGGGGATCTAGAATTCACGTGTATTTGTATTTATGCTCCAAATGTTGACAATCCTGGTTTTTTTGCTAAAATTGCACAAGCTGCGCAAGCCTCCGCTCATACCCCACTAATACTGGGAGGAGACTTTAATCAGGTCCTCGACCCTTTGGTGGATCGGCAGCCGCTTAGAACCTGTGGTCCACCCAAGAGTCTCTCCATACTTACAGCTATGATCGCTGATTTGGCTTTGGTGGACATATGGAGGTTATTGAATCCTTCTGATTTGGATTTTACCTTTTTCTCCGCTCCTCACCAATCACAATCCCGAATAGATTTTTTTCTTTTATCTAAAACATTGGTATCGCAGATTGGTATGGCTAAGATTCACCCCTTGCACATTTCAGACCATGCTGCCATATCTTTTACGATACACACTGCTGCGCAAAATGCAAGTCCCCGAGCATGGTCTTTTGATAGGTCTCTCCTAGACCAACAGGATTTTCAAACTGTAATACGGGCTGCCATACAAGATTACTTTCATTTTAACTCTCCCCTTGACACAACGAACTGGGCCTGGTGGGAGGGTTTTAAGGCGTCTATTCGAGCCACGGTGACTAGTTATCAAATCCGTCTTGGGAAACAAAGAAGGCAACAATTGGTGATCCTTGAACAACAGATACAGGCTGGTGAACGTATTCTTACGTCCCGAACAGACCCATGTGTTCTGCTTCGTTTGCAACGTCTCCGTTTTCAGTACAACAAGATTTTGCATAATGCCGCTGTTAGAAATATAGCATCCCAGCAGGGATTGTATTACCGGGAAAATAATCGCGCTGGTAAACTACTAGCTAATGCTTTGAAGGGGAAAAAAGAAGCCAAACGGGTCGCAGCTCTCCGAAGCCCATCTGGGAATGGCCTTGTCACAAAAGATCATGAGATTTTAGAGCTTTTTCGCGATTTTTATGCTAGCTTGTATAAATCTGAATGTGAGTTTGTTCCTGAACATTTCGACCGCTTGTTAGCTGGTGTACAGCGTCCTACTCTCTCGGCTGAGGAATGCACGGCCCTTGATCATTCGTTTACTCTTGTGGAAATACAGGATGCAATTAAAAGATGTGCCTCCGGCCGTGCTGCGGGTCCAGACAGCCTTCCGGCTGAGTTCTTCAAAACTTTCAGCTCTGATCTGGCCCCGTTTTTGCAGCAATACTTTACTACCCTAGTAGCCGACGGATCCTCCCTTGGTTCCTTTTCAGAGGCCAACATAGTGGTCTTTGAGAAGGAGGGGAGAGACCCACACCTGACAGCCAATTACCGACCCATCTCCCTGCTTAACGCAGATTATAAAATCTTCGCCACTATTCTTTCTACTCGGCTCTCTCACAAAATGACCACTTTAATACATCCAGATCAATGTGGATTTATTCCCGGCAGATCAACTGCTGATAATGCCAGGACTCTTTGTCATGTACTAACTAATATGGCCTCCCACGATCGTCCATTGGTTGGCCTTTCCCTAGATGCCGAAAAAGCCTTTGACCGGCTAGAATGGCCATTCCTATTTGCGACCCTCCGTTGGTTTGGTTTCGGCGATAATTTTCTCCGTTGCCTTCAAGTGCTATACTCTCAACCAACTGCTAGTGTCTGTGCCAACACATTGAAGTCCCAGCCATTTTTACTGCAAAGAGGCACCCGTCAGGGGTGCCCACTTTCCCCCTTACTTTTTGATCTTGCGTTAGAACCCCTAATCCTGTTAATCCGTCAGTCTCCACATATCCACGGCGCTCCCTTTCCCCGTCGGGATATAAAAGTCTCAGCGTATGCAGATGATCTTATGCTTTTTGTTTCCTTAGACTCCGTATCTGTTGTTCTGGATCTAATTGACCGCTATTCTCAACTTTCAGGTTACAAAATTAATTGGACCAAATCAGTCGCCTTTCCCCTAAACCACCAGGTTCACCAAGCAGACTTGCAAACCTTTCCTTTTGTATGGCAGCCCCGTATGGTAAAATATTTAGGGGTACATTACTGTTATCCTCTCGAAGAAACCGTCGCTTTTAATGTCAAAAATTTAATCACCAAGGTCCGTGAGCTCACCCAACGTTGGTCTCCACTTACTCTTACGTGGTGGGGCCGTATGGATACCATAAAGATGATGATTGTTCCCAAGGTTAATTATGTCTTAGAAATGTTACCGTGCCTTCTCCCTCGACACACCTACAAAGATATCGAGGGCCTGTTGATCAGATTTTTGTGGCAGAACAAACCGCCTAGAATAGCGAAACATAAACTTCAGTCAGATAAGGAACATGGTGGGATAAGATTTCCTGATTTTTTCAACTATCACCTCTCTTTTCTTCTCAAACAGGGTGCCCGTTGGTTGGACGCTTCTTTCCCGTCCAGACCAATATGGTTAGATATAGAAGAAGACCTCTGTAAGCCCATTCCACTTAGCTATCTCCCTGGAATGACTTTCCCACTGGATGCCCACTATCCACCAATGCTCCTGGATACACTTCGCTCCTTCAATGTTCTCATCAGCTCCCTAGATTCCCTAGCTTGCCCACTAGATAGGCTTCCAATTTGGCATAATGCTCGATTCCAAATTCAACATAAGCCGGTGGCCTGGAGTCCCTGGTATTCCAGAGGCATCTGGACTCCCAATCAACTGTTTCACAATGCTCGCTGGAAGTCCATTAATGAGCTCCATTGTGAGTTTGGCCTTCCTTCTAAATACTATTTTCAACTGCTTCAGTTGCAGCACTGTCTCAAGAGTGCTGGGGTTTTTCCCCCACTAACTCCTCATGACCAAGGGATAACTGAGGTGGTCTCCTTTATTGGGGCTCAGTCCGGTGTTGCTTCCACCTTTTATAAAACTCTTTGTGCTCCTCAGAATGCTGTCCCCCCTTCTGCACAGCAGACTTGGGAGCGAGAATTGGGTGTAACTCTAACCCCTGAACATTGGAACCTCTTCTGGAGCAAAGTGGTTCGTGTTTCCCGCTCGGCTTCCTTAACCCAGACGCTTTTCTTCTTTGCCCATCGCTGTTTCTATACCCCTGATAGACTGGCCAAATGGACTTCCACTCTGAGTAATCAATGTTGGACTTGCCATGCAGCTACAGGCACCCTCACTCATGTCATGTACGAATGCCCCGCACTACAACACTACTGGAGCCGGGTCTGGGGTCGTATTCAATCTATCTTACACTTTACTGAACCACTCTCCTGGAAAATAGTGGGACTCCGTTCTGCAGCGGGCATCCCCTCTCTCCCGAAGTCTGCTTACTTCCTCCTTGACTTTCTAATGGGTATTGCCATATCGTTAATCATGAAATATTGGAAAAATAGCTCTTCACTGAGTCCTCTAGAATGGTGGAATTGTGTCTGTCTATATAGTAAGTTTGAACAAATTCCTCGTAGGGCTACCCCTTCCCTTCAGGCCCGCTACCAGGTGTCTAAATGGAAATTACTCACAGATTTCGTGCAGTCGGCCAAATGCTCGCACTTGACTGTCTAGTTATATCTCTCTCTCGATCCATAGTATATCATGACTGTTATGTTTATGTTCTAACATAATTGCTATGGACCCCATGCCTGGGTTAATATCTTTTCTTTTCTTTTTTTTTTATTATCTAGAGAAGAAGCATAGGGGGGGAGGGTTGATGGGGTTATTTTCCGGTTTATTCCATTTTATTTTGATGCAATCATCCTTGTTTTATTACTGTGTGTATTGTTATTGTTATAAAATGAAAATAAAAGTTTAAAAAAAAAAAAAGATTATGTCCATTTCTGACGTCTGCCTATGTCCGAGAGGAAAGGGGTCAAAAGGTTCCTTTCTCCTTCTTTGCCCCCAGATGCTGGAATAACCTCCCCTCACATATCAGAGCAATTAAGGACCTTTCGCAATTCAGGAAAGCTCTTAAGCACCATTTGTTCCTCCTACACTTTTCCCGCTCTAATCTATCGCAACCATTCCCCACACCACATCTTATTCTTGAGGACACTAACACTCCTATAACTTGACTTACACAAAACACAAACCTGACCTTGCCAGCATGGTTATATGTTGTAAATAGTTTATAAAGCAACTGTACATAGTTCCCCTGTTCTATCCCAAGTTTTTCATCCTGTTATAATGTAAGCCTATGGCCGTTTGTCTGAGGCAATATTTCTGTTATTTGTAAACCGCACTGATACGAAAAGGTGCGGTATAGAAGAACTGTAAATAAATAAATATTTACATGAAGCCTTTAGTGGAAAAACACCTCTTGCAGAAACCTACGTGTCTGGGTAAATATGGGCTTCTGATTGGTTACACGAGGGGTGGCTGTGGTTTGCAGCCCCTCTATGGTTAGGCTCCATTTCCTCTCGAAAAGGTCAGCCAGCTGCAGTCTGCAAGACATAATTATGTTTTGTTTTTCTCTCTGTTGCTCTGTCTCCCCATATCTGAAACTAAGTGTTGCCTTTCCTTTCTTCCATGTAATGTCTCCTTTTCCCATCTCATTTCCACTAAAGGCAGTATATCAAGTATACAATAAACTAAACTGTGACTGGAGTCTCAGCTTGTTGCTATCCTGAAGATGGCCGCCTGCATGAGATTCTGAGAGCACAGGAGTTTCCTTTCTAGTCTTTCAGTTTCTCAGTCTAGATCCCTCCTCTCCTTCCTCTCTCTTGACCCTGAACATTTCCTGTCCCCCTCCCTGCAGCTTCTCTTCTCTGCAAACATCCGCCATTGAGAGAGAAGCAGAGCCTGAAGCCTCATCCCGGGAAAGAAAGAGAGAGAAGGGAGAGCGAATCCTCCTGATCTGAAAGAACGAATCCTTCCCAGAAAAGCAGGAGAGAGAATGGCTGAGGCAGAGTCTGCACAGGTAGGGCAGCTTTCACTCCAGGGCTGTGGAAACTGTGGCCATGAGTAAAAACAAAAAAAGCAATTCAGGCAGGGAGGGTCCAACAGTCTTTATTATACACATACATGCATCATTCACAAGAGGCAGAAACAAAGGCAGGCAGAGCACATGACTCCTGGTCCTGCATCCAGCCACATTCCCTGAGCACTAGCCAGTATTTCCCAACCAGTGACCTTGGTAAAGGCCCCACTGTCTGATGTTCACCGTCCAGACCAGCACTTGTGTTTCCCTCTCAGCACCTCACAGCAATAACAGACACCAGCAGTAACTCTTAACTGTGCAGGAGCTCCTTTCCGAGTACATGTGTAGTCGGGCATGCCTCTCCTTCCTACCTATAGCACGAGCCCTGGTGTGTGGGAATTAATGGGCTGCATGCGGGGTCTTGATAGCCATTAGCCAGGCTCTGCTTTGTGCAGCACAGACACACTGTTCCCAGCACCTCCTCCTCTTCCTTTATAGCCTCAGGCTGAGTGGCAAGAGTGAGCACTGAGCCCCAGATGTGACTTGCTCTCAGGCTGGTGTAAGTCTGTGTTAGACTTTTAGCACAGATACGCTTACTTCCACATTAATGATTTACAACATAGTAAACTAAACACGTGCAAAATCACTAAAGTTAAAAAATCTATGCTAAAAATGAAATAAAGTAGAAAATGCATTAAAACGGAATCAAAGTTAATTTCTAAACTTAACTTTACAACAATATTTGACTTCAGAGGGGTCATTGTTATTATTAAAGACATTTCCAGAATAGATTTGAGGTGAGCACTTATCACTTGCTGATGGCAGAGAGGAGATCGGCACAGGGTGATGGGAATTTCCTCTTCCTGTTCATACACATTCTCACTCTCTGTCTTCTGCTTCCCAGCTCAGGGCCTCCTTGCCGCAGGGCACCTGAGAAACTGCCCTGCTTTCCCTTCTCTAAATCTGGCCCTGGAAAATCTAGAATCGCTCGACTCTGCACAGCTCCCTAGTTAGACCAGTAGTTAAATAAAAAGAGAAAGAAAAAGGAAAATAAAGTGATACCTTTTTATTGGACAAGTACATCTATTACTTCTAGTGTCCTGAGCTGAAGAAGAAGGTTTGACCTTCGAAACTAGTCCTAAAATGTATAAAGTTAATCCAATAAAAAGGTAGCACTGTATTTTCCTTTTTGTTTGTCTTATTTATCTACGACTAAAATGGACTAACACAGCTATCACACTACTTTATCTCTGATAAAACCAAGAACCAAAATGTGTCATTATAGAAAGGAATATGCTAGAAGATTTCACACTCGTGGCTCGACTGGCATTGGCTGCGGCTTGGAAGCAGGTTTTGCCGCCAACCTTTTCTAGTTGGTTGACCTGGATGTGGGATTATATATACTATGGAATGTGGGATGGCAGTTGGGAGAATGCGGTTGCCACAATTTGAGCAAGTATGGGCAACTTTTGTTTTGAAGTATGGTTCGTAACCCCTAGGGTACTATACTTTTTTCGCGGAGGTGCTGGCCCTGTGCCCTTTTGTGTTGTAGCGTCCTTGGTTTCTTCCCTTCTCCCGGGTGGTCCGGTCCATTAGTATAGCCCCTTAATTTTCAACGGTGCGGTGGATATTAGTGGAGGTGTTAGGGAGGGGGAGGGCATTGGGTGATGGGGAGTTGGAGAGCGGAGAGCGGAGGATGTGGCAGGGTGATCTGGGAGATTTTTGGGTAATAGGTTGGGGGAGGGGAGGGGGAAAGGGGGGTAATAATAATAATGATAATATTATTAAAAAATCCAAAACAACAAACGGGCTTTGTTGATGATGATTTTTTTTTTGTTGTTGTTGGTTGTAGTTTATGTATTGGGCTATTCTCGATTCTGTAATCTGTTAATCATATTTGTTCGGCTTCAGTTGCTTTATCTACAAAGACTTTTATTTCCAGCATCATGCAGAACAGCAAGGTCTGTCTATAGAAATGGCAGACAGCATTTTCTTCCTCTGTGAAGGGGAAGAAAACACTGCCCACCCTTCCTCCAAAATAACTGCCTTATATACATTTCTCCCTGTATCAAATGTCTGCTTCAAATTAGCCTCAGTGAATCCATCATAACTACGTAGATGTCAGCAGGACCTCAGGGTTCTGCAACACTTTTCCCAGGGGAGAATCTCTTTACATGTGTACATCTGGACTTGCTCTTAGACCTGCTTATTTATACATGGCCTATGACCTCTATACATCTGGATTTGCTTTTAGGTCTGTTTATCTATGCATGGCCTGTGACCTTTGACCCTTCCTGTATTTTTCCTTCTTCTTGGCACTAATTGAAACCAGGCAGAGAGTATTTTGTGCTCATTAGTTTGAATTCTTTGCTTGACCTGTAATTTTGCTAGGCCCCAACATTCTGCATATTTCTATCCAGAATATGGTTTCCCAGAATCCTTCCATAGCAGGCCGCATCCATTATCTTATGGCAAGCATATACTCTCATATAGCTATTGTCTTCTTGTCTGTCTTCTTGTCTTCTGTGCCATCCATCCTCCTGTGTAGTTTCACCAGGCAAGAGTTCAGTCATATAAAGCCAATATATAAGCAGACCTAACTCAAATTTCCCAACACCTCAAAGAACTGCAGAGAGGGGCAATGTACAAACTGAACAAGAAAGATTTCTACACATTCTTAAACAGAAATTCTATACTGACAGAATACACAGCATTGGTTGTACACACACACACACACAATGCAGACAGGCCTTTATCAATAAATGACCACAAAACAAAAAGAAAATATATAGACAAAAATTAAACTGAAACCCCAAGAAGACAGACTCTGCATGCAGTGCAATATCAGATTAATAAGAGATGCAGTTCCCCTTACTGTGTAAAATATAAAGGTAGTACGAAGTCCAGTCATTAAATTAAAATACAATTATTTTTTCTATCTCCGACCATTTTATTCTCTGACCAAACTGGGGAGAAGAGGGAGGAGTGGCCTAGTGGTTGGGGCAAGTTACCTCAGGTTGGAAAAGCAGGGGTTCAAATCCCACTAGAGGACAGCAACCTTGGGCCTGAAGGACTGGGGTCTCTAGTCCCACAGTTGTTCCTAGTGGCCTTGGGCAAGCCACTCAACCCTTCATTGCCCATGTTCCCTGTAAAATAGTTATCTCCAAGTTATAATGCCCTGTTCAATGTAACTCCAGTTTGTTCAATGTAAACTACATTGATATCATAAAAGGCAGTATATAAGAAATGTTAAATAAATAAAATAAAATCATGCTAGTTCCAATCTGAGGCTTCAATTTTCTCTTAGCTCTCTTTCTATGGTCTATAGTCCATCTGCTATTTCTTGTCTCTTCTTTTCTTTTCTTCACTTCCTTCCATCA
Organism: Ichthyophis bannanicus; assembly: GCA_033557465.1. Taxonomy (NCBI): domain Eukaryota; kingdom Metazoa; phylum Chordata; class Amphibia; order Gymnophiona; family Ichthyophiidae; genus Ichthyophis; species Ichthyophis bannanicus. The sequence goes on from CM066031.1 coordinate 84,488,960, forward strand.
GCCTATTTGCAGTCCTAGTAACCCTCCCCAGTATCAGCCCCTTTCCAGTCCTCCCCTTCCATTGCAATCAAATGTCAATCCCCTTGTGTTCCCAGGACTGCCAGTGGTGTCCATTCCCTTCTAGTCCCCCTCCTTCCTCACTGTCCAGCCCTTCTAGTCCAAACACCATCCCAGGTATCAGCTCACTTCCACTCCCAGTGCCTTCCCCGTGTCAGCTCCCTTCCAGTCACCCTACCCACTGTCCATCCCCCTTCCAGTGCCATCCCTATGTTTCTGCTCCCTTCCAGTCCCAGTGTCCCCCTCCCTTCCAGCCTCCTCCCCATTACCCAGTCACTTACCAGTACCATCCCCAGGCATCAGCTCCCTTCCACACACCATATACGCTGTCTATCCCCCTTCCAGTACCATCCCCATGTTTCTGCTCCCTTCCAGTCCCAGTGTCCCCCTCCCTTCCAGCCTCCTCCCCATTACCCAGTCACTTACCAGTACCATCCCGAGGTGTCATTTCCCTTTCAGCCCCCTTCTTACCCACTCTGTCAGCTGCCTTCCATTCACCCTACCCGCTGTCCATCCCCCTTCCAGTGCCATCCCCATTTCTGCTCCCTTCCAGTCCCTGTGCCCCCTCCCTTCCAGCCTCCTCCCCAGTACCATCCCCAGGTGTCAGCTGCCTTCCAACCACTTCCTCTCCCCTCCCCTTTCAGTTCTCTTCCAGCCCTCATCTTCCACCTGTCAGACCCTTTTGCCACCTCTTTCCCCTTACAGCCACTGCTCCGGCTTCTTACAGAGCAGCAGCTGCAATAAAGTTAAGTTAAAAACAAAATTAAACCTGTGTGAAGCCTCCCCCCCCCTTGTGCAGCTTCACCTTCCCCCTCCCCACAGTGCAGCTTCACATCCCACCCCAGTGCAGCTTACCTTCCCTCCCCATTTGAGCTTCACCCCCCTCTAGTACAGCATCACCTTCCCCGCCTTTCCCCCCTAGTGCAGCTTCACCCCTCCAGTGCAGCTTCACCCCCCCCACCAGCGCAGCTTAACCCCTCCCCCTAGTGCAGCTTCACCCCCGTGCAGCCGCTGCTCCTGCTTCATACAGAGCAGTGGCTGCAATAAAGTTAAGTTAAAAAGAAAAGAAAACCTGTGCGGAGCCCTCCAGCTCTGTGGAACTCCTGCTGCAGCACCTGGGCTGAAAAGGAAGTGACGTAAGAGGGGCTTTGATTGAAACTTGTTTTTTCCCTGAAGACTCTGCTTCAGATGCTGCCCTTTTTCATGGAGGCTACTTATTTTCCCCTACGTCTCGGCCCATTGGCCATGGTAGCAGTGTTGGGTTGCTAGTCTCATAGCTTCCGCCAATTTCAGCCCCTTACTCTAATTCCTTTGCTTCCTAGTGCTGTAGACGTTTCTAGCAGGTATTTATTTCTGAGACTGTTACAGCTTGGAGAATTGCAGATCCAGCCTTTGTTCAGCTTCTGGGCATCTCCTTGCACTCTTGGAATCACCTAGGGTAGAGGGAAAGGAGAGGAGAAAGCATGATGAGCCTTTATTACTGGTGTGTGATTTGTGGAAAGTTCATCGGAGTGTGATACACTGAGAGAAAAATAAATCTCATAACATAGTAAGTGAGAGCAGATAATGACCTGCACAGGCCTTCTCATCTGCTCAATGAGATTGCCGGGGTTCTTCACGCCGCTCCGTGCAGTACATACCCCCATTTACTCCATGTCATTAGGCACCAGTGATCCGGCTGTGGGTCCTGCTCTATCAAGATTTTATTTATTAATTCATTGATGTGTTTAACTATTCTTTTATACCGCACTGTACATTTAATGATGGCTACAAAGTTGTTAGAAGAAACAATGAGAACTTATGTACTGCAACAAAACGTATAAACATTTTACATGAGATAAACTATAATACAGTGGAACAGCTTGTGTGTACAGCAAACAGCAACAGAATGGATGTGCGGATATCAGAGCAAGGAATAGGTCTGGGGTGGGTGGGAGGAATGTTAAAAGGGAAGGCTTCAGGGGGAGGGGGAGAGGAAGAAGTCATGTGGTGGGGGCCAAAGTGCTCTGTGAACAGCATGGTCTTGAGGTTTCTCCAGGCACAGGCAGGAAGTCAGTCCTCACATATGGGTGAAGTCAGGGCCAGGGAGCCCACATGGAGCATTTCCCCAGCTTTCAAAGAAAGCCTTTAGGAATGCTACCACGTATGTGTGGTCCCCTTCCCACCCAAGGGTGCCATCTTGCTCATTCTCATTTTTTCCATGGAGCCCAATGGACGTCTGTCCTATCTTCCCTGGAAAAACTCCTTTAAAATTACCTCTAACTGTTGATTTTTCCCAGTTTGCATATGTTAGAGGGAATACCATGTATTTCATGTATACCACAAGTGACTATAAGTATGGAATAAAATCAGCTTGCTGTAAGTGTACGTGACAGGATGCAGAGGCAAGGTCACTTGCAGAACTTGCAAAAAAGCTCTAGCTTAACTTTGCAAAGAATGTACAACACACTGGGGAAAGATGAGAAAGAACAAGTGTATTAAGACAGGCTAGTTCCTCTTTTCTGGGAGCTCTACAAAAGGCTAAAATGGTTAGAACTCTTTAACCTGGAAAAGAGATGGCTGAGGGGAGATATCATAGAAGTCTATAAATTAATGAACGGAGTGGAATGGGTAAATGTAGATCGATTGTTTACATTATCAGATAGAAAGACTAGGGGACATGCAATGAAGCTACAGGGTAAACTATTTAAGACAAGTAAGAGAAAATATTTTTTCACTCAACGTGTAATCAAACTCTTGAATTTGTTACCAGAGGATGTAGTAAAGGCTGTTAGTGTAGCTGGGTTAAAAAAGGTTTGGACAAGATTCTGGAGGAAAGGTCCATTAACCATTATTAAAAAGGGACCCAGGATATCAGTGCTTGATCCAATACAAGCATTATGGAACCTGTGTCTTCTGGGGAAACTGCTAGGTATGTATAACCTAGATTGGCCACTGTTGGAAACAGGATACTGGGCTTGATGGACCTTGGTCTGACCCAGTATGGCATATCTTATGTAACTTTCCAGCTCTGCTAATGTAACTTTCCATGATGTATATTGTACATCTTTTATGCTATAAACGAGGTGTGACAAAAAAGAAATGAGACCGTCCCATAAATGTTTTATTACAAAATTTTCAGAAAAATTACACATTGTCTTCTGAAGAGGACTTCTGTACGTGGCAGAAGTGCATTGACTCTGAGGGGGATTACTTTGAACCCTCAGAGTCAATGCACTTCTGCCACGTACAGAAGTCCTCCTCATTGAGGTCTCTCAACTCCCTCATCACAGTGGCCTTGATCTCTTCTACAGAGGCAAAATGAGTTCCTTTGAGCACAGTCTTTAGCCTGGGGAAGAGCCAGAAGTCTCAGGGTGTGAGATCTGGGGAATAAAGAGGGTGGTCCAGAGCTGTGATCTTTTTGATGGCCAAGAACTGCCTCAAACTGAGCATGGTGTGTGCAGGTGCGTTGTTGTGGTTGAGCAGCCATGACTTGTCTCTCAACAGAGCCCGCCTGCTGCACCAAACCCGGTCAGGGAGGCGATTGAAGATCTGCTGGTAGAAGTGCTGGTTGACTGTTTGACCCTCAGGCACAAACTGATGATGGACCACTCCCTTCTGGTTGAAGAATGCAATCAGCATGACCTTGATCCTTGATTTGGACATATGCACCTTCTTGGGTCTGGGTGAGAGTCGAGTCTTCCACTGTAGGCTCTCTTTCTTGCTTTCAGGGTTGTACTGGGAGACCTAAGTTTTGTCTCCTGTGATGACTCAGCCAGTGAACTCTGGATCTTCTCCAATCTTCTCTAGCAAGTCTTGACAAACATTGATCCGGTGCTTCTTCTGGTCTTCTGATAAAAGCTTGGACACCATCTTGACACACACATTCCACATCCCCAGCTCCTGCACCAAGATGCACTGATTCCCTGTTCAGGCTGAGCTCCTCAGCTATCATCTGCACCATTAATCTGCGATCACTCCGCACCAGCTGGTTCACTCTGTCAATCTTCTCAACTGTCTTTGTTGTAGAAGGCTGTCCTGACTTGGGGTCATCTTCCACCTCCTTGCGGCCAGTCTTGAAGCGTTTGTGCCACTCAAAGACTCACGGCCTTGACATTGCATCTTTTCCATAAGCCTTTTGGAGAAGTTGGAGACATTCAGTTGGGCCCTTCTCCAACTTATCCAGAAATTTCAAGTTGATTCTTTGCTTCATATTTCTGCCACCTCTAGTTGTGTGACAAAGCGATGGAGCAGTGTGCTGCAAAAAAACCTGAAAAAATAAAAACAGAGTAAGAGAGATGAAAAATATTATAGCAGAATAGTGGTGAGATGCTGCACAACTCAGTGACATAAGCAGTTAGCCAATTGGCATTAACTCATGGGCATGGCTGCCACACTCTCATTTCTTTTTTGTCACACCTCATATAAATTATGTGATCTGAAGTTCAAGCATATATCTAGTGTAGAGGGAGCCTGGGAAAAGGATGCTGGTCCTCTTATTGACCAGTGATTTCCCAGAAGAGTGGAGTTCCCAAGGAGGGGTGTAGGGAGAAATAAGAGAGGAAAGGTAGTGAAGAACTGCAGAGTGAATGCACTTATAGGTCAGCAGGAGAAGTTTGAACTGGATGTGGAAATGGATAGGAAGCCAATGAAGTGACTTGAGAAGAGGGGTAATATGAGCATGATGATGCTGGTGAAAGATTAGTCACGCAGCAGAGTGTTGAACAGATTAAAGGGGAGAGACACGATTCAGAGGGAGACCAGTAAAGAGTAGGTTACTATAGTCCAGACTGTAGGTGATTAAGGAGTGTCGGCATCTATGACCCCTGCTGGAGACAGATGATTTCAGGACAATTTATCAAGCACTCGTAATTCCCCACTTTGACTACGCCAACTCAATTCTACAGGGACTCCTGAAGAACATGCTGAATCCACGTCAGCTTGCAATGAATGCCGCCGCCAGAATACTACATGGAGCCTCCAGGAGGGATCATGTAACTCCAATCCTGAAACACCTCCACTGGCTGCCAGTCCTCTGCAGACTCTCATTCAAAACTCTATTGCTGACCTTCGAAGTCATCAACAATCTCTCCTCCATCTTCCTCATGGACCTCGTCCACCCCACCCCTTCCAACTGATCCAGAAGGTCATATGCTGGCAACTCACTGTTAATCCCTAAGGCAATAACGAAATGCTCTCAAGCAACAAGGAACAGAGCCTTTGTGTTCTATGCACCCACATGCTGGAACTCCCTCCCAACCACCATCCGATCCATTACGGACCTTACCCAGTTTAGGAAGGCTCTGAAACACCACCTCTTCCTTTTGCACTACTCCCATGCTATCGATAAATCGCAACCAGCCATACTCAGCCACCAGGACAACACCCCTAACACACCCACGTCACACTCCAGCAGCACCACCCATTAACACAGCTATACAACCTGTGAATAGCAACATGTATATAGCATTTATTCTTGTAAATAGTTGTTAAGCAACTCCTGCCAACTCTGTATTCTTCAACCTGATTGCTCAGCCTGTATATAGTTGCCCTCTTTAGGCCCAAGTTACACCACCTGTTCATTGTAAGTACAGTGCAGATTCCACCTGCACTGTACAAGTTATTGTTGCCTGCAAACCGCACTGATTCTAAAGAGCACGGTACAGAAAAGACATTAAATAAAAAAATAAATAAATAAAATAAGTGTCTTAGTAGTGTGTTCAGAAAGGAATGGGTGGATTTTGTTGATGTTATAAACAAAGAAATGGCAGATCTTAGTCATCAGATGGGTGCATGTGGAGGATAGAGAGGAGACAAAGACGACCCCAATATTGTGAGCTGAGGAAGCAGGGAGGAGTAGAGAGTTATCCATAGAGACTGAGAAAGGAGAAAGGGGAGAGGAGGATTTAGGGACAAAAATAAGAAGCTCAGTTTTGGCCATGTTCATTTTCAAGCAGCAATGAGACATCTAAGCAGCAATGTCAGAAAGGCAGGCAGGGATCCTGGCCTGGATTGCCAGAGAGATTTCAGGTGTAGAGAGGTAGATCTTGGAGTTATCTGCGTAAAGATGGTACTGAAAGCCATGGGAAGAGATGAGTGCACCAAGGGACTGGGTATAGAGAGAGAAAAGGAGTGTGCCCAAGACATATCCTTGGGATACAGCAACTTAGAGCGAGATAGCAGTAGAAGAGGATCCACCAGAATAAACACTGAAAGAGCAATGGAAATGATAAAAAGAGAACCAGGAGAGCACAGAGCCCTTAAAATCAAGCGAGGACAAGGTATCTAGGAGAAGGTTGTGGTCAACAGTGTCAAAAGCAGCGTTCGCTTCGCCATATTCACGCAAATTGTATGTCTCTCCCCTCCCCTTCTCTAGCCCATCTAAAATCCACCTGAAAATCCGCTTTCTTCTTCCTTGGTCCCAAACTCTGGAACTCTCTCCACCCAGACTTCTGGCTTGAACTCTCTTTTACCAGATTCAAATCACTGTTAAAGACTCATCTATTCTGCACTGCTGTTAATCTCCCTGCCCATTCTCTCCCCAGCTTAGGCTCCTCCCATCTCTCTCCTAATCATTCTTTTCCCATGTTCTACCAGCTCTTTCTCTGTCCCCTCTCTCCCCGTCTCCTGCTCCTTCCTGTTCTCTTGTCTCTCTTCCTTTCTTTCAAATTTATGGCATTCTTTTCCTTTTCTGGCAGTTGCTTTTTGTACTCCGTAAACCGCTCTGATGTGCTTTGGTAGAGCGGCATATCAGGAAACAAAATAAAAATAAAGATAAAGAAGGATGAGGATTGAGTAAAGGCTCTTGGATTTTGCCAGGAACAAGTTGCTGGTCCCTTTGGCAAGAGCCACTTCAACACAATGTAAAAGATGAAAGCCAGGATCCAGGAGGGCGTTAGAGGAGAAAATGTCAAGGCAACGGAGGTGAACCACATGTTTAAATAGTTTAGAGACAAAGGGGAAGAGGAAGATGGGTCGATAGTGATAAGGACAGGTAGGGTCTAGTGAGGGTTTCTTGAGGAGAGGTATAACCACAGCATGCTTGAAGGCTGCAGGTACAGTTGCAGTGGAGAGTGATAGTTTGAGAATATGAGAGATGGAAGGGACAAAAGTAGAGGAGATGGGGCTTAGAAGATGGGTGGGAATAGGATCAGAGGAGCAGGTAGTGAGTTTGGAGGAGGAAAGAATGTTGTGGTTTCCCCCACAGACATCAAAGAAAAGGAAAAGAGGCTAGCAGAGGTGTGGGGGGGGGGGGGGGGAGTTGGGAATGAAGAAGGGGAGGAGGGGAAATAACTGACCTCATGGGGAATTGGAGTGTGATCTTGTGGATTTTGTCATGTAAATAGTCAGCCAGGGTTTGGGCAGAAAGGGAAGGAGGGATCGAAGGTGGAAGCACCTTGAGGATAGAGATAAGAGCGGTAAAGAGACAGTGTGGGTCAGAGGCATGAGAGTTAGTCAGACAGACATAATACACTAATCTTTTTTTGTCTCAAACTACACTGTGTGATGATCATTGCTGCTCACGTGGGCACCTGCCTGGATTTTCGATATGCTATCTCCACTGGTGAGTACTAAATCCAGCATCAGACTTTCTCTGGTTGGTTCCATCATCATTTGTCTAAGTAATGCATCTTGGAAGGCATCCACAACTTAAACCATGTTTTTGTAATTATCAGAATGTCCAAGTCCATTTCCACCATTAGGGCACGTAGCCCTAACACCCTCATCTCTTGCACCAGATCTTGAGTTCCACTAAGGACTAGGTCTGAAATAGTTCCCCCTCTTGTTGGTTCATGAACCAGCTGCTATCGGAAGCAGTAATTTATTTCATCTAGAAACCTTATCTCCCTAGTATGACCTCCAATCAAAGCACCGATACCATCATGGGATTTCAATGTCATCTAGCACAGCTCATGAAACCTCCCTTTGAGCTTTTAGTACTTGCCTCTCTCAAGCATCTGACTTAGGAGACTGTCGTTCTTGTCATCTGTACATCAGCATGAAGAATTATCAAACTACAAGCAATGGTCCGCTACCCATTTTACATGCAATTCTTCAACAATGAGGTTGTTGTTCATACAAACTCCAAATTCCTTCCAAAGGTGGTCTCTGATTTTCAGTTAAACTAATCCATTATTCTGCCAATTTTTTATCTAGGGCCTCAGATTTCCGCACCAGAGTAGGCCCTCCATATGCTGGACAGCAGTTGGGCACTGTTGTTCTACCTGGAGGTAATCAAGACCATTCAGTCATCTACCCAGCTGTTCATTATGCATAAACCCAATGACCCAGGTTGTCTGGCATCAAAATGTACTTTTTCATCTAGTATATCAAAGTGCTTCTCCTTTTGCTACACTCAGGCTCACCTGTAACTACCGAAACAGGTAAAGCCCTTTCATCTCCAAGCTCAAGCAATCTCCATCACTAGTCTCACCTCTGTCTCTGCAGAAGACATTTTCAAAGCAGCTAGATGGACTACAATTCACACTTTCACAAAGCACTATAGTTTGGATCACTCCTCAGCTGAGGACCTGACCTTTGGACAACCTTTTCTCCACAATCTTTTTTCTCCTTGATTGTTAAAAGACATCTACAAATCTGTTTTCAGCACACTTCATCCACCACCCGATCTACACCCAGGCCACTAAGGTAGAACTGTGGCACATGCAGTCCTCAACTTTGAATTCTCCAGCAAAAGTAACTGCATCCCTCTGATTGTCTGCGGAGAAAGTGTAGCTGCTTACCTGGAATGGGGGTTCTCCATAGACAGCAGGGATATGGAGCCACACTTACCTGCCCACCAGCTCCACTAAAACAGGTGATGCCAACTGCAACAACTGATACCAGCAGCACTACTTGGTCACCTGAGCTTGGAAATAGGCTGGTGTGCAAATGGCTGGCGCTCCAGGCAAGAAGACCAACCCATGCAGAGTCTGGCACACTAGCAATGTAGGAGACATAACCTGAAAATGTGGCTGCATACCCCTGCTATCTAGAGCACATGTTTCAAGTTCTAGAACTGATTATCTTATGGTGTCCAATTCCCTAGTCTCTAGGGTGGAGTCAGCAGTTACAGGCCCTTATGAGATCTCGAGCCATGTGATCAATGGATGGATGTTGAGAGGTGGATGAGTTGGGGGGGGGGGGCAACAGAATATGGAGCATCCCTTTGGAGCTCCACAGAGAAGAGCTCTTTGGCTATTATTTGAAGGAGTGTTGGTAAGAAATAATCAAATACATCTCAAGACTTCAGAGCTCTTGCCTATGCACCAAGAAGGAGGGAAGATATAAGTGTGAGGGTGTGGCAGTTGGAGAAGCAATTACAGTATGTGTGGAGCAACGTCTTTTGTTAGAAATTCAAGCAGCCCTAAATACTCTTCTGCATCAAAGGGCTAAGAAGTTGCAGACATATTATAAGTTTCAACTGTACCAATATTTGGACAAAAACGGGTGAATTTCTGATGTGACGTATGATGGGATGGCAGGATTCTCAGTGTTGAAGGATATGAGGGAGCTCCTATGTAGGATGATACAGGAGGTAGCAGAGATGTTGGCTGATTATTACAAGATGCTCTACACAACAGAGGAGTCTTCCCCTAGAAGAATAGCTCGATACCTGGTCTGAATGCATCGGGCCCGGATATCAACCCAGAAAGCAGAGCTCTTGGGGACACCAATGATGGCAGCAGAGGTTCAAAGGGTTATCAAGAGGGTCCAGAGTTGTAAGACACTGGGCCCTGATGGTTGCAGTACAGAGGATGTTTTTATAAATAAATGCGGGGAAGGACATTCCTCCCTTAGTGGATTTGTTCAATGTGCTGCTTGAGATTGGCTCCTTTATATGTAGATGATGTAAATTCGGCATACACCATGGTCCTACCCAGTGGTGGGATTGAAAGCCGGGTAGGAACTGGTTTGGCCTACAGCAGGAAGCAGCTTGGTTATACCGGTTTGTGTGAACTGGTCCCTAGAGTTACCCATGTTTGCCAAATCGGTACCTACAGGCTCTGATCCTGCAGCAGTGGCACTTGTGGCCTTCAAAACTCCTGAAAGTATGTTGACTACATCGGGGGCATCTCCTGATGCCACAGTCCCCCCAATGAAAAATAACTTTGTATGTTGGTACTGTTGAAATGATAATATAGAAAATCTAACTGAAGGAGAAAGGGGATAGGAGAGGGGGTTATAAGAAGGGGGAAAGGTGAAAATGTAAATGTTAAAGATTTATTTATTTATTTTTTTTAACAGGTTTTGTTTATACCGCCTTATCTTAAAATCAAGGCGGTTTACATTGTAACTTCAATTTTACAGAGAACTTGCGATAATTACAACTAACAATTTAAACATAACTGTACAGCTTCATAGCATGCAGAGGGAGGGGGAACTTGGTGTGCTAAAACATGAATTATGTACAGGGTAATCTGTAGGAAATTGATCATGTGGAGTGGGCATGAGATCTGAATAATACTGTGGGGTTAGGTGAGTTCATTGACGTGCTTGATGAAGAGGAGGGTCTTTAGCTGATTCCGAAAGTCCTTTAAGTCTGTGGTTGTTCTTAGTTTGTCTGGGAGAGAGTTCCAGATAAGTAGGGTGGAAAGTGAGAGGGCCCTCTTTGCAGTGGAATTTTTGGCCTTTGCGAACAGGTTTGGTGTAGGTATGATGTTAATTTTTCTGCTTCTCTCAGGTCTGCTTTTGGGGTTGGTACATATAAGTTCTTGCAGGATACTGGAACGATTATAGAGGCATTATAATATCTTTTGTTTTATTTTCCATTCCTTTCCTTATGATACCTAGCATTCTATTTGCTCTCTTGGCCACCGCTGCACACTGGTCCAAGGATTTTAACATGTTATCCACAATGACGCCAAAATCTTTTTCCTGGGTGGTGGTTCCTAATGTGGAACCTTGCATCATGTAACCATAGTTTGGATTGTTCTTCCCTAGGTGCATAACTTTGCACTTGTCCACATTAAATTTCATTTGCCATTTTGATGCCCAGTCTTCCAATTTATCAAGATCCTCTTGCAATTTTCCACAATCCTCTTGGGTTTTAACAACTTTAAATAGTTTTGTGTCATCTGCAAATTTGATAACCTCACTCGTTATTCCCTTTTCCAGGTCATTTTTGAATATGTCAAAAAGCAGCGGGCCCAGCAAAGATCCCTGGGGTACATCACTATTCACCTTTCTCCATTGGGAAAATTGGCCATTTAGCCCTACCCTCTGCTTTCTATCTTTTAACCAGTTCCTAATCCACAATAGTACACTGCCACTAATCCCATGACTCTTTAGTTTTGCCAAAAGTCTCTGATGAGGGACCTTGTCAAAGGCTTTCTGAAAGTCCAGATACACTATATCAATCGACTCACCTTTGTCCACCTGTTTATTCACACCTTCAAAAAACATAACAGAATAGTAAGACAAGATCTTCCTTGTCTAAAGACATGTTGGCTGTCTCCCATTAGGGCATGACTATCTATATGCTGAGTAATTTTGTTCTTTATGATGGTTTCTACCATTTTTCCTGGTACTGACGTCAGGCTCACCGGTCTGTAGTTTCCCGGATCACCCCTGGAACCTTTTTTAAAAATAGGCGTTACATTGGCGATCCTCAAATCTTCAGGTATTACAGATAATTTTAATGAAAATTCACAGATTACTAATAGCAGGTATGCAATCTCATATTTCAGTTCTTTCAACACCCTTGGATGTATACCATCCGGCCCAGGTGATTTGCTACTCTTCAGTTTATCTAATAGTTGTAATACATCTTCCCAATGTATCGATATTTCCTTCAATTCTTCCGCACCTTTAAATACCACTTCAGTCATGGGTAACATCCCTACATCTTTCTCAGTAAAGACTGAAGCAAAGAATTCATTCAGTCTCTCCGCTATCGCCTTGTCGCCTCTTAGTGCTCCTTTAACCCCTCTATCATCTAATGGACCAACTGACTCTCTCACAGGTTTTTTGCTACGAATGTACTTTAAAAAGTCTTTATTTCGCGTTTTTGCTTCCACAACAAGCTTCTTCTCAAATTCTCCCTTTGCCTGCCTTATCAATGCCTTGCATTTGACTTGCCAGTGCTTGTGTTGTTTCCAGTTTTCATCATTTGGCTCTTTTTTCCATTTCCTGAAAGATGCTTTTTTGGCAACAACAGCCTCTCTGACCTCACATTTAAACCATGCTGGCAGTTCTTTCGACTTCCTTCCATTTTTCTTAAAGTGTGTAATACAGCTGGTCTGGTCTTCCAAGATAGTATTTTTCAACAACACCCAAGCTTGATGTAAGTCTTTGAGCTTTGCAACTGCTCCTTTTAGTTTTTTCTTAACTGTTTTCCTCATTTTATCTTAGTCTCCCTTTTGAAAGTTAAAAGGTAGTAGTGTGGATTTCCTTACTATCCCTCCTTCACTAATTAAATCAAACGTGATCATGCTATGACCACTATTGACAAGTGGCCCCAACACCCTTATCTCTTGCACTAAATCTGGTGTTCCACTAAGGACTAGGTCTAATATGGCTTCCCCTCTGGTCGGTTCATGAACCAGCTGCTCCAAGAAGCAGTCATTTATTTCATTTAGGAATTTTATCTCCCTAGCGTGTCCTGCTGTGACACTGACCCAGTTGATACTGAGGTAATTGAAATCACCCATTATTACTGCTGGGCTGTAACTTTTGTTAGCTTCCTTGATATCTTTGAGCATTTTCTCATCCATTTGTTCATTCTGGCCAGGCGGTCTATAGTACACCCCCACTGCCATCGCCTTCCCCTTTTTACATGGAATTTCAATCCATAGAGATTCTACAGCAAATTTTGTTTCCTGCAAAACTTTAATCCTTTCTGACTCAATGCCTTCTCTAACATAGAGTGCAACCCCTCCACCAATTTGATCAGCTCTATCATTACGATATAGTTTGTACCCAGGTATCACAGTGTCCCACTGGTTGTCCTCCTTCCACCATGTCTCTGATATTCCAATCATATCTAACCTCTCATTTAGTGAAATATATTCTAACTCTCCCATCTTATTTTTTAGACTTCTAACATTTGCATACAAGCATTTTAGAGACTGTATTTTATTTATAATAATCTGGCTATTGGTAGGCATGGGTAATTTGGGATCTTTAGGCTTTGTCTGCTCCTCTATGCTTTTGGTAATATCCTTCAAGGATACATTCTTCCGAACCATGCGCTCTTGGACGACTGTCAGCTATCCCCTTTTATCTAGCTTAAAAGCTGCTCTATCTGATTTTTAAAGGTTAATGCCAGCAGCCTGGTTCCATCCCGGTTAAGGTGAAGCCCATCCCTTTGGAAGAGCCCCTCCTTTCCCCAGAATGTTCCCTAGTTCCTAGCAAATCCAAAACCCTCATCTCTGCACCATTGTCTCATCCACGCATTGAGACTCCAGAGCTCTGCCTGCCTTTTGCGTCCTGCACGTGGAACGGGAAGCATTTCGGAGAACGCTACCCTGGAAGATCTGGATTTCAACTTCCTACCTAAAAGCCTAAATTTAGCCTCCAGAACATCCCTACCACATTTGCCTATGTCATTGGTACCGACATGTACCAAAACAGCAGACTCCTCCCCAGCACTATTTAAGACCTTATCTAGGTGGCACGTGAGGTCCACTACATTCGCACCAGGCAGTCATGTTACCAGGCGATCCTCACGTCCACCAGCCACCCAGCTATCTACATGCCTAATGATCGAATCACCAACTATAACGGCTGTCCTAACCCTTCCCTCATGGGCACATGGCCCTGGAGAAACTTTCTTGGTGTAAGAGGGTTTTACATCACCTGGAGGACAGGTCCTAGTTACAGGATCACTTCCTGGCACACCAGGGTGATGCTCTCCTGTCACATGACCTATCTCCTCCATGGCAACAGGGATGCTGCCAGACTGGAGGTGGGACTTCAGAACTATATCCCTGTAGGTGTCTAAAAATTGGTGTGCACACAACTGAAAGCACTCCTTCCTTTTCGATGGATGGATAAAGCCCTTCGCTACCTGGATGTATATCTCACGGTAGATAGGGCTGCACTGTATTGGGCGAACTTTGGACCCTTGCTTCAGCAGATTATAAGGGATTTGGAGACCTGGATGCTCTTGATGTTGTCATGGTTTGGATGCATTGCTGTAACAAAAATGGTGGTAGTTCCATGATTCCTATATCTTTTTCAAGTACTCCCCATACCTCTACCTCGAGGGGTCTTGGAGTCCTGGCAAGCATTGATAATGAAATTCATATAGAAATTTAAATGACTTTGAATCGCTTGCTGGATTTGCTCATCCTGAGAGGAGGGAATGGGAATCCCTAATCTTCATTGATACTATACGGCAGCGCAATGTTGTTCAGGGGTGGAGTGGATGAATCCTGCTAGCTCCAAGTACTGGGTGAAAATGGAGATGGCCCTGGCAGGAGGGCCTGGGTTGGGTGACCGATTGTGGCTTTGCACTAACTTGAGGAGGGAGGGGGGGTATGCGTACTGATAATCCATATATAACCCATATACTCTGCTGCTGGGATCGCCATTTTTGGGCACAGGGTGTGATATTGTCCCCCTTAGTGCCCATAGTTCATAATATCACCTTCCCTCCAGGTGTGAGTGTTCTGGCTTTTCGACAGTGGGGGCATAAGGGACTCACACATGTGGGCCAATTATTTGAAGATGGTGTTCTTTGCTCTTTTAATGAATTGCAGGAGGAATTTGATATACCAGAACACCATGTTTATCACTATGTGCAGGTGGCACACTGGGTGTGGAGTTGGGATATCAAACAGTAGTTTGCCTGAGATTTGACTGATGTTGACGCCTATGTCAGGAACACACTAGCATTAAAGGCCTTATTGCGGCCTTGCATGCAGAATTACAGAATTACTATGGGGAGGGCAGGCATAGAGCTCAATGGTCACAAGAGTTGCATCTCTCATATACTGAACATCAATGGGAGCAGACTGAGAGCAGGCTCTGGAGTTGTTCATTTGCTATCAATGCCCAGGAAACTAATTATAAACTAGTTTATGGGTGGTACATGATGCCAGTATGAGTGGCCCGAGCTTTCCCAGGGGCCTTCAGACTTATGCTGGTGGAAATGCGGCGGGAGAGGCGCCTTGGCGCATGTGTGGTGACTCTGCCCCCGAATTCAGGGCTTTTGGAGGGAGATACAATATCGCCTGTGAGAGCCAGAGGAGAAAGAGTTAACACAGAAACACAAAGAAAAATTTATTTAGCTGTATTTATATCCTGCTTTTCACTGGGTTGAAGCTGTCAATTGGGGGATACATTTAATACAAGGGGATATGAGACACATACAGGAAACATGGGCAGTGGAGGGTTAAGTGGCTTGCCTAAGACTACAAGGAGTGCCTATAGGACTAGAAATCCTAGTTCCTCTGGACTGAGACTGCTGTCCTCAGGTGGGATTTAAACCCTTAGCCCTTCAGCCTGAAGTACCTTATCCTAAGCACTAGACCACTCCTCCAATCAGCATTCAAACATTTCAAAAATTATTGAAATGTCTGAATGCTGGCATTTGTACTGAGGTGCAAACGTGCAGCTTTGAGAGGTACGTGACATCATATGGAAAAGATTTGAAAACACACTTATCAGTAAATGGTGGACAGAGAGAGGGTAGAAAGGCAATCATGAGAGATAAACATGCCAGCTTAGCATGAAGAAGAGCACATGGCCCCCCAGTATAGTTGTCAGAACATGGGGAGCTGAAGAGAAATATTTCTTGGGAACTGAGGGGTGGGAGAGAACCAAACAAGAAAACCAGGTAAAGAACTGAGTGAGGGGGCAGAGGTCAGATAACACAATATAAATCTGACAAGGCCCAGACTGATAATTGCAGACATGGGCCCAAGAAAGGTCAACGGAGAGGGGTACAGACATGAGTAGAATAACATCACACAAGTGGGGCCCCAGACAGCTGAAAAAGAATGAGCTAATTAGAGAAGAATGCCTGAACAGTAAGAATGGTCCTGAGCATAGGTATATAACAAAAAGATCATTTGGGAAGAAAGATCTGTGAGATAGTTATTATCATGTACAAGCATGTTGTCCTGTATAAGGAGAGATTTTGTTCTGCATAAGGTGAGATTTTGTTGGCAAGTGTGGGTCCTCTCTGTGATGTTTCTTTTTTGGGAAGTGATATGTCCTTCCTGAGTGGTTTCCCTTCTGGACGGAGGAAGGTGTCAGCTTTGGAACTGTCTGGCCAACAGTCCAGCTGACCCTTGGTTCCATACATTGGTTCCCTGACCGGAAAACCTGCCTCCTTAGTGCTGAGTGCAGGTACGAAGGACGTCATTGTAAGAGTATGAGAGGAGCCCTTTCCTGGCCAGGGTGAGTCCCAGATTTTTCATGTAGCTTAGTTTGTGCTATAAGGTAGGGCTGGAGAGAGACCCCTAGTAGCAGTCATGAACGTGATGTGCACAACGTCGTGGGTATTTGAGGGATCCTCTACAGCAGGGGTTCTCAACCTTTTTTGTACCACGACCCCTTTTACCATTGGTCAACTTGTGATGACCTTCAATGACAAAATCAAATGTGTCTCTCTTCCTTTACCGTTAACATATTGTCGCTGTAATCATTTGTTGAATTATTAATATATTATAGGTCTTTGCAATATATTTTTATTTATAAAACTTAGTTATTTAAACTGTGTAAAATATAAAAATAGCACAAAGTCCAATCACTAAAATGAAATAAAATTATTTTTCTACCTTTGTTGTCTGACCATTTTATTCTCTGATCATGCTGGTCCCAATATGAGGCTTCTGCTTTCCTGTCCTTCTCTTAGCTCTCTTTCTGTGGTCGATGATCCATCTGCCATTTCTTATCTCTTTTGTTTTCTTCACTTCCTTCCATCAGCCCATTTCCAGTTCCAGTAACCCTCCCCCGTATCAGCCCCCTTTCCAGTCTTCCCCTCCCAGTACCTTCCAATGTCAACTGTCTTGCATTCCCAGGACTGCTACTGGTGTCCATTCCCTTCCAGTCCCCCTCCTTCCCCTCTGTCCAGCCCCTTCTAGTCCAAATACCATCCCAGATATCAGCTTACGTCCACTCTCAGTGCCACCCCACCAGTCAGCTCCTTTTCAGTCGTCCTACCCTCTGTCCATACCCTTTCCACTGCCATTCACATGTCAGCTCCCTTCCAGCCTCCTCCCCATTACCCAGCCACCTACCACTCCCATACCCAAGTTTCAGCTCCCTTCCAGTCCCCCTTCAGTACATCCCAGGTGTCAGCTCCTTTCCAGCCCCCTCCTTCCCCCATGTCAGCTCCCTTCCTGCCCCCTCCTTCCCCTGGCAGACCCTCTCATTATTCGCTCCCTTCCAGGCCTATTCTATCATCCTCCCGCATCAGCCCATTTCTGGCTCTAGCCCCTAGTTTTCTTCCAGTGCCAGCAGCACTCTCCTCCCCTCCCACATTGGTCCGTTTCCAGTCCCAGCCCATTTCCAGTCCTATCCCCCTTATCAGCCCACTCTAGTCCTAGCCCTCCAATCAGCCCATTACCTGTCCTAGCTCATTTCTGGTGCTAGCCCCCCATCTGTCCATTATCAGTCCTAACCCCCCCCCCCCCCATTCAGCCCTTTGCCAGTCCTAGCCCCCTCCCGATCAGCCCATTTCTAGGCCTAACCCCACCAATCAGCCCATTACCAGTCCTAGCCCCCTCCCGATCAGCCCATTTCCATCCTAACCCCCCATCAGCCCATTTCCAGTCCTAGCTACCCCCAAAAGCCCATTACCAGCCCTAGCCCCTTCCCAATCAACCCATTTCCAGTCCCAGCCCCCACCCCATAGCCCATTACCAGTCCTAATCACCCCATAAGCCCACTTCCAGTCCTAACCTCCATCAGCCCACTTACAGTCCTAGCCCATTACTAGTCTTATCCCCTCCCCCATCTGCCCATTTCCAGTCCCAGCCTCTCCCACCCCAGGGAAATTGAAATTAAAATAAACTTGCTGCTGAAGCCGAAACCGCTGCCACAGCCAGGAAGTGCCCCGCAGCTGCCCCGGAAGAGCCCTCCTCTCTCCCTCAGCGCTGCCGGTTTTATAGAGCCGTGAAGGGAGAGTTTCCCTTTCTCGCAACTCTGTTAAGCTCACTGACGCTGATGGGAAATGGCATTTCCTGTTTCCCATCAGTGCCAGTGGGCTTAGCAGAGCCGCGAGAAAGGGAAACTCTCCCTTTGCAGCTCTGTAAAGCCGGCGGCACTGAGGAAGAGATGAGGGTTCTTCCAGAGCGGCCGCGGGGCATTTTCTTCTGGCAGCGGCTCTTCCGATCTGGTTTTATTTTTTTTGAAGGCGGAGTGAGGTGGCCCCAAAAGTTTGCTGCCTGAGGCCAATGCCTCACTACGCCTAATTATAGAGCTGCCTCTGATCCCGGGATTTGTCAGGTAATCCCTAGTAAATCCTGAGGCGACTCCCATTGGGGTTGCGACCCACAGGTTGAGAACAGCTGCTCAACAGGATAAGGTAAGCTTCAAATGTTCTTGTACTTTCATTTGGTGTGTGTTTTGTTATATTGTTATTAATGTTAGATAGGGATAACCAGAGAAAAACATTTTAGATAAATACCTGGGGTTCCATGGGTGACAGAGGTATGGTGCAGGCTTTTAAAACTAGTAAGAATGGTGTTGAAAAAAAACGCTGCAGAGAACGGGCAGAAACAGCCACATGGATTTGTTTTGTAAATGAAATCGGAGCTCAAACTGAGTTTTTTCTCTCTGCCCTGAGGCTTCGAGAGTGCTCCGAGGGAGGGGTTTAGGCTTCTGAAAGGTATACTTGTAGGAGAAATTGGAGTGCAGATATGGTGTCAGAACTGTTTCTGATTTGATTGGGGGACTGTTTTGAGCTGACTGTCCTGATTTTTGTATCTCCCTGGGAACTCTGCAGGCTTTTGTAGGAAGCCAGCCTTAAAGAGACGCTGCATTTTAAAGTGGGGAACCCCCCCCCCCCTGCTGATTTTAATCTTTGCAGAGTTAATTGTTAACTGTAAACCGCTGCTGATCACTGGAAGGAGCGGTATAAAAATGTGCTCAAATAAATAAATAAAATAAAATAATAGTTAAAATGTCAAAAGTTTCAAGTATAAGAAAGTGTTGAGGGGAAGTTGGAGAACCAAAATATGTAATTTTATTGAAGAAAGTTATTTAATTTGGTTTAAATTTGACCATTTTTTTTTGTAGGGGAGGGGTAATTTCATCAAAATTAAAAGTTGATGATTTTGCACTTTGATGGTTGGATTCAAGTGCAGGAGGTGTAGGGACTTGAAAAATGTACTTTTTATAATTTTTGGAACTATAGTTTAGCTGTAATTTGATCCTGTTTTTCCTGGAGAAAGAATTGTGCAGTTGTGATTTTAAAAGTGTTACTGAAGTGTGGGGAATAAGTATAAATGGTAGTATACTACTTTTGACCTTTGCACAAATTTATTTTGATGGTTAAAAACAGTTTTAATATGTTCAGTTACGAGGATGTAAAGTGGGTGAAGAGGGATTTCCCTGGGGGATTATGGTAATGAAGTCCCGGCATAATGACATTAAGTAGGATGCAGATAACTATTTTAGTGCTGCACTGCTTTATTCTTTAAAGAAACAGCTTAAAAATACTTTTACTACGGGGTTGGGGGGTAGTACAACATTCTTTTGTTTGTGCTTGCAGACTTCAGGCAAATGGATTAGTGGAGCGGGTGAACGACATTCTGAGTAAGAAGTTATGTAAGATCTGATGCAGCACAAAAAAATTGAACTGGCACTTCAGTGATGTTAGCTGTTCCTGCGGACAACAGCGACCCCTACTGGACAGCTCTCCAAGCGAATACGTGTACCTACAGAACTGCAACTGGTCTCGCTGAACTGAGCTGTTCCTTGTCAGCCCTTGCAGAGAGACACGTGTTAACCCCATGACGGTCCAGGAAGAAGAATCTCAGCAGTGGCAACACATCAGCAGAGTGCATCTGGCTCCTTCCACCGAAACAGCATAATGTGGACTTTTGTGTGACTTTTTGGACTGGTTCAGGCGTGTTGTAATCTAATTTAATTGATGGTGGTATGAAACTAAGAGTATGTAGAATAGTACAAACAGTATTGTGTGTTCTCCCCTTCTGCTCTCTCTGGAGAGTGGTGGGTGTCTGATGTATTGTGCTTTAATGCTATCACGTATCCAGGAATATCAGGGTCTCACTGCTGTTGTGTATAATCCTTATCCTTGGTGTTAGGCCTCTCTGTTTCTTGTTTTTCTCCCTTTTTCTTCCACTGCCAACTCCATACATTGATCTTTTGATTTTTGCTGCTTTTCATGCTTGAAACAAACTATCTGAGCTAGTGCATCAGGCTCTATTTCTGCTCTTTTTCTAAGCCATGTGTAAGGCTTATCTCTTTGAGGCTGCTTTTGAATAGGTGATTCCCACTGACCCATCATATGATAATATTATACAAGTCATTAAACACTTACAGGCGCTTGCTGATGAAATGAGAAAGGAAGGTGACTGGTTTGCTTGGGTCTTTAGCTGGTTTTCTGGTTTAGGCCAAGGCATCAGGAACTTTTCTCATTGTTATAATATTGTAGTATTGTTCCCCTCATGCAATGCTGTACTTGGTGCCTACCTCTCATGCTCCCAGCGTAAGTCCACCATGATCCATGTTCCTATCCTCATGAGCCACAGCGCAATCAGGCTTTGCCCATTTATGACAGTGTTGGACCCAGTGTCTCCCATAAGTCTTTCCGAATCAGGAGGGCAAATGTGCTCCCACATTCTATTCGTGAAGGGGGGGGGGGAGTGTGAGAGCCAGAGGGGAAAGAGCTAACACAATGATACAAGAAAAATCATTGAAATGTCTGAATGCTGGAATTGTACTGAGGTGCATACGTGCAGCTTTGAGAGGTATGTGACATCATATGGAAAAGATGTGAAAACACAGTTATCAGTAAATGGTGGACTGAGAGAGGGTAAAAGGCAATCACGAGATATAAACCTGCCAGCTTAGCATGAAGAAGAACATATGGCCCCCTGTATAGTTGTCAGAACACGGGGAGTTGAAGAGATATATTTCTTGGGAACTGAGGGGTGGGAGAGAACCATACAAGAAAACCAGGTAAAGAACTGAGTGAAGGGGCAGAGGTCAGATAACAATATAAATCTGACAAGGCCCAGACTGATAATTGCAGACATGGGCCCAAGAAAAGGTCATGGGCCCAAGAAAGATCAACGGAGAGGGGTTCAGACATGAGCAGAATAACATCACACAAGTGGGGCCCCAGGCAGCTGGAACAAGAATTAGCTAATTACAGAAGAATGCCCCGATACTATGAATGGTCCTGAGCAAGGGTATGACGCACCGGAGCAAAGTTCAGGTGCTCGGTTCAGGCGTTCCTCAAGCAACAGCAACCGCGGGCTTCGAGCGCACATGGCCAGCAGGCCCCGGGGTTCCAGGCAGCTATCCAAGCGATATCGGATCTGAAAGGAAGCACGAGAGAGCGAAACATATTAGAGACATTTCAAGCAAATAAGTAAAAAGGGGGAAATTGCTCCTCTTTCTCTACAGAATTTATTTATTTATTTATTTTATTACAGTTGCTTATATACCGCACTATTCGGTATCAGCGCGGTTTACAGTATAACAAAACGACCAAAACACACACTCTGTTTGGTTTTACATCGAACAGGGGTACAAACTTGGATAACAGTGTTGAACTATATACATGAAATAATAAACCTATAACAGGGTTGAACTATATACAATAAATAATGAGACCGATGTTCATAAATAATGAGAATAAGTTCAAGATGTGTTGATTTCATTTCAGTAGGAGAGTAGAAAGATCCGTCTTGCTGGCAAGGCGGAAGAACTGAAATTGGCTAGCTAGGGGGTGGGCTGGGGGGCAGGGCCAGTTGAGCTATGGAGAGTACTTCCATCTCGGTGAAGTGGGATATTAAGAAGGACTTTTGATGGACATTAAACTGATGAAGGTAATTTGAAGTGATGTATCTGGCTAATGAATATGTAAACAAACAAAAAAAAAAAAAGAGATGAGCATTTTATTCCTGAATAAGGCCGGGAGCCATGTCACCAAATTGCAATCCAGAGAGCCCAGCAGAGGAAAATGGCCAGAGTCCAGATGGAACTCAGAACTACCCACCGCTGAAATGTGTGAAGGAGTCCCTATCTGGATCAGTGTGTCACATTGAAAACGGGCCAAAATATCTGCCTATGAGAATGAGAGGTTCAAATTTTGAGAGAAACAGAACTTAAACTTCAGAGAAAGGTGAAGCACACTGTGAGGTCCTGGGGAACTGCTGAGAGGCAGGAAAAAGAACTATTGGACTGACTGGGGGGTTTTGGGGGCTTCTGTGAATGATTGTATTGTTATCCTTTTAATATTGTTTTCTTAGAAAGTAACTGAAATCTACAAGCCATTTCGGCTTCAGCAACTGCAATACCCACACCAGCTCAAGATTTTGCTGTACTATTCTCAGAACTTTCTTTATCACATTATTAAGCACTGCTGCTTTTGACATACTTTCATGTTATGTGTTTTCAATATTATTGACCAGCTGCAAGAAAATGATGTTACAATGTATGTTGTCTCTAGGGAACAGTACCAGAAGCTGCTTTTCTGATGACCCCTATCTGTCTCAATATCTGTCTCAAATGGTTGCTTGTCCATTGCCCTTAGTGGGATTACCTTTGCCCCATAAACAAGAAAAGAAAAAGAAAAATTGTGAATGAAGGGAAATTGGCTGATAGGTATGTCTAGTATGGTTGCATCCTTGCCTGAGGCTGTCATACATTATGATGGCACGGAAAAAGCATGTGGGCTAAGAAAATGAGTACCCAGAGCCCGGCACAACAAGAGTAAAGCCAGGGGGAACCATACTCTGAACAGAAGTGCACAGAG
Source organism: Ichthyophis bannanicus (assembly GCA_033557465.1). Classification (NCBI taxonomy): domain Eukaryota; kingdom Metazoa; phylum Chordata; class Amphibia; order Gymnophiona; family Ichthyophiidae; genus Ichthyophis; species Ichthyophis bannanicus. Next base: position 84,511,902 of record CM066031.1, read on the forward strand.
AATGAACCCAGCTAAGAAACAGGTCAGGCCTGAAAGTGCACAGAAAATGGACCCAGCACAAGAAAAGACATGCCAGGCCTGAACAGGTTAAACAGGCCTGAGCAAGCTGGGCAAGCCTGGACAAGTTAAACGGGCCAAACAAAGCTGGTGATACAAAGTACTCATATGCCCTGAAGACTACAGTGCCAGTGATTAATGAAGCAAAGGGAATGGCAGGGTGCAGCCAAAATGACTCAACACTAGCAAGAATAAAAGTCATCAATATGCTGATAAGGGTGGATCCCAGGGAAAGAGCCTTTGCCCCAAAGGAAAGAGGCCTCTGCAGACTTTTTGCACACGGCCCTCCTTTGTCCCAAAGGAAAGAGGCCTCTGCAGACCCTGCAACCTTTTACAGACAGTACAGCAACTTTTGCACACGGAACAAATCTTTTGTGCAGGAGTTGCTACAGAGGGTATAGGGTATGTGTTGTTTTAAACTCACTGACGCAAGTGTTTCCATTGAACACTCTATCCAAGACCTAAGTGATCTAGTTAATCATATTACTGACCCGTCCATGGGTCCTGGGTGGTTTATGAAGTGGTTCAGTTGGCTAGGGGGACTAAAATCCCAGTGGTAGGGGTTCTTTTTATCTTACTGCTATGTGCCATTCTGCCATGTTGTATCCCCATTCTTTACTGCTTCATTACCACCACCCTTGATACCCTGGTAGAACGCAAGGCGGCTACCACTGCCATGGCCCTGACCCAATACACCCCTCTGCGGCTTGCCTCCAGTAATACTGCCCTCTACCGCCTCTGGCGGTTGAGGTCTCACTTAAAAAGGGGGGAGTGAGGCAGCCATGAGGCTCTTACACAAGTGATCAGCCTGACCCTTCCCCCAAGCCATGAGGCTATCAGCCTGCTAAGAGAAGACATTAAGATTTCAGTAGGCACCCTTCCTCCACTCCAGGTCTGAGCACAATATCCCCTTGCCCAGAAATCAGCAGACCAGAGCATACCGGTTTTCCCAGGGGCTACTGATTGGTGGACAGAAAATATCTGAGGCGAATGAGATTGTAGAATGAGTTTAAAATTGTACTGTATATAAGGCATTGTAGGACGTCCCTCGGGGCTCAGATTTTTGTGGAGGGTACCGTATCTCTGTCTGAACCTGTGTGCACATTAAAGATCCTGTTTGCATACCAGCCTGTCTGTGAGTTTTCCTTCTGTGGGTGAGTGAGAGAATTAGAGCTTTAAGCTGATTGGCTGCTTCATCGGCACCGTCGGATAACATCACCAAGTGTGGCATCCTGCTTGTCCTAGGAGAAGATAGTAATCCCTTCTAGGAAGGACTACAGCTCCCAGAGTGCACTGTGACACTCACACACAGCAATACACTCTAGGGAGGACTACAACTCCTGCAGTATGACACTCCTGCACAGTAATCCCACCTAGGAAGGACTACAGCTCCCAGAGGGTACTGTGACACTCCCATAGAGAAACTGTAGTTTATTTGCAGGGCTCTTTGGTTGGAACTTGTTCTGTGCATATAATATCTTTGTTTCTATAGATCAGACATGTGAAATCCTGCAGGGCATTCTGTTGTTAGTAACTCCTCACTCCTTCCCTGCTTTTATCTGCCTGAATAATTCAGGAAGTGGATCTGTGAGATGACCCTGCATTAATACAGCCCCTTTCTCAGGTTTCCCAGGGCTGGGGGAAGGCACTCTGTCTCCAGCCTCTCTCCCTCTATCTCTGTTCTCACTTCCTGCCTCCCACTGAAGCCACCAGGAAAGACGCTTGCTTTGTACTAGCACCAGCAAAATTCACACCACCAGCTTTGCAAAGAGGGAATCAAGGCGTCTTCCAGAGAAGGGCAGGAGAATGGCCACAGGGTTATCTGCTCAGCAGGTAGGAGACTTGCAGGAGGTGGGCAGCAGGGGAGGCAGTGCCAGGATCCAGCCTCAGAGACACACACGCTACATGGGGCAGGCAGAAGGGGAAATGAGCCTGGCACTGCTCAGTCCAGGAAAGGAAGTTCTGCTCTTTATTCCTTGCAAGCCTCTGAGGCTCTTCCTCCTCATTTCCCTCCCGTGATACTCTGTTTCTGTTTCCTGCAATGTCTTTGAATTCTCTTTTCATTTCTTGCTCTTTCTTTTGCACAATTTCTTTTGTGTCAATTTGCAGAAAATAAGACTCAGATACACATGCATACAGGTGGACATTCAGACCTTTACATCCCTTCCTTTCTACACACACACTACTAAGACATTTATCCACTCTTTAGTTACCTCCCATCAATTGCAACCTCCCGACTATTGCGACCTCCTCCTTGTGGGTCTCCCTCACCCCTTTGGAGGTGTGGTGATGAGGAGCTGTTGAGGACTTTGAAGGTTGTGAAGATGGATTTAAATTTAATGTGTTTCTTTACTGGAAGCCAATGCAGTTGTTTGAGAAGAGGTGTAATGTGTTCTGTGGCTTTATTTACGTTGGGTAGGATTCATGCAGCAGTGTTGAGTGAAAGTTGGAGAGGGTGGATGGTTGAATTTGGTATGCCTTGAAAGAAAATATTGCAGTATGTGGGAAATAGCACCACCTAGATTATTTTAGAATAAGACATGGACATGAAGCAATGAAAAGAGTTTATTATCGATCTTGCAAGAGGGGTGGCTAGCTTGTAGGCACAAAATTTTTGACATATCTCAGTGACATTTATACCTTTGTCAAATCAACAGACCCCTACCCCCAGTATCTTACTGCCTATCTAATACAGTGTTATTGACCTACGTGGGTTTCTGTAGCCTCATCCCCTCTAGTTATTCTTTAGTTTATTTAACAAAACAGTTCGAGCCAGCAACCTTATCCCGATCCTACCTAGACATAGCATACACTCACACCTCTTCTATTAAATCAGTTACTATTCAATTCCTCACTCCACATGAATATTCAATACTATACTCATGTAAGTAGTTCTTGCTGCAAGTTAAAATGCCAATAGCTTATAATATGTCACACTCCTCAGGTATCTCAATGCCATACACATGTAAATAGTTTTTTGATGATAGTTAAATGTAATTTTGCTGTTGTTATATCAGCACATTTTTGCCACTTGTTTCATTATATGTTGCCTTTAGTTAAACTACCTAAATTGTTCATTGTAAAATAATAATAACACTCATTATTATTATTGTTCGGTTATATGTAAACCGCCTCTGATCTCTGGAAGAGGCGGTATAGAAAAATGTACAAATAAATAAATAAACAAACATATTCCTATTCGTCTCTCCGGGCCAGTCCATGACCTTTGGGTGATCAATCTGCTCCAGCAGCTGAGGACTGAAATACTGAGTTTTCCTGACAGGTTACCCAGCTCCCCCTGGTGACAGAGAATCAGTCTTTCAGTCCTCAGCAGCTGAACAGGACGTCAAATTCCAGCTCCCCAGAAAGACGCTTAGGAAGGCCTTAGTTAGTGGTAGATTTCAAAAGGAAAGACATTGGAACTTTTCTTTTCAAAAAAAAAAGAAAAGAAAATAAGAAAAAGGCTAAGGCTATCCTTTGCATAGATAAAGGAATAAGTCTTTACCTATGGTGCCCCTGGTTGGTCTGTCCTAGCAGGGCAGTTCCCCACCAGATTAATGGGAGTGAACAGAACCAACTTAAAGAATATTACTTTAAAGATATTTAATTAAGGAAACTCACTTTAAAGCAGCGAGCAGAAGCGGAAGGAGGGCTCTAATGCTCAGTTTCTCCAGCTGCTTGATTTCTGGCTGCTAGAGGCAGAGCCTGCCTCACAACAGCTTCGAGCTAAGGATTCAGGCCTGGGAGCCCCAGTGTCCTTCTCCTTCCTGCCCGTGGCACAGCCTCGCCGGTTTCCCGCTAGCAGCAGTGAAGCGGAGGCAGGATCTTTTCGCTGCTGTCGGAGTCCGCAGGTAAGCGGGAAGTGCAGGGAGCGCGGTTTCTTTCCCCGCCACGTGTGACGGCAGCAGTTGTCTTCTTCTTCGGCGGTCAGTATTTTACAGAGGGGCAGCCCGCGCGTATCGTTTCCGCAGCTTTCTTCTCGTTTTTTGCGCAGGGCCGCTTGAAATTTGGGTCTCTGTCTTCTCCGTTCGGGCTCTCATGGAGGGAAAGAAATCAGGAGAGGTAATGGCGCCATCTGCCAGCTCCTTAGAAAAGGCGGGAACGGTGGCCATTTTGAAGAAGCCGGCCGTCTCTTCCGCGCTGCCAGGCAAGGCGAAAATGAAACGCTCTAAATCACACAAGCCTCCGTCGGCAGAGGAACAACAGCAGATGCCTGGGCCTGCATTTCCAGAGTTATTAGGCTATTTTTTCTCCCCGGAGTTTATAGTTTCAATGCATAACGCTTATCTCCTAAAAAAATCTCATTTATCTCACGGTGCTCCCTCAGACAGTTTGGTGGGAGTTCAGCCGCTGGAAACGGGGCTGGCAGACCCAGGGGAGGGCACTTCTTCGAAGGAGATGGTGCTAGATGCAGGTTTGCAGTTAGGGGCACATAGTGGGTTTTCTCCTGTGCCTGAGGAAGGAGAGCTTCTCTCCGAGACAGCTGGGGACCCCTGGCCGGGCGAGTTAGAGGAAGGGGAATTGGGACCGGGCGAGGATCCCAATGTCTTTCGCGTCTTTCGTAAAGAAGAGCTGGGGGCCTTGATTTCTCAGTCCCTCGCTGCTTTAAATATGGTGCTGCCGGCGGTGCAGCAGGAGCCTCTTGAGGATCCCTTATTACAGGGGTTTCGATCTGAGCAGAAGTGTTTCCCTATTCATAGGGTTATTAAACAAATGATTGAGTCCGAATGGGAATGCCCAGAGGCCTCGTGGCGAGGGGGTCCTGTGATGGCTCGGCTCTATCCAGTCCCTAAGGACGAAAGAGACTTACTCCGGATGCCTAAAGTGGATGCGTTAGTATCAGCGGTCACTAAGAAGACCACCATCCCGGTTGAAGGAGGGACAGCGCTTAAGGATCTGCAAGATCGGCGGTTGGAAGTGCTTTTGAAACAAGCTTTTGATTCCAGCTCACTAGCCCTACAGGCATCGGTCTGTGGGGCCTACGTGTCTCGTGCGTCTATCCGTTGGCTGCAGGGGGAGCAGTCCCCGGAGAAGGGGAAGGAGGCGCCGGCAGACGGCACGAAGCTCGAGTCCGCGGCGGCCTATTTAGCGGATGCCTTTTATGATTTGGTGCATATTGCTGTGAAGTCTATGGCTTCGCTGATTGCGGCTTGGCGTTTTCTCTGGCTAAGGAATTGGGCGGCTGATGCGTCTTCTAAGGCGCGGCTCAGTAAGCTTCCATACAAGGGCAAGTTATTGTTTGGGGAAGCGTTAGAGAAGATAGTTAAGGATTTGGGAGACTTTAAAAGGGGTCGCCTTCCAGAGGACAGTCCGAGAGCGGCGAAAGTAAGTTCCTCTCAGAGGGGTCATGGTAAGGACTTTCATCGGTTTCGTGGCTCTCGCTTCTCGCCGTATCAGCGGGGTCATTTTGTGGTGAGAGGGCAGTCCTTTCGGGGCGCCAGAGGCTTCAACAGGGGGTACTTTAATGCCCAGCAGAGCTCAGCCAAGAAGCCGCAATGAAGTGAGGCCGGTCCAGGTGGAGATTCCTGTGGGGGGGCGCTTGCAGCGTTTCCTCTCCGCCTGGGCCACGGTGACTATGGACCAGTGGGTCCTAGAGATTATCAGGGCCGGCTATGCGCTAGAGTTCACGCAGTCTTTGCCAGACGCTTTTGTCCATTCTCCGTGCGGTCCTCCGGCAAAGAAGGAGGCGGTCCACCAGACGCTGCTACGTCTGCTGCAGCTTCAGGCGGTCGTGCCCGTAACTATAGACCAGTACGGCTTAGGTCGATACTCGATTTATTTTGTCGTCCCCAAAAAGGACGGTTCTTTTCAGCCGGTGTTGGATCTCAAGCATGTCAATCGGTGTTTACGAGTGCCTCATTTCCGAATGGAAACCTTGCGGTCCGTTATCCGATCGGTAAAGCCAGGAGAAGTGCTGACCTCCATAGATTTAACGGAAGCATACTTGCACATTCCGATCAGGCCCGAACATCAAAAGTTCCTGCGGTTTGCAGTCCCCATGGGCCATTTTCAGTTCCGAGCCTTGCTGTTTGGGCTGGCAACCGCGCTGCGCACCTTCGGAAAGAAGGACTTCAGGTCCATCCTTATCTGGACGACTGGCTCATTCGGGCTCCGTCACGGGCGGAGTCTGTCGTGGCCACCGCTCGAGTAGTAGAGTTCCTCGAGCGGTTGGGCTGGGTTATCAACCGAGCGAAGAGTCATTTGGAGCCGACCATGCAGTTGACGTATCTGGGAGCCCTCTTCGACATGGAGGCGGGCTCAGTTTTTCTGCCGGCAGAAAGAGTGAACAAACTTTTGAGGCAGGTGTCGGTGTTTCTGCGAGCCAAGTCTCCGTTGGCCTGGCGTTATCTCCAGGTGTTGGGGTTGATGGCAGTGGCCATAGAGCTAGTTTCCTGGGCCAGGGCGCATATGCGGCCTCTTCAGCAGGCGTTGTTATCTCGTTGATCTCCACAAAGTCATCCACTGTCGCAACGGTTGGTGTGCCCGGAAGATGTCCGCGTCAGTCTTCAGTGGTGGTTAGTTCCGGCTCACCTTCAAGCAGGGGTGCCGCTGGAGCTGCCGCAGTGGATATTGCTCACGACGGACGCAAGTCTCTCCGGTTGGGGGGCGCATTGTTTGTCGCAGCTAGCGCAGGGCACCTGGTCGGAGGAAGAGAGAGATTGGTCGATAAATCGCCTGGAGTTACGGGCGGTTCGCTTGGCACTCGTCAGCTTTCTCGACTTGGTCAGAGGATAGGCAGTTCGTGTCTTCTCCGACAATCAAGTGACAGTGTCGTACATCAACAGGCAGGGAGGTACCGGCAGCGTAGTGCTGCTGGAGGAGAGTCAGCAGCTGTTTCAATGGGCAGAGATTCATCTTTTGGCCATTTCTGCAGCGCATGTCGCAGGGAAGGACAACATACAAGCCGATTATCTCAGTCGTCATCGCCTAGACCCGGGAGAATGGGAATTGGACCGGGCGGTGTTTCAGGAGATTGCTCTCCGCTGGGGTCAGTCGGTCATGGATCTCATGGCGACCCAAGCCAATGCCAAAGCGCCGCGCTTTTTCAGCAGGCGCAGGGAGCCTATGTCAGAGGGGCTAGACGGCCTGGTGCAGCCTTGGCCGTCGGGTCTCCTTCTGTATGTGTTTCCTCCTTGGCCTCTCTTAGGCCGGACCATCCGAAGAATTGCGAACCACATGGGGCTGGTGATTTTGGTGGCGCTGGACTGGCCGCGTCGCCCTTGGTATGCCGATCTGGTCCGACTGCTAGTAGCTCCTCCCTGGAGGTTGCCCGGTCCGTTCAATCTCTTAAGACAAGGGCCTGTGCGCATGCCGCAGGTGGATCGGTTCTCGCTTATGGCTTGGCTCTTGAAAGGAGCCGGTTGAGCAGGAAGGGCTACTCGTCGGCAGTGATAGCCACTTTGTTGCAGTTCCGCAGGCGGTCGACTTCATTGGCTTACATTAGAGTATGGCGCATTTTTGAGGCCTGGTGTTGCGACCTCCCGGGCGAAAGCTGATGATCGGAACTCCCCGATATTTTAGCATTTCTTCAGGGGAATCTGGAGAAAGGGTTGGCCCTTAGCACGCTGAAAGTTCAACTAGCGGCGCTAGTTTGTTACAGAGGCCGAGTGCAAGGTAGGCCACTTTCCTCGCATCTGGACGTGCTACATTTTTTCCGGGCTGCGCGGAACATTAGACCTCCAGTGCGGTGAGCGGTGCCTCCTTGGGATCTCAATTTAGTCTTACAGGTGTTGATGGAGCCTCCTTTCGTGTCAGGTTCGGTGGGACGGCTGCGGGAGTTGTCCTGGAAGACGGCCTTTTTGGTGGCCTTGTGTTCGGCCTGGAGAATTTCGGATTTGCAGGCTCTTTCGTGCAGGGAACCGTACCTGCAGTTTTCGGCAGAAAAGGTGGTGCTGAGACCAGTGCCCTCCTACTTGCCTAAGGTAATTTCCAGTTTTCACGTGAACCAGGTGGTATCGCTTCCCACTTTTACGAAGCCTGGTGGTGGTGCAGTGGATCGCTCGTTGCGGCGCCTGGATTTGGGGCGAGTGTTGCGTAGTTATCTGGCCACAGTGGAGTCTTTTCGGAAGTCTGACCGGTTGTTTGTCCTCTTCGGGGGCTCGGCTATGGGTAAAGCGGCTACAAAGGCGTCCATCGCTCGCTGGGTGAAGCATGCGATACGAGCCGCATATGAAGCAAAGGGCAAGCCGGTTCCAAAGGGACTCGAGGCACATTCTACTAGGGGACAGGCCGCCTCCTGGGCGGAGTATGCGTTGGTGCTGCCAGTCAATATTTGTAGGGCAAACCAAATATATGGTCTTCTTTGGAACGATAGAACTGTACAATCTCTTGATTAGTCGTTCACTGCAAACTCCTCAAAAAACAGAAAGAATACTTCAAAGTGCCACACATTGGAATAGACAGGTCTCAGACTAAAGCGGCATCATTTTACTGATTTCATTACCAGAAAAAACGATGCCTTTTTGCATCAATGACCTGATAATCATTCACAATGGGCAAATAATTTCTTTAGTAGATTAACCAGTCCAGCAACATCAATGGTTCAAATCCTACTTCCAAAAAAACTCTCAAAATTTAATAATATATGCCACTGATGGCGTGACTGGATTCTTCTTAATATAGAGAATCAAGATTGATCCCGACGCTTGCCTCAGGTACCAATCCTGCGTTTCACATTCAATTCCCTCAGGGGATCATATTAAACTTCCGCTGATGCTGCAAGCGTCCCACCACCATGTCTCGACCACGATCACCAAATACAATCCGTGAAAGTCTCCTAGGTCGGACAAAAACGCCGCGCATATTCCAATGTGTGGCACTTTGAAGTATTCTTTCTGTTTTTTGAGGAGTTTGCAGTGAACGACTAATCAAGATATTTGTAGGGCGGCAACATGGTCTTCTCTGCACACCTTTGGAAAACATTATCGGTTGGATGTTCAGGCACGGGAAGATGCTTGTGTGGGTGCCTCGGCAATTGTGGCTGGACTCGCAGCCACTGTTCCCTCTAAGCTGTGCGCGTGTGCGCGCGCACACACCTCACCGAGCGAGCGCACACACTTTACAACAGAGCGCACAAAAATTACGGCTCTGATTCTGATAGAAAACAACACAGACGTCTTAAAATGTAAAAGTTATGAATGTAATTACTAGAAATTTCCCGCTTCATTTAGTAATCGTCTATTTTCATTTAATTTGATTAAAATCAATGTGGTGTACATACTGTATTCTGACATGTAGTCAAATTTTAAAGCATATAACTCTGAGTGGCGTTATGTGGCGCACAAAAATTTAACCTTCCTTCAAAAGCTGCACACAGCTGATATTTTATGCGCACACAGCCTACAGAAAATTAGAGGGAACATTGCTCGCAGCCCCCTCCCGCATTTAGATACTGCTTTGGTACTGCCCAAAGGTCATGGACTGGCCCGGAGAGACGAATAGGAAGAAGAAATTAGACCTTACCTGCTAATTGTCTTTCCTTGAGTTCTCTCCGGGCCAGTCCAGGGCCCGCCCGGGTAGTTTGCGAGTTTTCAGATTTTGACGTTTCAGTAAGACAGTGTATGCGTAGTGCATTTTTTTCTCCCGTGCTTTCCCGCGGGGCGCTCAAGGGGAGTCTGTTGGGATGGATTCAGGGGCTCCCTGGCCTTCTGGGTAGTGGGAGTTTTTCTTCCGAGGTTTTTTTCCGGTAACCGATATGAAAAAAAAATAAATAAAAAATAAAATAAAAAAAGAAACCTTAACCAGTCGAAGGGGTACTGCAAATACCCCAAAGGAGTTTCTTAGCTGGGGTTTCCAATAGTATGGCCTTATCTTTTTCCGCAGGAGGCCAGGTTCTACTCTGGGCGTGTTGTCCAGTAGTTAGTTGTTTGTTATTTTCAAGTTTGCTTCTAAGTGGTGTTTGCTGCTTGGATACCGTAAGACTGATTCTCTGTCATCAGGGGGAGCTGGGTAACCTGTCAGGAAAACTCATTATTTCAGTCCTCAGCTGCTGGAGCGGATTGATCACCCAAAGGTCATGGACTGGCCTGGAGAGAACTCAAGGAAAGAAAATTAGCAGGTTAGGTCTAATTTATTCTTCTCTTACATGACAGACCATATGCAAGAATGCAGTTTACTATGTTCTTCTGACATCTTTTATCCCCTTTATGGTAATACATACTGATATTAGTCCTTATCTTTCTTTTGCATGTTCAGGTGGTCTATGGTTTATTTACATTTGTGTTTGCTCCATAACACCTTTGCATTGCAAAAGGTCAACAGAGCAAGGATCCCTGTCTTTTATTTACCATAGCTTCATTATATTACTCAAACCAGCCCTGACCTCTGCAAAAACTAATTTTTCTGTCTTGCATACATTTCCTACTGAGGGCTCTTGTCTCTTACAATATGTCAACTAAAAGAAGCAGCTTTCTTATAAGTAGTATAATAGACACACTTTAATCCTCTATATGTTATAGGGAGGCAGCTCCCTGACTTTTTAACAATTTATGGCTCTCATGATCCACACAGTATGCCTTCTGGCTTTGGGTTTCTGTTCTTTCTGTCAGTCCTTACCATAGAGGACCACAAAGATAAGGAGGGAGGGGGAAGAGAGGAGTATGTACTTAGTGGCTTTTAGGCTCTGCTATCTATAGATGCAGAACAATGGAGTGAGATAAGAATCTGCATGAGATAACGGGCATTTATCCCAGGCAGTTTTTGCAGAACACTTTTAGAAGCCTCTATAATAATTTTCTGATCATTCTGTAAAAATAACAATTTACATTCTTCTATCAGCTCTCTTTTGTGATTTAAATTTAAACTGAAACTCTTTGCTGCTACTAGGCCCTGACTGATTTAACAAATACACTGGGTTCAAGATTAATCAGCTTTAATCTAAAGAATTCCTTTTTCCCCAAGATTTAGAAAAAATCCCAGAAGTAATACTTACAATTGCAGATCTCTCTCCAGAAGTAGCAGTCCCCTTTTGTAGGAGTTGAAGGGGGCATATAGCATTAGGTCATTGGTGTATAAGTGGTAATTTATGTTGTGGCTCTGAATGAGTTTGCAAAGTGGTTGTATGTATAGGGAGGAACCTTGGGGTATGTCACTTAGATGTTTAATCGGTTTGGAAGTTTTGTCCCTCATGTTAAATTGCTGCATGCATGCTGTCAAGTAAAACTGGAACCAGGAGAGGGGGGTACTGTTTATTCCCATTTCTGTCAGCCGATCTTCAGGGTTGTGGACCACCCACTGCCTGCCCTCGCTCTGCCTCAGCGGCGCCCCTTCACACCCACATCTAAGCCTCCCTGTAAAACACGTTGTTGGTATGGAAGAGGTTTTGCCAGGGCCGGCAGGGGAGCGAACAGCAGGGACTGATGTTCCCGCTATTCACAGGACAGAATGACCCCCAGAGTGTTTATGAGTGAGGTGAGCTGTGTTTGCACATTGCATTTTGGTCAAAACTCATGTTGTTGCATGCCCAAAGGGACGGAAGTGTTATGAAGTCCTGTAGCTGTAATTATACTGTCTTTTCTATTATTTTCGCTAAATTTGGAAGTATCTTTGCATTGTAGAGATACTGTTCTTGATATATGATGTGTTCCCAGATGGATGACAACATCAGTTTTAAACACCCTACTTTCTTATGAGACTTCCCTAGCAAGCTGCTTCTTATTCTTACTGGCTGAAGACTCTAGAAGGCATTTTCTTACCTTCTGACCCTGGAACGGAGTTCCTGAAATTAATGCCTCTGATAATGGAATCACTTAGTATTAGCAGTTTTCTGTTTTGAAATACCTTAACAACACCTGGGGCATTTCTCTTACACTGTATGTCAATACAAAGGCTGTCTTACTCATCAAGCGGTTAGCCTTGCGAAATTCTGTGGGGACTATGAAGGTGTTGAGAGTTGAGGTATGATGGAGCTATATTCTTTAGAAGTTTGGATGTGATCATGAGTAACTTGTATTTTATACAGCTATAAATTGCCAGCAAGTGTAATTCATATAATATAGGTGTGAAATATTCAGTTCTATTAACTTTCCAAATAATTCTGGAAGCCACATGTTGAGCCATCTGTAACTGGCTTATTGCCTGTTTGAAGAAGCCCTGGAAAATGCTGTTGCAATAATCAAAGTGTGGGGTAATCATTGCCTGAACGACAGACCAAAAGTCATAGCTTTATAGCAGTGGTCTCAATTGCTGAATCATCATTAGTTTTTAATAGATCTTATCAGGGGTTAATTTTATATGGGTGGTCATGCTAAGGGATTGATCTAGAGTAATGCCTAGGAATTTCACCTCGTTCTTTTCCTGTAAAGCAGCTTCTTTTAGGTGTAAAGTTGAGGGAGGTTTAAAGTCATGGTTCCTGGTTACCTATAATCTATCAGTTTTCTATAAATTAATCAGCAGATTATGGGAGTTCAGCCATATTGGCAATTCACTGGAAGATCCTACAGATTGGCTGGAGATGAATGTTAAATAAAAGGGCTGATAGAGATGATCATTGACGTAAGCCCCTCTCTTTGTCTATTATGGTTTAGATGTCTGTAAACCGATGTCAACTTTCTTGTCTAAGGCCACCTCAGTTTCCATTAATGGAGAATCCTTTTTTACCAAGGCAGAGAAGGTATTCTGCAAGGGTATCTCGAGGTGGAGTTGGTGTCTCCGTGTAATGCATCATAACCGGCCAGAACCACTGTCATCCATTTATTCTTGCAGTGCTGGATTTTTGAGGGAGTTGCATGGATTGTTTGCAAGATGTATCATAGGGGAGGTTTGTTTCATTGAAGCTAAATCTTCCCTCAATTGAATCAATTCTTTTTTCCATAGTAGATAGTGTAAAATGGATAGGACAAAGGCTCCAAATAGTTTTCCTGAGGATTAAAGCACCACAGCTATTGCACCCATTAAAAATAACTTTGATTAGTGTGTGTGGGGATGTTGGTAGATGAAAAAGCAACAGAAATGTGCTTTCCACTAAAGTTAGGACAAGCGACTGTGTGTCTTGGGTTGACTAAGAACATCCAGCCCTGGGGTGGGTGGGTGGGTGAGGGGAGGGAGTGTGAGAAATAAGTGGCAGTAAGCTACAAGTTATCTTGGCGTTACCCTAGACTCCGCACTTTCCTTTCACCATCACATTTCTGGGGTTGTGCGCAGCTCATTTTATCATCTTCGTAGGATTCGGGCCGTTCGCCCCTTCCTCCCTCTTGCTTCCCTCACAACTTTGGTCCTTACCCTGGTGATCACTCGTCTTGATTACTGTAACTCCCTCCTTGCAGGTCTCCCTCAATACCAACTCCATAGGTTACAATTGGTCCAGAATACTGCGGCTCGCCTTCTCACTTTCTCATCTCATCGGGATCATATCACTCCCTGCCTTCTTTCCCTTCACTGGCTTCCTGTCAAGGTTCGTTATGTTTACAAGCTCCTCATCACCACTCACAGGGCCCTCCACACTAACACTCCGCAGTATCTATCCGACCTTATCTTCCTCCAGCCCACCCCCCGTCTGCTTCGCTCTGCACACGGGAATCGTCTTTTCTTGCCATCCCCTACTCAGCCCACCTCGAATCAACCCGTCACGCTGCTTTTTTCTTTATAGGCCCCGCCCTGTGGAATTCCCTCCCACATCCCATACGTACTGAATTATCTTTCTCCCGTTTCAAAGCTCTCCTTAAGACCTATCTTTTCTGCCAGGCCTTTGACCTTCCCCTCTCTCCAGCTACCCCCAGTTAGCTTACCATACCTCCCACCAGTAAGCCTCTGTCTCACACTCTCCATTATTCGCTCCCCATCCCTTCTTCCTCGCCTTCCTCCCCCCCTCCCACTATTTCACTGTATACCAGGTCATTTGTCGTCTTGTTTTGTCTTGTTGTCAGCCCTCTCGTCCTGTCTGTTGTCCTGTCCGACTCTTTCTTTCTTTGTTTCCTTTCCTTCTCTTTTCTATCTATTTATTGGCATTCCTTTCTTTTTCCTTCAAGCAGTGTTATCTTGTTTTATTGTACACCGCCTTAACACCCCGGTATTAGGCGGTATATCAAATCTGTTAAATAAAGATAAAGAAAGATAAAGTTTAACTTCCTAAGACAAAGACCCTGCAGGGCAGTTGTTACCTAACAGAGCATAGACAGGCCAAACATATTCTTATAAAGCTACTTTTCTAATACAGGCAGAAAATTTGAACTCTTTTTTTTTTTAAAATAAAGCTAGGTAATTCCTGTATTGCATCCACTATTTTCTCAAAGGCTAAAGAAATCTACATAGTGGATGCTTGAAATACCCTCCTGAAGGGTGGGGGCAAATACAGTGACAGAATTCAAAATGGGATGGGACAGACACAGTGGATCCTTTTATAACTATAGGATAAAATCAAAATAAACATAATTATCTCATGTATATCAACAAATAGGGGTGACCTGCACAGAGCGGCAGGTGCACCAACTCTTGCCGCCTTGCTGAGCAGACTAGATGAACCATACTGGTCTTTATCTGCTGTCATATACTATGTTACTATGTTAAACACAGGCAGTATGTAAAGCAGTGCAAGTACAGTAATTCCAAAAGACCGACGTGGTACAGGCAGCTAAAACTATTCAAAGCATTAAAATAAAAATAATAAAAACTTAGCCAGAGAGATCCACTCAATATGCTTCCACCCTCCCTGTGCTCTGGAGACCAGTAATAGCTTCTGGGTCTGTTCCTACAAGTTTTAAATGCAGAGCTCCCTTGGATTTCTAGGGGAGGAGAATAAAGCCAGCCAACATCTAATGTACTCTGAGCACCTCCACGTGTCCCTGAGTGTGTTTCTGGTTTGTGTTTCAGATGCGGGTGATGCTTGAGGACATCTCTGTCTCTTTCTCCCAGGAGGAGTGGGAGTATTTAGATGAAGGGCAGAAGGAGCTTTACAGGGAGGTGATGAAGGAGAATTATGAGACACTGATCTCCCTGGGTAAGGACTGTACGACTGTATCTGCATTTCTAGCAGACGTGGGGCTGATCTATTCTACTGTATCTACCATTCTTCCAGGTTGCAGGGAAAGGACACATCTAGAAAATGTGCTTACATAGCAATTTCCAGACAGATTAACACCCAGTACCCACCAGGTACAATAAGCAGCATTTTATAAATAATCAATATATAATTCAACTCTAGATACAGAACCTGCAGAGCGGAGTGGGGGATGAGTCCGGTGAACTCTGGGGTACTGGGTTCAAGGCTCCCATAGGAACAGTCCTACCTTACTCCATACATATATAAATGGTTCCTATAACTTCATCCCTTGAAGAATATCCTAGAACATTACTTAAAAAATAAATAGTCAATCATATCTTCAGTTCTACATTGCCACCTGTTGTGCTCATGTATATTTTTCTCCACAGCACATCTGTGTTTGTTCCCTCCTATCTGGAATTCAGATACTCTTCTCTTCTCTACTACATCCACTGTGAGTTTATTCCACCTATCTATCACTCTTTCCATAAAGAAATAGTTCCGCATATTACACCCTCATCCATCAGGCATTGCAGGACTGCACCCTCGGATCCAGAGCCCCAATCGGCATCAGGAAAGAGAGCGGGAGGCTGAAACCCCTCCCATTCTCCATCTCAAGGTGAATCAGGGCCCACACAGCAACTTTAAAAAAGAAGTGCCATCAGGCGCATCCGTGCCTGGTGGGCCTGTGCCAGAGAGCCCTTTCACATGGCCCTTAGGCATGGAATGCAGGCAGGTATGCAAAAAATCAGCTCAACCCAAACAAAAAGCTGCCAACACTAAGCCCACAACCTTGAAAAACCTCAACAACCTCGAAGACCTCGCTGCTGACCTCAACCCTATCAGATCTATTCACAAGCAGGCAACTCTCACCCCACACATCTCGTAGACACCTTGGATTGTATCAGGACACTCTTTCAGCATGAAAACTACAAACTGTCAGTACTACTCATCAGAAATGGAACTCACTGCTGAAAGAGCCCCACCCCTACCCTCCTATGATTCTACCAAAAAGCATAAAACTGCTTTAATGCCACAGAATCCAATGTTGCCAGCCAACCTAGTATTGTATGCCCTTCTTCTCCTCTGGTTCCTACTCTGCCACTCCTCAACAGCTACCTATATCATAAACATACCCTACAACCTCCCCTACTACACATACCTTGCCAACCATACATATGGATGAACCCCCATAAGCTTGTCAACAGGCGAAACCCCAGATTAATAAGAATTCAAACCAAAACTCACACAACTTGTTTCCACACCCTACACATACTAATCACTCCAATTAACATTGGGCTAATCAATGCTAGTTCCACCAGATACAAAACGAACACCATCATAGGCTATATTCAATATCACCCAGAATGACATCCTCTGCATCACCGAATCCTGGCTATAAAGCCCTGACCAGGTCATTCTGTCTGAGATCACTCCACGATCCCATACTGCCTTCAACTGCCCGCACACCCACAAGAGAGGTGATTGGGTACTTATCCTTGTGCGAATTGATCTTAAATTTAAAATATCCTAATCTGTAAGCCACAAACACTGTGACTTAATCATGATAGAAAACAGACATCTAGCCATTTGTCTTACCTACAGAGCCCCAAACACTCCCACTGAAGACACATCCAATATCCTCGAAGCCATATGTTTGGCCAGCTCTCCTCATAAACTGCTGATACTGCTAGGCGATCTAAACCTGAGCTTCGCACCTAGCAGAGGAGAAGCTACTTTCAGAAGGCAATGGAGTCACGTAACTTCTGCCAATTCCTCAAGGTACCCTCTCACCATTCAGGCTCAGCTCTGGATCTCATCTTTGTCCCAAAGAACCTTAGAACATAAGAACATAAGAAATGCCATACTGGATCAGACCAAGGTCCATCAAGCCCAGTATCCTGTTTCAAACAGTGGCCAATCCATATCACAAGTACCTAGCAGTTTCCGAAAAAGACCTTCACTCACAGGACAGCATAATGACCCCTCTTGCCCTACCAATACCCTGTCAAAAAAATAGATCAATTACTCCAATATCAACAACATGAAACTCAAGAAAAAAGAATGTTTTTGTATATGTGAGTTGTCATTAGTAGCCTAGCACGGGAACGTCTCAGACAAATCGGCACTAAAACAAAAGATACTATGTATCAATCAGTGCCCCGATAGCATCAATGATAGTTCACCAGCTAAAATAAGCTCTATTTTTTTTGGTATTTTTCTTTATAGCACCAACGCACCCACAATTTTTTCAAAAGTGCTCTTATCTTCAAATATTTACTTAACTCAACATAGTGGTCCCCAACGCCATTGTATTGGTGCCATCCTTTGCATTTCACTCAATACTTTGAGTTTCTTCAGGGGGATTTATCACTAAAAAGAAGTAAGAAAACCATCAGTAATTCAATTCCACCTCTTTTCCCCATATATTCATGCATATAAAAAATTGACATAGATTAAAAACATTTCTAAAAAACCTCCCATACCCCAAATTTGTAAATGATGCTGCCCACGTCTTCATTCAAAGAACTATCTTCTTCAGCTTACAACTGCCACAAAAAACGCCGCGCATGTGGACCAGCCTCTAGAGATTGTTTTTTTAAAAGTCCTGTGACGTCAATAGCCAGGTGTCAACTTCCGCTTCAAACTTAAGGTTCCATAGATCTCTCCTATTAGTTATCCATGTTGAATTATTGATAATATCAGTTCACTGAGCTAAAAATGTGAACTATAAACAGACGCTCCAATCAATGATGGTGTTAAGACCTCCTGGTGAAACGGATCGCAAAGTGAAAATCCACCATTGTTCCCGATACCCTGACCAATACCCTGGTCAGATCACCATGCTGTACACTTCAAGATTGACCTCCCCCAACAAGGTAAATCACAGAGAATAACCAACTCTGAAAGAAGATTTAAAGGATATAACCAAGACGAATTCCTGAAAGATATCCTTCCAGCCTTCTCCAGTACTTTGCGGATACAAATGAGGCAATTAAAACCTGGAACTCCACCATCAATACAGCAGTGAAGGCTCCTTACCACCCAAATCTTGGAAATAGAGAAGAAAGATCCAAATCTGCCCCGTCGTATTCTGGGCAATAAGAGAAAAGAAACAAAAACTTTGCCAGCTAAAACATAAATGGAAACACGACTAGTCACAAGCCACACTTTTTCAGTACCAGAAAACACAAAGTGACTACATTGTGCTTGTTGATCAGATCAATCGAGAATACCACACCAACCTTATCTTAAAAGTCAGCAACAAGCCTCGAAAGCTATTTGAAATTGTCCACACCCTCATGAAGAATCCATCCCACAAAGAAGACACTATCCATCTCCAGATCTTTGCAGATTTCCTCATCAACAAGAATAAACCACCCTTAAGAACTTCACTGCTAAACACCTCCAACGCCTCAACTGCAGAACCCAACATCAAACACAAATGGTACTGATCTACGAGCAAATATTCCGCATCATCGCTGCCTTAATTAATTAATTAATTTTATTTATTTAATGTCTTTTTTATACCGTGCTCTTTAGAAACAGTGCGGTTTACAATTAACAACTCGTGCAGTGCCAGCAGGACCTACACTGGACTTACAATGAACAGAGGTTTCTAAACGGTACTGACAGGGTAACTATGTGCAGGGAAGCTAGCTGTCACAGGTGACATGGTCAGAGCACAACTATTTACAGATTGATTAATTATATACATTTTGACTAGTCAGAGTATATACACCTTCCATCTGCAGAATGTCTCGTGATCTAGTGAGTAGGGTTGCAATCATGCAGGGTGGCTGTGCAGTACACTAGTGCTCTCTAAACCCTGCCCGGTCATGTGGATCAAATCAATCAAGGACAAAGTTGTCGACTGCATCCACAACACCATAAGCTCATCCCTATCTCAAGGATACATGCCCCCTGCTCTCAAACAAGTTAACATCTGACTCATCCAAAAAAAACAACTCAACAACAGCTCTGATCCTGCAACTTTCCATCCTACTTCCAGCCTGCCCTTTCTATCCAAAATGATTGAAAAGGTGACGCAGAGAAAACTGTAAGACCATATTGACCTGTATGCTTCTCTGGATCCACACCAATGTGAATTTCATCGTAATCATAGTGTTGAGACTCTCCTCATACATCTGTTCAACATACTCCTAAGAGGAATTGACAAAAAACTGGATTCCTACTCGTCTTTGTTTACATCTCTTTGACCTTTGACACACAGCACAGCACAGCATCTTCTTAAACCAACTAACATTGGAATTCACAGCACAACCTTCAACTGGTTCCAGTCCTACCTCACTGACAGAGAACAAAAGGTCAAAGTTGGTTCAAACACCTCCACTCCGTTCAACACAACATAAGCAGTCCTGCAAGGGTCTTCCCTGCCTGCCCTTCCTACTTACAACAAGTTTGCAGAACAAAATTAACTATGGCACTTATGCAGATGATATCATGGCCTATTCCCCTATCCATCTCCACACGCCAGACTATACAGCTATCACTAAATGCCTACAGGATATGAGCATCTGGCTGGCTTCCAACAATCTCCAAGTCAACTTCAAAAAATCGGAGGCACTATTCATAACACGGGACTCTTCTGTTATCCCCCATCATCGGTCTCCATCATGGACACTCTAATCCCAGTAAAAGAGGAAGTATGCTACCTTGTTATCACTCTTGATCACTTTCTAAACTTACAAGCCCACATCAACAGAACCTCCAGGTACGCATTCCAAAAGCTCACTATTATCCAAAGACTAAAACCCCTCCTCAGTCTGGATCACTTCTACATGGTCTATCAAGCAGTTATAATCCCTATGCTAGGTTATTGTAACTCCCTTTTTCATGGTCTTCCAACTCAAACCACACATCCCTTGCAACTAGCCCAGAACAAGGCTGCCCACATCTTCACAGGATCTGCCAAACATGATCAGATAACACCGCTCTTATATCAGCTTCACTGACTACCAATTACCTCACTTCCAGATACAAAACTGCCTTGACTATCTTCAAGATAAGAAACAACACATCAGCCAGAATTCTACAGGAAATGATATGCACAAAACTAAACAGCAGACCTAAGAGACAGAGCACCAGAGACACTATTTCAACTCCTAGTTCTTACACCAACGAAGAGGGCTCTTGCATTAGTGGCACTCACCAACTGGAATTCTCTCCTAGAGATGGTCAGGACAACCAAGGACTTAAAGGACTTCAGAAAACATCTCAAAACCTTCCTTTTACCGATCACTTCAGAGACAATACCTAGTTCTTGCCCCTCATCTCACCTGCCTAAAAGAATATCTAACTCTTGTACACATGTTGCAATGCATATGTTTTGCCTCTGTGCAAATCCTGCATGTCACCCCTTCCTAAGTTTATACATTGAGTTCTCTGTAATGTTTATTTTAATGTACATCGCTTCGATTGTACGAGAAGGTGGTATAAAAAAAGTGTTAAATATATAAAATAAATTGTCCCCTCATTGCACAGCTTGCTCTCAATCGAAAGAGGCTCTCCACCTGAGCATTTATGCCACGGAGATATTTAAACATCTCTGCCATATCTCCTCTCTCCCATCTTTCCTCCAAAATATTACCACTGCTACTCCTCGATACCTTGTCCTCGTTTGGTTTTAAGGGATCTGCACTGTCCTGGTTCTCCTCTTATCTCTCCCATTGCTCTTTCAGTGTTTCTTCTAGTGGATGCTCCTCTGCTGCTATCCCACACTCAGTTGCAAGGATCTGTCTTGGGCACACTCCTTTTCCCTCTCTATACCCATTCCTTTGGTGCACTCATCTCTTCCCAAGGCTTTCAGTACCATCGTTTCAGTGATGACTCCCAGATCTACCTCTCTACATCTGTAATCTCTCCAGCAATCCAAGCCCACATCTCTGCCTGCCTTTCTGACATTGCTGCTTGGATGTCTCACCGCCACTTCAAATTGGACATGGCCAAAACTGAGCTTCATATTTTCTCTCTAACCCTTTTCTCCCCTACCTCCTTTCTCAATATCTGTGGATAATAAAACACTTGTCATCTGTCATCTAGACTATTGTAACCTGCTCCTTGCTGGTCTCCCTCTAAATCATCTCTCTCCCCTTCAATCTCTTCAACACTCTGCTGAGTGGCTAATCTTCTCACATCACTTCATTGCCAAACTACAACTCCTGCTGACCTATAAGTGCATTCACTCTGCAGCTCTTCACTACCTTTACTCTATTTTTCTCTCCCTTCACCCCTTCTCGTGATCTCTGCTCTTCTTGCAAACCTCTTCTATCTGTCCCCTTCTCTTCAATTGCTAACTCCAGACTTCGCTCCTTTTGTCTTGCTAATCCTTATGCCTGGAATAAAGTACCTGAGTCTGTACATAAGACGCCTTCACTGGCCCTTCTCAAATTGAGGCTCAAAACTCTCCTCTTCACTACCACTTTTGTATGTTGAGTCGCCTGATCTCTTGTGTTTCCTTACCATTTCCCCTAGCTGTATCCCATGTCTACAGCTACTGTGTTGTCTGTCTTGACTAGATTTTAAGCTCTGATGAGCAGGGACTGTCTTTTACATGTGTCTGTGCAGCGCTGCCTATGTCTTGTAGTGCTATACAAGGGTCTCAGTAGTGTGTGTAGAAAGCAAGGGACAAATGTTTCTGATGTTGTTATAGAGAACGAAGCGACAGGTTTTAGCTATATTTTGGATGCTGCAGAGAAGGAGAGAGTAGAGTCAAAGATGGTATGGAAGGACAGAAGTGACAGGCTGTATGGACTTTATCTGCCATCATATTTATTTGTTTACATATAGAAAGTGCCTTGAATACTGGCCAGTTTGTAATTTTTTAATTTTAATGCAAATTGCTTTGCCATTTTGTATGAAAGGAGATACATCAAGAGATCATGAAATGAAGTGATGTAAGAGATTAACTTTCTCCCTCTGTCACATTAGTCACAGCTGATTGGTCAGAGATGTGGGATAATCTCAGAGCAGGGATTTTGGGATCAGGAGACCCAGAAATACCTCTATGGTACCAATACGTGATTAGTGCCTTCTTTTTATGTCCAGCAGGTGACGGGGTCACACAGGAAAAGAAGAGAGTGGAGAAGATAGAAGAATGGGGAAACTTTTTCACACACAAGGTGCACTCAGCACTCCACCTAAAGTATGAAATGCAAGAGAGACATTTTACACCTACTGAGTGTGAGAGCGGTTTCAATCATAGCAATTGCATAAGAAACCAGCTGAAAACACACACAGCAGAGGGAACTAACGCAACAGAGAGGCCTTCTACATCTTTTAAAAGTCCTGAATGTGGAAGAAATTTCACTCTTAAGAAATCCGTAAAAATGCACCAGAAAAACCACAGGAGTGAGAAAAGATTTCAATGCACTGAATGTGAGAAATCTTTCCTCAGAAGTTCACAACTTGTGGAGCATCTTAAAAACCACACCGGGGAGAAACATTTTAATTGTATTGAACATGGGAAATGTTTCCACAGAAAAGCAGAACTAGTGAGGCATCATAGCACCCATATAGGGGAGAAACCTTTTAGTTGTACTGAATGTGGGAAATGTTTCCTCAGAAAAACAAATCTAGTGACGCATCATAGAACCCACACAGGAGAGAAACCCTTTAGTTGTACTGAATGTGGGAAATGTTTCCCCAGTAAAGCACAACTAGTGCTGCATCATAGAACCCACACAGGGGAGAAGCCTTTTTGTTGTACTGAATGTGGGAAATGTTTCCCAAGTAAAGCACAACTAGTGCTGCATCATAGAACCCACACAGAGGAGAAGCCTTTTACTTGTACTGAATGTGGGAAATGTTTCCTCACAAAAAGATATCTAGGGACGCATCGTAGAACCCACATGGGGGAGAAACCTTTTAGTTGTACTTATTGTGGGAAATGTTTCCCCAGAAAAGCAGAAATAGTGAGACATCATAGCACCCACACAGGGAAGAACCCTCTTAGTTGTACTGAATGTGGGAAATGTTTCCTCAGAAAAACACATCTAGTGAGGCATCATAGAACCCACACAGGGGAGAAACCTTTTAGTTGTACTGATTGTGGGAAATGTTTCCCCAGAAAAGAACAACTAGTGCGGCATAATAGAACCCACACAGGGGAGAAACCTTTTAGTTGTACTGATTGTGGGAAATGTTTCCCCAGAAAAGAACAACTAGTGCGGCATAATAGAACCCACACCGGGGAGAAACCTTTTAGTTGTACTGATTGTGGGAAATGTTTCCCCAGAAAAGAACAACTAGTGGAGCATCATAGAACCCACACGGGGGAGAAACCTTTTATTTGTACTGAATGTGGGAAATGTTTCCCCAGACAAGCACAACTAGTGGAGCATCATAGAACCCACACGGGGGAGAAACCTTTTATTTGTAGTGAATGTGGGAAATGTTTCCTCACAAAAAGTTATCTAGTGCGGCATCGCAGAACCCACACGGCAGAGAAACCTTTTAGTTGTACTGAATGTGGGAAATGTTTCCTCATAAAAAGATATCTAGTGCTGCATCACAGAACCCACACAGGGGAGAAACCTTTTAGTTGTTCTGAATGTGGGAAATGTTTCCTCAGGAAAACATATCTAGTGAAGCATCATAGAACCCACACGGAGGAGAAGCCTTTTAGTTGTACTGAATGTGGGAAATGTTTCGTCATTAAAGCACAACTAGTGCTGCATCATAGAACCCACACGGTAGAAACCTTTTAGTTGTACTTATTGTGGGAAATCTTTCCCCTTAACAGCAAAACTAGTGCTGCATAATAGAACTCACAAGTGGGAGAAACATTTTAATTGTACTGATTGTGAGAAAAGCTTCCTCACGAAAGCAAAACTAGTGCAGCATCACAGAACCCACACAGGGGAGAAACTATGTAGTTGTACTGAATGTGGGAAATGTTTCCCCAGAAAAGCACAACTAGTGCTGCATCATAGAACCCACACGGGGGAGAAGCCTTTTAGTTGTACTGAATGTGGGAAATGTTTCCTCGCAAAAAGATATCTAGTGCAGCATCACAGAACCCACACGGGGGAGAAACCTTTTAGTTGTACTGAATGTGGGAAATGTTTCCTCACGAAAACATATCTATTGCGGCATCACAGAACCCACATGGGGAGAAACCTTTTAGTTGTACTGATTGTGGGAAATGTTTCCTCATGAAAACACATCTAGTGCAGCAACACAGAACCCACACGGGGGAGAAACCGTTTAGTTGTACTGATTGTGGGAAAGGTTTCCCCAGAAAAGCACAACTAGTGCTGCATCATAGAACCCACACATGGGAGAAAATCTTTTTTTTTTTTAATTTATAAATTTTTATTAATTTCACATTTAAGTAAAACAAGAATGACAGAAATAAGATGGTACACTATATTCAAAGAGAAGCATAAGAAAAAATACAGAAAAATATATCATCATTTTTAGACCACAATAATAGGCAATACTAGTGGCATCAGGTAAAATTTAACATCGTAACAGAAAAAAGAAAATTTAAAGCAAGGATGAGAGTATTCACCACAATTTCCTCCCTAGCTACCAGAAAATCTAGTAACTGACTGGGCTCAAAGAAAAGAAAAACTTTATCTTTGTAAGTACTCGTACAATGAGAAGGAAACCATAAAACAAAACTCCCCCCTAGAGAAAGGACCTTACGTCTTAGACCAAGGAATTCCTTCCTCCTCAGCTGGGTTACACGTGAAAGTTCAGGAAACATATAAACTTTTGAGCATATGAAAGTTACATTGAAATTTCTAAAGAAAGCCCGAAGAACTAATGACTTATCCCGCTCTAGAGCCAGGGTTACAAGAAAGGTCGTCCGGTCAGTGACCACTTCCACAGAGTCCTCCTGAAATGCAGTAAGGTCTCTGGGTCTTTGAAATGGATTCTCAGAAGCGGAGCCACGAGAGCCGGGGCCCATAGACAAATACTGTGCTCTCACATTGGGAGGCAAATTATCTCCAGGAAGTTTAAGCTCCTCCAGAAAATATTTGTGAACCATCTCTGAAGCAGACATAATAGGAGATTTAGGAATATTCAACAATCTCAGGGGAGAAACCATTTAGTTGTACTGATTATGGGAATTTTTCCCTAGAAAAGCACAACTAGTGCTGCATCATAGAACCCACAATGGGGAGAAACCTTTTAGTTGTATTCAATGTGGGAAATATTTCCTCCGAAAAACACAACTAGTGCTGCATCATACAACCCACACAGGGGAGAATCCTTTAGTTGTACTGAATGTGGGAAATGTTTCCTCATGAAAGCAAAACTAATACGGCATCATAGAACCCACTTAGGGGAGAAACTGTGTAGTTGTACTGATTGTAGGAAATGTTTTCTCAGAAAAGGACATCTAGTGCTGCATCATAGAACCCACACAGGGGAGAAACCTTTTAGCTGTACTGAATGTGGAAAATGTTTCCTCATGAAAACACATCTAGTGTGGCATCATAGAACCTACATGGAGGAGAAACCCTTTAGTTGTACTGAATGTGGGAAATGTCGGCCCAGAAAAGCAGAACTACTGTTGGATTATAGAACCCATAGAGGCGAGAAACCTTTTAGTTGTACTGAATGTGGGAAATGTTTCCTTATGAAAGCAGAACTAGTGAGGCATCATAAAACCCACTCAGGGGAGAAACATTTAGTTGTACTGAATGTGGGAAATGTTTCCTCACAAAAACACATATAGTGCAACATCATAGAACCCACAAGAGGGATAAACCTTTTAGTTGTACAGATTGTAGGATATGTATCATCATGAAAGCAAATCTAGTTACGCATCATAGAACCCACACAGGCGAGAATCCTTTTAGTTGTACTGGTTGTGGGAAATGTTTCCCCAGAAAAGCACAACTCCTAATTGTTCATTGAAATCTACATATTTTGCACCTGTGCCCAGCTAACAGCAATCACAGCCAATGTTATTAGATAGTAACATAGTAAATGAAGGCAGATAAGGACCAGTATGGTTCATCTAGTCTGCCCAGCAAGGCGGCAAGAGTAGATGCGCCTGCTGCACCAGGCAGGTCACCCCTCCCAATGCCTTTTTTTAGAGGTGTACCCACCACTCCGTGGAGGTCCCCCCTATTTGTTCATATATAAGAGATAGTTATGTTTATTTTGATTTTATCCTGTTGCTATAAATGGATCCACTGTGTCTGTCCCATGCCATTTTGAATTCTGTCACTGTATTTGCCCCCACCACTTCCATCGGGAAGGCATTCCAAACATCCACCACCCTTTCAGTGAAAAAGTATTTCCTGACATTGCCTTTCAGTTTACCCATTGCAGCTTCATGTTATGCTCTCTAGCTTTACAGCTTCCTCATCTTTGGAAGAGGTTTGTTTGTCCATTAATACTCTTTAAGTATTTAAAGGTCTGAATCATATCTCCCCTGTCCCTCCTCTCCTCCAGAGTGTAGATATTTAGATCTTCAAGTCTCTTCTCAGAAGTCTTCTGACGCAGGCTTCAAATCATTTTGACCACCTTCCTCTGAATTATTTCCAGTCTTTTTATATTCTTTGTGAGATATGATCTCCAAAACTGAACACAATCTTTGTATTTCTTTCCAGATTTGCAGAAGGAATACTCCAATCCAAACTGAGTAAAGTCACCCAATATGATCATATGCCCATTCATGGTTACCTTTGTGTTCATAATCAAGTCTCTATTAATTTCTTTGGTTTGAGTTGGAGGCCTGTAGACCACACCAGTATCCTTTTTTCAACACTTTTCCACACGTCTGTCTTCCACTACCCACTATCTACATTCCTGTGCCCTTTCAGCTGAGTGCACTTGGGTCAAATTCCACACTCTTGCAGACTTTCTACACTTCAAATTCATGCTTTCCCTTTCCAGTCAGTCATAGCTCTCACCAAACAAGAGTGTTATGTCCATCTGACAAACTCTCTTGCCTCTGATCCTCACCGTCTCTTTACTACTCTCAGCTCCCTCCTCAAGGCGCCTCTGCATCCAACCCCTCCCTCCCTTTCTGCCCGAACTCTGGCTGACTATTTCCATAGGAAAGTCCACAAGATCACCCTCCATGATATCAGCTACTTCCCCTCCTCCCCCTCTTCACTCCCAGCTTCCCCCCCCCCCCCCCACCACTGCTACCCTCTTTTCCTTTTCTATGACCTCTAAGGAGGAAACTACACACCTTCTTTCCTCCTCCAAGCTCACTGCCTGCTCCTCTGATCCTTCCCCACCCATCTCCTAAGCCCCATCTCCTCCACTGTTGTCTCTTCCATCGCTCATATTCTAAACCTATTGCTCTCCACTGGAACTGTACCTGTAGCCTTCAAGCAAGCTGTGGTCGCACCTTACTAGATCCTACCTGTCCTTCTAACTATTGACCCATCTCTCTCCTCTCCTTTGTTTCTAAAGTACTTGAACGTGTGGTTCACTGCCACTGCCTCAACTTTCTCATCTCTCAAGCCCTTCCGGATCCTCTACAATCTGGCTTTTGTCCTTTACATTCTACCACAACAGCTCTTGCCAAGGTCTCCAGCGACCTGATCCTGGCTAAATCTACGACCCTTTACTCGATTCTCATCCTTCGTGACCTTTCTGTTGCTTTTGACACTGTTGACCACAACCTTCTCCTCAATACCTTGTCCTTGCTTGGTTTTAAGGGCTCTGTGCTATCCTGGTTCTCTTCTTATCTCTCCCATCACTCTTTCAGTGTTTGTTCTGGTGAATCCTCCTCTATTGCTATCCTTCGCTCTGTTGGTATACCCCAAGGATCTTTCGTGGGTCCACTCCTTTTCTCTCTACATATCCAGTCCCGTGGCTTTCAGTACCATCTTTACACTACTGATTCCCAGATCTACCTCTCTGCACCTGAAATCTCTCCAGTAATCCAGGCAAGGGTCTCTTTGTGACTTTGCTGCTTGTATGTCTCACTGCTGCTTGAAAATGAACATGGCCAAAACTGAACTTATTATTTTTCACCCTAAACCCTCCTCTCCCCTTCTCTTTCCTCAGTTTCTGTGGGTAACTCTCTACTCCTCCCTGTCTCCTTAGCTCGCAACCTTGGGGTTGCCTTTGACTTCTCTCTCTCCTTCTCCACACAGATCCAACTGATAGCTAAAACATGCCGTTTCTTTCTCTATAACATCAACAAAATTCACACATTCCTTTCTGAACACACTACTAAGACCCTTATCTACTCCTTAGTCACCTCCCATCTGGACTATTGTGATGATGAAGGACCTTCAGCTATTCAGAAAAGAACTCAAAACCCACCTCTTCACCGAACATTTTGAAATCCCCTACCTCCCAAGAGCCACACCCCAGCAGTCAGAGAAACAATCCCACCAACCTCCTGAACCCGCAAACA
This sequence comes from Ichthyophis bannanicus, assembly GCA_033557465.1. NCBI lineage: Eukaryota > Metazoa > Chordata > Amphibia > Gymnophiona > Ichthyophiidae > Ichthyophis > Ichthyophis bannanicus. Next base: position 84,540,296 of record CM066031.1, read on the forward strand.
ACTAACCACGACAGAACCACCGCTATTTACCCCCCCCTCCAAGTATGTATTACGTAAGAAAAGAAGAAAATAACTTCCAGAACGTACACAAGATTGATTGTAAGATAGGTTTGTTTATTGTTCGTTGTAATATATTTTTATAGTTCTTTGTAAATAGTTGTTGACACAGTTGCTTACAATGTTTAACTGTATATAGTTCCAACTACTGTTCCATGTAAAACTATATAAAGTTGTTTAACTGTTCCTTGTAACCGCCCTTGATCTCTGGAAAGGGCGGTATAGTAGAAAAGAATAAATAAATAAATAAATAAATATTGTAACCTACTTCTTGCTGGTCTCCCACTGAATCATCTCTCTCCCCTTCAATCTGTTCAACACTCTGCTGTGTGGCTAATCTTCCGCCTCCTCTGTTTCCGCATCCATTTCAAACATTTCAAACTTCTTCTGCTGACCTATAAGTGCATTCACTCTGCAACTCCTCACTACCTTTCCTTACCTCTCCTTACACCCCTCCTTGGGAACTCTGCTCTTCTGGCAAATTGCTTCTATCTGTACCCTTCTCTTCTATTGCTAACTCCAGACTTAACTGCCTTCACCTTGCTGCTCCTTATGCCTGGAACAAACTACCTGAGTCTGTACATCAGGCGCATTCTCTGACCCTTTTCAAATCCAGGCTGAAAACTCACCTCTTCGCTGCCGCTTTTGGATCTTCCTTTACCTAATCTCCTTTGTGTTTCTTTACCATTCCCCCTAGCTGTATCCCATGTCTACAGCTACTGTGTTGTCTGTCTTGACTAGATTGTAAGCTCATATGAGCAGGGACTGTCTTTTACATGTCTTTGCAGCACTGTGTATGTCATGTAGCACTATACAACTGTTCAGTAGTATAATACTAATATTGCTTTTGACATATAGGGCTACTCCTTCTCCTTTTCTGCCCTCTCTATCTCTCCTAAATAGATTAAACCCAGTTATGGCTATATCCCATTCACGTGACTCATTAAATCATGTTTCTGTAATGGTCACAATGTCCTAGTCCATTTCTACCATTAGGGCTTCCAGATCAGGAACTTTGTTGGCTAAACTTCGAGCATTTGTGCTCATTGCTTTCCAGCATTTTTTGACTGGCTTGCCTGTATTTTGCATGAATTTTGTTTTACACACCTCTTCCCACTTGCCATTGATGTGTGGGTTGATAGTGTGGCTGTTTCCAATGTTATTATTTTTTTGCTGGGAGTGACATCCCGGACTTGTTCTCCATCCATCACCCCCTTTCCCTTGTTTAAATGCTTGTGCACATACTGCCTGAATTTTTCACTTAGGATCCTTTTCCCTGCGATGGAGAGATGTAGTCCATCAGCACAGTATAGTCTCTTGTTGGTCCATCTGTTTCCCCAGTTGCCTATATATCTAAATCCTTCTTGTTTGCACCAGGTTTGGAGCCATGTATTAAAGTTGTCTATGCGACGCAGCCTTTCTGCCCCCTTACCAGGGACAGGTAGAACTTCTGAGAATGCTATAGTGCTAGCAATGGGCTTGAGTTTCTCTCCCAGAGTCTGGAAGTCCCTTTGAACTGCTGTTTCTAGACAGGTCATTTGTACCCAAGTGGGTGACTGTATCAATTTTGGAGGGCTCACTTTCTGCACTCACGGGTAGCGATTATTTTCTAGGTTGCCATGCTGGAAACCGTCTTTATATGGATAAATGTTACCTCCACCCCGGCTTTGCCTGCAGACCGCCCTGTCACTTCCTGGAGGCTGCCTCTCAATTATCCTTCTCGGCTGGACTTATCTGATCAGTAGCTGCTTCTACCTAGATAATTCCTTTTAGATACCAAGTCGTTATTAAATCGACCAGTGCTAGTGATGTCTCATCTGGACTATTGCAATATCTCCTTCACCAGCCTTCCTCAATCCCAAATCCGTCATCTACAACTCATCCAAAACACTGCAGCTCGTATTCTGACCCACGCCTCCCGTTCAGATCACATCACCCCCCTCCTCGTACATTTGCACTGGCTCAGAATTCCCTTTAGGATTCAATATAAATTCCTCATCTTCGTCCATAAATCAATCCACACTGGTACCCCTCTCTATCTCGCTGACTCGGTTCACCTGCACACCCCACATTGGTCACTCAGGTCCATTCACTCCAATTGCATGTTTCTTCCCTCCCCATCCCAAGCCCATCTAGAATCCACCTGCTCTTCAGCCTTCTTTTTCCTGGGTCCCCGGCTTTGAAACTCGCTCCCCTCCTCTCTCCATCTGGAACCCTCCTTCAACACCTTCAAGGCCAGACTAAAAACCCACCTTTTCTGCTCTGCCTTCGACCTACCCCCATTTCCTTTGTCCCCAGTCCCCCGCTGATGTTAAACCCCCTCCTCTCCTGTCCCTGCTGCAGCACAGTCACTATCTGCTCTTTTATCTGATTCTCATCTCTCCTTTCCTGTCTACATTTGTTGGTGTTCCTTTTATTTTTCAAAGCAGCTCTGCCTCTATTTTTCAATGAATGTAAACCGCTTTGAGGCTTTTGTGTAAGTGGTATATTAAGGCTTCGATAAAGATAAAGATGAGACCTTATTAACAATTTATACTGAAGTCTTATTCCCTTTCCTCAGACATTTAGATTTCTTCCTGTGCATCGCCCCCCACACCTACTGACTCTCCCCTCTATCTTTCATCCTATTTGAAATCTCTCAGCTCCAATGGATGGAAAAGAGACAAGGAAAAGATCCCACTACCTGGTGAGTCCCTATAACAGGTTCTTCTGAATTAGCACATGGAAATCTATCCAGACAAATCACAACATTTGTTTTACTAGAGCTGCCACATGACCCAGCTACTGACGGCCTGTGGGCCTCAAATGCTTTCCTGTAATATCTGAATAATGGGGTGTGCTGTAGACAATTAACGACATTTAAATCTGCAATTTGCCTCAATTCCTGGAGAATCACATGTGCCTTCAAACTTGACACAAATCTTCTTCTTATTGGTTCTAAGGAGAGAGAAAATGTCAGGCGGAGAGATTGAAAGAGAAAGAGAAAAGGAGTCTGCAAACGTGAAGGGAATAGAAAGTGAAAGGAGAAGAAAACAATGGGAAAACAGAGAGAAGGCCAAAAAGAGAGAGGAACTCAAAAATGGAGGAGAGACTTTCAAGGACAATGAGGAGTAAAGGGGTGAGGGAGCAGAGTGCAATAAATGCCAAAGAGATGAAGAATGGTGGATGGCGGAGAAAGAAGAAGATGGAGAGATCAGTGAGAGTCAAGGGGACAGAGGAATAAGTCAAATGAACTTACTCGCCTGTAGCAGATGTTCTCCGTGGACAGCAAGAAATATCCTCGTGTATGGGTGATGTCATGTGACATAGCTTCGTGCAGGAGTATTCCTAGTGCCTTCTAGAAGCCTTTGGAAGCTCCCTTATGCATGTGTGTGCCTTCCTGCCCACCGCTGAGGCGCCATATTGAACTTGGTCTAATATAATAGCTGATGAGAATACAATACAACACTAAGGGGAGGTAGGTGGGTTGTGGGGACTTTTCCTGCTGTCCACAGAGAATATCTTTATCTTTATTCAGTTTCTTGACATACGGCTCAGGATGGAGCATAAGAGCAGTTAACAATGCAAAGGACTGCAAACAGAATTATGAAAGGAAAGTCTTTCAATTTATCCTCTTGCAATTTTCCACAATTCTCATGGGTTTTAACAATTTTAAATAGTTTTGTGTCATTTGTAAATTTGATAACGTCACTCGTTATTCCCTTTTCCAGGTCATTTATGAATATGTTAAAAAGCAGCGGACCCAGCACAGATCCCTGGGATACTCCACTATTCACTTTTCTCCATTGGGAAAATTGGCCATTTAGCCCTACCCTCTGCTTTCTATCTTTTAACCAATAGTGCACTGCCTCCTATCCCATGACGTTTTAATTTCGCCAAGTCTCTCATAACAAATGCTGTCTGAAAAAGATGGAATTTTAGGGCAGTCTTGAACTTAATGAAATACCATACTGAGTCAGACCAAGATCCATCAAGCCCAATATCCTGTTATGCATCCTTTAGATCCAGAGAGAATACCCAATCTCCTTTGTTAAGATAAGGGAGTAGGGTGGATCCAGATATTTGTTCAGATCTCTTAAGTCTAGGATGTAACAAAATACCCCCTGTTTTCTTGGTGATCAGGAAATATCTGGAATAAAATCCTCTCCATTTTTGCTCTGGTGGCACGAGCTCAATGGCTAGAACCTTTTGAAGGCTGCATCCCCGAAGCTCTCCCAGGAGGGATCGAGCTCTCCACCAGGACCGCACCGCCCAGCTGAGTGTTGGCTGCCCAATCGGGGCGTCCCAGGCTCCTTTAAAAGAGCACGGCTGAATCGTGGACTCTCTCTGCATCCCCGAAGCTCTCCCAGGAGGGATCGAGCTCTCCACTAGGACCGCACCGCCCAGTTGAGTGTTGGCTGCCCAATCGGGGCGTCCCAGGCTCCTTTAAAAGAGTGCGCCCACAGGCGTGCCTGTGCCGGAGGGCCTTGCCAGAGGGCCCTTTGGCGTGGCCCTTAGGCGGCGGCACTTTGAAAGTCCCCAACACAACGAGAACAACAAGAAATACATCTATAATTGGACTCATATCCTGAACCGCAAGTATTACCAAATGCCACCAGATTTGTATTAATTACCCAGTAAAATCTGCTATCTGTTGATTACCCCACAGATATTAGTACCAATGCCAACAGCCATTACTAATCTTCACACCTAAAGTTATCACCATTGTGAGAAATATATACCTACTTAACCCTACATGTTTACTATCTTCTCTCACTAGCACCCCATATTACAACATACAATACAAACTTTATGCTATCTCTAGTAACTTATTTCCTCTCAAGTATGTTAGCTTTTAATTACTGTTACCAGTAACCCACTATCACCTAACTGCTAGAATTTATTACTGTCGCTAGTAACCATTTACATGTACCTGTGTTAGATTTATTACTGTTGCCAGTAACCACTCTCACCTAACTGCTAGAATTTATTACCGTTGCTAGTAACCTATTTACACATACCTGTGTTAGATTTATTACTGTTGCCAGTAACCCTTTCTCGCTTAACTGCCAGATTTTTATTACTGTCACCAGTAACCCACTTTCATGTATCAGTGTAAGATTTAGTAACCATTTACATGTACCTGTGTTAGATTTATTACTGTTGCCAGTAACCCATTCTCACCTAACTGTTAAGATTTTATTACTGTTGCCAGTAACCCTTTCCCACTTAACTGTGTTAGATTTACTACTATCGCCAATAACCAACAAATTTATAACTGCCAGCCATCAAAATGACATACTCACATACATTCCACCTAAGAATACTTTGCTGCTGTGTCATTATACTAACAATAATTGCGCTCACTCACAGTCTAAACACCAAACAATACAAACCAATCCCAATCATACAAAGCATTAACCGACATCATACACCATCAGCGTATGCACCTAATTGGTCTAATACAAAGGTAAATCATAACCGCCTCATACACATAAAAACTACCACTCCACACCAAGCAAATATCCTACCAAACAAAAAAGAACCAGCCATATTATCATGTATCCTAACAAACGCTAGATCTATGAAAAACAAACTCACAATCTTCACCGACCTCTTAGACAACAATAAACCTGATATCCTATGTGTCACAGAAACATGGCTATCTGACACAGATGTGGTATACTTAAACCAATTAAACAAGAAGGAATACGACATTTACCATACACATAGAAACAACAAAAAAGGAGGAGGAGTACTTATAATGACTAAAAAGGTCCTAAATGTTAAACAACAATCTTCAGAAATCATTAACAACACTGACACACTCATCATAAAGATTGACCACTTTAGAATATGTTTGATATACAGACCACCTGACCATAAAACAGAAAATATGGATGCCCTAATAGAGCTACTCAGTTCTTCCACAGACCTAAGCCCAATAATAATGTTAGGAGATTTTAATCTCCCTTCACTACCCACCACATATTCAACCCTCTTTCTTGAATCGATATACGATACAGGCTTCCACCAAATCATTAATACAAAAACCCATTACAAAGGAGGAACCTTAGACCTTATCTTTCTCCCGGAAGTATTCCATAAACATTTCAATCAAGAATCCTTACAGTGCATACAGATCCCATGGTCAGACCACTACCTGATTAAATTTAACTTTATACACACTGACTCCAATAATAAAAACAGTCAGCAAAAACCCCCACCCCCCAGATTTAAAAACTTTAATGCAGAAGATTTCCTAGATTTAACAATCCCTAACCTCTCCTCATCACCTTCCAACCTTGATGAGGCAATCACAAATTGGCATAAAACAATTGCAAAAGCAGCTACATATAATCAACCAAACAAGAGGAACATCCGCCCCAGAACTGGCGATGCCCCTTGGTTCAACAATACATTAAAAGCTATGAAAAGAACTCTCAGAAAAATTGAATTAAAGTGGCGCAAAACTAAATCCACATTATACAATGAACTATATCACACCCATCTTAAAAATTATAAAGACGCCACAGACAGTGCTAAAAAAAAACTTCCACTCAACCGTCCTAAACAAGTCCATCAACAGACCAAGGGAACTTTTCTCCATTGTCCAAAACTTAACTAAAAACACATACAACTCCAGCCATGAAGCCAATGACATTTCTCTCCAAACCTTAGCAAATCACTACATAAACAAATCAAAAATAAATAATATCCTACCAATTCCACAAGCCTTATCCTACCAATCTCCACCAGATTCTTGGAATAAATTCTACACCATAACTAAAGAGACCCTTAAGAATATAATGTCAAACTTAAATACCACAACCTCTCACCTCAATCCCAGCCCCATAACCTGGATAAAAAACACCCTTCCAACATTATCCCCTTTCATTCTACCACTAATTAACCTCTCACTAACTCAAGGCTACCTCCCGCCCATACTAAAGCATGCACAAATCAGACCCATATTAAAAAACAACACCCTGGACAAAACCTCACCGAATTCATATAGACCCATCTCTAGCATACCTTTTATGGCCAAACTCATAGAAAAAGTAGTTCAAACCCAAACACAGGAACACATTGATACATCAGCTCCCCTTGATGACCAACAATATGGCTTTCGCCCTGGTCATGGGGTAGACACTCTTTTAACTGTACTCCTAGACACACTAGTAAGAGGAATAGACAACCCTAAAAATGCATTCCTGCTACTCTTTCTAGATATATCTGCTGCTTTTGATAGTGTTCACCATACTCTAATGCTTAATAGGCTCAGTCAAATAGGCGCCAACTCAATAGTTCTTAAATGGTTCACATCGTACCTATCCAACAGAACTCAAACTGTCAGGATCAACACTCAAACTTCCAATACATACAAACAGGAAATAGGCCTCCCCCAAGGATTGGCTCTCTCTGCCCTCCTACTTAATATATACATACAACCAATCTGCAATATCTTTAAAAAATTCAAAATCCATTACCACATATACGCGGACGATATCATGTTGTACATTCCTTTCACTATCCCCATGCTTCCACTCCAACTATTAACAGATTGTTTTAACGAATTAGCAACTTGGCTAGAAGCCCACAACCTCTTTATTAACCATTCCAAAACTGACATACTGATTGTAACAAAAAACAAATCTTACACCCCCCCCCCACCCACATTACACTTCAGAAACATGACATTCATATAAAAAACGAAATAAAATATCTAGGGGTAATACTTGATACACACCTTAGCATGAACACCCACATAAGAAATACAACCAAAAAAATATACTTCAAACTCAAAGTATTGTGGTAAGGAGAGTGCAGCTCAGCATGGAAATAAAAGAGAAAGAAGAACTTTTTCTTCGTTTCGGGGGATGGGTGCACTAGAAAACATACACCACAGCAAAATCCCTGAGAGAAACCAAGAGGGTAGAGCTAGGTTTAAGCCACTCCCAGACTCCATGACAACCTCAGGTAAGAGTAGGAGGTACAAGTGGGTGGAGTCAGAGAGGGAGATGCCCTGCTCAACGTTTAAGTTTGAGAAAACAAACAAAGTTAAGAGAAGCAGCCAAGGGAGAAGCAGCCAAGAGAGAAGCAGCCACAAAGAGAGCAGCAGCAGAGACAAGAGCAGCCAGCACTGCAGCCAAGGAAGCTACAGAGAAGGTTCCAGGCGGAGGACCAAACAGACTGGCAAGAGGGAGAGAGAGAAAAGGTTGTTTTTGAGAAGGCTAAGGCAAGAATGCTTAGACTCCCCTGATGAAGGGTCTGTCTGCAGGCAGCAGAAGCCCCAGGAAGGGAAGTGGAGATCTTACCCTGATTCCCTGTCTAGCTCAGAGGCAGAGAGAGTCACAAGCCACAGAAGCCTCAGCCAGGAAGGTGCTGCAACAAGGCTCCAAGGTAGGAGAAAGAAAGCAGTAAAGCCAAAACCCTGTGTTTCTTGCTCTGACTCTGAAGAGAGGTTTAGGCCTGGGAAAACCCGGATTAGGAAGAAGGGGTTTTCAGGAGAAACTGAACAGGAGAAGCCCGTTGAAGTCCTACCTAGAGGGGAAGGGGCCATTCAGTGGAATAGGCTGTTTAACCTGTTAAAGGACATTAAGCATAAAGTGCCCGAGCGTTTTCAAACTTTGCCAAGATACAGCTCAGCAGAAAGCATGGAGATAGAAAGTAAAGAAAATGACCTGACTTCAGCTTGTTCTGAGATGGACTGTGATATGTGCATTGTGGCTAAGTAATGAAAGCCTGAGAGCAGTGAGAAGTTAGGAATTGTAAATACATGTGCTTTATGATTACGGAATTGAGAAGCATCATAAAGGGAAAAGAAAAGAAAGCCTGTGTAAATAATTCTACTACAACACTGGTTGTAAGCTTTGCTTTAATGGGAGAAGATTATCCTTTATTTTCTTTGACTTGAGTGTACAACTGCTTTAAAGATTTGTTACCCGCTTGCCACGGAAGCTAATAAAATTCCTGTGTGCTTTGAAACAACCACTTGGTTCATTTATCTCTATACACAACTACAATCCTTGGTAAAGAGGAATTCAAGATGGCTTCCCGTCCCTACTAGGCGACCGCCTGGTAGGGGCGCGACCGCCACAGTATTAAAACAATTATGCACTCTAGTCCACCTGCAAGACTTCCTAAGCATCATTCAAGCCATAATCACACCACATTTTGACTTCGCCAACCTCTCCCTATTAGGCACAAACATTCAAAACATTAAAAGGCTCCAATTGGCTCAAAATGCTGCAGCCAGAACCATAATGAAGGTACACCCTTTTGAGCACATATCACCGTATCTAGCCAAACTACACTGGCTCCCTATCCAATGCAGAATAAATTATAAACTAATAATAACCACCTTCAAAGCATTAAATAATACTGCCCCAGCCACACTAAATAAACTACTATCTAAAGACACACCCCAATCCGCACATAGAAGAGGCAACGCCAACAAAATAAAGATTCCAAAAGAATTCACAAAGACCACAAAAACAACCAATAAAAAAGCATTCTCCCATGCTGCCCCTATACTCTGGAACTCACTACCTGACGAAATCAGAGCCTTAACCGACCTTAAAGACCTACATAAAACCTTAAAAACTCACCTCTTTATCTCCCATTATGGCCCACTAGCAAATTCTCAACTCCTAAATGAAAAGGGATGATCTATATAACACACAGAAACTAACACTGCAATGCATTATGATAGCTTGATCTCGACACTGCCTAATGATGTTGATACTGTTGAACTTACTGTACATAGTTAATTGTACATAGTTTAAATTGTACATAGTTCTCCAAAGTTTAAAAATTTAAAAAATTGTTCATGTATATAGTTCATAAAATGTTCAATGTAAACAGAAATGCCATTCTGTCTCCTCAACTGTTATTTGTAAACCGCACCTGATCAACGGAAGGTTGCGGTATATAAAAGTTTGTTAAATAAATAAAATAAATAACTGCCCAATGGCTGTAAATTCTCTTATCTCTGAATTTCACATAAGTGTAGTTCTTAGAGGTCTCAGACTTTTTATGGTACTAATTTCAAAACGTGACTTTTTGCAAAGTACCGTTATGGCATCAACGACCTCTATTGTTTTTTTATAACTACACATTTAAACTGATGTTGTCAGATCTTTAAACTCAAAAAGTGCTTATCTTGATTAACTGAAGTTTTGCCCGACGCCTCTATCCGGCACAGTCCTCGGAGGTACCGTGCTAAAGTAAAAGAAATCCCCTGAGGAAACCCTTCGAGGTGGTGAAACGCTGATATGGTGCCGGATAGAGGTGTCGGGCAAAACTTCAGTTAATCAAGATAAGCACTTTTTGAGTTTAAAGATCTGACAACATCAGTTTAAACGTGTATTTATAAAAAACAATAGAGGTCATTGATGCCATAACGGTACTTTGCAAAAAGTCACGTTTTGAAATTAGTACCATAAAAAGTCTGAGACCTCTAAGAACTACACTTATGTGAAATTCAGAGATAAGAGAATTTACAGCCATTGGGCAGTTATTTAGCTTACTAGTAGATTGGAGGAATGTTTTTGTGAATATTGCGTTAGTCTAATCCTCTATACATTAGACCAGTATTTTTTGGTGAGAACTTTTTGAAGGGCAGTGATTTCTTGCATAAGTAATTCCTGTTGCTGAGGATTTAAGGATTGAACCCTCAGAGGGCAATTTGGAGGAAGATCGAATCATTGTAATTTGTAATTACTTTAGATAATTTGTAAGACTCAAGTGTCTGAGGTTAAGAGGTCCCACTTCTGGGCAAAGAGCGTGAGCCTCCCTGTGACAGGGGGAGTCCATTATGGCTACTGGAAGAACATAGTAACATAGTAAATGACGGCAGATAAAGACCAGCATGGTCCATCCAGTCTGCCCAGCAATACAGCAAGAGTAGGTGCACCTGTTGCTCTGTGCAGGCCACCCCTCCCCATGTCCCTGTTTAGGGGTGAACCCACCACTCCATGTAGGACACCCCTATTTGTTGAGAAGTTAGATGGTTCAGTTTATTTTGTTTTTATCCTGTTGCTGTAAAGGGATCCACTGTTCTTTTACCATGATGTTTTGAATTCCGTCACCATGTTTGCCCCCACCACTTCCATCGGGAGGGCGTTCCAAGCATCCACCACCCTTTCAGTGAAAAAATATTTCCTGACATTGCCTTTCAATTTTCCACCTTGCAGCTTCATGTTATGCCCTCTAGTTTTGCAGCTTCCCCGTCTTTGGAAGAGGTTTGTTTGTTCATTGTTCCTCTTTAAGTATTTAAAGGTCTGAATCATATCTCCCCTATCCCTCCTCTCCTCCAAAGTGTACATATTTAGGTCTTCAAGTCTCTTCTCATAAGGTTTCTTACGCAGGCTACAAATCATTTTGGTCGCCTTCCTCTGAACAGTTTCCAAGAACAGCTATACACTTCAGGAACCAGTTGAAGCAAGGTGAAAGGAGAGACGTCTGGAGTTTATGGTTTATAACACTGTTCTACAAATTTTCAAAAAGTGTTTGCTTCGGAAATTAAATGTGCTAGTTCTTAATGAATTTCATACGCTGAACTCAAATATGATAGTGAAATTGGTCAATTCGTTCCTGTTTCTATGATATGTTGAAGAATTTACATTTTACCACTATGTATGGTGAAAATCGAGCCTAAATCCTTAGATGTAAATCAGAATCTTATTACAAATGAAACTTTGCACAATAACAAGCATGTTTTTATAAAATAAAGTTCATAAACGTACTTAGAAGAAACAGAGGAGTAATTATGTCTGCAATTTAACTTTCATTAAGAACATTTGTAAGTACATTTTAGCAATTTTTTTTCTCATTCAGTGGCTTCACGACTCTTCCTGATCTGTTTCTTGTACTGAAGCAATGGAATATCCCTTGTCACTGTCCAGGAGTAGTCTGCAAGCATTGATGGACTCCATTTACCCTGATAGCTCTTTTCCATGGCTGCAATATCTTGGTGAAATCGTTCTCCATTTTCATCACTTACTGCTCTGCAATTTTGTGGGAAAAAATCTAGATGAGAGTGTAGAAAATTAATCTTTAAGGACATGTTCCAACCAAGGTTTTTGTATGCCTTGAGAAGATCTTGAACAATCTCTTGGTGATTATTTACTTTGTTGTTTCCAAGTAAATCTTGTGTCACTGATTCAAATGCTATCCATGCAGCCTTTTCCTTTCCACCCAATAAACGAAGAAATTCATCATCTTGAAGAAGTGTACAAATCTGAGGGCCAACAAAAACTCCTTCCTTAACTTTGGCATCACTCAGTCTAGGAAATTTACCACTAAGATACCTGAAAGCAGGTTTAGTTTTATCCATCGCCTTGACAAAGGTTTTCATTAGTCTCAACTTGATGTGCAAAGACGGCATCAAAATCTTGTTGTCTACAAGTGCTGGAAACATATTATTTTTGCTTCCAGGATCCAGTGACTGACAGAGTGGCCGGTCCCTTTTGACGAAATGACAATCTCTAGCACAACTATCCCATTCACACAGGAAGCAGCAGTACTTGGTATATCCACCCTGAAGACCAAGCAAGAGGGCGACCACTTTGAAGTCACCACAGATTGACCATAGATGTTGATCATAGTTTATACATTTCAAAAGTTGTTTCATATTGTGATAAGTCTCTTTCATAAAATCTGCATGGCCAATAGGAATTGATGGTAGCAAGTTGCCATTATGCAGCAATACAGCTTTAAGACTTGCTTTGGATGAATCAATGAAGAGCCTCCAATCATCTGCATTGTAATAGATATTGAGAGCTGCCATTAAACCTTTTACGTTCTTGCATGCAGCAAGATCACCTTCTTTGAAAAAGAATGACACCAAGTCTTTCTGACAGTCCCGGAAAAAAAAAAATTGAATGTCACCAGCCAGAAGATTCCACTGCTGTAGTCTGGAACCCAAAAGCTCAGCTTTATTCTTCGGGAGATAAAAATCCCTGCCAAGGTCGTTCAATTCACCTTGCGCTATGAGGTGTGGCTCATTAGCAGTGGCCAGAAGAAACTCTGGGTCACGTGAGGTTGACGGTTCATAACTACAAACTTCTTCCTCTTCCTCACTTGATTCTAATGATAATGATTCTGACATGTTCGGAATCGGCAACCCTTCTCCATGAGGCACTGGGCGTATTGCAGATGGAATGTTTGGATATTGCACACTCCACTTGCTCTTTCTGGATATGCCTTTCTGAATTGGAGGAACCTTGCAGAAGTAGCAATTGCTGACTTGATCCGTGGGCTCTCTCTAGATCATTGGAACTGCAAAAGGCATTGATTGCCTTTTCCAATTCATCCATTGCCTGAGATTTGTTGCAGCTGCTTTCATGTCCGAAGCATTTTGGCTGTTGAACAGTATTATTGAGGGGCTTACCCAGTGCCCAGTGCACCCTCTCGAACTCCATATTAGCCCTGCGGGACAAAAGCTCCTCTGCAGTTAGAAGTTCTTTGGCTAACACTCGCACCACCTCGACCAAGTTCTCTGCCCCACCTGCAACTTCCGGTATGCCTCTGAAAAGTGCGTTGTTTCTGCGAGCCCGGTGTTCTAGGTCATCAATCTTATAAGTAAGTTCCATCACCTGAGAGCGTTGTCTATCTGCTGTGCATTGCAAATCTGCCAGTATAGTCCTTCAATTTAGTTTCCACTGCCTCCAACTGGTGGCCTAAATGCTTAATGTCTCCGAGGAAAGCAGAGTTACTTACCTGTAACGGAGTTCTCCGTGGACAGCAGGATAAGTCAGCCACACCTGGTGACGTCATCTGACGGCGCCATGACGGAAGTGCTCTCTAGCTCAGAAGCTTCTGAGCATGTGTGAGGTGGCCCCACCTCCCCGGCCCGCCCCTAGCCGGTCAGTGATTGACTAGCTGAGCCCTCGCGGCTAGGTGCGGGACGAGCAGGCCACCCTCAAGCAGGGGAGGTGGGAGGGAACGTGTGGCTGACTTATCCTGCTGTCCACGGAGAACTCCGTTACAGGTAAGTAACTCTGCTTTCTCCTAGGACAAGCAGGATGTGTCAGCCACACCTGGTGTCTCCCAAGCTACGCATCCACGCTGTGGGGAATGAGGGAGGCATGCGAAACTGGAATTGTGGTAGCATTTAATGAGACAATCGGTTACAAATTAAGGTGCAAAAACTCCTAGGCAACGTGCCGGGAGATAGAACAAAACAAGTGCAAAACTGTGCAATCAAGTATATAGTGCAGTTAATAACTGTGCAATCAAGAGATAGTGCAAACAAGTGGGCAGTGCAACAACAAGTGGGCAGTGCAACAATTGGCAACAATCACAACAGTGTAAAACAATCCGTGTAAACATTGACTGGTAATAGCAGCAGGGTCTGGATGTAGTAGTCCAGGTCAGTCTCGGGATAGTTCGGTTGGGCCCCCGTTCAAGGGTGTCATAGCCGCCGATAGGACCGCTCCGCCGAAGGAGCCGTCGGCCACCGTGTGGACATCAAGGCAATAATGCTTCTGGAAGGTTAACTGAGAGGACCATGTGGCGGCTTTGCAGATCTCACTCAGTGGAATTTCTTGAGCACAGGCCAGGGAAGCGGCGATGGCACGGAGCTGGTGTGCGGTCGCCTTGTTCGCTGGGAGCGCACCTGCTCTCTGCAGGCAATAAGCTACACAGTTCGAGATCCAGTGGGAGAGTGTGCACTTGGTGACCGGGCGCCCTGGTCTATTTGGGTCAAAGGAGACGAAGAGTTGGGTACCCATCCGGATGGCAGAAGTTCTGCCGATGTAGATGCGCAGGGCGCGTACACAATCGAGGGAATGTAGGCGCTGCTCCTCCGGTGATGAGTGCGGTGCTGGGAAGAAGGAGGGGAGCTCCACTGACTGGTTGACGTGAAACGCAGAGGCGACCTTAGGGACAAACTTGGGGTGTGTCCGGAGGGACGCCCGGTTGTGGTAGAGTTTCGTGTATGGCGGGTGTGCAACCAGGGCTTGCAACTCGCTAACCCTCCGAGTAGAGGTGATGGCAACGAGGAAAAGAGTCTTCCAGGAAAGGTATTTTCCATTGGCCGTGGCCAATGGCTCAAACGGTTCCTGCATGAGTTGTTGGAGTACGACGTTGAGGTCCCATGATGGTACCGGCTTTTGTACCGGGGGCTGCAGGTTCCGGAGCCCTCTCATGAAGCGTGATACAATGGGGAGGGCGGCAATAGAGGCTGAAGATTGGTCTTCTGGGCGCTCGTGCAGTGAGGCAATGGCTGCTAGGTGTACCTTGATGGATTGCGGTTTTAAGCCAGAGTTGAAGAGGGAGGAGAGGTACTGTAGTACGGTGGGAACCGGGCAAGAGTTTGGCTGGACGCCTTGGGCCTTGCACCATATACTGAAGCGCTTCCACTTGAGACCGTATGCCTTTCTGGTTGATGGTCTCCTGGACGCCAGCACAATGTGTTGTACCTCTGGAGGTAGATGCGAGTCGTTCAAGGTCAGCCTCTCAGTCTCCAGGCTGTCAAGGCTAATGTCCTGAGGTTGGGGTGCCATGTACTGCCGCCATTCTGGGTCAGCAGGTCTGGCCTCTGCGGGAGCCGAACAGGAGGTTCCCGAGCGAGCTGCAACAGCAGGGAAAACCACATCTGTCATGGCCAATAGGGGGCGATCAGAATCACGTGCGCTTTCTCCTTGATGATGCGCTGTATCGTAGTTGTTAGTAAAGGTGTTGGAGGGAAGGCGTATGCCAACTCCCAAGTTCCCCAGGGGATGGCGAATGCATCCGAAGCCAATCTGTGTTTCGATGGGCGTTTGGAGCAGAACACCGGGCATCTGGCGTTCACTTCGGTTGCAAAGAGGTTGATCTGGGGTGCCCCCCAGCGTCTGAAGAGGTTGTCTGTTACTTCCTCGTGCAGCATCCATTCGTGAGGTTGGAGTTGTCTGCTGAGTTTGTCCGCTAATGCGTTTTTCTCCCCTGGGAGGTAAGTCGCCTGTAGGACGCAGTCGTTGGTGAGCGCCAGTGCCCATGTCTCGAGGGCTTCCTTGCAGAGTGAGCGGGAGCCCGTGCCCCCTTGTTTGTTTATATAGAACATGGCCACCTGGTTGTCGGTCTGCACCAAGATCGTTTTGCCCGCCAGCTGGGGTATGAATGTGTGGAGGGCGTATTTGACAGCCCTGAGTTCGAGAACATTGATGTGCAGGGCTTGTTCCGCTTTGGTCCAGGCTCCTTGCGTGTTGAGATCCAGTACATGGGCTCCCCATCCTTTGGAGGACGCATCCGTGGTGAGGATGAGTTGGGGAATGTGGGGCTGCAGGTTCTTGCCCACTGAGAGGTTGATAGGGTTTGTCCACCAACTCAAGCTCTTGACAATCCTGGCCGTGATCGGTATGCGGGTGCTGAGTGGCTGGGAGAGTTGTTTCCAGCGATTCCGCAGGTGCCACTGAAGGGGGCGCATATGGAGCCTTGCCATTGCGAGGACTGAAGTTGTCGCGGCCATGTGGCCAAGCAGGCGTAGGATCTCGTGGGCCGATGTCAGTTGTGTCGCCGACACTTTCATGGCTAGGCTGACGATGGCACCGATCCGGGCCCGTGGCAGGAACGCCTTGCAGGCTTTGGTGTCGATTATCGCCCCGATGAACTCCGTGCGCTGCACTGGTTCCATTCGGGACTTGTCTTTGTTGAGAAGGAACCCCAGTGTGAGTAGAAGGGCCGTGGTTTGGCGTACTGCCATTTTGAGCTCCGGTGCAGATCTCGCTGACAGGAGCCAGTCGTCCAGGTAAGGAAAGATGGCGACGCCTTGTTTTCGGAGATGTGCAGCTGCCACTGCTACGTATTTCGTGAAGACTCTGGGCGCTGGGGAGAGGCCAAATGGCAGGACTCGATATTGGTAATGGGACCCCATCGCTATGAATCTCAGGAATTTCCTGTGTGAGGGGTGGACTGGGATGTGGGAGTAAGCATCTTGCAAGTCCAGTGTAGCCATCCAGTCCCCCGCTCTGATGAGGGGGAGGATGGAGTTGAGCGAATACATCCTGAACTTCTCCTTTGTGATGAAGTTGTTCAGCTTGCGGAGATCCAGGATGGGGCGGAGGCCCTTTGACTTCTTGGGAATCAGGAAGTACCGGGAGTAGAAGCCAGTGTTGATTTCGTCCGAGGGCACCCGCTCTATCGTCCGGGACAGGAGAAGTTGTTGTAGGAGCTCCGCCAGTGGTTTTTCCAAATGCTGTGGAGGCTGGCTGATGGGCTGCTTGCGCTGCCATGGAGGGGAGGAGAAATGCAAGCGATAGCCTGACTGGATTATTGCCAGGACCCACTTGTCCGTGGTGATCTCCTGCCAGGCCGGGAGGAAGTAGGATAGACGAACCCCTACCGGGGGGGTAGGCGATGTATCCGGTGCAGGGCCCAGCCAGGTCGGGTAGTCAGAAGGAAGTTGTGTCTTTCCCGGCATGAGGTATGTTTGTTTGTTTTTGTTTGCGTTGTCGCGGTTGTTGTCTTTGAAAGGAGGGCTTATGGTAGGTCTGCTTGAACCTGGGCGTCTGCCACTGTCGGTTGGAGCCAGAATTGTAGCCGTAATACTGTTTTGTAGAGGAAAAAGGCTTGCGGGAGTAACTCCCTTTCCAAGGACAGGATGGGCGTTCGAGTCCGTCCGCTGCCAGCGTCTTTAGAGTTGTGCAATCCTCCTTTAGACCGTTCACCGTGTCTGCGACTTTGTCTCCGAAGAGGGAGTCACCCGAGCAGGGGGCGTCCGCAATACGGTCGTGAGTGTTGTCCGACAGTCCTGATGCACGGAGCCATGCCCAGTGGAGGGCCAAGATGGCCGTGCCCGCAGTCCGGGCGGCCGTATCGAAGGCATCAAAGGCTGTACTCATCAGGTGTTTGCTGCATTCGGCTAGTTCCTGCATGGTGGCTGAGGCAGATGTGCGTGAGTTCTTGGGTAGATTTTGCAGCTGGCTTTTGAGGTCGGCTAAGAGAGCGTCGAGGAAGAGGACATGCTGAAACTGATGTGCTGATATCTTGGCACTGAGCATGGCCCCTTGAAACACCTTCCTTCCCACGTCGTCTAGATGCTTGGGGTCCCGGCCTGGCGGATGGTTGGCTTGTGTCAGCGTAGACTTTGATCTTTTGAGTGCAGATGCCACCACGATGGATTGGTGAGGCAGTTTTGGCTTATTGAAGCCTGGTGCCATATGTATGATGTATTTGCTGTCCAGGCGTCTGGAGCACGATGGGCCAGAGGCTGGGGACTGCCAGACTGTGATTTGTTTGTCCTTCAACTTGCGGTGGAGTGGAAGAGCCATGGCTGGTCTGGGGCCGCTGAGGTACTTCATGACCTCCGGCTCCTTCTCGTCTGGTGTCTCGTCTGTGGTCAGCCCTAGTTTGGACACCACTTTTCTGAGGAATTTGGGGTATGTTAGGTCTTCAGGCACGGGTGTCGGCGTTTCCTCCAGATCATCAGCTGGGCTCTTGGAAGTAACTGAGCCCAACTCCTCCATTTCGCTTTCCCCGGAGTCCAGTTGTGCTGGGGAAGGAGTCCGGGATCTAGCCGGTGCTGGAGAAAGGGTCCGTGCTCTGGAAGGTGACCGGCTAGGCGATCGTGAGGAGAGGTACCGCTCCGTAGATACCCGTGGAGGGTGTACGGGCGCTACCGGCTCTTGGGCTAGCCTTGGGGGAGCAGTCTGTTCCACCAGGCGGGTGAGCAGACTTAGAATGGCAGAGGAGGTAGAATCAGTAGATCTGCTGCTTCTCTCTCTGTGGTTGTAGCCCGGGCTGGATCTCCTTCTGCTCTTGTGTCTGTGTGGGGACCCGCTATGGGAAGCTCTTGCCCCAGATGGAGACCGACTGTCTCTGTGCCTCTGGTGCTTCCTCTTGTGAGTGTGTTTCCCACTGCTCTTGCATGTTTCAGTATTCTCTTTGCTGTGCGCAGTGCGATCCTCGGTGTTGCTGCACTCTGCGCGCTGTCCCTCCTCCGAGCTGTTACGCTCTGTGTGGTCTCTCTCTACCGCGCCGTAGCGCTCTGCGTGATCGGCGCGGTCTGAGGCCCCCGCGCCGTTGCGCCCGGCGCGGTCTTTTCCTGCAGTGCTGCTCCTTTGTACTGAGCCGTTGAGCTCTTCATGGCTGCAGCGCTCAGCGCGGTCTGTCATGTCGGCCGTAGCCGATGTGGAGGGACGTGCAAGTTCGGCGCGGTCTGTGACCCCCGCGCCGTTGCGCCCGGCGCGGTCTCTTTCCCTAGTGCTGCTTCTTTGTACAGAGCCGCTGAGCTCTTGGCGGCTGCAGCGCTCTGCGCGGTCTGGCAAGTCGGCAGCAGCCGAAGTGGAAGGACGTGCCCCGCTCCGGTTGGAAAGCTCGGTGCGCTCTCTCTCCCCCGAGCCGCTTGTCTCTTCGCTGGGGCTGTGGCTGCCGCGATCGGCGCGATCTGACATCCCGGCGGCAGCTGAAGAGGAGGCATGTGACCCGCTCCGGCCAGTCAGGGGGGAGCGGGCGTGTCCGTGGGAGGAGCCAGTAGAGCCCACATGGACGGCGCCATCTTGAGAGTCAGCCGGGGGAGAAGGCTCGAATTGCTGACAACCACGGAGGGACTCACCCGAGGGTTGGAAGTCTCTCCGGAAGGGCTTCTCTCTGCGGGAGGGAGATCTCCGGTGCCCCGGTGGCTGGATCTTCGCTCCGGGTGCCTTGACTCAGTCCTGGTAGTAAATATATAAGAATCACTTAAAATAGCCCCTATGAAATAAAAAAACAATAATTTTTATATAATTTTTGTCGGAGCTAAGCCGTAGGAGGGATGTGAGTGATCACAATCCCCCACCAGACTGCTAGCTTCTTTTATTATTAAAGGTCCTTAACCTGTTGTATCAATTCAGTGCTTTAAAAAGGATTATCAGTCACTTATCTCAATTTTTTCTTTGATATCGTCGCAACAATCGCTCCTCTGCAGAAAAATGAACAGCACGACGTGCACGTTTCGGGAAAAGAACCCCTGTGTCAAGTGCTTCCTAAATTTCCATTTAAATAGGCGAACAAAACAGAACACCGCCGTCTTCGCGGCTGAGGCAAAACTGTGTTTATAAGGGCCGTTGGAAATTTGACTTGCATATATAAGA
Source organism: Ichthyophis bannanicus (assembly GCA_033557465.1). Lineage (NCBI taxonomy): Eukaryota > Metazoa > Chordata > Amphibia > Gymnophiona > Ichthyophiidae > Ichthyophis > Ichthyophis bannanicus. The sequence goes on from CM066031.1 coordinate 84,560,389, forward strand.
GGGACCTTCCAATAGAAGGCAGGGTAATTCCCATCACCTAGGGAATCCCTGTCTCTATTGGCTAAGGAGACATGAGGTCATAGAATACTGCGCCACTCAATCTCCTGATTTAGCCCATTGGGCTCAACTGAGGATAGCCGAAAAATCCATTGTTGTTCCAACAGTTGTAATCTTTTCAATCGATCCCCCCCTCGGGGATCCGCCGGGACTTGATCAATGACAGTCCATTTGATATCAGCAAAACCATGATCTTTTTCAAGACAGTGAGAAACAACGGGAGCAGTAAGTATCTTGCAGCGTAGACGCGATGCATGTTCAAGTAAACGAGTCTTCACCGGACGAGCCCATACAGCCTCATCCACAATAGAATTTTTGGATGTCCAGATCACATTGTTTGAAGGCAATTTCACCACTACTCTATTTCGGAAATCGGTTCAAAGAAACAGTCTACTGCATTATCACAGTTATCACCCTGGTCCCTTACGAAGGGGTCTCCCATTTGGTCAATTTTTAAGACTTCGCCGAATTTGCCATTCAGTGGAGGATTTTAAATTGCAGGCTCTGGACCTATGTAGTCGATTGGAACAACGCGGTTAACCTCGAGGAGTGATCAAAAAGGCAATGCGTCGAGCGCGCTATATCCATCGCGAATGGTTAATTGACCCGCAGTATCAGAATATACAATCTACTTTAGATGATTTTATCACGGGTATTCTCCCTTATATGGAAAGGAGTTCGGCGGTATTACATATCTTACGTACCCATTGGCCCATGTTACAGCTTTTAGATTGTTTTAATAAGCCTCTACGCATTGCTTTTTCGCGGGAAAAAATTTGGGGGATATACTGATGAAGACCTCTTTAGCCATCGATCGCTCTAACCGCCCTCCAGAGCCTAAAGGTCACTTTCCGTGTGGATCTTGTCCTTTTTGTACAACTACCTTGACTGGGGTAGACTGGACTCATCCACAGACCTCTCGCTCTTATAAACGGCTCTGGGACACTTCGTGTCGGTCCACCTATGTTGTATACATGCTTGTATGTCCATGTGCATTATTATACATAGGCCGTACGATTCGTCCAGTGAAGACTCGTTTACTTGAACATGCATCGCGTCTACGCTGCAAGATACTTACTGCTCCCGTTGTTTCTCACTGTCTTGAAAAAGATCATGGTTTTGCTGATATCAAATGGACTGTCATTGATCAAGTCCCGGCGGATCCCCGAGGGGGGGATCGATTGAAAAGATTACAACTGTTGGAACAACAATGGATTTTTCGGCTATCCTCAGTTGAGCCCAATGGGCTAAATCAGGAGATTGAGTGGCGCAGTATTCTATGACCTCATGTCTCCTTAGCCAATAGAGACAGGGATTCCCTAGGTGATGGGAATTACCCTGCCTTCTATTGGAAGGTCCCTCTTATATATGCAAGTCAAATTTCCAACGGCCCTTATAAACACAGTTTTGCCTCAGCCGCGAAGACGGCGGTGTTCTGTTTTGTTCGCCTATTTAAATGGAAATTTAGGAAGCACTTGACACAGGGGTTCTTTTCCCGAAACGTGCACGTCGTGCTGTTCATTTTTCTGCAGAGGAGCGATTGTTGCGACGATATCAAAGAAAAAATTGAGATAAGTGACTGATAATCCTTTTTAAAGCACTGAATTGATACAACAGGTTAAGGACCTTTAATAATAAAAGAAGCTAGCAGTCTGGTGGGGGATTGTGATCACTCACATCCCTCCTACAGCTTAGCTCCGACAAAAATTATATAAAAATTATTGTTTGTTTATTTCATAGGGGCTATTTTAAGTGATTCTTATATATTTACTATTTTGAGTCAGTATCACTTTTTGGGGGGTAATACTTTACATTATTGACTCAGTCCTGGGGCATGCAGAAGACTTTTTCCTGCCATTTATGGGCGTCTCTGCTGTCCGCTTTGCTGGGGATTTAAGCGATGAGGCAGAGGAGGCAAGCAAGTCCTTCAGAGAGAGCTCCCGGTGTTTCCTTGCTCTTGGGGACATCCGAGCGCAGCTGGAACAATTCTGTACTTCATGAGAGGTCCCCAGGCGTCTGATGCAATGTTGGTGAGTGTCCATGATATTGATCTTTCTGTTACAGTGTAGACACTTCTTGAAACCTGGTTTAGGCATAGTAGAATTTAATCTTGTCTAGGAGAGCTTAGAAATCCGTCTTGAGGCGAAGGCGGAAGAAAAAAAGACTGACCGGCTAGGGGCGGGCCGGGGAGGTGGGGCCACCTCACACATGCTCAGAAGTTTCTGAGCTAGAGAGCACTTCCGTCATGGCGCTGTCAGATGACGTCACCAGGTGTGGCTGACACATCCTGCTTGTCCTAGGAGAACTCCGTGATCGTAGACGTCACCTCCTCCCGCATAGATCGAAACCCAGCAGCAATTTCTTCAAAGCCCCTTCGGAGCTCACGCTGTAAGAGAATGTGTTGAGGCTGTTTTGTTTGCTTGCTCTAGTTCACTTAGCATGTCCTCTCCAGATTCCTCTGACGCCGGGCTGCGTGGGGAACTGCCATGCGGTCCAGCCCTGCCCATCAGCCGCTGCGAGACGTTCGGCTTTTCCTTCACCTCCGGCAGTTTAGTATTTTTAGCCATTTGCTCCCAGTCACTCCAGGCACTTTCTACTCCAGTTTTTAGTGGCTCACCTGCCCAGTTTGGTAATTTTGGAGGCTTTTTGTCTCCTCGGGGTGGCGGTGAAAGTGACTCAAGCCACCATTTGCTTCAGTGATGTCACTTCCCTACTAAACCTTATGCTTTTGCCCTTCAGATGGTTACAGTTGTTTGTTTCCTGAGCTGGAGAACGAGCCTTAGGAAGGCTTAGCCAGCCCTCCCATGACAATCCCTCTGGGAAGGACTACATCTCCCAGAGTGCACTCTGGCATTCACATTCAGTAATTCCTCCTAGGAAGGTCTACAGTTCCCAGAGTACACTGTAACATTCCCACATAATAATATCCCCTAGGAAGGACTGCAGTTCCCAGAGTGCACTGTGATACATCCACACAGTAATACCCGCTAGGAAGGACAACAGCTCCTGAGAGTGCACTGTGACATTCCCACACAGTAATACCCCCTAGGAAGGACTACAACTCCCAGAGTGCACTGCGACACTCCTACACAGTATTGCCCCCTAGGAAAGACTACAGCTCCTGCACTGTGACACTCCCACATAGTAATCCCAACTAGGAAGGACTACAGCTCCTGAGAGTGCACTGTGACATTTACACACAGCAATACACTCTAGGAAGAACTACAGCTCCCAGAGTGCACTTTGACACTCCTACACAGTAATACCCATAGGAAAGACTACAGTTCCAGCACTGTGACACTCCCACATAGTAATCCCTTCTAGGAAGGACTACAGCTCCCAGAGTGCACTGTGACACTCCCACACAGTAATATCCCTTAGGAAGGACTACAGCTCCCAGAGTGCACTGTGACACTCCCATAGAGAAACTGTAGTTTATTTGTAGGGCTGGAACTTGTTCTGTGCATATAATATATCTGTTTCTATATATTAGACATGTGAAATCCTCCAGAGCATTCTGTTGTTAATAACTCCTCTCTCCTTCCCTGCTTTCATCTGCCTGAATATCTCAGGAAGTGGATCGGTGACATGACCCAGCATTAGTACAGCCCCTTTCACAGGCTTCCCGGGGCTGGGGGAGGGCACTCGGTCTCCAGCGTCCCTCCCCTTGTCTCTGTTCACACTTCCTCCCACTGAAGCCACCAGGAAAGACGCTTCATACTAGCACCAGCAAAATTCACACCACCAGCTTTGCAAAGAGGGAATCAAGGCGTGTTGCAGAGAAGGGCAGGAGAATGTCTGCAGGGTTTTCTGCTCAGCAGGTAGGAGACTGGCAGGAGGTGGGCAGCAGGGGAGGCAGTGCCACGATCCAGCCTCGGAGACACACACACGCTGCATGGGGCAAGCAGAAGGGGAAAGAATCCGGAAATGCTCAATCCAGGAAAGAAGTTCAAGAGGTTCTGCTCTTTATTCCTTGCAAGCCTCTGAGGCTCTTCCTCCTCATTCCCCTGCCTTGATACTCTCAGTTTCTCCTTCCTGCAATGTCTTTGGATTCTCTTTTCCTTTCTCACTCTTTCTTTTGCACAATTTCTTTTGTGTCAATTTGCAGAAAATAAGACCCAGATACACATGCACACAGGTGGACATTCAGACCTTTACACTTTATTCTCTGCACACATCCAACAGACAGCTAAATCATGTCTCTTCTTTCTCTGTAACACTGGCAAAATTTGTCCCTTCCTTTTTACATACACACTAAGGGGTATGTTTACTAAATGGCGCTAACGTGCGCTCGGCGATAATATGCAGGATGCCATAAAAGGAGTGGGCGTTGCAGTCTAAACATAGCAAACCGGGAGTACCGTGCGATAATGTGTGCGGCGCACATTATCGGGCAAAAGAGGGAGCAGCGTGCATCAATGCTCGTTAACCTTAAGTAGGCGCACTGACCTACAAATACAGTGCATATTCTGTGTTGGTGCCATGGTAACATGATGTAAGTGACAGGGGTGTTTGGACCCATAGGTGGATTATGTACCACCACCCAACCCCTCTGTGGCTCAGGGTGGGAGACAGGATTCCCCCACCAACAGATCCACATTCTACCTCCCTGCAACAGTGGCAGTGGAGGGAGGGGGAGGGGGAGGGGGAGGGGGGCAATCAACCCCAGTCATGCTGGGGAACAGACACCCTACAAGGCAGCCAATGCAGAGCTGTACACATCCCTAAGGCAATGGCAGAAAGAGAATAGGCCTGGAAATGCTCAGCTGCCCCCCACCACCATCTGACATACTCCAGCAGCAAGCACAGTGAGTCACCAGCCACTGCACCCTGCAAGGTGTTTCAGCCATACACATAACTGCAGACACTCTGCTAGCTAGTCCACAGTGCATGATCCTGGAGGAAATGTGAGCACACCCACCAAGCAGATAAGTCAATGATTAGGCCCCAGAAAAGAGAACCTAAATATTTCACTAAAAAAAAATACAAGATAGCACTATTGGGGAGCCTAGCCATGCCATGGTCACTGCTCAGTCAGGGTGAGAGTGACCTCCCAGCAGGACATGCTGTGGCTACCCTGTCAGTGCAGGTTGTGGCCAGGCACTACAATGTCCAAGCCATTGCCCTATGCCCTGTGCTGACGCATCCAGGCCAGGCCACCCTGTCCAGGCTATACCCACAGTACCTTGCTCCTCATTATGCACATTGGCAGGCCAATACTGAAAACAGTGCTAGCAGTGTGGGCTGAGGAAGGTGTTGGCAGCCACCACACACTGGATAAACAGACACACACTCCCCACACCTATGCCAGCACTGTGCAACTATAGAGGTGTTTGGCAGCCCTGGCCACCGCACCAGTCCTGGGCACAGTGCAGGCATGGCTATGGTACACAATACTGTTGGGGTCACTTCCCAGGGTGGTAAACACCTTCAGACACAAGACCTGTAGCACACTCCACAGACATCAGAAAGGTTGCTATGATGCAGCTCAATCAGAAAATTGCACTTAACTTCGGAATTACTACCTGCCAGTAATCATAGCAACATTTTGATAGATGTGTACCGTATTCCCAGGTTTAGGGTGGCATTGCTAAGGTATGCAAGTGCTAGTATTGGGAAATGCACGCAGGGCCCAACATCCTGCCTTTCCAGGAGGCTTTGGATAATGGAGCCTGTGGGTGCGGGTGTGTCTGCCCCTGTTGGCCGCTGCTCTAGGGCAGAGGTCCCCAACTCCGGTCCTGGTGGGCCAAACACTGTTCGGGTTTTCATGCTGTCCCTAATGAATATCTCCAATCGAAAAAAATCCCACAAACAGAGATGCTAATAAACCAATCAAAAAATCCCTGAGAATATCCCCACCTTGTGAAATGTAAGTAATTTTTTTGTCGGACCACAGTGAGGGAGGTTAAGATAGTCTGCAAAACCACACCCGTCACTGGGAGTCCATTTTAATCAATAAATACCGTTCTTTAGTAAGTTGAAGTGAAACTTATCTTAAAACTCATCTTGAAACTCCAGGAGAAGAAAACACGAATTAATTCATAAATGTCCAAACTCTTGTAAAGACGACGTGCACGTTTCGGGAACTGTCCGTCCCTGTATCAAGTTCTCCTTATGCAGGTCACCAAACATCAGTTCCTCTCCCTTAGCGTACAAAAAATTAGCGTTTTTCTTAGTCGTTAAAAAGGCGCCGGCTGACACCGGAAACCAATCACTGCAGGGGATGAGATGTGCCATCATTGGTCAGCCAAGCCGTCAATCAGCAAGGGAACTTGAAACCTTGGACGGGGGAACCCCATTCGTCCCCACATCCAAATGGATGAAGGCCAGATAGTGAAATACAGAAACACCATATAAGCCCTATGACGTAGTTACTAAAGAACAGCCCCCGAACAAAGGGATTCCCACCACAGCAGGGAAACCTTTGATACGAGGGCATTAGTTAGAGAACACTCAGCCACTCTATTTCCCGATTTAAACCCCCAGGTTGTACACAGTCCAAGACATATATCCAACGCTGTTCACAACGTTGCAATCTGGCAATTCGATCACCCCCTCGGGGATCTTCAGGAATGTGATCGATTACAGTCCAACGCAGCTGATTAAATGTGTGACCGCGCTCCATACAATGGTCCACCATGGGAGCAGTTTGAACGTTCTGTTGTAAACGTGATGCGTGCTCACACATCCGAATCCGGACAGATCTTGTAGTGCGGCCCACATAAAGCGAAGGACAGTCACACTGTATTAAATAAACCACAAAAGTGGAAGAACATGTGGTAAGCCAGCGCCGTTGGTAAGTATGTCCAGTGAGAGGATGATCCCACGAGGTCCCCGATAGCGTATTAGAACAGAATTTGCATTTTTGACAAGGAAAGTGGCCTCTAGTAATGCTGGGGCCAGATGGTCTATCAACCGGGGTGGTAGAGTGCACCAGAATATCTCGAACACTTGAAGCCTTAGTAAACGCTGGCATAAAAGAGTGGGCAAAACAAGGGTGTACAGATAAAATAGACCAGTGCTTGCGGAGGATGTCCACAACTGCATGACTCCGAACCATATAAGGAAAAACTCCAACTATTCTTTTATCTTGATCAGGCTCTTGAGGAGTAGAGGATGTGAGCAGCCAATCTCGATGAGTATACCGCGCACGTTTGTACGCTCGTTCAATTACTAAAGGGGGATAACCCCGTGAAAGCAACCGCCGTCTTAGCTCCTGAGCATGGAAGTTGAAATCTCCCATAGAAGAACATAGCCTGCGTAGGCGCAGAAACTGGCCATAAGGGAGACCCTTCTTAAGTGGAACCGGATGGAAGCTGGTGTAGTGTAATAAGCTGTTCCTTTGGACAGATTTACGGAACAAGGTGGTTTGCAGAGAAGTGTCCTGGCGATAAATCAACATGTCCAAGAATTCAATCTGGTATGGATCACGATGCTCCGTGAATTGAATATTCGATTTTAAACCATTAAGCCAGAAAAGTAATTCCGATAAGATGTCCACAGTGGCCGTCCAAATGAAAAAAATGTCATCAAGGAATCTTCGCCATAAGAGGACATTTGCAAAAAATTCGGAAACATAAATCAGACTTTCCTCCATTTGAGCCAAATACAGAGTGGCAATTGAGGGGGCCACAGTAGCCCCCATGGCTATTCCGTAAATCTGTTGAAAAAATGCTCCCTCAAAGATGAAGTAATTTTTTGTCAAGACCAAGGAAATTAGATCCAACAAAAAATGTCTTGGCAGGCGTGATGGAGCAGTGGTGAATAAAGTGCGGAGCAAAGCAAGGGCTTCCCCTTGATGGATGTTGGTGTATAATGCTGCCACATCAAGTGTCACCAGAAGAATCCCAGACTCAGGTAAAACTACATCAGCTAACTGAGTCATAAAATGAGTGGAGTCGCGAATATAAGAGCGAACCGAAGAAGCCTCCGCTTTTAGAAAGACATCGCAAAATTTGGACAAAGGCTCGAGAACAGATCCCCTACAAGATACAATGGGCCTCCCCGGAGGCGAGACCAACGATTTGTGAATCTTTGGGACTGTGTAGATGGTAGGTATTTTAGGGTGGAGGACCTTAAGGAAAATACCCTCTCTTTTAGTGAGCCACCCCTGATCAAGTCCCAAAGAGATTAAAGCCGAAATGGTTTCTTGTAAAGCAATGGTAGGATTGCGAGGCAAACGGTGATAAACCGTAGAATCTGATAATTGAGCCCGAAGATCTCTTAAATATTGCTCAGTCGACTGCAATACTATTGCCCCGCCCTTGTCGGCATTGCGTATCGTAACCGAGGTATCAGAGGCCAATTGTTGGAGATGTAGACGATCGTCCCTGGTCACATTGGAGACCCACTTCGGCTTGCTGACTTCCAGTGACGCCAAATCGCGTAATACCAAAGCTTGAAATGTGGCTATGATGGGATCAGGAGATCCAGGGGGGACCCACCGAGAAGGAAGCGAAATTACTGAGGCATCCGTTGTTGTGGGACGAGAGTCAAAAAATTGGAGAACTTGTAGCTTACGGAAAAATTTGTGTAAATGAACTCTCATTAAAAAACCATCGTAATAAGCAGTGGGGACAAATGAAAGACCTAAATTCAACAATTTCTCATGTTGAGGATCCAAAGGTTTCCCTGATAAATTGACAACTATTGAAGTTGAAGTTGTCGGGTCCGTTGTCGGGTGGTGGGAGGATCCCATCGGTCGTTCTGGTGGAAGCCTCGCCCTCTTCGACCTCGATTTTGGCCCCTGATAAAATCCTGCTGATTACGATTGCCTGTTCGTTTAGAGCCCGAAGTGGTGCCCGAGCTATCATCAGTATCATCAGATGACGTATCAAAAGTGACCCGTTTCTGTTGCATGTCTCCCTCGTCCTCATACATCCAACGATATACCTTGCCAGAATCATAATCAGTTTTATCCCGATGAAATTTATCCAATTTGAAAGACCTAAGATGGTCAAAAAAGCCTTTAAGTTGTCTATCAATGTCCTCTGATCTAGTTTTTCCTTATATGGTTCGGAGTCATGCAGTTGTGGACATCCTCCGCAAGCACTGGTCTATTTTATCTGTACACCCTTGTTTTGCCCACTCTTTTATGCCAGCGTTTACTAAGGCTTCAAGTGTTCGAGATATTCTGGTGCACTCTACCACCCCGGTTGATAGACCATCTGGCCCCAGCATTACTAGAGACCACTTTCCTTGTCAAAAATGCAAATTCTGTTCTAATACGCTATCGGGGACCTCGTGGGATCATCCTCTCACTGGACATACTTACCAACGGCGCTGGCTTACCACATGTTCTTCCACTTTTGTGGTTTATTTAATACAGTGTGACTGTCCTTCGCTTTATGTGGGCCGCACTACAAGATCTGTCCGGATTCGGATGTGTGAGCACGCATCACGTTTACAACAGAACGTTCAAACTGCTCCCATGGTGGACCATTGTATGGAGCGCGGTCACACATTTAATCAGCTGCGTTGGACTGTAATCGATCACATTCCTGAAGATCCCCGAGGGGGTGATCGAATTGCCAGATTGCAACGTTGTGAACAGCGTTGGATATATGTCTTGGACTGTGTACAACCTGGGGGTTTAAATCGGGAAATAGAGTGGCTGAGTGTTCTCTAACTAATGCCCTCGTATCAAAGGTTTCCCTGCTGTGGTGGGAATCCCTTTGTTCGGGGGCTGTTCTTTAGTAACTACGTCATAGGGCTTATATGGTGTTTCTGTATTTCACTATCTGGCCTTCATCCATTTGGATGTGGGGACGAATGGGGTTCCCCCGTCCAAGGTTTCAAGTTCCCTTGCTGATTGACGGCTTGGCTGACCAATGATGGCACATCTCATCCCCTGCAGTGATTGGTTTCCGGTGTCAGCCGGCGCCTTTTTAACGACTAAGAAAAACGCTAATTTTTTGTACGCTAAGGGAGAGGAACTGATGTTTGGTGACCTGCATAAGGAGAACTTGATACAGGGACGGACAGTTCCCGAAACGTGCACGTCGTCTTTACAAGAGTTTGGACATTTATGAATTAATTCGTGTTTTCTTCTCCTGGAGTTTCAAGATGAGTTTTAAGATAAGTTTCACTTCAACTTACTAAAGAACGGTATTTATTGATTAAAATGGACTCCCAGTGACGGGTGTGGTTTTGCAGACTATCTTAACCTCCCTCACTGTGGTCCGACAAAAAAATTACTTACATTTCACAAGGTGGGGATATTCTCAGGGATTTTTTGATTGGTCCCTAATGAATATGCATGAGATACATCTGCATACCATAGGGGCGGTGCATAGAAATGCAGCACAGCCATGTTTATTAGAGGCAGCATGGAACCTGAATGGTGTTTGGCCCTCCAGGACTGCATTTGGGAGACTCTGCTCTAGGTAATGCGTATGTTTATGGTGTCTGTGCTCCGTAGCGTAAAATGTAGGCGTTTTGGGCATGTTTACGTTATCTGCAATAAAGGTTCTGTCTGTATTACCATGTTTTAGTAGTGGGTAAAATATGGGGACTGGGCTGGCAGGACCTGCAGCTGGGACTTGAACCTGTGACCTTCCACTCATGAACACACTGGCTGTGTGCATTGTACCACCATGTTGCCACAGAGACAGTGCATTCCCTGGGGATACCATGACTGTTCGTTAGACAGGGCCTGTCTGTTGCAGTGCATGGCACCCACCTACACAGGGCTAGGCCATGGTCTGCTCTGGGCAGCTGCCACTGCCCCCTCCACCACCAGTACCCCTCTGCCACCATGCTGATATGCTCTTCTCCTGGTGGTGCGCAGTCTCAGGCCATCCAGTGTGCGGGTAGGCGGCTGCCTATGGTGCGGGTTATGGGGTAGGGGTGCCTGCATAGCTGTCCACGCTTCCCTCCAGCACCGTCTGCCAATGTTCTGTGCCCTTGGGGGTACCTGCTGGGTACTATCTCCTGTGACGCTGTGGGAAACACACTTGTGCCCATGTTGGGCCTCATCAGTTGCTGTCTGGCTGCTCTACTGTTTCAGCATTCCTATGGGCCACCTAGGGATCACCCTAGTCCGCACTGTGGCCCAGCTGCACCACAGCATGTCCCGCCTGCAGCCCTCTGTGTCCCCTTTTCCAGCATCTGTCCAGTTGCCCGTTCCGACATGCCCGCCCTGCTGTTGCGGAACATGTGCACGCCATAGGACACTTGTCCAATGAAAAGGGAAAACCCTGATCAGCACTATTTCACCGTGGGATCATTCACCTTGCATGGGGACAGAGAATAGACCCTTCCAAAATTAATATCTTTATTTTGGAGCTTTTTTGGTAGTGTTTTTTTATGTTTCCCATTAATATCACTATTGGCCAGCTTGGTTATGTTTTTTTTCCATTTTGTTGAGGTCATTTTCAATGTTTATTTGCCCTTTTGTTCCATGCACATGTATCACACTTATCACTTTTTGTACATTGCTGACGAAAATTGTTTCTTTTCCCTTTAAATCTGCTCTAACGCCAGGGTTTCACTGGCGTTAGTTTTCAGCCCTGGATTCCACGGCATTAGTGTGCAGGGAGCCTCTCCCCTCCCACTCTTCACCCATTGACCCTCTCTCTCCGCCCCTGGGGAGCCTTCCTCCGCCCTTCGGGAGCCTTTCTCCGCCTTCAGCGCTCGTTTGCACGTACTAAGGTACCTTATCGCCCGGTATGGCACCATTATCGGGCAATAAGGTACCTTATCGCTCAATAACGTGACAGCAGCGCAAATAGCGCCCTTTAGTAAACATACCCTAAGACATTTATCCACTCTTTAGTTACCTCCCATCTAGATTATTGCAACCTCCTCCTTGCTAGTCACCCTCTCCCCTTTGGAGGTGTGGTGATGAGGAGCTGTTGAGGACTTTGAAGGTTGTGAAGATGGATTTAAATTTAATGTGTTTCTTTCTTTCTTTCTTTCTTTATTTTATTTATTTATACACATTTATATACCTCATCTTCCAGAGTTCAGTTGCGGTTTACAGTGAACAACAACAATTAACAAAGCAAGTTTGTTTTACAAAGAACGTCATATTATAAGTATAATGATTAACAGTATATTTTACAAGGAACGTCATATTATAAATATAATGATTAACAAAACAGTATATGTATTGAGGAACGAAGTAATTAACTAGACAGAATATATTGTCTAAACAATGTGAGATAATACAGAACAGAATAAACTATATACAAATATATATATGCCAATGCAGTTGTTTGAGAAGAGGTGTAATGTGTTCTGTGGCTTTATTTGCGTTGGGTAGGATTCATACAGCAGTGTTAAGTGAAAGTTGGAAAGGGTGGATGGTTGAGTTTGGTATGCCTTTAAAGATAATATTACAGTACGTGGGAAATAGCGCCGCCTAGATTGATAGATTATTCCCTCACTTGGTTTGCAGCTTGTCGTGCTGTGAGGGCTTGGGTGCATCAGTGATGCTGAGAGCTAAACTATCGGTAGTTTAACTACTGGCAGGGTCTCCCAAGATGGACAGGTCTCAGCTGAGGTGCCAGACCAAGACAAACCACCCATCTGGGCAGCAGCAGAATGGGATAGTGTTGACGGCGGAGGATCACTTTTCTGTGACAACGGCAACAACACCAAACTTAAACTGCGCGGAAGAAAGGCCCAGCAATCTACTTCTGTATCTTGCCATGAAAACCCAAAGGATAGTTACAACAAAACAAATTGTGCTATAGTGCTGGAAGATGAGACCCCCAGGTTGGAAGGCACTCAACTAGCTACTGGGGAAGAGCTAAAGACTTCTCAGAGTAAAGCTGCTGATGTAGCTGCGCATGAAATGAGAGTCAGAAGCTGTAAAGATGTCTTACGCATTGGAACATGGAACGTACGAAGCATGAACCAAGGGAAGTTGGAGGTGGTCAAGAATGAAATGGAACGTGTACAACTTGATCTGTTGGGTGTCAGCGAACTGAAATGGACTGGCATTAGGCACTTTGCATCAGATGATCACATGGTCTACTATGCTGGAAATGAAAGACAAAGAAGAAATGGTGTTGCATTTATAATAAAGAAGAAACTTGCAAGAACTGTAATGAAATACAATGCAGTCAGCGAACGCTTAATCCCTATTCGTCTATGAGGAATGCCTATCAACACAACTGTAATTCAAGTATATGCCCCAACAACAGCTGCAGAAGAGAATGAAATTGAAGAGTTCTGTGAACAAGTACAAGCTGAAATTGACAGAACATGCAAACAGGATATCCTGATAATCATGGGTGACTGGAATGCAAAGGTTGGCAACAAAGAAGATGGCAAAGTAGTTGGAAAATATGGACTTGGCAACAGAAATGAAGCTGGAGAAAGACTGATAGAATTCTGCAAGACCAACGATCTATTCATCTCAAACACCTTCTTCCATCAACACAAGCGGCGACTGTACACATGGACTTCACCCAATGGCTTGTATAAAAATCAAATTGACTACATCTGTGGAAGTCAACGATGGAAAAGTTCTATAACATCAACAAAGACAAAACCTGGAGCTGACTGTGGTACAGATCATCAACTACTAGTATGCAAACTCAAGCTAAAGTTGAAAAAGAGCAAACCACTCATGAATGCAGCAAAATATGACCTTGAGAATATACCACTGGAATTTAAAGACTGCCTGCAAAATCGATTTGCTGCTTTAGATACAAATGACAGAGCTCCAGAAGAGTTATGGAATGACATCAAGAAGGTTGTGTTGGAAGAAAGCGAGAAGTCTCTACAAAAGGTGAAAAAGCAAAAACGGCCAAAATGGATGACATTAGAAACTCTGAAAATTGCCCAGAAACGCAGAGAAGCTAAAGCCAGAGGAGAAAGAAAGACAATAACAGAACTCAGAGATTTCCAACATGCAGCAAGACAGGACAAGGAAAAGTACTACAACGATGCATGCAAGGAAATAGAAGCAGAAACCATTAGAGGAAGAACAAGATCGGCTTTCCTAAAGCTACGAGAGTTAAAGAAAAAGTTCCAGCCTCGAATTGGAATGTTACAAGATGCTCAAGGTTCTATGTTGAATGATGCTGAGAAGATCAAGAAAAGGTGGAAGGAATATACAGAGTTTTTATACGATAAAGATCAAGTGGACCAACAGCCGTTTCAACCTGTACCTTATGATCGGGAACCATTGGTGATGAAAGAAGAAGTTAAAGCAGCATTGAAAGCCTTATCAAAGAACAAAGCACCAGGCATTGATAGCATTCACATAGAAGTATTACAGCAATCTGATGCAGCTGTTACCATACTTAACAAGGCTCTGCCAAGAAATATGGAAGAGAACATCATGGCCAACTGACTGGAAAAGATCTGTGTTTATACCAATACTAAAGAAAGGTGATCCAACTGACTGTGGAAATTATTGCACAATCGCTCTGATCCCACATGCCAGCAAGATTCTACTGAAGATTATTCAAAAGAGACTACAACCATACCTGGAACAAGAACTACCTGAAGTGCAAGCAGGGTTCAGGAAAGGGCGAGGAACGAGAGACATCATTGCGGATGTGAGATGGATCCTTGAAAAGACTAAAGAATACCAAAAGGATATCTATTTGTGCTTTATAGACTATAGCAAGGCTTTTGACTGTGTAAACCATGAGAAGCTCTGGGCCACATTAAGAAGCATGGGTATACCAGAACACCTGATCGTACTCTTGCACAATCTGTACATTGATCAAGAAGCAGCAGTTCGAACGGAACAAGGAGAAACAGAATGGTTTAAAATAAGCAAAGGTGTAAGACAAGGCTGCATACTTTCCCCCTACCTGTTTAATTTATATGCAGAACAAATCATCAGAGAAGCAGGATTGTATGAAGACAACAGAGGTGTGAAGATTGGTGGAAGACTCATCAACAACCTTCGCTATGCTGATGATACCACATTACTGGCTGAAAGTGAAGATGATCTGAAACATTTGCTTCTCACAATCAAAGAACATAGTCTCAAAATGGGCCAGCACCTTAATATAAAGAAGACAAAGATCATGATAACTGGCATAATCAACAGGTTCATCATTGAAGGAGAAGAAATTGAAATCGTGAACAACTTTAACCTACTTGGATCAACTATCAATAAAGACGCAACAAGCAGTCAAGAAATCAGATGACGCATTGCTCTTGGCAGAATGGCTATGAAAGACCTAGATAAGATTCTCAAGAGCAGAGATGTCTCTCTCCATACACAGATTCGACTTGTTCAAGCCATGGTATTTTCAATAACATCATATGGATGTGAAAGCTGGACAGTGAAAAAGATGAACAGGAAGAAAATTGATGCCTTTGAATTATGGTGCTGGTGGCGAATACTGTGTATACCATGGACTGCCCGAAGAACAAACCAGTCTGTACTAGAGGAGATCAAACCTAAGCTTTGTTTAAGCTCAGATGACAAGACTTCGACTTTCATACTTTGGACACATCATGCGAAGAGAGAGATCATTAGAGAAAGACATCATGCTTGGCAAGATAGAAGGTCAGCGCAAAAGAGGAAGGCCAATAATGAGATGGATCGATACAATAACAGCAGCTACGGGTACCAGTCTGTCAACAATGAGCCGCCTGACTCAAGACCGAACACAATTTAGGATAGCTATCCAGAGGGTCGCCATGAGTCGACTCCCTCGACGGCGCTTAACAGATTATTTTAGAATAAGACATGGACATGAAGCAATGAAAAGAGTTTATTATTAATCTTGCATGATTGTGGCTAGCTTGTAGGCATACTTTTTTGACATATCTCTGTGACATTTATACCTTTGTCAAATCAACAAGCCCCTACCCACAGTATCTTATTGGCTAACTAATACAGTGTTATTGACCTATCTATTGTGCTAAGGCAGCACACATGGGTTTCTGTAGCCTCATCCCCTTTAGTTATTCTTTTACTTTATTTAACACAATCTCTTACATGACAGACCATATGCAAGAATGCAGTTTACCATGTTCTTCTGACATCTTTTATCCCCTTTATGGTAGTACATACCGTCACCAGTAACCTCCTCCGGAGCCCAGAGGCATGCAGAGAAAGGTCAGCCTGGGAAAATCCTGACTCAGAAAGTAGGGCAGTGCACTGATTATGCACGGACTTCTGGGTGTTGTAGTCCCCTTCCACTCCCCAAGCAAGGAATAACTGTAGTCGAGTGGTTCAGGCAATATATGACAAGGTTTTATTTCCCCTCCGGGTGGATTAATTGCCAATAAAATACAGAACATAAAGGGCCATGCTTCTGGCATAAGAAAACAAAACTCGGGAACTGAAACAAAACAGCTTCTTCCTTTTCAGCTTTAAACAATGCAGTGCTTCAACAAACTCAAAGAAACATTTCCTTTTAAACTCAAAAGAATCACTTTGCTTCTTTGCTGCTGTTCCAACAACTTTGGTAACAGATATCAGCACAGGGAAATGATATCATCTGAAAATGATAGCGTACAGTCCATTTGTTCCTCAGAGTCTTCTACAACAGACCCTGTCTGCATTTCCTCATCACTTTCAGCTGAGCAGGTTTGTACAAAATCATACGGAGCTTTATAACACAGACCCTCTCTATTTCCCAGAGGTTTCTCTTCAGAATGCTCTCTAGAGCAGGGCTGGTAACTGCCGTATACTTGGGAACTAGCACATGGAGAGTCTAACAGAGCTTGGCAATCACAGGGAAAACATTTCTGTCTAGTTTTCTCTTTCAATGTTTTACACAGCCTACCTTCTGGCTTTTTCCTAGAAGACTTTCTCAGCACTGCTTCCTCAGTCATGCAAACGTCCTCTGGCCAACACCCTCCTCTCTCAAGGATTTCTGAGCACTCCCCAACTGACCTCTCAGGCAGTCTCTCTCTCCAGCTGCCTTCACGATAGGGCTCTAATTGAGAGTAGCTCCCACCTGGCTTTTGGGCTTGGGCTCTCCGGGACTTTGTAGCTTTGAATTCTTGTGCTTTATCTCCTGTTTCTCTCTCTCTCTCCTCACTCCTCCTGCTCTCCTGGTTCCTCTCCTTGCTCTGCTCGTAGCTTTCCTCCTTGCTCTCCTCACTCCGCTCTCTGAATCTTAGTGAGCAATTCTTATATCCCTGTTTTCTAGGGCTTAACTCTGCCCCGCCTCCACCCAGGTGTTTCCCCTTAAGACCGGGGCTCAGGGATACTCTGCAGCTTGGGCGTGTTTGCTGCACTCATGACTCATACTGTTTACATAACCCATGGCAACCCTGGGCCATGTCCTTTGCTTGCCTGTCAGAAACTGAAACAGAATCTTCCGTTTCACCCAGCTCCATAGCCTCGGAAGGACCTTCTACATTACAATACTGATATTAGTCCTTATCTTTCTTTTGCATGTTCAGGTGGTCTATGGTTTATTTACATTTGTGCTTGTTCCATAACACCTTTGCATTGCAAAAGGTCAGCAGAGCAAGGATCCCTGTCTTTTATTTACATAGCTTCATTACTGTATATTACTCAAAACAGCCCTGACCTCTGCAAACACTAATTTTTCTGTCTTGCATGCATTTCCTATTGAGGGCTCTTGTCTCTTACAAAATGGCAACTAAAAGAAGCAGCTTTCTTATAAGTAGTATAATAGACACACTTTAATCCTCTATATTGCCCAGATTGCCTTTCTGTTCCTTAAGAATAGGAGTGCTTCCAGAGCTCTCCCAAAAGGTGATTTTTGCTGAGTTTGCTGCATAACTGTGAGTCTTTGTCTTCAAATAACTGTGACTCTGTTTGTCTCCACATACTTATCTCTCTATCTGTCCTTAGTAGTGGGTTCCCTTACCCACTCCATTGCTGTAGAGTTTTAAACTTTTTCTCTTAGCCTACCTGAGGGACTACCCCTCCCCCCCTGCTGAGTTAGTGTTGTGGACCTCCATTTCCTGTGCAGCACGTGGGCTTGCCCAGATTGCCTTTCTGTTCCTTAAGAATAGGAGTGCTTCCAGAGCTCTCCCAAAAGTTGATTTTTTGCTGAGTTTGCTGCATAACTGTGAATCTTTATTTTTTTATTTATTTTATTTACATTCTCTTATATACCGCGCTATTCTGCATCAGTGCGGTTTACATTGAACAAACTGAAATTACATTGAACAGGGCATTATAACTTGGAGATAACTATTTTACAGGGAACATGGGCTATGGAGGGTTAAGTGGCTTGCCCAAGACCACAAGGAGCACCTGTGGGACTAGAAACCCAAGTCCTTCTGGCCCAAGGTTGCTGTCCTCTAGTGGGATTTGAACCCCCGACCTTCCGGCCTGAAGTACCTTGCCCCAACCACTAGGCCACTCCTCCACTCCTTTGTCTTCAAATAACTGTGAATCTGTTTGTCTACACATATTTATCTCTCTATCTGTCCTTAGTAGTTGGTTTCCTTACCCACTCCATTGCTGTAGAGTTTTAAACTTTTTCTCTTAGCCTACCTGAGGGACTACCCCTCCCCCCTGCTGAGTTAGTGTTGTGGACCTCCATTTCCTGTGCTGCACGTGTCTATTTGTCCTTTGTAGTGGGTTCCCGTGCCCACAGTTCAGGAACAGCCTACTGGCCAGAGACACTTAGGTTCCCGCCCACCCTACCCCTCGCCCCACCCACCCCAGGGGCTACATTACCTATATAGTGGTCACATATGTGCCATCTATCGTTCCTAACCTGGATTAAAAGCCACATCATCTTCATCTTCTCTTCTTCTTCCTCTTCTGGGACTGCATAAACATGTCGTGTATTCAGTGCAATAACTGCGGTACTTTCATTCCAAGACGAATCATTTAGAGCCTAAGAGCTTGTCCTATATGCCTAAAGTCAGCCGCCATGCATGAAGAACTAACTCTACTAAGGAAAGACCTAGCTGCCATGCATAAAGAAGTGTCTCTACTGAGGGAGGAACTGGCTGCAATGAAGCGCACCTCTGATAGGATACAAACTGAACAAAGTCCACCACCGCTCCCACAAAGAATGAAACGCCCCAGGAACAAATGGATCACAGTGGGTTCTGGTAGATTGCGACCAGTAACACAGAGACATCCTGTACATCAACAGATATCCCTGCACAATGCCTTCTCTGCCTTAGCTAATGAGGATGCCCAATCCAAAAAAACAGAAGGGCCCTTAAATGAGTCAGACAATCCCCAATCCCCTGCTAAAGCACCAAATATGAAGAAAACCTCACCAAACAGAAAACTACTACTACTTGGAGATTCCATCATCAGAGGCACCAACTTGGGAACACAGTTCAAAGGAGAGAAGATAGTCATGTGCCTACCAGGCTCTTCAGCCAGCAGGAATACAAACCAAGTTGTTGAATTACTTAGCGTAAAAAGTGAACACTCCAAACTTGATGTTATTATCCACTTAGGCACAAACGACCTGGCTAGGAACAGTGCCTCCAAAGCCCAAAAGGACTTCCAATCTCTGGGAGAGAAACTCAAGCGCGTTGTTAACACTGTTGCATTCTCAGAAGTTCTACATGTTCTTGGTAAGGGGACAAAAAGGCTGCATCGCATTAACAGCTTTAATACATGGCTCCAGACCTGGTGCAAACAAGAAGGATTCAGATTTATTGGTAACTAGGACAACAGATGGACCAACAAGAGACTATACTGTGCTGATGGACTACATCTCTCTGTTGCAGGGAAAAGAATCCTAAGTGAAAAATTCAGGCAGTATGTGGATATGCATTTAAACTAGGAAGAGGGGGTGACGGATGTGGAAAGTCAACATCTGCATGCCACCCCCAGCAAAAGCAGAACACCATCAGAAACAGCCACACTTTTAAACAACACATCAAAAACATGTGGGAAGAAGTAGGCAGAACAAAATCAATGCAAAATACACACAAGCCAGGAAAATGCTGGAAAGCAATGAGTACAAATGCTCGAAGCTTAGCCAACAAAATTCCAGACCTGGAAGCCCTAATTGTGGAAACGAATTTGGACATTGTGGCCATTACAGAAACGTGGTTTAATGAATCGCACGATTGGGATATAGCCATAGCTGGCTATAATCTATTCAGAAGAGACAGAGAAAATGGAAAAGGAGGAGGAGTAGCCTTGTATGTCAAAAGCAATATTAAAGCTACTGAAATGCAGGGGACATGGGGAAAAGAAGAAGCGCTCTGGATTGTGTTGGAAAGAGGAGATGGCACTGTCATCCATATTGTTGTAGTCTACAGACTTCTGACTCAAATTGAAGAGAGAGATAATGAATTGATTAAAGATATTGCCAAGATAGCAACAAAGGGGGAAGCGATCATATTGGGTGATTTTAATCTACCTGATGTGGATTGGATTACTCCTTCTGCACATCTGGAAAGAAGCAAAAAAATTGTGGATGCTCTCCAAGATGCATTATTTAGACAAATGGTGATGGAACCAACCAGGGAAAGCTCAACGCTGGATGTAGTGCTCACCAACGGTGATAGTGTGTCGAATGTCTGCGTGAGTGCCCCTGTGAGCAACAGCGACCATCACACGGTGTGGTTTGAGATAAAAGCCATGGTACAGGCCAATCATGCATTGCAATGTGTGCCTTCGAGTCAGTCCTAACTCCTGGCGACCCAGAAGCTCCTGGGTTTTCTTGGCAGTATCACTGGAAGTAGATTGCCAGGCCTTTCTTCCGAGGCAATGGAGGGTTAAGTGATAGCAAGCTCAAAGTCCTAAACTTCAAATACACTGATGTCAATAAAATGGCAGAGTACTTAAAGGAGGAGATGGTGGGGTGGAAGGAGATAAAGGAAGTGGAATTGCAATGGGCTAAACTAAAGAAGGCAATAAAAGGGGCAATAGATAAATATGTAAGAAAAGTAAATAAAAACAAGAGGAGAAGGAAACCTATTTGGTTTTCCAAAGAGGTGGCTGCTCAGATAAAGGCAAAAAACACAACTTTCGCAAAATTCAAAAGCTTGCAAACAGAAGAACACAGAAATGAATACAGGATCCAACTCAAAGAGTCTAAAAGAGTAATAAGGATAGCAAAATCAAAGGCAGAGGAAAGGATGGCTAAAGATGTTAAGGGTAGCAACAAAACTTTCTTCAGGTATATTCGGGAAAGGAAGAAGATCAGAGTTGGAATTGCAGGACTCAAAAGTGCTGGGAAAGGACTCGTAGAAAGTGACACTGAAAAAGCGAAATTGCTAAACAAATACTTCTGCTCTGTTTTTATGAAAGAAGATCCTGGAGATGGACCAGCTGTGGCTCCCATATATAAAAATGGGAATGAAGTTGATACCACACCATTCACGGAAGACGAGGTGTTAGAACAACTTGCTAAACTGAAAGTGGACAAAGCCATGGGACCGGATGGGATACATCCCAGGATACTGAAAGAGCTCAGAGAGGTTCTTGCAGGACCATTAAAGGATGTCTTCAACAGGAGACAGGAGAAACAGGAGAGGTTCCTCAGGACTGGAGAATGGCTGATGTCGTACCTCTACACAAAAGTGGTGACAGGGAAGAAGTGTCAAACTACAGGCCCGTGAGCCTTACCTCGGTGGCGGGAAAAGTAATGGAGGCGCTCCTGAAAGAGCGAATAGTGAACTTTCTCAAAACCAACAGGATGCAAGATCCGAGGCAACATGGTTTTACCGAAGGACGGTCTTGCCAAACAAATCTGATTGAGTTCTTTGACTGGGTGACCAAGGAACTAGATCAGGGGTATGCGATGGATGTCATCTACCTGGATTTCAGCAAAGCCTTTGATACTGTTCCTCATAGGAGGCTTGTCAACAAACTCAGTAGCTTGGGGATGGGCCCCAAGATGGTAAACTGGATTAGAAATTGGTTGACTGACAGACAACAGAAGGTGATTGTACATGGAGCTCACTCGGATTAGAGGAAGGTGATTAGCGGCGTGCCCCAGGGTTCGGTCCTGGGCCCAGCACTGTTCAATGTATTTGTGAGTGATATTGCTGAAGGACTGAATGGAAAAGTCTGTCTTTTTGCAGACGACACAAAATTTTGCAACAGAGTGGACTCCCCCGAGGGAGTGGTTAACATGAGGAAAGATCTACAAAAGCTGGAAGACTGGTCTAATGCTTGGCAACTACGATTTAATGTGAAAAAGTGCAGTGTCATGCACTTGGCTAGCAGAAATCCAAGGGAAATGTACGCGATAGGGGGCGAGAGGTTGGTATGCACGGTTCAAGAGAAAGACCTTGGTGTGATTATCTCTGATGATCTCAAGGTGGCAAAACAGTGCGACAAGGCGGTGGCAAAAGCCAGGAGGATGTTGGGCTGCATACAAAGAGGGATTACCAGCAGAAAGGAAGAGGTACTTATGCCACTGTATAAGTCACTGTTGAGGCCTCACTTGGAATAATGTGTTCAGTTTTGGAGACCGTATCTTGCAAAAGATGTAAAAAGACTGGAAACGGTTCAGAGGAAAGCGACCAAAATGATTTGGAACCTGCGTCAGAAGCCTTATGAGAAGAGACTTGAAGACCTAAATATGTACACTTTGGAGGAGAGGAGGGACAGGGGAGATATGATTCAGACCTTTAAATACTTAAAGAGAAATGATGAACAAACAAACCTCTTCCAAAGATGGGGAAGCTGTAAAACTAGAGGGCATAACATGAAGCTTCAAGGTGGTAAACTGAAAGGCAATGTCAGGAAATATTTTTTCACTGAAAGGGTGATGGATGTTTGGAATGCCCTCCCGATGGAAGTGGTGGGGGCAAACACGGTGACGGAATTCAAGAAGGCATGGGACAAACACGGTGGATCCCTTTACAGCAATAGGATAAAAACAAGATAAACGGTACCATCTAACTTCTGAACCATATAACATCTCAACAAATAGGGGTGTCCTACATGGAGTGGTGGGTTTAACCCTAAACAAAGACATGGGGAGGGGTGGCCTGCACAGAGCGACAGGTGCACCTACTCTTGCCATCTTGCTGGGCAGACTAGATGGACTATGCTGGTCTTTATCTGCCATCATTTACTGTTACTATGTTACTATGTGTACACTATGTTACTATGTGTCATATGGAGGCAGCTCCCTGACTTTAACAATTTTTGGCTCTCATGATCCACACAGTATGCCTTCTGGCTTTGGGTTTCCGTTCTTTCTGTCAGTCCTTATCATAAAGGACCACAAAGATAAGGAGGGGGGAGGGGAGAGAGAAGTATTTACTTAGTGGCTCTTAGGGGCATGTTTACTAAAGGGCGCTATTTGCACTGCTGTCACGTTATCGGGTGATAAGGTACCTTATCGCGTGATAATGGTGCTTTACTGGGCGATAAGGTACCTTATCGCGCGATAACGCACGCAGCAGTGCAAACGAGCGCTGAGGGTGGAGAAAGGCTCCCGGAGAGCGGAGGAAGGCTCCCCAGGGGCGGAGAGAGAGGGTCAATGGGTGGAGAGTGGGAGGGAAGAGGCTCCCTGCACACTAACGCTGTGGATTCTGGGTCTGAAAACTAACGCCAGTGAAACCCTGGCGTTAGAGCAGATTTAAAGGGAAGAGAAACCATTTCCGTCAGCAATGTACAGCAAAGCCAGGGAAACCTACAAAAAGTGATAAGTGTGATACATGTGCACGGAACAAAAGGGCAAATAAACATTGAAAATGACCTCAACAAAATGGAAAAAACCATAACCAAGCTGGCCAATAGTGATATTATTGGGAAACAGCAAAAAACACTACCGAGAAAGCTCCAAAAAAAGATATTAATTTTGGAAGGATCTATGCTCTGTCCCCATACAAGGTGAATGATCCCAAAGTGAAATAGCGCTGATCAGGGTTTTCCCTTGTTATTGGACAGGTTTCCTATGGCATGCACATGTTCTGCAATAGCAGGGTGGGCATGTCGGAATGGGCAACTGGAAAGATGCTTGAAAAGGGGATACAGAGGGCTCCAGGCGGCACATGCTGTGGTGCAGCTGGGCCACAGTGCGGACTAGGGTGATGCCTAGGTGGCCCATAGGAATGCTGAAACAGTACAGCAGCCAGACAGCAACTGAAGAGGGCCCAACATGAGCATGAGTGTGTCTCCCACAGTGTCACAGGGGATAGTACCCAGCAGGTACCCCCAAGGGCACAGAACATTGGCAGGCGGTGCTGGGGGGCAGCGTGGACGTCTATGCAGGCACTCCTACCCCAGAACCCGCACCATAGGCAGCCGCCTACCAGCACACTGGATGGCCTGAGACTGCGCACCACCAGCACCACCAGCAGAAGGGCATGTCAGCATGGTGGCGGAGGGGTACTGGTGGTGGAGGGGGCAGTGGCTGCTGCCCACAGCAGACCGTGGCCTAGCCCTGTTTAGGTGGGTGCCGTGTACTGCAACAGACAGGCTCTGTCTGACAAACAGTCATTCAACAATTAACCAATGCAATTTGTTCAGTAATTCTCTGTTGTCATTAACTGAGCCTCAGAATCAACCAATCACACTAGAATTTTGGGAATTGTCAAAGTTGCCCAAACATGTGCCGGTTTTACATCAATGGCTCATCCTAATAGAAACTAGTGAAGTAGCAAGTATAACATGGTGAAAATTTCAATAAATTAAAATACTCATCTTGTAGTTCAATGAAGTACGTCAAAAGCTCCTTTAGTTGTATTACAATGAATTTCAAATTTCATTAATTGCTCTTAATCTCATTGTAACTGTATTAAATAGCTGGAAGCATGTCCCAACGCCAGCTTATAAGGTGCCCGTGCGTTTCTCCAAGAAAGGGGTTTCTCAAGGGACTCCAACATCAAAGCAATATCCTGTAAAAAATGACATCAATAATGACTGAACAATAATGAACGTTAAAAAGCTTCACCATTGTGCTTAAAATAAATTCAAATAAGAAAGGAAAAACATCCAAAAAATTCTGATTAACCTGATCGCAGCGCAGCTCATTTTCTTCACCAACGATCTCCCTCCAATTCTCTGGGGGATCCAAAAAGCGCCGCGCATGCGGGCCTGAAGTAACGCTGCCATTTATAAATGCCTTGCTGAACCGAAATCGAATTGAGCTGATTAATGACTGGTGAGACGTCAAACGCAAACCGTCCAATCAATGCTGAAATTAAGCCCTCCCGGCTGTACCGTGCCTAAAGTATAGATTCACCACTGCTCACGATAAAGTAATTGTTGAATGTGACCGGACCATGAATAGCTCAGTTCTACACTGTTCCTAAAATCCATAAGTTCTACACTGTTCCTAAAATCCATAAGCATCCTACGAGACCTCTGGGCTGTCCGATAGTGTCCACAAAAGGGACTCTGTTGGAACCGCTGTCCACATATTTGGACTCTTTCTTGCGCCCATTATTGATGGATATTCCATCTTATGTCCGAGATACAATGCATTTTTTATTTTTGTTACATGATTTATCTTCTTGGGCTGACGATGATCGAGTGCTTTTAGTAACATTGGACATTCAGTCTCTCTACCCTAGCATTCCGCAAGATGCTGCTAGTGCAATAGTACAGCAGGCATTGATCGCCCGTGGTGACCTGTCTCAACCACAGTTACAATTTTTGCAAGCTCTCACCGCTTTAGCCCTATTCAATAATTTTTTTGAATTTCAAGGGGTCCTTTACCATCAGATTTCGGGAGTGGCCATGGGCGCTACTTGCGCCCCATCAGTTGCCAACCTTTATATGGGAATTTTTGAAGAGACATTTTTTCCCAACTCTACTTATTCGGACAACATTAAGGCCTGGTACCGTTACATCGATGACATCTTCATGTTATGGAGGGGCACTGAATCTCAACTGGACTCCTTCCTTCAGTGGTTAAATTCTCGAGATGTCAACATTCATTTTACCAGTGAGTCACAGAAACAAAGCATCGCCTATTTAGATTTATTAATCACTAGGGAAGAGAAAGGGTGGGGCACTTCAGTATACCGCAAATCGATTGATCGTAACACCTTCTTGCACTACGATAGTGCACACCCTCCTCAATTGAAGAACAGCTTGCCGTTATCTCAATTTTTGAGGTACTGGCGGAACTGTTCCGATGTGAAGACTTATAAAAAATTGGCTGTAGGTTTGAAAGAGAATTTTGTTGATTGAGGGTATCCCTATCCCTTGGTACAGAAGGCGTATCAACGAGTGCTATACAACAACCGTGACCTGTTGTTAACCCCTAAAAGGAACGTGGAGGATTCCAGGATGAATCGAAGTATTAATTTTATTACATCTTATTCTCCCATAAGTTCTGGTTTGCAGAAGATTTTGAGAAGACATCAAGCTATACTTCATGTAGTTCCAGGCATACAAGATAAATCAATACGATGCGTATGGAAACGCAGTCGAAATTTGAAAGAGTATTTAAGTCCCACGAAACTATGGGACATTACGTCCATTAATCATGTAGCTTCTGAGATTGGTCATAGTAGATGCGGACACTGCACGATATGCGATATCATTATTGAATGCTCCCAGTTTGCTTACAATGGTATGATTTATAAATTGAGGAACATCACCACTTGCGAGTCAACTCACGTAGTGTACGCAGTGCAATGTCCGTGTAGTTTACTTTATATAGGTAAAACGATCCGCTCATTTAAGATCCGGATGAAGGAACATGAAAGCAGGCTCCGGTGCACTCGGAAAGAAGCTCCCTTAGTCGAACATTGCATGTCACATCAACATGTGTTTGCCCAGCTTCGTTGTTGGGTTATTGAACAAGTATTAGGAAGTGTACAAGGGAGATCAGGAGACCAACAATTACTTTATCGTGAACAGTGGTGGATCTATACTTTAGGCACGGTACAGCCGGGAGGGCTTAATTTCAGCATTGATTGGACGGTTTGCGTTTGACGTCTCACCAGTCATTAATCAGCTCAATTCGATTTTGATTCAGCAAGGCATTTAAAAATGGCAGCTTTACTTCAAGCCCGCATGCGCGGCGTTTTTTGGATCCCCCAGAGAATTGGAGGGAGATCGTTGGTGAAGAAAATGAGCTGCGCTGCGATCAGGTTAATCAGAATTTTATGGATTTATTTTATTTTTTTATTTAACAATCATTTATATACCGCATCTTCCAGAGATCAGATACGGTTCACAATAAACAACAATCAACAAAGCAGAGTTTGTTTTACATGTAACATCTTATAACCACAAGCAATATTATAAGTAAACAGCAAATGTTAATACTGAACAGAACAGAACGGTGAAATGGAAACAGAACGCTGAAATGGAAACAGAACGCTGAAATGGAAACAGTACGGTGAAACGGTGGATGTTTTTCCTTTCTTATTTGAATTTGTTTTAAGCACAATGGTGAAGCTTTTTAATGTTCATTATTGTTCAGTCATTATTGATGTCATTTTTTACAGGATATTGCTTTGATGTTGGAGTCCCTTGAGAAACCCCTTTCTTGGAGAAACGCACGGGCGCCTTATAAGCTGGCGTTGGGACATGCTTCCAGCTATTTAATACAGTTACAATAAGATTAAGAGCAATTAATGAAATTTGAAATTCATTGTAATACAACTAAAGGAGCTTTTGACGTACTTCATTGAACTACAAGATGAGTATTTTTCTTTATTGAAATTTTCACTGTGTTATACTTGCTACTTCACTAGTTTCTATTAGGATGAGCCATTGATGTAAAACCGGCACATGTTTGGGCAACTTTGACAATTCCCAAAATTCTAGTGCGATTGGTTGATTCTGAGGCTCAGTTAATGACAATAGAGAATTACTGAACAAATTGCATTGGTTAATTGTTGAATGAGGTTTAGTTTCGTTACGTTTTAGTAGTCATTCACGAAGAATGACCAGTTTTAGTTTAATGACAAACAGTCATGGCATCCCCAGGGAATGTACTGTCCCTGTGGCAACAGTGTGGTGCAGTACACACAGCCAGTGTGCTCAGCAGCAGAAGGTCACAGGTTTAAGTCACAGCTGTGGTTCCTGCCAACCCAGTCCCCATATTTTATCCACTACTAAACCATGGTAATAAAGACAGAACCTTTATTGCAGATAACATAAACATGCCTCAAACCCCAACAGTATTGCGTACCATAGCCATGCCTGCACTGTGCCCAGGACTGGTGCGGTGGCCAGGGCTGCCAAAAGCCTCTATAGTTGTACAATACTGGCATAGGTGTGGGAGTGTGTGTCTGTCTATCCAGTGTGTGGTGGCTGCCTACTCCTTACTCAGCCCACACTGCTTGCACTGTTTCCAGTGTTAGCCTGCCAATGTGCATAATGAGGAGCAAGGTACTGTGGGTATAGCCCTGACAGGACGGCCTGGGCAGGATGCATCTGCACAGGGCATAGGGCAATGGCTGGGACATTGTAGTGCCTGGCCACCCCTGCACGGACAGGGTGGCCACAGCATGTCCTGCTGGGAGGTCACTGTCACCCTGACTGAGCAGTGACCACGGTATGGCTAGGTTCCCCCATAGAGTTATATAGTGCTTTTCTTAAGTGATATTTGTGGGTTTTCTTTTTTGGGGCTAATCACTGACTTATCTGCTTGTTGGGTGCACACATCTCCTCCAGGAACATTCACTATGGACTAGCTAGCAGACTGTCTGCAGTTATATGTGCGTGGCTGGAACACCTTGCAGGGTGCAGTGGCTGGGGACTCATTGTGCTTGCTGCTGGAGAATATCACATGGTGGTGGTGGTGGTGGTGCAGCTAAGCAGTTCCAGGCCTACTGTTTGTGGATCTGAATGTGGGAGATCCTGTTTCCCACCCTGAGCCACAGAGGGCGGGTTGGGTGATGGTATAAAAGCCCCCCCCCCTTCACCAATGGCATGTGACCATAACACACGCACATGCACACACCTGCAGCAGGTGCTGGCCACTCCACCTCATTCTCAGGGTGAGCACCGTACCTGCACAATGTGACGGTCTGTAGCTTATCTGTGCCAGTAGCACGCATGATCAGTACCCCCTACTAGGCTGAGGTGCTGTGGGGGTGCACACGGTCAGTTCCCCCTACCAGGCTGAGGTGCTGTGGGGATGCATACCCCTTTGATCATCTGTAGACTGCTGATTTGCATGTGCAGTGCATCATGGTTACGGGTGGATTAACCCTATCCTGGCAAGGTCATGGGTTTGATCCCACAGTGGTGTTATTTGATAGGGTTGTCTGAGGCATTTCCTTTTTTAATGTAGATTAGTGCTGCCAGCAAAAACACTCTCACAGTGCTGTAACCTTAAGGTGCCTCATAAGGTGCTCATAAAATGCCCTATAAGGTGCCTTATAAGCCGCCCTATGAAGTACCTTATAAGGCACCCTATAATGCGCCTTATAAGGCGTCCTATAGGGGACATTATAGGGTGCCTTGGCGGACAGTGCACTTTATAATGTGCCCTCTGGAGTGCCTTATAGGGCGCCTTATGCGGCAGCTTAGATTACGGCATTGTGAGGGTGTGTTTTCTGGCAGCACTAATTGGAATAAAAATAAAATACCTCAGACAGCATTGCTTAAATGTAAAGGGTGATGCCTCAGAGAACCTTATTCATTGTGGATTGAACCCATGACCCCTGCCCCATCAGTCAGTGTATTAACCATTGTGCTACACCTTTGCTGCTTTGTGTGCATGTCAGCGCACCTACTTAAGATTACTGCACATTATCGCACGTTAACACGCCTTGCTACGTTTAGACCGGAACGCCCACTCCTATTATGGAAACCTGCACACTATCGCCGGGCGCACGTTAAGACTGCTTAGTAAACATACCCCTTAGGCTCTGCTGTCTCTAGATGCAGGACAATGGAGTGAGATAAGAATCTGCATGAGATGACGGCTTTTATCCCAGGCAGTTTTTGCAGAACACTTTTAGAAGCCTCTATAATAATTTTCTGATCATTCTGTAAAAATAACAATTTACATTCTTCTATCTGTATTTTAAATTTAAACTGAAACTCTTTGCTGCTACTAGGCCCTGACTGATTTAACAAATACACTGGGTTCACAGATTAATCAGCTTTAATCTAAAGAATTCCTTTTTTCCCAAGATTTAGAGAAATTCCCAGAAGTAATACTTACAATTGCAGATCTCTCTCCAGAAGTAGCAGTCCCCTTTTGCAGGTGTTGAAGGGGGCATATAGCATTAGGTCACTGGTGTATAAGTGGTAATTTATGTTGTGGCTCTGAATGAGTTTGCAAATTGATTGTATGTACAGGGAGGAACCTTGGGGTATGTCACTTAGATGTTTAACCGATTTGGAAGTTTTGTCCCTCATATAAAATTGCTGCATGCATGCTGTCAAGTAAAACTGGAACCAGGAGAGGGGGGTACTGTTTATCCCTATTTCTGTCAGCCGATCTTCAGGGTTGGGGACCACCCACTGCCCACCCTCACTCTCTCTTAGCGACACCCCTTCACACCCACATCAAAGCCTCCCTGTAAAGCACGTTGTTAGTATGGAAGCAGTTTTGCCAGGGCCGGCAGGGGAGCGAATAGCAGGGACTGATGTTCTCGCTATTCACGGGACAGAATGACCCCCAGAGTGTTTACGAGTGAGGTGAGCAGTGTTTGCACATTGCATTTTGGTCTAAACTCATGTTGTTGCATGTCCAAGGTGGCGGAAGTGTTATGAAGTCCTGTAGCTGTAATTATACTGCCTTTTCTATTATTTTCGCTAAATTTGGAAGTATCTTTGCATTGTATAGATACTGTTCTTGACATGTGATGTGTTCCCAGATGGATGACAACATCAGTTTTAAACACCCTACTTCCTTTTGGGACTTCCCTAGCAACCTAGTTCCTATTCTTACTGGCTGAAGACTCTGGAAGGCATTTTCTCACCTTCTCACCCTGGAATGGAGTTCCTGAAATTAATGCCTCTGATAATGGAATCACCTAGTATTAGCAGTGTTCTGTTTTGAAATACCTTAACAACACCTGGGACATTTCTCTTACACTGTATGTCAATACAAAGGCTGTGTTGCTCATCAAGCGGCTAGCCTTGCGGAATTCTGTGGGGACTATGAGGGTGTTGAGAGTTGGGGTATAATGGAGCTATATTCTTAAGAAGTTTGGATGTGATCATGAGTAACTTGTATTTTATACAGCTATAAATTGCCAGCAAGTGTAATTCATATAATATGGGTGTGAAATATTAATTTCTATTAACTTTCCAAATAATTCTGGCAGCCACATGTTGGGCCATCTGTAACTGGCTTATTGCCTGTTTGGAGAGGCCCTGGAAAATGTTGCTGCAATAATCAAAGTGTGGAGTTATCATTGCCTGAAGAACAGACCGAAAGTCATAGCTTGATTGCAGTGGTCTCAATTGCTGAATCATCATTATTTTTTAATAGATCTTACCAGGGGTTAATTTTATATGTGTGGTCATGCCAGGGGCGGCCCAAGGGGGGTGCGGGGCCATGTGCGGAGACTCGGTGCGGGGCCTCATTTGCATAAGTGGCCTTATTTGCATAAATATTTGCATAATGTTACCATACACTAACTTTTAGTAAACATGTCTCTTAATGAGTGTATGGATAAAGAAAGACTAAAAGATTTCTACATTACTATAATCCAGTGCCAACCGCCAGGCACATTAGGAACTACTACAAACGCTGCCCATTTAGAACCCATAGCAAACCCGCCGTACCCTGACAGCATTACCAGGACTCACAAAGCACCATACCCTACCTATCAAAAGGCAACACTGCAAATATTAAACCAATACATTTCAGAGAATACTGGGGAAAGAGAACAAGTGGCAATGTCAAATAGGAATTACATAAATAGAATACCTCAGCTCAGTTACACATGCAGAACATAGACCATCACCAAACAAGGAATCACAATTTAGAAACAGGAAGGCAATAATTAAACTGGGAACCCCAAAAGCCAAACTTGGAATGTACAACACCACTGTAGAAATAAAACTATAAATTAATTTCCTCTTGTACCAAACAAAGCGCAGACGTTAATGATGCACATTTCCCAGAGCTTTCATATTCCAGTTAATAAATTCAAAATAAAGAGATATCTTTCTACCTTTTGTGCATTTTTTTCAGTTGCAATTGCTCCAGCCACTTTCTTCTGGTTTCTTCATATTTTCTGCTAACTGTCCATCGTCTGCTGTCCATTTGTTCTTTCTTCTCTCTTCTAGTTTTTTTTTTTCCATTCTCTCTCTCTACATCTGCTTTAACATACTAATCTTTCTCCTTTTGCTCTTTCCTCATTCCTATTTCATCCACACAAATTTTACCCCTCCATCCTCAATCCCCACTTACTCTCCCAATACCCGGCCAATTGTAGATTTTTCATCCCTCCCACACAAAATATATTTTTCCCCTCTCCATTTTACTCTCCCAGCCCCATCCCATTCTAATCCTTCCCCAACATCAGCTCCCTTCTAGTTCTAGTCTCACCCAGCATCCATTCCCTTCTAGTCCCTGCATCAGCCCATTTCCAGTCCTAGCCCCCCATCAACCCATTTCCAGTCCTAGCTCCCCCATCCATTTTCAGTCTGAGTCCCTTCATCAGCTCATTTCCATAGCCCCCATCAGCCCATTTCTAGTCATTTCCTAGCCCCACCATCAGCCCATGTCAAATCCTAGCTCCCCTCCACTCAGCCCAATTCCAGTCCAAGCCCCCCATGAGCCTACTTCCAGTTCTAGCCCCTCCATGAGTCCATTTCAATTCAAGCCCCCACCACAGCCCATTTCCAATCTTAGCTCCCCCCAACAGCCCATTTCCAGTCCTATCCTAGCTGCTCCATCAGCCCATTTTCAGTCCTAGCTCCCTTCCCTCACAGCCCATTTCCATTCCAAGCTCTCTCCCCATCAGCTATTTGTAGTTCAAGCCTCCTCTTCCACTCAGCCCATTTCCAGTCATAGCAACCCCCCAACCCATTACCAGTCCTAGCCCCCCATCCACCCACTTCCAGTCCTAACCCCCATCACCCCATTTTCAGTTTAAGCCCCCCTATAACCCATTACCAGTCCTAACCCCCCATCAGCCCACTTCCAGTCTTAACCCCATCATTCCATTTCCAGTCAGCCCCCCATAGCTCAATGCCAGTCCTAACCCCCCCCCATCAGCCCACAGCCCATTACCAGTCCTAACCACATCAGCCCACCTCAAGTCCTAACCCCTCCCCATCAGCCCATTTCCTGTCCTAGCCCCCCATAGCCCATTATCAGTCCTAACCCCCCCCATAGCCCATTAGCAGTCCTAACCCCCCATCACCTCATTTCCAGACAGCCCCCATCAGCCCACAGCCCATTACCAGTCTTAACCCCCCCATAGCCCATTACCAGTCCTAACCCCCCCAACAGCCCACAGCCCATTACCAGTCCTAACCCCTCCCCATCAGCCCATTTACTGTCCTAGCCCCCCCATAGCCCATTATCAGTCCTTACCCCCCATAGCACATTACCAGTCCTAACCTCCCCCATCGCCCCATTTCCAGACAGCCCCCAGCCCATTGCCATTCTTAACCCCCCCATCCCCATCCCCATCCCCTTGCCAGTCTTAACCCCCCATCCCCATCCCCATTGCCAGTCTTAACCCCCCCTTGCCAGTCTTAACCCCCCCCTTGCAAGTATTAACCCCCCCCCCATTGCCAGTCTTAACACCCCCCCCCCCCCGCTTATGGCAATATTTAAAAAAAAAAAAACTGGCTCTGGCTGCTGCCGCTGCCGCTACCACCGCGGCAGCGGCAGAATGGAGTGTCCCACGGGGCCTCCTCTTCTCTCGTTGAGCCCCTCTGCAAAGGCTTTCAGATTCGCGAAGGGAGAAAGTCTCCCTCGCGTCTCTGTTAAGCCCACAGGGGCTAATGGGAAATTTCCCATCAGCCCCTCGCGTCTAAAGGGGCAGATGGGAAATTTCCCATTAGCCCCTGCGGGCTTAACAGAGACGCGAGGGAGACTTTCTCCCTTCGCGAATCTGAAAGCCTTTGCAGAGGGGCTGAACGAGAAGAGGAGGCCCCGCGGGACACTCCATTCTGCCGCTGCTGCGGTGGTAGCAGCAGCGGCAGCAGCCAGAGCCAGTTTTTTTTTTTAAGTAATTTTAAAAAAAGCAGAATGTTCTTTGCGCGGGGCCCCCTGAAACGCGGGGCCCTGTGCAAAAAACATTCTTGCTCAATGGACGGGCCGGCCCTGGGTCATGCTAAGGGATTGATCTAGAGTAATTCCTAGGAATTTCACCTCGTTCTTTTCCTGTAAAGCAGCTTCTTTTAGGTGTAAAGTTGAGGGAGGTTTAAAGTCATGGTTCCTGGTTACCTATAATCAGTTTTCTATAAATTAATGAGCAGATTATGGGAGTTCAGCAATATTGGCAATTCACTGGATGATCCTACAGATTGGCTGGAGATGAATGTTAAATAAAAGGGCTGATAGAGATAATCATTGATGTAAGCCCCTCTCTTTGTCTGTTATGGTTTAGATGTCTGTAAACTGATGTCAACTTTCTTGTTTAAGGCCACCTCAGTTTCCATTAATGGAGAATCCTTTTTTACCAAGGCAGAGAAGGTATTCTGCAAGGGTATCTTGAGGTGGAGTTGGTGTCTCCGTGTAATGCGTCATAACCGGCCAGAACCACTGTCATCCATTTATTCTTGCATTGCTGGATTTTTTGAGGGAGTTGCATGGATTGTTTTTTCCATAGTAGATAGTGTAAAATGGATAGGACAAGCTTAAAGGCTCCAAATAGTTTTCCTGAGGATTAAAGCACCACAGCTATTGCACCCATTAAAAATAACTTTGATTAGTGTGTGGGGGGATGTTGGTAGATGAAAAAGCAACAGAGATGTGCTTTCCACTAAAGTTAGGACAAGCGACTGTGTGTCTTGGGGTGACTAAGAACATCCAGCCCTGGGGTGGGTGGGTGGGTGAGGGGAGGGAGAGTGAGAAATAAGTGGCAGTAAGCTATGAGTTTGACTTCCTAAGACAAAGACCCTGCAGAGCAGTCGTTACCTAACAGAGCATAGACAGGCCAAACATATTCTTATAAAGCTACTTTTCTAATACAGGCAGAAAATTTGAACTCTTATTTAAAAAAAAAAAGCTAGGTAATTCCTATATTGCATCCACTATTTTCTCAAAGGCTAAAGAAATCTACATCGTGGATGCTTGAAATACCCTACTGAAGGAAGTGGTGGGGGCAAATGCAGTGACAGAATTCAAAATGGGATGGGACAGACACAGTGGATCCTTTTATAGCAATAGGATAAAATCAAAATAAACATAATTATCTCATGTATATCAACAAATAGTGGTGACCTACACTGAGCGGCAGGTGCACCAACTCTTGCCGCCTTGCTGAGCAGACTAGATGAACCATACTGGTCTTTATCTGCCGTCATATACTATGTTACTATGTTAAACACAGGCAGTGTGTAAAGCAGTGCAAGTACAGTAATTCCAAAAGACCAACGTGGTACAGGCAGCTAAAACTATTCAACGCATCAAAATAAAAAAAAATAAAAACTTAGCCAGAGAGATCCACTCAATATGCTTCCACCCTCCCTGTGCTCTGGAGACCAGTAATAGCTTCTGGGTCTGTTCCTACAAGTTTTAAATCCAGAGCTCCCTTGGATTTCTAGGGGAGGAGAATAAAGCCAGCCAACATCTAATATACTCTGAGCACCTCCACGTGTCCCTGAGTGTGTTTCTGGTTTGTGTTTCAGATGCGGGTGATGTTTGAGGACATCACTGTCTCTTTCTCCCAGGAGGAGTGGGAGTATTTAGATGAAGGGCAGAAGGAGCTCTACTGGGAGGTGATGAAGGAGAATTCTGAGACTCTTATCTCCCTGGGTAAGGACTGTACAACTGTATCTGCATTTCTAGCGACAGTGAGGCTGATATATTATACTGTATCTACCATTCTTCCAGGTTCCAGGGATAGAACACATCTAGAAAGATGGTTCCTTTTTTTTTTTTTTTTTTTTTAAGATTTTAACAACATATTATGAAGCCAACAGTTCAAGACAATCAAGAAAAATACAAAAATACACATCGATACTCAGTAATATAAAATGATCAAGTCCACATCACGGTGACCCAGAGATGAATTTAAATACAAGAAAATAAGCAATCATGAAATCAAGGTTTAAACAAACCCATAACACAGAGGCATTCACTAAACACTCACTCATCCCGACTAACCTCCACAGAACCCTGCCGATCTAAAATAAACTTCTCTAAATGAGCAACATCAGAAAATATATAGACAGCTCCCTCATAATTAACAATACATTTGCAGGAAAATCGAAGAAAAAAGGTAGCACCCAGCTTTAGGACTCGAGGCTTTAACGTCAGGAAAAGCCTCCTCCTAAGCTGCGTGCTACGTGAAACATCAGGAAATATATTTATCTTATGGCCACAAAAGGGGGTCATCTTGCTTTTAAAGAAGGCTTTAAGAATATGTTGTTTATTTTCTAATGACGTCAATGATACTACCAACGTAGCACGAGAATTAATAGTATCGGAGGAGTCTTCCAAAAAATCAGTTAAGTTAGCAAGAGAGGGCTTGATGACATCAAGCCCGCCCTCAGTTGGATTACTACGCTTTGAGCCAGTGGGGATATAAAACAATTGAGACACCTCAATGGGATCTGAAAAAAGCAACACTTCTTTGCAATATTTGTCAAAAAGAATTTTTGATGAAAGAAGAGGGGTCTGCGGAAAATTAAGGAAACGTAAATTAACAGCACGCAAGGTGTTTTCAAGTGCCTCCACCTTGCTATGCAAAATTAAAGCGTCTTTCATCCCAGCTACATTAGCAGAATGCAAAGTAGGCAGTTGCTGCTCTAGTTTACCACACGCAGCATCTACAACAGAAATCTTATCATCTAATTGTTTAAGAGACGTAACAGTTTGGGACGTAAAATCACATAATGAGCTCAGGGTAGAAGATACTTTAGTATCAATTGATTGCAATACTTGCCAAAGATCCTTTAAGGTTATCTCTGATCCTGAAGAAACCAATGGGCACAAGGCCCCCCCCAGAGGCAACTAAAGCGACAGGGTTAGGCAACTGTACATAGTTACCCTGTACATAGTTACCTGTACATAGTTACCCTGTACATAGTTACCCTGTTAGCCAAGTTGATTATCCTGTTCATATGTAAACACAAAGTACTATTGGAAATGTGTATGTTCATTGTTTATTGTAAACCGCGCTGATGCTGAATAGCGCGGTATAAAAGAGACTTTAAATAAATAAATAAATAAATAAATAAACTGAACCGCCGTCGAAACGGTAGCCCGCACCATCTCAGGAGACCTCACCGAATTCACTAAAGACAAAAAATCAGCAGGACAAGGAGGAGGGGTCCCCCCTCCAGAGCTAAGGGAGGCACCCTCGGGAGAGGACTGCGCAACTGGGCGTGGAACTAGATGTTTATCCAAGGGACCGATAACCGGCACAGCAGCCGCCGAGCCCTCTTCTCCACGCCCAGACTTGCCTTTACGTTTCCCCATAAGTACACCACTTCCAAGTTACAAAGAAAACAAAGCCAAGAACTTACTGTTCGCCACTGTGACGCCGAAGGGGCGCCAAAGGGGCGTGACCCGCCCCTTTGGACACGCCCCTTCGGATCACGCTCCGCGGCCAGCAAACAGAAACAATTATACCAAGATGGTTCCTATAACTTTATCCCTTGAGGAATATCCTAGAACATTACTTAAAAAATAAAATAGTCTATCATTTATTTAGTTAGTTACATTCTCTTATATACTGTGCTATTCTGCATCAGTGCGGTCTACATTGAACAAACTGAAATTACATTTAACAGGGCATTATAACTTGGAGATAACTATTTTACAGGGAACATGGGCTATGGAGGGTTAAGTAGCTTGCCCAAGACCACAAGGAGCACCTGTGGGACTAGAAACCCCAGTCCTTCTGGCCCAAGGTTGCTGTCCTCTAGTGGGATTTGAACCCCCAACCTTCCGGCCTGAAGTACCTTGCCCCAACCACTAGGCCACTCCTCCACTCCATATCGTCAGTTCTACATTGCCTCCTGTTATGCTCATGTATATTTTTCTCCACAGCACATCTGTGTTTGTTCCCTCCTTTCTGGAATTCAGATACTATCCTCATCTCTACTACATCTACTGTGAGTTTATTCCACGTATCTACCACTCTTTTCATAAAGAAATAGTTCCGCATATTACTCCTGAGTCTATCCCCTTTCACCCTCATCCATCAGGCGCTGCAGAACTGCACCCTCGGATCCAGAGCCCCGATCGGCATCAGGAAAGAGAGCGGAGGCTGAAACCCCTCCCATTCTACATCTCAAGGTGAATCAGGGCCCACCACAGCAACTTTAAAAAAGAAGTGCCATCAGGCGCACCCGTGCCTGGTGGGCCTGTGCCAGAGAGCCCTTTCACATGGCCCTTAGGCATGGAATGCAGGCAGGTATGCAAAAATCAGCTCAACCCAAACAAAAAGCTGCCAACACTAAGCCCAAAAACCTCGAAAAACCTCAACAACCTCGAAGACCTCGCTGCTGACCTCATCCCTATCAGATCTATTCACAAGCAGGCAACTCTCTCATCCCACACATCTCCTAGACACCTTGGATTGTATCAGGACACTCTTTCAGAAAGAAAACTACAAACTGTAAGTACCACTCATCAGAAATGGAACTCACTGCTGAAAGAGCCCCACCCCTACCCTCCTATGTTTCTACCAAAAAGCATTAAATTGCTTTAATGCCACAGAATCCAATGTTGTCAGCCAACCTAGTATTGTATACCCTTCTTCTCCTATGGTTCCTACTCTGCCACTCCTCAACAGCTACCTATACCATAAACATACCCACAAGAGCCCTACAACCTCCCCTATTACACATTCCTTGCCAACCACACGTATGGATGAACCCCCATAAGCTTGTCGACAGGCGAACCCCCAGATTAATAAGCATTCAAACCAACACTCACACAACTTGTTACCACACCCTACACACACTAATCACTCCAATTAACATTGGGCTAATCAATACTAGTTCCATCAGATACAAAACAAACACCATCATAGGCTATATTCAATATCACCCAGACTGATATCCTCTGCATCACCGAATCCTGGCTATAAAGCCCTGACCAAGTCATTCTATCTGCGATCACTCCACGATCCCATACTGCCTTCAACTGTCCGCACACCCACAAGAGAGGTGGTGGGGTACTTATCCTTGTACAAATTGATCTTAAATTTAAAATATCCTAATCTGTAATCCACAAACACTGTGACTTAATCACGATAGAAAACAGATATCTAGCCATTTGTCATACCTACAGAGCACCAAGCGCTCCCGCTGAAGATACATACAACATCCTCGAAGCCATATGTTTAGCCAGCTCTCCTCATAAGCTGCTTATACTACTAGGCGATCTAAACCTGAGCGTCGCACCTAGCAGAGGAGAAGCTACTTTTACAAGGCAATAGAATCACATAACGTCTGCCAAATCCTCAAGGTACCCTCTCACCATTCAGGCTCAACTCTGGACCTCATCTTTGTCCCACAGAACCTTCACTCACAGGACAGCATAATGACCCCTCTTGCCCTACCAATACCCTGGTCAGATCACCATGCTGCACACTTCAAGATTGACCTCCCCCCCACAAGGAAAATCACAGAGAATACCCAACTCTGAAAGAAGATTTAAAGGATATAACGAAGACCAATTCCTGAAAGATATCCTTCTCAGCCTCCCCCAGTACTTTGCAGATACAAATGAGGCAATTAAAACCTGGAACTCCACCATCAATGCAGCAGTGAAGGCTCCTTACCACCCAAATCGTGGAAACA
Organism: Ichthyophis bannanicus; assembly: GCA_033557465.1. Taxonomy (NCBI): domain Eukaryota; kingdom Metazoa; phylum Chordata; class Amphibia; order Gymnophiona; family Ichthyophiidae; genus Ichthyophis; species Ichthyophis bannanicus. The sequence continues at coordinate 84,600,113 of CM066031.1, forward strand.
GAGAAGAAAGATCCAAATCCGCCCCGTGGTATTCTGAGGCAATAAGAGAAAAGAAACAAAAACTTTGCCAGCTAAAACATAAATGGAAACATGACTAGTCACAAGCCACCCTTCTCCAATACCAGAAAACACAAAGAGACTACATTGATCTGATCAACAAGCACAATCGAGAATACCACACCAACCTTATCTTAAAAGTCAGCAACAAGCCTTGAAAGCTATTTGAAATTGTCCACGCTCATGAAGAGTCCATCCCACAAAGAAGACACTATCCATCCCCAGATCTTTGTAGATTTCCTCATCAACAAGAACAAACCACCCTTAAGAACTTCACTGCTAAACACCTCCAACACCTCAACTGCAGAACCCAACATCAAACACAAATGGTACTGATCTACGAGGAAATATTCCGCATCATCGCTGCCTTAATTTATTAATTAATTAATTTTATTTATTTAATGTCTTTTTATACTGCGCTGTTTAGAATCAGTGCGGTTTACAGTTAACAACTCGTGCAGTGCCGACAGGACCTACACTGGACTTACAATGCCCTCTGAACCCTGCCCGGTCATGTGGATCAGATCTGTCAAGTACAAAGTTGTCAACTGCATCCACAACACCATAAGCTCATCCCTATCTCAAGGATACATGCCCCCTGCTCTCAAACAAGTTAACATCCGACTCATCCAAAAAAACAACTCAACAACAGCTCTGATCCTGCAACTTTCCATCTTACTTCCAGCCTGCCCTTTCTATCCAAAATAATTGAAAAGGTGACGCAGAGACAACTGCAAGACCATATTGACCTGTATGCTTCTCTGGATCCACACCAATGTGAATTTCATCGTAATCATAGTGTTGAGACTCTCCTCATACATCTGTTCAACATACTCCTAAGAGGAATCGACAAAAAACTGGATTCCTACTCATCTTTGTTGACATCTCTTTGACCTTCGACACACAGCATAGCACAGCACAGCATCTTCTTAAACCAACTAACATTGGACTTCACAGCACAACCTTCAACTGGTTCCAATCCTACCTCACTGACAGACAACAAAAGGTCAAAGTTGGTTCAAACACCTCCACTCTGTTCAACACAACATAAGGAGTCCTGCAAGGGTCTTCCCTGCCTGCCCTTCCTACTTACAACCAGTTTGCAGCACAAAATTAACTACCATATTTTCCGGCGTATAAGACGACTTTCTAAGCCCTGAAAATATGCTCAAAAGTCGGGGGTCGTCTTATACGCCGGTACACGTTCTGCGACGTGGCTCTGTCTCGCTTTGGCAAGGCCGGATTTACCTATAGCCAGCTATGCCGTGGAGTAGGGCCCACAGCTGGCAAGGGCCCACAAAAAGCTGCCGCCGCGGCAGCATGGACTGTCCCGCGGGGCCCCCCTCTGCTAAATCCCTCCCTCCCTCCCTCCGCGACGGCTGAGCCCCTCCGTGCCGGCTTAACAGAGACACGAGGGAGACACTCTCCCTTCGCGCCTCTCAAAGCCGGCACGGAGGGGCTCAGCCGTCGCGGAGGGAGGGATTCAGCAGAGGGGGCCCCGCGGGACAGTCCATGCTGCAGCAGCGGCAGCAGCCAGCGTTTTATTTTTTTATTAAATGTTACTTGAGCCGATGGGGGGGGGGGGGGCTGGGACTGGAAATGGGCTGGGGGGTTTAAGACTGGAGGTGGGCTGATGGGGGGTTAGGACTGGTAATGGGCTATGGGGGGGTTAGGACTGGTAATGGGCTGTGGGCTGATGGGGGCTGTCTGGTAATGTGCTATGGGGGGGTTAGGACTGATAATGGGCTATGGGAGGCTAGGACAGGAAATGGGATGATGGGGAGGGGTTAGGACTTGAGGTGGGCTGATGGGGTTAGGACTGGTAATGGGCTGTGGGCTGATGGGAGGGTTAGGACTGGCAATGGGCTATGGGGGGCTGACTGGAAATGGGTTGATGGGGTTAGGACTGGTAATGGGTTATAGGGGGGGCTTAAACTGAAAATGGGGTGATGGGGGGTTAGGACTGGAAGTGGGTTGATGGGGGGGCTAGGACTGGTATTGGGTTGGGGGGTTGCTGGGACTGGAAATGGGCTGATGGGTGGCTAGGACTAGAAATGGGCTGATGCAGGGACTAGACGGGAATGGATGCTGGGTGAGGCTGGAACTAGAAGGGAGCTGATGTTGGGGGAGGATTAGAATAGAATGTGGCTGGAAGAGTAAAATGGAGAAGGGAAAAATATTTTGTGTGGGAGGGATAAAAAATCTACAATTGGCCGGGTATTGGGAGAGTAAGTGGGGATTGAGGATGGAGGGGTAAAATTTGAGTGGATGAAATAGGAATGAGGAAAGAGCAAAAGGAGAAAGATTAGTATGTTAAAGCAGATGTAGAGAGAGAATGGAAAAAAACTAGAAGAGAGAAGAAAGGACAAATGGACAGCAGACGATGGAGAGTTAGCAGAAGACACGAAGAAGAAACCAGAAGAAAGTGGCTGGAGCAATTGCAGCTGAAAAAAAATGCACAAAAGGTAGAAAAATATCTCTTTATTTTGAATTTATTAATTGGAATATGTCAGCTCTGGTAAATGTGCATCATTAACGTCTGCGCTTTGTTTAGTACAAGAGCAAATTAATGTATGGTTTTATTTCTACAGTGTTGTACATTCCAAGTTTGGCTTTTCGGATTCCCAGTTTAATTATGACGTCAGGGCCAACAGCGCACAGCTGATCCGGCGTGCTCGTTTTTATCTTTTCTGGGGGCCCACAATTTTTGTTGGCGTAGGGCCTCACTCAAGGTAAATCCGGCCCTGTGTGTACCGGTACTTCTTATCGATAGCAGCCGCCAGCCGTTTCACCAAGGATCATATGCTATCTCCTTTCACAAGAACTATAGTTCTGGAGAACTTCAGATCTATATTAAATACCGCCTGCTTGTCACAGTTTGAATCAAATCTGATGTTTTTTAATTTTTTTTGGTGTGCGCTGGAAGAGGGGTAGTCTTATACGGTGAGTATAGGCAAAACCCTATATTTTAACAGGAAAAGTAGGGGGTCGTCTTATACACCCAGTCGTCTTATACGCCGGAAAATACGGTATGCCATTTATGCAGATGACATCATAGTCTATTCCCCTATCCATCTCCATATGCCAGACTATACAGCTGTCAATAAATGTCTACAGGAGATGAGCAACTGGCTGGCTTCCAACAGTCTCCAAGTCAACGTCAAAAAATCTGAGGCGCTATTCATAACACGGGACTCTTCTGTTACCCCCCATCATCGGTCTCCATCATGGACACTCTAATCCCATTAAAAGAGGAAGTACGCTACCTTGTTATCACCCTTGATCACTTTCTAAACTTACAAGCCCACATCAACAGAACCTCCAGGTACTCATTCCAAAAGCTCGCTATTATCCAAAGACTAAAACCCCTCCTCAGTCTGGATCACTTCTGCATGGTCTATCAAGCAGTTATAATCCCTATGCTAGATTATTGTAACTCCCTTTTTCATGATCTTCCAACTCAAACCACACATCCCTTGCAAGTAGCCCAGAACAAGGCTGCCCACATCATCACAGGATCCACCAAACATGATCACATAACACCGCTCTTATATCAGCTTCACTGACTACCAATTACCTCACTTCCAGATACAAAACTGCCTTGAGAATCTTCAAGATAAGAAACAACACATCAGCCGGAATTCTACAGGAAATGATATGCACAAAACTAAACAGCAGACCTAAGAGACAGAGCACCAGAAACACCATTTCAACTCCTAGTTCTTACACCAACGAAGAGGGCTCTTTCATTAGTGGCACTCACCAACTGGAATTCTCTCCTAGAGATGGTCAGGACAACCAAGGACTTAAAGGACTTCAGAAAACACCTCAAAACCTTCCTTTTCACCGATCACTTCAGAGACAATACCTAGTTCTTGCCCCTCATCTCACCTGCCTAAAAGAATATCTCTCTTGTACATATGTTGCAATGCATATGTTTTGCCTCTGTGCAAATCCTGCATGTCACCCCTTCCTAAGTTTATACATTGAGTTCTCTGTAATGTATTTTAATGTACATCGCTTTGATTGTACGAGAAGGCGGTATAAAAAAAGTGTTAAATATATAAAATAAATTGTCCCCTCATTGCAGAGCTTGCTTTCAATCAAAAGAGGCTCTCCACCTGAGCACTTATGCCACGGAGATATTTAAACATCTCTGCCATATCTCCTCTCTCCCATCTTTCCTCCAAAATATTACTACTGCTACTCCTCGATACCTTGTCCTCGCTTGCTTTTAAGGGATCTGTTCTGTCCTGGTTCTCCTCTTATCTCTCCCATTGCTCTTTCAGTGTTTCTTCTAGTGGATCCTCCTCTGCTGCTATCCCACACTCAGTTGCAAGGATCTGTCTTGGACACACTCCTTTTCCCTCTCTATACCCATTCCTTTGGTGCACCCATCTCTTCCCAAGGCTTTCAGTACCATCGTTTCACTGATGACTCCCAGATCTACCTCTCTACATCTGTAATCTCTCCGGCAATCCAAGCCCACATCTCTGCCTGCCTTTCTGACATTGCTGCTTGGATGTCTCACCGCCACTTGAAATTGGACATGGCCAAAACTGAGCTTCATATTTTCTCTCTAACCCACCTCCTTTCTCAGTCTCTGTGGATAATAAAACACTTGTCATCTGTCATCTAGACTACTGTAACCTGCTCCTTGCTGGTCTCCCTCTAAATCATCTCTCTCCCCTTCAGTCTCTTCAATACTCTGCTGAGTGGCTAATCTTCTCACGTCACTTCATTGCCAAGCTACCACTCCTGCTGACCTATAAGTGCATTCACTCTGCAGCTCCTCACTACCTTTCCTCTATTTTTCTCTCCCTTCACCCCTTCTCGTGATTTATTTATTTATTTAGCTGCATTTATATCCCGCTTTTCACCGGGTCAAAGCGGTTGGGGGATACATTTAACACGAGGGGATATGAGACACATACACTAATACTTACAGGGAACATGGGCAATGGAGGGTTAAGTGGCTTGCCCAAGACCACAAGGAGCACCTGTGGGACTAGAAACCCCAGTCCTTCCAGCCCGAGGTTGCTGTCCTCTGATGGGATTTGAACCACCGACCTTCCGGCCTGTAGTACCTTGCCCCAACCACTAGGCCACTCCTCCCTGTGATCTCTGCTCTTCTTGCAAACCTCTTCTATCTGTGCCCTTCTCTTCAATTGCTATCTCCAGATTTCGCTCCTTTTGTCTTGCTACTCCTTATGCCTGGAATAAAGTACCTGAGTCTGTACATAAGACACCTTCACTGGCCCTTCTCAAATTGAGGCTCAAAACTCACCTCTTCACTACCACTTTTGTATGTTGAGTCGCCTGATCTCTTGTGTTTCCTTACCATTTCCCCTAGCGGTATCCCATGTCTACAGCTACTGTGTTGTCTGTCTTGACTAGATTTTAAGCTCTGATGAGCAGGGACTGTCTTTTACATGTGTCTGTGCAGCGCTGCGTATCTCTTGTAGTGCTATACAAGGGTCTCAGTAGTGTGTGTAGAAAGGAAGGGACAAATGTTTCTGATGTTGTTATAGAGAACGAAGCAACAGGTTTTGGCTATCTTTTGGATACTGCAGAGAAGGAGAGAGTAGAGTCAAAGATGGTATGGAAGGGAAGAAGTGATAGGCCATATGGACTTTATCTGCCATCATATTTCTTTGTTTACATATAGAAGGTGCCTTGAATACTGGCCAGTTTGTAATTTTTTAATTTTAATGCAAATTGCTTTGCCATTTTATATGAAAGGAGATACATCAAGAGATCATGAAATGAAATCATGTAAGAGATTAACTTTCTCCCTCTGTCACATTATTCACAGCTGATTGGTCAGAGATGTGGGATAATCTCAGAGCAGGGATTTTGTGATTAGGAGATCCAGAAATACCTCTGTGGTACCAACACGTGATTAGTGCCTTCTTTTTATGTCCAGCAGGTGACGGGGTCACACAGGAAAAGAAGAGAGTGGAGAAGAGAGAAGAATGGGGAAACTCTTTCACACACGAGGTGCACCCAGCACTCCACCTAAAGTCTGAAATGCAAGAGAGACGTTTTACACCTACTGAGTGTGAGAGCGGTTTCAGTCATAGCAATTGCATAAGAAGCCAGCTGAAAACACACACAGCAGAGGGAACTAACCCAACAGAGAGGCCTTCTACATCTTTTAAAAGTCCTGAATGTGGAAGAAATTTCACTCTTAAGAAATCCGTAAAAATGCACCAGAAAATCAACAGGAGTGAGAAAAGATTTCAATGCAGTGAATGTGAGAAATCTTTCCTCAGAAGCTCACAACTTGTGGAGCATCTTAAAAACCACACTGGGGAGAAACTTTTTAATTGTATTGAACATGGGAAATGTTTCCTCAGAAAAACAAATCTAGAGAGGCATCATAGAACCCACACAGGGGAGAAACCTTTTAGTTGTACTGAATGTGGGAAATGTTTCCTCACAAAAAGATATCTAGTGTGGCATCACAGAACCCACATGGGGGAGAAACCTTTTAGTTGTACTGAATGTGGGAAATGTTTCCTCAGAAAAACAAATCTAGTGAGGCATCATAGAACCCACACAGGGGAGAAGCCTTTTAGTTGTACTGAATGTGGGAAATGTTTCCTCACAAAAACACATCTAGGGGGATGTTTACTAAAAACCGGAAATGTGCGCGCCGCAAAAGAGCGCACGGAAACGCGGCACTGAAACGCTAATAAATGCGTTTAAACGCCCCGCACACGTGCGTGTCATCCCCGCAAAGGTGCGCGGCACACTAACGGGCCCTGTACAAGTGCGGGCCCGCAAATGTCCGATAGAGGCGTGGAACGGCTAAAGGAGGGCGGAGGAAGGCTCCAGAGGGGCAGAGGGACGGGGTCAATGGGTGGAGAGTGGGAGGGGAGAGGCTCCCCGCACAGTATCGGGCCCGAATTTGCATGTAAAAACTACCGCGAGGGAAACACTCGCGGTAGAAAGCATTTAAAGGGAAGAGAAACCATTTCCGTCAGCAATGTACAGGAAAACCGGGGAAACCAGCAAAACGTGAGCAGTGTGATACATGTGCACAGCACAAAAGTGCAAATAAAAATAGAAAATGACCACAACAGAACTATTAAAAATAGTAATTCAGCTGGGGAACAGTTATAGTGATGGGCAAATACAGAAAACACACCCAGCAAAGCTCCAGAAAAAAGAAATGAATTTTGGAAGGGTTTACGGAGCGGAGACTCTTCCAAAAAACATTTCCTTTTGTGGAGCTTTCCTGGGAGTGTTTGCTATGGTTGCCCATTAATATCACTGTTGCCCAGCATGGTGATATTTTGTCCCCCATTTCCTGTGGTCATTTCCGGGGTTTATGTGCACGTTTGTCACCAGACAGGGTGCATATGCCCACAGTAAATTTGCGTAGAGCAGGGTTTGTGACTCCATCCTGCCAGGCTTACTACCTCCAGGGGCTGCACTATCTATGTGGCCATAGTGTGGTGCAGCAGACAGAGTCAGTACCTCTAGGACCAGAGGGTCAGAGGTTCAAAGCCCAGCTGGGGCACTTGCCAGCCCAGTCCCTATATTTTACCCACCACTAAACACAGATAGCACAGACACCCCTGTATTGCAGGGGACATAAGCATGGGGAAAACACCCATATTTTACCCAACAACGCACACACACCACAACAATGGGCATTACCCACAGCCAAGTACCCCAAATGCAGTCCCGTACTGCCACATTCCAATCAGTTCACCTGCTTTTTATGGGAGAAGCTCATGCCAGCATGTTGGCGGATGAGTACATGTGGTGCATGGGGGCAGTGGCTGCTAGCGACAGAAGACAGAGGCCTAGCCATGTGCAGGCTGGCACAGTCCACAGCAACAGACAGGCCCTGCCGGATCCACAGTCATGGACTATCCAGGGAATTCAGCCAAGCTGTGGCTACATGGTGGTGCAGTGCACACAGACAATGCATGCAAGAACAGAAGGCCACAGGTTCAAAGACCAGCTGGGGCTACCGGCAATCCTGCCCACATATTTTCCCCACAAATAAACAGTGACAGTAAGGACACACCTTTGGTGACAAGGACATATGCAATGGTAATACATCTATCTTTTACCCCACTGAGCACAGACACCATGAACAGGGGCAGAACCTACAGCAGAATCCCCCAAATGCAGTCCTGGTGGGCCACACACCAGTCAGGTTCCATGCTGCCACTCATACAAATGCCTGTGCTGTATATCTATGCACCACCCCCACGGCATGTAGATATAGCTCATGCATATTCATGAGGGACAGCAGGAAGACCCGAACAGTGTGATGCAAAACTGGGCTGGAGTGGGGAAGCGCTGCTGTAAAGCAGCAGCCAACAGGGGCAGACACACCCACACCCACAGGCCCCATTGGCCAATGTCTCCTGTAGAGGCAGAACATTGGACCCTGCGTGCATCTCCCAATATCAGCACCTGCATACCTTAGCAATGTCACCCTACACCTGAGGTACACAGCTCTGAAATGTTTGCTAAGAGTACAGGCTGATAGATATCCCTACGTTACGCACATACTGCTAGTTGACCCCATCCGAACAGTCTGTTTGGTGTCTGCGGTGTGTGCTCCAGGCCTGGCCTCTGACGGTGTTCACCACCCTGGGGAGTGACCCCCAGCAGTACTGCGTACCATATCCATGCCTGTGCCGTGCCCAGGACCGGTGTGGTGGCCAAGGCTAATCACCCCCTCAATAGTAGCACAATGCTGGCATAGGTGTGGGCGTGTGTGTCTGTCTATACAGTGTGTGTTGGCTGCAAACACCTTCCCCAACCCACACTGCCAGCACTACTGCCAGTATTGGCCTGCCAATGTGCATAATGAGCAGCAATGTACCATGGGTATAGGTCAGACATGGTGGGCTGGCCAGGATGCATCTGCACAGGGCATAGGGCACTGGCTGTGACATTGTAGTGCCAGGCCACCACCTACACAGACAGGGTGACCTCTGTATGTGCTGCTGGGGGAGCACTCTCACCCTGAGTGTGCAGTGATGACAGCATGGCTAGGCACCCCCATAGTGCTGTATTGTGTTTCTTTCTTGTGATATATATGGGTTTCCTGTTGGGGCCTCCTCACAGAACTCTTTGCTTGTGTGTGCTGCCACCCCAGTTTTGGGTGCATGCATTTCCATCAGGGCTAACCAGCAGACTGTTCACAGCTGGTATGTGTCTTGATGGAGTGCCTTGCAGGGTGCAGCGGCTGATGGCTTGCTGCAGGTGAATATCAGATAGTGCTGGGGTGCATCTTTGGATATCCAGGCCTAAAGTCTGCCTGATATTGTGTTATGGATGTGTGTGGAGCTGCTTGGACTGCCCTGTATGGTGTCTGTTCCCCAGCAGGACTGGGGTTTGATGGTCCACTTTACTGCCATTGGGGGGGGTGGGGGGGGTGGTGGTGGTTCTTTGACCACCTAGGGGTTCTTGGGGGTTTCCACTAACTGAGACATCCAACATGTTTCTGCAGCACCTTCCTATCTCACAGGTTAGTACTGTTTTGGAGCTCTGTCATGGCCTCATCCAGCCATGGCTGGTGTTGTGGACCTGGTCCTGGCTGCCATATCACATCCTCAGGGTGAGCACAGTACCCGCACAATGTGACGGTGTGTAGCTACTCTTTGCTGGTAGTCCACCCGCTCAGGACCCCCTACCAGGCCGAGGTGCTGTGTGGGTTCACATGGACAATTCCCCCTACCAGGCCGGGTAGCTGTTGGGGTGCATTCCCCATCTTGTGTGCATCTGTGGACAGCTGATTTGCATGTGCAGTGCATCATGGGTACGGGTGGCCTAACTCTATCCTGTCTACAACAGCAGACTGTCTGTGGGGTGACGTGCAGGCTCTCTGCAGCCAGCCAGGGGCTTACTGTCAGCTATAGAGCCGTAGCCCAATGGTTACGTCACTCCCTGTACAGCCAGAGGTCATGGGTTTGAACCCACAGTGGAGCCCTTTGATAGGGCTGTCCACAGCTTTATTTTTATTTACTGTACATATGTCTATGCCGGCAAAACCACACACAGCTTACTATACCCATTAGGTGCCTCTGAGGGTGCTTTATAGGGCGCCCTATAGGCCACCTTATGGTTGCCATCCATATAGGGTGCACTATACATTATCCTGTGTCGCAACATACATGGTGCCCTATAGGGGACATTCTAGGGTGCCTTGGCGGACAGTGCACTGTAACATGTGCCTTACGGGCATCCGTATGTTAACACACTGTGAGAGCGGGTTTACTAGTGGTGGGAAATAAAATATAAATGGAAGGCCTCCTACAGCACTCCTCACCATGATACATACTGCCCCAGCCAGCCTTGTTCACTGGGCACTGTGAGAGGTTGAACCCCTGGCCCCTGCACCATTGGTCAGTGTCCTAACCATTGTGCTGTGGCTCTGTTCCTGTGTTTGTGCATCCGCACGCAGCCTTGTAGCCATCAGCGCGCCATCTTGTGGCGCACTAAATTAACAGCGTGCCGCCTTATGCCGCACAACATGGATATGCCCCTAAAATAATGCCTCAGCCAGCTGTCTTCAATGGGCACTGTGGGGAATTGAACCCATGAACCCTGCACGAGTGGTCAGTGTCTTAACCATTGTGCTATGGCTCCGTTCCTGTTATTTGCACATCAGCGCGCCACTTCTCCCTCCCACTATTGGACTGCCCCCTCACACATCAGCGCACCGCCTTCTGCCCACCGGCTCGCCGCCTTCTGTTGCCCACATTTATCAGCGCACCGCCTTCTGCCACCCAAATTTACCAATGCGCCGCCATCTGCCGCCCACACTAAACAGTGCGCCGCCTCATGCCGTAATAAAAATAACAGTGCGCCGCCTTCTGCCGCCCAAAATTAATATGCCTCCTAAGCACTTTTGCCCATAAATGTTGGTGCCTCAGCTGGTCTTTTTTGTTGAGCGCAATGGGAGTTTGAACCCCTGGCCCCTGCACCATTGGTCGGTGTCTTCACCGTTGTACTACGGCTCTGTTGTTTGGTTTTGCAGCAGCGCCCCACTTAGCCTTCCCACGCGCTAATGTGGGCCCCGCACATTAGCGCGACGCACACACGTACGGTCCGGTTTTTTGCTTTTTTCTGCCTGGCCCGCCCACTCCTTATATGGCACCAGCACACTAACGGGGACCCGCACAGCAACGGAGTTTAGTAAACATACCCCCTAGTGCTGCATCATAGAACCCACACAGGGGAGAAACCTTTTAGTTGTACTGAATGTGGAAAATGTTTCACCAGTAAAGCACAACTAGTGGAGCATCATAGAACCCACACAGGGGAGAAGCCTTTTAGTTGTACTGAATGTGGGAAATGTTTCCTCACAAAAAGATATCTAGTGTGGCATCACAGAACACACATGGGGGAGAAACCTTTTAGTTGTACTGAATGTGGGAAATGTTTCCTCAGTAAAACAAATCTAGTGAGGCATCATAGAACCCACACAGGGGAGAAGCCTTTTAGTTGTACTGAATGTGGGAAATGTTTCACCAGTAAATCACAACTAGTGGAGCATCATAGAACCCACACTGGGGAGAAGCCTTTTAGTTGTACTGAATGTGGGAAATGTTTCCTCACAAAAAGATATTTAGTGTGGCATCACAGAACGCACAGGGGGGAGAAACCTTTTAGTTGTACTGAATGTGGGAAATGTTTTCTCAGTAAAACAAATCTAGTGAGGCATCATAGAACCCACACAGGGGAGAAGCCTTTTAGTTGTACTGAATGTGGGAAATATTTCACCAGTAAAGCACAACTAGTGGAGCATCATAAAACCCACACAGGGGAGAAGCCTTTTAGTTGTACTGAATGTGGGAAATGTTTCCTCACAAAAAGATATCTAGTGTGGCATCACAGAACGCACATGGGGGAGAAACCTTTTAGTTGTACTGAATGTGGGAAATGCTTCCTCAGTAAAACAAATCTAGTGAGGCATCATAGAACCCACACAGGGGAGAAGCCTTTTAGTTGTACTGAATGTGGGAAATGTTTCACCAGTAAATCACAACTAGTGGAGCATCATAGAACCCACACTGGGGAGAAGCCTTTTAGTTGTACTGAATGTGGGAAATGTTTCCTCACAAAAAGATATTTAGTGTGGCATCACAGAACGCACAGGGGGGAGAAACCTTTTAGTTGTACTGAATGTGGGAAATGTTTTCTCAGTAAAACAAATCTAGTGAGGCATCATAGAACCCACACAGGGGAGAAGCCTTTTAGTTGTACTGAATGTGGGAAATGTTTCACCAGTAAATCACAACTAGTGGAGCATCATAGAACCCACACTGGGGAGAAGCCTTTTAGTTGTACTGAATGTGGGAAATGTTTCCTCACAAAAAGATATCTAGTGTGGCATCAAAGAACGCACAGGGGGGAGAAACCTTTTAGTTGTACTGAATGTGGGAAATGTTTTCTCAGTAAAACAAATCTAGTGAGGCATCATAGAACCCACACAGGGGAGAAGCCTTTTAGTTGTAGTGAATGTGGGAAATGTTTCCCCAGAAAAGCACAACTAGTGCTGCATCATAGAACCCACACATGGGAGAAAACTCTTTTTTAATATATAAATTTTTATTAATTTCACATTTAAGTAAAACAAGAATGACAGAAATAAGATGGTACACTATATTCAAAGAGAAGCATAAGAAAAAATACAGAAAAATCTATCATCATTTTTAGACCACAATAATAGGCAATACTAGTGGCATCAGGTAAAATTTAACATCATAACAGAAAAAAGAAAATTTAGAGCAAGGATGAGAGTATTCACCCCAATTTCCTCCCTAGCTACCAGAAAATCTAGTAACTGACTGGGCTCAAAGAAAAGAAAAACTTTATCTTTGTACGTAATCATTCAATAAGAAGGAAATCGTAAAACAAAACTCCCCACTAGATAAAGGACCCTAGGTCTTAGACCTAAGAATTCCTTCCTCCTCAGCTGGGTTACACGTGAAAGATCAGGAAACATATAAACTTTTGAGCATAAGAAAGTTACATTGAAATTTCTAAAGAAAGCCCGAAGAACTAATGACTTATCCAGCTCTAGATCCAGGGTTACAAGAAAGGTTGTCTGGTCAGTAACCACTTCCACAGAGTCCTCCTGAAACGCAGTAAGGTCTCCGGGTTTTTGAAAGGGATTCTTAGAAGCGGAGCCACGAGAGCCGGAGCCCACAGACAAATACTCTGCTCTCACAATGGGAGGCAAATTATCTCCAGGAAGTTTAAGCTCCTCCAGAAAATATTTGTGAACCATCTCTGAAGCAGACATAATAGGAGATTTAGGAAAATTCCACAATCTCAGGGGAGAAACCATTTAGTTGTACTGATTGTGGGAAATTTTCCCCAGAAAAGCACAACTAGTGCTGCATCATAGAACCCACAATGGGGAGAAACCTTTTAGTTGTACTCAATGTGGCTAATGTTTCCTTATGAAAGCAGAACTAGTGAGGCATCATAAAACCCACTCAGGGGAGAAACATTTAGTTGTACTGAATGTGGGAAATATTTCCTCACAAAAACACATATAGTGCAACATCATAGAACCCACAAGAGGGATAAACCTTTTAGTTGTACAGATTGTAATATAGGTATCATCATGAAAGCAAATCTAGTTACGCATCATAGAACCCACAGGCAAGAAATCTTTTAGTTGTAATGATTGTGGGAATTGTTTCCCCAGAAAAGCACAACTAGTGCTGCATCATAGAAGCCACATGGGGGAGAAACGATTTAGTTGTACTGATTGTGGGAAATGTTTCCTCATGAAAGCAAATCTAGTGGCGCATCATAGAACCCACACAGGGGATAATCCTTTTAGTTGTACTGGTTGTGGGAAATGTTTCCCCAGAAAAGCAGAACTCCTAATTGTTTACTGAAATCTACATATTTTGCACCTGTGCCCAGCTAACAGTGATCACTGCCAGTGTTACCAGATAGTAACATAGTAAATGATGGCAGATAAGGACCAGTATGGTTCATCTAGTCTGCCCAGCAAGGCGGCAAGTGTACCAGGCAGGTCACCGTTCCCCATTCCTTTGTTTAGTGGTGTACCCACCACTCCGTGGAGGTCCCCCCTATTTGTTCATATATAAGAGATAGCTATGTTTATTTTGATTTTATCCTGTTGCTATAAAGGGATCCACCGTGTCTCTCCCATGCCATTTTGAATTCTGTCACTGAATTTGCCCCCACCACTTCCATCGGGAGGGCATTCCAAGCATCCACCACCCTTTCAGTGAAAAAGTATTTCCTGACATTGCCTTTCAGTTTACCCCCTTTCAGCTTCATGTTATGCCCTCTAGTTTTACAGCTTCCTCATCTTTGGAAGAGGTTTGTTTGTCCAATAATACTCTTTAAGTAGTTAAAGGTCTGAATCATATCTCCCCTGTCCCTCCTCTCCTCCAGAGTGTACATATTTAGATCTTCAAGTCTCTTCTCAGAAGTCTTCCAACACAGGCTTCAAATCATTTTGACCTCCTTCCTCTGAATTATTTCCAGTCTTTTTATATTCTTTGTGAGATATGATCTCCAAAACTGAACACAATCTTCTTTCCAGATTTGCAGAAGGAATACTCCAATCCATACTGAGTAGATTAAAGTCACCCAATATGATCACATGCCCCTTAATGGTTACCTTTGTGTTCATAATCAAGTCTCTATTAATTTCTTCGGTTTGAGTTGGAGGCCTGTAGACCACACCACTATGGATGACAGTGCCATCTCCTCTTTCTAACACTTTCCCCCACGTCTGTCTTCCACTACCCACTATCTACCTTCCTGTGCCCATTCAGCTGAGTGCACTTGGCTCAAATTCTACACTCTTGCAGACTTTCTACACTTCAAATTCATGCTTTCCCTTTCCAGTCAGTCATAGCTCTCACCAAACAAAAGTGTTATGTCCATCTGACAAACTCTCTTGCCTCTGATCCTCACCATCTCTTTACTACTCTCAGCTCCCCCCTCAAGGCGCCTCTACCTCCAACCCCTCCCTCCCTTTCTGCCAAAACCCTGGCTGACTATTTCCATAGCAAAGTCCACAAGATCACCCTCCATGATATCAGCTACTTCCCCTCCTCCCCCTCTTCACTCCCAACTTCCCCTCCCTTCCACAGCTACCCTCTTTTCCTTTTCTATGACCTCTAAGGAGGAAACTATACACCTTCTTTCCTCCTCCAAACTCACTATCAGCTCCTCTGATCCTTCCCCACCCATCTCCTAAGCCCCATCTCCTCCACTGTTGTCTCTTCCATCTCTCATATTCTAAAGCTATTGCTCTCCACTGGAACTGTACCTGCAGCCTTCAAGCAAGCTGTGGTTGCACCTTATTAGATCCTACCTGTCCTAACTATTGACCCATCTCCCTCCTCTCCTTTGTTTCTAAAGTACTTGAACGTGTGGTTCACTGCCACTGCCTCAACTTTCTCATCTCTCAAACCCTTCTGGATCCTCTACAATCTGGCTTTTGTCCTTTACATTCTACCGCAACAGCTCTTGCCAAGGTATCCAGCGACCTGATCCTGGCTAAATCCAAGACCGTTGACTCGATTCTCATCCTTCGTGACCTTTCTGTTGCTTTTGACACTGTTGACCACAACCTTCTCCTCAATACCTTGTCCTTGCTTGGTTTTAAGGGCTCTGTGCTATCCTGGTTCTCTTCTTATCTCTCCCATCACTCTTTCAGTGTTTGTTCTGGTGAATCTTCCTCTATTGCTATCCTTCGCTCTGTTGGTATACCCCAAGGATCTTTTGTGGGTCCACTCCTTTTCTCACTACATACCCAGTCCCGTGGCTTTCAGTACCATCTTTACACTACTGATTCCCAGATCTACCTCTCTGCACCTGAAATCTCTCCAGTAATCCAGGTCAGGGTCTCTTTATGACTTTGCTGCTTGTATGTCTCACCGCTGCTTGAAAATGAACATGGCCAAAACTGAACTTATTATTTTTTACCCTAAACCCTCCTTTCCCCTTCTCTTTTCTCAGTCTCTGTGGATCACTCCTCCCTGTCTTCTTAGCTCGCAACCTTGTGGTTGCCTTTGACTCCTCTCTCTCCTTCTCCACACAGATCCAACTGATAGGTAAAACTTGTCGTTTCTTTCTCTATAACATCAACAAAATTCACCCATTCCTTTCTGAACACACTACGAAGACCCTTATCTACTCCTTAGTCACCTCCCATCTAGACTATTGTGATGATGAAGGACCTTCAGCTATTTAGAAAAGAACTCAAAACCCACCTCTTCACCGAACATTTTGAAATCCCCTAACTCCCAAGAGCCACACCCCAGCAGTCACAGAAACAATCCCACCAACCTCCTGAACAACTCAAACAACTCCTGAACCCGCAAACAACTAACCCCGACAGAACCACTGCTATTAACCCCCCCCCCCCCAGTATGTATTACGTAAGAAAAGAAGAAGAAAATAACTTCCAGAACTTACACAAGATTGATTGTAAGATAGGTTTGTTTATGTGTTTATAGTTCTTTGTAAATAGTTGTTGACACAGTTGCTTACAATGTTTAACTGTATATAGCTCCAACTACTGTTCCATGTAAAACTATATAAAATTGTTTAACTGTTCCCTGTAAAGCGCCCTTGATCTCTGGAAGGGGCGGTATAGTAGAAAAGAATAAATAAATAAATAAATAAATATTGTAACCTACTTCTTGCTGGTCTCCCACTGAATCATCTCTCACCCCTTCAATCTGTTCAACACTCTGCTGTGCGGCTAATCTTCTGCCTCCTCTGTTTCCGCATCCATTTCAAACTTCTTCTGCTGACCTATAAGTGCATTCACTCTGCAGCTCCTCACTACCTTTCCTTACCTCTCCCTACACCCCTCCTCGGGAACTCGGCTCTTCTGGCAAATTGCTTCTGTCTGTACCCTTCTCTTCTATTGCTAATTCCAGACTTCACTCCTTTCACCTTGCTGCTCCTTATTTCTGGAACAAACTACCTGAGTCTGTACATCGGCGCCTTCTCTGACCCTTTTCAAATCCAGGCTGAAAACTCACCTCTTCGCTGCCGCTTTTGGGTCTTGCTTTACCTAATCTCCTTTGTGTTTCTTTACCATTCCCCCAAGCTGTGTCCCATGTCTACAGCTACTGTGTTGTCTGTCTTGACTAGATTGTAAGCTTGGATGAGCAGGGACTGTCTTTTACATGTCTTTGCAGCGGTGTGTATGTCATGTAGCACTATACAAATGTTCAGTAGTATAATACTAATATCGCTTTTGACATACTTCTCCTTTTCTGCCCTCTCTATCTCTCCTAAATAGATTAAACCCAGTTATGGCTATATCCCATTCACGTGACTCATTAAACCATGTTTCTGTAATGGCCACAATGTCCAAGACCATTTCTAGCATTAGGGCTTCCAGATGAGGAACTGTGTTGGCTAGACGTCGAGCAGTTGTGCTCATTGCTTTCCAACATTTTTTGACTGGCTTTTCTGTATTTTGCATGGATTTTGTTTTGCACACCTCTTTCCACTTGCCATTGATGTTGATAGTGTGTCTGTTTCCAATGTTATTATTTTTTTGCTGGGAGTGACATCCTGTACTTGTTCTCCATCCATCACCCCCTTTCCCTAGTTTAAATGCTTGTGCACATACTGCCTGAATTTTTCACTTAGGATCCCTTTCCCTGCGACGGATAGATGTAGTCCATCAGCACAGTATAGTCTCTTGTTGGTCCATCTGTTTCCCCAGTTGCCTATATATCTAAATCCTTCTTGTTTCCACCAGGTTTGGAGCCATGTATTAAAGTTGTCTATGTGATGCAGCCTTTCTGGCCCCTTACCAGGGACAGGTAGAACTTCTGAGAATGCTATAGTGGTAGCAATGGGCTTGAGTTTCTCTCCCAGAGCCTGTAAGTCCCTTTGAACTGCTGTTTCTAGACAGGTCATTTCTACCCAAGTGGGTGACAGTATCAGTTTTGGAGTGCTCACTTTCTGCACTCATGGGTAGCGATTATTTTCTAGGTTGCCATGCTGGAAACCGTCTTTATATGGATAAATGTTACCTCCACCCCGGCTTTGCCTGCAGACCGCCCTGTCTTGGAGGCTGCCTCTCAATTATCCTTCTCGGTGGGATTTATCTGATCAGTAGCTGCTTCTACCTAGATAACTCCTTTTAAATACCAAGTCGTTATTAAATCGACCAGTGCTAGTGATGTCTCGTCTTGACTATTGCAATATCTCCTTCGCCGGCCTTCTTCAATCCCAACTGTGTCATCTACAACTCATCCAAAACACTGCAGCTCATATTCTGACCCACGCCTCCCATTCAGATCACATCACCCCCCTCCTTGTACGTTTGCACTGGCTCCCAATTCCCTTTAGGATTCAATATAAATTCCTCATCTTCGTCCATAAGTCAATCCACACTGGTACCCCTCTCTATCTCGCTGACTCGGTTCACCTGCACACCCCACATTGGTCACTCAGGTCCATTCACTCCAATTGCATGTTTTTTCCCTCCCCATCCCAAGCCCATCTAGAATCCACCAGCTCTTCATCCTTCTTTTTCCTGGGTTCCCGGCTTTGAAACTCGCTCCCCTCCTCTCTCCATCTGGAACCCTCCTTCAACACCTTCAAGGCCAGACTAAAAACCCACCTTTTCTGCTCTGCCTTCGACCTACCCCCCCCCCCACCCCCTTTGTCCCCAGCCCCTGCTGATGTTAAACCCCCTCCTCTCCTGTTCCTGCTGCAGCGCAGTCACTATCTGCTCTTTTATCTGATTCTCATCTCTCCTTTCCTGTCTACATTTGTTGGTGTTCCTTTTATTTTTCAAAGCAGCTCTGCCTCTATTTTTCAATGACTGTAAACCGCTTTGAGGCTTTTGTGTAAGTGGTATATTAAGGTTTCAATAAAGATAAAGATGAGACCTTATTAACGATTTATAGTGAAGTCTTATTCCCTTTCCTCAGACATTTAGATTTCTTCCTGTGCATCGCCCCCCCCCCCCCACCCTTACTGACTCTCCCTCTATCTTTCATCCTATTTGAAATCTCTCAGCTCCAATGGATGGAAACGAGACAAGGAAAAGATCCCACTACCTGGTGAGTCCCTATAACAGGTTCTCCTGCATTAGCACATGGAAATCTATCCAGACAAATCACAACATTTGTTTTACTAGAGCTGCCACATGACCCAGCTACTGACGGCCTGTGGGCCTCAAATGCTTTCCTCTAATATCTGTATAATGGGGTGTGCTGTAGACAATTAACTACGTTTAAATCTGCAGTTTACCTCAATTCCTGGAGAATCACATGTGCCTTCAAACTTGACACAAATCTTCTTCTTATTGGTTCTAAGGAAGGAGAGAGAAAATGTTAGGAGGAGAGATCGAAAGAGAAAAGGAGTCTGCAAATGTGAGGGGAATAGAGAGTGAAAGGAGAAGAAAACAATGGGATAAACCTGTATGCAGGTGATTGAAGCGGCCAAGTTCTGCTTTTCACCAAATAATCTCTCAAACTCATCCTGCACTTCCTTCCACATCCCCTTCACTGCCTCGGGGAAATTGAAGGGATACAGTGCCACATTATCCGGGACCTTAGGGTCCTTTAAAATCGTTACCCTGGTAAAATCAAAGGGGGTCTCCTCATCATATCCCATAACACCCTCAATTATCAACCGATAATCCTGGGCAGTACATTGCAAGTCGCGGGTCATTCGCTGCAGATATTGGACAGTGGCTATTGGGGCTTTCATAGGACTAGGGGCATTCTGAACAATCACAGTCATGGTCGCAGCATCCATAGGTTTAATGACCAGCTGCTGACCAATAGTAATAAAGGGGTACTCTTCTACAGTCACTGTGGTATCCCCTCCACCCTCTTTCAAGGTGAAGGGGTTAGCACACCAATTTTCAGTTGTTGGCCCCACACAAGCCAATTCCCCGTCAAAAGCCAACTCAAAATGATCAGCTCTGAATAGAATATAGCCTGAAAACATGGACAACATTGTAAATAAGCTGTAGAAATGTTACCCCTTTTTAAATCCAAGTTTTAATCCCTGTTCAATGTAAACACTATGCGGCACGTCCGTACAGTATATTGTTCTGTTCAATGTACACCGCATTGATATGTAATAGCGCGGTATATAAAAAAAGTTAAATAAATAAAAAGGTGTCGCGGGAGAGAAAGCTAACCATTTAGAAGCTGAAGGGAAATTATGGGACAAGGATGGCGGTGAAGGAGTCACCAACTCACCCTTAAAGTTCGGTGCAGTCTGCCACCCTTTCTTCCTCATCCCTTCCAGGGTGTGTGAGGTTCGTTCTATTACTTCCTGCAGGGATTGAGTACTGCGGGCTATTAGCTCCCCCATCCCCTGCATAACTTCCTCCCAATATCTTTTATCTTCTTCTGATTTAATATGACTCGGGGTGGGAATATAGCCCCTATCCGCATCCCCCTTATCCACCCCCTTCTTGGTGGGCTCACCTGCTTGAATATCAGCAGCGGCCAGTAGAATATCGTCATCCTCAGCACTAGGGAACAGGGCAGGATACAGTCCCTCTTGAGGTGCCGTGGGGGTCGCGAGAACCGCGGTTCCCACTGCCTTAACCTCAACATATGGTGGCGAGGAAGTGGATAGGGAGGGGACGCCATTGTAAAAGGAGCTAACTGAAGCCATATTATCCCACATTCCTTCATGTAAGCCTTGCACCACTTCGGGTCACTGGAGTAAAAGGGGAATGCCTTCTTATCCCCTAAACATAAACCTCTAATCATATCTAAATGGCAGGTAGAGAAACTGCCGTCCCTAGGAAAAGGATTGGCACTACAGAGCCCTTCTGTCCATCCAGCCATGTTATCCACCCATGGGTTAGCATAGTAGTCCCCGCTACACGGGCAACATATTCCTTGGGAGTTTCCTTTTCAGTCGGGGGATCCCCAGGGAGCGTAGGAGTCCTGCTTGCATGAGCCTTACGCTTGGCTGCAGTTTTAAACCTAATAAACACTTTTGACTGTGCTGCATCTAGCACTCCCGCGGATTCTGGGGGAACTCCCTTATCTTGGGTTCCTCTAATAACACAACAGACGCACGTCTGACCACTTGCTTTCTGTGACAGCCGTCACGAGTGCTATCACGTCAGGGTATAACAGGGGCATCTTGTCAGACTCACACTCACACACAAGCCACAGAGAAGGAAAATGACAGCACAGACCCAGGAGGGACTTCCCCTGTTGCCACTCCACCACCAAAGCAGGTCCCATTTAGGCAGGCTACCAAAGCCGGGCCAATTTTAGGAAGTCGGGAATTTCCAGTGCAATGGGAAAATCCCACTTCTAACACCAAATTTTTACGGGTTCTTATTCATTTCCCAGCACTCATTAGTACTCTACTTACCACAGGGGAATTCCCTGTCCCGTTCCCTGGGCACCTACCTCCTCCGTCTGGATCTCCAGGGGAACAAACAACACACACACACACACACTAGGAAAGTATGTGAGTTTATTCCATCTGAGAGGTGGGATTATCCCACTTATATACAGTATAATAAACAATATCACATGACCCTTAGCACATTTGGCACATATACATGAAGGCTATACATCTGTGTATCAACGACATAAGCTGGAAAAAGAGCTAACATTTGCAAATCTGTGTTTTACTTTGTTCAAACATACCGGAAGCCTTTCCTGTCAGCATGCTGTTAGACACGTACACATATTCATGCAGGACAATATCCAAAGCATATCCTTTCAACCATCAGACCCAACATACAATTTACTGCCACATACACGATCAAACGATTGATTTTCTAGACATCACAATTTACAAAAGATATGGTAAACTGCTGACAAAGTTATTTAGGAAACCTGTTCAACGTTTCATAGTCCTCATCTAGGACCTCTGCACAGACAATTTTTGAGACTCCATTGTATTTGCTCCACAGTGGGGACTTTCAACAACAGGCTCACATTCTCCGGGGGCATTTATCGGCAAGAGGTGATCCGATTCATATAATCAAGCGGGCTTATACTTGGGCATGGTTTGTTCACTGGGAGCAGTTGTTGTCTGAAGATGCACCTTAATACTCACTACTACTACTACTCAACATTTATATAGCGCTACCAGTCATATGCAGCACTGCACAGCACAGACATGTAAGAGACAATCCCTGCTCATCAGAGCTTACAAACTAGTCAAGACAAAGCACAAAACACGGAAGGGGTAGAACAAGGGAGAGAAAAGGAGATCAGGTGAGTCAAGATCCAAAAGCAGCAGCAAAGAGGTGAGCTTTCAATCTGGACTTGAAGAGGGTTAGAGAAGGTGCCTGGCGTACAGACACAGGTAGTTTTTTCCAGGCGTAAGGTGCAGCAAGGTGAAAGTTGTGAAGTCTGGAGTTAGCAGTAGGAGTGCTGGGCTTAGATAGAAGCAGCTTGCTAGAAGAGCGGAGTTCCCGAGGGGGGGTTATAAGGAGAGATAAGAGATGAAAGGTACTGAGGAGCCACAGAGTGAATGCATTTATAGGTCAGCAGGAGAAGTTTGAACTGGATGTGGAAATGGATAGGAAGCCAGTGAAGAGACTTGAGAAGAGGAGTAATATGGGCATGACGAGGCTGGCGGAAGATTAGCCGTGCAGCGGAGTGTTGAACAGATTGAAGGGGAGAGAGATGACTCAAAGGGAGACCAGTAAGGAGTAGGTTACAGTACTTAAGACGGGAGTTGATCAAGGAGTGGATAAGCATTTTAGTAGTGTGTTCAGAAAGGAAGGGGCAGATTTTGCTAATGTTATAGAGAAAGAAATGGCAGGTCTTAGCTATGAGATGGGTATGTGTGGAGAAGGAGAGAGAGGAGTCAAAGACAACCCCCAGATTGCGGGCCGAGGAAACAGGAAGGAGTACGGAGCTGTCCACAGAGAATGAGAAAGGAAGAAGAGGAGGGGAGGTTTTAGGGGGAAAACTAAGAGGTTCAGTCTTGGCCATGTTCAATTTCAGGTGGCGGTGGGATATCCAGACAGCAATGTCAGAAAGGCAGGCCGAGATCCGGGTCTGGATTGCCGGAGAGAGTTCAGGCGTAGAGAGGTAGATCAGGGAGTCATCAGCATACAGATGGTACTGAAAACCATGGGAAGAGATAAGCGCACCAAGGGACTGTGTATAGAGAGAGAAAAGGAGCGGACCCAAGACAGATCCTTGGGGTACACCAACTGGGAGCGGGGTAGCGAGGTAGTGGAGGAGGAGGAGGAGCCACCAGAACACTCACTGAAGGAGCGATGGGAGAGATAGGAGGAGAACCAGGATAGTACAGAGCCCTTAAAGCCATGCGAGGATAGGGTATTGAGGAGAAGATTGTGGTCAACGGTATTGAAAGCAGCAGAGAGGTCAAGAAGGATGAGGACAGAGTACAGGCCCTTGGATTTAGCCAGGAATAAATCACTGCAGACTTTGACAAGAGCCGTTTCGGTAGAGTGTAAAGGACGAAAGCCAGACTGTAAGGGATCCAGGAGGGCATGAGAAGAGAGGAAGTCGAGGCAGCGGCTGTGAACCGCATGTTCAAGTAGTTTAGAAATGAAGGGAAGGAGAGAGATGGGTTGATAATTAGAAGGACAGGTGGGATCAAGTGATGGTTTTTTGAGAATAAATGTGACCACGGAATGCTTGAAGTCTGCAGGGACAGTTGCAGTGGAGAGCGAAAGGTTGAGACTATGAGAGATGGAAGGGACAACGGTGGAGGAGATGGGGCTTAGGAGACGGGTGGGGATGAGATCAGAGGAGCAGGTGGTGAGTTTGGAGGAAGAGAGGGTAGCAGTTTCCTCTTCAGAGATGACAGTTTCCTCTTCAGAGATGACAGGAAAGGAAGAGAGGGTAGTAAGGGAAGGGGGGGGGAGACTTGGGAGTGGAGAGAAGGAGGAGGGGAAATAGCTGAGTTTGTGGGGAATTGGAGGGTGATCGTGTTGATTTTGTCATGGAAATAGTCAGCCAAGGTTTGGGCAGAGAGGGAGGGAGGGATCAGAGGCGGAGACACTGTAAGGAGAGAGCTGAGAGTAGTAAAGAGACGGCGAGGATCAGAGGCAAGAGAGTTAGTCAGATGGATATAGTAGTCTTGTTTGGCAAGAGCTATGGATGACTGGAAAGAGACAAGCATGAATTTGAAGTGTAGAAAGTCTTCAGGGGACCGGGATTTGAGCCAAGCAAGCTCAGCAGAACGGGTACAGGAACGTAGATAGCGGGTAGTGGATGAAAGCCAGGGCTGGGGTGCAGAATGTCTACCAGGACGTGGGGTGGGTGGAGCGAGAGCATCCAGAGCTGAGGAGAGTGCAGCATTATAGGAAGTTACTGCCTCATCGACAGACTTGGATGACAAGATGGAGGAAAGCGATGGAGAAATGGTAGAAGAGAGAGTCAAGGGATCAATAGCATGAAGGTTTCTAAATAGGTTGAAGGAGACAGGAAGAGGCTGAGGCAGCAGGAGATGAAGATTAAAGCTTAAAAGGTGATGGTCAGATAAGGGAAGAACTGAGCTACGAAGGTTCGAGGGTAGGTAACTAGAGAAAAATATCAGGTCCAGGCAGTGGCCATGCTGGTGAGTGGGGGCAGTGGAACTGATGACGACTGATGATTTGATAGTAGGCATTTTTCCATTCATGCAACATACACCCTTATTGTTGAATGCCTACATATATATTGGCCATACCACTTTACAGGGTGACACTTGGAAAGATCCAACTACTGGGTGTATTTATAGGTTTTGGTGGCACAGCTCCTGCTCATCCAGTTACATAGTGTACTTTTTACGTTGTCCCTGCAACTTACTATACATTGGCCACACCACTCGCTCTTTAAAATTACGGCTGGGTGAGTATGCCTCCTGAATTTGGACATCAACATGATCTGCTCCTGTGATGGACCATTGTATGATATGGGGTCATAATTTTGAGCATTTACGATGTAGGGTCATTGATTATGCCACTAGTGACCCTCGGGGTCGTGACTGCATATATAGATTATAATGGCTAGAGCAGCGTTAGATTTATAATTTAAATACGGTG
This sequence comes from Ichthyophis bannanicus, assembly GCA_033557465.1. Lineage (NCBI taxonomy): Eukaryota > Metazoa > Chordata > Amphibia > Gymnophiona > Ichthyophiidae > Ichthyophis > Ichthyophis bannanicus. The sequence goes on from CM066031.1 coordinate 84,625,191, forward strand.
AGCCCTCACGGGCTAAACAAAGAGAATGATTGGATGAGTCTTGTCTAATTTTGGGCCAATAGGAGGAGGGTTTTCCTGATGTCGTGGGGAATTCCCTCTTTTCTGATTAGCGGTTCTAACGTCTGAGGTCATTCTTTGGCCAGACAATAGAAAATCTAGCAGACACTCAAAACAACTTGTGACTGTTGATGATCCCTTCGGCGTTAATGCGTGATCCTATGGTTGGAGCTACAGCAGACACCCCGCTGCACTTGAAGCAGAGCTGTGAGGAGGCTCGAAACATGCATGTCATGTTACGGGGGAGTTCCCAGGATCTGACAGTTTGAAGCAGCGCCATTGCATGTGGGAATTTTCACCAGATAAGTCTATGTTTCACTTTCAAATTTCATATTTTAGAACCAAAAATGAATAAAATGGACATAACAGCCATTCAAGAGTGAGAAGGTTCCTCTCCTGGTGGTTGGTCCGACAAACATTTTGAGTGTTTCTGTATATTGGGTGTTCTTTTGACTGTGGAAATTTAAAAAATAGCAATAGTAGGACAATGCCCAGGTTCTGGTGCTGGTCCATATATGTTCTGGGTCAGTTCAAATTTCTTGCCTGGTGGCAGGTTACAACATATGTTGTTGCTGTGGCTCCTCTCTAAAGTGACCAACCTACCCGTATTATATGGGACAGTCCCATATTTTAAGGATTTGCCTCTGGAATCGTATGGGATGCCTAAATGTCCCCTATTTTAAAACGCATGTCCCACTCCTCCACTCCTCCACTTTTGTACCAGTGGACTTCTCCATTCCAACTGAAATTTTCAAAGAGAAATTCCATTTATATGAGATTATTTCCATCAGAGACACAGAAACATATACAAATGCATGCACTCTGTTGTACTTCAGTCACATACTGTCATGAGGTACACAGCACTGAGCCTGGGATAATAAAGGAAAAAGGAAAAGAAGAGCTTACCTCACAGCCACATGTGCAGTTAATACATTCAGGTTGCAGAGAAGCAAGGAATGGAGGAACAAACTTTCCTCATAGCATTGGTGACGCAGTAAAAACTCAGAGTCCTAATCATACTCACCTGAGGAAAGAATCACGTACAACGTACAACAGTCAGGGAGATAAAACCAGGTGGAAAATCCCACAGAGGAGAAGTCAGATCCAGAAGGAGATTGAGACTCCGGAAGGGATTCAGATCCAGAAGGAGATTGAGACTCAGGAGGGGAGTCAGATCCAGAAGGAGACTGAGACTCAGGAGAGGAGTCAGACTCAGAAGGAGCTTCAGGTTCCGAAGCAGACACAGAGAGAGACGCTGTCACGGAGAGAGTGGAAGCAAGCTGTTGAACCAGAGAGTGCTGGGAGAAGCAATGCAAGAGACTTCCAAGCCAGAGGGGTCCTTGTGCTGGAGAATACAACCAAGCAGGTAGAGAGCAAACGTCACACCCAGGACGGCTCACTGAAGCCAGGAAGTGATTACAGCTCAACTAAGCCTAATGCTTGGAACTCCCGGAGAAAGGCAGCTTACACTCCAGAGAAGAAGCCCTGGTTAACAGAGGAAGGGCTGGAAACTCTCTATACCAGAAAGAAAGATAAGTACCCTGTTTTCTCCAGAGGGAAGGAAGTGGGTCCTTTTATAAAGAGCCAAGCTTACAGTGGGTCAGAAAACCCTTATTGGAATGGGTATTGGAAAGAAGCCCCAAGCACAGCTCCTTACGTCCATGTCTGCACAGAACAGTCTCCTCCCATAGAAGCTGAGGTTTCTCAGGGGCAAGGTTGTGAAACCAGCAATACTGAAGCCTGGTGCCCGTTTACAGGACCAGGTCCTGATTTAATGCAGTGGGAAAGTTCAAACCCAGAGATTGGTCCAGAACCCATGGATTGTGCTCTTTGTATTTCTGATGAGATAGAATCTCTATGTTAAAAAGCAAGAAGCATTGTTATAGTTTGAAAAGCTTTTTATTTCTTCTGTGAAGCAACAGTTTATTTTTGATATCATTATCTACTGTATCTGAAAGGCAATCCTTAAGGGAAGGGGAATAAAGCCCAGCTTTAATTACACTTGGACACACGACTACAGATTATTCTTTTAAGAAATACAGCTATACCACATACCTAGGCGAGCGCCTAAGGAGGGTATAGTCTCACAATACACATGCACATACATTCATCCATCCCTCCCACCTCCCTCCCCCCCCAAAAAAAAAAATTAGGTACACACATGCATACTAGCACTTTTCCGACAGACAGATTCTGTCTCTGACTGTCTACTGGTGCTGTGCTGCTTCTGGACTCCTCTACTTCAAAGCCCCCAGTTCTTACTTTTGCTACCAGTTATTCTTCTCAGCCTGCAATAGCCTCCTCACACTTTACCCCATTCTTCTTACATTTTTACCCTTTCTCAGCAATCCCACTCATCCCCTACCAAGAAACCCACTTATTCCTCTGACTTTCTCCCAGACCCTGTGCAGAAAATCAGCCCACCCTTCCTGTGACTAGTGTAGACTTTCCATTTGCTGGAACCTACCACTTACTCTGCACAGTGAAGGGCGAGCACTGGCAAGCTGTAGAGATTAACTCTAAAATATACCCAGATAATTTAGAAATCATTCTGACTAAGACAGCTACTTTACAAAGTTGTAGTCCTCAGCACATCTGACAAATATGGCTCTACTTCCTTCTTCCCAAGGCCCAGACAACCATCAGTCAGACACAGCCAGCCAATAGGGAACAGGGGGGAGATGGGAGTAGTAGCTAGGATGCAGAATTTTTTTTATGTTCCTAAGCTCCAACTGAAAGGTGTTTTTCAATCACGAACAAAGTATGCTCTACAGAAGAAAACCAACTGCATGTAGAGTTTCTCAAATGTCTAATGATTGTAAAGTACAATTTTTTAAGTTGACTTGCCCAGAATTTTTTAATTATCTTAGTGGAAATGTTGTTATTTTGAAGAAAATTCACTCTGTAGAGAAGTACAACTGTAGCAGCGAAGTGCATGCAATAAATAATACCAGGAGTCAGTTGCAGGGTCCAAGCCAATTTATTGTGCACAGGCTCAGACAGGAGTGTGTCCAAAAAAGACTGAGCCATGGAGTGCAGGAGCAGATTCCTTATATACAATTTTTACAATTTGATAGAGGCAACCTTTCTATTGGTCCCAATGCCCCTTGCACCTATCCAATCCGTGACCCTCCCTGGGCCCCATTCCTTGTTTCCCCTTCTCAAACTGTTCTAACAAAGGCATAGTCTCAAACATGGTTACATTTCTACTTCAAGGACATTTCTAGATCAGAGAATGCAAGAACATTTCTATCATAAGCATAAAGGAATTGTACAAACTTAACAGAGGAAGACAGGGGACTTCTCAAAAGCAGTTTAAAGCAGATTCTCAAACTCTGGTTCTTCTCAGCACTAATCTCAGGTGGGAGTTGGAATCCAGGCCTCGTTTGCAGGCTATAGCCTACCACATTCCCCCCTTTGATTATTCTCACCCCTCCTAGAAAGGGGGTGAGGAAAGAATCACATATCATGTCCCTCTTAAACTGATGCTTCCTCCTGAGGCAAGGCCTGATACTTCCACATAGCTAGTACCCTGGCCGCTGTCCTTCGTTCAACTGTACTGTCAATGATTGAGGTGACCATATGCAGGCAAAGGGGTAGGAAACATGGAAGGAGTAGACACATAGCTATCATTAGTAAAACAGTGAACACAATAGTCTTCAAACCTAAACAGGAGTGCGGTATCCCCAGGACCCATCATTTGCCCATGTGGCTGGTCCATAACATGTGATACAAGGAGGTATATCAATGGTCATTCTAAGGGGCCCCAGGGCTACTGCAAGTACAACATAGATACATAGATATATCATGATTACAATATCTCAATGAGTTCATCTAGAAATTGCAAATTCTTTACTTAAGTTCTCTTCTTTCACAGCTTCCACCGTACGTAGACCTGTCAGCTTCCGGTGGGTGACAGGAGTAGGGCTGTAGACTCTCACGGCACCTGTCTTCGTCGCAGTGTGAGTCGCATCGGGGATCCTGGGTGGTCGGTTGAAGTCCAGAGACTGGATTCGGTGGTTGCTGCTGACTTCACCCGACTGTGGTGGATCCAAGGTTCAAGCTCTGCATAATTTAACTGCTGTAGGGGTTGAGAGTATGACGACGTAGGGTCCTCTCCAGTGAGGTGCTAACGGTTCCTTCCTCCACTCCTTGATCCACAGCGCGCTTCCAGGCTTAAAGCGATGCAGTGGTTCAGTCATATTGATGGACAGTTGGTCTTGCTCCCAGGCATGGAGACCCTGCAAGACAGGACCTAGAGCCAACAGCTCTTGTCTAGTGATTTCAGACCCAATCTGGTTCATATCCCCCTTTATTCCTGGACAATGGGCGGAGGTCGCCACTACAAAATCTCGAATGGGAAAACTCCTAATGACTTTGTGGGGGCTGAACATATCCTGAGAAGGGCTATAGGAAGAACCTGAGGCCACTTCAGTGTGCGGTTCATACGCTCTACCTTTCCTGAGCGTTGGGGTCTGTATGCTGAATGTAATTTCCATTGTACTTGTAGAGCTTGGGCCAACTGCTGGGTCACTTGAGATACAAATGAGGGACCATTGTCCGATCCCATGACTAGTGGTATACCAAACCGGGGAATAATTTCATGGAGTAGGACTTTGGTGATTTCCCTGGCTTTCTCAGTCCTGGTGGGGAAAGCTTCCACCCACCCGGAGAATGTACAAACCAGGACCAACAGGTAACGATATCCGTCTACACGTGGCACTTCAGTGAAGTCCACCTGGATATTTCCCATGGGGGTAACTCCTACTGACTGGACTCTTGGGGGCAGGTTAGGACCCTGCCGGGCATCGTTCTTTGCACAAGTTAAGCATCTACGGGCTACTGATGCTGCCAGGGGTCCTAATAACGGGATACAGAAATGAGGTCTAAGAGCTCTTTCCATCGCAGTTTTCCCATAATGTGTGGCTTGATGGAAAGCATGGACAAAGGCTGGACCTATGGCTTCAGGGATTACAGTTGGACCTGGAGGCTGACCACCTACCGGCAGTGGTAGCACTATCCATCCGGTCTCTGTTAACACTCCTCCTTCTTCCTGGCAAAAATAGTCTAACTCTTTGGTGGTATATAAGGGAGCCCATGCACTGAGAGGTACCGGAAATAAGGCTGCCTGGACCGGGGTATTGGGGGCAGGAACTTGTCCCATCATGGCTACTTCTTGGGCAGAAGCGTCAGCAAACCTATTTCCCCGTGAAACTTCTCCTTCCCCTGCCTGATGACCTCGGCAGTGCATTACTGCAACTTGTTTGGGGGCCAAACTTAACAGAGGGAGACAGAGGACTTCTTAAAAGCAGTTTAAAGCAGATTCTCAAACTCTGGTTCTTCTCAGCACTAATCTCAGATGGGGGTTGGAATCCAGGCCTAGTTTGCAGGCTATAGCCTACCACACAACAGTTAGGCCTGATTGACGCATTTGTAAGTAAAGTTATAAATCTAGCCTACTGATTAAAATTTTGGGTTAAAATTATAATTATAAACTAGGGTTGCCAACCGGCTGGTATTCGGGCTATCACTGATCTATCCCTTTTCAGAAAGGCACTCAAATCCCACCTTTTCCCCCAATATTACTTGACCAGCTAACCAATCTCGATCACTACCCAAACTAAGAACAAATCCTGTTATGTATACTTGTAAATACTCATGTAAATAGTTGCAGTAATGACGTCCCATATTTTATCAAAGTTCTCTGACCTTGTTCTCTGTAAAACCAAACAGTTTGTTGTTTCTGGTCTGTTGTTATATTGTGAACCGCGCTGATGCTGAATAGAGCGGTATATAAGAGCCTGTAATAAATAATAAATAAATAAATAAATTCAGCCGGCCTGGCCGGTTTATCCATGGCCAGGCCGGCTGCCGGCACAGATGTAAAACCGGCCCTTGAAAAGCTGGTTTTTTGCTCGGGCCGCAAGATCGTGACCGGACAGAGCAAAAAAACGGCTTTTCTCCCGACTCCCAAAGTCCGCGGGGGAGGGAGCCGGGGAAGCCCGCGCGAGGGCCCGGCTCCCTCTGTACAGCTGCCAGAGTGAAGATCCTTTTCCCTCATGCTGGTGGCTGTTTGTGTGAAGCCGTGATTGCCGGGAGAGGTTAAAAGCAATGCCCTTTAACCTTTCCCAGCATTCGCGGCTTCACACAAACAGCCGCCAGCGTGAACTTGAAGGAAAAGGATCTTCATGCTGGCAGTTGTACAGAGGGAGCTGGGCCCTCGCGTGGGCTTCCCCGGCTCCCTCTGAAGCCCCTCAGACAGCCGCGGAGCTGGTCGGGGGGGGGGGGAGGGAGGCCAAGGACTGAATGGGCTGTGATGGGGGGCCTAGGACTACAAATGGGCTGTGATGGGGGGGACCTGGACTGGAAATGAGCTATGGAGAGGGGGAACGTGGATTGGAAATGGGCTGTGATGGGGGGGCTAGGACTGCAAATGGGCTGAGATGGTGGTGGGGGGGGGCTAGGACTGGAAAGAGGCTGTGATGGGGGGGACTTGGACTGGAAATGGCCTGTGATGGGAGGGTCTAGCACTGGAATTGGGCTGATGAAGAGCTGGAATAGGACTGGAAATGGGGTGATGGGGGCTGGAATAGGACTGGATGTGGGCTGACAAGGGGGCTAGGATTGGAAATTGGCTGATCGGTGAGCTTGGAGTGGAAAGTGGGGGGCTGGAATGGAACTGGAAAAGAGCATATGTGGGGCTAGGACTGGAAATGGGCTGATGAGGAGCTGGAATAGGACTAGAAATGGGCTGATGGGGAGAGCTTGGGCTGCAAATGGGTGATGGGCTAGAATAGGACTGGAAATGGGCTGATGTGGGGGCATGGGAGAATGGGACTAGAAGGGAGCGGATGCTGGGTGAGTCTAGAACTATAAGGGAGCTGATTTTGGGGGAGGACTAGAAGGGATGGAGATGGGGAATGAGAATGAGAATGGAGAGGGGAAAAGATATTTTGTGTGGAAGAAAAGTCTATGATGGGCCGGGTATTGGGAGAGTAAGAGGGGATTGAGAATGGAAGGGTGAATTTTGAGTGGATGATAAAGAAATAAGGAAAGAAATGGGGGAAAGAGCAAAAGGGAAATGATCAGTATGTTAAAGCAAATATAGAGAGAGAAAGGAAAACATCTAAAAGAGAAGAAAGGACAAATGGATAGCTCGCAGAAGACACGAAGAAACCAGAAGAAAGTGACTAGAGCAATTGCAACTGAAAAAATAGAATGCCCAAACAGAAGGTAGAAAAATACTTCTTATTTTGAATTTATTAACTGGAATATGTCTGGTCTGGGAAATGTGTATTGCTAACATCTTTGTGTTTTTGTTTAGTGCAAATACTTTATAGTTTTATTTCTCCAGTGCTGTACATTTCATGTTTGGCTTTGGAGGGTTCCCAGTTTAATTATTATCTTGTAGCAGCAGAGCGCAGACAAACCAATGATACCAGGAGTCTGTTCAGAAGGTCCAAATCATTTATTTGTGCACAAGTCTCAAACTATGTCAATTTCAGAATGGTTGAGCGATGTTCTCTGGCAATACAACAACTTTTATAGATTTTTGCTCCATTCTAGGTATAGAAAAACATTTCATTGGTCCCGGTAACCTCCCGTACCTCTTCTATTGGTTCCGGTACTGATATGATTATCCAATTATGTTCTTGGAGTGGGCTCAGCACCTGCTCACCCCCCCTCTAGTCCCAATTACAATGGCCAGTTCACTAATTTGTTACTTTCCTACTTCAAGGCCATTGGGCTATTTAGTTCGTGCAGGGAAGCAGGGCTCTGTAACCTTTCTGTCAGCAGTTTCAATTAAATCCCTTATAGCTGTACTTTTCTTATCAGTGGCTTTTTAAACATATTTTTCTGTATTTTTCCAGGCTTCAATTCTACTTGTCTAAGCTAATTCAATACTTCTTCTTGTCTAATTCTACAATAGCAGCATATTGGGGGATGTGCAATTCTTTTGGGCCTCTCCACAGGCTTCATTTACAGGTCAAGCTAGTTAGGCCTGTCTATATACTTCAGACATCATGGATCACAGGCCTTCGCCTACCACATTCCCCCCTTTGATTAATCTCACCCTATTATTTAATAAGGTGTGAGAGTTAAATCACTTAATTTGGTTATACCATGGTCGGAGGATCCCGACTATACACAGGAGGACTAGGATGCCATAAGGCCATAATCTTAGTTGCGGTCTTCCGCTCTACTGTACTTTCAATAGCACTGTGAATAGAACGCATACAACATGGGATTATACATGGCAACAGAAAAATCACAGCAATGATTATTAGTACTAATATAAGGAAAGTCTTAAGTCCTCCTAGCCATGAGAAAAGATTAGCAAACCAATTAGGTAATCTTAGTGGGTGCCAAGTCTGTACTGGCACATAAGCATGTTTTCGCATATCTTCAGCAAGTTCTTCAACTACTTGACCTTTATCATCTATTTTCAACAACAATTGGTTAAATTCAGCTTACCACATACTCCTCCTTCAGATGCTAACAAATAATCAAGTGCTAAGCGATTCTGGTATATAGCAGTGCGCATTTGGGTGCTCTGTCTAGCTAAAAGTGTGAGAGCTTGGCTAGTTTCATTAGTTATTATTTCAACCACTGCTTGTAAGCGGATAATACGATTAATCATATAAACTGGGGTTCTATAGACCCATGTGCCATCTTGCTCCCAAGTGGCAGGTCCATAGTAATCAGTGATTCTTTCTGGTGGCCAATCATCACCCTTCCACTTCTCCCACTTGCCTATCTGCAGAGGTGCTCTCTTCTGTCTTAGTGTTCTTTTGTGTCTGTGAGTAGTGTATACTGGGTATCCTAATTGTTCTCCATGTTCTGTGGGCAAGAGAAAGAAAGAAGGTCTGATGGTTCCTAAGACACACGCCCCTCCCCAGTGTGTAGGGAGTCTGGCATATGCTCGGTTTCCACAGATCCAATATAGGCCAGGTGGGGCTTGCCAGGCATGAGGTTTGGCAAGATTAGTCCATAAACTAGCAAGTTCGGGGAATCTCACTAATGGATTAGGAGGTTCAGGTTCTTTTACTCCTGACCACCATAATGTCTTTTTGGTGGTGGCATTATAAAACTTTTGGCTGAGACAGACCAGCTGTCCTACCTGTTGGGTAAACTGAGGTCCAGTTCTGGCATAGCAAAGACGTCCAATTATTGCGTGTGCTAACACCCATTCGCTGGTAGTCTTGTGTAATTCAGTCTGATTGTAAGTCAGAGAATAATTTAATTCTTGGGCTTCCCATGGCCACTGGTCACCCATTTGTGTCTCACCACAAAAATAACAATCTGAGATTTTGAGACTAGATACTACTGCTCAAACTTATTTACATGCATGGCTTCATAAAAAGTGTTATGGATATGATATTTAGATAACTTGTGGGCTTGGGTATTCAATCTTATATACACAATGGTTCCTGGATCTGATCCGGAACCTGCAATACGTAAACCAAACTTATATCCTTGTTTCCATACATTAGGATTACGTATCCATAATTGTAAAGGGTTACAGGCACCTTTCTTACATTTGTCAAGATTTTAATATGGCTTAGTTAAAGAAGCCACTCGATTATCCTTGTTATTTTCTATTATACCAGTTTTCCATGTGGCATAGAAAACACATTCCCATCTTGGGCAATAGTAGTCCGCCACTGATGCAGTGCTATATACATGGGCTGAAACTCTTTTACCTGTACATATTTCCCATCCAGTAGTACCTTCTGGGCACATATACTTATCATCATTACGATATGCTTTCTCCCAAGTGCCACATTTGGAGCGACTATCTCTGTTTATGGCATCACAAGCATCAAAACTCAAAATAGCAGGTCTACTGGGATCTTTAAGTGGGGGTGTGGCATTGAGCAAAGGTCCATCTGCATCATTCCATCGTATTTCCAAAGTGTAATAGGACGGATTCTGATGCGGATTAAAGCATACTCTAGATTTACCTTTAGTACAAACATTTAGTTCAGTAGTGTTATAAATACACCGAGTCACTTTACCAGTGCAGGTATAGTAAGAATGATAAAGCAAAGTCTGAGTTACTTTTGTTCCAGTCCGAGTGGAAGTAATGCAAGCAGTGCATGGAGGCAAAGCATAAGTCAGTTCAAAGTCTCCTAAGCAGGCAACCAAGGCAAAATAAAAGCAAAGTAACATGTTGATTGGAGTTCTTCTGAATCCTCAGCTTGAAATCTTGACCTCGACGTTCTCTTCTTCGTCCCGTTTGCTAATGAAGCAATTCAACGGGTGCTGAGTGTTGATTGAAGATCCTCAAAATGTCTATCATGCATCAACCAACTTGTCAACTTTCAGTTGGTTTGAAATATTATCAATCAATGTAGTATCAAAGTATCAAAGTGGTGTGTAAAATCACACATATGGTTCAAGCAAATCTTTGTTGTATTGGAAACAGCAATCCTCTTTGAAAGACTTGGCTACTGCAAGGCACTTGTAGTTGTTGGGATAATCCCAATAAGTGTCTAAGTTGCTGGTTGCCGTCTTAGGGTGATTCGCAAAGGTACATCAGGGTGCTGTTCTGCTGTCCACTGCTCGGGTTCTGGATCTGCTGCGGACTTGACTCTGCTGTGGTGGATCCAGGAATCGATCTCCGCTACCTTTACTGCAGTTGGGGTAGACAGGATAACGATGTATGGTCCCTTCCAATGAGGTTCCAGCGGTGTCTTCTTCCAATCTTTGATCCACACCGAGGTACCAGGCTTGTAGCGATGCAGGGACTCCGTCAAGTTGATAGGCAACTGATCTTGGATCCACGCATGAAGAGTCTGTAGAACAAAACTGAGAGCTAGAAGTTCTTGTCTGGTAATTTCTGAACCAATCTGTGATAAACTACCTTTAATTCCCTGTACTATTGGTGGGGGTTTACCATACAAAACTTCAAAAGGGGAAAATCCTGTTGACTTCACAGGAGCTGAGCGTATTCTAAGCAAGGCTATTGGGAGTACTTGGGGCCACTTCAGGTGAGTCTCCTGACATAGCTTAGACATTTGAGCTTTTAAGGTGCGATTCATTCGCTCAATTTCCCTGAACTCTGGGGTCTGTATGCAGTGTGAAGTTTCCATTGTATCTGTAAAGCTTTTGCTAACTGTTGTGTTATCTGAGAAACAAATGAGGGCCCATTATCTGACCCTATTACTGCAGGAATTCCAAACCTAGGGATAATCTCTCTTAGCAAAACTTTGGTGACTTCTCGAGCTTTTTCAGTTCTGGTGGGGAAAGCTTCTACCCACCCAGAGAAAGTACAGACTAACACTAACAAATAGTGGTATCCACTAGCTTTTGGCATTTCAGTAAAGTCAATTTGTAAATGGCTCATAGGGGTTGTACCTCCTGATTGAGCTCGGGGCGGTGGTATAGGACCTTGTTTGGCATTATTCTTTGCACAAATTAGACATTGGCGTGCTACTGAAGCTGATATGGTTGTTAACATAGTGATGCAGAAGTGTGGTCTAAGTGCTTTTTCCATAGCACTTTTTCCATAATGTGTGGCTTCATGGAAGGCTTTGACAAAAGCTGGACCCAACAACTCAGGGATTACTATTCGTCCTGGCGGTTGACTACCCTCTGCTGGTGGTAGTTCAATCCACCCATCTTTAAGCACTCCATCTTCCTTATTACAGTAGTAATCTAATTCTTTGGTGGTATATCGTGGTGTCCATAAGTTCAAGGGTACTGGAAACAATGCTGCTTGTATTGGTATAGCTTGTGGTGCAATCTGTCCTGTCATAGCTGCTTGTCGTGCTGAGGCATCTGCAAATCTATTTCTTTTGGCAACTTCTCCTTTACCTGCTTGATGTCCTCTGCAGTGCATGACAGGTACACGAGCTGGGGCCCATACTGCATCTAGTAGCATCAGTATCTCTCGGCCATACTTAATTGATTTTCCTCCGGACGTGATGAGCCCTCTTTCTTTGTAGAGAGCTCCATGGTAAGGTAAGGTAGTAAAGGCATACTTAGAGTCTGTGTATATATTCAATACAAGTTTGGCACCTAACAGTAATGCTCTGGTAAGTGCGATCAATTCTGCTTTTTGGGCTGATGTGCCTGAAGCTAAAGCTGATGATTCAACGACTTCATGTTGAGTGACTACTGCATATCCGGCACAGTGTCGTCCATTGATGATAAGACTGCTTCCATCTACATAATAAATCTGATCAGGATTCTCTATGGGCACATCTGTTAGGTCAGGTCGACTTGAGAATACAGTGTCCATGACTTCTATACAGTCATGTTCTGGAGATTCTTCACTGATGGGTATCAATGTGGCTGGGTTCAAAGCATGGCTCACTTCCAGTTGTATCTGTGGATTTTCACATAACAGGTCTCTCCCAGTTTCCCAATTTCTGAGTCAACATGCCTAAGGCATTTCCTTGTGCTTCATGTACAAATAAGTGAAAAGGCTTATGAACATTTGGTAGTCCAAGTGCTGGTGATGACATCAATTCTTCCTTTAACGTCTTAAAGGCTGTATCCTGCTCAGGTCCCCATTCTAGTGGCGACCTTTCTTCTCCTTTTGTGGCTTCATACAGTGGTTTGGCAATTTGGGCAAAGTTAGGAATCCAGATTCGACAGTATCCTGCCACTCCCAGAAAGGCTCTGACTTGTTTTCTTGTAGTTGGAGTTGGGATTCTGCATACTGCTTCTTTTCTTTCTCTGCCTAATCTTCGGCTTCCTTGAGTTATACGGAAACCTAAGTATTTCACTTCTTTTTGACATAATTGTGCTTTTGCTCTGGAAACTTTGTATCCAGCTTCATCTAGTAACTGCAAGAGGTCTTTGGTGGCTTGTATACACTCACTTTCTGATATAGCAGCTATCAGCAGATCGTCCACATATTGGAGAAGTACTCTCTTCCCCGGGGCCACTGAATAGCTTGAAAGATCTTGACTCAGTGCAGCACTGAAGATGGTAGGTGAATTTTTGAATCCTTGGGGTAATCGTGTCCAAGTAAGTTGGCCCCCTCTTCCAGAGATAGGGTCTTGCCATTCAAATGCAAATATCAATTGACTTGTAGGGGCTAATCTTATGCAAAAGAATGCATCTTTTAAATCCAGAACAGTGAAGTGGGTAGCTTCAGCAGGAATCAGTCCTAAGAGTGTGTAAGGATTTGGCACAACTGGATGTATGGTTTCAACTGCTTCATTCACTCTTCTTAGGTCTTGCACTGGACGGTAGTCATCTGTCCCAGGCTTTTTCACTGGCAGAAGTGGGGTATTCCATGGTGATTGACATACTTTCAGTAGGCCATGCTTTAGCAATCTTAGCAAGTGGCGGTGGATGCCTTCAATTGCGGCTCTTGGTAGAGGGTACTGCTTAACATGTACTGGTGTAGCACTAGGTTTTAGAGTTACAATTACTGGAGCTATATGCTTGGCTAGGCCTGGAGGATTATCTTCTGCCCACACTCCAGGTGGGGCATCAATGCTTTTCAAAGTTTGTTCAAATAAGTATCTTGGGTAGATTCATCACTCTAATATCTCCATTCTTCTTCTCGGGGAACTGTAAGTAGCATTATTCCTGCAGGCTTGTTTTGGGAATTCACTGTCATTTGCATTTCTCCTTTTTCAGTAAAGGATATTTGAGCTTGCAGCTTGGCTAACATATCTCGTCCCAGTAATGGTACTGGACACTCAGGCATATAAAGGAATTGATGGGTTATTTGCTGTCCTCCCAGACTGCATATGCGATTTTGAAGAAAAGGTTTTGTGGCTTTGGCACCAGTTGCTCCTACAATGGTGACTGCTTTTGCAGAAAATGGGGCAATCTTTTTGTCTATTACTGAATGCTCTGCTCCAGTATCAACCATAAAGTTCATAACTTGGTCTCCTATTTGTATTCCGACCATAGACTCCTGGAGACCTAAAGCAAACTCGGAGCCCGGTCTGTCCTAATCTATTTCTTCTTCTTCGCGGGTTGCCGCAGCCAATGCTTGCACGGCTTCTCCTCTTTCTCGCTGGTATTGCTCTCTATTTGCTCCTCCACGATTTCGGGGACGGCCTCGTCTTCCTTCTCTCCACTGATAATTATTTTCGTCATCTTGGTGGGCGTCTTCAAGTTGTGGGCATGTATCTCTCCAATGTCCTTCCTCTTTGCAGTAAGCGCATTGGTTTACGCCTAGCTGGGGGTGGCCTCGTCCTCGGCTCCTCCCCCTTCCTCTGCTCCGTCGATTAGGAAAACTTCCCGTTTTCTGTTCAACTATGGCTGCCGCCAGAAAATCAGCTTTTTTCTTCATCTTTCGATCACATTCTCTCTGTTTTTCATTATCACGATTCACATATACTTTATGAGCAACTTCTAGTAATTGTGTTGCATTCATGCCCGCAAACCCATCTAATTTCTGTAACTTGCGTCTAATATCTGGCTGTGACTGATTTACAAAAGCAGAATTTACCATACATAGACTTCCGGGTGCATCTGGGTCATAGGGAGTATACATTCTATATGCTTCGGTTAATCTTTCATAAAATACTGCTGGGCTCTCATCTATACCTTGGGTGACTTTGGTTACTTTAGAAAGATTCATTGCTTTCTGGCCCCCCCTTTTCAAACCTTGCATGAGGCCTTGGCGGAAGCGGGCTAGGGCTCTGGATCCTCTTTCTGTATTTGGATCCCACCGAGGGTCTTCATTTGGGAATTCCCTCTGGGCTGCTTCTCGATTATCTATTCTTGCATCCCCATCTTCCCCTGGAGCTGCAGGATTATCTGCCAGCCATTCTATTGCTGCCTTTCTAATTCGTGTTCGTTCTTCTGTAGTGAACAAAGTGGACAGAAGCTGTCGGCAATCTGCCCATGTAGGTTGGTGGGTTTCCATAATAGTATGCACTAATTCTGTGAGTTCCTGGGGCTTATTGGTATAGGAGGCATAATGCGTCCTCCAGTTTAACAAGTCTGTGGTAGAGAAGGGCACATATACATAACTTAGGGATCCCGCCACCACCTGATTATCTTCATTTCTTACGGGCACTCCCGGGACTTGCCGTAAAGGCATCATCTTAGCAGTAGATGTCTTTGGGGTTCTTAGGGACATTTCCATACCTCTCCTGTCGGGGGTTGTCTTTTTCTTTATGTGCTTCATTTTTTATTTACTTTTAATTGATGAGCTTACTCTGGCAGCCGCTTTTACACTGTCAGTATCACTCTGGGAAATTTCAGTCTCTTCCTGTTCTGTTTCTGTCTCTGATTCACCTTTCTCTTCGGTTTCAGTAGAATCATCTTCTTTATTTAAAGGGAGCTCATTTACCTGTTCTTCGGGTGATGGCTCGGGGGTTGGGTCTCGTTCCCATGGGGGTACCCTTACTGGGCGCTGAACTTGGGGCTGTCGGGTAATCACTTCTGGGGAATCGGGATCTGCCAGGACAGGTTTCTGTTTTGACTTTTCACCTTTCCCTTTCTTTCTAGACTGTCCTATTTTCTGCACAGGATCTGTTCGTGCTAACATTATTCTGCACTGTTCTTCATAACAGCGCTTCGCCCAAGAAGGCTGATTTTCACAAATACTTAACCAGGAATCTATATAAGGGTACTGATCAGGGTGTGATACTCGCACTCTCTGGTGAATTGACTGAATAATTCCTATTGCAAAGGTTCCCTCTCGGGGCCAGGTGGGGTCTAGATCGGGCCACTCCCTAGTACACAAAATCTGTAACCGGGATGCTGTCATTTTAATACCATAATCTCCTGAATATCCTTTTCTAAAATGTGTGAACATACATTCTAATGGAGTGTTCCTAGTAGACCCCGCCACTCCCATTTCGATGTGTGCACGCAACAACAAACAGAAGGGAAAAGGAGAGCGGACCGTGGGTAAGGGGTCCTCACAGCCCTAGAAACATATAAGGGAAACAAATAACAAGACAAGACGACAGTCGCTTCCCCCTTTTTACGACCTGAACGCGGTCGCCCGGTCAGGAACTGCGTTACTCAGGGGTCCGCCTTCGCTTGGTCCGTGCTGCCAGACCTCTCATTCACACTTCATTCACACAATCATGCTAGCAACGTATCCCAAAATGCATTTCAATTCTGTCTATTCTGACTAGTCTTTTACAAGTTCCAAATACAAGAAGGCGGGGGTTTCACCCTGCGCTTATGCAGGGGTAGTCGGCCCGTCTTTGAGAGGTGATCAAGCTCTCTTACCAAGTTCCAAGTTCCCAGTTCCAAAATTCAAGTGGCAGTACTGCTCTGTCTCATCTGTCTAGACTTTCAAAACCAAAATTCTACTCACCGGATCCAGTCCTCAAAGTTCCCAAGCAAGCGCATGAGTTGGACCTCGGACTCCCCTCACTCGGGTTGGAGGCGTTGGCTCCAGCCGGGCTCGGCACCCGCCGAGGTCCGACCAGCTCCCTCCGATACAAAGGACCGGTGGCGCCAGAGAGCAAAGTCCCGTCGGAAGGGCGCGATCCCGGCAGGACCAAGCCTGTAGAGGCGGAAAGTCGTGGTATATTGCCCTATATACCCTCTAATACCACACCTTCCCGGCCAACGCACCAAGAATATGTAGCAGCAGAGCGCAGACAAACCAATGATACCAGGAGTCTGTTCAGAAGGTCCAAATCATTTATTTGTGCACAAGTCTCAAACTATGTCAATTTCAAAATGGTTGAGCGATGTTCTCTGGCAATACAACTTTTATAGATTTTTGCTCCATTCTAGGTATAGAAAAACATTTCATTGGTCCCGGTAACCTCCCGTACCTCCCGTACCTCTTCTGTTGGTCCCGGTACTGATATGATTATCCAATTATGTTCTTGGAGTGGGCTCAGCACCTGCTCACCCCCCCTCTAGTCCCAATTACAATGGCCAGTTCACTAATTTGTTACTTTCCTACTTCAAGGCCATTGGGCTATTTAGTTCATGCAGGGAAGCAGGGCTCTGTAACCTTTCTGTCAGCAGTTTCAATTAAATCCCTTATAGCTGTACTTTTCTTATCAGTGGCTTTTTAAACATATTTTTCTGTATTTTTCCAGGCTTCAATTCTACTTGTCTAAGCTAATTCAATACTTCTACTTGTCTAATTCTACAATAGCAGCATATAGAGGGATGTGCAATTCCTTTGGGCCTCTCCACAGGCTTCATTTACAGGTCAAGCTAGTTAGGCCTGTCTATATACTTCAGACATCATGGATCACAGGCCTTCGCCTACCACAATCTGACCAAGGGAGTTAGCCTACACTTATCCTCGGCAGGGCCGGATTTACCTTGAGTGAGGCCCTACGCCAACAAAAATTGTGGGCCCCCAGCAGGGGCGGCCCAAGGGGGGTGCGGACCTCATTTGCATAAGGGGCCTCATTTGCATAAATATTTGCATAATGTTACCATATACTAACTTTTAGTAAACGTGCCTCTTAATGAGTGTATGGATAAAGAAAGACTAAAAGATTTCTACATTACTATAATCCAGTGCCAACTGCCAGACACATTAGGAACTACTACAAACACTGCCCATAGTAAACCCGCCGTATCCTAACAGCACTACCAGGACTCACAAAGCACCATACTCTACCAATCAAAAGGCAACACTGCAAATATTAAACCAATACATTTCAGAGAACAACAATACATGACCTACTGGGGAAAGAGAACAAGTGGCAATGTCAAATAGGAATTATATAAACAGAACACCTCAGCTCAGTTACACATGCAGAACATAGACCATCACCAAACAAGTAATCACAATTTAGAAATAGGAAGACAATAAGTAAACTGGGAATCCCAAAAGCCAAACTTGGAATGTACAACACTGTAGAAATAAAACTATACATTAATTTGCTCTTGTACTAAACAAAGCGCAGATGTTAATGATGCACATTTACCAGAGCTGACATATTCCAATTAATAAATTCAAAATAAAGAGATATTTTTCTACCTTTTGTGCATTTGTTTCAGCTGCAATTGCTCCAGCCACTTTCTTCTGGTTTCTTCGTGTCTTCTGCTAACTCTCCATCGTCTGCTGTCCATTTGTCCTTTCTTCTCTCTTCTAGATGTTTTTCCATTCTCTCTCTACATCTGCTTTAACATACTAATCTTTCTCCTTTTGCTCTTTCCTCATTCCTATTTCATCCACTCAAATTTTACCCCTCCATCCTCAATCCCCACTTACTCTCCCAATACCCGGCCAATTGTAGATTTTTTATCCCTCCCACACAAAATATTTTTCCCTTCTCCATTTTACTCTTCCAGCCCCATCCCATTCTAATCCTCCCCCAACATCAGCTCCCTTCTAGTTCCAGCCTCACCCAGCATCCATTCCCTTCTAGTCCCTGCATCAGCCCATTTCCAGTCCTAGCCATCCATCAGCCCATTTCCAGTCCTAGCAACCCCCCAACCCAATACCAGTCCTAGCCCCCCCATCACCCCACTTACAGTCCTTAACCCCCCATCACCCCATTTTCAGTCCTTAACCCCCCATCACCCCATTTTCAGTTTAAGCCCCCCCTATAACCCATTACCAGTCCTAACCCCCCATCAGCCCACTTCCAGTCCTAACCCCATCAACCCATTTCCAGTCAGCCCCCCATAGCCCATTGCCAGTCCTACCCCCCCCCCATCAGCCCACAGCCCATTACCAGTCCTAACCCCATCATCCCACCTCCAGTTTAAACCCCCCAGCCCATTTCCAGTCCTAGCCCCCCATAGCCCATTACCAGACAACCCCCATCAGCCCACAGCCCATTACCAGTCTTAACCCCCCCAAAGCCCATTACCAGTTCTAACCCCCCAACAGCCCATTACCAGTCCTAACCCCATCAGCCCACCTCCAGTCTTAACCCCCCAGCCCATTTCCAGTCCTAGCCCCCCCCATAGCCCATTACCAGACAGCACCCATCAGCCCACAGCCCATTACCAGTCTTAACCCCCCCCAAAGCCCATTGCCAGTTCTAAGCCCCCCCAACAGCCCACAGTCCATTACCAGTCCTAACCCCATCAGCCCACCTCTAGCCTTAACCCCCCCCCAGCCCAGCCCAGCCCAGCCCATTTCCAGCCCCAGCCCCCCAATAGCCCATTACCAGTCCTACCCCCCCCCATAGCCAATTACCAGCCCTACCCCCCTCCCCAGTCCATTTCCAGCCAGCCCCAGCCCCCCCAATAGCCCATTACCAGTCCTACCCCCCCATAGCCCATTACCAGTCCTACCCCCCCCGGCCTAAAGTAAAATTTAATTTAAAAAAAAAACCTGGTGGCTGCCGCCGCGGGGCCCCCTCTGCTGCCGCGGGGGCCCCGTCTACAAGCTGAAGCCGTCGGGTCGGGTCGGGTCGGGTCTGTCTCTCTCCCTCCCTCCCTCCCTCGCTGCAGGCTGCAGGCTGCGAGAGACGCGAAGGGAGAGCGTCTCCTCGCGTCTGTGTTAAGCCCGCAGGGGCTTAACACAGACGCGAGGAGACGCTCTATCTTCGCTCTATCTTCGCGTCTCTCGCAGCCTGCAGCGAGGGAGGGAGGGAGGGAGAGAGAGAGAGACCCGACCCGACCCAACCCGACCCGACGGCTTCAGCTTGTAGACGGGGCCCCCGCGGCAGCAGAGGGGGCCCCGCGGCGGCAGCCACCAGGTTTTTTTTTAAAATTGTGTTTAAAAAAAATTACCTGGTTCTTTTTTTGTGGGCCCCTGCCGGCTGTGGGCCCTACGCCATGGCGTACATGGCGTATAGGTAAATCCGGCCCTGATCCTCGGTAATTTTTGTGGGTGGGGCTGGGGTGCAGCATGGGTGGGGTTGGGGCTGGGCAGGGATGGGACTAGGGGCGGAGAATGAGTGGAGCATGGCGAGCCACAGGTGTCAGGGTTTTCTCGGTGAAAAACTTGGCAACCCTATTATAAACATATTTTTTATTTTCCTTAACTTTGAACCTCCCGGCTTGATTGACTGTCCCGTATTTGAACTTGGAAAAGATGGTCAGGTTGTAGCAGCAGAGCACATACAAACCAATGATACCAGGAGTCTGTTCTGAAGGTCCAAATCATTTATTTGTGCACAAGACTCAAGCAGAATCAAATTCAAAATGGCTGAGCCATGATTTCTAGTAAAACAACAACTTTTATAGCTTTCTTTCCCATTCTAGACATAGGCAAACCTTTCATTGGTCCCGGTAACCCCTCGTACACCTTCTATTGGTCCCGGTACTGATATGGCTATCCAATTGGGACTCTGGTCTGGGCCCAGCACCTGCTCACCCCCCTTCTAGTCCCAATTACAATGGTCAGTGTCTCTAACTTGTTACATCTCTCCTCCAAGGTCGCTCAGCTAGTTAAAGCATATGGGAAGCAGGGCACTGTAACTTTTCTTGCAGCACAGTTAATTAATTTCACAGAAGCATAGCACACCTTATCAGTACCAATTAAACTTGTTTTTCTCTACTTTCTAAGTTTCGATTCTGCTTAGCTATACTTAATTGTGCTCAGTTAAGTTTTGTTTCTACAATAGCAGCATTTGGGGAAATGTGTAATTCCTTTGGGCCTCTCCACAGGCTCCACTTACAGGTCAAGCTGTTTAGGCCTCCCTGCTTATGTCAGACACCATGGATCATAGGCCTTCGCCTACCACATTCCCCCCTTTGATTAATCTCACCCTATTACTAATAAGGTGTGAGAGTTAAATCACTCAATTACACTGGGGTCGGGTTCCGACCATGGGCTATAGGATTAGGGTGCCATAAGGCCAAAATCTTAGTTGCGGTCTTCCGCTCCACGGTGTTCTCAATAACACTGTTGATAGATCGCATACAACATGGGATTATACATGGTAACATAAAGAACAAAGCTACAAAGATTAGTACTATCATAGCAAAAGTAGTGAATCCTCCTAAGCCAGAAAAGATAGATGCAAACCAATTGGGTATCTGAAGATCATGCCAGGTCTGTACTGGCACATAAGTTTGTTTCTGCATATGTTCAGCAATTTCTTCAACAACCTGACCCTTATCATCTATCTTCAGACAACAATTTGTGAGGTTCAACTTACCACAGACTCCTCCTTCAGCAGTTAATAAGTAGTCTAGTGCTAATCGATTTTGATAGATTGCAGTGCGCATTTGTGTGCTTTGTCTAGCTAAAAGTGTGAGTGCTTGGCTAGTTTCATTAGTGATGAGTTCAACTACCGCTTGCAGGCGTATAATTCTATTCAACATATAAATTGGGGTACGATATCCCCACATGCCATCTTGCTCCCAAGTGGCAGGTCCATAATAGGCAATAATTCGCTCTGGTGGCCATTCTTCACCATCCCATTTCTCCCACTTGCCTATCTGTAAGGCTGCTCTTTTTGATCTCTTTGAATAAACTGGGTAGCCTAATTGTTCACCATGTTCTGTGGGCAACAGAAAGAAAGAGGGTCGAATAGTTCCTAAGACACACGCTCCTTCCCAATAGATAGGGAGTCGGGCATATGCTCGGGTTCCGCAAATCCAGTATAGGCCAGGTGGGGCTTGCCAATTATGATGTCGGTCAAGGTTAGTCCATAGAGGGGCAAGCTCAGGGAACCGTGCTAAGGGATTGGTGGGCTCTGATTCATTAACTCCTGACCACCAAGATGTCCATTTTGTGGTATCATTATAGAACGTTTGGCTAAGACAGACAAGCTGTCCTACTTTAGAGGTAAATTGGGGTCCAGTTCGAGCATAACACAACCGTCCAACTATTGGGTGTGCTAATACCCATTCGCTGGTAGTCTTGTGTAGCTCTGTCTGATTGTAAACTACTGAGTAATTCAACTCTTGGGCCTCCCAAGGCCACTGATCACCCATCTTGGTTCCACCACAAAAATAACAATCTGAAATGCGGAGACTGGATACCACAGCTCCGGCCAACTCTAGGAATAAATTCTGAGAGGGATGAGGGATATCAAACTTATTTACATGCATAGTCTCATAGAAAGTGTTGTGTATGTGATACCTTGATGATCGATGAGCCTGGGTATTTAGTCTTATATATACTATAGTTCCTGGATCTGACCCACCTCCTGCAATCCGTAAGCCAAATTTATATCCTTGTTTCCATGCACTAGGGTTCACTACAAGAAATTCTAATGGATTACAGGCACCTTTCTTACAATTCTTTTGTATATCTTTCACATATGGCTTTGTTAAGAAAGCCATTCGATTATCTCTAGTATTTTCTATCATACCAGTTTTCCAGGTTGCGTAAAAAACACATTCCCACTTCGGGCAGTAGTAGTCTGCAACTGGGGCTGTACTGTATACATTAGCTAACACCCGCTTACCTGTACATTCTCCCCATCCAGTAGTCCCTTCTGGACACATATATTTGTGATCTTGAGAATATGCTTTTTCCCAAGTACCACACTTGGAACGACTATCTCTATTGATGGCATCACAAGCATCAAAATACAACATAGCAGACTTCGTAGGATCAGTGAGTGGGGGTGTGGCATTAAGCAAAGCTCCATCAGCATCATTCCACCTTATTTCTAGAGTGTAATAAGATGGGTTCTGATGTGGGTTAAAGCAAACTTTAGTAGTCCCTGTATTACAAACATTCAGTTCAGTGGTGTTATAAATACACCGGCTTACCGTACCAGTACAGGTATAGTAAGAATGATAAAGCAAAGTCTGAGTCACTTTCGTTCCAGTTCGAGTAGAAGTAATGCAAGCAGTGCATGGGGGTAAAGCATGGCTCAGTTCAAGTCCCCCAATGCAAACAACCAAAGTAAGATAGAAACAAAGGTTCATGTTGATTGTAGTCCTCTGGGATCTCCGCTGGAAAATCTTGACCTCGACGTTCTCTGCTGACCCGTTTGCTAATGAAGCAATTCAACGGGCATCAATGTTGATTGGAGATCCTCAAGCTTCTGCCGTACGTAGACCTATCAGCTAGTGCGGCAGGAGTAGGGCTGTAGATCTAGAAATGTCACTGTCCTCTGGGATGACTCAGGTGAGCAAATATTAGAACACAAAGATAAGGAGAGCAAGTTCTCTCTTGTATCAGGAACAACAATCCTCTTCGAAAGACTTGTCTTGTTACTACAAAACAGTGTAGGCCTTAGTGTAGGCCTTGGATGGCCCAAGAGGTGTCTTTAGGCTGCTGGTTGCCGCCTCAGGGTGAGACGCAAAGGGATGTCAGGATGTGGCTCTGCTGTCCACTGGTCCGGATCCGGAACTGCTGCTGGCTTGACTCTGCTGTGATGGATCCAGGATTCGATCTCTGCCACCTTTACTGCAGTTGGGGTAGACAGGATGACGGTGTATGGTCCCTTCCAATGGGGTTCCAGCGGTGTCTTCTTCCAATCTTTGATCCACACCGAGGTACCTGGCTTGTAGGGATGCAGGGGTTCCGTCAAGTTGATAGGCAACTGGTCCTGTATCCACGTGTGAAGAGTCTGCAGGACAGAACTAAGAGCTAGAAGTTCTTGTCTGGTTATCTCTAAACCAATCTGTGACAGACTACCTTTGACACCCTGCACTATTGGTGGAGGCCTGCCATACATAACTTCAAATGGGGAAAACCCTGATGACTTTACAGGGGATGAGCGTATTCTAAGTAATGCTATTGGGAGAACCTGGGGCCACTTCAGGTGGGTCTCCTGACATAGCTTGGACATCTGAGATTTCAAAGTTCTATTCATTCGCTCAATTTTCCCTGAACTTTGGGGTTTGTATGCAGTGTGTAACTTCCATTGTATCTGTAAGGCTCTTGCTAACTGTTGGGTAATTTGAGACACAAAGGAGGGTCCATTGTCTGACCCTATTACTGCTGGAATTCCAAATCTGGGGACAATTTCTCTCAACAGAACTTTGGTAACTTCTCGGGCTTTTTCAGTCCTGGTGGGGAAAGCTTCCACCCACCCAGAGAAGGTACAGACTAGTACTAACAAGTAACGGTATCCATTGGCCTTTGGCATTTCAGTGAAGTCTATCTGCAGGTGGTGCATAGGGGGTAACACCTGCAGACTGAACTTGGGGAGGTGGCGTGGGACCCTGTTTGGCATTGTTCTTGGCACAAATTAGACACTGGCGGGCTGTTGAAGCTGACAGGGCTCCCAACAAAACAAAAATGTGGTTTTAGTGCTTTTTCCATAGCACTCTTCCCATAATGCGTGGCTTGGTGAAAGGCTTTGACAAAAGCTGGTCCCAGTGATTCAGGGATTACTATGCGTCCTGGGGATTGACTGCCCTCGGGTGGTGGCAGCTCAATCCATCCATCTTTCAGTACTCCCTCTTCTCTGTTACAGTAGTAGTCCAATTCTTTGGTGGTATATCGTGGTGTCCATAAATTGAGAGGTACCGGAAATAAGGCTGCTTGTATTGGTGTCGCTTGTGGTGATATCTGGCCTGTCATGGCAGCTTTGCGTGCTGAGGCATCGGCAAATCTGTTTCCTTGGGCAACTTCTCCTTTTCCTGCTTGATGCCCTCGACAGTGCATGACAGCAACACGTGTAGGGGCCCATACTGCATCTAATAGCATCAGTATTTCCGGGCCTACTTGACTGATTTGCCTCCAGATGTGATGAGCCCTCGTTCTTTGTAGAGAGCTCCATGTGCATGCAAAGTGGTGAAGGCATACTTCGAGTCAGTGTATACGTTTAACAAGAGCCCTGCACCCAACACTAATGCTCTGGTGAGTGCTATCAATTCTGCTTTCTGGGCCGATGTGCCTGATGCAAGGGCTGATGATTCAACAACCTCCTCCCGGGTGACTACTGCATACCCGGCACAGCGTCGTCCATCAAGGATGAGACTGCTTCCATCCACGAAATAGGTCTGATCAGGATTCTCTAAGGGCACATCTGTCAGGTCAGGTCGACTTGAGAATACAGTATCCATGACCTCTATACAGTCATGTTCTGGAGGATCTTCACTGATGGGTATCAATGTGGCTGGATTCAAGGCATGGCTCACTTCTAGTTGTATTTGTGGATTCTCACACAACATGCTCTGGTATTTCAGCATTCGGGAGTTGGTGAGCCAATGGTTTGCTTTCTGTTCCATGAGGGCAAGTACTGCATGTGGTACAGTGACACGTAGGTTCTGTCCTAAGGTGAGCTTGTCTGCTTCACTTACTAATAATGCTGTAGCTGCAACTGCTCTCAAACATGGTGGCCACCCTTTGGCCACAGTGTCCAATTGTTTCGACAGGTATGCCACAGGTCTCTCCCACTGTCCTAGTTTCAGAGTCAACATGCCTAGAGAATTTCCTTGTAATTCATGTACAAATAAACGGAAAGGCTTGTGGACGTCTGGTAATCCAAGTGCTGGTGACGACATCAACTCTTCCTTCAGGGTCCTGAAAGCTGCATCCTGCTCAGGTCCCCACTCCAGTGGTGACTTTTCTTCTCCCTTGGTGGCTTCAGATAGTGGCTTAGCAATCCGAGCAAAGTTGGGTATCCATATCCGGCAGTACCCTGCAGCTCCCAGAAAGGCTCTGACTTGCTTTCTGGTCGTGGGGGTTGGGATACTGCACACGGCTTCTTTTCTCTCTCTTCCTAATTGTCGGCTCCCTTTGGTCAGGCGGAAGCCCAAGTATTTTACTTCTTTTTGGCATAGCTGTGCTTTTGCTCTGGAAACTTTGTATCCAGCTTCATCCAATAGTTGCAAGAGGTCAGTAGTGGCTTGTATACATTCACTTTCTGATGTGGCAGCTACCAATAGGTCATCTACATATTGGAGGAGTACTCTTTTCTCAGGGGCCACTGGGTAGCTTGAAAGATCTTGGTTTAATGCGGCACTGAAAATGGTGGGTGAATTCTTGAATCCTTGAGGCAATCGTGTCCATGTGAGTTGGCCCCGCCTTCCTGAGACAGGGTCCTCCCATTCAAAGGCAAACAATAATTGACTAATAGGGGCTAATCTTATGCAGAAGAAGGCATCTTTCAAATCCAAAACAGTGAAGTGGGTAGCTTCAGCAGGGATCAGTCCTAAGAGTGTGTAGGGATTTGGCACAACTGGATGTATAGTTTCAACTGCGTCATTTACTCTCCTTAAGTCTTGCACTGGGCGGTAGTCTCCTGTCCCAGGCTTCTTTACTGGCAAGAGAGGGGTATTCCAGGGTGACTGGCATTTTTCAAGTAGGCCATACTCCAGTAATCTCAACAAATGGCGATGGATGCCCTCAATTGCTGCTCTTGGGAGGGGGTACTGCTTGACGTGCACTGGTACTGCACTGGGTTTTAGATTCACAATTATTGGAGCTATGTGTTTGGCCAGGCCCGGTGGATTGCCTTCTGCCCATACTCCAGCACGGGCATTGATACTTTTCAGAGTTGGTTCGAAATAAGTGTCTTTTATTGGCTCGGTACCTGGTTCGGTGCTGTAATATCTCCATTCTTCTTCTCGGGGAACTGTAAGAACCATTAGTCCAGAGGGCTTTGAGTTTACTGTCATTTGCATTTCTCCTTTCTCAGTAAAGGATATTTGGGCCTGCAATTTGGCTAGCATATCTCGTCCCAGTAGTGGCACTGGGCACTCAGGCATATAAAGGAATTGGTGTGTTATTTGCTGGCCTCCCGGATTACAGATGCGATTCTGAAGAAAAGGTTTTGTGGCTTTGTTACCAGTTGCTCCCACAATGGTAACTGTTCTTGCAGAGAAAGGGGCTATTGGCTTATCTACTACAGAGTGTTCTGCTCCAGTATCGACCATAAAGTCCATGAATTGGTCTCCTATTTGTATGCTGACCATAGGCTCCTGGAGACCTAATGCGAATTCAGAGCCCGGTCTGTCCTATTCTACTTCTTCAAGATCATGGGTGGCTGATGCCACTGCCTGTATGGCTTCCGTTCGTTCTTGTTGATACCGCTCTCGATTGGTTCCTCTGCGGTTGTAGGGCCTGCCTCTCCGAGGGGCATCCTCGTCCTCCTCACGGGGACTGTCTTCGAGTCGCGGGCATGTATTCCTCCAATGTCCTTCTTCTTTGCAATAAGCGCACTGATTTGCGCCTAATGGGGTCCGGTTTTCTCCTCGGCCCCTCCCTCTTCCTCTGCTCCTTTGACTAGGGGGACCTCCCGTTTTCTGTTCAACTATGGCCGCAGCCAAAAAATCCGCTTTCTTCTTCATCTTTCGATCACTTTCTCTCTGTCTTTCATTATCACGATTCACAAACACTTTATGAGCGACTTCCAGTAACTGAGTTGCATTCATGCCCGCGAACCCCTCTAGTTTCTGTAATTTGCGTCTAATGTCTGGCTGTGACTGGCTTACAAAGGCAGAATTCACCATGCATAGGCTTCCGGGTGCATCTGGATCATAGGGAGTATACATTCGTGTATGCTTCAGCTAATCTTTCATAGAATACTGCTGGGCTTTCATCTATGCCCTGAATAACTTCACTTATCTTGGTGAGATTCATGGCCTTCTGGCCCCCCCTTTTCAGACCCTGCATAAGGCCTTGGCGAAATCGTGATAACGATTTAGATCCTGCTTCAGTGTTGGGATCCCACCGGGGGTCTTCATTGGGGAACTCCCTCTGCGCTGCATCACGGTTATCTATTCCTGCATTTACCCCTCCGTCTGCTAAAGGATTGTCAGCTAACCAATCAATGGCTGCTCGCTTAATTCGTGTCCTCTCCTCAGTAGAAAATAAGGTTGACAGGAGCTGACGACAATCTGCCCATGTAGGTTGATGGGTTTGCATAATTGTGTTCATTAAATCTGTGAGCTCCTGGGGCTTGTCAGTGTAGGAAGCATAATGCAATGTCCAATTTAACAGGTCGGTTGTGGAGAAAGGCACATAAACTAAATTTAGGGGTCCCGGTACTATCCGGTCATCTGCATCTCTCACGGGAACTCCCGGGACTTGCCGAAGGGGGGCTAATACTTCTGTGCGGGCTTTCTGTTTCCTAGTAGTGCCTTGCGATCCCTTAAGGGGGGCTGCTGCGGGGGCTGCTGTTTTCAGCTGTGTGACTCGCTGAGTCTGGGGAGTCTTGCCTGCAGCTGCTGATTTAATGCTGCCAGTGGATTTCTCACTGCCTGTCTCAGTCTGGGAAGATGTGTCCTCCTCTTCCTGCTCTGACTCCTTTCTGCTTTCGGTCTCAGTCTCTGACCCAGATTGATCCGCCCCCTCCTGAAACGGCTCATCTAGCTGATCGTCTGGCTGGTGGGGGGGTGGACTCTCCCCGTCCCGGAGGGCTGCTGCGGGACGCGGTTGTACCCTTACGGGGCACAGAGCTAGAGGCTGTCTGATTATAACTTCTGGTGAGTCAGGATCCACAAGGATAGGTTTCTGACTAGGTTTCTTGACTTTCTTTGTTCTCTGAACTGGGTCTGCTTTGTTCCCTACTTTCGGGGCTGGGTCTGTTACTTTCCCTATGTTCTGGACTGGGGCTGTTACTGCTAACATTATTATGCACTGTTCTTCATAACAGCGCTGTGCCCAGGAGGGCGGTTTCTCACAAATGCTTAACCAGGAGTCTATATATGGATACTGATCGGGGTGCGCTATTCGCACTTTCTGATGGACTGACTGAATAATTCCTATGTTAAAAGTTCCATCTCGGGGCCAGCTGGGGTCTATGACGGGCCATTCCCTAGTACACAAAAGCTGCAATCGTGAGGCAGTCATTTTCACTCCATAATCTCCTACATATCCTTTATTGAAATGCTTGATCATACATTCTAACGGAGTGTTCCCGGTAGACCCTGCCCCTCCCATTTTGATGTGTGTGCGCAACAACAAACAGAAGGGAAAAGGAGGGTGGACTGTGGGTGAGGGGTCCTCACGGCCCTAGAAACATTTAAGGAAAACAAATAACAAGACAAGACGACAGTCGCTTCCCCCTTTTTGCGACCTGAATGCGGTCGCCCGGTCAGGAACTGCGCTACACTGGGGTCCGCCTTCGCTTGGTCCGTGCTGCCAGACCTCTTATTCACACTTCAATCACACAGCATGCTAGCAACGTATCCCAAATGCCCAGTCCTGTCTCTTCTGACTAGGCTAACAAAATCAAAATCAAAATCAAAAAGACTGTGGTTTGGCCCCGAGCATACTCATGCAGGGTTACTCGGACCGCCTTGAGAGCTCTTTTATGCAAATTCTCAAATGCAAATTCAAATTTCAAACGGCGGCAAGGTTACTTAAACCGCCTGCGAGAGTTGATCAGGCTCTCTTACCAAAGTTTCATATCACAAGTTCCAAGCTGCAGATCTGACTCAGCTGTCTAGATATCAAAATCAAAACTATACTCACCGGATCCGGTCCTCACTACTCCCGAGCAAGCGCATGAGTTGGACCTCGGACTCCCCTCTTCTCGGGTTCGAGGTGTTGGCTCCAGCCAGGCCCGGCACCCGCCGAGGTCCGGCCAGCTCCCTCCGATGCAAGGGACCGACGGCGCCAAGGAGCGAGCCCACGTCGGAAGGGCGCGATCCTGGCAGGACCCAAACCTGTAGAGGCGGAAAGTCGTGGTATATTGCCCTATATACCCTCTATTACCACACCTTCCCGGCCAACACACCAAGAATATGTAGCAGCAGAGCACATACAAACCAATGATACCAGGAGTCTGTTCAGAAGGTCCAAATCATTTATTTGTGCACAAGACTCAAGCAGAATCAAATTCAAAATGGCTGAGCCATGATTTCTAGTAAAACAACTTTTATAGCTTTCTTTCCCATTCTAGACATAGGCAAACCTTTCATTGGTCCCGGTAACCCCTCGTACACCTTCTATTGGTCCCGGTACTGATATTGTGGCAGGTGCAGGCCTGTGATCCACAGTGTCTGACATAAGCAGGCAGGCCTAGCTAGCTTGACCTGTAAATGAAGCTTGTGAAGAGGCCCATAGGAATTACACATCCCCCAATATGCTGCTATTGTAGGATAGCATTCAGTAGAAGTATTGAATTAGCTTAGATAAGCAGAACTGCAGAACTGGAAGATGGAAAAATACAGAGAAATATCTTTAAAAGTTACTGATAAGAAAAGTACATCTGCAAGGGATTTAATTGGGATTGCTGACAGATGAGTTGCAGAGCCCTGCTCCCCTACATGCACAAATTGGCTCTATGGCCTTGAGAGTGTGAAAGTAACAAGTTGATGAACTGGCCATTGTAATTGGGACTGGCAGGGGGGTGAGCAGGTGCTGGGCCCACTAGAGGAACATAATTGGATAAGCTTATCAGTACCGGCACCAATGGAAGGGGTACGGGAGGTACGGGAGAGTAACGGGACCAATGAAATGTTTTTCTATACCTAGAATGGAACAGAAGTCTATAAAAGTTGTTGTAATGCTAGAAAACTTTGCTCAGCCATTTTGAAATTGACTTGCTTGAGACTTGTGCACAAATAAATGATTTGGACCTTCTGAACAGACTCCTGGTATCATTGGTTTGTCTGCGCTTTGCTGCTACATATTCTTGGTGCGTTGGCCGGGAAGTTGTGGAATCAAAGTGTATATAGGGCAATATACCACGACTTTCCGCCTCTATAGGCTTGGTCCTGCCGGGATCGCGCCCTTCCGACGAGGGCTGCTCCCTGGCGCCGCCGGTCCCTTGTATCGGAGGGAGCTGGTCGGACCTCGGCGGGTGCCGAGCCCGGTTGGAGTCAACGCCTCGAACCCGAGTGAGGGGAGTCCGAGGTCCAACTCATGCGCCTGCTTGGGAAGTTTGAGGACCGGATCCGGTGAGTATAGTTTTGATTTGGTGTCTAGACAGATATAGAAAGAGCAGTACTGCCATTGGAACTTGGAATTTGTAATCTCGAGATATTGGAAATTGGTAAGAGAGCCTGATCACCTCTCAAGGAAAGGCCGAGTAACCCCGCATGGGTATTCGCCGGGTGAAACCCCCATCCTTTTTGTAATTGGGAAATTGGAAAGACTAGTCAGAATAGATAGAAACGAATGCATTCTGGGATACGTTGCTAGCATGATTGTGTGAATGAAGTGTGCATGAGAGGTCTGGCAGCACGGACCAAGTGAAGGCGGACCCCTGAGTAGCACATTTCCTGACCGGGCGACCGCGTTCAGGTCGCAAAAAGGGGGAAGCGATTGTCGTCTTGTCTTGTTATTTGTATTCCTTATACGTTTCCAGGACCGTGAGGACCCCTTACCCACGGTCCGCCCTCCTTTTCCCTTTTGTCTGTTGTTGCGCGCACACATCGAAATGGGAGGGGCGGGGTCTACTAGAAACACTCCATTAGAATGTATGATCGCACATTTTAAAGAGGGATATTCCGGAGATTATGGTATTAAAATGACAGCAGCCCGTTTGCAGATTTTGTGTACTAGGGAGTGGCCCGATATAGACCCCACCTGGCCCCGAGAGGGAACGTTCAATGTAGAAATTATCCAGTTAGTACACCATAGAGTGCGGATAGCGCACCCCGATCAGTACCCCTATATAGATTCCTGGTTAAGTATTTGTGAAGATCCGCCCCTCTGGGCGCAGCGCTGTTATGAGGAACAGTGCAGAATAATGTTAGCTAAGACAGATTCTAGACAGAAAATAGAACAGCCTAGAGTGAAAGAGCAGGATAAGAAATCCAGGAAGAAGCCCATCCTGGTAGATCCTGATTCCCCAGAGATAATCCCCAGACAGTCTCGAACCCCAGGTCCGGTAAGAGTAGCCCGGCGTCCTGCCCCAGAGCCCCAGAGACAGCCGGAGCGGGACCCAACCCCTGACCCACCTCCCGGAGGGGAGGGAGAGGAATTAGCTGAAGAAGATGAGATTATAAAAAGCGAGTCAGATGTGGAGGTAGAGGAAGGAGAAAATGAAAATGCCCCAAGCGAGGAGGACAGCGTACAAGTGGTCGCCAGCACTAGCGTGCCAGCGAAGTGTACATCCAAAGTAGTGAAACCCGTCGAGAAAAAGAAAGTAGCCCCTTCAAAGACAGTTACAAAAGTAACCCTTAGATCCCAAAAGACAGCTACTGCCAGAATGATGCCCTTACGGCAAGTCCCGGGAGTGCCCGTGAAGAATGATAATGATGAGGTGGTAGCGGGACCCTTAACTTATGTGTATATCCCTTTCTCTACAACTGATTTGTTAAATTGGAGGTCACATTATGCCTCCTATACTAGTAAGCCCCAGGAGCTGACAGAATTAGTGACTACTATTATGGAAACCCACCAACCCACTTGGCCAGATTGCCGCCAGCTCCTGACCACCCTATTCACGACAGAGGAGCGAGCACGAATTAGAAAAGCAGCTATAGAGTGGATGGCAGATAACCCTGTAGCTCCGAGACCGGGGCAGAATAGAATAGATCATCGGGAAGCAGCCCAGAGAGAATTCCCGAATGAAGACCCCCATTGGGATCCAAATACAGAAGAAGGAACCACAGCCCTAGCCCGTTTTCGCCAAGGCTTTTTACAAGGCCTGAGAAGGGGGGGCCAGAAAGCTATGAACCTTTCCAAAGTAGCAGGAGTTATCCAAGGTGTAGATGAGAACCCCGCAGAATTTTATGAAAGATTAACTGAAGCATACAGAATGTATACTCCCTATGATCCCGAGGCACCAGGAAGTTTATGTATGGTGAATTCTGCTTTTGTAAACCAGTCTCAACCAGACATTAGACGTAAATTACAGAAATTAGAAGGGTTTGCGGGCATGAATGCAACACAGTTACTGGAAGTCGCTCATAAAGTGTATGTGAATCGTGATAATGAAAGACAGAGAGAATGTGATAGAAAGATGAGGAAGAAAGCTGATTTTTTGGCTGCGGCCATAGTTGAACAGAAAAGGGGAGGTATCCCTAGTCGACGGAGCAGAGGAAGGGGGCGGGGCCAAGGTGGAGGCCGGTCCCAAAAGCTAGGCGTGAACCAATGCGCTTATTGCAGAGAAGAAGGACATTGGAGAAATGCTTGCCCGCAACTCGAAGACGCCCAGCAAGATGACGACAGCAATCATCAGTGGCGAGAAGAAAGACGAGGCTATCCCTGAAATCGCGGAGGAGCCAATCGAGAACAATTCCAGCGAGAAAAAGGAGGAGCCATTCAAGCATTGGCCACAACGATCCAGGATGAAGATGACGTGGATTAGGACAGACCGGGCTCCAAGTTTGCTTTAGGTCTCCAGGAGCCTATGGTCGGAATACAAATAGGAGACCAAGTCATGGAATTTATGGTTGATACTGGAGCACAACATTCAGTAATAGACAAAAAGATAGCCCCATTTTCTACAAAAGCAGTCACCATTATAGGAGCAACTGGTGCCAAAGCTACGAAATCTTTTCTTCAAAATCGAATATGCAGTCTAGGAGGACAGCAAATAACTCATCAATTCCTTTACATGCCTGAATGTCCAGTGCCACTACTGGGACGAGATATGTTAGCCA
The DNA here is from genome assembly GCA_033557465.1 of Ichthyophis bannanicus. NCBI lineage: Eukaryota > Metazoa > Chordata > Amphibia > Gymnophiona > Ichthyophiidae > Ichthyophis > Ichthyophis bannanicus. The sequence goes on from CM066031.1 coordinate 84,658,485, forward strand.
AGCTTCAAGCACAAATATCTTTCTCTGAGCAAGGAGAAATGCAAATGACAGTAAATCCCCAAGCCAAACCAGCAGGAATAATGCTGCTGACAGTTCCCCGAGAAGAAGAATGGAGGTATTACATTGATGATTCGATCCAAGACACCTATTTTGAACAAACTCTAAAGAACATTCATGCACCACCTGGAGTATGGGCAGAAGGCAGTCCCCCAGGCCTGGCCAAGCATATAGCTCCAGTAATTGTAACCCTCAAGCCTAGTGCTACACCAGTACACGTCAAACAGTACCCACTCCCAAGAGCTGCAATTGAAGGTATCCATCGTCACTTGCAAAGATTGCTCGAATATGGCCTACTAAAAGTATGTCAATCCCCATGGAACACTCCACTGTTGCCAGTAAAGAAACCTGGGACAGATGATTACCGCCCAGTACAAGATTTAAGAAGAGTAAATGATGCAGTTGAAACTATACATCCAGTTGTACCCAATCCTTATACTCTTCTAGGACTGATACCTGCTGAAGCTACCCATTTCACTGTACTGGATTTAAAAGATGCATTCTTTTGCATAAGATTAGCCCCTGAAAGTCAAATATTGTTTGTATTTGAATGGCAGGACCCTATCTCTGGAAGAGGGGGCCAACTCACCTGGACACGATTACCCCAAGGATTCAAGAATTCGCCTACCATTTTTAGTGCTGCACTAAATCAAGACCTTTCAAGCTATCCGGTGGCCCCGGGGAAGAGAGTGCTTCTCCAATACGTGGACGATCTGCTGATAGCTGCCATATCAGAGAGTGAGTGTATACTAGCCACCAAAGACCTCTTGCAGTTACTAGATGAAGCTGGATACAAAGTTTCCAGAGCAAAAGCACAGCTATGCCAAAAAGAAGTGAAATACTTGGGTTTTCGTATAACCCAAGGGAGCCGAAGATTAGGTAGAGAGAGAAAAGAAGCAGTATGTAGAATTCCAACCCCAACAACCAGAAAGCAAGTCAGAGCCTTTCTGGGAGCGGCAGGATATTGCCGAATCTGGATACCCAACTTTGCCCAAATTGCCAAACCATTGTATGAAGCCACAAAAGGAGAAGAAAAGTCACCACTGGAGTGGGGACTTGAGCAGGATACAGCCTTCAAGAAGTTAAAGGAAGAATTGATGTCATCACCAGCACTTGGACTACCAGATGTCCACAAGCCTTTCCACTTGTTTGTACATGAAGCACAGGGAAATGCCTTAGGCATGCTGACTCAGAAATTGGGAAATTGGGAGCGACCTGTAGCATACCTATCGAAACAGTTGGACCCTGTGGCCAAAGGATGGCCACCATGCCTGAGAGCAGTCGCAGCTACAGCGCTACTAGTGAGTGAAGCAGACAAGCTCACATTAGGACAGAACATACGAGTCACTGTGCCACATGCAGTTCTTGCCCTCATGGAACAGAAAGCAAATTATTGGCTCACCAATTCCCGAATGTTGAAATACCAGAGCATGCTATGTGAAAACCCACAGATACAACTAGAAGTGAGTCATGCCTTGAATCCAGCCACTTTGATACCCATTAGTGAAGAACTCCCAGAACATGACTGTATCGAAGTCATGGAAACGGTGTTCACCAGCCGACCTGACTTAACAGATGTGCCCATAGACAATCCTGACCAAATATATTATGTTGATGGGAGCAGTCTCATCCTCGATGGACGACGCTGTGCCGGATATGCAGTCGTCACTCAACACGAAGTAGTTGAATCATCAGCTCTAGCCTCAGGCACATCAGCCCAGAAAGCCGAATTGATAGCACTCACCAGAGCACTGTTGTTAGGAGAGAAACTTGTGCTAAATGTATATACAGATTCCAAATATGCCTTCACTACCTTACATGCCCATGGAGCTCTCTATAAAGAAAAAGGACTCATCACATCCGGAGGAAAATCAGTCAAGTATGGTCCCGAGATATTGATGTTACTTGATGCAGTTTGGGCCCCAACACGTGTAGCTGTCATGCATTGCAGAGGACATCAAGCAGGAAAAGGAGAAGTTGCCCGAGGAAATAGGTTTGCAGATGCCTCAGCACGACAAGCAGCTATGACAGGACAGATCACACCACAAGCTATGCCAATGCAAGCAGCATTGTTTCCAGTACCTCTGAATTTATGGACACCACGATATACCACCAAGGAATTGGATTACTATTGTAATAAAGAAGATGGAGTACTGAAAGATGGATGGATTGAGCTGTCACCAGCAGAAGGCAGTCAACCTCCTGGACAAATAGTAATTCCTGAACTGTTAGGACCAGCTTTTGTCAAAGCTTTCCACGAAGCCACCCACTATGGGAAAAGTGCTATGGAAAAAGCACTCAGACCACATTTTTACATCCCTCTATTGACAACCATATCAGCTTCAGTAGCACGGCAATGTCAAACTTGTGCCAAGAATAATGCCAAGCAAGGCCTTATAACGGCACCCCGAGTTCAGTCAGGAGGTGTGACCCCCATGCACAACTTCCAAATCGATTTTACCGAAATGCCAAAAGCCAATGGATACCATTACCTATTAGTGTTAGTCTGTACTTTCTCTGGGTGGGTAGAAGCCTTCCCAACCAGAACCGAGAAAGCCCGAGAAGTTACCAAAGTTTTAATGAGAGAGATTGTCCCTAGATTTGGAATTCCAGCAGTAATAGGGTCAGACAATGGACCCTCATTTGTCTCCCAAGTTACTCAACAGTTAGCAAAAGCTTTGCAGATACAATGGAAACTCCACACTGCATACAGACCCCAGAGTTCAGGGAAAGTTGAGCGAATGAATCGTACCTTGAAAGCCCAAATGTCTAAGCTTTGTCAGGAGACACACTTGAAGTGGCCCCAAGTGCTCCCAATAGCTTTACTCAGAATACGCTCAGCTCCTGTAAAATCAACAGGATTTTCCCCTTTTGAAGTTCTGTATGGTAAACCCCCACCAATAGTGCAGGGAATCAAAGGAAGTCTAGCCCAAATTGGTTCAGAAATAACCAGGCAAGAACTCCTAGCTCTTAGTTTTGTTCTGCAGACTCTCCATACGTGGATCCAAGACCAGTTGCCTATCAACTTGACGGAACCTTTGCATCCCTATCAGCCTGGTACCTCGGTGTGGATCAAAGATTGGAAGAAGACACCGTTGGAACCCCATTGGAAGGGACCGTACACCGTCATCCTGTCTACCCCATCTGCAGTAAAGGTAGCCGAGATTGACGCCTGGATCCACCACAGCAGAGTCAAGCCCGCCGCTGATCCTGAACCTGAGCAGTGGACAGCAGAACAGCATCTTGATGCACCCTTGCGAGTTACTCTGAGACGGCAACCAGCAAAGTAGACACTTCATCATAGTGCCTTGCAACAGCCAAGTCTTTCGAAGAGGATTGCTGTTTTTCCATACAGCAACAGCTTTGTTTCAACGAACCCAATCTGCGTGCGATTTTGCACACTACTTTGATACTATATTGAACCATACTTCAAAACCAACTGAATTGCTAAGTTGGTTGAGGTGTGCTGGACAACTCGAGGATCTTCAATCAACACTCGGCACCCGTTAAATTGCTTCATTAGCAAACGGGACGAAGAAAGAGAACGTCGTGATCAAGATCAGCAAGCTGAGGATTCAGAAGAACTCCAATCAACATGCATCTCTACTTTTGCTTTGCCCTGGTTGCCTATTTTGGAGGTTTTGAACTGACTTATGCTTTACCTCCATGCACTGCTTGCATTACTTCTACTCGAACTGGACTGAAAGTAACTCAGACTTTGATTTATCATTCCTACTATACCTGCAAGGGAAAAGTGACTCGGTGTATCTATAACACCACTGAACTAAATGTTTGCACTTATGGCAAAATTAGAGCATGCTATAATCCGCATCAGAATCCATCCTATTACACGTTGGAAATACGATGGAAGGATGCAGATGGACCTATAATAGCTGCTACGTCACCGCTTAAGGACATTACTAAACCTGCTGTTTTGAATTTTGATGCATGTAATGTCATTAACAGAGATAGTTATTCCACCTGTGGTACGTGGGAGAAAGCGTATCGAAATGACCATAAGTACATGTGTCCAGAAGGTGCCACAAATTGGTGGAAGTGTACAGGTAAAAAGGAACCAGGCTATAGTACTGCCCCAGCAGCAGACTACTATTGCCCGTATTGGGAATGTGTTTTTTATGCTACTTGGAATACTGGTATAACTGATGAGAAGATAGATAAGCGAATGGCCACTTTAACCAAGCCAACCACAAATGATAAATGTCAGAAAGATGCTTGTAACCCTTTACACTTACGAATACACAATCCCTATGCATGGAAACAAGGATACAAGTTTGGTTTACGTATTGTTGGAGGGGCAATAGATCCAGGAACCATTGTGTATATCAGATTGAATACCCAAGATAACAAGTCATCTAAATATCATATCCATAATACCTTTTATGAGGCTATGCATGTAAATAAGTTTGAAATTCCTCATCCTTCTCAGAATTTATTTTTAGAATTCGCTGGAGCAGTGTCTTACTTCAACAAAGGCTAACACACCTTGTTAATGAAGACGTGCGTTTATTTATAATACAAAGCAGGGATAACTTGAATTTCACTTATTTAACTTCTTAATTCGTACTTATTTAGAAAGGCAAGTAATTCATATATCTACCTATGATTAGTTAAAAAGATATCTGGAAAACTATTAGAATAAAAGCACTTAATTACAGAATAGATAACTAGAAAGATAATTACAGAAGAAGAATATACTTCACCGAAAGAGATTTACTTCATCCCTGTCACACTTCGATTGAATGGATCCCTGATTCAACCAGACAAGAGAGACTTCTCAATCGGGAGTTTCTCTAGGCAATGCGTCCATTCCTAGATGAATCCATTTCTCTCTCTGTCTAGCTGAAAACAGGTACCCATTTTATCCAGTTGCAAGAACAATCCAGTTATTTCCTATCATGTGACACATACGTAGTATAGAGTCAGTTATCCATTAAGCACATCCAAGACACTGGCCAGGTGCTTGAAAATGCTCAAGGGAACCCCCCACCCCCCTGGTCTACATTACAATTGATGAATTCTTAGGAGAAATGTTTCCAAGGCAAGGTGAATTGTCCTGTTTTGTCCTGTTAATGGGTTTCAATTTGTCTGCTAGTAGAAAGGCTCCTAGGTGAAGTGTTCTTTTGTTCTCTGTAATGGGTCTCCATTTGCTTGCTAGGAGAAGGTCTCCTCCCTGATCTTTCCAGTATCTGTAGTTATGTAAATTGTTTCAACAGTTTCAAGTGCCCCTATTTACAGTTGAGGCATATTCACTACTGAGGCATAATCAATAGTCAAAATTCATCTGTACCACATTCGGTCCTTTGACTATTGATTGTGCCTATAAGATACTGGTAACATTGTGGGGACTTTGGGTGGATGAAATATAGTAATGAAACTGGGTATGCATTGAATAAAACAACATATCATAATTAATAAACAAATACAAATAATAATTCCCCCAATGATTTGTCTGAGGCTACCCATACTGGGCAGCCATCCAAATACCCAATCCCACCAATTAACATTAATATCTTGTTTAATATCTTTGGCTAGTTCTTGCAAAGCTTGAATATGAGACTGAATGGAAGTAGCATGGTCAGTTAAATTAAAGCAACACATGCCTTCAAAATGTTCACATCCATAATTGTGTTTTAAAAGTAAATAATCTATTGCTACTCGATTTTGCAAGACTGCCTTCCTAGTACTACTTAAGTCAATAAATAATTCTTGTAAAGCAACTGAAGTATGATTAAGACTTTTTACCATGTGCAAGCTAAAGCATTAATTGTGCGAGTGTTATATAAGGCTAAACCAGGCACTCCCAGAAGGGAAACGGCTGCACTGGTATATTCTACTTTAGAAAGTAAAGTGACTTTTGAATCACAATCTGCGGGTATCATAGCTGTTATTGTTCTTTTCTTTCTAATTTTAATTTTAGGAGAGGGTGGCATAATAAGTCCTAATCGACTAAGAGTGCAAGTCCCCCCTGTGAGATTTCCTGGAATATATGTATAAGTGGTATTACCACAAGACAATAACCACCCTATTGGCAGTTTAACATTTCTACCATAACTAGCTTGTACTATTGTATTATTACAATTCATAGTATTAGTTACATTTCTACATTTCCTAGTTGCATCACATAAAAGTATTATATCAATGTCCTTGGCAATTTCTTGTTGCATCTTTAGTTGTTGGCATTTCGGTATTTCATCAGGATTACATGTCATGTTATAACATACATCGCCTGGGGCGATATTATGGGTGATTATTTGAGTCATGTTATCCCAAAAATTGAAATTAGTGGGACAATCTCTGCAATATTCGTATAGCATGGGGTGTGTCCTTATATCTTCTTCATTTGCCCAACTGTCATTTTGTGTAGCTTTAAAATAGTACAACAAAACTCGAGCTGGTGTGAGTATTGCAATCAAACATGTAGTTAACAGATCCACTGGATTACGCATGTCCGAAAGGCAAAAGTTAGAAATATTTAAAACTTTTCGGGCTAAATAAGTCCAGATATTCTGAGGTGGTTCTATCGCATCTGCTAAACGCTTGGGCAAGTGTAATTCGGGTTGGGTTACCACTTGCACTCTCCAGTAATAGACTTTCCATGTACCAAAGATCAGGCTGGTAATGAGTGCCCATGTCACTACATGGCATATGAAAGCTTGCTGGAACCGATCCCGGTCCTTGATAGAAATATGCTGGTTCATTGGTTCAGAAGGTGTAGAGATAACCTATAATGAAAAGACATCATTTTATTCTCGCAGGTAACATTTGTTTGCTGGTATATATTCCCACTTTTCTTGTCCAGGTCTCATAATCAATATTATGTTATCATTCCCAGTGGCAATAACTTCTGCCTGCTCAGGTGGGTGATTTGGTGATTGTACCCAAATCCTTGCCCCGGTGTTTAAATTAGCAGATCCAAATCCAGCATTGCCTCTAACTGTTAGAGCAGTGGGGGCACTCCCCTTCTTTACTACTCCTCCATAAGTGGGGATGATAAGTAATTGGGCCACTCTGTCCCCAGTCTGGATCATTAAATCTGAGTTACCACTGTTCATTAGAATAATTTTTATCTCTCCTTGATAATCTGCATTAATCACTCCTCCAAGTATTTGTATGCCTTTCAGGGCCAATCCAGAGCGAGGGGCAATTAACCCAAAATGCTCAGGTGGTAACTGGACTCCTATTCCTGTTTCTATTAATTGCAAATCATGGACCTTTATTCTATATTCCTGCAGAGCATGTAAATCTAGTCCGGCTGCCTCTGGTGTTGCCCGATATGGGGCTAAGGCACCTTCTTTAATTTCCCAATATAGAATAGTGTTAGTGGCTACATAAGATTTGATTTGTAATGCGGGAGTCAACATCCTCATTAGAGGAGTTTCAGTTTCTGCAATTGGTCTATTGTTAAGGATCTGTAGTGCTGCAGATAAATGATCTCTCCACTTTTGCAGGGATCCTTCCCCTAATTTCCTAAGCTGTTCTTTGAGCAATCCATTCATTCTTTCTATAAGTCCTGCAGCTTGAGGGTAATAGGGTATATGAAATATCCATTCAATGTTATGCTGTCTACTGTGATCCTGTACAAGCCTCCCTTTAAAATGAGACCCATTATCACTTTGAATCTGAAGAGGGATCCCATAATATAAAGTAATAAGGTCTAATGTTTTAATGGTGTTAATCTGCGTAGCCCTCTTACATGGATATGCCACTAAATACCCGGAATATGTATCCACAGCCGTGCATACATACTGACATCCCTTACTGGTAGGTAGAGGTCCTATGTAATCTATTTGCCATATCTGGCCTGGTAGTTTTCCTCGCCCTAAATGGCCATACACTATGTGTGGGACAGACCTGTGCTGTATATGCTGACAAATTGGGCATTGCAAGATAATTGTTCTAATGGCATCTAAGGGGATAGGGATTCCCCGTGTTTGTGCCCAGCGGAAAGTAGCTTTTTCACCTAAATGCCCACATTTCTGGTGAGCCCATTTTGCCATGCCCAGCAAGTCAGATTCTTTGGTGTCTGTTTGTGCTTCAGCAATTTTAGCTTGTTCATCAGTAATAGAGTTAAACCATCTGTCTAACGAATCAATAGCACAATGAGCATCTACATGATACACAGTTACCGTACTTAAAAGCAACATTTCCCAAATTTGCTGCCACAGTTCTTTTCCCCAAATTTCTCTTGAATGTATCTCCCAATTATTTTGCTGCCAGGTAGGTAGCCATGTGGCTAAGCCATTGGCTACTGACCAGGAATCAGTGTAAATATGACAAGTCCCTGGGGTCTCTTGTTTTAAAGCCTGAAATACTGCATAAAGTTCAGCATATTGGCTACTTTTCCCTTCACCTGTAGTTGTCAACAATTTTTTAGTAGTGGGATTGTAAGACACAGCCTTCCAACACCTTTTATTTCCCACATATTTAGCAGACCCATCAGTAAACCAAACATGATTTCTTTGTTCTGAGGTTAATTGTACAAATGGTTGTCCCCACTTCACTGGAGACTCTGTTGCTGTTAATTCATGATTTGGCAATTGCATGGTCTCAGTGTCCTTAAGAGGGGCTTGAGCTACCCTTTCATGTAAGGTAGCAGTTCCCCCTATACCAATTTTAGCTCTATCCTGAATATACCATTTCCATTTGATTATGCTTGCTTCTTGTGCATGTCCTATTCTGTGTGTCTTGGGGGAGCTCATTACCCACTGCATAATAGGAATTTCTGGTCTTAACATCACAGTGTGTCCTATGGTCACCTGTTCTGTATCCACCAAAGCCCAATAACATGATAACAACTGTTTTTCAAAAGGGGTATATCTAGTCCCTGCTTCGGGGAGCTTCCTCGTCCAGAATCCTAGAGGTACTTTTTTCTTTCCCTGTTTCTGCCATAAACTCCAATTAGCATACTGTTCTTGTACTGATACATTGAGCTCGAGTTCCCCAGGTTGAACAGGCCATAAATCTAAGGCTTGCTGTATAGCTTGTTTAGCCAGTTCAAAAGCCTGCTGCTGCACATCTCCCCATTCAAACTCATATTTCTTCCTAGTTATTTTATACAATGGTGCCAGTATTTGACTCAAATGGGGAATGTGCTGCCTCCAAAAGCCAAACAGTCCAATAAATTTCTGGGCCTCCTTTTTATTTCGGGGAGTATTAAATTCCATTATTTTCTGTTTGGCTTTTGGGAGCACTTCTCTATGACCCTGATGCCACTGTATGCCCAGGAATTTTACTGTCTGGGCTGGTCCTTGAATTTTTGCAGGGTTAATTTCCCAGCCCTTCTTTTTCATGTGTGCAATGAGAGCTTCAAGATGTTCCTGCACTATCTCTTGTGAGGGCCCCTGCACTAAAATATCATCAATATAATGTGAAATTTGTACCCCATCCGGAGGTGGGAGTTCATCTAAGTGTTCTGCTACAATCCTGTGACAGATAGTGGGGCTATGTAAATACCCCTGGGGAAGTCTAGTGGGACAGTACTGTCTACCCTGCCAAGAAAATGAGAACTGCTCCCAATTCTCCTCCGAAATTGGAATAGTAAAAAATGCATTAGCCAAATCTATGACAGCATACCATGTCCCTGCGTGTCTTTGAATATTTTCAATAAGAGTAATTGTATCTGGTACAGCAGCAGTCAGTGGAGGGGTATACTTATTCAATTCTCTATAATCAACTGTCATTCTCCAACTGCCATCTGATTTCTTTACCGGCCACACCGGATTATTCCAGCCAGTGGTAACTGGCTTAATCACCCCTGCTTCTAGCAATTCCTGAATTGTTTCTCCTATTTCCTGATGTCCTCCCGGGATCCTATACTGCTTCATACTCACCATTTTAGTGGCGGGGGGCAGCTTTACTGCTGGCATTTTAAGGTGTCCTACAGTAATAGGTCTAGCAGACATGTAAGGTTTGATGCCAAATTGGTATTGTTCCTCATCAAGTATCAGTGTCAACCCTTTTAATATGTCTATCCCAATTATATACTCGGGAATGGAAACAATTAACACCGAGTATTTTCTCTTAGGTAACTGACCAATTTTCATTTCCAATGTGGTTTGTACAGCATCTGTTTTCCTTCCTCCCAGCCCAGTGATTGTAACATGCTGTCCTCTGAAATGTTTTGGATTTCCATAAATTAAGGTGGCCTCCGCTCCAGTATCTACTAAGGCTCGGACCCTCTGATTGTTCTTATGTTTCCAAAAAATGTCTAAATTTACATGGGGTCTCATGTCTTTATGAGTCCACCCTTCAACTGGAGCTTGGCCTACTTCCTATTCTTGAAACAAATCCTGTGCCCATGAAAGATCAGGGTATAAGTCAGAAAGTGGTGCTGTGGGAATAACATTTGATCTTGCTTCTCTAATCTCACCCTCCTTCCTTTTCCCCTCATTCTTTCTCTCCTCTTCATTCACTTCAGAATTTTGTTTACTCACATTCCTATTTCCACTTTTCTTATACAGCCCTCTTTTCTTATATATTTCCCACATGCTCTGTGTGTCAATTCCATCAATCTGTTCCTTTTTAACACCATCTTTAAGGAGAGCAGTAAACATATCTTTCCTGGATACTCGGTTGTTTATATTTCCCTTCTGTCCTTCTGATCTATTCTCCCTTCTGTCACCAGCACTGTACTTTGGACCCCACTCTCCCAATTCACCTAATTGTCTCACTGCTTCTATTACTTCTGATAAAGGATTCCCTGTTTGATTTATCAGTAAAGTCATAATAACATGTTTGTAAGCTGGTGGAGCCAAACGTATAATCTTATTCCTCATTGATGCAGTCACGGCACAATTCATTAACTGATCAGCTTGCCCTATAAAAATAGCAGTTTTCATGCCTTCCTCTTTAATGCGCTGAATAGCGTCACGCAAAGCAAACCATTGTTTATCATTTGGGGGCCAATCAGCTTCGGCAGGAAATTTAGCATTACATCCTTCTACTGCCAGTTGGAGTAAACTAGTCATATTTTGTGATATGTAATTACGAAACTGCTCTTGTATCACAGGGTCAACACTAATTAGACAAAATTTCCTAGCATCACCATGATCTAGCTGTACTCCTGCAGCTCCAGTTTCATAAATACGCACCATCCAGGTAATCAGTGATTCCCCAGGTTTCTGCCTAAACCTGTCCTGGATATCATTAATCTCTTGTTGATTAAAATCCTCCACAGTATCTAGATTAACTCCTCCAGGATTTTGGGGAGTACTCTGCACTTTCCTCCTATAAATCGGTTGTGCCTGATAGTTTTCATTACTAACTCCTTGCTCTTCCTCAGAGTTAGATGATTCAGTAGAATCCCAGATATTACCATCCCAGTCATCAGGATTCCAATTTACACCTGCTTTAGCAATAGACATGTGCACTTTCTTTTTATTTACTCTCCCCTTTTTTTTACGATATTTATACTGGGCCACCCTGACAGCTGCTCTCTCAGCAACCTGCTGATAAGTATCTAATTTATCCGTCAACAAACGGATTTGGCATTGTAGCATTGTTATCATATTTTGTAAATCACAATTCTGTTTTTCAAGTTGCTCAATGAAATCTACTTTGCTGGATTTTGTCTGATGTATCTTACGATATGCAGACAGCAAAAGCCAACCTCTCCTCCCCAACACACTCAATTCTATCCCTTTTTCAACAGGTATTTTTTGCAAGCATGTAAGGAGATTTACAGGTTCCGCATCTTTTAAAACAGATTCCCAATTCTCACTTAGTCCTGAATTGCAAGACCATTCTCTAGCTAACATTTCATAAGGCGCCTGATCCCATCCGGGGATATTTACAAAATCTTTATCTTCCTTTACAGTCTTTGTACTATTTACATTTTTTACTCTTCTTTTCAACATTGTTATAGCCTTTCTTTTTATCGCACTCCACTTCTGGTACCAAATGTCTTACTTCAACAAAGGCTAACACACCTTGTTAATGAAGACGTGCGTTTATTTATAATACAAAGCAGGGATAACTTGAATTTCACTTATTTAACTTCTTAATTCGTACTTATTTAGAAAGGCAAGTAATTCATATATCTACCTATGATTAGTTAAAAAGATATCTGGAAAACTATTAGAATAAAAGCACTTAATTACAGAATAGATAACTAGAAAGATAATTACAGAAGAAGAATATACTTCACCGAAAGAGATTTACTTCATCCCTGTCACACTTCGTTTGAATGGATCCCTGATTCAACCAGACAAGAGAGACTTCTCAATCGGGAGTTTCTCTAGGCAATGCGTCCATTCCTAGATGAATCCATTTCTCTCTCTGTCTAGCTGAAAACAGGTACCCATTTTATCCAGTTGCAAGAACAATCCAGTTATTTCCTATCATGTGACACATACGTAGTATAGAGTCAGTTATCCATTAAGCACATCCAAGACACTGGCCAGGTGCTTGAAAATGCTCAAGGGAACCCCCCACCCCCCCTGGTCTACATTACAATTGATGAATTCTTAGGAGAAATGTTTCCAAGGCAAGGTGAATTGTCCTGTTTTGTCCTGTTAATGGGTTTAAATTTGTCTGCTAGTAGAAAGGCTCCTAGGTGAAGTGTTCTTTTGTTCTCTGTAATGGGTCTCCATTTGCTTGCTAGGAGAAGGTCTCCTCCCTGATCTTTCCAGTATCTGTAGTTATGTAAATTGTTTCAACAGTTTCAAGTGCCCCTATTTACAGTTGAGGCATATTCACTACTGAGGCATAATCAATAGTCAAAATTCATCTGTACCACAAGCAGTAGTATCTAGTCTTAAAATCTCAGATTGCTATTTCTGTGGCGGAACCCAAATGGGAGACCAGTGGCCATGGGAAGCCCAAGAATTGAATTATTCTATGATTTACAATCAGACTGAATTACACAAGACTACTAGTGAATGGGTGTTAGCGCACTCAATCGTTGGACGTCTTTGCTATGCCAGAACTGGACCCCAGTTCACCCAAAAGGTAGGACAGCTGGTCTGTCTTAGCCAGAAGTACTATAATGCCACAACCAAAAAGACGTCATGGTGGTCAGGAATCAGACACCCTGAACCTCCTAACCCATTAGCTAGATTTCCTGAACTTGCTGATTTATGGACTAATCTTGCCAAAGTCCATGCCTGGCAAGCCCCACCTGGCCTATATTGGATCTGTGGAAACCGAGCGTATGCACAACTCCCACCACAATGGGGAGCAGCATGTGTCTTAGGAACCATCAGACCTTCCTTCTTTCTTTTGAACACTGAACATGGAGAACAATTAGGATACCCAGTATACACTACCCACCGACACAAAAGAGCACTAAGACAGAAAAGAGAAGCCTTACAGATAGGCAAGTGGGAGAAGTGGCAAGGTGATGATTGGCCACCAGAAAGAATCATTGAGTATTATGGGCCTGCCACTTGGAATGATGATGGTATGTATGGTTATCGAACTCCAATCTATATGATAAATCGCATTATTCGCTTACAAGCAGTAGTTGAAATAATAACCAATGAAACTAGTCATGCACTTACACTTTTAGCTAGACAAAGTACTCAGATGCGCACTGCTATATACCAGAACCGCTTAGCACTTGATTATTTGTTAGCAGCTGAAGGAGGAGTATGTGGTAAACTGAATTTAACTAATTGCTGTTTGAAAATAGATGATAAAGGTCAAGTAGTTGAAGAAATTGCTAAAGATATGCAAAGACATGCTTATGTGCCAGTACAAACTTGGCATTCACTGAAATTTCCTAACTGGTTTGCTAACCTTTTCTCATGGCTGGGAGGATTTAAAACTTTCATTATCTTGGTACTAATTCTTATTGTTGTTGTTTTCTTATTGCCATGTTTAATCCCATGTTTATTTATTTTATTTATTTAGTATACATTTGTATACTGCTACTTCCAGTGATCAGTAGCGGTTTGATTACAGATTGGAAATTGTCAAATCATGACAGGAAATTTTTGAGGTATAAACACATTGATTAGACAGGAAAGCACAGCACACAGAGAACTATTTTTACAGGGAACATGGGCTACGGAGGGTTAAGTGGCTTGCCCAAGACCACAAGGAGCACCTGTGGGACTAGAAACCCCAGTCCTTCCGGCCCAAGGTTGCTGTCCTCTAGTGGGATTTGAACCCCTGACCTTCCGGCCTGAAGTACTTGCCCCAACCACTAGGCCACTCCTCCACTCCTGTTGTATGTGTTCTATCCATAATGCTATTGATAGTACAGTAGAGCGGAAGACCGCAACTAAAATAATGGCCCTATACAGAGCCAGTCCTAGTCGAAATCCTTCAATCATGATGTGATTCTTCTGAAAGTGATTTAACTCTCACACCTTATTAAGTAATAGGGTGAGATTAATCTAAGGGGGGAATGTGGCAGGTGCAGGCCTGTGATCCACAGTGTCTGACATAAGCAGGCAGGCCTAGCTAGCTTGACCTGTAAATGAAGCTTGTGAAGAGGCCCATAGGAATTACACATCCCCCAATATGCTGCTATTGTAGGATAGCACTCAGTAGAAGTATTGAATTAGCTTAGATAAGCAGAACTGCAGAACTGGAAGATGGAAAAATACAGAGAAATATCTTTAAAAGTTACTGATAAGAAAAGTACATCTGCAAGGGATTTAATTGGGATTGCTGACAGATGAGTTGCAGAGCCCTGCTCCCCTACATGCACAAATTGGCTCTATGGCCTTGAGAGTGTGAAAGTAACAAGTTGATGAACTGGCCATTGTAATTGGGACTGGCAGGGGGGTGAGCAGGTGCTGGGCCCACTAGAGGAACATAATTGGATAAGCTTATCAGTACCGGCACCAATGGAAGGGGTACGGGAGGTACGGGAGAGTAACGGGACCAATGAAATGTTTTTCTATACCTAGAATGGAACAGAAGTCTATAAAAGTTGTTGTAATGCTAGAAAACTTTGCTCAGCCATTTTGAAATTGACTTGCTTGAGACTTGTGCACAAATAAATGATTTGGACCTTCTGAACAGACTCCTGGTATTATTGGTTTGTCTGCGCTTTGCTGCTACAATATGGCTATCCAATTGGGACTCTGGTCTGGGCCCAGCACCTGCTCACCCCCCTTCTAGTCCCAATTACAATGGTCAGTGTCTCTAACTTGTTACATCTCTCCTCCAAGGTCGCTCAGCTAGTTAAAGCATATGGGAAGCAGGGCACTGTAACTTTTCTTGCAGCACAGTTAATTAATTTCACAGAAGCATAGCACACCTTATCAGTACCAATTAAACTTGTTTTTCTCTACTTTCTAAGTTTCGATTCTGCTTAGCTATACCTAATTGTGCTCAGTTAAGTTTTGTTTCTACAATAGCAGCATTTGGGGAAATGTGTAATTCCTTTGGGCCTCTCCACAGGCTCCACTTACAGGTCAAGCTGTTTAGGCCTCCCTGCTTACGTCAGACACCATGGATCATAGGCCTTCGCCTACCACAAGGTCACTTTATCCCCAGGATTATACAGAGCTTTTCATGCTCATTCCTTGATTTTCACTCTCAGTTCTGGGAAAGGTGGATCTCTGTCTCTCTCTCTCTCTCTTCCCTCCTACCTTTTTTTTTTTTTTTTGCTCTCTCCCTTTCTTCCTTATCACCACAGTAAAACTGAGCATTTATTTAAAATATTACAGGACTGCATGTACCACCTTTTCCAGTCTTTTTTTAGCCCAAGGGCATGATAGGACTACATTTCCCAGCATCATGCCTAATGCTGCAGGACCACCCCTTTGTGACATCACTTCCTCCTGGAAGGAGCAGAGCTGCTGTACTGTACTGTAGAGAGCTGATATCTCCCACTGAAGCCACCAGGAAAGACGCTTCTTACTAGCACCAGCAAAATTCACACCACAAGCTTTGCAAAGAGGGAACCAAGGCGTGTTCCAGAGAAGGGCAGGAGAATGGCTGCAGGGTTTTCTGCTCAGCAGGTAGGAGACTGGCAGGAGGCGGGCAGCAGGGAAGGCATAGATCCATGCCAAGATCCAGCCTCTGAGACACACACTGTGCATGGGGCAAGCAGAAGGGGAAATGAGTCCGACAATACTCAATCCAGGAAAGAAAGTTCTGCTCTTTATTCCTTGCAAGCCTCTGAGGCTCTTCCTCCTCATTCCCCTCCCATGATGCTCTCAGTTTCTGTTTCCTGCAATGTCTTTGGATTCTCTTTTCCTCTCTTGCTCTTTCTTTTGCACAATTTCTTTCGTGTCAATTTGCAGAAAATAAGACCCAGATACACATGCATACAGGTGGACATTCAGACCTTTACAATTCATTCTCTGCATACATCCAAAAGACAGCTAAATCCTGTCTCTTCTTTCTCTGTAACACTGGCAAAATTTGTCCCTTCCGTTCTGCATACACACTAAGGGGTATGTTTACTAAACCGTCTTAATGTGCGCTCTGCCACGTTATCGCGCGATAATGGAGCTTTATCAGGCGCAGAGGTACCTTAGTGCGTGATAACACGTGCAGCGGCGCAAACGAGCGCTGAAGGCGGAGAAAGGCTCCCTGAGGGCAGAGGAAGGCTCCACAGGGGCGGAGAGAGAGGGTCAATGGGCAGAGAGTGGGAGGGGAGAGGCTCTCTGCACACTAACGCTGTGAAATCCGAGGCCAAAAACTAATGCCAGTGAAACCCTGGCATTAGAGCTGAATTAAAGGGAAAAGAAACCATTTCCGTCTGCAATGTACAGCAAAACCAGGGAAACCTACAAAAAGTGATAAGTGTGATACATGTGCATGGAACAAAAGGGCAAATAAACAGTGAAAATGAACAGAAGAAAATGTAAAAACAAAATAACCAAGCTGGGCAATAGTGATAGCAATGGGAAACATCAAAAAAGACTCCCAAGAAAGCTCCAAAAAAAAGATGAATTTTGGAAGGGTCTATGCTCCGTCCCCATACAAGGTGAATGAGCCCACAGTGAAATTGCGCTGAGCAGGGTTTCCCTCTCCATTGGACAGGCTTCCTATGGTATGCACATTGTCCGCAACAGCAGGGTGGGCATGTCGGAACGGGCAACTGGACAGATGCTGGAAAAGGTGACACAGAGGGCTGCAGGCGGCACATCCTGGGGTGCAGCTGGGCCACAGTGCGGACTAGGGTGATGCCTAGCTGGCCCATATGAATGCTGAAACAGTAGAGCAGCAACTGATGAGGGCCCAACATGGGCACGAGTGTGCCTCCCACAGTGCCACATGGGATAGTACCCAGCAGGTACCCCCAAGGGCACAGAACATTGTCAGGCGGTGCTGAGGGGAAGCGTGGACAGCTATACAGGCACCCCTACCCCAGAACATGCACCATAGGCAGCCGCCTAACCGCACACTGGATGGCCTGAGACTGCGCACCACCAGCACCACCAGCAGAAGGGCATGTCTGCATGGTGGCAGAGGGGTACTGGTGGTGGAGGGGGAAGTGTCAGCTGCCCAGAGCAAATCATGGCCTAGCCCTGTGTAGGTGGGTGCCATGCACTGCAATAGACAGGCCCTGCCGGACGAACAATCATGGTATCACCAGGGAATGCACTGTCCTTGTGGCAACACAGTGGTGCAGTGCACACAGCCAGTGTGCTCAAAGCAGAAGGTCACAGGTTCAAGTCCCAGCTGTGGTTCCTGCCAACCCAGTCCCCATATTTTACCCACAACTAAAACGTGCTAATACAGACAGAACCTTTATTGCAGATGACGTAAACATGCCCAAAACACCTACATTTTACCCTACAGAGCACAGACACCATAAACATGAGCATTACCTAGAGCAGAGTCTCCCAAATGCAGTCCAGGAGGGCCAAACACCATTCAGGTTCCATGCTGCCTCTAATAAAGATTTCTTTGCTGCATTTCTTTGCGCCGCCCTCATGGTATGCAGATGTATCTCATGCATATTCATGAGGGACAGCATGAAAACCTGAACAGTGTTTGACCCACCAGGACCGGAGTTGGGAACTTCTGCCCTAATGCAGCGGCCAACAGGGGCAGACACACTCGCACCCACAGGCTCCATTATCCAATGTCTCCTGGAGAGGCAGGATGTTGGGCCCTGCGTGCATCTCCCAATACTAGCACTTGCATACCTTATCAATGCCACCCTAAACCGGGGAATACGGTACACAGCTATCAAAAGGTTGCTTTGATTACTGGCAGATAGCAATCCCTAGGTTAAGCACAATCTGCTCATTGAGCTGTATCATAGCAACCTCTCTGATGTCTGTGGAGTGTGCTTCAGGTCTGGTGTCTGACAGTGTTTACCACCCTGGGAAGTGACCCCAACAGTATTGCGTACCATAGCCATGCCTGCACTGTGCCCAGGACTGGTGCGGTGGCCAGGGCTGCCAAAAGCCTCTATAGTTGCACAATGCTGGCATAGGTGTGGGAGTGTGTGTCTGTCTATCCAGTGTGTGGTGGCTGCAAACACCCTCCACAGCCCACACTGCCAGCACTGTGGCCAGTATTGGCCTGCCAATGTACATAATGAGGAGCAAGGTACCATGGGTATAGCCCGGACAGGGTGGCCTGGCCAGGATGCATCTGCACAGGGCATGGGGCAATGGCTGGAACATTGTAGTGCCCGGCCACCACCTGCACAGACAGGGTGGCCACAGCATGTCCCGCTGGGAGATCACTCTCACCCTGACTGAGCAGTGACCACGGCATGGCTAGGTTCTCCCATAGTGCTATATAGTATTTTTCTTATGTGATATTTATGGGTTTCCTTTTGGGGCCCAATCACTGACTTATCTGCTTGGTGTGTATGCATCACCACCAGGAACATGCACTATGGACTAGCTAGCAGACTGTCTGTGTCTTGCTGGAACACCTTGCAGGGTGCAGCGGCTGGAGGTTTGCTGCTGGAGAATGTCAGATAGTGGTGGGGCGCAGCTGAGCATTTCCAGGCCTAATGTCTGTCTGCTATTGCTTTATGGATGTGTACAGAGCTGCATTGACTGTGCTGTAGGGTGTCTGTTTCCCCAGCAGGACTGGGGTTAATGGTCCCCTCTACTGCCACCATTGCAGGGAGGTACACTGTGAATCTGTTGGTGGGAGACCCTGTTTCCCACCTTCAGCCTCAGAGGGTGGGTTGGGTGGTGGTACATAATCCACCTATGGGTCCATAAGGGCTAAACATGACTGAGAAATACAGATGTATCCAAGGTGTGTCTGCAGGAACTACCTATCTCACACACTAGCACTGCTGGGGACCTGCAGCATGGTCTATTTCTGCCATGAAAGGTGCTGTGGACCTGGTGCTGGGCGCCCCACCTCACCCTCAGGGTGAGCACAGTACCCGCACAATGTGACGGTGTGTAGCTACTCTTTGCCAGTAACAAACACGGTCAGTTCCCCCCACCAGGCCAAGGTGCTGTGGGGGTGCCTACCCCATCTTGTGATCATCTGTAGACTGCTGATTTGCATGTGCAGTGCATCATGGGTACGGGTGGGTTAACCTTATCCTGGTAACCACAGCAGACTGTTTGTGTGGTGACATGCAGTCCTTCTGTAGCCAGCCAGGGGTTTGTTAGCAGTTATAGATCTGTAACCCACTAGTTACTTCACTGCCTGTGGAGCCAGAGGTTGTGGGTTTGATCCCACAGTGGGTTTATTTGATAGGGCTGTCTGAAGCATTGTCTGTTTTTAATGTACATTAGTGCTGCCATTAAAAACACCCTCAGAGTACTGTAACCATAAGGTGCATCATAGGGCGCTTGATAGTTCGCCCTATAAGGCGCCTTATTGGGCGCCCTATACAGCGCCTTATGAGGCACCTTATAATACTGTAACCATAAGGTGCCTTATAAGGTGTCCTATGGAGCACCTTATAGGGTGCCCTATAGGGGACATTATAGAGTGCCTTGGCGGACAGTGCACTTTATAATGTGCCCTATGGAGTGCCTTATAGGGTGCCTTATGCGGCGTCTTAGGTTACGGCACGTGAGGGTGTGCTTGCTGGCAGCAATAATTAAAATACAAATGAAATGCCTCAAGAAGCAATACTTACATGTAAAAGCTGATGCCTCAGCCAGCTTTATGCATTAGGCACACTGGGGGATTGAACTCATGACCCTTGTACCATCAGTCAGTGTATTAACCATTGTGCTACACCTCTGTTTCTGTGTTTACTTGTCTACGCGCCTACTTAAGATTATCGCGCGTTAACGTGCTTAGCGGTGTTTCGCCCGAAGATGTGCACAGCACGCGTTATCACGCGATAATCCCGTCTTGCTACGTTAAGACCGAAACGCCCATTCCTTTTATGGCAGCCTGCACACTATCGCCGGGCGCACGTTAAGACTGCTTAGTAAATATACCCCTAATTTATTTATTTATTTATTTATTTATTTATTTATTTCTCTTATATACCGCACTCTTCAACATCAGTGCGGTTTACATGGAACATTTATGTTTTACGGTGGGTTAACCGTAAAAATACAGATAACAGGTAGCTCATCTTGGATAGTCAAAAATTAACTATTTACACTTATTTAAACATAGTAGTATTTACATAATATACATCATGTGAGAGAAAATTACATTGAACATGGAGCTTATTTTTGGGAAGGTCGGGATGGTGCATCTTCATTTGGGTAACATTCGCAGAAAAGGTGGTGTTTCAATGCCCTTCTAAAACTGGTTAGTTCTGGGATTGCTCGTATGTTGGGAGGCAGGGCATTCCAGAGTCTGGGAGCACTGATACTAAAGGCCCTGCTTGCTGTAGCCTGAGTGCACTGGGTCAGTGTTTGGGAATTGCCAAGGTGTTTATTGCTGTGGTTCTTCTGGTGGTTCTCCTAAGACATTTATCCACTCTTTAGTTACCTCCTGTCTAGACTATTGCAATCACCTCCTTGCTAGTCTCCCTCTCCCCTTTGGAGGTGTGGTGATGAGGAGTTGTTGAGGACTTTGAAGGTTGTGAAGATGGATTTGAATTTAATTTATTTATTTAGTATACATTTGTATACCGCAGCTTCCAGCAATCAGCAGTGGTTTGATTACAGATTGGAAATTGTCAAATCATGACAGGAAATTTTTGAGATATAAACACATTGATTAGACAGGAAAGCACAGCACACAGAGAACTATTTTACAGGAAGCATGGGCTATGGAGGGTTAAGTGGCTTGCCCAAGACCACAAGGAGCACCTGTGGGACTAGAAACCCCAGTCCTTCCGGCCCAAGGTTGCTGTCCTCTAGTGGGATTTGAACCCCTGACCTTCCGGCCCGAAGTACCTTGCCCCAACCACTAGGCCACTCCTCCACTCCACTTAATGTGTTCCCTTTTTGGAAGCCAATGCAGTTGTTTGAGAAGAGATGTAATGTGTTCTGTGGTTTTATTTGCGTTGGGTAGGATTCATGCCGCAGTGTTAAGTGAAAGTTGGAGAGGGTGGAAGTTTGAATGTGGTATGCCTTGAAAGATAATATTACAGATGTGGGAAATAGCGCCATCTAGACTATTTTGTACTGAACTGCAGTCCTGGAGGGCCAAACACCATTCCGATTATTTTAGAATAAGACATGGACATGAAGCAATGAAAAGAGTTTATTGATCATCAGGCACACTTTTTTGACATATCTCAGTGACATTTATACCTATGTCAAATCAACGTCCCTACCCCCAGTATCTTATTGGCTAACTAATACAGTGTTATTGACCTATCTATTGTGCTCAGGCAGCACACGTGGGTTTCTGTAGCCTCATTCCCTCTAGTTATTCTTTTACTTTATTTAATATAATCTCTTACATGACAGACCATATGCAAGAATGCAGTTTACCGTGTTCTTCTGACGTCTTTTATCCCCTTTATGGTAGCACATACTGATATTAGTCCTTATCTTTCTTTTGCATGTTTAGGTGGTCAATGGTTTATTTACGTTTGTGCTTGCTCCATAAGATCTTTGCATTGCAAAAGGTCAACAGAGCAAGGATCCCTCTCTTTTATTTACCATAGCTTTATTACTGCATATTACTCAAACCAGCCCTGACCTCTGCAAAACTAATTTTTCTGTCTTGCATACATTTCCTACTGAGGGCTTTTGTCTCTTACAATATGGCAACTAAGAGGTATGTTTACTAAAAAGCGATAACGTCACAGCAGCGCAATCTTCGCACGATATGTAATGTTATCGTGCGATAACGTTCCGTTTCGCCTGACAACATCTGTGGCGGTGCTAAGACACAGAGAGGGTGGAGTAAGGCTCTCCAGAGGGCAGAGAGAAGGGGTCAGTGGACGGGGGGTGGGTGGGGAGAGGCTCCAATCACACTATTGCTGTGAAATGAAGGTCCGAAAAATAGCGCGAGTGAAAACCTGGCATTAGAGGCAAAAGTGAAGGAGAGAAACCATTTCAGTCAGCAATGTACAGCAAATGCAGGAAGACCAAGAACAGTGATAGTAGTGATACATGTGCAGCACTAGCAGATAGTGCCCAAGTATGAAAGGGCACTTTGATGATGCTGCACATGGGGTACAGGGGGCTGCAGGCGAGACATGCAGTGTGGCAGCTGGGACACAGGGCAGGCTAGGCAGATGCCTAGGTGACACATAGAAAAGCAGAAATGGAATATCAGCAAGACAGCAACTGACCAAGATCAAACATGCCCACGAGTGTGTGTGTCCCACAGTGTCTCAGGGGACAGTACCCAGAAAATACCCCAAAGGGCACATAACATTGGCAGGCGGTGCCGGGGGGAAGCATGGATGTCTATGCAGGCACCCCTATCCCAGATTACACACCATAGGCAGCCGCCTACCGGCACACTGGATGGCATGGGACTGCGCACCACCAGCACTACCGGCATAAGGGCATGTCAGCATGGGGCCGGAGGGGTGCTGGTAGTGGAGGGGGCAGTGGCATCTGCCCACAGCAGACCAAGGCCAAGCCCTGTTTAGGTGGGTGTCGTGCACTGCAAAAGACAAGGTCTATCTGACGAACAGTAATGGTATCCCCAGGGAATGACCTGCCTCTGTTGCAACAGTTTGGTGCAGTATACACAGCCACTGTGTTCAGGGGCAGAAGGTCACAGGTTCAAGTCCCAGCTATGGCTCCTGCAGACCATGTCTGTATATTTTACCCAGTACGAAACCGTGGTAATAAAGAAGGAACCTGCAGATAAAAGAAACAAGGCATAAACGCCCATATTGCAGATAAAAGAAACAAGGCATAAACGCCCATATTTTACCCTACAGAGTACATACGCCATAAACAGTGCAGTCTCTAGAGCAGAGGTTCCCAGCTGCAGTCCTGGAGGGCCAAACACCATTCAGGTTTCATGCTGTCCCTAATGAATATGCTTGAGATGCATTTGTATGCACCGCCCCCATGGTATGTAAATGTATTCATGCATATTCATTAGGGACATCATGAAAACCTGAATCATGTTGGACCCACGAGGACAGGAGTTGGGAACCTCTGCCCTAGGCACCTTACTGCAGAGCTACTCAATTCCAGTCCTGGAGGTCTGCAACCCTGCAGGTTTTCGGGATAGACCTAATGAATATGCATGAGATATATATGCATTAGAGAGATCCTGCCAACCTGACTGGTTTGTGGCCCTCCAGGGCTGGATTGGAGACCCCTGCCTTACACCTCTGTCATTTAAGATTGTGAGTGGACAAGGTACAGATGTCCTTGAAATCAAAAGGGTAGATAGAATGTGTCACATTCCTCCTCGATTCTCACCACCACCAAACAGTTGTCTAATAGACAATATTTTGGTGGTGGTGAGAAACGAGGAGGAATGTTACAAATTCTGTCTAACCTTTTTGATGTCTTGGACATCTGCACCTTAAGTTACAGCACTGTGTGAGTGTTTTTGCTGGCAGCACTGATTTAAATTAAAAGGAAATCCCTCAGACAGCCTTATTAAATAACACCACTGCAGGAGCAAACTCATGGCCTCTGCCTCCACAGTCATTGTAATAACCAGTGGGCTACATCTCTATAGCTTCAAACACAGCGCTGGCATGGACTTAAGGTTAACGCGCGATAACGAGCCAAGGCGCCCCCTATCGCGTGATACAGATTCCTTCCCCGGCACCGTTGGGGGCCCAAGTCCTTCTGATCGAGGCTCAGCCCGCGGACAGTGTTAGGCCGGTAGCGGAGCCCGGCGCGCCGGACCCGGGTCTTCCTGGAGTCGGGTTGTTTGGGAATGCAGCCCAAAGTGGGTGGTAAACTCCATATAAGGCTAAATACCGGCATGAGACCGATAGCGGACAAGTACCGTAAGGGAAAGTTGAAAAGAACTTTGAGGAGAGAGTTGAAGAGGGCGTGAAACCGTTAAGAGGTAAACGGGTGGGGGAGTCTTGAAGGACTAGAAAAAGGGACTACTACTTCTAGAGAGAGATCTGCAATTATGAGTATATACTTCTGGGAATTTTTTGAAGGGACTTCTTTGGATTAAAGCTAATTAATCTGTGAACCCAGTGTTTTTTGTTAAATCAGTCAGGGCCTTGTAGCAGCGGTTTAAATTTAAAACACAGAAGAGAACTTTCTGGTTAGATTTCATACCCAGCACAGAGCTTGTAGTTTACATTTAATAGTCACTCAGGGCCTAGTATCAGCCAAGTACTTTTAATTTAAATTTAAAACACAGAAGAGAGCTTTCTGGTTAAATTTAGAACCCAGCAGAGAGCTTGTAGTTTAAATTTCATAATAAGTCAGAGCCTAGCAGCAGTAAAGAGCTATAATTTAAATCAAATCAGAATATAACGTAGCATAAAAAGCAAAACAGGGTCAGTACTCTTTGAGCAACAAATAAATATCTTTACAAAGAGGCCTTCTATCTAGGGGGCAAGAGACCTTTACAAAGAGGCCTTCTATCTAGGGGGCAAGAGACCTGTGAAACTTTTTCAATAGGTGTTAACACCAGGTGGCAGGTCAAAAGGCCATTTTGAAAGACTCCTTCTATCCAAGCAAGGACTGTTAATCACCCAGGAATTTGGTCACAGCTTACCTCAGCAGCACAGGACAGGGTACTGTGTAGCAGCCCTCTTTTAATAAGTGTTATTTCCCTCCCTCCCTCCCCAACACCCACCCACCCACCCCTGGGATAATCGTAGCTTTATAGGTGCTTACACATCTTAAAGGAAAGGAGGTGCTCTTAGGTGCAGCTTGTTATCGAAATCGGGCATACACGAAGGACCTGAGATTAATTAGGCTTCACGTGAACAAGGTATATTAAATGTATTAGGTACAGTTTTATATCCATAGCAACCCTTAGTAAGTAAAGAACTTAAAGATCTAAACACAAGCTTAAAACTAAGATGCAGACAGCAGTCCAGCAGCAAGATGGGGGCTTTCCAGTCTTTTGCATTGAGTGTCACATGTATGATTTTCTCCCAGTTGGTGAGAGGTCTTATGTGTGCACTAGGTGCAAGGAGCTCTTTGCTCTCAGGGAATGAGTCCGTTCTCTAGAGGCTAGAGTAGCAGACTTGGAAGACATAAGAAAGACAGAGAGATACATAGACAAGACCTACACGGATATAGTCCTGAAGTCCCAGCTCCAGTCTGGCAGCATCCCTGTTGCCATGGAGGAGAGAGGTCACGTGCATCACCCTGGTGTGGCAGGAAGTGATCCTGTAACTAGGACCTGTCCTCCAGGTGATGTAAAATCCTCTCACACCGAGGAAGTTTCTCCAGGGCCATGTGCCCATGAGGGAAAGGTTAGGACAGCCGTTATAGTTGGTGATTCGATCATTAGGCATGTAGATAGCTGGGTGGCTGGTGGATGTGAGGATAGCCTGGTAACATGCCTGCCTGGTGCGAAGGTAGCGGACCTCACGTGCCACCTAGATAAGGTCTTAGACAGTGCTGGGGAGGAGTCTGCTGTCTTGGTACATGTCGGTATCAATGACATAGGAAAATGTGGTAGGGAGGTTCCGGAGGCTAAATTTAGGCTTTTAGGTAGGAAGTTAAAATCCAGAACTTCCAGGGTAGCGTTCTCCGAAATGCTTCCCGTTCCACGAGCAAGACCCAAAAGGCAGGCAGAGCTCCGGAGTCTCAATGCGTAGATGAGACAATGGTGCAAGGATGAGGGTTTTAGATTTGTTAGGAACTGGGGAACATTCTGGGGAAAGGAGGGGCTCTTCCGAAGGGATGGGCTTCACCTTAACTGTGATGGAACCAGGCTGCTGGCATTAACCTTTAAAAAGGAGATAGAGCAACTTTTAAACTAGATAATAGGGGAAAGCCAACAGTCGCATAAGAGCGCATGGTTCGGAAAAATGTATCCTTGAAGGATACTACCAAATGCAGAGAGGTTCCAAAAGAGAGTAAAGTAGCCCAAATGCCCTCGAGTATGGAGCAGACAGAGCTTAAAGATCCCAAATTAACCATGCCTACCAATAGATAGATTAATCTGAATAAAATACAGTCTCTAAAATGCTTGTATGAAAATGCTGGAAGTCTAAAAAAAAGATAGGAGATTTAGAATATATAGCATTGAATGAGAAGTTAGATATGATTGGAATCTCAAGAGACAAAGTGGAAGGAGGACAACCAGTGGGACACTGTGATACCTGGGTACAAACTATATCATAATAATAAAGCTGATCAAATTGGTGGAGGGGTTGCGCTCTATGTTAGAGAGGGCATTGAGTCAGAAAGCATTAAAGTTTTGCATGAAACAAAATTTGCTATAGGATCTCTATGGATTGAAATTCCAGGTAAAAATGGGAAGGCGATGGCAGGGGGGAGTGTACTATCGACCACCTGGCCAGAATGAACAAATGGATGATGAAATGCTCAAAGAAATCAAGGAAGCTAACAAAAGTTAGAGTGCAGTAATAATAATGGGTGATTTCAATTACCCCGGTATCGACTTGGTCAGTGTCACGGCAGGACATGCTAGGGAGATAAAGTTCCTAGATGAACTAAATGACTGCTTCTTGGAGCAGCTGGTTCATGAACCGACCAGAGGGGAAGACATATTGGACCTAGTCCTTATTGGAACACCAGATCTAGTGCAAGAGATAAGGGTGTGGGGCCACTTGGCAATAGTGATCATGGCATGATCTCATTTGATTTAATTAGTGGAGGAGGGATAGTAAGGAAATCCACAGTATTACCTTTTAACTTTCGAAAGGGAGACTATGATAAAATGAGGAAAATAGTTAAGAAAAAACTAAAGGAGCAGTTGCAAAGGTTAAAGACTTACATCAAGCTTGGGTGTTGTTGAAAAATACTATCTTGGGAACCCAGAGCAGCTGTATTCCACGCTTTAAGAAAAGTGGAAGGAAGTCCAAAAAACTGCCAGCATGGTTTAAAGGTGAGGTCAGAGAGGCTTTTGTTGCCAAAAAAGCATCTTTCAGGAAATGGAAAAAAGAGCCAAACGACGAAACCTGGAAACAGCACAAGCACTGGCAAGTTAAATGCAAGGCATTGATAAGGCAGGCAAAGGGAGAATTTGAGAAGAAGCTTGCTGTGGAAGCAAAAACGCGAAATAAAGACTTTTTCAAATACATTTGTAGCAAAAAACCTGTGAGAGAGTCAGTTGGTCTATTAGATGATAGAGGGGTTAAAGAGGCACTAAGAGGCGACAAGGCGATAGCAGAGAGACTGAATTAATTCTTTGCTTCGGTCTTTACTGAGGAAGATATAGAGATGTTACCCATGACTGAAGTGGTATTTAAAGGTGCGGAAGAATTGAAGGAAATATCGATACATCGGGAAGATGTATTACAACTATTAGATAAACGGAACAGTAGCAAATCACCTGGGCCGGATGGTATACATCCAAGGGTGTTGAAAGAACTGAAATATGAGATTGCAGACCTGCTAGTAGTAATCTGCAAACTTTCATTAAAATCATCTGTAATACCTGAAGATTGGAGGATCGCCAATGTAATGCCAATTTTTAAAAAGGGTTCCAGGGGTGATCCTGGAAATTACAGACCGGTGAGCCTGACGTCAGTACCAGGAAAAATGGTAGAAACCATCATAAAGACCAAAATTACTCAGCATTTACATAGTCATGGCCTAATGGGAGACAGCCAACATGGCTTTAGACAAGGAAGATCTTGTCTTACTAATCTGTTATGT
The DNA here is from genome assembly GCA_033557465.1 of Ichthyophis bannanicus. Taxonomy (NCBI): domain Eukaryota; kingdom Metazoa; phylum Chordata; class Amphibia; order Gymnophiona; family Ichthyophiidae; genus Ichthyophis; species Ichthyophis bannanicus. The sequence continues at coordinate 84,686,576 of CM066031.1, forward strand.
TTTTTTGAAGGTGTGAATAAACAGGTGGACAAAGGTGAGTCGGTTGAAATAGTGTATCTGGACTTTCAGAAAGTCTTTGACAAGGTCCCTCATCAGATCATCAGAGACTTTTGGCAAACCTAAAGAGTCATGGGATAGGAGGCAGTGTACTATTCTGGATCAGGAACTGGTTAAAAGATAGAAAGCAGAGGGTAGGGCTAAATGGCCAATTTTCCCAATGGAGAAAGGTGAATAGTGGTGTACCCCAGGGATCTGTGCTGGGTCCGCTGCTTTTTGACATATTCATAAATGACCTGGAAAAGGGAATAAGGAGTGAGGTTATCAAATTTGCAGATGACACAAAACTATTTAAAGTTGTTAAAACCAAAGAGGATTGTGGAAAATTGCAAGAGGATCTTGATAAATTGGAAGACTGGGCATCAAAATGGCAGATGAAATTTAATATGGACAAGTGCAAAGTTATGCACCTAGGGAAGAAAAACCCAAACTATGGTTACACGATGCAAGATTCCACATTAGGAACCACCACCCAGGAAAAAGATTTAAGCATTATTGTGGATAACATGTTAAAACCCTCCGCACAGTGTGCAGCGGCGGCCGAGAGAGCAAATAGAATGCTAGGTATCATAAGGAAAGGAATGGAAAATAAAACAAAAGATATTATAATGGCTCTATATCGTTACATGGTGAGACCGCACCTTGAATATTGTGTGCAATTCTGGTTGCTGTATCTTAAAAAGGATATAGCGTTATTAGAAAAGGTTCAGAGGAGAGCCACCAAAATTGTAAAGGGGATGGAAGGATACTCCTATGAAGAAAGTCTAAAAAGGTTAGGGTTCTTTAACATGGAAAAGAGGCGGCTGAGGGGAGATATGATAGAAGCCTATAAATTAATGAACTGAGTGGAATGGGTAAATGTAGATCGATTGTTTACCTTATCAGAATAAAGAAAGACTAGGGGACATGCAATGAAGCTACAGGGTAAACTATTTAAGACTAATAAAAGAAAATATTTTTTCACTCAACTTGTAATCAAACTCTGGAGAATGTAGTAAATGTAGTAAAGGCTGTTAGTGTAGCTGGGTTTAAGAAAGGTTTGGACAAGTTCCTGGAGGAAAGGTCCATAAACCATTATTAAGAAGGGACCCAGGATATCACTGCTTGATCCAATAAAAGCATTGTGGAACCTGTGTCTTTTGGGGAAACTGCTAGGTACCTATGACCTAGATTGGCCACTGTTGGAAACAGGATACTGGGCTTGATGGACCTTGGTCTGACCCAGTATGGCATATCTTATGATCTTATGTTATGTTCTTGCTACCTTGCCGCCGGAACGCCCACTACTTTATATGGCATTCCTCACATTTACGCTGCAACTAGCGCCGGTAACATTAGGACGGTTTAGTAAAAATACCCCTAAAAGTAGCAGCTTCTTATAAGTAGTATAATAGACACACTTTAATCCTCTATATGTTATATGGAGGCAGTTCCCTGACTTTTAAACAATTTTTGGCTCTCATGATCCACACAGTATGCCTCTGGCTTTGGGTTTCTGTTCTTTCTGCAAGTCCTTAGCATAAAGGACCACAAAGATAAGGGGGTGGGGGGGGGGGGAGAGAGGAGTATGTACTTAGTGGCTCTTAGGCGCTGCTACCTCTAGATACAGAACAATGGAGTGAGATAAGAATCTGCATGAGATGACAGGCATTTATCCCAGGCAGGTTTTGCAGAACACTTTTAGAAGCCTCTATAATAATTTTCTGATCATTCTGTAAAAATAACAATTTATATTCTTCTATCAGCTCTCCTCTGTGTTTTAAATTTAAACTGAAACTCTTTGCTGCTACTAGGCCCTGACTGATTTTACAAATACCATGGGTTCACAGATTAATCAGCTTTAATCTAAAGAATTCCTTTTTCCCCAAGATTTAGAGAAATTCCCAGAAGTAATACTTACAATTGCAGATCTCTCTCCAGAAGTAGCAGTCCCCTTTTGCAGATGTTGAAGGGGGCATATAGCATTAGGTCATTGGTGTATAAGTGGTCAGAGGCGTAGCGTGGGGGGTGCAGGGGGGGCCGGCCGCACCGGGCGCAACATGGGGGGGGGGCGCTTGCACTCGCAGCTCTCTGTTGCCGATGAGGGGGAAAGGCAGGTCCCTATGATACATGTTGGCGCGTACGCCATCTGGTGGTGGCACTGCAAAGAGGTTTGCGCTATAGCCCTCGAGCCCGCAGTCCTGGGAGTCGCATTGTTCTTGGCAAACCCTCGGCAACAAAGCGCAGGCGATGCGATTGACCCCCTCTAGGTAGCTATTTCACACAAGCTGCCGGGGCGGGGTGGGAGGGGGACTGTTTATCGTGTCGTCGCCCCTCGATCTCAATGTAAAGCTGGGGTTGGGGCCGGATCGCCCTGTGCGCTCGAGAAGGCGGAGCTGCAGGGCGGCATCGCGAGTTTCTGGTTCCGGATCTCCTCCTCTTCCCTGCTGTTGGGCGTTTAACCATGCTTGTCGGGCTCTTGCTGCTGTGCTGTTCGTTTCCCTGGACTCCGGCTCAGCGAGGTCAGTGCTGACGATCGCTCCCTCCCGGGGTAGGATCACGGTCGGCTCCCCCGCGCAAAGAAGCTCCCCGACGGCTAAAATCCACGGGTTAGGGGGCGCAAATTACTTGCCTTGCCCCGGGTGCTGACAACTCACGCTACGCCACTGTAAGTGGTAATTTATGTTGTGGCTCTGAATGAGTTTGCATATTGCTTGTATGTACAGGGAGGAACCTTGGGGTATGTCACTTAGATGTTTAACCGATTTGGAAGTTTTGTCCCTCATGTTAAATTGCTGCATGCATGCTGTCAAGTAAAACTGGAACCAGGAGAGGGGGGTACTGTTTATTCCTATTTCTGTCAGCCGATCTTCAGGGTTGCAGACCATCCACTGCCCACTCTCGTTTTGCCTCAGCGATGCCTCTTCACACCCACATCAAAGCCTCCCTATAAAACACGTTGTTGGTATGGAAGCGGTTTTGCCAGGGCCGGCAGGGGAGCGAATAGCAGGGATCGATGTTCCCGCTATTTACGGAACTGAATGACCCCCAGAGTGTTTACGAGTGAGGTGAGCAGTGTTTGCATATTGCATTTTGTTCTAAACTCATGTTGTTATGAATTCCTGTAGCTGTAATTGTACTGCCTTTTCAATTATTTTCGCTAAATTTGGAAGTATCTTTGCATTGTATAGATACTGTTCTTACATATGATGTGTTCCTAGATGGATGACAACATCAGTTTTAAACACCCTACTTTCTTTTGGGACTTCCCTAGCAAGCTGGTTCTTATTCTTACTGGCTGAAGACTCTGGAAGGCATTTTCTCACCTTCTGACCCTGGAACAGAGTTCCTGAAATTAATGCCTCTGATAATGGAATCACCTAGTATTAGCAGTTTTCAGTTTTGAAATACCTTAACAACACCTGGGACATTTCTCTTACACTGTATGTCAATACAAAGGCTGTGTTGCTCATCAAGCGGCTAGCCTTGCAGAATTCTATGGGGACTATGAGGGTGTTGAGAGTTGAGGTATGATGGAGCTATATTCTTAAGAAGTTTGGATGTGATCATGAGTAACATGTATTTCCTTATCTTTCCTCCAGTTAAGTCCTCAACCTCTGGGTAGTCAACCTCCTCCTGCAGCTTGGAGACTAGCATGTCAGAATCATGACATCACTGGATATAGCCTGTTGTACACTCCCATCAGCTCCAGTGTAACCAGTCTCCATGCAGCAGGAGAACATCGTGAGCCTAGCAGGGCTCACTAGAGGAATGGATAAGGAGTAGAGTAGAGAGTTTAATTGGGCTATTCAGTTAATTTCTTTAACTTTTCCATTTGAGGCTTTGTGCCTTTAAAAAAAAAAAAGGGGGGGAAACGTTTTGAAGTCAGCCCAGACTTTCTTCACTGCTCTCTGCCTAGCCTCATTAAGTTTAAGCAGGCTTTGCTGTTATTTCTTGGGGCATTCTCTTCTCCCGAGGAGAGCTCCTTGGCCAGCCTTTGAGCGATCCGACACTGCGTCGCCCACACAGAGCGGGACTGCGGGGTCCGGCTGCAGGACGGAGTGCATGAGGGTACATAAAAACCTGTAAGTACACGCCAGCGGCACTCTAGGACTTGTCAGAGTGCCGCGCGCTGGAGAGAGGCAGCTGCGAAGGAGGCAGATGTACGGTGCAAACGGGCTTCGGGTCTTAGGCTGCTTAGACTGTGGGAGCTCTATCGGGCAGGTTCCTGGTCAGTTCAGTGTTTTTGGCGCCCTTTTTTCTATTTCATCTGCTCGGGCGGCCATTTTGCAGCAGAGAAGAGCTGACAGAACCGCGTGGCTGCTTGTCGGCAGAAGGGCGCACGTGCAGACATTTATTGGAGTTTCCTGGTGGCGGTATTGTTTCCTTCTTGCTTCTTTTTGCTTAATTTGTTTTGGTATTGTATTTCAGTGGTTTCCTTTCCTTTTCGCCGGAGGGTAGTTTCCAGGAGGGGGATTTTTCCCGCGCTTTCTAAATACTTCCAGACCTTAGGTGGGTTGTCTGTCAGGGAGCGGGTTAGGGTTGAAGGTGTATAGCACTTTCCTGTTTGGAATAAAGAAGTGAGTAATTAGCTAATAATAGTTAAATAGTTAAGTGTAAAGAAAAAAAAAAGACAAGGAGGAGGACGTAGTCTCAACTCTCAGGGGGGTTGTATCTAGTTTCTCCTTATGGCGGCACGCCCACAATGTGTGGTCTGCGGAACCCGGCAGGGCATGGTGGCCGAGTCTGGAGTTTGCCGCGGCTGTGCAGTCCTTTCTTCTGCAGTAGAACAGCAAATGGATTGCAAGATGCGCCGGGGAATTCGATGGCTGTCTTGACACAAGGGACCGAGCAAGGGTCACCTGCTGCAGAGGCAGCAGGGTCATCAGACATGCTTTCAGCCTCGGGGTCTTCGGATCTCGGGGACTTCTGCCCGGATTTTGTTCTACTGATGCACCAGGCATTTTGCTTGCGGTGGCAGGGCAAGTTGCCTGGCCCAGGGCCTCTGTCTTCCCTTAATCAGCACATTTTGGTGGCTGAGGTGGGGGGGGGGGATCCGGGCCCTCCGGTGCCTAAGAAACTGCGAACTCGCGTTTTCTCGGGGATGGATAATGATTGGTCGGAGGTTGAAGGGCCCGACTGGGAGCAAGAGGAAGAGTCAGTGGATCTCGAGGAAGGTGAGATCCCGGAGCCTGAGGACCAAGCTAAGATCATTAGGATATTCCAGAAGGAAGAGCTGCCCGCATTAATCTCTGAGGCTCTTCAAATGTTGAACCTAGTGCCTCAGGTGAAGAGGAGGTAGAAGATCCTGCTATTCAGGCAGTGAGGCAGACACAAGTAGTGTTTCCAATACATAGAGTGGTCGAAAAAATGATACAGGACGAATGGGACCATCCTGAAGTGGGGCTTCGCGGAATGCAGACCATTAATAGGCTTTATCCTCTCGCCGAGAAGGATAAGGAAATGTTTCGGTCGCCACAGGTGGATGCAGCAGTGGCGGCGGTTACAAAGAAGACCACTATCCTGGTGGAGGGTGCTGCCGCATTAAAGGATGTGCAGGACTGAAAGGTGGACAGTTTGTTAAAGCAGGTGTTTGAGGCAGACGCGTGTTCTTTACAAGCGTCAGTTTGTGGAGCTTGGGTGGCACGGGCATGCCTGCGCTGGGTGCAGCGGCTGCGCTGTTCTCCTCACCTGGATCAAGAGGAACTCAAAGAGCACGGTCAGTTGGAGTCCGGAACGGCATATTTGGCGGACGTCCATTACGACTTGATTCGGGATCTAGCAAATAGTACAGCATCCGTGGTAGCAGCTCGCAGATCGGTATGGTTGCGTAATTGGGCTCCTGATGGTTCATCTAAGTCCCGTTTGGGGAAATTACCATTTAAAGGACGTTTGTTATTTGGAGAGGATCTGGATACTTTAGTTAAGAACCTGGGAGAGACCAAGAGTGGTCGCCTGCCAGAGGATAAGCCAAAACAGGGGAAGTCCGGGCTGGGCTTTCGGGGTCAGTTCCGAGACTTTTGCAGGTTTCGCATGCCCCGTTTCGGGAGTTTTCAGAGAGGATGAGCCCCGTCATGAGGTCAGGGCTTCAGGGGCTTTCGTGGAGCGAATAGAGGTTTCTCCGCAGGCTCGGCGGCAGTGCCACGAAAGCCGCAATGAAGTGAGGCGGGTCCCGGTGGGCGAAGCTTCCATTGGAGGAAGACTTCGGGAGTTTCTGCCTGCTTGGACCCAAATCACGACCGACCAGTGGGTGTTGGAGATAGTCAGTCAAGGTTACGCCCTGGAGTTTGCGTGACCCGTGTGAGATTCGTTCGTCATGTCTCCTTGCAGAGGCTCTAGGAAGACACTGGCGCTTCGGGCTACTCTACGGCGGCTCATACACCTGGGAGCAGTGGTAGAGGTTCCGGAGGCCAAATACGGCGTAGGTCGGTATTATATTTATTTCGTGGTGCCAAAGAAAGGAGGTGTGTGGCGGCCCATCTTGGATCTGAAGGGCGTAAATCGGTGTTTACGGGTGCCTCACTTTCGGATGGAGACGCTGCGGTCCGTCATTGTAGCAGTGCGTCAGGGGGAATTCCTGACGTCGATCGACCTCACCGAAGCTTACTTGCATATTCCCATTCGGGCAGAGCATCAAAGGTTCCTGAGGTTCGCGTTTCCTTGGGGGCACTTCCAGTTTCAAGCGCTGCCCTTTGGATTGGCGACGGTGCCGTGCACGTTCACCAAGATAATGGTGGTAGTGGCGGTGGCGTTGCGCAGAGAGGGAATTTTGGTACATCCCTATCTCGACGATTGGTTAATTCAGGCAAAGTCCGAAGCAGAGAGTGTGCAGGTGATAAACAAAGTAGTGCGGTTTCTGCAGAGTCTAGGTTGGGTGGTCAACCCAGTCAAAAAACACTTAGTGCCGTCTCAAAACTTGGAGTATTTGGGGGTTCGGTTCGACACAAAGAATGGCAAAGTCTTTTTGCCGGAGTGGTGAGCGCGAGGGCTCAGGCAGTTGATTCGTTCTTTCCGGTCCTCTCCGGCTCCCTCGGCTTGCACTTACCTGCGGTTGCTGGGGACAATGGCAGCGACGCTGGAGGCGGTGCCGTGGGCCAAGATGCATATGCGACCTCTGCAAAGGTCGCTTCTCCAGCGGTGGTCGCACCAGTCGGACTCGTTGAGCAAGCGTCTTCCGTGTCCAGTCAAAGTCAGGCGGTTGCTTCGGTGGTGGTTGCTCCCGATGTCGCTAGCGGTGGGCATGCCGCTGGAGCAGCTGGAGTGGCTTCCGTTGTTGACGGACGCCAGCCTCGGAGGTTGGGGAGCCCACTGCGAGAGCAGATTCACGCAGGGGCGCTGGTCGCCCCTAGAGAGCTCATGGTCGTGCAATTTTCAGGGCTCTGCAAGCTTTTGAGCATTTGGTGACGGGTCGTGCAGTTTGAGTGTTGTCTGACAACTCGGCGGTGGTCGCCTACATCAATCGCTAGGGCGGCACGGGAAGTGCAGCCATGGAGGAAGAGGTGGACTTGTTGTTCGCCTGGGTAGAAAGTCGGCTATCGGCAATTTTGGCGGCGCACATTGCTGGAAAGGACAATGTGACGGCGGATTTTCTCAGCAGAGTCGGGGTGGATGCAGGGAAATGAGAGCTGCATCCGGAAGTCTAAGCGCAGATAGTGTGCCGGTGGGGGACTCCCATAATGGATCTGATGGCGACCTTCCAGTCAACAAAGGCCAGTCGTTTCTTCAGCAGGAGGCGAGAAAGGATATTGGAAGGCCTGGATGCACTTCTGCAGCCTTGGCCGGTTTCGGGTCTTCTCTATATGTTTCCGCCTTGGGCGTTGATCGGTCGGGTGATCCAGCGAATCGAGGCTCATCCGGGGAGAGTGATTGTGGTGGCTCCAGATTGGCCAAGACGGCCGTGGTACGCAGATCTGGTGCGGCTATTGGATGGGGATCCCTGGCGACTACCGACCAGGGCGGATCTGCTGCTCCAGGGTCCTCTGTTCATGCCTCAGGTGGATTGATTCTCGTTTACGGCATGGCGATTGAAAGGGCTCAGCTAAGAAAGAAAGGTTATGCACCGGCGGTTGTAGCTACGTTGCTCAAAAGTTCGGAAGCGCTCCACGTCTCTAGCGTATGTACGAATCTGGCGAGAGGATTGGTGTTCTCGCCGACAGCTTCGGGCATCCATGGTGTCCATTCCCTCGATTTTGAGTTTTCTGCAAGATGGTTTTGATAAGGGACTGGCGGCCAGCTCTTTGCGGGTTCAGTTGGCTGCTCTTTCATGTTACCGCAGTAAGATCCAAGGAGTTGGGCTCTGCTCGCATGCTGATGTGTTGCGATTTCTTAAAGCAGTGGCTCAGTTACGACCGTCATGTAGAGTTATGGTGCCGCCTTGGGATCTTAATTTGGTGCTGTCGGCTCTAGCCAAGCCGCCCTTTGAGCGGTTGCGTCGGGCTTCTGTGAAGGATTTAACGTTGAAGACTGTGTTTTTGGTGGCCATCTGTTCGGCTCGACGAATCTCGGAGTTGCAGGCATTGTCGTGCCAGGAACCGTTTTTGTCGTTTTCTAGAGAAATGGTGGTACTGCGCCCAGTGCCATCATTCTTGCCAAAGGTGGTTTCTCCATTTCATATAAATCAGTCGGTGTCCTTGCCAGTGTTGGACACGTTGGACAGGAGCAATTCCGACTGCAGCTTGCGTCGTTTGGATGTGAAAAGGGTGTTGCGTCAGTACTTGAAGGTGACTGAAGAGTTCAGGAAATCGGATCGGTTGTTCGTGCTGTTCGGAGGAGTGCGCAAGGGCGAGGCGGCAGCGAAAGTGTCCATTGTGAGGTGGATTCGGGAGATGATTGTGTCCGCCTATCTCCTCCAGCGTTGAGCAGTGCCGGTGCAGTTGCAAGCTCATTCCACTAGAGCGCAGGCTTCTTCTTGGGTGGAGTACGGGTTAGTTCCACCAGGGGACATTTGAAGGGCGGCGACGTGGTCGTCGTTGCATACATTCAGTAAACATTACCGGCTGGACGTGGCGGCAGCGGAGGATGCCAGGTTCGGTTCGGCGGTCTAACGTGCTGGTTGGAAAGGTCCCTCCCACTGATTACTGCTCTGGTACATCCCAGAGGTTGAGGACTGAACTGGAGGAATGATAAGGAAATCATAATTACTCTTACCTGGTAATTGTAGTTCCTTGAGTGACGACAGTTCAGTCCTCATTCCCACCCGGGTGTATGGCCTAGTAGCAGGCTGCAGGGGTACTTCAGGAAGTACTGGTAAGTACAGTTGCATATTGTTTCCTTTGCACTCTTTCATTGCTCTGTCTCAAGGCTTGTCAGGGAAGGGTGTAAGAAAGGTTTTAATAGTTAGACAATGGTTATGTTAACGTGTTATTATGTTTGCTACTTATTTGTTGCTCTTTTGAGTCTGCTTTGTTAAATAGTTCACACTGGAGCTGATGGGAGTGTACGACAGGCTATATACAGTGATATCATGATTCTGACATGCCAGTCTCCAAGCTGCAGGAGGAGGTTGACTACCCATAGGTTGAGGACTGAACTGTCGTCACTCAAGGAACTACAGTTACCAGGTAAGTGTAATTATCATTTTATACAGCTATAAATTGCCAGCAAGTGTAATTCATATAATATGGGTGTGAAATATTAAGTTCTATTAAATTTCCAAATAATTCTGGCAGCCACATGTTGGGCCATCTGTAACTGGCTTATTGCCTGTTTGGAGAGGACCTGGAAAATGCTCTTGCAATAATCAAAGTGTGGGGTAATCAATGCCTGAACGACAGACCGAAAGTCATAGCTTGATAGCAGTGGACTCAATTGCTGAATCATCATTAGTTTTTAATAGATCTTACCAGGGGTTAATTTTATATGGGTGGTCATGCTAAGGGATTGATCTAGAGCAGTGATGGCTAACCTTTTTGAGCCCGAGTGCCCAAACTGCCGCACAAAACCAAAGAATTTCCTCAAAGTGCCAGCACGTCAATTAAACCTTAACAACAAGATTTTAGTATCTAAAAACTCTTTATAAAGTTGCCTGAACTATGTAACATCATTTGTAAAGGTTGGAATCTTTGTATTGTCAGAGAATCAATTTGATTCACAATCCTTTGGTTTTCATTTCAATTTATTGGCAATTTATAATGTTTTAATGATTTCATTCAATTTAGAAACAGGAAGGCAATAATTAAACTTGGAACCCCAAAAGCCAAACTTGGAATGTACAACAACATTGTAGAAATAAAACTATAAATTAATTTCCTCTTGTACCAAACAAAGCACAGACGTTAATGATGCACATTTCCCAGAGGTTTCATATTCCAGTTAATAAATTCAAAATAAAGAGATATTTCTACCTTTTGTGCATTTTTTTTCAGTTGCAATTGCTCCAGCCACTTTCTTCTGGTTTCTTCATGTTTTCTGCTAACTGTCCATCGTCTGCTGTCCATTTGTTCTTTCTTCTCTCTTCTAGTTTTTTTTTCCATTCTCTCTCTCTACATCTGCTTTAACATACTAATCTTTCTCCTTTTGCTCTTTCCTCATTCCTATTTCATCCACACAAATTTTACCCCTCCATCCTCAATCCCCACTTACTCTCCCAATACCAGGCCAATTGTAGATTTTTCATCCCTCCCACACCAAATATTTTTCCCCTCTCCATTTTACTCTCCCAGCCCCATCCCATTCTAATCCTCCCCCAACATCAGCTCCCTTCTAGTTCCAGTCTCACCCAGCATCCATTCCCTTCTAGTCCCTGCATCAGCCCATTTCCCGTCCTAGCCCACCATCAACCCATTTCCAGTCCTAGCTCCCCCAACCATTTTCAGTCTGAGTCACTTCATCAGCTCATTTCCAATCCTAGCCCCCCATCAGCCCACTTCTAGTCATTTCCTAGCCCCATCATCAGCCCATGTCAAATCATAGCTCCCCTCCACTCAGTCCAATTCCAGTCCAAGCCTCCCCCCCATGAGCCTACTTTCAGTTCTAGCCCCTCCATGAGTCCATTTCAATTCAAGCCCCCACCACAGCCCATTTCCAATCTTAGCTCCCCCAACAGCCCATTTCCAGTCCTATCCTAGCTGCTCCATCAGCCCATTTTCAGTCCTAGCTCCCTTCCCTCAAAGCCCATTTCCATTCCAAGCTCCCTCCCCATCAGCTATTTGCAATTCAAGCCTCCCCTTCCACTCAGCCCATTTCCAGTCATAGCAACCCTCCAACCCATTACCAGTCCTAGCCCCCCATCAACCCACTTCCAGTCCTAACCCCCCCATCACCCCATTTTCAGTTTAAGCCCCCCCCTATAACCCATTACCAGTCCTAACCCACCCATCAGCCCACTTCCAGTCTTAACCCCATCAGCCCATTGCCAGTCTTAACCCCATCAGCCCATTGCCAGTCCTAACCCCCCCCCATCAGCCCACAGCCCATTACCAGTCCTAACCACATCAGCCCACCTCAAGTCCTAACCCCTCCCCATCAGCCCATTTCCTGTCCTAGCCCCCCCATAGCCCATTATCAGTCCTAACCACCCCCCATAGCCCATTAGCAGTTCTAACACCCCCATCACCCCATTTCCAGACAGCCCCCATCAGTCCACAGCCCATTAGCAGTCCTAACCCCCCCAGCCCATTAGCAGTCCTAACAGCCCCCCCCCCGCCCATTAGCAGTCCTAACCCACCCACCCCCAGCCCATTAGCAGTCCTACCAGCCCCCCCGCCCATTAGCAGTCCTAACAGCCCCCCAGCCCCAGCCCCAGCCCCAGCCCATTAGCAGTCCCAAAAAAAAAGATGTCTCTCTGGCTGCTGCTGCTGCCGCCGCGGCAGAATGCAGTGTCCCGCGGGGCCCCCTCTGCGCCGGCTGAGCCCTCTGCCGGGCTTTCAGATTCGCGAAGGGAGAGTGTCTCTCCCTCGCGTCTCTGTTAAGCCCGCAGGGGCTAATGGGAAATTTCCCATCAACCCCTCGCGTCTAAAGTGGCTGATGGGAAATTTCCCATTACCCCCTGCGGGTTTAACAGAGACGCGAGGGAGAGACACTCTCCCTTCGCAAATCTGAAAGCCGGGCAGAGGGCTCAGCCGGCGCAGAGGGGGCCCCGCGGGACACTGCATTCTGCCGCGGCGACAGCGGCAGCAGCCAGAGAGCCAGCTTTTTTTAAAATGTAATTTTGAGGAAAGCACACTCACCTCCCGCCGCGCCGCATATTTTAATTGCGGACCTTCCCGCGTGCCAGCTGCAAGGCCTTCGCGTGCCACAGCTGGCACGCGTGCCATAGGTTCGCCATCGCTGATCTAGAGTAATGCCTAGGAATTTCACCTTGTTCTTTTCCTGTAAAGCAGCTTCTTTTAGGTGTAAAGTTGAAGGAGGTTTAAAGTCATGGTTCCTGGTTACCTATAATCTATCAGTTTTCTATAAATTAATGAGCAGATTATGGGAGTTCAGCCATATTGGCAATTCACTGGAAGATCCTACAGATTGGCTGGAGATGAATGTTAAATAAAAGGGCTGATAGAGATGATCATTGATGTAAGCCCCTCTCTTTGTCTTTTGTCTGTAAACTGATGTCAACTTTCTTGTCTAAGGCCACCTCAGTTTCCATTAATGGAGAATCCTTTTTTACCAAGGCAGAAAAGGTATTCTGTAAGGGTATCTCGAGGTGGAGTTGGTGTCTCCGTATAATGCGTCATAACCGGCCAGAACCACTGTCATCCATTTCTTCTTGCATTGCTGGATTTTTGAGGGAGTTGCATGGATTGTTTGCAAGATGTATCATAGGGGAGGTTTGTTTCATTGCAGCTAAATCTTCCCTCAATTGAATCAATTCTTTTTTCCATAGTAGATAGTGTAAAATGGATAGGACAAGCTCAAAGGCTCCAAATAGTTTTCCTGAGGATTAAAGCACCACAGCTATTGCACCCATTAAAAATAAATTTGATTAGTGTGTGGGGGGATGTTGGTAGATGAAAAAGCAACAGAGATGTGCTTTCCACTAAAGTTAGGACAAGCGACTGTGTGTCTTGGGGTGACTAAGAACATCCAGCCCTGGGGAGGATGAGGGGAGGGAGGGTGAGAAATAAGTGGCAGTAAGCTACGAGTTTGACTTCCTAAGACAAAGACCCTGCAGAGCAGTCGTTACCTAACAGAACATAGACAGGCCAAACATATTCTTATAAAGCTACTTTTCTAATACAGACAGAAAATTTGAACTATTATTTAAAAAAAAAAGCTAGATAATTCTTATATTGCATCCACTATTTTCTCAAAGGCTAAAGAAATCTACATCGTGGATGTTTGAAATACCCTCCTGAAGGAAGTGATGGGGGCAAATACAGTGACAGAATTCAAAATGGGATGGGACAGACACAGTGGATACTTTTATAGCAATAGGATAAAATCAAAATAAACATAATTATCTCATGTATATCAACAAATAGGGGTGACCTGCACAGAGCGGCAGGTGCACCAACTCTTGTCGCCTTGCTGAGCAGACTAGATGAACCATACTGGTCTTTATCTGCTGTCATATACTATGTTACTATGTTAAACACAGGCAGTATGTAAAGCAGTGCAAGTACAGTAATTCCAAAAGACCGATGTGGTACAGGCAGCTAAAACTATTCAAAGCATCAAAATAAAAATAATAAAAACTTAGCCAGAGAGATCCACTCAATGTGCTGCTACCTCCGTTGCTCTGGAGACCAGTAAAAGCTTCTGGGTCTGTTCCTACAAGTTTTAAATGCAGAGCTCCCTTGGATTTCTAGGGGAGGAGAATAAAGCCAGCCAACATCTAATATACTCTGAGCACTTCCACGTGTCCCTGAGTGTGTTTCTGGTTTGTGTTTCAGATGCGGGCGATGTTTGAGGACATCACTGTCTCTTTCTCCCAGGAGGAGTGGGACTATTTAGATGAAGGGCAGAAGGAGCTTTACAGGGAGGTGATGAAGGAGAATTATGAGACTCTGATCTCCCTGGGTAAGGACTGTATGACTGTATCTGCATTTCTAGCAGACAGTGGGGCTGATCTATTATACTGTATCTACCATTCTTCCAGGTTCCAAGGATAGGACACTTCTAGAAAATGTGCTTACATAGCAATTTCCAGACAGATTAACACCCAGTACCCACCAGGTACAATAATCAGCATTTTATAAATCAATATATAATTCAACTCTAGATACAGAACCTGCAGAGCGGAGTGGGGGATGAGTCCGGTGAACTCTGGGGTACTGGGTTCAAGGCTCCCATAGGAACAGTCCTACCTTACTCCATACATATATAGAAGGTTCCTATAACTTCATCCCTTGAAGAATATCCTAGAACATTACTTAAAAAATAAAATAGTCTATCATATCTTCAGTTCTACATTGCCTCCTGTTGTGCTCATGTATATTTTTCTCCACAGCACATCTGTGTTTGTTCCCTCCTTTCTGGAATTCAGATACTGTCCTCATCTCTACTACATCCACTGTGAGTTTATTCCATGTATCTACCACTCTCTCCATAAAGAAATAGTTCCGCATATTACTCCTGAGTCTATCCCCTTTCACCCTCATCCATCAGGCGCTGCAGGACTGCACCCTCGGACCCAGAGCCCCGATCGGCATCAGGAAAAAGAGCGGGAGGCTGAAACCCCTCCCATTCTACATCTCAATGTGAATCAGGGCCCACCACAGCAACTTTAAAAAAGAAGGGCCCTTAGGCATGGAATGCAGGCAGGTATGCAAAAATCAGCTCATCCCAAACAAAAAGCTGCCAACACTAAGCCCAAAAACATCGAAAAACCTCAACAACCTTGAAGACCTCGCTGCTGACCTCATACCTATCAGATCTATTCACAAGCAGGCAACTCTCACCCCACACATCTCCTAGACACCTTGGATTGTATCAGGACACTCTTTCAGAAAGAAAACTACAAACTCATCAGAAATGGAACTCACTGCTGAAAGAGCCCCACCCCTACCCTTCTATGATTCTACCAAAAAGCATAAAACTGCTTTAATGCCACAGAATCCAATGTTACCAGCCAACCTAGTATTGTATACCCTTCTTCTCCTCTGGTTCCTACTCTGCCACTCCTCAATAGCTACCTATAACATAAACATACCCACAAGAGCCCTACAACCTCCCCTATTGCACATTCCTTGCCAACCACACATATGGATGAACCCCCAGATTAATAAGAATTCAAACCAACACTCACACAACTTGTTACCACACCCTACACACACTAATCACTCCAATTAACATTGGGCTAATCAATGCTAGTTCCATCAGATACAAAACAAACACCATCATAGGCTATATTCAATATCACCCAGACTGACATCCTCTGCATCACCGAATCCTGGCTATAAAGCCCTGACCAGGTCATTCTATCTGAGATCACTCCACGATCCCATACTGCCTTCAACTGCCCACACACCCACAAGAGAGGTGGTGGGGCACTTATCCTTGTGCAAATTGATCTTAAATTTAAAATATCCTAGGGGCATGTTTACTAAACCTTCTTAATGTGCGTGCTGTGATGTTATTGCGGGATAATGGCACTTTTTCAGGCGCACAGGTACCTTAGCGCGCGATAACACGCGCAGCGGCGTAAACGAGCGCTGAAGGCGGGGAAAGGCTCCTAGAGGACGGAGGAAGACTCCCCAGGGGCGGAGAGAAGGGGTCAATGGGTGGAGAGTGGGAGGGGAGAGGCTCCCCGCACACTAACGCTGTGAAATCCGAGGCTCAAAACTAACACCAGTGAAGCCCTGGCGTTAGAGCTGATTTAAAGGGAAAAGAAACCATTTCCGTCAGCAATGTACAGCAAAACCAGGGAAACCTACAAAAAGTGATAAGTGTGATACATGTGCACGGAACAAAAGGGCAAATAAACAGTGAAAATGAACAAAAGAAAATGGAAAAATAAAATAACCAAGCTGGGCAATAGTGATCCCAATGGGAAACCTCAAATAACACTCCCAAAAAAGCACCAAAAAAAGGATATGAATTTTGGAAGGGTCCATGCTCCATCCCCATACAAGGTGAATGAGCCCACAGTGAAATTGCGCTGTGCAGGGTTTTCCCCTCCATCGGACAGGTTTCCTATGGCGTGCCCATGTGTGGCAACAGCAGGGCGGGCATGTCGGAATGGCCAACTGGACAGATGCTTGGAAATGGGATACAGAGGGTTGCAGGCGGCACATGCTGTGGTGCAGCTGGGGCACAGTGTGGACTAGGCAGATGCCTAGGTGGCACTTAGGAATGCTGAAACTGTACAGCAGCCAGACAGAAACTGATGAGGTCCCAACATGGGCACGAGTGTGTTTATCACAGTGTCACAGGGGATAGTACCCAGCAGGTACCTCCAAGGACACAGAACATTGGCAGGCGGTGTTGGGGGGAAGCGTGGACGTCTATGCAGGCACCCCTACCCCAGAATATGCACCATAGGCAGCCGCCTACCTGCACACTGGATGGCCTGAGACTGCGCACCACCAGCAGAAGAGCATGTCAGCATGGTGGCAGAGGGGTACTGGTGGTGGAGGGGGCAGTGGCAGCTACTCAGAGCAGACCATGGCCTAGCCCTGTGTAGGTGGGTGCCATGCACTGCAACAGACAGGCCCTGCTGGATCAACAGTCATGGTATCACCAGGGAATGCACTGTCTCTGTGCAGTGCACACAACCAGTGTGTTCAGAAGCAGAAGGTCACAGGTTCAAGTCCCAGCTGTGGTTCCTGCCAACCCAGTCCCCATTTTTTACCCACTACTAAAACGTACTAATACAGACAGAACCTTTATTGCAGATGACGTAAACATGCCCAAAACACCTACATTTTACCCTACAGAGCACAGACACCATAAATATGCGCATTACCTAGAGCAGAGTCTCCCAAATGCAGTCCTGGAGGGCCAAACACCATTCAGGTTCCATGCTGCCTCTAATAAAGATGCCTGTGCTGCATATCTATACGCCGCCCCCATGGTATGCAGATGTATCTCATGTATATTCATCAGGGAAAGCATGAAAACCCGAACAGTGTTTGGCACACCAAGACTGGAGTTGGGAACCTCTGCCGTAAAGCAGCAGCCAACAGGGGCAGACACACCCGCACCCACAGGCTCCACTATCCAATGCTCCTGGAGAGGTAGGACATTGGGCCTTGCGTGCATCTCCCAGTACTAGCAACTGCATACCTTAGCAATGCCACCCTAAACCTGGGGATACGGTACACAGCTATCAAAAGGTTGCTATGATTACTGGCAGATAGCAATTCCGAAGTTAAGTACAATGTTCTGATTGAGCTGCATCATAGCAACCTTTCTGATATCTGTGGAGTGTGCTACAGATCTTGTGTCTGACAGTGTTTACCACCCTGGGGAGTGACCCCAACAGCATTGCGTACCATAGCCATGCCTGCACTGTGCCCAGGACTGGTGCGGTGGCCAGGGCTGCCAAACACCTCTATAGTTGTACAATGCTGGCATAGGTGTGGGAGTGTGTGTCTGTCTATCCAGTGTGTGGTGGCTGCAAACACCCTCCATAGCCCACACTGCCAGCACTGTTGCCAGTATTGGCCTGCCAATGTGCATAATGAGGAGCAAGGTACCATGGGTATAGCCCGGACAGGGTGGCCTGGCCAGGATGCATCTGCACAGGGCAATGGTTGGGACATTGTAGTGCCCGGCTACCACCTGCACAGACAGGGTGGCCACAGCATGTCCTGCTGGGAGGTCACTCTCACCCTGACTGAGCAGTGACCACGGCATGGCTAGGTTCCACCATAGTGCTATATAGCATTTCTCTCATGTGATGTTTATGGGTTCCCTTTTGGGGCCCAATCACTGACGTCTGCTTGGTGTGTATGCTGACATCCTGGTTCTGGTTGCACACATCTTCTCCAGGAACATGCACTATGGACTAGCTAGCAGACTCTCTGCATCTAGTATGTGTCTTGCTGGAACAACTTGCAGGGTGCAGTGGCTGGAGGTGTGCTGCAGGAAAGTATCAGATAGTGGTGTGGTGCAGCTGACCATTTCCAGGCCAAATGTCTGTCTGCTACTGCTTTATGGATGTGTACAGAGCTGCATTGATTATCCTGTAGCGTGTCTGTTCCCCAGCAGGACTGGGGTTGATGGTCCCCTCTACTGCCACCATTGCAGGGAGGTAAAATGTGGATCTGTTGGTGGGAGACCCTGTTTCCCACCCTCAGCCCCAGAGGGTGGGTTGAGTGGTGGTACATAACCCACCTATGGGTCCATAAGGGCTAAACCTGACTGAGAAATACAGATGTATCCAAGGTGTGTCTGCAGGAACTACCTATCTCACACACTAGCACTGCTGGGGACCTGCAGTATGGCCTATTTCTGCTATGGAAGGTGCTGTGGACCTGGTGCTGGGCGCCCCACCTCACCCTTAGGGTGAGCACAGTACCTGCACAATGTGACGGTGTGTAGCTACTCTGTGCCAGTAACACACACTGTTAGTTCCCCCCACCAAGCCGAGGTGCTGTGGGGGTGCATACCCCATCTTGTGATCATCTGTAGACTGCTGATTTGCATGTGCAGTGCATCATGGGTACGGGTGGGTTAACCCTGTCCTGGTGACCACAGCAGACTGTTTGTGTGGTGACATGCAGTCCTTCTGCAGCCAGCTAGGGACTTGTTAGCAGCTATGGAGCTGTAGCCCAGTGGTTCCTTCACTGTTTGTGGAGCCAGAGGTCATGGGTTCAAACCCACAGTGGGGTTGTTTTATAGGGCTGTCTGAAGCATTGTCTATTTTTAATGTACATTAGTGCTGCCAGCAAAAACACCCTCAGAGTTCTGTCACCATAAGGCGCCTTATAGGGCGCCCTATACAGCGCCTTCTGAGGCACCTTATGGTTACAGTCCATATAAGGTGCCTTATAAGGTGTCCTATGGAGCGCCTTATAGGGTGCCCTATAGGGGACATTATAGGGTGCCATGGCGGACAGTGCACTTTATAATGTGCCCTATGGAGTGCCTTATAGGGTGCCTTATGCGGCACCTTAGGTTACGGCACGTGAGGGTGTGTTTGCTGGCAGCAATAATTAAAATACAAATAAAATGCCTCAAATAACAATACTTACATGTCAAGCTGATGCCTCAGCCAACCTTATGCATTAGGCACACTGGGGGATAGAACTCATGACCCAGTCAGTGTATTAACCATTGTGCTACACCTCTGTTTCTGTGTTTGAATGTCTGGGCGCCTACTTAAGATTACCGCACGTTAATGCGCTCAGCGGCATTTCACCTGATAATGTGCGCAACAGCACACATTATCGCGCGATAATCCCGTTTTGCTCCTTTAAGACTGCAACGCCCACTCCTTTTATGGCATCCTGCACTCTAACGCTGCACGCACGTTAAGAAAGTTTAGTAAACATGCCCCCTAATCTGTAAGCCACAAACACTGTGACGTAATCACAATAGAAAACAGATATCTAGCCATTTGTCTTGCCTACAGAGCCCCAAATGCTCCCGCTGAAGAAACATCCAACATCCTCGAAGCCATATGTTTGGCCAGCTCTCCTCATAAGCTGCTTATACTACTAGGCGATCTAAACCTGAGCTTCGCACCTAGCAGAGGAGAAGCTACTTTTACAAGGCAATAGAATCACGTAACGTCTGCCAAATCCTCAAGGTACCCTCTCACCATTCAGGCTCAACTCTGAACCTCATCTTTGTCTCAAAGAACCTTCACTCACAGGACAGCATAATGACCCCTCTTGCCCTACCAATACCCTGGTCAGATCACCATGCTACCCACTTCAAGACTGACCTCCCCCAACAAGGAAAATCACAGAGAATACCCAACTCTGAAAGAAGATTTAAAGGATATAACCAAGACCAATTCTTCAAAGATATCCTTCCCAGCCTCTCCCAGTACTTTGCAGATACAAATGAGGCAATTAAAACCTGGAACTCCACCATCAATGCAGCAGTGAAGGCTCCTTACACCCAAATCTTGGAAACAGAGAAGAAAGATCCCAATCCGCCCCGTGGTATTCTGAGGCAATAAGAGAAAAGAAACAAAAACTTTGCCAGCTAAAACATAAATGGAAACACGACTAGTCACAAGCCACCCTTCTTCAATACCAGAAAACACCAAGAGACTACATTGATCTGATCAACAAGCACAATCGAGAATACCACACCAACCTTATCTTAAAAGTCAGCAACAAGCCTCGAAAGCTATCTGAAATTGTCCATGCTCATGAAAAATCCATCCCACAAAGAAGACATTATCCATCCCCAGATCTTTGCAGATTTTCTCATCAAGAATAAACCACCCTTAAGAACTTCACTGCTAAACACCTCCAACGCCTCAACTGCAGAACCCAACATCAAACACAAATGGTACTGATCTATGAGCAAATATTCCTCATCATCGCTGCCTTAATTAATTAATTAATTAATTTTATTTATTTAATGTCTTTTTTATACCGCGCTCTTTAGAATCAGTGCGGTTTACAGTTAACAACTCGTGCCGTGCCGGCAGGACCTACACTGGACTTACAATGAACAGGGGTTTCTAAACCGGACTGACAGGGTAACTATGTACAGGCAAATTAGCTGTCACAGGTGACATGGTCAGAGCACAACTATTTACAGATTGATTAATTATATACAGATTGACTAGTCAGAGTATGTACACCTTCCATCTGCAGAATGTCTCGTGATCTAGTGAGTAGGGTTGCAATCATGCAGGGTGGCTGCGCAGTACAGTGCCCTCTGAACCCTGCCTGGTCATGTGGATCAAATCAGTCAAGGACAAAGTTGTCAACTGCATCCACAACACCATAAGCTCATCCCTATCTCAAAGATACATGCCCCCTGCTCTCAAACAAGTTAACATCTGACTCATCAAAAAAACCAAGTCAACAACAGCTCTGATCCTGCAACTTTCCATCCTACTTCCAGCCTGCCCTTTCTATCCAAAATAATTGAAAAGGTGATGCAGAGACAACTGCAAGACCATATTGACCTATATGCTTCTCTGGATCCACACCAATGTGAATTTCATCGTAATCATAGTGTTGAGACTCTCCTCATACATCTGTTCAACATACTCCTAAGAGGAATCGACAAAAAACTGGATTACTACTCATCTTTGTTGACATCTCTTTGACCTTCGACACACAGCACAGCACAGCATCTTCTTAAACCAACTAACATTGGACTTCACAGCATAACTTTCAACTGATTCCAATCCTACCTCACTGACAGACAACAAAATGTTAAAGTTGGTTCAAACACCTCCACTCTGTTCAACACAACATAAAGAGTCCTGCAAGGGTCTTCCCTGCCTGCCCTTCCTACTTACAACCAGTTTGCAGCACAAAATTAACTATGCCATTTATGCAGATGATATCATGGTCTATTCCCCTCTCCATCTCCACATGCCAGACTATACAGCTATCAATAAATGTCTACAGGAGATGAGTAACTGGCTGGCTTCTAACAATCTCCAAGTCAACTTCAAAAAATCTGAGGCGCTATTCATAACACGGGACTCTTCTGGTACCCCCCATCATCGGTCTCCATCATGGACACTCTAATCCCAGTAAAAGAGGAAGTACGCTACCTTGTTATCACCCTTGATCACTTTCTAAACTTACAAGCCCACATCAACAGAACATCCAGGTACACATTCCAAAAGCTCGCTATTATCCAAAGACTAAAACCCCTCCTCAGTCTGGATCACTTCCGCACGGTCTATCAAGCAGTTATAATCCCTATGCTAGATTATTGTAACTCCCTTTTTCAAGGTCTTCCAACTCAAACCACTCATCCCTTGCAACTAGCCCAGAACAAGGCTGCCCACATCATCCAGGATCCGCCAAACATGATCACATAGCACCGCTCTTATATCAGCTTCACAGGCTAGCAATTACCTCACGTGCCAGATACTAAACTGCTTTGACTATCTTTAAGATAAAAAACAACACATCAACTAGAATTCTACAGGAAATGATATGCACAAAACTAAGCAGCAGACCTAAGAGACAGAGCAACAGAGACACCATTTCAACTCCTAGTTCTTACACCAACGAAGAGGGCTCTTTCATTAGCGGCACTCGCCCTATGGAATTCTCTCCTAGAGAAGGTCAGGACAACCAAGGACTTAAAGGACTTCAGAAAACATCTCAAAATCTTCCTTTTCACCGATCACTTCAGAGACAATGCCTAGTTCTTGCCCCTCATCTCACCTGCCTAAAAGAATATCTAACTCTTGTACATATGTTGCAATGCATATGTTTTGCCTCTGTGCAAACCCTGCATGTCACCCCTTCCTAAGTTTACACATTGAGTTCTCTGTAAGGTTTAGTTTAATGTAAACTGCTTTCAGTGTTTGTTCTGGTGGATCCTCCTCTGCTGCTATTCTGCTCTCAGATGCTATACCCCAAGGATTTGTCTTGGACACACTCCTTTCCCCTCTCTATACCTATTCCTTTGGTGCACTAATCTTTTCCCAAGGCTTTCAGTACCATCTTTACGCTGATGACTCCCAGATCTACCTCTCTACACCTGAAATCTCTCTGGCAATCCAGGCCCGGATCTCTGCCTGCCTTTCTGACATTGCTGCTTGAATGTCTCACCGCCACTTGAAATTGGACATGGCCAAAACTGAGCTTCATATTTTCCCTCTAACCCTCATCTCCCCTTCCTCTTTTCTCAGTCTCCGAGGATAATAAAACACTTGTCATCTGCCATTTAGAGTACTGTAACCTGCTCCTTGCTGGTCTTCCTCCGAATCATCTCTCTCCTCTTCATTCTGTTCAACACCCTGCAGTGTAGCTAATCTTCCACCTGCCTCGTCATGCTCATATTACCCCTCTTCTCAATTCACTTCATTGCCAAACTACTACTCCGGCTGACCTATAAGTGCATTCACTCTGCAGCTCCTCACTACCTTTCCTCTATTTTTCATTCCCTACACCCCTCCTCGGGAACTCCGCTCTTCTTGCAAACCTCTTCTATCTATGCCCTTCTCTTCAAAATTGCTAACTCCAGACTTTGCCTCTTTTGCCTTGCTACTCCTTATGCCTGGAATAAACTACCTAAGTCTATATGTCAGATGCCTTCACTGGCCCTTCTCAAATTAAGACTCAAAACTCACTTCTTCTCTGCCGCTTTTGTAGGTTGAGTCGCCTGATCTCCTTTGGGTTTCCTTACCATTCCCCCTACCTGTATCCCATGTCCACTGCTACTGTGTTGTTTGTCTTGACTAGATTTAAGCTCCGAAGAGCAGAGACTGTCTTTTACATATGTCTGTGCAGCGCTGCGTATGTCTTATAGCGCTATACAAAAGTTCAGTAGTAGTGGATGAGGGTCTCGGTAGTGTGTGTAAAAAGGAATGGACAAATGTTTCTGATGTTATAGAGAAAGAAACGACAGGTTTTAGCTAGCTTTAGGATGCTGCAAAGAAAGAGAGAGTAGAGTCAAAGATGGTATGGAAGGGCAGAAGGGAGAGGCCATATGGTCTTTACCTGCCAACATATTTTTTTGTTTACATATAGAAGGCGCCTTGAATACTGGCCAGTAAATTGTAATTATTTAATGCAAATTGCTTTGCTATTTTATATGAAAGATGGGTCATCAAGAGATCATGAAAAGAACTGAAATCATTTAAGAGATTTACTTTCTTCTCCTGTCACAATAATCACAGCTAATTGGTCACAGATGTGGGAAAAGTCCAGAGTAGGGATATTGGGATCAGGAGACCCAGAAATACCTTTGTGTGATTAGTGCCTTCTTTTTATGTCCAGCAGGTGATGGGGTCACACAGGAAAAGAGAGAGGAGAAGAGAGAAGAATGGGGAAACTCTTTCACACACAAGGTGCACCCAGCACTCCACCTAAACTCTCACATGCAAGAGAGACATTTTCCACGTACAGAGTGTGAGAGCGTTTTCACTCATAGTGATCTCATAAGAAGCCACCTGAAAACTCACACAACAGAGAGGCCTTCTACATCTTTTAAAAGCCCTGAATGTGGAAGAAATTTCACTCTTAAGAAATCCGTAACAATGCACCAGAAAATCCTCAGGAGTGAGAAAAGATTTCACTGCACAGAGTGTGAGAAATCTTTCCTCATAAACTCACAACTTGTGGAGCATCTTAGAACCCACATGGGGGAGAGACTGTATAGTTGTAGTGAATGTGGGAAATGCTTTCCCAGAAAAGTAGAACTAGTGCTGCATCATAGAACCCACTCAGGGGAGAAAACCTTTGGTTGTACTGAATGTGGGAAATGTTTCCTCATGAAAAAATATCTGGTACAGCATCATAGAACCCACACAGAGGAGAAGCCTTTTAGTTGTACTGAATGTGGGAAATGTTTCCTCAAGAAAGCAGATCTAGTGCAGCATCATAGAACCCACACAAGGGAGAAACCTTTTAGTTGTACTGAATGTGGGAAATGTTTCCTCACAAAAGCACATCTAATGAGTCATCATAGAACCCACTCAGGGGAGAAACCTTTTAGTTGTACTGAATGTGGGAAACGCTTCCTCAGAAAAGCAGAACTAGTGCTGCATCATAGAACCCACACAGGGGAGAAACCTTTTAGTTGTACTGAATGTGGGAAATGTTTCCTCACAAAAGCACATCTAATGAGTCATCATAGAACCCACTCAGGGGAGAAACCTTTTAATTGTACTGAATGTGGGAAATGTTTCCTCACAAAAGCAAATCTAGTGCGGCATCATAGAACCCACTCAGGGGAGAAACCTTTTAATTGTACTGAATGTGGGAAATGTTTCCTCACAAAAGCACATCTAGTGAGTCATCATATAACCCACTCAGGGGAGAAACCTTTTAGTTGTACTGAATGTGGGAAACGCTTCCCCAGAAAAGGCGATCTAGTGAAACATCATAGAACCCACACAGGGGAGAAACCGCTTAGTTGTACTGAATGTGGGAAATGTTTCCTCTCAAAAGCACATCTAGTGCGGCATCATAGAACCCACTCAGGGGAGAAACCTTTTAGTTGTACTGATTGTGGGAAATGTTTCACCAGAAAAGATAAACTAGTGCTGCATCATAGATCCCACACTGGGGAGAAAACATTTAGTTGTATTGAAAGTGGGAAATGTTTCCATGGAACTCAGAGCTAGTGACGCATCATAAATCCCACAATGGGGAGAGACCTTTAGTTGTATGGAATGTGGGAGATATTTCTGCACAAAATGAAAACTAGTGAGGCATCTTGGAACTCACACTGGGTAGAATACCTCTTTATCTCCATTTCCATTAAAACAAGGAGTACCTCAAGGATCCTCCTTATCCGCCCTACTCTTTAACCTCTACGTCCAACCCATCTGTGAAGTCATAACGCAACACGGCATCCAATACGCACTATATGCCAATGACATCATGATCTACCCCCAAAATGACTTAGACAATCCTGACTATGCACCTATATCTATCTGTCTCCATGATTTATCCCGATGGCTATCCAACAACAACCTCAGGATCAACTACAAGAAAACCGAAGCTGTGTTCGTCACACACACCACAACTTCACTCCTCCTTAGCACATTGACCTTATCATTGAGACCATTACTGTCAAAGAGGAGATAAGGTACCTGGAAATAATTCTAGATAAGAACCTAAACTTCCACTCCCACATTGCCAAAACTACAAAGAACGCATACCACAAACTGGCAATCATTTGAAGGCTAAAACCCATACTAAGCCAAGACCATTTCAGAACAGTATGTCAAGCAATAATAACACCCATACTAGATTACTGCAACTCCATTTTCCTTGGATTACCTGTATCAACTATTCACCCCCTACAGATGGTACAAAATACAGCTGCACGTATTCTCACAGGCTCTGTAAGATACCTACACATCACCCCTGTCCTGAGCCAACTACACTGGCTACCTATCATGCTCAGAATCAAATTCAAAACAGCCCTCATCTTTTTCAAAATCCAATGTAATCTGGCACCGAACACCCTCAGGGACTTGATCAAGACAAAAACTGACACTAGGCCAAGACAGACCAATGATGGACATCATCCAGACACTGGCCTCATACTGCAAATCAATGAACTCGACATCCAAGAGGGCTCTATCTCTTGCAGCACCCTCCCTATGGAACTCACTCCCCCAGGACATCAGGACTACTACTGATGTGAAGGCTGAAGACCTTCCCATTCACTGATTACTAAGGGACCATCACATAGTTCACGCTCTCTTCAGTAAAGCCCATACACTAGCTTTCTCCCTTGCTATATATAACTCTCCCATTTGTAAATAAGCACCCTTGAACCCCTCTTCCCCCTCCCTACATTCCCTACATTCACAAAGACCTCTCAATGTAAATAGCTCCCTCACTCCCTCCCTGAAATATCCCTTCCAGTGTTCCCTCCCGCCCTCCAAGTACACCTTATATCTCCTTTCAATCCAATGTACACTGAAATTAAGTGTTAGATATACTGTTGTGTAGATATAAGACAACTTATTTTATTTTGTAAACCGCTCTGATTGAAGGATAGAGTGGTATAGAAAACCTGATAAATAAATAAATAAATACTAGTAGTCTTGAATAATATCTAAACGACATTGATAATAGAGGTGTCTGTTCTAAGTGATTCTTCTCTGAATTGTGTGGAGAGGCAGAAGATCCTGAAGTACCAAGAAAAGTGCAGTCAGACACCAAGAAAATGTGGCGGAAAGATACAGTAATCTTTCCCTTTGTACTAGGCATAACAAGCTTGATAAACTACTCTTGCCTGTTATATCTTACTACTACTACTCAACATTTATATAGCGCTACCAGTCATACGCAGCGCTGTACAGAAGACATGTAAGAGACAATCCCTGCTTATCAGAGCTTACAATCTAGTCAAGGCAAGACATACAAACATGGAAGGTGTGGGCAAGGGTAGAACAAGGGAGAGAAAAGGAGATGAGGTGAGTCAAGATCCAAAGGCAGTAGCAAAGAGGTGAGTTTTCAACCGGGACTTGAAGAGGGCCAGAGAGGGTGCCTGGCGTACAGACACAGGTAGTTTGTTCCAGGCGTAAGGTGCAGCCAGGTGAAAGGAGTGAAGTCTGGAGTTAACAGTAAGAGTGGGGTATAGATAGAAGCAGTTTACCAGAGGAGCGGAGTTCCCGAGGGGGGTTATAAAGAGAGAGAAGAGATGAAAGGTGCTGAGGAGCTGCAGAGTGAATACATTTATAGGTCAGCAGGAGAAGTTTGAACTGGATGCGGAAGCGGATAGGGAGACAGTGAAGTGACTTGAGAAGAGGAGTAATATGGGCATGACGAGGCTGGCGGAAGATTAGTTGCGCAGCAGAGTGTTGAACAGATTGAAGGGGAGAGAGATGACTCAAAGGCAGACCAGCAAGGAGTAGGTTACAGTAGTCAAGGCGGGAGGTGATTAAGAAGTGGATAAGGGTTTTAGTAGTGTATTCAGAAACGAAAGGGCAGATTTTGCTAATGTTGTAGAGAAAGAAATGGCAGGTCTTAGCTACAAGTCAGATGACCCGCAGATTGCGGGCCGAGGAAGCAGGAAAGAATACAAAGCTATCCGCAGAGACTGAGAAAGGAGGAAGAGCAGAGGAGGTTTTGGGGGGAAAGATGAGAAGTTCAGTCTTGGCCATGTTCAATTTCAAGTGGCGGTGAGACATCCAGGCAGCAATGTCGGAAAGGCAGGCAGAGATCTGGGAATGGATTGCCGGAGAGAGTTCGGGTCTAGAGAGGTAGATTTGGGAGTCATCAGCATAGAGGTGGTATTGAAAGACATGGGAAGAGATAAGGGCACCAAGGGATTGGGTATATAGAGAGAAAAGGAGCGGACCCAAGACAGATCCCTGGAGTACACCAACTGAGAGCGGGGTAGCGGAGGAGGAGGAGCCACTAGAACACACACTGAAGGAGCGATGGGAGAGATAGGAGGAGAACCAGGATAGTACAGAGCCCTTGAAGCCAAGCGAGGACAGTGTATCGAGGAGAAGGTTGTATGTATGTATGTATCTTATGAACTCCAGCAGGAAGCTCTTTTGCATGAAGCAGGTACTACAACAGGCATTAGCAGTAAGTTTGAGAGACTGAGGTCATATTCCACATACCCTGGCTTAGAAGTGAGGTTCATGGCTGTCATGTTAGGTGCAAAACTCACACTTACAGCTCCCAGAGTGCACTGTGACAATCCCACACAGTAGTCCCTACTGTGAAGGACTACAGCTCCCAGAATGCACTGTGACACTCCCACACTATAATACATAGAAACATGATGGCCTATCTAGTCTGCCTTTCCATATCAACTACAATAGTCCCCTCTTTTCCTTTAGAGATTTTCTGTTTGTCACATGTTTCTTTGACTTCAGATACTGTCCTCGTCTCTATCACCTCCACTGGGAGACTATTCCACGCATCTTCCACTCTTTCTGTAAAGAAATATTTCTGCATATTACTCCTGAGTCTATCCCTTTTATCCTCATCCTATGTCCCCTCATAGTAGTGCTTGCCTTCATTTGAAAGAGACCCTCCTGTGCATTTATGCCATGGAGGTATTTAAATGTCTCTATCATATCGCCCCTATCCTGCCTTTACTCTGAGTATACATAGTACATAAGAACATAAGATATGCCATAGTGGGTCAGACCAAGGTCCATCAAGCCCAGTATTCTGTTTCCAACAGTGGCCAATCTAGGTCATATGTACCTAGCAGTTTCCCCAAGAGACACAGATTCCACAATGCTTGTCTTGGTTCAAGCATTGATATCCTGGGTCCCTTCTTAATAATAGTTTATGGACCTTTCCTCCAGGAACTTGTCCAAACCTTTTTTAAACCCAGCTACACTAACAGCCTTTACTACATCCTCCGGTAACAATTTCCAGAGTTTGATTACACGTTGAGTGAAAAAATATTTTCTTTTATTAGTCTTAAATAGTTTACCCTGTAGCTTCATTGCATGTCCCCTAGTCTTTCTATATTCTGATAAGGTAAACAATCGATCTACGTTTACCCGTTCCACTCCGTTTATTAATTTATAAACTTCAATCATATCTCCCCTCAGCCATCTCTTTTCCAGGTTAAAGAGCCCTAACCTTTTTAGCCTTTCTTCATAGGAGTATCCTTCCATCCCCTTTACCATTTTGGTGGCTCTTCTCTGAACCTTTTCTAAAATCGCTATATCCTTTTTAAGATACGGCGACCAGAATTGCACACAATATTCAAGGTGCGGTCTCACCATGGTATGATATAGAGGCATTATAATATCTTTTGTTTTATTTTCTATTCCTTTCCTTATAATACCTAGCATTCTATTTGCTCTCTTGCCCGCCGCTGCACACTGGGCCGAGGGTTTTAACATGGTATCCACAATGACGCCTAAATCTTTTTCCTGGGTGGTGATTCCTAATGTGGAACCTTGCATTGTGTAACCATAGTTTGGGTTGTTCTTCCCTAGGTGCATAACCTTGCACTTGTCCACATTAAATTTCATCTGCCATTTTGATGCCCAGTCTTCCAATTTTGCAAGTTTCCACAATCCTCTTGGGTTTTAACAACTCTAAATAGTTTTGTGTCATCTGCAAATTTGATAACCTCACTCGTTATTCCACTTTCCAGGTCATTTATGAATATGTCAAAAAGCAGCGGACCCAGCACAGATCCCTGGGGTACACCACTATTCACCTTTCTCCATTGGAAAAATTGGCCATTTAGCCCTACTCTCTGCATTCTATCTTTTAACCAGTTCCTGATCCACAATAGTACACTGCCTCCTATCCCATGACTCTTTAGTTTTGCCAAAAGTCTCTGATGAGGGACCTTGTCAAAGGCTTTCTTTAAAGTCCAGATACACAATATCAACCGACTCACCTTTGTCCACCTGTTTATTCACTTCTTCAAAAAAACATAACAGATTAGTAAGACAAGATTTGCATTGTCTAAAGCCATGTTGGCTGTCTCCAATTAGGTCATGACTATCTACATGCTGAGTAATTTTATTCTTTATGATGGTTTCTACCATTTTTCCTGGTACTGATGTCAGGCTCACCGGTCTGTAGTTTCCCAGATCACCCCTGGAACCTTTTTTAAAAATTGGCGTTACATTGGCGATCCTCCAATCTTCAGGTATTAGAGATGATTTTAATGATAGTTCACAATTTAAGTCTGTCCTTATATGCTTCATAATGAAAACCACTAACCATTTTAGTAGCCATCCTTTGCACTGACTCCAACCTATTTCTAGGTTAAAGTGCAGTCTCCAAAATTGCACACAATACGCCCAATGAGGTCGCACCAAAGAGGCACTATCACCTCTTTTCTTCTGCTGGCCATTCCCCTCCCTACGCACCCAAGCATTCTTCTGGCTTTTGCCATCACATTTTCTACCTGTTTAGCTATTTTAAGATCATCAGACACAATCATGCCTAGGTCCCACTCTTCTTTAGTGGACAAAATACTTTACCCCCTATACTATATTGCTCCCTTGGATTGCTGCAGCCCAAATGCATGACCTTGCATTTTTTAACATTAAATTCCGGCTGCCAAATTCTAGACTATTCTTCAAGCTTAGTTAGATTCCTCCTCATGTTATCTACTCCTTCCTGGGTGTCTACTCTATTGCAAATTTTGGTATCATCCACAAAGAGGAAAACCTTACCCGACAGCCCTTCCACTATATCACTAACAAAGATGTTAAAAAGAATTGGACCAAGGACAGATCCCTGGGGCACACCACCGGTAACATCCTTCTCCACAGAGTGAGCTCCATTTACCTGTACCCTTTGTCACCTCCCACTCAACCAATTTCTAATGCAAGCAGTAACTTTAGAGTTCATCCCTAGGGTGCTCGGTTTGTTTATAAGTCGCCTGTGAGGAACGGTATCAAAGGCTTTATTGAAATATAAATATACCACATCTAGGGCTCTCCCTCGGTCGAACTCCCTGATCACCCAGTCAAAGAAATCAATCAGATTTGTCTGACAAGACCTGCCTCTGTTAAATCCATGCTGCCTTGGATCCTGTAATCTGCTGGACTCTAGAAACCTCACTATTTTCTCTTTCAGCAGCGTTTCCAATAATTTACTCATCACCAAAGTTAAACTAACCGGCCTGTAGTTTTCAACCACATCCTTACTTCCGCTTTTGTGTAAAGGCACCACATGGGCCTCTCTCCAGTCCTTTGGCACCACTCCCAACTCCAACAAGGCATTGGAAAGGTCAGTCAGTGGAGCTGCTAGAAGGTCCCCAAGTTCTCTCAGTATTCTTGGGTGTATTCTGTCTGGTGCCATTGCTTTGCCTACTTTAAGTTTATCTAGTTTCTCATGAGCACAGTCTTCTGAAAATTCTTCAAGATTCCCCTTGCTTCTGCTCCTGTTTATGGTTGTTTGCTGAGGTCCTGCTCCTGGTTCTTCATCTGTGAACACAGAACAGAAATATCTGTTAAGCAATTCCGCTTTATCCTTATCAGCTTCAACATATTCTTCCCAATCATCCTTCAGTCTGACAATACCACTTTTGCCCTTCCTCTTCTCACTAACATATCTGAAAAATGTCTTATCCCCCCATTTTATTACATTGCTTATTTCCTCCTCTTTCTGAATTTTTGCTTTTCTGACTACTTTGCTAGCTTCCCTAAGTTTTCCGAAATATAGATGCCTGTCTTCCTCTCTCTGTGATCTCTTGTATTTCATGAAGGCCTCCCTCTTTTTCTTCACTTTTTCAGCTACTTCTTTCAAAAACCATATTGTTCTCCTTTTCCTTTTACCTTTATTTATCATTTTAACGTAAAGGTTGGTTGCCCTTAAAATATTCCCCTTTCAGTTTTGCCCACTATTTTTCTACAACCCCAGCTGTTCCCCTCCCGCTAACAACTCCCTGAGATATTGGCCCACCTTGGCAAAGTTACATCATTAGTAGCCTTTCCAATAATCTACTATCCAAAGAGATTAGAATAACTGGCCTGTAATTCTCAATGTCATCCTTACATCCGCTTTGTTGTAAAGAGACCACATGTGTCTTTCTTCAGTCCTTTGTCACCACTCCAAAGAGGCATTGAAAAAGTCAGACAGTGGAGCCACTAGAACGTACCCAGGGGCCCTGCTATGGTTCTATATGAAGGAAAGCTTTTTTGAAGTTTTCAACCATCAAGAACTCTCCGTTGTGTATTGCAGAAGTTATTGACTACAGTATATCCATGTGAAGATGTGGAATAGGCAGCACTCAGTTCATCTGTTTCACATCCAGTATGGTTCAGAACCAATTTTCTGTTTTGGGGATGACAAACTAAATTGAGCACTAACCTGTTCAGTGGGTGTGGTGACCACTGTCCAGAAGTCCTTAAGGTTTGCACCACAGTTCCTTTGTCTTGCACTAGACAAGTGGAAATGATAACTCAGTGAGATGGTGGGAAAACTCCAACATACAGCCTCTTCTCCCCATCTTCAAGGGCCATTGGATGGACGTAACTTGCTTGCTGAAAGAAGGACCTGCAGCTCCTCATGAACTCCTCCTTTTCAGTCAGTATGAAAGGGAGAGGACCTATTCAGAAAACAGGCACACTAAGAATGCCCCACCCCTGGCCAACAATGCTGGATTTCCCAGAACTCAAATAAGATACACTTCTAGGTTTATCCTCTGGCAACCTCTGGGGCTTAGACTGCCCTCGGTCTTTCACAAACGTCTTCCAGTCCTCCCCAGACAGGAGCTTTCCTGGAAAGACAACCTACTAAGCCAAGTCTTCTGGTCTGCATCTGCTGACCAGTTCCTTAGTCAAACAAGGCACCTGCCACATGACTCACACATCATTCCTGTTTCTACTTGGACAGCCTCTCGTGAATTCTGCTGGTCATCCTCCAAAGCCTCCTCAGGTCACTGCTGTATCTAGTGCAAACAGACCCTAGACATGCAAGTACTGCGAACCACAGCTCGGAGGCCCAAAGCAGAAACCTCAAAAGCCTCCTTCAACCATCATTCAACATTCCAGAGCTATGCCTCCTCTGACAAGAATAGTCGTCTTCTTTGTTAATGGCATAATCAAGGCATCTACTTTAGGCAGCTTGAGCTTCTCCTTTCCTTCCAGATGATACTTTCAAATATTCTATTTTACATTGCATGCGAGTGTCCACTCATCCTGCAGGTAAAAGAATGTGCTGAGGGCTCTTGAGTTTGTCTGGCTGCTAGGATCTAGTGTTTTGCTTTGACTGCTGCTGCTCTTTGCAGCCCCTCAAAATCTCCTGCCCTAGGTGACTGCCTAGTCTTGCCTAATGGTTGAGTCAGTCCCTCTTCTTCTAAAGCTGCAAAACAAGGACAAACGTGGGTGAAAAAAACTTCACCTACAGCCAGACCTTTGCTGTGTTCTTCAGAGCTTCTAGCCAGTTGAAGATGCCTAGGGCAAAGCCATATCAGCAGATGGGCGGGGGTTGGGAACCAGAGAGTTCAGATTCTGAGCTAAAATGGCCAACTCTCCTGTGCTTTTGTGATCAGCCATACCCTCCTGAGGGGAACTCTCAGTCTGACCATTCTCACTCACAGGGAGCTTGCTTGCTACTCCTGCCCCCTCTGATGCAACATCCTGTTGGAGGGAGCAGGAGTGGCAGGAAACCACACATAGGAAAAATCTTAATATTCTTTGATGCCTCAGACGCCGTCTGTCATAGCATCCTCCATCAAAGAAAACAAAATGAAGTAATAAAATTGTTTCACTCCTATCCATTTAGGGGACGACAACAACTGAAAATGGGCATCAACACCTCATCCTCCTTCACTCAAACCCAAGGCATCCCTCAAGGCACTTCTCTTCAGCCACTATGTCCAATTATCCATGCCCATAACACATACTTCCATATCTATGCATATGATATAATGATTGATTGATTGATTCCACCATTTTTTATGCCATTTTTCATTTCAGTCAAAGCAGTTTATATTGTAATTTAAACTTGGTAATGTACATTAAACAGGGACATTGATAACTTGGATTTTACTGAAGCAATAGAGGTACGCACCTTTCAACACCAACAAAGCCCTATACAAAGGAATATCAAGCTGCTTCACAGACATCACTCAATGACTGGCAAGAAACTCATTGATAGTTAACTATAAAAAATCCCCAAAAACTCTGCATCACCAAGGATGACACAATCCACCCATCCCCATCCCTCACAATAAATGAGATTGATGTGAAAGTCCGGACAGAGATTTAGTATCTAAGTAACAGCCTGGACCAACAACTAATACTGAAACCACACATAAACAACACAATGAGGACAACCTACCACAAAATCTGAACCGTGCAACACCTGCGCCCCCTACTGGAACCAATGGACTTCTTTCTGGACGGCATTCCAGGCCATCATCTCACCGCACTTTGATTGCTGTTACTCAATTTACCACGACTCAAAAAATTCAACTCTTCTCCCACTACACATTGTATAACATACAGCTGCATGCATCATTCAAGGAGCCCCAAAATATGACCACCTAATCCCTATCCTGCAACAACTCCACTAGCTTCCACTGCACAGCCACATCAGATATTAAATACTGTTCCTAACTTTCAAAATCATCATCAACAACTAATCCTCCTCCCATCTACAAACTCTACTAAACACATCCAACACCAACAGACAAAGCACTAAAAACATAGGGCCTGATATTCAAAAGGTATTTACACAGTTAGTGCCGCTGAATATCCTGTCTTCTCCCTTGCTTGCTCTGACGCTAACCGCTGAGCATCAATGAGTGTCGTGGGAGATCGGGGTGACAGTCCCTATCTTTTATCTGCAGGGGCTAACTGGGAAGCATGCAATATCGCTGCTGCCTGGTTAACTATGCTAGGCATGAGGTAGTATGGCGATCCCAAATATTCAATGATATTCTGAATGAAATAGAGACTGATTGAATGTTTTCCTTTGGTCTCTACTGAGGAAGATGTAGGGAAGTTACCCATAACTGAAATGTTATTTAAAGCTGATGCAGCAAAAAATTTGAAAGAAATATTGATAAACCAGGAAGATATATTACAACTCTGATAAACTGAAGAGTAGCTAATCCACTGGACTAGATGGTATACATCCAAGGGTGTTGGAAGAACTGAAATATGAGATTGCAGACCTGCTATTAGCAATCTGTGAACTATCATTAAAATCGTATGAAATAACTGAAGACTGGAGGATGGCCAATGTAACACCAATTTTTAAAAAGGGTTCCAGGTGTGATCCGGGAAAATACAGATGTCAGTATCGCGAAAAATGGTAAAAACCATTATAAAGAACAAAATTACTGAACATGTAGATAGTCAAGGTTTAATGGGAGACAGCCAACATGGCTTTAGCCAAGGAAGGTCTTGTCTTACTAATCTGTTATATTTATTTTTAAAGACGTAAATGAACAGGTAGATAAAGGTGGGTCAGACAATCTAGTGTATCAGAAAGCCTCTGTCAAGGTCCCTCATGAGACACTCTTGATGGAATTAAAAAGTCATGGGATAGGAGGCAGGATCAGGAACTTGTTAAAAGATAGAAAGCAGAGGTTAGGGCTAAATGGCCAATTTTCCCAATGGAGAAAGGTGAATAGTGGGGTACCTCAAGGATATGTGGTGGGTCTGCTGCTTATTAACATATTCATAAATGACCTGCAAATGGGAATAATGAGTGAGATAATCAAATTTGCAGATGAAGAAAATTATTTAGTTTGATTACATGTTGAGTGAAAAAATATTTTCTCTTATTAGTCTTAAACAGATTACCCTGTAGTTTCATTGCATGCCACCTAGTCTTTCTATATTTTGATGGCATAAACAATCGATCTACGTTTACCCGTTCCACTCCATTCATTAATTTATAGATCTCTATCATATCTCCCCTCAGCCGTCTCTTTTCCAGGTTGAAGAGCCCTAACCTTTTTAGCCTCTCTTCACAGGGGTATCCTTCCATTCCCTTTACCATTTTGGTGGCTCTTCTCTGTACCTTTTCTAATAACGCTATGTCCTTTTTAAGATATGGTGGCCAGAATCGCACACAATATTCAATGTGTGGTCGCACCATGGAACGATACAGAGGAATTATAATATCCTTGCTTTTATTCTCCATTCCTTTCCTTATCATACCTAGCATTCTATTTGCTCTCTTGGCTGCCGCTGCACACTGGGCTAAGGGTTTTAACATGTTATCCACAATGTGGATAACATGTTCCATGGTGAGACCGCACCTTGAATATTGTGTGCAATTCTGGTCGCCGTATCTTAAAAAGGATATAGCATTATTAGAAAAGGTTCAGAGAAGAGCGACCAAAATGGTAAAGGGGATGGAAGGATACTCCTATGAAGAAAGGCTAAAAAGGTTAGGGCTCTTCAACCTGGAAAAGAGACGGCTGAGGGGAGATATGATAGAAGTCTATAAATTAATGAACGGAGTGGAACGGGTAAACGTAGATCGATTGTTTACGTTATCAGAATATAGACAGACTAGGGGCCATGCAATGAAGCTACAGGGTAAACTATTTGAGACTAATAAAATAAAATATTTTTTCACTCAACGTGTAATCAAACTCTGGAATTTGTTACCGGAGAATGTAGTAAAGGCTGTTAGTGTAGCTGGGTTTAAAAAAGGTTTGGACAAGTTCCTGGAGGAAAAGTTCATAAACCATTATTAATTAGGGACCCAGGATATCAATGCTTGACCCAGTACAAGCATTGTGGAACCTGTGTCTTTTGGGGAAACTGCTAGGTACGTATGACCTAGATTGACCACTGTTGGAAACAGAATACTGGGCTTGATGGACCTTGGTCTGACCCAGTATGGCATATCTTATGTTCTTATGACGCCTAAATCATTTTCCTGGGTGGTGGTTCCTAATGTGGAACCTTGCATTGTGTAACCATAGTTTAGATTGTTGTTCCCTAGGTGCATAATTTTGCACTTATCCACATTAAATTTCATCTGCCATTTGGATGCCCAGTCTTCCAATTTATCAAGATCCTCTTGCAGTTTTCCACAATCCTCATGGGTTTGATTGTTTTTGTTTTAATTTAAAATGTTTTTATTTTATTCGTCAAAAGTACCAATGTACAAAACTTTACATTTGTCATACATCCAAGTTACATTTCCCAACAATTTATAACTTATCCCCTATATAAAGCAAAACCTCATATTTAGTGAATAGTATTCTGTATGCAAACATTATATTTTAACAGTAACCTCTGTTATCATTGCTTGTCCTTAATAAACAGTATATCTATACCTCTCTGTGTCCTACCTTTCATTCCATTGGTTATGTACATTGTGAGTTATTAGTCTGAAATGACCTCAAAAATTTTGTACTGCCCATTACCCATTACCATCTTATATTTTCCTTTTTATTTTAGTTTTTTAAAAATTTTTATTAGTGTTCCCATCTCCTTGTACATTCCTCTCTAACAGCATTCCGGGCTTAGTTACATGCCATTTCCTCGAACCTACCAGCCCCAACATACACTCAATTTTACTCCCTTATTTCCGTCAACTCTGTAACAGTTTATCACCCCCCACATCCCTCCATCCCCCCTTCTCCCTCACTTCCACACCACCCCCTACCCCATGTACCCTCTACAGCCTACCATTTTATTCTCTTTCCTGCTTACCTATCTTTCCCTCCACATTTTCACAATTCCCTTCACCCTTCATACCTCATGCCAGTGCCACACCTGTAGATGTTTATTTACTTTTTGCATTTTATACGCTTCTGTCTCACAGAAACCTCATACTTGCTCCAACTTTCCCACTACCTCTTGTAATGGTGGAACCCCTTCATACTTCCACCAACTTAGCAAGCTCATTCGAGCAGTTATTATCCCATAGCCCACAAATGTTTTCAGGTCCCGCTCCCCCTCTCTCATTTCCTCATTTAATATAACCATCGCCGGGGTAAACCTAAACTATACCCCAGTGATTTCCCCATAAAGCCTCTCCACTCCCTCCCAGTACTCCCGTACCTTTGGACATTCCCATAGCATGTGGTGCCGCTTCAAAATATTTTAGCAGATATGGTACCCCTATGCCCCCCTCTGTCCTTTGCATATACAGGGTGCCTCTCGCCACCTTTGGGGATTTCTCTTCCCAAATAAATTGTATCATCAAATTCTGCAATTTCCCCAACTTCTTTTTTTTGTCACCCTACATGGCAAGGACGTGAATAGAAACAACAATCTGGGCAGTATATTCATCTTGACCACTGCTGTGCGGCCCAACCATGACAATCCCAGCCCTCCCCCCCCCCCCCCCAATTAGATAAATCTCTCCATATACAATCTGTTCTTCTTTGGTAGTTCCATTGTTTAATTCGATCCAAGGGATTCCCCAACTGTATCCCTAAGTATCTAAAGTGTTGAGACACCCATTCAAACCTAAAATGTGATTTTAACCTTTCCTCCAGATTCCTCGTAAGATTAAATCCTAAAACCTCTGTCTTACTCTGATTTATTTTATACCCTGCCATACTACTAAACGTTTCTATTATTCCCAATAACATGGGCAAAGTAGTAAAAGGCTGTTGCATAGTAAGGATAATGTCGTCAGCAAATAGCGCTATTTTTTCCTCTGTATCCCCAATTTACACCCCTTTTAAATCCCCATTCTTCCGTATCATTTCCGCTAACGGCTCTATCGTCAATGCAAATAGGAGTGATGAGAGTGGATATCCTTGTCTTGTACCCCTTTCCAGTAAAAGCTTCTCTGAATACCCACCGTTAATTCTGATCCTTGCACTAGGTTGTTTATAGAGTGCTCTAATCCAGGTTATAAACCTTTCTCCAAATCCCATATCTTCCAGCACCTGAAATATTTATGGCCATTCCACCCTATCAATGCCTTCTCCGCGTCTACTGTGACAAAAAACTGCCTGATCCCCCGGATTCTGAAGGTGCCACCCAAGATTCATTACCTTCCGTATGTTATCACTCCCTTGTCTCCCCTTTACAAATCCTGTTTGATCCCTGTGAATGTGATTAGCCAAGATCTTAGCTATGATTTTAGCATCCAAATTAATCAACGATATGGGTCTGTAGGATCCACACACCCCTTTATCCGTCCCAGGTTTCGGCAACACTGTGATCCCTGCCTCCTCCATAGTTGCTGGAATCTCCTCTCCTTCCAACACCCTATTAAATACCTGAGTCAATATAGATGCCAGCTGCTCTATCATCTCCCTATAAAATTTCGCCATAAACCCATCTAACCCTGGGGATCTGCCTATTTTAAGCAATTTTATAGCTTCTTTCACCTCCTCCTCCGTGATTTCTTCCCTGTCCTTTCCCTTTCCTCCGGTGCAACCTGCTTCAGATTGCACTCACTCAGAAATTCACCAATCTCCTCTGGCCCCTTTTTTACCTCACTTGAATGCAATTCCCTGTAATACTCTTGGAATACCTGACCTATTTCCCTTGTACTGTGCACCAACTTCCCCTTTTGATCCCTAATGACATCTATGTATGCTGTTTGTCGCTGAGCCTTCAACCTACTTGCAAGAATTTTCCCCACTTTATTGCCCCGGGCAAAATACTTTTGCTTCAATACATTTAATTGGTGAGCTATTTCTTGCGTCCGTAAATGGTTCAAATCTGCTCGAGCCTTCTTTACCAGACCAGCCTGAATGTCTGGATCTCCCTTCCTCTGCTGCTGTCTTTACAACTCGTGAATCTGTTTTAATAAACCTTCTTCCATTTTCCTTTTTTCTCGTTTAAGGCGCGCTGCGATGCTAATTAATTTCCCCCTAATCACTGCCTTTAACCCATCCCACACGGTTTGCAGCTCCACCTCCCCTGCCTGATTGAAGTATAAGTATGCCTGAATAGCCTTCTTTACTGCTTCCTCCTGTTCACTCTCCTCCAGTAATGCATCATTCAACTTCCAGAATTGTATCCCCTCGTTCTCTTCACCCATATCAAAGAGTACCGTTACCGGAGAATGATCCAACCAGGTAATTTCCTCTTGCTCAGCCTCCACCACCCTGGAAACCCACCTACTTCCTCCCTAGATCATATCCAGTCTACTTTATGTACCATGCACATGGGACTAAAAAGTATACTTATGCTCCCCAGGGTGTCTGCTCCTCCATAGATCTATTAGCCCCAACCTCTCCTGCATCTTTTTCATTTTTTGTCTATCCTTTCTCCCTCCACTACTATATCCCCCATTGTTATCTACCCATGGATTACTGGTTAAGTTAAAATCCCCCCATCAGTATGGGTACATCCCCCAACCCCTCCAACTACTCCAAAACCTTCTCAAAAGCTTCCCCTTACCCCTCGTTAGGTCCATATATGCTAACCACCTACACCTCTTCCTCCCCAATCCTCAGCCTCACCCCTACCCATCTCCCCTCTTTCCCTCTTCCCCACCCCACTATCATATGTCTATATGTCTCCCCTACCAAAATCCCCACCTCTCCTTTACAAGGGTTCGCTCTAGACCCTGCCAACACCACTTTTGGATAGCTCTTGGAGGAGACCATATATTCCTGTCCCACTCTCAGATGTGTCTCCTGCACACATATAATGTTGGATTTTGTACGCTTACCCTCTCTTTCCAGTAGCCTTCTCTTCTGCCATGTCCTCAATCCCTTCGCATTAACAGTGGTAATCACTAGCTTTATACATTTCCTACAAGGCACCTCTCTCTGCCTCCCTCTTATTTAGCTGTATTTATATACCGCTTTTCACCGGGTCAAAGCGGTACTCTCTCTTACTCTCCCCTGCCTCATTCCCTTCTCTTCATGTGGTTCCCCGTCCC
This sequence comes from Ichthyophis bannanicus, assembly GCA_033557465.1. NCBI lineage: Eukaryota > Metazoa > Chordata > Amphibia > Gymnophiona > Ichthyophiidae > Ichthyophis > Ichthyophis bannanicus. The sequence goes on from CM066031.1 coordinate 84,727,336, forward strand.
CCTCTACCCTCTCTCTCTCCCCTTCCTTCAGCCTCTTGGTCCCTTCCTCAAAGCCCTCCCCCTCCATCCTTCACTGCCCTCCCCCCTTCACCCACCTTCCCTCCACTCCCTCCCTCCCCCTCCCCCTTCCCTTCCACCTTCTCCAGGAGTCTTTTGGAGTAGTGTGCCCCCTTGCCGTCCCCACTTGCCCTTCCCTCTTTCCCTCTCTCCCTCCTTACCCGCACCTCCCACCGACCTATACCCTCCCCCGTCCACATGCCACCTTCCACTCCCTACCCCCCTTCTCCCCCCTCTTACCCCTCCTCTCCCCCTCCCATTCAATGCCCCTACACATTATGACATTCATACATATGATCAACCACATTTTAACATTCTAAACGTTACAACCTTTTCACAACAGGTCACTCCCCCTCCATCTCCTCGCTCTCCACCTCCTTCACCTCCTTCGTATAGATACTTTTCCTTACTCTTCTCCCCTACCCATCATCTTTTGGTTTTACTCTCTTTGTTGTGTTCTTTCTTTAAGTCTTGTAGCTCCTCTTCGCCATTCTGCTTCTCCACTCCACGCTCTCTGAGTTCAGCCTCTTGCCTGCTCTCTGTCCTTTGGGGCTTGATTCCCGCATCCTGGAGCACCACCTGTGCTTCCTTCCCTGTGTGCACTTTCCACATTCTCCCTTTTTGTGTGAATGATAATCCAAAGGGGTGTAGCCACCTGTATCTGACGTCTCCCACCCATAGTGCCTGTGTCACCGGTTGCATCGATCTCCTCCTTTGCAAAGTTCCCATAGATAGATCCTCATACACAGTCACTGGATATCCTTGCCACTTGATTGTGTGCATACTCCACATTTTATTTGCTATCCACTCTTTCACTTTGTTGCTGGTCAAACATATAATGATATCCCGAGGTCTATTTACTCTGGGTGCTCCCAGTGCTCTGTGCTCTGTGTCCATTAGTATTTCCTCAGGGGCCACCTTCTCACCTCCTGCTTTGAGTATTTCGGAGCAAATCAAAGCTGCCACTTTCTCACTGTCCTGAAACTCCTTCTCCTCCGGTATGCCACTTATCCTTAGATTATTCCTTCGGGATCCGTTTTCCAAGTCCTCCATTTTATATTGCATGGCCTCTTGCCACTTTTGTAAGTCCCCATGCCATTGCTGGTTATTTTCCACTTGTGTTTCCAAACTCTGCAGACGGTTCTCATGATCTCCCGCTGTGTGTGTCAGTTCAGCCATATCCTCTTCCAGATTGCTAAAAAACTCACTCAGTTCTGTTTTTACTGCTTGTACCTCCTTCTTTATTTCCATGAACCATCCCTTGAATTCTTCTTTATTTATTTCCTTTAGATTCTCTCCATCTTCTGCTTGGCTATTCCATCTTCTAGTTTCCTCTGTTTGCCCTCCTGGTTCTTTCTGTTTGGCTTTATTCTCCAGTGCTCCATGCACCCTGCTGCTTGTCCCGGCCCCTGCAAAAGCAAACTCTCACAGGTCTGTTGTTTTCCTTCTCGTGGCCATATTGCTTCCTCCGTGCTGTCTTCTCCCCAGCCTTTACTGATCACCATGTGCCTGATACACCTTCCACTTTCCTTCTCCTCCCTCTATTTGGTTCGTTTTTATCTTCTTTTGTTTATTGTATGTGCTGCCACGTGATATGGGTCACACCTTGTTCCCCTCTCTCTCCTCTGTTGTCTCTCCCCTCCCCCCCCCCACAACCCCCCTCCCACAGTCGCTCAGGACATACCCCGCCGCACTAGTGCCTTCTTTTCCCGTTCTCCTCTAGCAGTTGTTATGCTGCTCTGCTCTCCTCTGCACTGTCTTCTCCGCCGTTATGTCCTGCAGCTATCTTACCTCCTGGTACTTACAGCACCCTTTTCTTCCTCTGCTTGTCTGCCATTCTGGCTCCTCTCTATCTACCACGTCTCTTCTGTGGTTCAGGCCGCCTTCCTCTGTCCCGCTCTTCCACTGATTGCCATCTTTTTTCTTGCTGCTGCTGCTCCTCCGATCACCCCCATAACTCTGTTGATCTTTCTCCGCTCCTGGATTCACCGCACAGAACTTCCCCACTCTCCTCTGGGCTCTCAGCACTCAATCATGCTGTCTCCCACTGCTCGTCCATGCAGTTAAACTCAGTTTAAGAGGAGTTAGCCCCGGAGCGGATCTCTCATGCCGCCATCGGGGTTGGTGACATCACTTCCTCTCAATCCTCATGAGTTTTAACAACTTTGAATAGTTTTGTGTCATCTGCAAATCTGATAACCTCACTCGTTATTCCCATTTCCAGGTCATTTATGAATATGTCAAAAAGCAGTGGACCCAGCACAGATCCCTGTGGTACTCCACTATTCACCTTTCTCCATTGCGAAAATTGGACATTTAGCCCTACCCTCTGCTTTCTATCTTTTAAGCAGTTCCTGATCCACATGACTCTTTAGTCATGCCAAAAGTCTCTGATGAGGGACCTTGTCAAAGACTTTCTGAACGTCCAGATACACTATATCAACTGTCTCATTGTTGTCTAATTGTTTATTCACACCTTCAAAAAATATAACAGATTAGAAAGACAAGACTTTCCTGGGCTAAAGCCATTTTGGCTGACTCCCATTAAAACAACCAAAGTTACAATAGTGTTTAATTTCCTTCCTCCTCACTCATTCAGCTCGCCACACAATTCCCTCATCTCTCTCCACTTCTGCCCCTTTCCATCATCTCTCCTCCCCACTCTTCTCTTATCTCTTCTTCCTCATTTTCCTCCTTTCTTACCCTCCCTCTTTTGCCTTTTCCCCACCTCACCTCTCTCCTTCCTGTCCTTTCCCACCCCTCCTTCTGGCAAGCAGTGCTTTAACGAGATCTGATATTTTGTGGAGGGCCCCAAGCTTAACATGGGGGGGGGGGGGCGGGGCACTGGGCATCCAGGCAGGGCTGACCCAATCACCAGGCAAGCTAGGCAATTGCCTAGGATAGAAACTACCAGAGGGCAGCAAAAGCAGGCTTTCAAAGCTAAATAATAGATTTTGACAGTGAGAGGGGGGTAAAATTTGAGGTTCAACTAGGGCAACAACACATTAAACCAACTCTAGGGCTGGCCCTGCATACAGGGGATTTTTTTTTTTGTTGTTAGCCCCGACCTGCATGCCACGGGGGTGCCTGGGATTGTGATTGAGGGAAGCCACGGTGTTCATGGTTCTCCCTAAGTGCAGTGGGAGGCTGATTGGAGACATGGGGGGGGGGGGGGGCGAGGGGAGCCATGGGGACCAAGCCTCCTTCCCCGATTTTAGAGGCAAAGTAGAGAAGCCTTCCAGAAGGAGGCGGGACTGCCTTAAAGGCGCAGTAGTCACATAGCAAAAATGCCAAAAGTCGACAAAATTAAAAATTAAATTTAAAGGTTTTAAATTATGGGGATCAGGTGCAGGAGGTCTGCCCATCCCAGAAATCTATTTTGTATAACTTAGAAATGTTAAATGTGGCTGCAGAATGCTCTGTTTTCCTGAGAGGAGTGCTGAACCCCTGGGGGTTAGAAATCATGCCGGAGCCTTAGTTTCACTTAAAAAGTATAAATACAATGGTTCTTGTTTTTAAAAAGTCTGTTTTAATGTTTTAAATGCTGTTTTATTGAAAAACAAGTTCCAGCTGCATAGGCTAACACTGTAGTTAATGAGAGGGGTGCAGTGATCTATTTTAAGGGCTGCAATTCAGGCGGGAATGTCGCTGTTTCTGATGCAGTGAGGGGATTTTAATTTCAATTGCAGTCCAAATTGAAAGAAATAGTACTGAAAAATTCGAACTGGTCCAGCCTTAAGGGGAAAACGTTTTGAAGTTGGAATTTAGAGTTTTGGGGGTGGCTGTAGAAGGTGCTGGGGACCTATTTGAGGTTTGGTGAGTCTTGAATCTGGCAGGCGGGGTAAGACGCAAGAGACGTGTTGGTAGTGTAGCATGTGAGAGGAATAATTTTGAGGGTTAAAAGCAGTTATCTGAAGAGAAATTACTTATAGGGAAACTCATTGTGACAAAAGCGAAGGCAGAAAAAGGAAATAGTGGTGAAAACCCATTTGCAGAGGCTTGAGGGAGCAGCACTGTAATTTGGGGTAAAAGGCATTCATGGCTTCACAGAAACAGCCGCCAGCATGAGGGAAAAGACTCTTCACACTGGCAGCTGTGCAGGGGGAGCTGGGGCCTCGCACGGGCTTCCCTGGCTCCCTCTGAAGCCCCTTAGACAGCCATGGGGCTGTTCAGAGGAGGGGGGGGGGCTAGGACTGGAAATGGGCTGTGATGGGGGGGGGGGGGGGGGGGGACCAGGGCGGGGAATGGGCTGGGATGGGGGGAACCTGGACTGGAAATGGGCTGTGATGGTGGGGGGAGGGGGGGCTAGGACTGCTAATGGGCTGTGATGGGGGAATCTGGACTGGAAATGGGCTGTGATGGGGGGGGGGCTAGGACTTCAAATAGACTCTGATGGTGGTGGAAATTTGGACTGGAAATGGGTTATGATGGGGAACTTGGACTGGAAATAGGCTGTGAAGTGGGGGGGGGGCTTGGACTGGAAATGGGCTGTGATTGGGGGGGGCTTGAACTGGAAATGGGCTGTGATGGTGGTGGGGGGGGGGGACCTGGACTGGAAATGGGCTGTGATGGGGGAACCTGGACTGGAAATGGGCTGTGATGGTGGGGGGAGGGGGGCTAGGACTGCTAATGGGCTGTGATGGGGGAACCTGTACTGGAAATGGGCTGTTATAGGGGAGGGGGCTAGGACTTCAAATAGACTCTGATGGTGGTGGAAATTTGGACTGGAAATGGGCTATGATGGGGAACTTGGACTGGAAATAGGCTGTGAAGTGGGGGGGGGGCTTGGATTGGAAATGGGCTGTGATTGGGGGGGGGGCTTGGACTGGAAATGGGCTGTGATTGGATGGCCAGCATTGGAAATGGGCTAATGTAAAGCTGGAATAGGACAGGAAATGAGCTGACTAGGGGTGCTAGGATTGGAAATTGGCTGATGGGGGAGCTTGGAATGGAAATTGGCTGATGGGGGGGCTTGAATGGAACTGGAAAAGAACATATGGGGGGCTAGGACTGGAAATGGGCTGATGGGGGCTGGACCAGGACTGGAAATGGGCTGATGGGAGTTGGAATAGGGCTGGAAATGGGCTGATGGGGGGCTAGGATTGGAAATTGGCTGATGGGGGAGCTTGGAGTGGAAGTGGGCTGATGGGGGGCTGGAATTAAACTGAAAAAGAGCACATGGGGGATAGGACTGGAAATGGGCTGTTGTGGGAGCTGGAATAGGACTGGAAATGGGCTGTTGTGGGAGCATGGGAGAATGGGACTAGAAGGGAGCGGATGCTAGGTGACTAAAGAACTATAAGGGAACTGATTTTGGGGGAGGACTAGAAGGGGATGGGGATGGGGAATGAGAAAGGAGAGAGGAAAAGATATTTTGTGTGTGAGGGAAGAAAAGTCTATGATGGGCCGGGTATTGCAAGAGTAAGTGGGGATTGAGAATGGAAGGGTGAAATTTGAGTGTATGATAAAGGAATAAGGAAAAAAAATGGGAGAAAGAGCAAAAGGGAAACAATCAATATGTTAAAGCAGATAAAGAGAGAGAATGGAAAACATCTAAAAGAGAAGAAAGGACAAATGGATAGCTCGCAGAAGACACGAAGAAACCAGAAGGAAGTGACTGGAGCAATTGCAACTGAAAAACATAATGTCCAAACAGAAGGTAGAAAAATACTTTTTATTTTGAATTTATTAACTGGAATATGTCTGGTCTGGGAAGTGTGTATTGCTAATATCTTTGCGTTTTTGTTTAGTGCAAGAGGAAATTATAGTTTTATTTCTCCAGTGTTGTACATTTCATGTTTGCCTTTTGGGGTTCCCAGTTTAATTATTGTCTTCCTATTTTTAAACTGTGATCCCTTGTTCGTTGTGTGGTGATGATCTATGTTCTGCATGTGTAACCAAGCTGAGGTATTCTGTTAATGTAGTTTCTATTTGACAGTCCCACTTGTTCTCTTTCCTCCAGTGAGATGTATTGGTATTCTCTGAGATGTGTTGGTTTAATATCTGCAGTGTTGCCTTTTGATAGTTAGGGTTTGGTGCTTTGTGAGTCCTGGTAGTGCTGTTATGATACGGTTGTTTAAGAACATAAGATATGCCATACTGGGTCAGACCAAGATCCATCAGTCCCAGTATCCTGTTTTCAACAGTGGCCGATCAAGGTCATACGTACCTAGCAGTTTCCCCAAAAGAGACAGGTTCCACAATACTTGTATTAGGTCAAGCATTGATACCCTAGGTCCCTTTTTAATAATGATTAATGGACCTTTCCTCCAGAAACTTCTCCAAACCTTTTTTGCTATGGGTTCTAAATAGGCCGAGTTTATAGTACTTCCTAATGGGCCTGGTGTTTGTCACTGCAATATAATAATTTAGAAATCTGTTAGTCTTTCTTTATGCAGACACTCATTAAGAGGCATGTTTACTAAAACACATGTTAATAATATGAAAATATTTATGCAAATGAGGCTCTTTATGCAAACGAGGCCCCAAAATTAATCTCCGCTCATGGCCCCGTACCCCCCTTGGGCCGCCCCTGCCGACAGCCTGTAAGTGCGGCACAGACCGAGGAGCTTTGGGTTTCAAGCTGACGTCTTTCTTTTATTTCTCCTAATAGAGGCCAGACTCCTGAAAAGAAAGTATGAATTGAAGGAATTCTATGTAGAAGTTAAGAATTCTATGAAAGATGTGGCCCGTGTGTGAATGAGTTTGAGTGAACATTTTTAGACAGGGATTGTTAATAATTCTTTATTTTAGTATTGATGGGACAGTGAACAAAGAAATTCAACTCAGTCTGAATATCTGTTACTCCAGGACTGAAACAGCCTCAGCCTTAGATCAGGGTTTTCCCTTTCTGAGTGTAAAGATAGGGAGAAGGTTGTAAGCTCTGATGAGCAGGGATCGTCTCTTATAGGTGCCTGTACAGTGCTGCGTTGGTCTTCTAGCACTATACCAATAATCAGGAGTAATCAGTTGTAGTAGAATTTCTTGGACACTGAAGAACTTCGCTGGACCTAATGAACCGGATCATCAGGAGCAACTGGATCTGAATTGGGCCATGGCACAGGAGAGTGGCAAGGAAGAGTAACTTACCATTGTGCAGCAACCCTGCAGAGACACTTAAAAATGAATGAGCTCGTGACATTTAATTTGAAAAATGTATAACACAGAGAGGAAACTTGCCTGTTCAAGGGTAGTTCCTGGGGAAAAACAAGAACGTGTTGTTGCTAACTGCCGCCTAGTCGGTGTCGACTCCTGGCAACCCTCTGGATGGTTGTATCTTGAACTGTGGTTGGCCTTCAGTCAGGCGGCTCATTGATGACAGACTGGCACCTGTAGCTGCTGTTACTGTATTTATCCATCTCATTGCCGGTCTTCCTCTTTTGCTTTGACCTTCTACCTTGCTAAACACAATGTCTTTCTCTAATGATCTCTCTCTTCGCATGATGTGTCCAAAGTATGAAGTGGAAAAAAAAAATCACTTACCAGAATTGTGATGAAAATATCTTACACTACAAAGAAACTTGAGAATATCTTTATTGAGAAGAATACCATATTTTTAAACAGAACAAATATTTATTGGAAGTTTTTACGGGGCAATAGTGCAATAGTTTTAATTAGCTACAAAACTGGATCTTTTTAAAGAAATTTTTAATGACTTATTTAGCTTTAATAAATTTAACTCGTAAAATTCATTTAAGGAAGTGAATATGATTTTTTAATTCCATTCCTGTTAAACACTACCAATCCTGAGTATGGTTTATGGTTTATGGTTTAGGCATTTGATATACCGCCTTTGTAATATCACATTGGTAGGGCTGAATCCTATTTAGTTAACTTTCCTCTCATCCCTTGTTCTCCTGCTGGGGAAACGGGTTGAGCTGCAGTCGCTGAAATTCAGTACGCCTCTGCCGGAAAAGACATCACAACCAGAGGTAACCACTTCACTCTGACTCCACTAAAACATCACCGGGACTCTAGTAAGAGTCTGATTGCTTCTGCCTGGGCAGGGGTTACATTAGTTATATTCTTTACTACAAATAATGCCTTTGTGTGCACCAAAAATGGATTTCTGAGTAAATAGTCTGCATCAGCTGACAGGCATTGTGCATAACGTTTTCTCTGTTATGAACAGGTCGAGAAGTAGGTAAGCGTGATTTTGAATTCCTGCAGAAGAAACGTTGAGAGGGTAAGAGACGTTTTTCTTATATATTGTGGTAAGGAAGCCTATCCTGAGTTAGGGGAAAAGGAAAAAGGCAAAGAGTTCACCTTAGTAAAAGGGCCCCTTTTACAAGGTCAGGGTAACAAAACCACAACCTCACCTAGGAACCAGAAAATCCCCAACTGGAACAGGTTTCAGATTTCCCCTAGTGGAATAAGGGAGAGTGAATACAGACCTAAGGTCCAAGACCCTTACGTCAGTAAGCTCCCTGAATACTCAGGTGCAGGGCCGGATTTACCTTGAGTGAGGCCCTACGCCAACAAAAATTGTGGGCCCCCAGCAGAGGCGGCCCAAGGGGGGTGTGGACCTCATTTGCATAAGGGGCCTCATTTGCATAAATATTTGCATAATGTTACCATATACTAACTTTTAGTAAACGTGCCTCTTAATGAGTGTATGGATAAAGAAAGACTAAAAGATTTCTACATTACTATAATCCAGTGCCAATTGCCAGACACATTAGGAACTACTACAAACACTGCCCATAGTAAACCCGCCGTATCCTAACAGCACTACCAGGACTCACAAAGCACCATACTCTACCAATCAAAAGGCAACACTGCAAATATTAAACCAATACATTTCAGAGAACAACAATACATGACCTACTGGGGAAAGAGAACAAGTGGCAATGTCAAATAGGAATTATATAAACAGAACACCTCAGCTCAGTTACACATGCAGAACATAGACCATCACCAAACAAGTAATCACAATTTAGAAATAGGAAGACAATAATTAAACTGGGAATCCCAAAAGCCAAACTTGGAATGTACAACACTGTAGAAATAAAACTATACATTAATTTGCTCTTGTACTAAACAAAGCGCAGATGTTAATGATGCACATTTACCAGAGCTGACATATTCCAATTAATAAATTCAAAATAAAGAGATATTTTTCTACCTTTTGTGCATTTTTTTCAGCTGCAATTGCTCCAGCCACTTTCTTCTGGTTTCTTCGTGTCTTCTGCTAACTCTCCATCGTCTGCTGTCCATTTGTCCTTTCTTCTCTCTTCTAGATTTTTTTCCATTCTCTCTCTACATCTGCTTTAACATACTAATCTTTCTCCTTTTGCTCTTTCCTCATTCCTATTTCATCCACTCAAATTTTACCCCTCCATCCTCAATCCCCACTTACTCTCCCAATACCCGGCCAATTGTAGATTTTTTATCCCTCCCACACAAAATATTTTTCCCTTCTCCATTTTACTCTTCCAGCCCCATCCCATTCTAATCCTCCCCCAACATCAGCTCCCTTCTAGTTCCAGCCTCACCCAGCATCCATTCCCTTCTAGTCCCTGCATCAGCCCATTTCCAGTCCTAGCCATCCATCAGCCCATTTCCAGTCCTAGCAACCCCCCAACCCAATACCAGTCCTAGCCCCCCCATCACCCCACTTACAGTCCTTAACCCCCCATCACCCCATTTTCAGTCCTTAACCCCCCATCACCCCATTTTCAGTTTAAGCCCCCCCTATAACCCATTACCAGTCCTAACCCCCCATCAGCCCACTTCCAGTCCTAACCCCATCAACCCATTTCCAGTCAGCCCCCCATAGCCCATTGCCAGTCCTACCCCCCCCATAAGCCCACAGCCCATTACCAGTCCTAACCCCATCATCCCACCTCCAGTTTTAACCCCCCAGCCCATTTCCAGTCCTAGCCCCCCATAGCCCATTACCAGACAACCCCCATCAGCCCACAGCCCATTACCAGTCTTAACCCCCCCAAAGCCCATTACCAGTTCTAACCCCCCCCAACAGCCCATTACCAGTCCTAACCCCATCAGCCCACCTCCAGTCTTAACCCCCCAGCCCATTTCCAGTCCTAGCCCCCCCATAGCCCATTACCAGACAGCCCCCATCAGCCCACAGCCCATTACCAGTCTTAACCCCCCCCCAAAGCCCATTGCCAGTTCTAAGCCCCCCCAACAGCCCACAGTCCATTACCAGTCCTAACCCCATCAGCCCACCTCTAGCCTTAACCCCCCCCCCAGCCCAGCCCAGCCCAGCCCATTTCCAGCCCCAGCCCCCCAATAGCCCATTACCAGTCCTACCCCCCCCCATAGCCCATTACCAGCCCTAACCCCCCCCGTCCATTTCCAGCCCCAGCCCCCCCAATTGCCCATTACCAGTCATACCCCCCCCCCCCCATAGCCCATTACCAGTCCTACCCCCCCCCCCCCCGGCCTAAAGTAAAATTTAATTTTAAAAAAAAACCTGGTGGCTGCCGCCGCGGGGCCCCCTCTGCTGCCGCGGGGGCCCCGTCTACAAGCTGAAGCCGTCGGGTCGGGTCGGGTCTCTCTCTCCCTCCCTCCCTCGCTGCAGGCTGCAGGCTGCGAGAGACGCGAAGGGAGAGCGTCTCCTCGCGTCTGTGTTAAGCCCGCAGGGGCTGATGGGAAATCCAATCAGCCCCTGCGGGCTTAACACAGACGCGAGGAGACGCTCTCCCTTCGCTCTCTCGCAGCCTGCAGCCTGCAGCGAGGGAGGGAGGGAGGGAGGGAGAGACCCGACCCGACCCGACCCGACGGCTTCAGCTTGTAGACGGGGCCCCCGCGGCAGCAGAGGGGGCCCCGCGGCGGCAGCCACCAGGTTTTTTTTTTAATTGTGTTTAAAAAAAATTAACTGGTTCTTTTTTTGTGGGCCCCTGCCGGCTGTGGGCCCTACGCCATGGCGTACATGGCGTATAGGTAAATCCGGCCCTGCTCAGGTGCCAGAAGGCAGAGTGATCTTCATCACCTGGAAAGAGAGGAAGTGGGGCTCGAACCCTGGAGATATAAGCCTAGGTTAGATTATAGTAGGAAGAAGGAGGGCGAGAGAGGAGAACCTGTTACAAGCCGAGGCACAGATACGAGCCTAAGAAGCCTGATTAATGCTGAGCAGAGCAGGAGAAGCCTGACTAATGCTGGGCAGTGCAGAGGTGCAGGAGACATTCTCAGCTCTAACGAGAGGCTGTCAGCTGAGCCCAGTGAACCAGAAGGAAAGACAGAGCCTATGCAACTAGGAGAGCCTGATGCAGCACTGAATGAGGAAGACACCCTCATGGATTGCTCTTTGTGCCAAGCCTTACCCACTGAAGGGTTGAAGGAAAGCCAGCCCTGAGAGAAAACCCTCTAGAGCAAGGTAACCATAAGAAGCAGGTAGATGGAGTGTAAATTTCCATGTGGTAAAGAGGGGAAATTTTACTAAGACATAAGAACAAGCTGGAATTGTGAATTGTGCTTGTTAACCACCTGCTACCTGCGAAGTGAGACGGCAAGAAGCCAAATTAACTGTGAGGAAAAAGCTTTCTTTTTTTTTGCTTTTGAATGTTCCTGAGAAACCTGGATAGATCTTTGCTTGCACGTTGAAAGTTTGTTCCTGTTTGGAGTTTTTGTTTTTGCTGGTAAATTGGAAAACAGCCTGGAAAGGTTTGGGACTGAAAAAGAAGGCAAACTGCCACAGAACAAAGCCTGTTTTGTGTTTTATACTTTAACCAGCAAGGCTAAAGGAAGCTGGTAGCCTTGCTGTTAAAAGGCTATGTTTTTCTGCGCTGAAGAATACTTTAAGCTGACACTTTGGTTTTGGGTTTTGTTTTGCTTATAACCTGTTGTACTTTGAAGAAGCCTGGAGAAGTATCCCTGAATGTGGTATTTATGAACCTTGTTTTTTTGTGCTCAATAAATTTCTGTCATTGCCTTACCCAAGGAGCCCGACTACAGTTTTCTACCTGAAGCCATATATATAGCAATTAAACTACATTTCCCAGAAAGCATTGCGGGGAACCAGTCAGTTAAGGCTGAAAGGGGAAAGTTCCTATTACAACCACGCCCCTCCAAGCTGGAAGCAAGTGGTGAGGGCGTGACAATATATATTGTTGGTTTTCACTTTGCATAGGTATAGTTATTAGTAGAAAATTTTGCATAGGTAGGATATTATAGACTAGTTAGGATATTTAAGAAAAAGATAAAAGAAACTGATCCTGACACTAGAAAAGTGGATGTGCAAGAGCAGACTGCATTACAGAAAGTTATTAACAGATATCCACTCGCTGCTAAAACTTTAGAACAGTTCTGCAAGAAGTGGCGTAACTGGGCACTATAGGACTCCGCTTTTGCCTGGCTAGCAAGCGGTACCCTAGACCCACGTTCGATACATGACTTGCACACTAAGATAGAGAAGGACAAAACAGGACAAAAATTAGTGCAACACTTACAACATTTATTTAAAGGGTATTTCTATCCCGCCTTATCCTTCAATCAAGGCGGTGTACACAGCAAACAATCAATTGAATTGGCATTTGTGTTCTCAGGTATGCTTATACTGTACAGTGAATGTGTATGAGTGTAGGTAGATTGATTGGTGTGCTATTTACAGCATGAGCTTTATACAGTTATGTACAATGAGCATGCGGATGTCACATTATGGGTGGAGATTGCAAGAGAATGTGGCGAGGAGCCCCCTCCTTATAACCCCACACATAATCTGGGAGAAACAGGACTATATCCTGCCTTAACTGCAGTTGCAGCTATAGGATACCAAGACCCTATTCCTATAGATAGGAACCTAAACAATCCAAGGGGACCCTCCACAGTAACTTGAAGGAGACCTCACCCGAAAGGAGATTTTATAACCAAATGCCCCCAGGAGCGATAGAAGATCCTGAGATGAGGGCAGAGTGTGAGGATATAGGGAGAGAGAAAGAAGAGTGGGCAGAAATATCAGGGACAGTTAAATTAGAATATTGTAAGCAGCCAATTTGTGAGAATGAATTAGAACAATGGAAAGCAGAGTTAGAAGCCAGTTCTGAGGAATGGAAAAGGGCTCGTCAAGAACAAGAGGAACAATTTAGAATAAGCCTAGAAAATCAGCAGGCTGAGTGGGAAAAGAAAGTTAAGGAGAAGGAAGAACAGGATAAATATAAAGAACAAGAACAAAAGAAATTAGAAGACTCACGAGTTAAAGATTGGGAGAACTGTAAGTCAGAACTGGAGAAGTGGGAACAGCATAACAAAAAGGAGACAGACAGACAGGGTGAAAGAGGAGTGGGACAAATTAAACTCAGCTCAAGAAAGACTGGACTCTTTGAGATCCAGCTATGAAAACAAGGAAAGTAATACAAAGCACATTGGGACTGCAAGAAATAGCAGTCAGGCTGGAGCCTCACTAATGCCTAAGGAAACAGTAGCTGAGGGTGAGGGAAATCGTTACTTCATCGACCGATGGAATGACGATATGTATGGCTGGACATTGGAGAACCAGCCGCAAATGTTGCAATGGCCTCCCGAGGGAGCACTTGACAGTGCACATTTAAATACTGCTAGACTTTGCATTCATGGGGGAGCGGGAGACCCACAATGGGATTTAGATTACATGAAGACAAGATTAGAGGTGTGGGAAAAATATGAAGAAAAACTGTGCTTGCCCCTCTTGCATTCAAGAGGAGGAACTATTCGATATGTCTCTTGGAATTTTACTGATATGGATAATATAGCTAATGCCTTACCTCCTCTTAGTAGAGGGGCAGCTTCATGGATTCAAAAGTTTGAGCGGGTAATGGCAGGGTATACTTTAGGGCTAGGGGATTAAAGCACTGTTAGCAAAACTCCTGGGAACTCATGCAATAAATCAAGTTTTTCCCAGAGCAAATTTATCCCAAGTTACTGTAGCAGAAACACGATATGAAGGGTTTAATGAGCACCGACCCAGAGTTTGGAATTCTATAAAAGAACTATACCTCACCCAGAAGAATTTAGGGGCCACTACTGAAAATGCATTTTAAGATAGGAGAAGATATTAGTGCATATATTGCCCGATTTCAAGATTTGTGGGAAACCCAGACAGGGTGGTTTATTCTGACCCAGGTTTCTTGCCCCTATTTTTCCAAACACTTAGCAATACTTTGCCTAAATCAGTTCAATCAAGACTTGACACGATTGTGGGGTTAGAAGATGAGTTCTGGGCAAGACAGCAGTCACATATACACCATTTTGTCAAATTAGCTGAAGAAGAACAGGTAAAACCTGAGAAGGATATGAAAGGTTTGCAGACAAAATTAATGGCATTACAACTGAGAGAGTTGCAGAAGGATCTTGATAAAAGTAAGGTTAAAGAGAAAGACAAGGAAAAGGACGATGAGAAGGAAAAAGAAAGAGAAGGTTTAAATAAAACAGAAAAGCAGCATGAGGCAGAAAAGCAATAACTTAGGGGGATGTTTACTAAAAACCGCACATTTGCGGTGCCGCACAATAGCACGTTAAAATCGCACTTAAGAGTGCTTAAGCGCCCCGCACAGGTGCGAGGAAGCCACGCACCCGTGCGCGGCACACTAACAGGCGCCGCACAAGTACGGGCCCGCAAATGTCCGATAGAGGCATGGAAAGGCTAACGGAGGGCGGAGGAAGTCCCCGGAGGGGCGGAGAGACGGGCAGAATGGGCGGGGAAGGGGAGGGGAGAGGCCCCTCGCACAGTTGCGGGGCCGAATTTACAAGTAAAAAATAGCGAGAGTGAAACACTCGCGGTAGAGGGCATTTAAAGGGAAGAGAAACCATTTACGTCAGCAATGTACAGCAAAACCGGGGAAACCTGCAAAACGTCAGCAGTGTGATACATGTGCACAGCTCAAAACTGCAATTAAAAATAGAAAATGACCACAACAAAATTAGTAAAAATAGTAAATCAGCTGGGTAACAGTTATAGTAATGGGCAAAACTAAAAAACACACCCAGGAGAGCTCCTAAAAAAGGAAATGAATTTTGGAAAGGTGTTTATTGGAGCCTTCCTGGGAGTGTTTCCTATGGTTGCCCATCAATAGCCTTGGGTATATGTTATCCCCCTTTGTTTCGTGGTCATTCCCGAGTTTTATTTGCACGTTTGTCACCAGACAGGGTGAAGGAGCCCACAGTAAAAATGTGCAGAGCAGGATTTGCGACTCCACCCTGCCAGGTTTACTATCTCCAGGGAGTGCACTGTCTCTGTGGCCACAGTGTGGTGCAGCAGACAGAGCCAGTACCTCTAGGATCAGAGGTTCAAATCCCAGCTGGGGCACTTGCCAGCCCAGTCCCCATATTTTACCCACCACCAAACAAAGATAGCACAGACACCTCTGTA
Source organism: Ichthyophis bannanicus (assembly GCA_033557465.1). Taxonomy (NCBI): domain Eukaryota; kingdom Metazoa; phylum Chordata; class Amphibia; order Gymnophiona; family Ichthyophiidae; genus Ichthyophis; species Ichthyophis bannanicus. The sequence continues at coordinate 84,742,700 of CM066031.1, forward strand.
TTGCAGGGAACAGAAACATGGGGAAATCACCCATATTTTACCCAACACCGCACACACACCACAACAATGGGCATTACCCACAGCCAGGTCCCCCAAATGCAGTCCTGTAGTGCCACAACGCAATCAGGTCATCTGTTTTGTCAGTGAGAAGGACATGCCAGCATGTTGGCGGACGAGTACATGTGGTGCAGGGGGCAGTGGCAGCTGGCCCCAGAGGACAGTGGCCTAGCCATGTGCAGGCTGGCACCGTCCCCTGCAACAGACAGGCCCTGCCGGATGCACAGTCATGGCCTGTCCAGGGAATCCAGTCAATCTGTGGCTACACGGTGGTGCAGTGCACACAGACAGTGTATGCAAGAGCAAAAGGTCATAGGTTCAAGGCCCAGCTGGGGCCACTGCCAATCCTGCCCACTTATTTTTCCCACAACTAAACACTGATAGTAAGGACACACCTTTCGTGCCAAGGACATATGCAATGGTAATATGCCTATCTTTTACCACACTTAGCACAGACACCATGAACAGGGGCAGTACCTAGAGTAGAGTCCCCCAAATGCAGTCCTGGTGGGCCACACACCATTCAGGTTCCATGCTGCCACTCATACAAATGCCTGTGCCGTATAGCTATGCACCACCCCCATGGCATGTAGATGTAGCTCATGCATATTCATGAGGGACAGCAGGAAAACCCGAACAGTGTGTTGCACACCTGGACTGGAGTTGGGAACCTCTGCCGTAAAGCAGCAGCCAACAGGGGCGGCCACACCCACACCCACAGGCCCCATTGCACTTGCATACATTAGCAATGTCACCCTACACCTGGGGTCTATGGTACACAGCTCTGTAACGTTTTCTCGGAGCACTGGCAGATAGATATCCCCATGTTACGCACATACTGCTAATTGACCCCCATCAGACCAACATGTTTGGTGTCTGCGGTGCGTGCCCCAGGCCTGGCATCTGACGGTGTTTACCACCCTGTGGAGTGACCCCCAGCAGTAATGCATACCATATCCATGCCCGTACCATGCCCAGGACCGGTGTGGTGGGCACGTCTAATGACCCCCTCAATAGTAGCACAATGCTGGCATAGGTGTGGGGGTGTGTGTCTGTCTATACCAGTGTTTCCCAACCCAGTCCTACGGGGCACACCGGCCAGTCAGGTTTTCGGGATATCCCTAATGACTATGCATGAGATATATATGCATTAGAGATATCCTGCCAACCTGACTGGTTTGTGGCCCTCCAGGGCTGGATTTGGAGACCCCTGCCTTACACCTCTGTCATTTAAGATTGTGAGTGGGCAAGGTGCAGATGTCCTAGACATCGAAAGGGTATATAGAATGTGACACATTCCTCCTCGATTCTCACCACCACCAAAATATTGTCTATTAGACAACTTTTTGGTGGTGGTGAGAATCGAGGAGGAATGTGTCACATTCTATATACCCTTTCGAGAATCGAGGAGGAATGTGTCACATTCTATATACCCTTTCGATGTCTAGGACATCTGCACCTTGCCCACTCACAATCTTAAATGACAGAGGTGTAAGGCAGGGGTCTCCAAATCCAGCCCTGGAGGGCCACAAACCAGTCAGGTTGGCAGGATATCTCTAATGCATATATATCTCATGCATAGTCATTAGGGATATCCCGAAAACCTGACTGGCCGGTGTGCCCCGTAGGACGGGGGTGGGAAACACTGGTCTGTCTATACAGTGTGTGTTGGCTACAAACACCTTCCACAGCCCCCACTGCCAGCGCTGTTGCCAGTATTGGCCTGACAATGTGCATAATGAGCAGCAAGGTACCATGGGTATAGCTCAGACAGGGTGGGCTGGCCAGGATGCATCTGCACAGGGCATAGGGCACTGGCTGGGACATTGTAATGCCCAGCCACCACCTACACAGACAGGGTGACCTCTGTATGTGCTGCTGGGGATCATTCTCACCCTGAGCGTGCAGTGATGACAGCATGGCTAGGCACCCCCATAGTGCTGTATAGCATTTTTCCCCTGTGATATATATGGGTATCTGTTGGGGCCTCTTCACTGACTTATCTGCTTGTGTGTGTTGCCACCCCAGTTTTGGGTGCATGCATTTCCATCAGGACTATCCAGCAGACTCTGCACAGCTGGTATGTGTCTTGATGGAGTGACTTGCAGGGTGCAGTGGCTGATGGCTTGCTGCAGGGGGATATCAGATAGTGCTGGGGTGCATCCTTGCATATCCAGGCCTACTGTCTGTCTGATATTGTGTTGTGGATGTGTGTGGGGGTGCTTGGACTGCCCTGTAGGGTGTCTGTCCCCCAGCAGGACAGGGGTTGATGGTCCACTCTACTGCCATCAGTGCAGGGGGGGGGGCTAGGATGGGGATCTGTTGATGGGAGACTCTGTTTGCTGCCCTGGGGGGGGGGGGGGAAGGGTAGGTAGGTAATTTGACCACCTAGGGGTCCATGGAGGTTTCCACTAACTGAGACAGAGATATTCATGATGTTTCTGCAGCACCTTCCTATCTCACAGGTTATTACTGTTGTGGAGCTCTGGCATGGCCTCATTCAGCCATGGCTGATGTTGTGGACCTGGTCCTGGGCTCCACATCACACCCTCAGGGTGAGCACAGTACCCGCACAATGTGACGGTGTGTAGCTACTCTTTGCCGGTAGTCCACCCGCTCAGGACCCCCTACCAGGCCGAGGTGCTGTGTGGGTGCACACAGCCAATTCCCCCTACCAGGCCGGGTAGCTTTTGGGGTGCATTCCCCCATCTTGTGTGCATCTGTGGACAGCTGATTTGCATGTGCAGTGCATCATGGGTACGGGTGGCCTAACCCTATCCTGTCTACAACAGCAGACTGTCTGTGAGGTGACGTGTAGGCTCTCTGCAGCCAGCCAGGGTCTTGCTTACAGCTATAATGCTGTAGCCCAATGGTTACGTCACTGCCTTTACAGCCAGAGGTCATGGGTTCAAACCCACAGTGGTGTTCTGTGATAGGATTGTCCAGAGCAGTATCCTTTATTACTGTACATATTTTTATGACAGCAGACACACCCTTGGCATACTGTACCCATAAGGTGCCTCTGAGGGTGCTCTATAGGGCGCCCTATAGGCCACCTTATGGGTGACATCCATATTGGGTGCACTATACATTATCCTGTGTCGCAACATACATGGTGCCCTATAGGGGACATTCTAGGGTGCCTTGGCGGACAGTGCACTGTAACATGTGCCTTACGGGCCTCCTTATGTTAACACGCTGTGAGAGCGGGTTTACTAGTAGTGGGAAATAAAATGAACTTTGAAGGCCTCCTACAGCACTCCTCACCATAATACATACTGCCCCAGCCAGCCTTGTTCACTGGGCACTGTGAGGGGTTGAACCCATGACCCCTGCACCATTGGTCAGTGTCTTAACCATTGTGCTGTGGCTCTGTTCCTGTGTTTGAGCAGCAGCGCGCCGTCTTGTGGTGCACAAAATTAACAGCGCACCGCCTTCTGCCGCCCAACCTTAACAGCGCGCCGCCATCTGCCGCCCACAATGAACAGTGCGCCGCCCATGCCGTATAACAAAAGAGTGCGCCGCCTTCTGCCGCCCATAATCAATATGCCTCCTACACCACTTTTGCCCGTAAAAGTTGATGCCTCAGCTGGTCTTTTTTGTTGAGCGCAATGGAGGTTTGAACCCCTGGTCCTTGCACCATTGGTCAGTGTCTTCACCGTTGTACTACAGCTCTGTTGTTTGGTTATGCAGCAGCGCCCCACTTAGCCTTCCCACGCGCTAATGTGGGCCCCGCACATTAGCGCGACGCGCACAAGTACGGTCCGTTTTTTTTCTTTTTTCTGCCTGACCCGCCCACTCCTTATATGGCACCCATACACTAACGGGAACCCGCACAGCAACGGTGTTTAGTAAACATCCCCCTTAGGGTCATTATAAAACAGGAAAATGAAATTATTAGAGATTTAGAACAGTATGTCATTGAAGAAGACCCCTGGGAGAATTTTGGTTTATATGCTCAGGCTTGGAACCAGACAGGACCAAACAGTGGGGGTACTTGGAAAGGGGGACGGGCAGGACCACCTCAGTCACAGCATTTTCAGAGAAGCGTCTTTAGTTGCTGGAACTGTGGCAGAAGGGGACATCTTCAGCGTGAATGCCGAAGCCCTCCCAGCCTGACCAGCAAAACCAAAAGGGCCACCCAATGCTTACCAGGGTCCTCAGAGCAGGTTTCCCCAGTGGCAGCCTCCTCAAGGGGGACCACAATGAATCTCTATGGTGTTGCGGGCCATGCTCAATGAGCGTGAGCCGATAATTGAAGTCCGTCTAAATGGGTATAAAGTGCAGATGTTGTTGGATTCCGGAGCTACAACATCAGTACTGAATTCCCTACCCCCAGGAGTAAACCTCTCTCATCAAACTACTGTGACAACAGGGTTTAATGGAGACCCAATTACTACCAAACTGACAGTACCTATTGAGGTAGAACTCATTGGGCAACATATCTGTAAACCCCTATTGTATGCCCCACACTGTCCAGTTAATTTGATGGGACGGGATCTACTATCAACCTTTGAGGTACAGATGACCTTTATCAGAACACCATCTGTTTTGCTTCAGCAGACAGAGAGTCAGCCAAATTTTGCTAATATCCCACCTGAAGTTTGGGCTACACCAGAAAGCCCTTGTGCCTAATAAGGTCTGCATCACCTGTCCGAATTACATTAAAAGAAAATTGTCAGGGTATAAAAGTTGCTCAATATCCCCTACAGCCAGAAGCTGTAGTAGGAGCAAGTGAGGAAATTGATATGTTATTGCTTAATAGTATTATAGAACCCAGCACGTCTCAATTTTATACACCTCTGTTTCCTATTAAAAAGCCCAATGGTAAGTGGAGAGTGCACAGTGACATCTCACACAGTAATCCCTCCGAGGAATGAACACAACTCCTAGAGCACACTGTGACACTTCCACACAGTAATCCCTCCTAGGAATGACTACATCTACCAGAGTGCACTATGGGGTATCTTTACTAAACCGTCTTAATGTGCGCCCGGCAACCTTATCGCGCGATAAGGTACCTTATCGCGCGATAAGGTACCTTATCGCACAATAATGGCATTTTATCGGGCGCAAAGATACCTTAGCACGTGATAATGCGCTCACCGGCGCAAATGAGCACTGAGGGTGGAGAAAGGCTCCCGGAGGGCGGAGGAAGGCTCCCCAGGGGCGGAGAGAGAGGGTCAATGGGTGGAGAGTGGGAGGGGAGAGGCTCCCTGCATACTAACGCTGTGGAATCCGGGGCTGAAAACTAACGCCAGTGAAACCCTGGCGTTAGAGCAGATTTAAAGGGAAAAGAAACCATTTCCGTCAGCAATGTAAAGCAAAACCAGGGAAACCTACAAAAAGTGATAAGTGTGATACATGTGCACGGAACAAAAGGGCAAATAAACATTGAAAATGACCAGGAGAAAATGTAAAAAAGACATAACCAAGCTGGGCAATAGTGATGTCAATGGGAAACATAAAAAAACACTACCAAAAAAGCTCCAAACAAAAGATATTAATTTTGGAAGGGTCTATGCTATGTCCCCATACAAGGTGAATGATCCCACAGTGAAATAGCGCTGATCATGGTTCTCCCTTTCCATTAGGCAGCTTTCCTATGGCGTGCACATGTTCTGCAACAGCAGGGCGGGCATGTTGGAACGGGCAACTGGACAGATGCTGGAAAAGGGGACACAGAGGGCTGCAGGCAGCACATGCTGTGGTGCAGCTGGGCCACAGTGCGGACTAGGGTGATGCCTAGGTGACCCATAGTAATGCTGAAACAGTAGAGCTGCCAGACAGCAACTGATGAGGGCCTAACATGGGCACAAGTGTATTTCCCATAGTGTCAGTGTGTGCAGTGCATCATGGGTACGGGTGGGTTAACCCTATCCTGGTAACCACAGCAGACAGTTTGTGTGGTGACCTGCAGTCCTTCTGTAGCCAGCCAGGGGTTTGTTAGTAACTGTAGAGCTGTAGCCCACTGGTTACTACACTGCTGGTAGAGCCAGAAGTTATGGGTTTGATCCAACTGTGCTGTTATTTGGTAGGGCTGTCTGAGGCATTTCCTTTTTTAATTTAAATTAGTGCTGCCAGCAAAAACACCCTCACATTGCTGTAACCTTAAGGCACCTCATAAGGCGCCCTATAAATCGCCCTATAAGGTGCCTTATAAGGTGTCCTAAAGGCAACATTATAAGGTGCCTAGGTGGACAGTGCACTTTATAATGTGCCCTCTGGAGTGCCTTATAGGGCGCCTTATGCGGCACCTTAGGTTACAGCACTTTGAGGGTGTGTTTGCTGGCAGCAAAGATCTAAAATAAAACCGAAAATGCCTTAGACAGCACCGAGTAAAAGTAAAGGGTAATGCCTCAGACAGCCTTATTCATCAAGCCCACTGGGGATCAAACCCATGACCCCTGTACCATCAACAGATTAACCATTGTGCTACAGCTCTGTTGCTGCATTTGCAGGTCAGCGTGCCTACTTAAGATTAACGCGTGTTGCTCCCTCTATCGCCTGATAATGTGCGCAGCGCACATTATCGCACATTAACGCGCCTTACTACGTTTAGACCGGAACGCCCACTCCTTTTATGGCATCCTGCACACTAACGCCGGACGCATGTTAAGACTGCTTAGTAAACATACCCCTATGACACTCGCATACAGTAATCCCTCCTAGGAAGGACTACAGCTCCCAGAGAGTACTGTGACTCTCCCACACAGTAATCCCTCCTAGGAAGTACTACAGCTCCCAGAGTGCACTTTGACTCTACCACATGTAATCTCTCCTAGGAAGGACTACAGCTCTGAGTGCACAGTGACACTCCCACACAGTAATCTCTCCTAGGAAGTACTACAGCTCTGAGTGCACAGTGACTCTCCCACACAGTAATCTCTCCTAGGAAGTACTACAGCTCTGAGTGCACAGTGACACTCCCACACAGTAATCCCTCCTAGGAATGAACACAGCTCCCAGAACGCACTATGATACTTTCACACAGAAATCCCTCCTAGGAAGGACTACAGCTCCCAGAGAGCACTGTGACTCTCCCACACAGTAATCCCTCCTAGGAAGGACTACAGCTCCCAGAGAGTACTGTGACTCTCCCACACAGTAATCTCTCCTAGGAAGTACTACAGCTCTGAGTGCACAGTGACACTCCCACACAGTAATCCCTCCTAGGAATGAACACAGCTCCCAGAACGCACTATGACACTTCCACACAGTAATCCCTCCTAGGAAGGACTACATCTACCAGAGTGCACTATGACACTCGCATACAGTAATCCCTCCTAGGAAGGACTACAGCTCTGAGTGCACAGTGACACTCCCACACAGTAATCCCTCCTAGGAAGTACTACAGCTCCCAGAGTGCACTTTGACTCTACCACATGTAATCTCTCCTAGGAAGGACTACAGCTCTGAGTGCACAGTGACACTCCCACACAGTAATCTCTCCTAGGAAGTACTACAGCTCTGAGTGCACAGTGACTCTCCCACACAGTAATCTCTCCTAGGAAGTACTACAGCTCTGAGTGCACAGTGACACTCCCACACAGTAATCCCTCCTAGGAATGAACACAGCTCCCAGAACGCACTATGATACTTTCACACAGAAATCCCTCCTAGGAAGGACTACAGCTCCCAGAGAGCACTGTGACTCTCCCACACAGTAATCCCTCCTAGGAAGGACTACAGCTCCCAGAGAGTACTGTGACTCTCCCACACAGTAATCTCTCCTAGGAAGTACTACAGCTCTGAGTGCACAGTGACACTCCCACACAGTAATCCCTCCTAGGAAGGACTACAGCTCCCAGAGAGCACTGTGACTCTCCCACACAGTAATCCCTCCTAGGAAGGACTACAGCTCCCAGAGAGTACTGTGACTCTCCCACACAGTAATCTCTCCTAGGAAGTACTACAGCTCTGAGTGCACAGTGACACTCCCACACAGTAATCCCTCCTAGGAATGAACACAGCTCCCAGAACGCACTATGACACTTCCACACAGTAATCCCTCCTAGGAAGGACTACATCTACCAGAGTGCACTATGACACTCGCATACAGTAATCCCTCCTAGGAAGGACTACAGCTCCCAGAGAGCACTGTGACTCTCCCACACAGTAATCTCTCCTAGGAAGGACTACAGCTCCCAGAGTGCCCTTTGACCAGGGGTGGTTCTATCATTAGGCCACCTGAGGCGGTCACCTCAGGCGGCAGTTTCAAGAGGGCGACACTCCAGCAGTCGCGGCTGTGCTTATTTCTGATTTTGCCGCCTTTGGCCTGCCACTGCCTTCCCCCCGCTATTTTTTTCCGCTCAAGATCATCCGAGCAAGAAAAAAAACAGGGGGAAGGCAGGGGCAAGCCAGAGGCGGCAAAATCAGAAATAAGCACAGCCAATCCTTGGAGGAACCAATGGCCGATGAATTTGAGCAGAAAAAGAAGCGGCGGTGGCGGGAGGGGGAGGGAGGGAGGGGGAGGGGGAGGGGGGGAAAGGGAGGCACTCCGGCAACCGCAGCTTTGTTTATTTGCTTTTGCCACAAACTGCCTTCCCCGATAAATCTGCCCACGCAACCTTCATTCCCGCACAGACACCTTTGAGGCCCCTACCTCCTCCACCACTTCCAGCATCCAGAGCAATGGAGCAGCGCTGAGGAATCATGATCTGGGCACATGGAAGAAGGCGGCGGAGGCCAAACAATGAAGTTGGATCGGTCAGAGTGGTAAGACCTTTGGGGAGGGCGAGGACGTGCAAAACACTGCTGGCTCTGGGATACTCGTGGACTCTCACCATTGTAAATATGTGCTTCTGCATGTACAAAAATGGGGAGGAGTTTTGGATTTATTTTAAGGGGGTGATTGGCTTTAACTATTTAAGTTTTAATTTTTGTTTGTTAGTGGTTTTATTATTTATAGTATTCACCGGTGTCATTGTCTTTTGGAATTCATTCATCATTAATTCCGCTTTTACATATGATAGAGTCCTGCCTACAGTCTTTGCACTCTCGATCTCCACCCAAGGTAGGACTTGCATCCACATCCAATGTCTGATCTTCTTTTGGAAAAATGTTTATTGACCTTCAGCTCTTGTTTTTAATTAATTTTATGTCAGGTTTTTAGTAAGTTTTCATTGATCACATTATATTTATAGGCTAGTTGTGGGGAGTTACACATTATGATGACTGCATGGTGCATATGGCCAACTTATGTTTTGTGCTTAATTTTTAATCTTTTGTTTTCGTAAGGTCATCATTCTATTATATTCTGGGTTATGTTAATTTGATTTTATTGTAATATTAGCATTGTTTTAAGTAGGTATATATATATATATATAGTGTATGTGTGTGTATGTATATATATGTGTGTGTATGTATATATATACATATACATACACACACATACACTATATATATATATACAATCACCCAGTCTGTATGAAGGATGTCACCAGTCTGTATGAAGGATGTCACCTGCCTGCACCATGTCTGCTATGGGAATGTGTCCTGATTTCCTGTATGCCTTGGGTATGCAATAGGGATATGTCTTGCAAGCATTGGGTCTGAAATAGGAGTGTATCCTGCATGCACCCCATCTAAGATGAAGTTGGGGAGGTGTCCTGCATGCACCCGGTCTGAAATGTTTTTTTTTGGGGGGCGGGGGTATTTTTAGATGGGGGGGGGGGGGTACTGGGAGGGGAAGAAAGATGAAACCTCAGATTGGGACCAGCATGATCAGAGAATGAAATGATCAGGCAACAAAGGTAGAAGAGAATTTTATTTTCAATTTAATGATTGGAGTTGGTGCAATCTTTATATTTCATACAGTACAGGGAAATGCATCTCTTTTTATTTCTCTGGTGTTGCACTGAATGCAGAATCTGGCTTTTTGGGGATGCAGTTTAGTTTTTATCTATATGTTTATTTTAAGGTTATGGTCACTTATTCAGTACTTGGTGAGGGGCTGTGTTCTGAATGTGTGACCAAGGTCATGTATTCTGTTAACATGGAGTTTGGACTTAGGGATCTGTACTATAGTAATCTGAATTGTTCAGCTTTTCAAATAGATGTTGGATGTTCCAGGGCCCACTTGCAGGATTTACAGTGATGCTTTTTTATGGGTAGGATCCTTATGTAATTTTTCGAACTTGGTGCTGGTATGGTATGGTAGGTTTGCTCTATAGATCCTTAATGGCTTTGTTGTAGGGTTTTGTATTAGTTCACAGTATGCCTTGTACTGGAGAAATGTTTGTTAGTGAGATGATCAGAATGAGATTTTTTTTATTTTAGATACTGAGTTCTATGGGTGAATGTCCTAGTTCTGCTCTGCACCCATTCTTGAGGAGGGGGTTCTGTGGATGTAAAATAAATGTTCAAAAAGAAATAGCAAGAACCATGATGCAGTTTATAACAGCAAAATAAAAATGATTTATAATTTGGTGCAATAAACTGTGCTTTTAGCTTCTTAGTGTGTGAACATCTTGCATTTCCTTCACATTATCTAATTGGCTTTTTGTTTTGGTTCAGTCCCTCATTGGAGTTTTGAGAAAGATCCCCCCCCCCCCCGCCCACTCCGGGGTGGGGGGGGGGGCGCCATCTCATACTCTTGTCTCAGGGAGCAGATTGCCTTGAGCCGCCCCTGTCTTTGACTCTCCCACATGTAATCTCTCCCAGGAAGGACTATAGCTCTAAGAGTGCACAGTGACACTCCCACACAGTAATCCCTCCGAGGAATGAACACAGCTCCCAGAACACACTATGACACTTCCACACAGTAATCCCTCCTAGGAAGAACTACAGCTCCCAGAGTGCACTGTTACACTTGCACACAGTAATCTATCCTAGTAAATGGTACAGCTCACAGAGTGCATTGTGACACTCCCACAGTAATACCCCCTAGGAAGGACTACACCTCCCAGAATGCACTGTTACACTTTATTTATTTATTTAAAAGCTTTTTTATCCTATGCTCTTCAATATCACTTCCACACAGTAATCCCTCCTAGGAAGAATTAGAGCTCCCAGAGTGCACTGTTACACTTGCACACAGTAATCTCTCCAAGTTAGGACTACAGCTCCCAGAGTGCACTGTGACTCTCCCACACAGTAATCCCTCCTAGGGAGGACTGCAGCTCCCAGAGTGCACTGTGATACGCCCATCGAGAAACTGTAGGGCTTTGTGGCTGGAATTTCTTCTGCGCATATAATGTCTTTGTTTCTGTAGATCAGACAGGTGAAATCCTCCAGGGTATTCGGTTGTTAGTAACTCCTCTCTCCTTCCCTGCAGTCGGAATATCTCAGGAAGTGGATCTATGAGATGACCCAGCATTAGTACAGCCCCTTTCACAGACTTCCCAGGGCTGGGGGAGGGCACTCAGTCTCCAGCCTCCCTCCCTTGGTCTCTGTTTACACTTCCCCACACTGAAGCCATCTTGAAAGAGGCTTCATAATAACACCAGCAAAATTCACATCACCAGCTTTGCAAAGAGGGAACCAAGGCGTGTTCCAGAGAAGGGCAGGAGAATGGCCGCAGGGTTTTCAGCTCAGCAGGTAGGAGGCGGGCAGCAGAGGAGGCAGTGCCAAGATCCAGCCTCTGAGACACACACACTGCATGGGGCAAGCAGAAGGGGAATGAATCCAGCAATGCTCAGTCCAGGAAAGAAAGTTCTGCTCTTTATTCCTTGCAAGCCTCTGAGGCTCTTCCTCCTCATTCCACTTCCATGATGCTCTCAGTTTCTGTTTCCTGCAATGTCTTTGGATTCTGTTTTCCTCTCTCGCTCTCTCTCTTTTGCACAATTTCTTTTGTGTCAATTTGCAGAAAATCAGACCCAGATACACATGCACACAGGTGGACATTCAGACCTTTACACTTCATTCTCTGCGCACTTCCAACAGACAGCTACATCCTGTCTCTTCTTTCTCTATAAGATGTATTTATTTATTTATGTTTCTTATATACCGCGCTATTATAATCAGTGCGGTTTACAGAAGGAACAACTTTACTACAATGAGATAACACATTGAGCTTACATAGAACAGGATATTCAATAAAACTTGGAAGGAACTGAGGGAAAACTATATACAGATTATGTACATGTTACAGTAACGATTAATCTCGGTAGGTATGTAAGGGATCAGTACGAGTACTAGTATACATGGGTCAGAATGGGGAGAGGGGAGAGCTGGTTAACCATTATCGGTGGGGGGATGTTCAGTGGGTGGAGTTAGGTGGGGGGTTCGAGGGGTGGGTGGGTGTTTCTCAGACTGGGAGGTCGGGTAGTGCTGTATGAACAGGTGGTGCTTTAGGGCAAGATTGGCAAAATTTGTCCCTTCTTTACTACACACACTACTAAGACATTTATCCACTCTTTAGTTCTCCTAGGACAAGCAGGATGAGTCAGCCATACCTGCTGATGTCATCGGACGGCTCTGAGATGGATATCTCTCCAAATAGCCCAGAAGCTGGCCAGTTTTTACTTCTTCTGCCTTGGACGCAAGGCGAATTTCTTCTCTCCTCCTTACTTACAGTCTACTTAAACAAAAAAAAAAAGGAATATACAAAGAAGATAAGAAGAAGAAAGGAAAATAGAACAAGCATCACTTACCATGTCTGTTTTTAAGAAGTGTGCGTCCTGATCCAGAAAGATGATCAACTCAGACAACCACCACAAATGCATCTGCTGCCTCGGTAAGGACCACCCAGTTCAGGACTGTACCGACTGTGCCCACATGTCCCCAAGGGCCAGAAGAGCTCACGGCTATGCCTTGGAGGATTTTCTCTCTTCTACTCGTGGCTCAGGCACGCCGGATCCCCGCATCAGGAATGGCACCAAAAAGAGGACCTCTGCCTCTAAGCCCACTCCTGTGGCGACCAACCGGCACAAAACAGGTCGGCAGCATCTGCTTCCTCCCCAGCGGTGGCCTAAGATGTGCCTCAGAGGGCCTCCATCTCCTGCCAGGCCCCCGTACGGTCTTCCTACCCCGATGCTACAGAGCTCTCATCAACACATGGGGACTCTGGGGGCGGCCATCTTGCCTCTGAACACGTGGTGTTGCAGGCTGCCACCCCCTCCTCTGCTGTTGGATGTCCTCTAATCTCCCAGCAGCAACCGGACCAACCCCAAGAATGCATGGAATCCCTCTCTCCTCGGTGCAGATGATCCCCCGACAGCCCAGGAGCCAGCAGAAAACGGCACTGCTGCTCTGAAAGATTGTCAGAGCATCACAGACACTGCTGGAGCACCTCGGGACATCACAGGCACCACCGAAGCAGATGGGAGCACAGCGGACACACACGTAAGGCGAAGTATGGAGGCAGGAGGAAACACCTTTCACCACAGGACAAAAGAGTCAGGTACTCCTGCAGTTCCCCCTCCTCTCCGGCCTCCTTCTTCTGAGCCTGAGCCTTCTCCCGGCGCTTCTGCTCATCCTGAGACCCTGGAACCTCATCCCCTCTGGGCTCCAGAACCAGACATAGCCCATGTTCTCCACACTCCTTCTCCTGCTCAGCTACATGCTTTGGGACCCCTGGGGCCTACACAGCTTTTCCAGCTATTTTCAGACTTCCTCTAGCACTGGTCTTCCTCGTGGACTCCTGTTTCTACAGAAGCGAGCTACCTTCGGCACGAAGCCCTGCAAGTTGCACTAACCCTCCTGACCAGCCTGTCTCCCCCACATCTACCTCCTCTATGGACTCCACAGCAGTCCTCTCCCCCCGGACTACTTCTGATGCTCCCAGTGGGGATGGGGAGGCCCCCTACATGGGAACCTCCCTCAGTAAGGACGAGCTGCCTCCTCCTCTTGAGACACTATCTACTGGATCCAACCTGGACAGTAACTCCAATCCTAAGAACTTAACATACCCCAAACAATGTTCCCTCTAATTTTCTGTAGGCTGTGTGTGCATAAAATATCAGCTGTGTGCAGCTTTCGAAGGAAGGTTAAATTTTTGTGCGCCACATAATGGCACTCGGAGTTATATACTTTAAAATTTGACTACACGTCAGAATACAGTATGTACACCACATTGATTTTAATCAAATTAAATGAAAATAGACGATTACTAAATGAAGCGAGAAATTTCTAGTAATTACAATCATAACTTTTAAATTTTAAGACGTCTGTGTTGTTTTCTATCAGAATCAGAGCTGTAATTTTTGTGCACTCTGTTGTAAAGTATGTGCACTCGCTCAGCGAGGTGTGTGCGCGCGCACACACGCACAGCTTAGAGGGAGCAGTGACCCCAAATCCCTGCGGAAGATCTCCTCAACTCTAGGTATCCTAGCCCCTGACATAACAGATTAACGTCTGGAAACCCAAGCAGCCCTAAAGTTCCTTGAAACTCCCAAAATCTCTGCATTCCTGCCACTGCACCTCTTAATGAAGGAGAATCTCCTTCAAATATGGCAGAACCCGGCCATCGGTGCCACTTCTTCGCGGAATATACCTGATTCATCCATCGCCAGGGTTTGAAAAGCCTCAACTACCCCACACCTCACTCGCCGTGGAATTCGCCCTCAAGCGGGTCAAATCTGCCCGCAACCATGCCAACTGCCCACTAGGAAAGGACCTCAAACTCATGGATAAAGTCGGAAAGAAAGTCTTCCAGGGAGCAATGCTTTCTGCAAAGGTAGCAGCATATCAGCTCCAGCACACCCTCTATCAAGATATCATCATACAGGACCTCAAATCTATAACATCATCCCTCGATGCGGATATCTGCCACCAAAGCCCTGACTGACCTGCTCGAAAGCACTAAACAAAAGATCAGAGCAGCCTTCAACTCCTTCGACACCGTCACACACACAGCAGGGATAGTTATCTCAGCTCGCTGATTAGCATGTCAACGCACCTCCGGCCTCTGGAACAATACCCACAATCACATCACGAATGCACCCTTTCCTGGAGGCTCCTTGTTCAGCAATAAAGTGAAATACGCCAGGGCCTCGAATGTTTCTCGGCTACCAACCGAAAAGGATCTTACCATAAATCTTACTCAAAAACTAAGCGCTACCCCTCCTACAGCTCCTACCAAAAGTGGCAAGCACCTCGGTACAAACAGACCCATCAAAATCCATACTGCAACAAGCCTCGTCAGCGAGATCGGAAACAACTTAAGTCTACCCCGGCAGGCAAAGGGAACGTAAACCCCTCCTTTTGATGCCAGTTCGCCTTCTCCACCGCCCACCGGAGGACACATATCCACCTTCAGAAAGGCATGGAAATTCATCACCATGGACAGATGTGTCCTACGCATCATCAAGGAAGGCTACAGCTTAAAATTCACCTCAACCTCCTTCCAACAGAAGCTGCCATGGAACAACTTCTCAGCGGCTTTGCTCCTCGATTTCAACAAGGCCATACACTCCCTGCTAGCAGCCAGAGCTATAGAACCAGTACCCTCCCAGGAGCATTTTACGGGTTTCTACTCCAGATGTTTTCTGATTCCCAAGAAATTGGGTGGGTTCTGCCCCATCCTGGACCTCCAGTATCTCAACAAACTCATTCTCAAAGAGAAATTCAGAATATACTCCCTGGGTTCCATCCTCCCCATCATCCAGCCAGGAGAATGGCTCGTGTCCATGGACCTGCTCGATGCTTACACTCACATTCCTATCCATATGTCTCACCAGAGGTTCCTCCGCTTCCAGATCCAGGACAAGCATTACCAGTACTGCCATTTGGACTTTCCTCTGCCCCGCTGGTCTTCACAAAATGCGTGGCTGTCATCGCCGCACACCTGAGGAAGGAGGACATCTGTGTTTTTCCATACCTAGATCCATACCCGGATGAATGGCTGATCTCCAGCCAGTCCCCTCAAGGCACAGAAGCTGCCATACAACAGACCATCCACACTCTATCGCTGCTGGGGTTCCTAGTAAACCTCCAGAAGTCGAAACTTCACCCATCTGAACAGCTGGAGTTCATCGGAACATCAATAGACACTTGGGTCACATGGCGGTGAATATGCAGGTAATCCCTCTGGCGAGACTACACATGCGTAGGATACAATGGCACCTGCGTGTCCACTGGAACCAACACTCGCAACCGCTGTCACCGGTAATTCCCCTGGATGCAGCTGTGCAAAAATTCGTAGCCTGGTGGTCCAACCCGCTGAACCTCATGGGTGGCCGGCCCGTACAATTATCCCCACATAAGATAGTCATCACCTCAGATGCCTCCCTATTAGGTTGGGGGGGCCCACTGTGGTCAGCTCCGTGCTGAAGGAATCTGGAGCCAAAGGGAGCGCAGTCTGCACATCAACCTACTGGAACCCAGAGCATTAAGTCTCGCTCTCAGGATGTTCCAGACCCTGATCCGGGAAGGACTGTCCTCTTACAGACAGACAATCAGGTGGCCATGTTCTACATAAATAAACAAGGAGGGACCGGCTCTAGTAAACTGTACAAGGAAGCCCTACAGCTCTGGAAATTTGCACAGGCCAGACACTGTCTCCCTCATGCCTCCTACCTCCCAGGAACACCGAATCCGTTGGTAGAAAAACTCAGCTGACTAATAGACCCACAGGAATGGTCCCTCAACCACCGCATTACCAGGTCACTCTTCAAGAGGTGGGGACAACCACAAATTGACCTATTTGCCTCAAAGACCAACACAAAATGTGACCACTTCTGTTCCAAATGTCCATCCAGCCTCAGCATTGCCTCAGATGCCTTCGCATGTCATGTGGGGAGTGGTCACCAGTGTATGCATTCCCAGTCCCACCCCTACCTCTCAGCCCGATGACCATCCAATGAATCATATTGGACAAGGCAGAAGCCATTCTCATTCTAACCTACTGGGCACACCAGATGTGGTTCCCGTACCTCCAATGCCTGGCCCTTGAAGCGCCAGTGAAGCTTCACCTGTGCGAAGACCTCCTCCCCAGAGAAGGGGAATCTGCACCTCTCCAGTACCTCTGGACTCTAGTGCTCACTGCCTGGAAACTGAAAGGGTAGTGTTATCCTCGTTAAATCTCCCCGCAGAGGTCCAAGAAGTGATCCTCACTTCCCGGCAACCAGCCACTCGGAAATTGTATCGATTGAAATGGAAGCGCTTCACCTCATGATGCTCAGCCCAGCATCTCGATCCCTTCTCCTGCCCAGTCCCAAGGAACCTGCAATACCTCATCTCACTCCTTCACAATGGCCTGAAGACTCAATCCATTAGGGTGCACCTATCAGCTATTGCTGCCTTTCATGCCTATGAACTGGGCGACACCACTGCCAAGCTCCCACTGGTTGCAAAGTTTATGAGAGGGCTAAACAACATATGCCCACACACCTGGGCCCCTGTACCCCAATGGGATCTCAATGGGGCCCTGAATGAGCTCACACAGATGCCGTTTCAACCCTTACACACTGCAGAACTCAAGTATATTTCCTGGAAGATGCCTAATAGCTATCACCTCAGCCAGAAGGATAAGCGAGCTCAAAGCTCTGGTAGCACACCTCCCATACACGGTACTCTCCCAGGACTGTGCTTCTCTAAGGATGCACCCAAGGTTCATTCCCAAAATGGCATCTGACTTCCACATCAACCAGGTCATCGAACTCCCCTCTTTCCGACCTGAGGGAGAGGAACACCTTCACACCCTTGACTGCGTAAGGGCGCTGCGCTCCTACCTCCAATGCACAGCAACTCACCGGAAAGGCTCTCAACTGTTTTGTCTCTTACAACCCCAACAAACCCGGCCATCCACTCAGCAAAAGGATACTTTCCTTGTGGATCTCAGCCTGCATCACCTTCTGCCTGAGAAGGCAGGAGGGCAGGCAACCTCGAGAGTCAACGCTCAACACCTCAGAGCACTGTCCACCTCCATTGTGAACTTGCGCGGTGTCGGCAGCTGACATCTGTAAAGCCGCAACTTGGTCATCGATCCACACCTTCCAGACACACTACTGTCTGGACATGGACATTGCCCAGGGCTCTGCTTTTGGTCAGGTGGTCCTAGCCACAGCATTACGGGATCCACTGCACTGACTTTGCTCTCTGTTGCACATAAGTGACTTATCCTTGTTTTCACACATTTGCACTGTCACATTGTTTGCACTCTCACTATTCGCTTGTACTTGCACTACGGTTTGCACTACCCTGTGTTCTATCAGAATGACTTGACTCCCAATAAAGTCACCTGTCAGTACTTAGGGGCATGTTTACTAAAACCCCGGTAATGTGCGGGCCGCGGTATTGTGCGGATGCCATATAAGGAGTGGGTGTGTCTGGCTGAGAAAAGCAAACCGGGACGAAAAATGCGCTAAGGTGCGCTGCGCCCTAACGGCATAAGGCGGCGCGCTGATATTCAAGCACAGAAACAGAGCCACAGCACAATGGTTAAGACACTGCCTAATGGTGCAGCGATCATGTGTTCAATCCCCCACTGTGTGCAACAAAAAAGGCTGGCTGAGGCATTAACTTTTATGGGTAAAATTGCTTTAGGAGGCATATTAATTTTGGGCGGCATAAGGCGGTGCGCTGATGTTTAAGCACATGAATAGAGCCACAGCACACTGGTTCAGACACTGACCAATGGTGCAGGGATCATGGGTTCAATCCCCCACAGTGCCCAATGAACAAGGCTGGCTGAGGCATTAACTGTTATGGGTAATATTGCCTTAGGGGGCACTTTAATTTTATTTTAACTGGTGCTGCCAGCAAACACACCCGCAAGGTTTTGTAACATAAGGTGCTGCATAAGGCGCCTCATAAGGTACCCCAGAGGGCACATTCTAAAGTGCACTGTTCGCCAGGGCACCCTATAATGTTGCCCATAGGGAGCCTTAGAAGGTGCTGTATGGGGCGCCCTATGAGGCACCGAAAGGTTACAGTACTGCTGTTGATGGCAGCACTGCGCATGTTAACGCATGGAAACCTGAAGTAGGTGCGCTGACCTGCAAACATTGCAACAGAGGTGTAGTACAATGGGTAATACATGGCTTGTTGAATCAGTGGTCATGAGTTCAATCCCCCAGTGGGGTTAAAGATGACCTATTTCAGGCATTATACTTTAGTATACAGCAGTGCTGAATGTATTTATTATTTAGTATTTATTTGCAGTTCTTGTATACCGTGCTATGTATCATCAGTGCGGTTTACATTGCACGAAAACTCTCACATTGAATGAGGCATAGTGGTCTCTAATGTACATCAGTGCTGCGTGAGGCATATGTCTTCTTACGTTACAACAGTGTTACCTGAGGCAGTCTCCTGTCTACGTTACAGCAGCACTGCCAGAAGAAACATCATAAGGCACCTTATATGGCACCTTAAGGGTACAGCACTGTGAGGGTGTTTCTGCTGGCAGTACTACCAGAACGTACACACACACTGCCCCAGACAGCCCCCCATGTACCCTGTAAAATATGTATCTCCAAGTTATAATGCCCTGTTCAATGTGTGTCCAGTTTGTGCAATGTAAACAGCAATGGTGCAGAATAGCACAGTATATGGGGGAATGTAAATAAATAATTAAATGAAAGAAATAAACCCACTGTGGATTTGAACCACCAATCTCTGGCTCCACAGGTAGAGCAGTCACCAGTGTGCTACAGCACTATCCCTTAAAGAGATGTCTGTCTGGCTACAAAATAACTTCTGCAGACTGTGTGCTGCAGTTACCAGGGTAGGGTTAGGCCTCTCGCACCCATGATGCACTGCACATGCAAATCAGCTGTCCACAGGTGAACACAAGATGGGGTATGCACCCCCACAGCACCTCGGCCTGGTAGGGGGTACTGACCATGTGTTGTACTGGCACAGAGTAGCTACACACCGTCACATTGTGCGGGTACTGTGCTCACCCTGAGTGTGCGGTGAGGCGCCCAGCACCAGGTCCACAGCACCTTCCATGGCAGACATAAGTCATGCTGTAGGTCCCCAGCGGTGCCAATGTGGGAGATAGGTAGTTTCTGCAGAAGCACCTTGGATATATCTGTCTGTCTCAGTCAGGTACAGCCCCCATGGACCCCACACCACCACCCTCCTCTCCTCCAGGGCTGTGGGTGCCAAACAGGGTCTCCCATCACCAGACCCACATTCTTCCTCCCTGCAATGGTGGCAGTACAGGGGACCATCATCCCCAGACCTGATAGGGAACAGACACCCTACAGGGCAGTCAAGACAGCTATGTACACATCCATACAGCAATAGCAGACAGACAGTAGGCCTGTATATATCAAGCTGCACACCACCACCATCTGACATTCTCCTGCAGCAAGCCTTCAGCCACTGTACCCTGCAAGGCACTCCATCAAGACACATACCAGCTGCAAACAGTCTGCTAGCTAGTCCATAGTGCATGTTTCTGGTGGAAATGCATGCACCCAGAATTAGGATGTCAGCATACATAACAAGCAGATAAGTCAGGGACTGGGTCTCAAAAGGAACCCATAAGTATCACATGAAAGAAATAGTATATAGCACTATGGGGGTGCCTAGCCATGCTGTGGTCACTGCACAGTCAGGGTGAGAGTGATCTCCCAGTAGGACATGCTGAGGCCACCCTGTCTGTGTAGGTGGTGGCTGGGCACTACAATGTCCCAGCCATTGCCCTATGCAGCTGCATCCTGGCCAGGCCACCCTATCCGGGCCATACCCATGGTTCCTTGCTCCTCATTATGCACATTGGCAGGCCAATACTGGCAACAGTGCTGGCAGTGTGGGCTGTGGAGGGTGTTTGCAGCCACCACACACAGGATAGACAGACACACACACCCACACCTATGCCGGCATTGTGCTACTATAGAGGAGTTTAGCAGCCCTGGCCACCACACCAGTCCTGGGCACAGTACAGGCATGGATATGGTACGCAGTACTGTTGGGGGTCACTCCCCAGGGTGGGAAACACTGTCAGAGACCAGACCTGAAGCACACACCGCAGACATCAGAAAGATTGTTATGATGGAGCTCAATCAGCAAACTGTGCTTAACGTAGGAATTGCTATCTGCCAGTACTCATAGCAAACGTTTGATAGCTGTGTACCGTATACCCAGGTGTAGTGTGGCATTGCTAAGGTATGCAAATGCTATTATTGGGATATGCACGCAGGGCCCAATGTCCTGCCTCTCCAGGAGGCAGTGGCCAGTGGTGCCTGTGGGTGTAGGTGTGGGTGTGTCTGCCCCTGTTGGCTGCTGCTTTACGGCAGAGGTTCCCAACTCCAGTCCTGGTGTGCCAAACACTGTTCGGGTTTTCATTCTGTCCCTCATGAATATGCATGAGATACATCTGCATACCATGGGGGTGGTGCATAGATATGCAGCACAGGCATCTTTATTAGGGGCAGCATGGCACCTGAATGGTGTTTGGCCCTCCAGGACTGCCTTTGGGAGACTCTGCTCTAGGTACCGCACATGTTTATGGTGTTTGTTCTCTATGGGGTAAAATATATGCATTTGAGGCATGTTTCTGTTCCCAGCAATACAGGTTCAGCCTTTACTACCATGTTTTCTTCATGGGTAAAATAAGGGGATTGGGTTGGCAGGTGCCACAGCCTAGATTTGAGCCTGCAACTTTCTGTTCTTGCACACACTGTTTGTGTGCACTGCGCCACCATGTTGCCACAGATATGTGGCACTCCCTGGGGAGCCCATGACTGTACATCCGACAGGGCCTGTTTGTTGCAGTGCACCCACCTGGACAGGGCTAGGCCATGGTCTGCTGTGGCCGGCAGCCGCTGCCCCCTCCGCCAACAGTACCCCTCCGCCAACATGCTGACATGCCCGTATATTGGAGACAGCATCACAGCTGAATGATATGTGGCCCTCCAGGACTCCAGTTAGGGGACTGTGGTCTAGGTAATGCGCATGTTTCTGGTGTCTGTGCTCTGTATGGTAAAAGAGAGGTGTTTGCGCCATGCTTATGTTCCCTGCAATAAAGGTTCGTCTTTACTATCACGGTTTAGTTGTGGGAAAAATAAGGGGACTGGGTTGGCAGGAGCCCCAGCTTGGATTTGAACCTCTGATCTTAAAGGCACTGGCTGTGCCTGCTGCACCACACTATGGCCACAGAGACAGTGCTGTCCCTGGAGATAGGAAACCTGTGCGAAGGGGTCAGAAACCCTGCTCTGCACACTTTTACTGTGGGCTCATTCACCTTGTATGGAGACAAAAGGGCAAATAAACATTAAAAATGACCACGAAAAAAGGGGAAAAAAAACACATAACCAAGCTGGCCAATAGTGATATCAATGGGCAACAGTAAAAACCAGTCCCAAGACAGCTCCAAAAAAAGAAATGATTTATGGAAGGTTCTACGGTCTAATGTTGTCCTGTGAGGCAGAAAATGACATCACTCGATACAGAACTTCAGTTACTGTCTGTCCACTTTACATTCTACAAAGCACTTTTTTATACATTTGCATCACAGTTTTTTTTCTTTAACCCATTTATACCTTTTCCCTTATATGGTTATTCCTTACAACAGCCTTGGAAATACATTCCTTTCTTTTTCTCTTCTTGTATGGTTATTTGCAGGGTTTTATCTCTATGTCTTATCTCCTTTAACCTCCCCAATTCCTGTCTTTTTCTGGTTTATATGTAGTCATGGTTAAAGCATTCTGTCTGCAGTTTGTCTTATCAGCAGTTTCAAAGGTAAATAACATACACACACAGAGATACAGAGACACTGTTTTTATTCACTTATTTCAAGATGGAATTTTCAGAGAGGATTCTGGGAAAGCAGGCAGATTCATTCAGCACTTTCATCTTCTCAGGTCTCTTCTTAATTTCAGTTTGTGGCCTGTAAAGTAGGACTTGAAACATCTGAGGAGTGTGTGTGCTAATCCAAGAGTTTGAAGGTGCTGAATTATGAGGTCATATGGAATGGAGTCAAATGTTGCTCCTCATCACTTTCTCGTCTTACTCCTCCTTCTCCCTAATTGTCTCCCCTCCTACCAACACCATCAAGCCCCTACCCCTCATCTCCCCTTTACCATCCTCACTCCCCGCATCTTGTCATCTACCCTATTATCAACTCTTGGATTTCACCACTTTCTCCCTCTATTTCTCTCTCGCGCTAAAACAATCTCACCCTTGTTACCACCAGGCAGGCTCCTCTCTGTCCCACACTCTTCTACTCCTTCTCCTTCTCTCTTCCAGAGGTATCAAAACCAACCCTGTGCCCCCAAACATTTGTCACACTTATTGAACAGCTCATCACGCAACATCTCAAATCTTATTCATATCCTTCCCCTCTCCCCCACCTCTCTCCCTTTCTCACGTACCTTTTGGAATGCACACTCCATTTCAAATAAACTTGCCTTCACTCATGATCTCTTTATCTCTAATGCTCTCTATCTCCTTGCTCTAACTGAGACCTGGCTCCTCCCAGAAGACAGGGCTTTATTTGCTACTCTCTGTCATGGCGGATTTCATGTTTCCCACACACCTCATCCCACTGGCTGTGGTTGTGGTATTGGGATTCTACTTTCTCCTTCCTGTCAATTTCAACTCTCAATTTCAATCTTACTCCTTTCCCTCCTCTGAAGTCCACTCGGTCCAGCTTTTTACACCCCTTCCCCTCCGATTACCTGCTATTTATCAACCCCCTGACAGGTCCGCTTCTACCTTTCTCTCTGACTTAGATTCATGAATTTCCTTCTTTCTGGATTATCTTCCCCCTCCCTTATTCTCGGGGATTTTAACATTCATGTTGCTCACCCCTCTGACCCTTATGCTTTAAGCTCCTTTCCCTTACCTCATCATTCAACCTCCAGCTTTGCTGTACTGCCCCCACTCCACAGCAAGGTCACTGCCTTGACCTTGTATTCTTCTCTAATTGCTTACCCTCAAACCTCCGTATCTCAACTCTTCCCTTATCAGACCATCACCTGCTAAGCTTCACTCTTAATCACCTGCCACCTCAACCTCACCCTGTCTCCTCCAACCTCTTTAGAGATCTGCATGCTAATGACCCGTTGAACCTCTCCTCCATGGTCTCATTGCCACTTTCCTCCACTATGTCATCTGAGTCTGTTAATGAGGCAATAGCTTCCTATAACACTGTACTCTCCTCTGCTCTTGCTCCACCCATGCCAAGTCCTGTGGAGTACTGTACCCCACCCTTTGCTGTCTTCCACTACCCGCTACTTACGTTATTGCGCCCATTCAGCTGAGCGGGCTTGGCTGAAATTCCGCACCCATGTGGACTTTCTAAACTTAAAATTCAGGTTTGTCTTTTGCAGTCAGCCATAGCTCTCACCAAACAAGGCTATTATGTCCATCTGACTAACTCTCTTGCCTCTGATCCTCGCCGACTTTTTACAACTCTCTCCTGAAGGTGCCTCCACCTCTGATTCCTTCCTCCCTTTCTGCACGACCCCTGGCTGACTACTTCCAAACTCCACGGGATCACACTCCAATTCCCTAGGAGGTCAGCTACTTCCCCTCCTCCCCTTCTTCACTCCCCTTTCCCCCCTACCTCTGCTACCCTTTCTTCCTTTTCTATGACCTCTGAGGAGAAAACCACTCTCCTCCTTTCCTCATCCAAACTCACTACCTGCTCCTCTAATCCTCTTCCCACCCATCTCCATAGCTCCATCTCCTCCACTATAGTCCCTTCCATCTCTCATATTCTCAACCTATCCCTCTCCACTGCAACTTTCTCTGTAGCCTTCAAGTATGCTGTGGTCATTCCTCTCTTCAAGATACCCTCACTAGACCAACTTGACCTTCTATCGACCCATCTCCCTCCTTCCCTTCATTTTTAAGCTGCATGAATGTGCAGTTCACCATCATCACCTCAATTTTCTCTCAAGCCCTTCTGGATCCTCTACAATCTGGCTTTCGTCCTTTACTCACATTCTACTGAGACAGCTCTTGCCAAAGTCTCCAGTGACCTGTTCCTGGCAAAATACAAGGGCCTTTACTCAGTCCTCATTCTTCCTGACCTTTCTGCTGCTTTTGAAACTATTGACTATAACCTTCTCCTTGATACTTTGTCTTTGCTTGCTTTTAAGGGCTCTGTGCTATCATGGTTCTCTTCTTATTTCTCCCATCGTTCTTGTAGTGTTTGTTCTGGTGGATCCCTTATAAAATCAAATTGCAGTAATCCAAGAGTGAGGTGATAATGGCTTGGAATACTGTCCTGAAGTGGTTGTGGTCCAGTAGCGGATGGAGGTTGTGGAGGATCTTCAATTTGTAGTTTGCAGTGGTTGTCATTTTCTTAATGTGTGCTTGCAGATTCAGTCACTAGTCTAACGTGACTCCAAGGTATTTCACTTCCTGTCATTGACCTTGAAAGTTTCGGGAGTGAATAGGATATCTCTCTGCTTGATGATCAGGACCTTGGTCTTGTCACAGTTGATTATTAGGTTGTAGTCTTTTAACCCAACTACGACTGCCTTGCAAAATGATTTTATTGGTGAATATTCTGAATTCTTGTTGTTGAAGGGGGCATATAGCATTAGGTCATTGGTGTATAAGTGGTAATTTATGTTGTGGCTCTGAATGAGTTTGCAAATTGGTTGTATGTACAGGGAGGAAAATTGGGGTATGTCACTTAGATGGTTTGGAAGTTTTGTCCCTTATGTTAACTTGCTGCATGCATGTTGTCACGTAAAACTGGAACCAGGAGAGGGGGGTGCTATTTATTCCTATTTCTGTCAGCCGATCTTCAGAGTTGCAGAACATCCACTGCCCACCCTCGCTCCGCTTCAGTGATGCCCCTTTACACCCACATCTAAGCCTCCCTGTAAAACACGTTGTTTGTACGGAAACGCTTTTGCTGGGGCCAGCAGGGGAGCAAACAACTGGGATAGACATTCCTGCTAGTCATGGGACAGAATGACCCCCAGAGTGTTTATGAGTGAGGTGAGCAGTGTTTGCACTTTGCAATTTGGTCTAAACTCTCGTTGTTGCATGTCCAAGGGGGCAGAAGTGTTATGAAGCCCTGTAGCTGTAATTGTACTGCCTTTTCTATTATTTTTCCTAAATTTGGAAGTATCTTTGCATTGTAGAGATACTGTTCTGGGCATATCATGTGTTTCAAGATGGATAAAAACATCAGTTTTAAACCTCTTACTTTCCTTTGGGACTATTCTAACAAGCTGGTTCTTATTCTTACTGACTGAAGACTCTGGAAGGCTTTTTCTTACCTTCTGACCCTGGAACGTAGTTCCTAAAATTAATGCCTTTGATAATGGAATCACCTAGTATTATCAGTTTTCTGTTTTGAAATACTTTGGGGCATGTTTACTAAACAGTCCTAACGTGCGGGGCCGCGCTAGTGTGCCTGTGCCATATAAGGAGTGGGCGTTGCGTCCGGAAAAAAAAACACGCGATACACATATGCGCCAATGTGCGCCCCGCACATTATCGCCTTGAAAAGCTGCGCGGGAGTTATAAGGCGGCGCGCTGATGTGAATGCACACGAGCAGAGCCACAGCACAATGGTAACGACGCCTACCGATGGAGCAGGGATCGGGGGTTCAATCCCCCGCAGTGCCCAATGAAGCAGCTGGCTCAGGCACCATTTTAGGAGGCACAGAAATAGTGGGCAGCAGAAGGCGGCGCGCTACATTTTCACGAGGCATAGGAACAGTGTGCGGCATAAGGCTGCGCGCTGATGTGAAAGCACACGAGCAGAGCCACAGCACAATGGTAACGACGCCTACCGATGGAGCAGGGATCGGGGGGACAATCCCCCGCAGTGCCCAATGAAGCGGCTGGCTCAGGCACCATTTTAGGAGGCACAGAAATAGTGGGCAGCAGAAGGCGGCGCGCTACGTTTACACGAGGCATAGGAACAGTGTGCGGCATAAGGCTGCGCGCTGATGTGAAAGCACACGAGCAGAGCCACAGCACAATGGTAACGACGCCTACCGATGGAGCAGGGATCGGGGGTTCAATCCCCCGCAGTTCCCAATGAAGCAGCTGGCTCAGGCACCATTTTAGGAGCCACAGAAATAGTGGGCAGCAGAAGGCAGCGCGCTACGTTTTCACGAGGCATAGGAACAGTGTGCGGCAGAAGGCTGCGCGCTGATGTGAAAGCACATGAGCAGAGCCACAGCACAATGGTAACGACGCCTACCGATGGAGCAGGGATCGGGGGTTCAATCCCCCACAGTGCCCAATGAAGCAGCTGGCTCAGGCACCATTTTAGGAGGCACAGAAATAGTGGGCAGCAGAAGGCGGCGCGCTACGTTTTCACGAGGCATAGGAACAGTGTGCGGCAGAAGGCTGCGCGCTGATGTGAAAGCACACGAGCAGAACCACAGCACAATGGTAACGACGCCTACCGATGGAGCAGGGATCGGGGGGACAATCCCCCGCAGTGCCCCATGAAGATGGATGGATGAGGTATCACCTGTCATGAGCAATAGTGATCTAGGAGGCATTTTACATGTTATTGTTAGTACTCCTCCCTGCAAATGTACTATGAAAGCACTATAATACCAGGTGATGCATATGGCGCACTATAAGGTAACGCACATGTCATATCTTAAAGTGCATTGTCCACCAATGAAATCACCATGTCGTGTGTAGGGTGCGTTACAGTTTGTAGTATGAGGCAGGGCATGGTCCCAGCACAGTCAGTGCTGGCATCACTGTGCAGTCTAACGCAGGGAAATCCTAGGTAGGTGAGCAGACATGCAGGTGGGAACAGCAGTGTAGCAGAATGGTCAGGGCATTGCCTGATGGTGCAGGGGTCATGGTCCCAAATGAGCAGTGACTAAGGTTGGCTTAGTGACATCTGTACTCAGAATGCAACTGTACAGCAAGCTGTGCTGCCATTTACACACAAGCCTAGCCAGAGTATCGTTCCTCTAGGCTGCAACACAATGCACATCATAAACAACCACATCATCAAATGTGAGTGCACATGTAACCGAAATACTGCACAGAGCCGAAAGGAAAGGCAAACCATAAGTAAAAAAACCACTGACACCACAGGTGCTGTAACACAAAGATCTCCACAAGGCAATGTGGCAGCAACAGAGATGGATAAACAGAATGGCGCCAGCTGTAGCTATGTACAGAGTGATGGATAATGTACCATGTTATAATGATGGTGTGCAACAGTGGATGGGAAGATGTGTCCAGCAGAGGAGGGTGAAATGGCAGGATCTGTGAATTATCATGATCACAGTGGACTAGCGGTGATATGCAGAGCAAACACAGGAGCGGCAAACATGGACAGATGAGATGCAAGAAGGTGTAGGAGTGCAGGAAGGGTTGTAGCTGCATGCACATCAGGGTAGGATGACACAAGAGTTGGCAGACAGAAGATGGACAGATGCATGGCTCACAACTCAGATGAGTGTACAATGTGTCCACAGCACAAACCTGACAACATATGACCGTCAGACAAATGCAAAACACAAATGCAGGACACGCATACACATCCAAGAGAACAGAGAGGAATCACACCTATGAACAACACCAGAAATGTAAATGCAGAAACAGGTAGGAAACAGCACCAATGTGTGTGTTTTAGCAACGGATGCAGTCAGAAATAGTCCAGGCCCTCACACCACACGCATGCCGGTTGTAAGGACAGGCAAACCCCCAAGAGAAAACATGAACAAATGCACCTGCAGAACTCCTGTGTACATATCACATCACAGTCTGTATTTGGGACTAGGGACGCATGCACAAACACACAATGATATGTTAGGCTGTAGATATAGCATGCAAAATATACAGTCCACATCACACCAATACTGAAAGAAACACACATACAGGCACCTGAAGCAAGGAGACAATACAAAGCCCTCCCACTCACCAAGAAAGTCATACATGAAGCACAGAATGCCCAAATTAACACCAGACTGTGTCGCCAAGGCCACGCCACAACTACCAGACAAGCCCCCACCAATTCCGGTACTGTAAGCAACAAATGAACCAAATGCCCGCAAGGGACCTGCAATCGAGAGCCGAAACTGTATGCCCCATGTATCATGCACAGCCTCCCAAGATGTCCTGGTAACAACCCAGACCACGAATCCATTACAAAATAGCTGAAAAACATACTGTCCCAGGAACCCCTTAATCCAACCCCTAAGCCACCCCATACAAATATGACAATGTGCACAATCTGTCAATGTCCATAGTATGTCCTATGTCCCCTGTTGAAACCGTCAATGTAGCCCCCCTGGTGATGGCCGTGCCCAACATGTAACATTCCCCCCCCCCTTGTATGAAAAGCTCCCTTGACCCTGTGAAAAGTGGTATACCAAAACAAATACATAAATACATAAATATATACAGACATAACAAGAGGAAAGCAACTAATCCCCAAGGGCAGTGGAGGATGCGTGGCGAAGCAATGTAGTGATCATGGACAGGACAGCAGAGAACAACACATGAAAAAGGGTGAACACACACCTGTTGAAACTCATCACCACCACACCCCCAGGTGCACAGCAGTGTAAACAACATAATGAGAGAAAGCTATGTAACAGATGATATCTGCTGGCTAGGCAGCACACAGTGCACACCCTGCTGGACCCTGACCAGAGACAAGGGTGTGTGTAGAGGTGATGAACCTGCTGTGAACTAATGGTCAAGTCATCATAACCTAAATCACAATTAAATACTAAGGATGTTGTGGGCTACCTGGATAACTGAATTGAAAACACGTGCCAACAACCACACCCACAAAGAACACACTGAGCCAAGGACGACATAATATTCCAAAGACAGGGTCTGTATGTGAACCAGTAAGAACCAGTGATGTGCAAAAGGACAGACACATGCACAGCTGCCATCGTACACTGTTGTGAGCACAGGTGGACATGGACCTTGCAAGCAACTCAGTGGACACAAGTGTAAATGTGCACTATGAGAGGAGGAGCAGCCTAGTGTTCAGAAAACTGTCTTGCACACAAGGCAACCAGGCCTCATTTCACAAAACCAGATCATGTGGCCCTTGGAAAGTAACTTGAGGAACATTGTCAAGGTAACCACGGAGTCCCAAGGTCAGAAGGAGTCATGACTTATTCAAAGGTACACATTGTAGTGCATGTGTGTGAACATGACCAAGCAGCAAAATAAACAAATGTCTGTAAAATACATATCTTTACTTGGATCACTCCTCACAGTTACTGTACACAGTGTAATCATAATTGCAAAGTAAGCACCTCCCTGTTGAAAGATGGGAACACAATCAGCAAGGTACAAACACACATGCCACATAAAGGTCATTGTCTGAGCACAATTGAGTGGCATGAGATCTAATGTGTACCAGGTGTATGATATGCACTGGGTACCAGGGCCACATCCCCGAGCATCTACTGCCTGGCCACAATGTGTGAGCTACATATGAGGGCATGTAGATGCTAGGCGTTGTAAGCTTAGGACCCCAAACACATCACATGTCCCCCCCCAACATAGCCCTCATGCAACACAGGTGGCCCCCAAATGAGAAAAACATATGCTGGCACAATGTTGTCATGTGACAAACACCCTCATAAAGTCATGTCGATCCTCCCACATAATGGCTGACTGGCACATCAGAAAGGAGTCAGTGTTGTCCCCCGCAGCCCCCTCTGGTGGCGGTGTAGTGTTTCCACCGGAGGCTGGGGAGCGCATAAGATTAGGGGGATCAGGGTTGGCCAGTTGCGAGGGTCATAAGGTAGCGGACCTTTGGGCCAACCTCGTTGCCAACGTCCCAATAAAGTAACGTCACAGCCAAGTGTAGGGAAACAACAAAAGGCATTTATTTCTCCTTTGCGCAATATGGTCCATATATGTGGTTAAGAAAGTAACAGGGCCTTATTAATCCTTGCATCAGGATCCACTCACACAAAATGGTCAAAGTAACAACTGTTAATCTTCACAGTAACTTAAATCATAAGGCATCCTGTATTCACTTCATACATTCTTTAACATCAAACAGATTATAGTCTTCCTACTGTACAATAAGTGCATTCCATGGGTTCCCCTGCCACCTCACCCCCAGATTCCACTGTCAGCCATTCCATGTCTGAGAGCTCCGAATCAGAAGCATCAATGGGGCTGAGTTGGGGCCTCCTGAAAGTGTGCCAAACCGTGTCCCAATGCTTGCTTGTCAGCTTGGGCCGTTGGTTCATGGCTATAGGATAGAACCCTGGCTGTTCATCTGCCCTGGTTGTAAAAGCTCTCTTGTCCCAACCTTTAGCACCAACAGTTTTCGTCCTGGGGAAATCATCTTTTACTTGCTGCCTAAAAGTGTCATTATTATACAGATAAAATCCTCTCCTCTGCTCCTCTCCTGTGCTAGGTTTAGGCAAACAATCACAGGCAATAGCTGTGTTTCCTTTGAGCTTTCTGTAGTCTCTTCCAGGGAAGGCTTGAGGCCTAGCCTGATTATCTTCTAATTCCTGCTGGCTCAAGTAGTCCCACTGTGTCTCTCTTTCTCCAGAGTGTGGAGAAACGTCTTTGAGGCAGGGCTGCAGCTGATGTCCTCGGCCCTTGCTTCCACTCCCGTGGCAGTTAGCTGGTGGCCGCGCCTTCTCAGCTGTTCCCTGTTCACCAGGCCTCTGATTTTTCCACCCCTCTCTCGGGTTACATCTATAGAAATCTTTAAAACTACCTTTCTCGTCTCGAGTATCCCTCTCAGCTCGATGTCTTTCCATCAGATTGTGGCTTAGCCCTTCTCCCTGGATAGGGCTTTCTCCCCAGCTGGATGGGAGAGCACCTCCTTCCTTGACTGCTCTCTGAAGTGCTGCTCCTTGGAGTTGTCTCTGGCCTGGTCCTTGGCCTACTCCTCGGCCTACTCCTTGGCCTGCTGTCCAAGTTGCTTCTTGGCCTCCTCTTCGGCCTGCTCTCCAAGTTGCTTCTTGGCCTGCTCTCCAAATGGCTCCTTGTTCTGCACTTCGGCCTGCTCATTTTCTCTTTGATTCAGCTCTGTCCCTGCTGAAATCGGGACTGACTGATTCCAAGTCCTGCCCATAGAGGCGTGGTTCCTCTGCATCCAGGCTGGCTCTCCTGCTCCCTCTATGTTGGCCCTCAGGATATTTATTTATTTTTATTTATTTATTTATAGTCTTTTTTATACCGCGCTATTCAGCATCAGCGCGGTTTACAGTAAACAATGAACACACACATTTCCAATAGTACTTTGTGTTTACATATGAACAGGAGATTCAACTTGGCTAACAGGGGAACTATATACAATAACAATATATACAAATCACAGAATAGTCATGTGCTCGTATGGTTTCAGGCAGTGGAGATTTTGGTGGATTCAGCAGTTTGTACTGAGCTTCTATTGATTTCCGGGTAATATAGGAGGAAGAGGTAGTGTTTCACGGCTTTTCTGAATTGGAATATGTCTGTGATTGTTCGGATGTGGTGAGGGAGGTTATTCCAGATCATTGGTGCATAAAATTTGTAGGCCCTGCTGGATGTTGACTTGGTGCATTTAGTTATTGATTTTGGGACTATCAAGGTGTTTTGGGCTACTGACCTTCTGTCTCTATTGTGGGGTGTTATCTGGATTAGCTCAGTTAGTGATGCTGACGAGAGACCTTTGCATCTGAAACCTGTTTTGCTCAACATTTAAAAATGTTTTTCCCATCGGCCAGAGGGTCCGCTGCAGCACAGTGTACATCACACATATCATCTAGAGCTGAATGACTGCATGCTAACAGGTAGCAGGGACACATGAACACAGAGAGAATACAAAACACACAACTCCCCGAAAGGTGCAGACATAACACCGTGCAGTATGTCCCCTTGCATTGTTTGTTTGGTGGACAGTGTTCGGCTACCTATAGCATGGTCCATGCAATGCTGAAGTGTAGGAGGGCGATGGACACCCACAATGGCACACACCAAATATAATGGGCTAATGAGACTGTTGTCAATGCAGGGGGGAAAACAGGATTCTGCAAATGTGCAATGCAAGGCGTGGCCATACATGCAGAGTGTCACGTCTGTACAGTAAACATATACAGTAACTAGCATGTCCATATGCAAATGATGGGCAGACAGCCTACAGTGAACCACACAAAGCACATAGGTCTGCATGCAGTGTCTCACAAACATAGTCATTGAGAAGCACAGGCACCAGCTGCAGGCAAACATGGTACAGTGATGCCACACATGAATCTAATCACCCCTGCCCCCTCCACACATCTATCAAGGATGGTGGTGGGCATGAAAGTGTGTATGTGGCAGAACCTGCACCTTGTTTAGGTGTGGGGCAGGTGGACATAGACAATTGGATCCCTCCATGTGTGCCCCCATGCCACATACATGGCTGTATGCTGATGTTGAAACCCACTAATTAACATATCATGTGTGCCATGTCACACACATGGGACACACCTATACACTAACCAACTGTGTAGGCATGTCAGAAATACATAGCTCATGTCAGTCCCTGATGCGCACAGTGTCCCAAAAGCAAGGTGTCCCTGACATACAAAAGATCATTGCAAAACCAACCATGCAAACCTGGCCATGCACAGTAAAGTGCCACTGTCCAATATGACACAGTCCATGAATGTCCATCTGTGTCCCAGTAATCAGCAGGACACACAGCCACAGCATGCCACACACTGTGTGTTGTACAGGTCTCTCATGGGTAAACCAGTGGTCCAATAGCAACAATGTCCATCACAGGCCTGTGTCCCACCAATATAGGTCAAACATCCAATGGCACATCTCCCCAGAAAGAATAAGTTGAAGGTCAGTCCCACAACAGGCGTTGGATGTTGAGGTAAGATGCCCTGTAGGAAATGTTGCTGTTATGTCTTCTGCCCTGTGTCACGAGAGGATAAGTATGGTATTGTTAGACACCTTGCCAAAACAGAACAGATTGCCAAGATTCACAATGCCCAAAATACAGACTAAAGGGATGAAAGGTCACAAATTACAGGAGATGCATATCAAATATAATGTAGATGACAGCCAACAGTACATGTAAATGCAGGCACGGCTGTCCCATGGATATGGTTATGTACAATCCCAGGTCACACCGGCATCTCACAGCTACACATCATATGCATCTGTTTGTGTCTACAGAGATGCAACATAACATGTCCATGTGAAGATCATAAACCCCAGGACAGGTACAGCCACATGTAATACCGATTTAGCAAAGTTAAAACAAACCCTATGTGTGCATCATGCGTCCATCATCAATTCCTCAAAGTACTGCATAGCCACATCAGGTCACAGCGAAGGGAGACAATGTCAGCCAGACATGTCGATTTACCATGTACACCAACTGTTGATGCATCTCCACATCATGCCTACATATGAGAGAAATAAATGGTGCGCAACACCTGTCTCCCAAAATACAAGACACATTGCTGCTCACAGCTCACAACACATGTGGACCATCATGACAAGATGAGCAGCACAACAGTAGAGGTAGCACACCCCACAATGCCCCGCAGGTGCCCACACCCATGACAGCACATGATAATGTACCATGCCTGGCCAATGCCGGACGACATATTCAAAACATAAGTGCACACACACACACAGTATACGTTGGTCAGTGGAACAGCTGAAATACATGGCCTGTATGTGCACAAGTGCAAACCTGTGCACATCATGGCCAAGTCACATGCACAGATATCCTGTTGATGTCTGATCAAACTATGATGGTGTAGATAGCAAAGTCAGTATCTGTAAAACACGACAACCAAAAACATATATAACTCTGCTTTACATCTGACTGAAAAGGTGCACCTGCGAACATACTGTACACAAACACATGGGGAGATGGGTCACAACACCAAGACATGGGTAAGGGAGGCTGTCAGGGGAGAGGTGTACAACACCAGCTGCCTAAAATGACACATGACAGGCGACATGTGGTCCCAATGAACCCATATACACACAATGTAGCTGTAGATCCACCTACCCTGGACCACAGCCACCTGGACAATGGGCCCTCATGTGTCAATGGTACATTGGAACATCATCCTCATGAAGCGGGTCCTGTGGAGAGGGAAACCAAGCATCACAAATTATATGTTATTTCCCATCTGTGAAACCCACAGTACACCGCAATGTCACCAGCTGGCAGACCCCACAACCTGACCCACCGACTGACTGTTCACCCTCACACTGTACTGATATACCACATGGGAGAGGCAGCATGTAGACATATGATACCAATGAAAAGTCCCCCTACAACTCATTTCCCCCCACCCCCCTCGGTTGTTCCACACACCTGTCTAAGGAGGTGTCTGCAAACACCATGTGTGAAACACATCACAAGGTCACACTATCAGTCTGTGTTGGCCAGGTTGACAACATTACCCCCTCTCTGTGTGCATGACTGCCCTAATGTTGTGTGTTATGCAAGTGTAAATACCTGAGACACCTGGTAATATGCTGTACCACCCCCTGTAACCATTGTGCAAAGGAATATTATGCAGTGTAAATCCCGTACATCAATGATTACGTAGATCTGTGTGCAGATCATGTGCCTAAATACATGGCAATGTCAGCACCATGTGTGCCACACAACACCCCCATGTCTGTCTCTCAGCAGACCATGATGGCGTCATGTCATCCCACTGGGTATCAGGGAGAATGTTAATCCATGGATAGGCGATAGGTGCACCTGCACCACATATCTCCCAAATAGGTCTGTGTGTGTATGTGGACATAACATCCCTTGCCAGTGTACACAAGGCATTTGTGGCTGTGTACTGTGCTAACCAGACAGACTTACAGCATGTACCAGAGCCATGAGGCAGATGTTGAGATAGTATCACCCACATATGCCACCCTTTATTTGCAAAACCGCTAACCTACCAAACAAATAAACACATGCCGCACCACAGTAGTGTCGTGTAATGCACCCGTTGATCATCTGACCCGCTGCACATCTGTATGTGTGTACATTGCAAATACTGCAATGAATGACACCTCACTAGATATGAGTAAAACAATGATATGGACCCCGGGCTGCACACTGCCCATGTCCACATGCCGAACCCTAGCCATGTATGTGCTACATTAATCGGTATACTGTATGGTACGTTTTGGTGTGGTAGCAACACCTGTCACATGTAATCAATCCCATCATGGGCATGCAGTCATGCGCAGGTGTACTGTGCTATGTTGGTTATGTTGCATGACACATAATATACATACAGACATAGCCAGCCCATAATAGCATGACAGACACACACAAACACACCCTGATTATAGTACATAAGCAAGGTGGCCGCATGAGAGCTCTCCACAAATGTTGCCCTCTACACCCCATTGAACCCCGGATCATATGCCCGACCCCGTGCCCCACACACAATAAGACGACATCAGTGTGTTTGCACAGCAGTTGCTATCACACACAGACACTAACTGGTACTGTGACCCCCAAAAGCTCATAAAGGTGTCTTAACACACAAACCCCGAAAACAACAAAAACCACTGTTGTGCCCTGTCCACATTGTCCATCGCACACCCATGGCCATATGTTACTGTGAAATGTTCAGCATAAGGACAATGCAGTCATGGATCTGAATGCTATCTGTTCAGACACATCACCCGTTATAAATCTCACATGCACACAACAGCACATATATGTGTGAGGATGTGCAATACATACCACTGAATATCTCAGCAATCAACCTCTGCCTGACCGCTGTGCCTGCCTGTGTGTCACCACTGGCACGTACAGGGGGGCACGGTGGATCCTCCGCCAGATCCTCATTAATCTCTGCAGTAATATTATGCCTGAGAGCAATGTTGTGCAGGATGCAACAGGCAACGATTATCTCTGCAACAGTCATTGCCTCATATTGTAAGGCCCCACCTGTCCTATCCAGACACCTGAAGCGACTTTTCAAAACGCCAAAGGTGCGCTCTATGACAGAGCGGCTGGAGGCGTGGGCCTCATTGTACCTCCGCTCTGCACGTGTCCGTGGTTGACGCACAGGGGTTAGCAGCCAGGGGCGACATCCATACCCTGCATCACCTGCAAAAAGAGAATAATGCATGTGAATGCATGAGCGCATACCACCACAAATTCACACAGGTATGGACCTGAGAGACAAATGCATGACACATCCTGACAGAACCATATGACAGCACAAATATACATTTGACAGAAGACGACCTATGGTGATAGAAATGTCATGAAGGGCCCCTGTAGTCTGGACAGACATGGCAAATAACACCAATGTCCCAGTTTTGCAAACAAAGATCTGCTATGTGTGGCACATGCATCCTGGTCTGCAGTCAATGTCCGCATCTCTGAAACCACCTATGGCAGCCTAAACCACCAGCACACAGAAAACATGTTAAACGTATATGTTAGCAAGCTATATACCACAATAATGTTGTATGGGCAATGTAGGCGCACACCCAGAACATGTGTGACCTGGGGCTTGGACAACATCAACCAAATAACAACTCACAACACTGTGTCCACTAAGGACAACATACCGACAGAGAGCAGTCTGCTGCCATATGCTGTGGACTGCTGACCACCAACCATCTCAGTGGACACCCTGTCCAATGTCACCATCATGTTCACATCCCTGTTAAGCTGTGCTCCACAGATCTGCACACTGTAGCCCACATTAGCCCTGCACTATCACAACTAATGAGACTGGCAAGGTACCTGTGTATGGGGCACCCACACCTCTCTGCCCGCTCACAAGTCCGCCCCTGGCCTTGCTGACACAACTCTCAAAGGCAGAGACACATCAGGTTAATGAGATACAATGGTGCCGAACTACCGCCCATCTGCAGTGGCCCAAAGTAATGCACACCACACGTGTGTATGCACACATGTTATGGGCCATGCCCAATGCATCACCCGACCTATGGAAATGTGTACCCAATGTTGCCAAGGTCATGAACATCCATCATATGTGCCGAACACCCAAACATCGAGCAACCCATGTCATTCCCCAAACAATGTTCAAGAACCCCAGTACTGTGTAGGGGTGTGGCCCTCACACACACACATGATAAGCGATAGGTGTCTGGATTGTGCATCACAGTAAACGTACATGACATAACACAGTTACCTCAAAAGGCACGAATGGACAGGTGGGTGAGATGGGCAACAAACCCACCAACCCACCTGTGGCCCAGTGAAATACACAAACATGTTGATATGCACACCCATGTACATGCATCTGAACATGTGCATATGTCCCCTACAACATCAGCATGTCACCCCCAGGTATTGTGTCAACCAGATGTGACATGTCACATCATGTTGCATGCAGCTCAACATCTCCACCCCGTTCATAATGTCTGCTGAACGTCAGCTCAGCTGCCTAACACACAGAGAGTATATACTTAAATATATAATAGATGTTAAATGAGAAAATGATATATCCTACAGACGACATCATATATGTCGACATACTCACCCAGCAGGATGCAGTCCCCATACAGTCCCTCCTCAAACTGGCGAAATAGTGCTGAGTGATGCAGGATATAGGAGTCATGGGTGGACCCTGGAAACCGTGGGACCACATTCAGAATATGAAGATTAGCATCACATACAACCTGAACATTCAGGGAATGGTAGTGTTTGCGGTTGCGGAACACCACCTCCCTGTCTCTAGGCGGGACCAGGGCAACATGTGTGCAATCAATAGCTCCCATCACGTGTGGTATCCCAGCTACAGCCGCAAAGGCCTGGTTCAGGGTCGCCCAATGTTGCCTAGTGTGGGGAAGGGCTATGTAATTCCCCACCCGGCTGACCATGGCACGCAGTACCTGGTGGAGACATCGGGAGAACGAGGGCTGGCTCATGCCACCCACTGCGCCCACTGAGTGTTGGAAACAGCCAGAGGCAAAGAAATGTAAAGCAGCAAGGAGCTTAACTAAACCCGGTATGGCATGTGACCGATTAGTCAGGGGCTCGAGGTCAGGTCTTAGATCCTCATAGAGCTCCCTAACAGCCCTTGTGCTCAGCCTGTACAGGGAGATGACCTGGTCCTCACGCATGTCCTGGAGCTGGGCCCTGGGCCTGTAGAGGCGAGGCTGCCGAGCCTGCACCTCGGCACGTCTCCTGCGCTGTGCACGTACACCAGCTGCTTGGCCCTCCTCCACAGCTGCAGGTCTGATTTGCTGCGGGACTACACCCATGCCCTGTGCCTCAGCCCCATGGACACCATCCCCCCTGTCCGGCAACCGCAGCATCTGCTCACCTTCCAGGGCACATGCAGAAACATATATCCCAGCCATCACCTCCCCCCGCTGGCCTACACAAACACACTACAACACACACACAAAGCACCCACAACAGTGACCAACTCACAAACACCGACTGACAAACGGAACAAACGGATGCAATACACAACACAATACACACAGTACAACACAATAGAGAATGAACTACACAGATATCCTAGCCCTGATCAATATGTCAGCCTCTCCAAACGTACACCTCGCCTACAATACAACCCTCAATGTGTACTATCGCTGCCTGAGGATATATAGATGTATTTCCGGTGTGGTGATGTGCGCCTGTGCCGTTGTGCGTCGGTGCGTGCCGCGGATGTGCGTCACGCGCATGTGCATCCCATTAAGCCCTGGCGTCCGTGGGTGCTGCGCCGGACCGTGTAAGCCTGATGCATGCATGTGCGTCTATGTGCGCCGCAGCCATACACGGCCATGCCCAGCTCTGACGCAGATCCGCGGCGCGCAAAGACGACAGCGCATGCGCACATCTGTGGCGCCGGAAAAGAAGACGAACAGCAACAGCGCATGCGCAAAGGAAAAAATGAGGATAAACTTCCGTTTTCGCCGCGCCGGACCGTGTAAGCGTGATGCACGCATGTGTGTCTATGTGCGCCGCAGCCATACACGGCCATGCACAGCTCTGACGCAGATCCGCGGTGCCCACGCACACATCCACGGCGCGCAAAAAAAGAAGGAACAGCGCATGCGCAATGGCAAACAGCGAGGGTAACATGGTATAAAACACACTGTACCACAGGTAAACGACGAGGGTGTTGTCAGACCTACTGAGGGACTGTGGAGAGACAGAGGCGTGAGTGTTAGTGCAGAGGTAGAGGGTGTTGTAGGGGGAGAGGAGGCTGTGTGTCTGTAAAGTGCCGTAGTGTATATGGTGTATCACTGTGTCCGTGTCAGTTCTGTGTGCATTGTTGTGTACTGTGCAGGGTAGGGTGGATTGTGTGGGGTGGGGTGGGCTGGTCTGCAGTGTGTAGGGTGGTGTGTGGTGTCCTGGGCTGGGTGGGGAGTGGTGAGCGGAGAAGGTAATGGAGAGAGGGGGGAGAGGGGGAGAGAGGGGGTGCATGTTGAGGAGGCAGGTGGGGATGCAGAACAGCAGTGCACTGCAGAGGCGGGTGGGGCGGTGCCACTGGTGCCTGAGGCCCGTGCAGGCCCATCGGGGGCAAAAGATGTGGAAATGCAATGACACACTGGCAAAAGAAAGCGCCCACCTGTGCCAGCTACTCAGTGGAGGAGGGCGCTGAAATTTAGTGACCCAGAGAACCACATCCTCCTGAGCCTGGTCCTGGAGAACTGTGATGTCCTCTTTGGCCGCCTCAGTAGCCAAACAAGCGTGGGGAACCGCAATGCTGTGTGGGAGGATGTGAGGCTAGCAGTGGCTGGGGCGGGTGGCCCACCAAGGGACACGGATAGTCTGAAAAAACGATTTTCAGATATAAAAAGAGGTGTACGGCACGTGATAGTGGCCGAACACCAGCATGCCATGGGGACAGGTGGTGGGGGGCCCCCTCATCTGCCCACTATCGCCCCTCGAGCGTGAGCTTGCAGCAAGACTGGGGGATATTTACACATGTGGCCTTCCTGAGCTCCTGGACACCGCACACCCGCTGGCAGGTACGTCTGACAATTTGTTGTGTAAACAATGTCCAGGCAACAGTCTATGCGTAGGTCAGTATGTAACTGCCAATATGAAGCAGGTCTATCAGCTAGGCATGTGCACCTTTCAAACTCTTAGTACGCAATGGCTAAGAGGTAGTCCCCACAGTGTACGCCTGTCAATCAAAATAGGTGTCAGGGTTGGACAGGCCATGTACTGGACAAACCAACATGGCTCACTGTAACAACACCCAGGTGTGACTGAACCTGTAAGCTGACACGAACAGAGCTCACAGCTGCAAACTGTATACCGCTGCCGTACACAGTGTGTAGATAGGCAGACCAGCAAACACTGTCCCCCAGATATCTACACAACATGCACTGTGCGGCATAGCTCACCCCTTCCATCACCCAAGCCTCACCTCAGCTGTCACATGTAGGGAATCCATGCCCCGGGCCAATACATGAGCAAAGCACATACAGAATAGAACCCAGAGAAGATGCCCACAGACCTAACATCTCACCCAACGTCAACCCTATGATGTCACCAGCCCAGTCTGGAACATATGTATGCAATGAGGCAATCACAGCATCACAGAGGTCCATCAGTCCCACACTGTCAGACAGGTTGCATGTCAAGGGGCTCTGTCCCTCCTGCAATAACCGTGACAGGGCACTGCTGTTAGCTATGCACAGACACCTTCCCCGGCCCCACTGGCCATGACATCCCCCCCCCCCCGAGTCCACAGCACACTCATAACTGAGTGTGTAGGTCCACACAATGCATCCAGAGCATGCCCCCCACCCCCTCATATCGACCTGCAAATCCCTGTGAGCCAGTACCTGGTGTGATCACTGCTGTGAGAGTCCCCTCTGACACGACAGTCCCATCTGTGCTGCTGTACCTTCTGTCAGGGCCCTTGAAACCCCAGCTCCGATGTCAGCGCCTGTTCTGGTGAACATGTCTGCATGGACACTGAACATACCTTGCCGTCCTGCAGTCCAATCTGCCACTGTGCACCCTCTCCCTCTTGTGATGGCCCCCCTCGCACTCATTGTGTGTCACCACAAAGGAATTACCGTGCGGAAAGATGGCTGACACCCATGTTTGTGATGGACGGTGCCCAGTATCCTGGCCCCACGGGTATCCCCGATGCATTGTGTCGCAGCACACAGCCTGGGTGAGGTGTGAGCACAGGCCACACATGCATGTGGCATACATCTCCCTGTTGTGACCAGTATGAATGTTTTTTGTCACGATTAGTGGGTTCCAATCACAGGGAGATATAAAATAGATATACAGAGAATACCCTCAAGAAATACATGGTGGACTCACTGGATGACGGTCTAGACCACCTCTACCTCTGATCAACACAGACCAGGTGCGGCAGATATGCAGGTCGTACACTCACACATGCAACGCCATGGAAGGTGAATAGGCAGAATGCCCTCACACATCACTGACCTGTAGCATGTACCTCTCTATTGACAGGATAATATAGTGTTTTCCTGTCCGATGTCCATGTCAGCACTGTCTGTCCACGGAACATCAGGCTAATCATTAACCAATGTCGGATGACATGTGATCTATCAGCACTGACAATGCTCAACTGACTGCTGCGACTGTGTAGATCCATAGTAGCAGCAGCCAGATACTCACTGTCCAACCTAACAAAATACATGTTATACAACGGTGGTCGATGATAGGAGACCTGTGCAGGTGCAGCAGGAAAGGTAGAGGTCTAAGGCCAGCTAGGAACATACC
The DNA here is from genome assembly GCA_033557465.1 of Ichthyophis bannanicus. Taxonomy (NCBI): domain Eukaryota; kingdom Metazoa; phylum Chordata; class Amphibia; order Gymnophiona; family Ichthyophiidae; genus Ichthyophis; species Ichthyophis bannanicus. The sequence continues at coordinate 84,785,220 of CM066031.1, forward strand.
CTAACCCATGAGGTGATCAGCAAATGTTACAGGTCGTTGATGCGAGAGGGTAATCTGAATATGCCTCTGCAGAAACGTTGCAGGTGTGAGTCATAGATAAGCAGGTCTGCCACACCACATGTGTGTTGATCAGAGGTGTAAGTAGTCTACACCCTCCACAGGTGACCATCGCAATGTCCCCCGGAGTGTACACCCTGTATATCTATGTAGTAAGTTACATATCTATATCCCCTCATACACCGCACTATTCAACATCAGCGTGTCTAACAGGGACCCTAATCCCAGTACAATCAACATGCATGAGCTCACAGATGACAAGGTACGGAACGTGGATACCAAGGCAAACAATGTACAGGGTTTCCACAGATGTACCATAACTGATTAGGTACATGTCACCACGAAAAGGTGCCAGGTACATATAACACCGTCAGATATATATTATCAGCGCAAGCAGGTCCCTGACACATCATGCAATTGTGTACGTGGGTGGGCTCGATGAGGACCACAGGTGTTGATGAATCTATAGGGAAGAGCTCTGAGACATAGAATGTGAGGGCCTACCTGAAGTGCGATAAGCTGCTGATAGGCCAGATGCAAGGGGGTGCTGAATTCCAGCACCTAGGGGCACAAAGGTGAAAGGTCCTGTCGGTTGCAGGGGAAGCACAGCTTGTGATGGCCGTCTGTAGCTCTAGGGAGGTGATAGTCGCGGATGCTGTCGCTCTCTCTGGTGTAGTACACTGAGTAGGGGATGACAAGGATGCAGCGTAGAGCCGATTAGTGTCGTTAAACGTGTAAGGTACGTTAATAAAGGAAATGCTGGTCAGAATAGCTAGCCAATGTAAGTTCATCAGCACAGGGAAACATGGTTATCCACGGCGTCCCCAAGAGGTAACCTTGCTGTGTCAGTCATTGGCAGCTGTAACGGGTATAAGGTGCATTAGTGAGGAACCTGACGAATGATGGTCACGTCATTGACGTGTGGGATCATCAGTGCATGGTATGTTGTCAGCAAACAGTCTGGTTCCAACATGGAGCGTAGGTGTGTCAAAGAGTGGATCATGTAGTATACAGGTCTGACTGTGTTTTATGTGTGTGATATGATATTGCGGCATAGGTACAGAATGAAATACTGGTAACGTGAGGAGGGCTCAGATTGCAGTACATCTCCCCTAGTCTTGAGATGATGTGGTGGGATGATGTTGGGATTGCGCATGATCAAGAGGACCTCCGTTGTCATAGGTTACATATGGAGGTTTCAAGAGAAAAGACACCCTAAATATGCATTGCGGCAGGGTATGGAGGGGAGAGAGACATATGTGCATTGGAGATGGGTGTGTAGAGAACAATGTAATCGCCATAAGGTATGTAGACAACACTAAATGGATGTATGACCCCACAGATAGGTTGCATGTAGATGTTCAATAGGGGGATAGAATGTGATGAGCATTGGTTAAGACCCTGATGCTGGTGGGAGGGTTCAGATGTTCTGACCCCTGAGCCGACATGCTGCCATCTTCGGTATAGATCGGACCTGCACCATTCAACCGCTGTTGCAGTGATGCCCCGCACAATTATACCCGCCACAAGGGGGTTGTCAGTCACTGATTGACACGCTGTGGGGATGTCCAGATTTGGGAGGTGGCAACCCAGTCGGGGATCATCTATGCCATATATCATCTAGCTGTAGAGTAGGGTGAGGAGGGTGTCGACTACATGGAGCTCCCTGGGCCGATGTTGGCGGGGTCCAGTGGTGCAGCACAGTCAATATGTCCCTGTAGCTGTCGTTGGTCCACGTCCACAATCATCTCAGCAAGTATAGGTATGCCAGAGATGGGTGAGCAGGAACCCACCTTTAGAGGGTACAGATTGCAGTCTGTCAACAGGGGTATAGCTGAGGTATGCTGAAGCACTGCAGGTAATGATCCAGGTGAAGAGGAAAGGGACATGATGTTGTTGATCACTGGGCCGATGTGACTGCGAAGGCCCTTGACCCAGGAGGCATGGCATGGAGCGGACTGGGATGTGGAGATGAATTGGGTTGCTATGGTGCCCTCAGGTCCTTTGTCGTAAGGTAAACAGTATGGCGAGATAGCGCCAGGGATATCCTGCACAGGTGTAGTGGTTGTCACAGAGGGACTGTTGATAAGGCACAACTGAGATTGTAGGTGAGTCGCAAAGTCCTGAGGGTGTATCTCAGCTCGGGGCCCTGAGGATGGCCCCCTAGACAGGGTCCAAACTAGCTACAAATGTTGTTGTGGACCATTGTGAGATCTCCACATGGTATCAGAGTGTTACCATGTCATTGCCACAGAGAATGCCGTGCGGCTAGCAGATGGGTGGGTGATGACTGTTGTCAGGGCAACATTTGCATGGTAGCAGTGCCAGTGTCTCCCGGGTTTCTGTAATGGGATGTGGGTATCCCCACAGTCCGCTGTGTACCATGGATCATCCGCTCCATCCCGTGACTGCGTAACTGTTGAAGGTCGCACAGCAATAGGACTGGGACTGATGTGGCAATCTAGCAGAGTGATGTCATGCCCAGGTAATGTTGTGACGCATAGCATGACATTTGAGCACACTGCCATGTATATTGTTGTCATTGCCCCAACAACACACACCGCTAACAGGTAGCTCACAGGACATACCTGTGATCAGCACCGCAGACCACGTAGCCCCATGCAAACACACACCCCTTATGTGTCACACGCGCCACACCCTGTACCTATCCCCGATAGGGCATGTGTGTATGCTGTCCAAACACAACCCCTGCTGTGGTGCCAGGATGCAGGACACAGTTTGCACATGTTCCCCATCCCAGCCCTAACCGCACCTGTCACATATCTGGTAACACCAATCAGACGCGCCCCCACCCCCACAACAGTGTTTGCTGTACCCTGTAGTCATGTGTGGACGTGCAGGAAGGCATGTATAGGTAACATATGAGCTGCCCAGTCCTGCATGTGTGTGGACAGCCGCATGACGGTGCCAGAGGTGTCTACTGCACGGCATCACAGACCACAGCCCTGAATGTCACGCACCCCGCCAAACTCTATCCGCCATGGGCGCATGCCCAATATACTGGCCCTGCATACTCTGAAAGGGGGTGGCAGAGGCGGGTGGTAGCACAGGGATACCAAGGGCAAACGGTGACATGAGAGGCGCAAAGGGAGGGAGACATGGGATGGGGGCAGGAAGGGGCCTGTGTCCATGAGCACCTTACTGCCAATCAGGACACACGGACAGGGATACTGCACCCACATGTACCACAGGTGAGGGGACATGGCTGTAATGTATGGGTTGGTGACGGAAGCAGGGTAGTGTGTAAGCAGTATGCATGCCAACATCCCCACATGTATGTGTTAACCACAGCACTAGCGGATATACTGTTGTTGCGTAGATACATATCTGAGCCCTCCTCTACTGCTCACATCACAGGAGACTACAGCAGCATGGGGGCGCATGAGGACGAGCAGGGGGAGGACGTGGATGAGCTGGAGGAGGATGTGCCTCAGGCCTGGGAGGACACAGAGGTGCAGCAAACAGCCACAAGCACAGATGCAACTGGCCCACAGCCCTCACCCCCCAGGACCAGCGGACCAGCAGCTGGGACGGCCGGAGACATGCAGCAGCCTGTTGCCAGCCAGGCTATGGGTCCCCCACCACAACAGCTGCAGGCCCCTTCCAGCCACACGATGGATGTCCTGATGTCAGAGTTGCACAGCCATGGCGCAGGTGGAGCACGCAATGCTGACGGTGGGTGCCATGAGGTGGTCACATACAGAAGGTGTATGTAAATGTTCAATGTGTGATGGCATTGTGCTGTTTGTCTCATTGTACACCAACAGCTGCTACCGGTGAGGTTTATGTATGTTGCATATTGGCGTGAGAGACACAGGGGTATGGCATTGGGTGGCAGATGGTCAGGTGACAAACAGCACAGCAGTTGAGGGCCAATGGACACAGTCATATGCCTACATAACTGCAGCGTTGTGTGAACCCGGTGACAAGCAAGTGTATCATAGGTCAGGAGGGAGCCCCTGAAAGGGTTAGTGACCCTGGACAAGCAAACTGTCAGTCCTGTATGGCATGTGACAGCAGGTACCTGCGATGACACACGACCGCTCCCAGAATGCACCAGGGTACCCAGAGACAGAGAGGGAGCTGGTGTGTGGTAACGTGTGTCCATGCAAGAGGGCTATGAGGTGTACCCCACGTACACATCACAAAGGGCAGGGCCCGGGTCTTCACAGCTGTGCAGTGCTGGGGTGTAGCACACACCAAGGCAGAGGCCACATGGAGTGCCATCTAGAGTGGACTATCATCTCAGGGAGTATGATCCTGATCCCCAGCTACATCAGCAGATGCATAGGCCACAGTGCACAGACCGATTCAGCATGTGATTCTTCGAGGGATGAAGCGCAGATGCACTGTGAGGTGGCGCCGACACAGGGGAGGTACGTGTACGGTGACAAATTCAGAGGGCAGGTCCACATCAGTGGAGTGGTGTGGGTCAGGGAGGTGGTGCTGCAGAGCTAGGGGTCCCCAGATGGTACCCCTGACAGCAGCATCTGCACGTCGAAGGGACCCTGGGACACATGCCAGATGGTATGTGCAGAGTCCCAGTGTCCCTGGAACCGTGTTGGGCGGCTGGACATGGGAACTGTTGAACATAATGGCCAGGCCATCTAGCGAGGGACCCTCACAGCAATGGGAGCACAGGTGGAAACACTGACCTATGCCCTGCCTACACCCCTGGACGACAGCTGGGAAATACATATGTAGCATGATCTGCTCCATTGGGGAATTCCTCAGTGTCAGGCCCTGATGGGGAAACATGACTGCTGCCGGGGGGGGGAGCCCCAGGGTGAAAGCTGTGGATACATGAATGCCCCCATTTCCACACCCCTTATGTCATCATATTTTGGAACGTATACCTACCAGCGCACAGACACACAAACCAGTCCTCATTTCCACCCATGGGTGCCCCTGGGTCTGACCCATAGCCACGCAGTGGGAAGCAAGCCAGGTGGGTGATCAGCTGGGTGACTGCTAGCATGTGAGCTGTACCTACAGGAATGTGTGCCCTGATGCAATGAACCTGGGGCCCATGTGTGGGAGTTGGGAGGCTAACATGCAGAGGAAAGTTGATCCATACGGTGTTGGCTATGGGTATGGTCATGTACCTGGTCATGGTCATGGTTATGGTTATGGATCCTTAAAAGTGTTCGGGGGGTTATCTGGGAATACACAGACCAGTGAGCCTGACGTCAGTGCCGTGACAAATGGTACACACCATCATAATGTCTCACTGTACTCAGCAGGTATATAGTCACGACCTGATGGGTGACAGCCAACATGTCTCTGGACCATGAGGATTCTGTCCCACTGCTCTGTTAGGTTATCTGGAGGGAGTGAATACGCAGGTGCACAATGGTGAGTCGGTTGCTGCTGTGTAACTGGACTGTCAGGAAACCTCTGACAAGGTCCCTCATGAGAGCCCCCCTGCATAGCAAGAGAGTCCTGGGATGGGAGGTACTGTACTATTGTGGTTCAGGAACTGTTTGGAAGATATGACGCAGGGGGTAGGGCTAAATGGCCAATTCCCCCAATGGGGAGTGGTGAATAGTGGTGTACCACACGGATCTGTGCTGTGTCCGCTGCTGTTTATGAGATATTCAGAAATGACCTGGAAGGTGTTGTGACGAGTAAGGTTCTCAGAGTTGGACATGACCCAGAACTATTCCACGTTGTAGAAACCCACAGGGATTGCGGACACATGCAAGAGGACCCTGATCAACTGGAGGACCGGCGATCAGAATGGCAGGTGAGGTAGAATGTGGTGACGTGCATGGTTATGCACCTGGGGAGGACCAAACCAAACTATGGTGTCGTGATGCAGGGTTCAACCTTAGCCAACACCACACAGGGAGATGATGTAGGCGTCATTGCAGATACGATGTACATACCCTCGGCCCAATGTGCAGCGGCAGCCAAATGATCACATAGAGCGGTAGGTATGATAAGGAAAGGAATGTGGAAAACAAATAGAGATGGTGTCATGCCTCTATATCGTTCGATGGTGATAACGCCCCCTCAATATTGTGTGCAACTCTGGTCTCCGTACCCTAAACTGGGATCTAGCAAATACAGATGAGGGTCAGATATGAGCCACCAATATAGCAAGGGGGATGTGAGTCCACTCCCAGGAGGGGAGGCCAAAAAGGTTTGTGCTCGTCAACCTGGGAAAGAGACAGCTGAGGGGAGATATGCTCTGGGTCTCTAGATCCATGGACGGTGTGGAATGGGTAGACGTAGATCAATTGTGTACCATATCAGAATATATCGGGACTGGGGGACATGCACCGGAGCTACAGGGTCAACTATTTACGACTGATGACAGGAAGTGGTCTGTCACACAAGGTGTACCCAAACTCTGGGATCTGTTAACGGAGGATGTAGTAAAGGCTGTTAGTGTAGCTGTGTTTGTAACATGTCTGGACAGGTTTCTGGGGTATGGTCCGTAAACCATCATTGGGAAGGTAACCAGGATATCAGTGCTTGATCCAATACAAGCATTGTGGGACCTTTGTCCCTTGGGGAAACTGCTAGGTACGTATGGCCGAGATTGGCCACCTTTGGAGACAGGATACTGTGCCTGATGGTCCTTGGTCTGACCCAGTATGGCATATCTCATGTTCCTATGTTCCAATGTTTGTGTTGTCAACGATTGGTATGGATAACCGTGCCACAGCCTGCACAGACAAAACCATTCTGTGTACAGTTAGGTCTGCACACATCTCTGGGGAGTCCAGGACAGGTCCAACTGTTGACACCCCTGCCCCGTGTTACCGCATGTCTAACACTGACAGCAGGTATCCTGTTGTGTGTGCTACCAAGGATATCTTTGCGGGTGGAAGCCACCACACATAGCAATATCTTGTTGGCGTCACACTTGAGGGGCATCACTGATCAGTGTGTTCAGCATTGTCTGTCATACATGGGCTACATCCCCCACATTCCCATGCACAACATATTAGTGTATACCCCTGACAGGCGTGTGCTGCCTCACACACAGGCATCTGTCTGACAACAGACACACGCTAACAGAAAGGGGATGCATACATGCATTGACCTAGCAGGAGTCTCCCGCCTCACACCCATGCAGCTGAGACACACGCATCAGAATGGCATTTGCCACATCGCCCAGGGGCAACTGCGACAGACCCACCATGCCCTATGCAGCCCTGGATCTGCTGGGGCACACAGCCCCCTGTCACACCATGCTATAGATGTCGTTGCCCGCCAGAATGTGATAGCCCTACAGCAAACAAAGCCAGTCCAGACACCCAGATACCTGGCAACCACCAGATGTCCGGGGCAGGGAGCATGGTGAGATGGCCCGGGTGAGGGACGGGTCCCACAGGGTCTCCCAATTGCGCACATACACGATGTCTTGCATGACATATCACTCTGGGCAATAACATGTCCCCCTCGTGGGGACATGACAATATGGCCCCCAATTGCACAGATGGGTCGGTCTCCGACATGGACAGACTGGCCATGTGATGACCTCTGTTGCAGGTAGCGGTGGACCCTACCCCGCATGTGCACACCCATCCGCAGGCCACAGCCCTCCCCCCCCCCTCATTCAGTGTTATGGCACACCACACCCCATGGGGCAGTGCCTGCTATGTGCAGAACCGGAATTACATAGCCTGTCTGTCTGTGGGGCTGTCAGCCCCTGCTGCCCCATCTGTTGGCCAATCCTCTCAGACCATGGCCACCGCCTGTATTGGACAGTTAGCACACACTGGTACCTTGCCCCTCCCCACACACAACATGTCCCTGCCATCACACAACATGGGCCGTACCCTCTCCTAACATCGTTGCCAGACGGATGATGCAGCCGTGCACATGCGCCAGGGAGGGCCTGCTGTACCGATGCACACATCGCACCCCTGTGATCAGAGCACCCTCCAACAGGGACGTGTCCAAGGTCTGATTCCCTCCTGCCTGTGGCCCCACCCTGTCCCCCTGACCCCTACCCTATCAGGGGCACCTGTGATGGTGTACCTCTGTTGTCCCTGTCCGTGTGTCAGCCACCAGCTCCCATGTCCGGGAGACATGTGTTCAGTCCCCTGAGTGCCCAACCGTAGCAGAACATCCAGAACATGTGTGTTTCATCACAGCCACATGGGACACGTGCATCAGAACATCTCTGAGGGTGGACCGTGTGCTGTGTGTGGGGTCTCCCCACACTAGTGTGGCACAGGCTGCCACATCACCACACACCTTTGTCTACAGGAGTAAGCCATACCACAGTAGTATCCCTGGTGATGATGTGCAACCTGTCACTGTGTTGATGTCTTTCTCAGCCCAAGGGCTATCTCTCATACAGCGCTCTGTCTCACCCACAGGCCTGCGTGATGCACTGAGGGACATCAGAGCGTCCATTGATGTCGTCGGGAACAAGCTGGACCAGGCAACGGCACAGCTACAGGGCCTCACAGAGGTGGTGAGGGCTATACCTTTTGCGGGCATGTGTGTGGCCCTGGAGGGGATTCTGGTGGCAGCCCAGCAAGGGTTACAGGCACTGGCACCAGCATCACAGCACCAGCACCGGCACCAGCACCAGCACCACCACTGGCTCCGCAGACACCAGCGCCTCCATCATCCCAGGGGGGGGGGGTGTTGCACCGCAGAGGGGGAGGGGATCGGGACAGGGCAGGCGCGGTCGGCCAACCCGTCGACAGTTCCCTTTGTAAAATAAAACTGTAGCAAACAGTGTATGCCAGGTCTGTAGCATATTTGTGAACCTGTGGTCCCTTATGTATTGCAAACATGCAGGGTTGGTCCATGACCATTTCCCCGTTACCCCTAGCACGTTGCCAATGTGTGGCTTGGCATGCCAGTTACACCTGCAGCACTGCCGCAACAAGATGGCTGTGACCCTCACAGGGTGTGTCAGCTACCCATGGCCATGAGCTGGGTGTTGCCCCCACACACCCATGGAGAGGGAGGGTGAATATTCACAGACCTCACGCATACTGTTGTGTTCCAGAGTGATGTTTTGCCCAACCTACAGTCGCCACTGTGTGCAGCTGGCTAACAATCGCCACTGCTTGCAATGCACATTGCACACCATGGCACACCCCTAGGGCATGTGGGTGGTTTTTATGCAGACAGGGGTGTCATGTGTCAGGCAGGCCATGCAGTCAGCAACACATGGGGCTATACAGCACACATCCATGTGTCAGTGTAATTCTGGTGGACCCCCACCAGGCAGCTTCCCATGGCCCTACCCTGTACCCACGGCCCCACACATATATGGCCACTTTGACTGCATGTGCGTGCAGGACACGTATGACACCCTTGTCCGCCTCTCATGGCCCTCCAGGTCGCAATACATATCCCATGCTTGCATACATGTTGGGTGTAAGGATGACACGTGACCATTGGGTCTGGAAAGGTAACAAAACATTTATTATCACATCAACAATGGGCAACATGCCCAACCACACATAACACAATGGGGGGGGGGGGAACCCAGCACAGCACAGGGCACATGGGGCCATCACAGGTGCCTTGGCCGGTAGGGGGGATGCTCTTCAGCAGGTGGCAACTGGGATGCCAACTCAAACAAATCAGTGGACACCTGCCGAACAGCCACAGTCAGGGACTGCAGCGCGTGTAACACGACATGGGTGTCACGTCGTGCATCAGCCAGGGCCACTAACACCTCTTCCATGCACCTGCCAGCACACAGACACACAGTGTCGGCAGTCTGTGTGCTAGCATGTGCATGTCGTGTGACAGTGGTCCTGGGTGGTGCACGACCATGCTGCCGCCCATGCCGTGCTGCCGCCTGCAGGGTCTGACTGTGTCCCCCTTGGCCCTGTGCTGGGCTGTGTTCACCACCCCCCCCCTCCCGCCCCTCCCCCCACCCTTCCTGGCCAGTCCCTGCCCCCCCTCCCCCCTGCCTGCCTCCACCCCGACCCCCTGTTCCCCCCTCCCCTGCACCCACTATGATGACATCGTCATCCTCCTCCTCATCCCCCTGGTCATGGGTGGGTGGGCTGTCATCCTCATCCTCCTCCTCACCCTCCCCCTCCCCCTCCTCCTCCCCCACGTCTGTGCCACACGGCTGCTCCTCCTCCATCGGGGACTCCTCCTCTGCCCCCGTCTGCTCCTCCTCTCCGCCCTCCTCTGTCTCCACCTCCGCCTGCCTCGCGCGCCGGTGGTGGGTCGGCGGAGCACATAGGTGGAGGTGTGTGGGGCATCTTGGCTGGCATCGGTCTCTGTGAAGGATGACAGACATCAGGGCACATCCATGTGTGGCACATACAACATTTACAGATAAAGGTGAGACACAGGCTGGTGGTCCAATGGCCGACCTGAACCTGCGACCTAGCCCTGGCAATACTGACCATCATGATGCTCATGTTGCTCCCTTCGGCAGCTCTCGAGGAACTGTGGGTGGTAGCGTCTCAGCTCCCGTGCTTTCTTCCTCAGGTCCTCCACCTGTGGATATGTAAACGTTGTCGGGGGTCAGCACCTCACACTAGTCACTGGTGCACACAGCCATATCTCCAGGGTGACACAGAGCCCACTTTGGATGGCTTCTCTGGACTCCTGGAGGTAGGGGGATGCTTACAACTACATCAAGACACACAGCCATATCTCCAGAGTGACACAGAGCCCACTTTGGATGGCCTCTCTGGACTCCTGGAGGTAGGGGGATGCTTACAACTACATTAGTAAGCACAGCCATATCTCCAGGGTGACACAGAGCCCACTTTGGATGGCCTCTCTGGACTCCTGGAGGTAGGGGGATGCTTACAACTACATTAGTAAGCACAGCCATATCTCCAGAGTGACACAGAGCCCACTTTGGATGGCCTCTCTGGACTCCTGGAGGTAGGGGGATGCTTACAACTACATTAGTAAGCACAGCCATATCTCCAGGGTGACACAGAGCCCACTTTGGATGGCCTCTCTGGACTCCTGGAGGTAGGGGGATGCTTACAACTACATTAGTAAGCACAGCCATATCTCCAGGGTGACACAGAGCCCACTTTGGATGGCTTCTCTGGACTCCTGGCGGTAGGGGATGCTTACAACTACATTAGTAAGCACAGCCATATCTCCAGGGTGACACAGAGCCCACTTTGGATGGCTTCTCTGGACTCCTGGAGGTAGGGGGATGCTTACAACTACATCAGGACACACAGCCATATCTCCAGAGTGACACAGAGCCCACTTTGGATGGCCTCTCTGGACTCCTGGAGGTAGGGGGATGCTTACAACTACATTAGTAAACACAGCCATATCTCCAGGGTGACACAGAGCCCACTTTGGATGGCTTCTCTGGACTCCTGGAGGTAGGGGGATGCTTACAACTACATTAGTAAACACAGCCATATCTCCAGGGTGACACAGAGCCCACTTTGGATGGCTTCTCTGGACTCCTGGAGGTAGGGGGATGCTTACAACTACATCAGGACACACAGCCATATCTCCAGAGTGACACAGAGCCCACTTTGGATGGCCTCTCTGGACTCCTGGAGGTAGGGGATGCATACCACTACAATAGTAAGCACAGCCATATCTCCAGGGTGACACAGAGCCCACTTTGGATGGCCTCTCTGGACTCCTGGAGGTAGGGGGATGCTTACAACTACATTAGTAAGCACAGCCATATCTCCAGGGTGACACAGAGCCCACTTTGGATGGCCTCTCTGGACTCCTGGAGGTAGGGGGATGCTTACAACTACATTAGTAAACACAGCCATATCTCCAGAGTGACACAGAGCCCACTTTGGATGGCCTCTCTGGACTCCTGGAGGTAGGGGGGGATGCTTACAACTACATTAGTAAGCACAGCCATATCTCCAGGGTGACACAGAGCCCACTTTGGATGGCTTCTCTGGACTCCTGGAGGTAGGGGGATGCTTACAACTACATTAGTAAACACAGCCATATCTCCAGGGTGACACAGAGCCCACTTTGGATGGCTTCTCTGGACTCCTGGAGGTAGGGGGATGCTTACAACTACATCAGGACACACAGCCATATCTCCAGAGTGACACAGAGCCCACTTTGGATGGCCTCTCTGGACTCCTGGAGGTAGAGGGATGCTTACAACTACATTAGTAAACACGGCCATATCTCCAGGGTGACACAGAGCCCACTTTGGATGGCTTCTCTGGACTCCTGGAGGTAGGGGGATGCTTACAACTACATCAGGACACACAGCCATATCTCCAGAGTGACACAGAGCCCACTTTGGATGGCCTCTCTGGACCTCCTGGAGGTAGGGGGATGCTTACAACTACATTAGTAAGCACAGCCATATCTCCAGGGTGACACAGAGCCCACTTTGGATGGCCTCTCTGGACTCCTGGAGGTAGGGGGATGCTTACAACTACATTAGTAAGCACAGCCATATCTCCAGGGTGACACAGAGCCCACTTTGGATGGCCTCTCTGGACTCCTGGAGGTAGGGGGATGCTTACAACTACATTAGTAAACACAGCCATATCTCCAGAGTGACACAGAGCCCACTTTGGATGGCCCTCTCTGGACTCCTGGAGGTAGGGGGATGCTTACAACTACATTAGTACGCACAGCCATATCTCCAGGGTGACACAGAGCCCACTTTGGATGGCTTCTCTGGACTCCTGGAGGTAGGGGGATGCTTACAACTACATTAGTAAGCACAGCCATATCTCCAGGGTGACACAGAGCCCACTTTGGATGGCTTCTCTGGACTCCTGGAGGTAGGGGGATGCTTACAACTACATCAGGACACACAGCCATATCTCCAGAGTGACACAGAGCCCACTTTGGATGGTCTCTCTGGACTCCTGGAGGTAGGGGGATGCTTACAACTACATTAGTAAGCACAGCCATATCTCCAGGGTGACACAGAGCCCACTTTGGATGGCCTCTCTGGACTCCTGGAGGTAGGGGGATGCTTACAACTACATTAGTAAGCACAGCCATATCTCCAGGGTGACACAGAGCCCACTTTGGATGGCCTCTCTGGACTCCTGGAGGTAGGGGGATCCTTACAACTACATCAGTTCACACAGCCATATCTCCAGGGTGACACAGAGCCCACTTTGGATGGCTTCTCTGGACTCCTGGAGGTAGGGGGATGCTTACAACTACATTAGTAAGCACAGCCATATCTCCAGGGTGACACAGAGCCCACTTTGGATGGCTTCTCTGGACTCCTGGAGGTAGGGGGATGCTTACAACTACATCAGGACACACAGCCATATCTCCAGAGTGACACAGAGCCCACTTTGGATGGCCTCTCTGGACTCCTGGAGGTAGGGGGATGCTTACAACTACATTAGTAAACACAGCCATATCTCCAGAGTGACACAGAGCCCACTTTGGATGGCCTCTCTGGACTCCTGGAGGTAGGGGGATGCTTACAACTACATTAGTATGCACAGCCATATCTCCAGGGTGACACAGAGCCCACTTTGGATGGCCTCTCTGGACTCCTGGAGGTAGGGGGATGCTTACAACTACATTAGTAAACACAGCCATATCTCCAGAGTGACACAGAGCCCACTTTGGATGGCCTCTCTGGACTCCTGGAGGTAGGGGGATGCTTACAACTACATTAGTAAGCACAGCCATATCTCCAGGGGGATTGAGGGATCGCTTTGAGGGGCCCTGCAGACTCCTGGAGGTGGTGATGCTGCTACCCAGAACGTTCTGACACACACACATATCCACAGAGTGACTGGATGCACACTTTGAGGGGCTCTCCGGACCCCTGAGGATAGGGTGTATGTATTCTACAACATTGGCAGACAACCCCAGATCACCTGGATGTCAGCGTCCCCATGTGCTTAACGTTGCACCACCCCTGCTGTTTACCCCTATGTGTTACCCTGCTGATGCAGATACCTCCATCAACACAGGCTTTTTGCATACACTCCTTATGCAGATGCATTGCCTAGTTTTGTTATAGTGTGCTTTACTGTATCAACACCAGCAGCTGTCATGACGCCAGGGGGTCATCATGCCCTCTTTGGCCCGAACCGTCAACACCTGGCTACATGGCCACACACTCAGATGTGATACCACATGTATATGGGCTGTGTTTCACCTGCTACACTTAACTTATACAGACTACTTACACAAAACAGCATGGACAGCTGACATCAACCCTGTATGTGTGTATGTTTATTTTGACCTAGGTCCATTCACTTACCTCCCGTGGATGGTCTGCATGTCTGTTAAAGCGCCTGGTCACCCTTTGCCAGGCCCTCAGGACCCTCCCCATGTCCTTTGTCCTGGAGGGTTCCTGGGAACAGCTTGTGCTGCTTGCTTGCGATGAGTGCACCCAGGTGACACATCTCCCTGTGGCTGAAGGCCGGCTTCCTGGTTCGGGACGCCATTTTTGTTTCTGCTCGTGGTGACGCGCCGTCGCTGCCGGCGCAACTTCCGGATTTGCGCGTGACGTTGCGCGCGGCGCATGGCTGCGCGTCTGATCTCTGCTCGGCCGTGCGCTCCGCATGGCTGTGCGTCTGCAAATTGCATATACTACCTACACGCACCATTCATATTGCTTTTTACTGGTTTTGCTCAAAATATGTTTACTGTTCTGTGCCTAATCACATAGCTACAGGGGTGACTGTAATGTCCCTTTACCAAACAATAATTATTATGGTTTACCCTTGTTCACACAGTGTGGTCTTGAACCTCTGGACACATATCAACTGATTGCTGGTGCATTGTCAGATTAGGTGTGCTATGTGTGTCACATAGCAGGTAGTGCTCAGACACGACTAGTTATGGGTGCAGACAGACCATCAGCATCAGATGTCACTCAACCTGGTGATAGGGGGCTGTGTGTGCCCGTGAAATATGTTCTCTGGTGTATCTCCATGTCTGGACAGACATCATGTGGTGGTTGCCATAGGGTTTGGGGGGGGAGATTCATATATGAGCATTGCACATACAAAGTAGGTTGCGTGTTGGACATTACAGGACTCTGTGGGTCCGCATGTCACCACACTGCACATTATCCTTTGGTATGTGTGCTGGCATACAGTCCTGGTTCTTGTAAAATAGCAGTATGGTTGATACATGTACTGCTGAAACAGGCGTCATGGGTTACATCTTCCACTTGGGCTCTGGGGTGCCTGTGTCAGGCATCACACATTCTCATACTTGAGTGCAACAGTAGGCATGATTGTTTTCATGTACATCTGTGCTGCACCAGGCATATCTCTTCATACATTGCAACAGTGTTACCTGCCCCAGACCGGTTTCCACATTACAGAGGTGCTGCTAGTGGCAAACCCTCACACTGCTGCATACATCATGTGCAGTACACCATTCTCACCTATGGAACAGCGCACCCCTGGTGACCATAGCACAGTGTCTGCATGCCTGCCTCTTTAGCCAGACAGGCATCTGTTCTTAGCAATCCAGCTGTGGTCCACACCTAACCTTGATACCTGTGGAGCCAGAGTTTGCATGTTTCCATCCACAGTGTGGTTATTGGTGAGTGCAGCCACTGACAGGTCCCTGACTGTGAAATAGTGCTGGAAGCTCAGAGATCCTCACAGTGCTGTCTGCATCATGTGCTCCTTACGCAACCGTGTAGGGTGGACTGGGGTTATTGCACTGTGATGGTTTTGGAATTGCCAGTACTACAGGACATTACACACATTCAAGGCCTGACAGCCCCCATGAACCTTCAAAATGTTTGCTATATGTTACAATGTCATCTTCACTGTCTGTTACTTTTCAGCAATGTAAGCGCTGTTCCATGTAAAACCATGTTCATTATATGTTAGGTGTGAACCGGCTTTGATCTTTGGAAACGCGGTATGTTGGAAAAGCATAATTATATAAATTGAAACCTGCACTGCTGCTGACTGGCAGAGTATAGGGGCCAAGATCATTATCTAAAACACTTTGCTTGTACAGACACACTTTGGATTTGAACCACCAACCTTTTCACCTCTGAGGCATTGCAGTCACCAGGGGACTACAGCTCTGTGGTTTGTGATGAGAGGTTTGTGTGGCTGCAATATCACCTCTGCAGACTCTGTGGTGATGTTAACAGGGTGTGGTCGATCCACTCGCACCCATGATGCACTGCACATGCAAGGCAGCAGTCTAGTGATGGTCCAGTGATAGGGTGGGCAGACCCACAGCACCTGGGCCTCATGTTGGACACTGACCTTCTGTGTTGCTGGTGCAAAGTGGGTACAGACCATCCCAGTGTGTGTGGCTGTTGCTCACCCTGAGGGTGAGGTGAGACACACAGCACCTATCCTGGCTGAGATGGCCCATACATCATATCAATTTGTCTGACAATGTCTGATAGTTTTTGGCACATCTGACCATTTCTGTCCTCACAGACCCATCTGGGCCTTGTGGGCTACAATGTTCACTGAAGGAGGCACCTCCTGTGTGGGTGCCCTGCACTTCATGATATATTTTGCAGGGGAGGGGTGGGGGAGAGGGCATTACAGGACCT
Source organism: Ichthyophis bannanicus (assembly GCA_033557465.1). Classification (NCBI taxonomy): domain Eukaryota; kingdom Metazoa; phylum Chordata; class Amphibia; order Gymnophiona; family Ichthyophiidae; genus Ichthyophis; species Ichthyophis bannanicus. The sequence continues at coordinate 84,801,739 of CM066031.1, forward strand.
ATAGGCCGAGTGTGTGTGACCACCAGACCTTCCCTGTGCAACACAGTTTCCCCAAAACAGAACATATCCACATTCTACATCTCAACTATGGTGCTTGTAGCTGCCAGCATCAGCAGATTGAGTCCAGCTGTGGTACAGACAACCTACAGGTCAGTCACTGCTATTAAGTACAAATCCATATTTCGGATGATTCAGACAGTATGGCCTGAGACCCCAAGCTCACCAAAACCATCTGACATTTTTCCAGCAGCAGGCACATTGTATGCCCAGCTACTGACCCTGCACGGTGTTCCAGCCAGACACATGCAAACTGCAGACAGGCCACTGGCCAGTCCATGGTGCATGCTACCAGGGAAACTGTGTGCACCCATAACTGGGATGTCAGCACACCCACCACACAGTGACCTCAGTGATTGGGCCCCATATATAGCAAACCCATATATATCACATGAGAGAACTATTCTATGGCACTATGTTGGGACCTAGCCATGCCATGGTCACTGATTCATTCAGGGTGAGAGTGACCTCCACACAAGGCATGCTATGGACACCATGTCTGTGGGGGTGGTGGCAAGTCAGTTCTTGGTCCTAGGGATGCACATTTGCCCTGTGTAGCTGCATCCTGCTCCAACCACCCTGTTTGTTTTTGTACCCACAGTACTTTGCTCCTCATTATGCACAGTGGCAGGCCAATAATAGGCAACGGTGCTATCAGTGTGGTATGTGGGAGGTGTTGGACAGTCACCACACACTGGATAGACAGACACACACCCCACACCTAGGACAACATTGAGCAGATGTGGTGTTATTTGGGAGCCGTGGCCTACATAACAGTGATGGGCACAGTGCGGGCATGGCAACGTTGGGATGTACTTTTGGGGTAATGTCCCAGAGTGCTACTCTCTGGAGGTGATATGACCTGACACACATTGCCACATACATCAGAGACGTTGGTTTGTGACAGCTCGCTGTTCTGCTTGTCCGTTAGCATGGGCATTTTTGGAGTTCAGTGATCATATCTTGCCTTGGATATATGTGTGACGTTCTCCAAATGCGTTGTGTGGGATTGTGGATGTATGCACATGCTATTTTTTGTACCGCCACACAGGGCCCTACATCCTGCCACTTCATCGTTCGTTGCAATAATGGCGCCTGCAGGTACAGGTGTTTCTTCCCCTGTTGCCCACTGCTCTAGGGAGGATTTCAGCAACTACAGTCAATGTGATTAGAACACTGGTCAGGCTTTCATGCGTCTGTGCTTACTATGCCTGTGATACAGCTGCATACCATAGTGGTGTTCAACTCACCTGCATCACACACATCTTTAGTGCAGACATCAGACAACCTGAGTGATGTGTGAGACTCCTTGGCTGCATATGGGGGACTCTGTTGTGGGTGAGGCATATGTTTATGTGGTGTGTGGTAATTTATGGTAAACTATGGTATCTTGACCAACACTTATGTCCTCAGCACGGGAATTCCATTCTTTACTAATCAGGTTTCGTGCATGGGTAAAACATAGGGACTGGGATAGGCAGGTGCCCCAGCCGGGAATTGAACCTGGGGCCCTTCTGCTCTTGGAGCCAATTGCTACATGTACTGCACCACCATCTTAACACAGCAACACTACATTCCTGGGGGAGTCCATGGCTGTTTGTCACAACAGGGCCTGTCTGTTGGATTGTACTGCAGCCACATGAGGGTGGCTAGGCCAGCATCTGCTGTGGTGCAGCAGCCTCTGCCCCCTCTGCCAGCAGTTTGCATACGCCACCATGCTGACATGGGCCTATATTGGGTAGAACATCACAGCTGACTAACATGTGGCCCTCCAGTGCTGCATTGTGTGGACTCTGCTGTATGTGTTGTACATTTTTGAGGGGTAAGTGATCCTTATGGTAAAATAGAGGTCCGCCTGAACATGCTTTTGTTATCTGCAAGACGTGTTTTGATTTCCTATCACGTTTTAATGGTGGGTAAAAATATGTGCACAGTGTTGCTGCTGGCCCTAGCTGTGAGTTTGAACTGGTAATTTTTGGCTCCCAGAACACTGGCTGTGTCCCCTGCACCACACTGCAGTCACAGAGTCAATGTGTACCTTGGAGATGGCATGTCTGTTTTTCATAGCAGGCCTTTCTGTTGTGGTCCAATGCACCCACATGTCATGGGCTCAGCCTCCATCTTCTCTAGCCACCTGCCACTGGCCCCCTCAGATACCAGTAAGGTTCTGCCAACATGCTACAGGCCCTTCTGCTTCTGGTGCTGGGGGCGCACAGTTTTAGACCATACAGTGTGCATGTCCGCAACTACCTATGCTGCACATTCCCCCCAACTCACACATGCTGTTGTGCAACATGTGCATGCCATAGGGGACCTGTCCATTGCTGTGGGGAACCCTGCTCTATCCTACATCAATGTGTGATCATTCAACTTTTATACCGCAGGGGCTTGTGACCCTTCCATCATTCATATATTTTTGCCCTGCCTTTCTTGGGAGTGTCTGATGATGTTTCACATTGCTGTGGCCTTACCCAGATTGGTCCTCTTTTGTGCTACAATCGAGAGGTTTAACAGCTCTGGCCAACACACCAGTCCTGGGAACACTACAGGCATGGATATTTTAGGCATAGACTGTTGGGGGTCACTCCCAGAGACGTACACACTATCAGACACAAGACCTGCTGCACAGAACCCACACATCTGAATAATTGTTATGGTGGTGCTCAATGGGCCACATGTGCTGAGCATTTGAGTCAATATGAAAATATTTTCACAGGGGACCTTGGGTAGCTGTGTACCATGTACCCAGGTGTGGGGTGGCATTGCTAAGGGACACATCTGCTACTTTTGGGGTTACAGGCAGGGCCCACTGTCCTGCCTCTCCAGGATGCATTGTCCAATGGGGCCTGTGGGTGTGGGTGTGTCATGGCCAGTTGGTTGCTGCCTTTCATATGGGTTACACACATCAGGTCATGGTGTATCAGACACTGTTTCTGGTTTTAAGATGTCCCTCATGGATATGCATGTGCTACATCTGCATAACATGGGGGTGGTGCATAGATAGGCCAGCACAATCATTTGTATTAGCCACAGCATGGGTGCTGAATGGTGTGTGGTCCTCCAGGTCTGCAATTTGGATACTCTGATCTGGGTGATGCCACGGTTAATGGTGGTCTGTGCTTTGGATGGGAAATGATAGCCATTCAGACCAATGCCTATCTCCTCTGCATTACAGGTTTTTGCTTACCAGCACACTTTAGTTGTTGGAAAAATATGTGGTCGGAATTGGCCATAGCCCCAGCTGAGCTTTGAACCTGTGACCTTAGGTTCTTGCATACACTGTCTGTGTGCAACTGCACCACCATGTAGTCACTGATTGGCTGGGTTCCCTGGGAGGTCCATGTCTGTACATACCATCAGGGCCTGTCTGTTGCACTGGACGGTTGCCAGACTGCACATGGCTAGACCACTATCTTCTGTGGCTAGCAGCCACTGCCCCCTCCACCCTCGGTACTGTTCCACCAACATGCTGGCATGTCCTCATCTTGGCATACGCATATGGCCTGATTAGGTTGAGCCACTACAGGACTGCATTTGGGGGACTCAGCTGTGGGTGATGCCCATTGTTCTGGTGCATGTGCAGTGGTGGGTAAAATATGGGTGTTTGCAACATGCTTATTTTCTCAGATATAATGGGGTGTCTTTACTATCTCTGTTTGGTGGTGGTTAAAATATTGGGGACTGGGCTGGCATGAGCCCCAGATGGGATTTGAATCTGTGACCCTCCGTCTTAGAGGTGCTGGCTCTGTCTGCTGCACCACACTGTAGCCACAGAGGCAGTGCAGTACCTGTGATAGGGAAACCTGTCAGGATGGGGACGCACACCCTGCTCTTCAGTCTTTTACTGTGGCCTCATTCACCTTGTCTGGTGTCACACATGCAGATAAACCCCAGAAATACACACGTAAACCGGGGCTTTACTTTTAAACAAGCTGGACAACAGTGATATTCATGGGCAACCATTTGGAGGACACCCAGGATAGTCACAGGGATGGGAATTATTTTTGGGGGAGTCTCAGCTCCGTGGCCTTCCAATATCCTTTTTATTTTTCTGGGACTGTCCTGGGTGTGATGTTTCTATTTGCCCATTACTGTACCTGTTCCCAAGCTGCAGTACTATTTTTAATATTATTTTTCTGGTCATTGTCTATTTTTATTTTCACCTTCATGCTGTGCACATGTATCACACTGCTTACGTTTAGCAGGTTTTCCCGGTTTTGCTGTACATTGCTCACGGAAATGGTTTCTCTTGCCTTATATCCCCTCTAGCGCGAGTGTTTCACTCGCGCTATTTTTTCATTTGAAATTTGGGCCCGTTCATGTGCGGGGAGCCTCTCCCCTCCCCTTACCCGCCCATTGACCCATCTCTCCGCCCCTCGGGGGCCTTCCTCCGCCCTCCGTTAGCCGTTCCACGCCTCTATCGGACATTTGCGGGCCCGCACTTGCACGGGGCCCGTTAGTGTGCCGCGTAACTGTGCGGGGCTGACACACACGTGTACGGGGCGTTAAAATGCGTTAAATGCCGCGTTGCCGTGAGCTAGTTTGCCGCGCGCAGATTTGCTGGACTTTAGTAAACATGCCCCATAGTTAGAAGAGCAGGAGACTACACGGGTCAAAATCCAAAAGCCAGTCCCAAAAGAGGTGAGTGGTTTTTAGCGCTGGATTTGAAAAGGGCCAGAGATGAAGCCTAAAACATACCAGCCTAGGTGGTTTGTTCCAGGCAAAAGGAGGCAGCAAGGTGGAAAGATCAAGAGTTCTGGAGTTTGGCGGCTTTTGAAGAGAAGGGGCACAGGTAGAAGTGATCCTGCCAGGAGTTCCCGAGGAGGAGGTGTGGGGATGAGATAAGAGAGGATATGAAGGAGCTGATTTCCCACGTGAGGAGCAGCAGAATGACTAACACTTATTGGTCAGCGGGGAGGGGAGACGTTTCAACGGAATATGCGGAAATGAATAGGGAGCCAGTTAAGGCAACTTTGAGAAGAGGAGGTTATATGAGCATAAAAATCTGGTGGAGTGACTGAGAAGACAGATTATATGAAGGGTTATTGTAACATGGTAGCTCCAGCCCCCTTTTACAACAGTTCTTAGATGCAACTATATGAGACACTGGACACCACAGCTTGTCTTTGTGCTGGCCATAGTGTCCAGAGAGCTACATTTTTTCAGCCACACAAACATGGTACTTGGATCTAATCTGAGGAGCAATTGACCAATAAGCTGTGAGAACATATAGCTAAGGCCGTACTGGGTCAGACCAAAGTTCCATCAAGACCAATAATCCTCTTTTCAATAGCAGCCAATCCAGGTCACAGGTATCTGTCAGGTTCCCAAAATGCTGACAGATTCCATGCTGCTCATCCCAGAGGTAAGCAGTGGATTTCCCCAATCACACTTTAATAATGGTTTATGGACCTTTCCTCCGGGAACTTGTCCAAAACCTCCTTTTAAACTCGGCTAACCCTATAACAGGTGAGAGTGGGAACAGACCCAGAGTTTTGATTTCCCACTAGCCACTCCTTGGGCAATTTTGGGCAAGTCACTTAACCCTCCATTGTCTCTAGAAGAAAGACCTGCCCAATCTACTTCCAGTTCACACTGCCAAGAAAACCCAGGAGCTACGGGGTCACAGGCAATCAGCACTGACTCGAAGGCACACATTTGCATTTTTACACTATAATACTGTAATTCCCCCACCAGCAACAAATTCCAGAGCTTAATTACTCAAGTGAAAAAATTATTGTCTCCAATTAGTCTAAATGTATTACTTCCGTAGCTTCATTTGCATGTCCCCCTAGTCCTATACATTTTGAAGGTGTGAACACTCAACTGCATTTCTACAGTTATCCAGTCTTTCCTTCACTCAATTATTTTATAGACCTTCTTATCATAGTTCCTCTCAATCATCTCTTTTCTTAAGCTGAAGAGCCCTAACCTTTTTAGAAGCCTTTCCTCACAGAGGTATCCTTACAGTCCCTTTGATCATTCTAAATCAACTCCTTCGCCTGTTACCTTTTCTAAATCTACTATACCTTCCTTTCAGATATGATGACCAGAATTGCACACACATATTAAAGTCCTGCATGGGTCACAGGCATGGGACCAATTAAGGACGGCGTTTATTTTGCCTTTCCTTGCCCACTCGCCTGCACCAGGGCAGAAGATTTTCAATGTATTATCAAATGATGGACACTTAGGGCATGTTTACTAAACTCCGGAAAATGTGCCGGTCCCCGTTAGTGTGCCGTGCCCACCGTTGTGCCATATAAGGAGTGTGGGCGGGGTTTTCAGGCAGAACAAGCACAAAAAAACGGACCGTAACGTGGTTGCGCGTTCGCGTTAATGTGCGGGCGGCCCCACATTTAGCGCGTGGGACTGGGAAGCCTAAGTTGTGTCGCTGCTGAGCAACCTATAGGAAAATCATGTGCCGTAGCACAACAGTGAAGACACTAACCAATGGTGCAGGGGCCATGGTTCAATCCCCCAGTGGTGTGCAACCAAAAACCTCTGGCTGAGGCGATGAATACTAATGGTTAACAAGTGTTTTAGGAGGCACACTATTTTTGTTGCAAGCCTTTCCGGCGTCGCGCATGTAACGTTTGGGCGGCTCCTCAGTAGTACAGCTTACAGGAATACTTTTGTGCCTCATTATGCGTTTTTCGCCATGCAGATTAATGGGGGGACACATTAGGCTATGCGCTGTAAATGTTAGGCGGCATTAGGGCGCCGCGCTGTTTTCATCTTGTGCGTTTTGTGGTGGCATTAGGCGGTTGCGCTGGTTAGTTGTGGACGGCATAATGGCGGGTGCGCAAATGTCCATACACAGACAGAACACAGAAACCATAGCATACATGGTGAAGGACCACTAACCAATGGTGGCAGGGGTCCCAACGGGTTTCAATCCCCCATTGTGCGCGCAACAGAAAAGGCCAGCTGAGGCACCAAACTTCGAATATTAAAAGTGGTTTCAGGAGGCAACGTAATTTTTTTTTTAATTGTACGGCATAAAGGCGGCGCACTGTACATTTTTTACGGCATAAGGCGGCGCACTGCTTTTGTTGGGCGGTATAAGGCAGTGTCACTGCTCTTGTTTGGGCGGCATATAAGGTGGCACAAGGCGGCGCACCTGTTGTATTTTTGGGCAGCACAAGGCGGGGCACAACTGTTTAATGTGGGCTAAGCAGGAGGCGGCGCGCTGATGCTAAAAGCCAAAAGGAACCAGAGCCATAGCACAATGGTTAAGACCCTGAGCAATGGTTTGCAGGGGCCACAGGTTCAATCCTCCTCACAGTTGCCCTGTGGAAAAAGGGTTAGCTGAGGTCAGTATGTTTTTATGTTGTTGTGGAGGTGCTGTAGGAGGCCTTATTAATTTTATTTTGTGAGAACCTACTAGCAACCCCACTCTCACAGCATGTTTAACATAAAGCGGCCCCATAAGGCACATGTTACAGTGCACTGTCCGCCATGGCACCCTAGAATGTCCCCTATAGGGCAGCATGTATTTTTGCGACCACAAGGAATAAATGTATAGTGTCACCCTAATATTGGATGGCAAAAAAAACCATAAAGTGCCATATAGGGCGGCCACATTAAAGCCACCCGCAGAGGGCACCTTATGGGTACAGTACGCTGAGGTTGTAATTGCTGGCATGCAACATATGTACGAGTAAATTTAAAAAAAACCTTGGACACCCCTATTACAGAACCCCACTGTGGGTTTGAACCCATGGGACCTTCTGCTGCACAGGCAAGTGACTTAACCATTGGGGCTACAGCTCTAAGCAAGCTTCTGGCTTGTGCTTGGCTGCAGATAGCCTGCACGTCACCTCACAGGACAGTCCCTGCTGTTTGTAAACAGGATAGGGTTAGGCCAACCGTACCCATGAGTGCACTGCAAATGCAAATCAGGCACCTGTCCCATAGATGCACACAGGATATGAGAAATGACCACCCCTAAAGCTCCTCGTGTGCCTGGTAAGGGGGACGTGTCCGTGTGCACCCACACAGCACCTCGGCCCTGCTGGAGGGTGTTCTGAAGTGGGTCGGACAAACGGCAAAGAGTAGCCTAAACCAAATCACATTGTGCGGTAACTGTGCTCACCCTGAGTGTGTGAATGTTGCGGCCAGGAACCAGGGTCCACAACACCTTCCATGGCTTGAATGTGGCCATGCCAGAGCCTCCAAAAGCAGCAAAAACCTGTTGAAAAAAGGTAGGTGCTGCATAAACATCACTTGGGAGATATCTGTCCGGCCTCAGTTATTGGAACCACCCCCAGGTGGATCAAAAAAAACGCTTCCTGAAGAGACAGATTCCCTTTCCCCCCTTCCCATTAATACGAGACTTTTTGGTGGTTGTTTGAGAATCTAGGAGGAATGTGACACATTCTATCTACACCTTTGATGTCTAAACATCCTGTACCTTGCCTAATCACAATCTTAAATGACACGAGCAGGTTGTAAGTGCAGGAGTTCCTCCCAATGCCATCCCTGGAGGCCACAATACCAGTCAGGTTGGCAAGGCTAATCCTCTAATGGCATAATATATCTCATGCATATCATTAGGGATATATCCCAAAAAAACCTGCCAGGGTGCGGGCCACCAGGACTGGAAATTGAGTAGAGCTCTGGTTATTAGACAGACTATCAACACTTACCACACCTATGCCATCATGGTGCTACGATTGAGGATGTTAATTAGCCTTGCCCATCAAACCGGGTCCTGTGCACGCCCAAGGGGTGGGGGCATGGATATGGCACCGCAGTACTGCTGGGGGGTCACTCCCCAGGGTGGTTCAACAACCATCAGATGCCAGGCCTGGAGCACGCCCGGGCCCAAAAACACCTCACCCAGATTGTTTCTGATGGGGTCAACTAGCAGTATGTGCGTAACGCAGTGTTTTCCCAACCCAGTCCTATGGGGCACACCGGCCAGTCAGGTTTTCGGGATATCCCTAAATGGACTATGCATGAGATATATATGCATTAGAGATATCCTGCCAACCTGACAGGTTTGGTGTGCCCTCCAAGGGATGGATTTGAGACCCCTGCCTAACACCTCTCGTCCATCTAATATTTGTGAGTGGGCAAGGCTGCAGATGTCGCTAGACATCAAAAAGGTATATATAAGTGTCACATTCCTCCTCGATTCTCACCACCACCAAAAAGTTGTCTAATAGGACAATATTTTTGGTGGTGGTGAGAAGTGAGGAGGAATGTGACACATGCTAAATACCTTTTTGATGTCCTTGGACATCTGCACCTTGCCCCACTCACAATCCTTAGATGACAGAGGTGTTAGGCAGGGGTCCTCCACAACCGCCAGCCCTGGACGGACCACAAAACCAGTCAGGTTGGCAGGAAATTTAATCTCCTAATGCCTAATATATCTCAGGCAGAATGTCATTTAGGGATATCCTGAAAAACCTGACTGGCCGGTGGGGCCCCCCCATAGTACTGGTTGGGAAACACTGCCGTAACGTATGGATCTCTATCTGCCAGTAACTCCTAGCAAACATTCTCAGAGCTGTGTACCGTATATATACCTCAGGTTGCAGGGTGACATTGCTAAGGTATTCAGGTCTTAGTATTGTGGAGATGCACGCAGGTCCAATGTTCTGGCCTCTCCAGGAGAAATTGGCCAATGGGGCCTGTGGGTGTGGGTGTGTCTGGCCCTGTTGGCTGTTGCTTTACGGCAGAGTAGATTCCCAACTCCAGTCCAGGTTTTGCATCACACTTGTTCGGGTTCTTCCTGCTGTCCCTCATGAATATGCATGAGCTTACATCTACATGGCACATGGGGGGGTGGTGCATAGATATAGCAGCACCAGGCATTTTGTATGAGTCGGCAGCATGGAACCTTCCGGTGTGTGGCCCCACCAGGAACTGCATTTTGGGTGATTCTGCTCTAGGAACTGCCCCTGTTCATGGTTGTCCCTGTGCTCAGTGGGGTAAAAGATAGACGTAGTAAAACCATTGGCATATGTCCTCACCACGAAAGGTGTGTCCTTACTATCAATGTTTAGTTTGTGGGAAAAATATCGTGGGAAGGATTGGTGGTAGCCCCAGCTGGGCTTTGAATCTGTGACCTTCTGTTGTCTTGCATGCACTGTCTGTGTGCACTGCACCACTGTGTAGCCACAGATTGGCTCTGGATTTTCCCCTGGAACATCCATGACTGTGGATCCTGGCGAGGACTGTCTATTGTAGTGGACCTGTGCCAGCCTGCACATGGCTAGGCCGCTCGTCTTCTGTGGCTAGCAGCCACTGATGCCCTGCACCCACATTAACTCGTACCGCCAACATGCTGGCATGAGCTTCTCTCAGAAAAAGCACGATGACCTGATTGGCAATGTGGGCAGGAACGGGACTGCATTTGGGGGACTTGGCTGTAGGTCATAAGGCATCATTTGTTGTTGGTGTTGTGTGCGGGTGTGTTGCCGGTTAAAATATGGGTGTTTTTTCCCCTATGCTTTATGTTCCCTGCCAATACAAGTGTTTCTGCGCTATCTTTGTTTTGTGGTGGGTAAAATATAGGGACTGGGGTCTGGCAATTGCCCCAGCTGGGATTTTTGGAAACCTCTGGACCCTCTGTCCTAGAGGTTACTGGCTCTTGTCCTCCTTGCACACACACCTATGCCCACAGAGACAGTGCAGCCCCTGGAGGTAGTAAAACTGGCCAGGGATGAAGTCGCACAAACTCCGTGCTCTACGCATTTTTACTGTGGGCACAGCACCCTGTCTGGTGACAAACGTGCACATAAACCCCGGGAAAGTGACCACGGAAAATGGGGGACACAATATCACCCACGCGGGGCAACAAGTGGATATTAATGGCGGAACCATTAGAATACACTCCCAGGAAAGCTCCGAACCCAAAAAGGAAATGTTTTTTGGAAGAGTCTCCGCTCCCGGTACACCTTTCCAGAGAATCATTTCTTTTGCTGTGGAGCTTTCCTGGATGTGTTTTTTTGGAGTTTTTGCCCATTACGTGATTATAACTGTTTCCCCACTGAATTCCCTAGTTTTTGTATTTTTTTTACAATTTTTGTTTGTTGGTCCTTGTTCTATTTTTAATTCCACTTTTGGGCTGTGTCACATGTATCACAACTGCTCACGTTTTTGCAGGTTTTCCCCGGTTTTTGCTGTACCTTGCGACGGAAATGGTTTTCTCTTTGCCTTTAATGCATTCTAACTACCGCGATTGATTCACTCGCGCTATTTTTCCTTGAACATTCAGCCCCGATAATGTGCGGGGGGCGCCTCTTCCCTCCCCTTCCTCCGCCCCATTAACCCTTCTCTCCGCCACTCCGGGGCCTTCCTCCGCCCTCCGTTAGCCCTTTCCACGCCTCTATCGGCACATTTTGCGGGCCCGTACTTGTGCGTGCACCCGTTAGTGTGACGCGCACGGTTGCGGGGGTTCCTCGCACGTTTGCGGGGCGCCTGTAAGAGCACTTTAGTGCTGCCTTTTAGTGCACTAATGTGCGGCGCCGGCAAATTAGCAGTTTTAGTAACATGCCCCTTATATCCTTTTTTCTGGGTAATGATTCCTAAAGTGGAACCCTGTATATGTAAACTGTAATTTGGTTTTTCCCTAAGTGCCTAACTCTTTGCAACTTGTGAACATTAAATTTTATCTGTCCATTTTGAACGCCCATTCTCCCAATTTATTAAGGTCCTATTGCAATTTTTTCACAGGTCCTCATTAATTAAAACTCTGAATACTGTTTGTGCATTCAAAAACTGGATCACTTCACTCATTCCAACAACCGATTTCCAGATCATTTATGAATATGTTGAAGATGTAGCGGACACCCGGCACAAATTCCTGGGGTACTCCCACTATTCATTTTTGCTCCATTAAGAAAATTGGCCATTTTAGTCCCGATTCTGTTTATTCTTTTAGCCAGTTTTCCACACAAATTCACAATAGTACACGGCCTCCTATCCGCATGACTTTTTAATTTCCTCTAACGGGGTCCTCTCATGAGGGACCTTGTCAAAAGCGCTTTCTGGAAAATCCAGATTACACTATCTCAACTCGCCACAACTTTTATCTATCTGGTTTAATCACTACCTTCCAAACAATATACCCTCCCCGCCCACCCGACCCACCAATGGTGGGAGGCAGGTGGTTGACATGAAGAACTGGCGTCTGTAAAATTCAATGAAAGCATGGGAACATACAGAGGGTATCAGAAGGGGCAAGGAAGGGACTGTCAAACCTGATCAGTTCTTATGGATGAGCAGACTGCATTGTCCATATGGTCTTTATCTACCATAGGACGTTCTTTCTATGTTACTATGTTTTTTACTCTCGTATGAAGCTGGTTTGATCTGGGTGGACCAGATTGAGATTGGGGATGACACACTCCAGATTCCTCAATCAGAAATTCTTGACAAGGATGTTAACCATGTTACAGTTAAGCAGCGAGAATAGGTCCTATACGTGTTGCCACAGACTTGGAATTTCCTTCTTAGTGAATTACTTCAATATTCAGCCCCCTAAACCAATATCAGAGCCACATTTTGTTTTTCATAATTTTGGGCATATTCTATCATATACCAATCTTCTCCTGCTACCTTCCAAAACGCCCATGCTCCGAAATGGCCTCCTCAACTTCAGCCAAAGTACTAGCCCTTAATCAGAGACTGCCTTTGGGTATCACAGTAAAAGATCTTATAAGGTGTTTTTTTCAGGAACATACAAGATGTGATATGGGTCTCCCTTAAGGATGACGTTTCTCGCTTGTTCTTTTTAATTTTAGTCCAATGGCAGATCAAATTAGAAAGTTTGGATTTCATCCATATTGTAAATGTGGATGAAGTGGCGTTGTATATACCTATAAAGGGCATAGTTCACAAATTGGAAGAGCAATTGAATGACTATATGAAGCAATTAGAGTGATCGGTTACTTTAAGAATACAATTCAAAGTTACTGCTAGCAAAAAATGGAGATCGTATGGATAGGGAACCCCTTGCGTTCGTTGGATTATCAAGAGATAGAAATTCTGGGGTATGGTATGTTCTCGGTCCCAGGAAGTGCGAACATTAGGTATTGTATTTAAATCTAATTTGACCCTTGAAGCTTAAGTAATGAATGGGTATGTTGATAAATTTGTGGTAACGTAGCAGCGGCTACGTTCACATGAGTTAGGTAACGTTAAATCACTGCGCTATGTAGCGGTAACATGTGTTAACGTAATCAAAACACCCCAGGAAACAATGGATCACAGTGGGTTCTGGTCTAGACTGCGACCTGTAACGCAGAGACATCCTCTATATCACAGAGATATCCCTGCGCCCCAATGCCTTCTCTGCCTTGACTAATGAGGATGCCCAATCCAAAGAGAACCTGAAGGCCTCTTAAATGAGTCAGACAATGCCCAACCGCATGCTAAAGCCACCAAATATTAAAAAACCTCACCAAACCGAAAACTACTACTACTTGGAGATTCCATAATCAGAGGAAATTTCCAACTCCCCCTGGGAAACACAGTTCAAAGGAGAGAAGATAGTCATGTGCCCTACCAGGCTCTTCAGCCAGCAGGACTACAAACCAAGGTGTTGACAGGTAATTAGCGCAAAAAGTGAACGCTCTAACTCACTTGATGTTGTTATCCACTTGGGCACAATATGACCTGGCTAGAGACAGTGCCCTTACAGTCAAAAAGGACTTACAATCTTCTGGTGCGATAGAGAAATTTTTTTTCAAGCCCATTGTTAACAATGTGGCAACATTCTCACGAAGTTCTACCTGTTCTTGGTAAATCCTGGGGACAAAAAATGCTGCATCGAATTAACAGTCATTTAATACATGGCTCCCGACCTGATGCAAACAAGAAAGATTCAGATTGATTGGCGATTGGGGGAAAACAGATGGACCAACAAGAGACTACTACTGTGCTCCGAGGGCACTACATTCTTCTCTGACTAGAAGGAAAAGAATCCTAAGTGAACACCATTCAGGAAGTATGTGGATATGCATTTAAACTAGGAAAAGGGGGTTGACGGCATGGGGAAGGTCCAAGATCTGCATGCAACCCCCTGCAAAAGCAGAACATCAGAAACAGCCACACTTTAAACCACACATCAAAAACAAGTGGGAAGCATCCCCGGTGGGCAGAACAAAATCAATGAAAAATACACACAAGCCAGGTGGTAAATGCTGGAAAGCAATGAGCACAAAATGCTCAACGCTTAGCCAACCAAAGTTCCGGACCGGGACCCAGCCCTAATGCGGTTTTAGAAAAATGGATTTGGACATTGTGGCCATTACAGAAACATGCTTTACTGGAATGCCCCCTCTGATAGGGATCTGGCCGTAGCTGGCTATAAACATATGCCGAAAAAGACAGAGCAAATGGAAAAAGGCGGAGGAGAAGCTTTGTTATGTCAAAAGCAATAGTAAAGCTACTGAAATGCAAGGGTTGGGCATGGGGAAAGAGGAAGAAGCACTTCTGGTTTGCGTGGGAAAGAGGAGAGAGGGCACTGTAATCCATACTGCCCTGTTAGTCAACAGACCTCCGACATCAAATTGAAGAGAGAGATAACAAATTGATTAGAGATTTTGCCAAGATAGCCATAAAGGGGGAAGGAACAGGATACGATATTAGTGGGTGACTTTACTCTACCTGCTGTGGGATTGGATTACTACTTCTGCACATTTGGAAAGAAGAAAAAAAATGGTGGATGCTTGTCCAAAGATGCGTAACCTACGACAAATGGTGATGGAACAAACCAGGGAAAGCTCAAACGCTGAATTTAGTGCTCACCAACGGTTGTGATAGCATGTCGAATAATGATGCGTGAGTTTGCCCCGGTGAAGCAACAGCGATCCTCACCCCGGTGTCGATTGTGAGATAAAAGCCATGATACAGGCCAATCATAGCAAAGCTCAAAGTTCCTATAACTGCCAAAAACACTGACGTCAATAAAAATGGCCGAGTTACCTTAAAGGAGCGGACCGATGACTGGGGGGAAAGCGATAAGGGTGTGGAATTGCACAGGGCTAAAACTAAAGGTGCGCAATAACAAGGGGAAAGATAATAAATAGGTAAGAAAAGTCAAAATAAAAGCAAGAGGAGAAGGAAAAAACCTATTTGGTTTTCCAAAGAAGTGGATGCTTCAAACAAGGGCAAAAAAATACACAGCTTTCGCAAAATTCAAAAGCTTGCAAACAAAAGAAGACAGAAGTGAATACAGGATCAAACTCAAAGGAGTTCAAAAAGAGAAATAAGGATAGTAAAATCAAAGGCAGAAGAAAAGATGGCTAAAGATGTTAAGGGTGGCGACCAAAATTTCTTCAGGTATATTATGGAAAGGAAAAGAGATCAGAGTGGGAATTGCAGGACTCAGAAAGTGTTGGGAAAGGACTCGGGGAAAGTGACATTTGAAAAAGCCGAAATTGCTAAACAAATACTTCTGCTCTGTTGTTACTAAAGAAATTCCTGGAGATGGACCAGCTGTGACTCACAAAAATAAAAATGGGAGTGACGAGTGAAGTAGATACCACACCATTCACAGAAGATGAGGTGTTAGAACAACTTGCTAAACTGACAGTGGGCAAAGCCATCCGGGACCCCGGATGGGATACATCCCAGGATAATGAAAGAACTAAGAGAGGTTCTTGCTGGACTGTATAAAGGATGTCTTTCAACAGTTCCTTGGAAACAGGAGAGGTTCATCATGACTGGAAAAGGGATGGATGTATCTACCGCATTACAAAAGTGGGGACAGAAGAAGAAGTGGTAAAACTAACAGGCAGTGAGTCCTTACCTCGGTGGTGGGAAAAGTAAATGGAGGCGCTCCGGAAAGAGCGAATAGTGAACTTTCTCAAAACCAAACAGGTTGCAAGATCCGACCCGGCATACATGGTTTTATACCGGAAGGACGGTCAGCAAAACAAATAGATTGAATTCTTTGACTGGGAACCATCATGGAAACTAGATCAGGGGCATGCGTAGGGATGTCATCTACCCTGCGATTTCAGCACAAGATTTGATAAGTTCCTCATAAGAGGCGTGTCAATAAAAACTAAGTAGCTTGGGGGATGGGTTTACCAAGATGGTAAACTGGATTAGAAATTGGTTTGACTGAAAGACAACAGGTGATATATTACATGGCGTTACACGCAGATGAAAGGAAGGTGATTAGCGGGGTGCACCAGGGTTCAGGCCGGGGGACGGCCACTGGTCAATGTATTTGTGAGTGCATCTTGCTGAAAGGAATGAATGAAAAAGTCTGTCTTTTTGCAGATGACACAAAAATTTGCAACAGAGTGAGAGGGATATTGCTGACATGAGGAGTCGAGATGACACAAATTTGCAACAGATTGTGATTCACCCTAGGAGTGGATAACATGAGGACCGATCTACAAAAGCTGGAAGCAATGGTTTCCCTAATGTCTGACCACTACGATTTAAGGCGAAAAAAAGTGCAGTGTCCATGGTAGCAGAAATCCAAGGGCACTGTCACGTGCTAGGGGGCGAGCGGTTGGTTGTGCACGGTTCAGGAGCGGGAACGACCTTGGCTGTTTGTCTTATCTCTGATGATTACACAAAAAACAAAAAAACCCCACCCAACACACAAACCCCCCCACCCACCACCCCCCCCCCAACCGCCACCCACCCCCACAACAACCACCCCAAACCACAAACAACCACCCAACACACACACCACAAACCCCCACACCAAATTACCCATCCACCAAAACCACCCCAAATCCCCATCCCAAAAAAAACAAACACCCACAACCAAAAACAAAAAAAATACACTCCCCCTTCCCCCCAAAAAAAAACACATAAAAAAAAAAAAACACAAAAAAAAAAAAAATAAATCCTCAAATAAAAAAGGTGGCCAAAAACAGTGCGGCAAGGCGGTGGCAAAAAGCCAGGAGGACATGGGGTTTGGGGGCTGCATACAAAGAGGGAATTCACACGCAGAAAGGAAGAGAGTACTTTATGCCACTGTACAAGTCACTGGTGAGGCTTCACTTGACATACTGTGTTCAGTTTTGGAGGACCGTTATCTCGCCAAAACGACCTGTGTAAAAAAGACTAGAAACAGATCCGAGGAATTGGCGACCTAAAATGAGGTGTAGCCTGCGTCAGAAGCCTTATGAGAGGAGACTTGAAGACCTAAACATGTACACTTTGGAGGAGAGGAGGGACAGGGAAGATATGAGTTCAGACCTTTAAATACTTAAAGAGCAATGATGAACAAAACAAACCTCTTCCAACAGACAGGGAAGACTGTATATAAAACTAGAGGGCATAACATGAAGCGGCAAGGTGGTATAAATTGAAAGGCAATGTCAGGAAAATATTTTTCCAACTGAAAGGGTGGTGGATGCTTGGAATGCCCTCCCGATGGACGCTGGTGGGGGCAAACATGGTGACGGAATTCAAAACGGAATGGGACAAACACAGTGATTCCCTTCTACAGCAATAGGATATATAAAAACAAAATAAACTAAACCCCTCTAACTTCTGAACCATCTAACATCTCCAACAAAATAGGAGTGTCCTACACGGGAGTGGTAGGTTCACCCCTAAACAAA